>CM024605.1:20646981-22146981 GCA_014182555.1 Eucalyptus erythrocorys | reverse complement strand
CCATGAAAAAATTGGCGAAGAAGGGATCATGAAGAAAACATGCACTAGCATGTTGATGGGTAGGCGGTTCGATCTTCGCTTCCCCCTCCTCCTCCCTCATCCCTGTGGCGAGACAACAGAGACGCTAGAGAGAGAAAGGAAGATGGAGATGGAGCTTCTTGATAGAGAGAGAAAGTGTTGTTGCCGTCTTTCCTTATTTAAGGCAGAGGGGACAGAGGAGGAAGGGCTACTGTGGGTTGCTCGAAGATGCAACAAGGTGGGCTTGTGGACGCGAGATCTGCGGGTCAGGAGCGTTGGCGAGGCAACAGTAGCAGGTGGAATGGCGAGATCGAACGGAGGCGGTGTTGATGCTCGGGTGCGAGTTCGGTGGGGGTTAGCGGCTTTGTGGGCAGAACCAGTGGAGCGAAGCTTCAGATGACCGGCGGAATGGCGGCGGTGGTGCGAGTGCGAGGGGTGCGCGAGAGCTGCAGAGGCGGCATCGGCTTTGCGATTTTGGGAGGGGAGCTCAGAGCAAGGCTGGCCCTGAGAGGTAAAGATAGAAAGTAGAAACAGATTAGGATTGCGTTTTGGTCTCTTTGGAGATGGCTTACAAACCGGTTCTCCAACCGGTTCCTGAACTGGTCCGGTCGATCCGGTTCCCGGGTGGGTAATCCCTCGGAACCGGTTCCCGGACCGGTTCAAACAGGGTCTGAGTTTTGGGAACCAGTTCCCGGACCGGTTTCAATTGGAACTGGTTCCCGACCTTGTTTTCTGGGTGGGCTGAACCGGGAATCAGGTAAACCCGGTCCGGTTGCACACCCCTAATAGCAATAGAGTGGAAGAGGGTTTCAGTGTACATGAGGGCAAATTATTGTATTTCCATCGGAGAGATGCATAAGGTTGGTTCAAAAGTATTTCATATCTATAGCCAAGTTGATGATGATTTCTATAATATCCCATTGTTGTATGCAGGCTGAGTTTAATTATTTCTTGATTTGGCCATTATAGGTTAGTTTAATTAAGCACTCATTTTGTTTGAATTTTTACAATTTTTTGTTCAACAAATCGCCTGTTCAAAAGCAAAAGGAACACTCGACGTCAACTATCTAACCTTCTTTCAGCCAAGCAGTGCCATATCTACACATTTAGGGCTATTTAGTGTTGAGATTTGTCCCACCCAAAGCTCAACGATCATGCTTCAATTTCATACCCAGATGAAAAACAACAAAGAGAAGCTCTAGAAGAACTGACCAAAATTAATACACGGGTAAATACTAATATCATATACTTCACAGACTTTCAAACCAAAGCTAAGCCCCATGGGCCCTTTCTCCCAGGCCCGTACCGCCCGTTTCGCACTCCTTAGCCACCTGCTCAAGCGAGCCGTAGGATGAGCCACCCTTAGCCAGAGCCACTTCCGCGCGGTGCTTGAGCTCCAGCACTTTTGTCCTCGCCAACTTCCCGTGCTCCTCATCCTTGTCCATCACTCTCCTCATCGCCTTCTCGGTCACCTCCCTTCCGACCACCCTGCCGGACCCAACCTCCCTCGAATGAGTGGCCATGCCAAGGTGGCCGGAGAGCATGATTGTGTTCATGCCCTGCTCCGTGTAGAGCGGCAAGCATATCATGGGCACCCCATTGATCACGCTCTCTAGTGTCGAGTTCCATCTGCAGTGTGAAAGAAATCCTCATTGGCTTCCTTTAATTTGGGGGAAAAAACCATAAGTCCCTTCACCAGCTAGTCCTCATTTCCTTTATAACGTGATGTACTAATAGATAATTAGGGCTCAAGATACATAATCCAGGTGTTGACTTATTTGAGGACTGCATTGTTTGTAAACTACCCTACTACTAGGGAAAATTACGAAAAAAAAAAAAAAAAAAAAAAGCTCAAAACTTTACTTCCTTCCTCAAATACCCCCCTCGAATTTTGAAAATGATGACAGCATCTTTGTTTTTGATAATAGATTTTAAGTTGCATCTCTCATCCATAAATAATATATCAAATTGCCATTTTATTCCCTAAACTACCCTTAACCCCCAAAAAAAATCCACACCAATCCACACTCTCTCCATCTCTAGAGGTTTGTTTAGTTTGACATACCCACCGTCATGTTTTGCACGGTTTGCGAGTTTACTGGTGAGGCCTTGTTCGATAATCGACTAAATAGTATCTGATTCTTTTTTTTTTGGGAGTAAAAAAAAAAAAGAAATATGTTTGGTAACCTTTTTTGTTCCTGGTAACAAATTAGTTTTGAGAATAGATCTGTAATAGAATCAAGAAATAACTAAAAAAAAAAAAAAAGATTGCTTATTTATTCCTAGAAATAACTTTAGAATCAAGCCCACTTTCTTTTTTTTTTTTCTTCTTTTCTTCTTCTTCTTCTTCCTTGAGCCGGTCGCCAACCTTAGCCATTGTGCCATCGTGAGGTTGGTGCTATGGGCGAGGCTGACCTCGCGGTGTCCTAGTGAGCTTAGACTCACCATATTTGGGCAAGGTCAACCTCACCCAACCACGGTGAGGCTGGTGTCGCCTGGCCATGGCGAGGCCAACCTTACGGTGGCTCAGCAAGGTCGAGCCTCATCGATGGCTGGGCGAGTCTTAGCCTCGCTAAATGTGGGCGAGGCTTGGCCTTGCCAGATGTGGGTGAGGTTGACCTTGCCTAGCCATGGCAAGCCCAAGGTCGGCGACTGGCTCAAGGAGAAAGAAGAAGAAAAAGAAGAAAAGGAAAAGAAAAAAAGAAAAATGTAATAAAATTATTAAATAATTAAAAATAAATTTTAAGTCGAAAAGAATTTGAGAGTTGTATCAAATGCATTTCCATTCTAGGAATAGAAATTTTAGACATTTAGAGCTTATTTGTTAACACTCCAAATCATGCATAATTTTGTTCTTTTGTTCTTTGAAAAAAAAAAATAGAAATCTGTTTGGTAAATTTTTTGTTTATGAGAACAAAAGTCCATTTTTTTTTTTTTTGTTTCCGGTGATAGATTTGGAATAGAATCAAGAAATAGAAGAAATGCTTTTCTTGTTTTTGGGAATAATTTCTAGAATTAAGTCTAATTTTTCTTCTTTTTTTCTTCTCTTTCTTCCTCCTTTTGGCTAGTCGCCGGCCTCGGCCATGGTGGACAACCTCATTTGGAGCATTGTCGACGTCACCAGCTCCCAATGACGTCAAGCCATGATGAGGCTCGTCGGCCCAAGCCTCGCTGTGGCTAGGAATGGTCGACCTCGCCCAGCCACTGGCAAGGCTTGTTGGGCCATGCCGGGTTGCTATTGCCTAGCCAAGGCAAGATCAACCTTGCCCAACCAAGGTGAGACTAGCCTTGCCCTGCCTAAGCAAGGGTGAGCCTTACTGGTGGCCAGGCAAGGCTTGTCTAGTCTTGCCTGGCCACTAGCAAGGTTCAACCTTGCCAAGGTCTATGAGACCGAGGCTTGCGATGGCTAGGTGAGCCTCTCGCGAGTTTGCTGGACCTTGCTAAGTCGGTCACCGACCATAATAGTGGCCGGCAACTAGCCACAAAAAAGGAGAATGAAGAAGAGAAAAGAGAAAAGAAAAAAGAGAAAAAGAGAAAAAGAGAAAAAAATAAAATTATTAACAAATTAATGTAAACAAAAAAAAATTGAGAATCCTACCAAATGCATCTCTATTTTGTGAATAAAAATTTTCGGCAATTACCAAGCACCTTTAAAAACTTGAAAATTGTTCTTGGGAATAGAATTTAAAAAAAATTCATTTTTTAGCATAAATTGTTCTCGAAATAGAATGATTACCAAACGCTCCCTAAGCCTTGT
This sequence comes from Eucalyptus erythrocorys, assembly GCA_014182555.1. NCBI lineage: Eukaryota > Viridiplantae > Streptophyta > Magnoliopsida > Myrtales > Myrtaceae > Eucalyptus > Eucalyptus erythrocorys. The sequence continues at coordinate 22,143,206 of CM024605.1, read as the reverse complement.
GGCCATCGCGAACTTGAGGCCACTCTCACATCCTCTTAGTGATCATGAGCTGCTGGCTCATACCTACCTTGTGTGCCCTTATCGTTGCGCGTCACAAATGATCTTGCCAGAGACAGACGTGTATGGGGGGAGGGGCCTTTGGGCGGCAATGGGGTACAAGGGTTGTGGTCGGCATGGGGATCAGGCTGTGGTGGAAAGCGGCAGCTCAATGCTATGGGTGGCTCTCTGTTATTGTTGTTTTGTGCTGCTACAAGTGGGGAGATTGAAAGGGCATAGCAAGAGAGTGGAAGAGGTTCTCATGAACATCAGGGCAAATTGGTGTATTTCCGTTAGGGAGATGCATAAGGTCGGTTTAAAAGTGTTTGATCGGGGGTGAGGGTATTCGGTTGATGATGATTTCTACAATTATCCCATTGTACCATACAGGCTGAGTTTAATTATTTCTTGTTTTGGCCGCTATAGGTTAGTTTAATTAAGCACCCATTTTATATGAGTTCTTACACTTGTTTGTTCAATTGATCGCCAGTTCATGGATGGAAAATTGGTCCATCAACCTACTGTTCAAAAGCAAAAGGAACACTCAACATCCACTATCTAACCTTATTTTAGTCAAACAGTGCCATATTTACCCATTTAGGGCTATATTTAGTGTTGAGACTTGTCCCACACAAAGCTCAACGATCATGCTCCAATTTCATACCCCAAATGAAAAACAACAAAGAGAAACTCCGAAAGAACAGACCAAAATTAATACACGGGTAAATACTAATATTATATACTTTACGGACTTTTAGACAGAAGCTAAGCCCCAAGGGCCCTTTCTCTCAGGTCCGTACGGCCCGGTTTGCACTCCTTAGCCACCCGCTCGAGCGAGCTGTGGGACGAGCCGCCCTTCGCCAGAGCCACTTCCGCGCTGTGCTTGAGCTCCAGCACTTTCGCCCTCGCCAACCTGCCGTGCTCCTCATCCTTATCCATCACCCTCCTTATCGCCTTCTCGATCACCTCCCTGCCGACCACCCCGCCGGGCCCAACCTCCCTCGCACGAGTGGCCATGCCGAGGTGGTCGGCGAGCATGGCCGTGTTCATGCCCTGCTCCGCGTAGAGCGGCCAGCATATCATGGGCACCCCGTTGATCACGCTCTCCAGCGTCGAGTTCCACCCGCAATGCGAGAGGAATCCCCCGACCGACTGATGGGCCAGGACCTCAGTCTGTGGGGCCCACATCTCCACCACGAGGCCCACCTGGCGGGTCCTACTCACGAAACCATCGGGGAGGTACTCCGGCGTTCCGTCATCGGTCCTCTTATCCTGACGGAAGAATGACCCGAATGCGCTGCCCTCGATGGGTGGCCGCACCACCCAAACGAATCTCTGCTGGCTCAGCTCCAAGCCCCAAGCCAGCTCGGTGAGCTGATCAGCTGTTAAGGTCCCGCCACTGCCGAACGACACGTAAAGCACCGACCCGGCGGGTTGCAAGTCCAGCCAATCAAGTGCCGCGCTCCTGGAGACCGGATCTTTGACCGGTTTGCCTGGCCGAATCAATGGACCGACTGGGTGGACCGGGACCGAGCTGAACCGGCCCAGCAAGTTCGGATCTCTGAGTGCTTTCAACGTCTTAGGCTCCAAATACTCCCAAGAGTTCACCAGTATCCCATCAGCCCTTGCCATGCCGAGCCCCATCTTCGCAAAATCGTCGTGAAGGACCGGGTCCTCCGGTTGGAAGTACAGGTCAAGCGTGTCTTCGTACTCGAGCGGCGCACATCCTGGGATGTTCAGCGGCTTATGGAGATAGACATGGCCGTGCCTGCTGGTTTCATCTTGATGGGGATAATATAATGATAGGGCAAGGAACCATGCGTTACCGGTATCGAACAAGTACTTTAACATGCCGAACTCGTCGGCTATCTCAAAAGCCTCGGTCCCGAAAAGGTCGACCATGAGGGCCGAGGGGCATGGCTTCAATTCAGCGATCTCCGTGCGTAGGATCGGCATTGCATGGCGCATTATGAGAACCAGTTGAGAGACAATGGCCATCGAGTCGGTGACTAGGTCTGAGACGTCAACTGGCGGGAGGAAGACAATGTTGAGGAGGTCTCGGTAGGAGGAGTAGTAGGGGAGCTGGGACTTGGCGGTGGAGGCATCGGTGGTCACAACGAAGATGGTGACGAGGAAGCGATGGTGGAGGGCGAAGCGCTGGCCGAGTTCGAGGACCGGGATGAGGTGTCCCATGCCGGGGCTGGCTAGGAGGGCTATGTGGGTTTTGGTAGGGACGACTTCCATGGCTACAGAAATGTGAAGGGCGACAGAGTATATTCGGAAGAGAGGAGGGAAGCGACCGAGGTCTGTCCTTGCAAGGGAGTCTGAAATGGTATTTATACAGCGATGCTGTAGTTAATTTTCGTTTATGTAGAAGCATCTAAAGTAATATTTTTGTAAACAAAGATGTAACTTGGTAAGGTTAGTCCTATTTTTCGGCTAGGGCTTTACTATTATGATTAAGGGTCTTTGTTTTAGCTCTCTTGTATGAGCTTTTTTTTTTTTAAAAAAAAATTCTTCTAGTTTTTCTGAGAAAATTTTCAAAATTGAAAAGATATTTGGAGTTTTAAAGATTTACAAAACACTTTAAAAGAATTTGTGTGTCAATATACATATATTTTAAAATGCTTTAGGTGCTTACCGATATAAAAAAATGTGAAAGTAATCATAATTCAATAAAAAGAGAAAATAAACTAAAAAAGAGATAAATCGAAGTCACTCCATATAATTTGTTTGGTTGTCTAGTTAACCTGAATGGCAATATCTTGAGCGAGCTGTTTGAAAATTGAGATTCTCATTGAAGCTTTATTACTATAGTAACATATGATACAACTAACCCAATCTTCGGCGCAATTGAGTGGAATGGGACACCAAATATTTGAATTTCATCAATTACATTCAAAGAAAATATACAATTTGGAAAACATTCTCGAAAATGATCGTTTCTATTACTCATGAAAAGGAATGAATAGAAAACAGTTTCATCATCCACGATGAAAATATTTAGGCATGAATTATTATTGATAACGAAATTACCTTTCATTGACTATTCATGTCAAGCAATTTAAGTGATGAGAGTTATTTTGCAGAAGTTAAATGTCCGGACTTGACTAGTTCATAAGGATTGTAACGTGTGATATAGGCCCCCAAGTAGTCAACTGTCTATGATAAACATTTTTATAGTCTCCGAGTCACATGTCTACCTTCAATTATGCCAATGGCGGTCATAAATTATATGACCTTGTGTGCTCCCTGTCTATTTTATTTGGAGTCGTGATGATCTGTGCGATGTTATAGTCATAGAATAACACTTGCAAATTAAAGATACGTCAGTTCCTCTAGAATCTCGGGCGCGGACGGTAAGACACATAAAATTAAGTGAACAAAAGGCGCATAATGGGCGTGGATGGTCGGACAGATTAATTAAGTGAATAAGGAGATCAACCATAAGCACATAATTAAAACCTAGAAAAGCCATGACATGAATCGGGGCAAAACAATAATTCGGTTATGATTATGACTCGAAGTTTCCAGTTCGATTCGGAATCGACGCGAGTTTGTGACTAACGGGACACTTGGGAGTGTTTGTGAGGGAACGGAGACGCCGGTGGACGATTAGGTATGAGATCAGTCGTCATATATTGAGATTTCTGCCCTTTTCTAAGTCAAGTTCATTCTTTGTATTTTTCTTCTAGGAGAGTTAGGTGCAAAAACGGTAAGTGAAATCGATAGCTTTATACTCGGTCGTTAAAGTTCCTAACTAATTGCGTTTCAATGAATTTTCTTGAATTTTAATATCAAATGCTATTTATCAATTTTTCAGATGATCTTCAAAGTGCACTTTTGCATTGATTAATTATCTCGATAGGGATGGTTGAAGAATTAAATTGAGGTACTTTTGCCTTTTTTTTTTTCTTTTCTGGCCTAATTCACTAAAAAATCCTGAACTTTAGGTCCAATCTCAATTCCACCACGAACATTTTTTATTTCAAGAAAAATTGCCAACTTTTACTCTAATCCCAAATATGCTTGGAGTCTAAAAATGGTCATTGGTTTTTTTTGAAATTATCAAGGTTGCTGTTGTTCCATACAAAAATGAGAGTTTGGTGGAGATGCAAGTTTTTCGATAATGTACTTTTGTTTTTTTTTTCTTTTCTGGCCTAATTCACTAAAAAATCCTGAACTTTAGGTCCAATCTCAATTCACCATGAACATTTTTTATCTCAAGAAAAATTGCCAACTTTACTCTAATCCCAAATATACTTGGGGTCTAAAAATGGTCATTGGTTTTTTTAAAATTATCAAGGTTGCTGTTGTTCCATACAACAATGAGAGGTTGGTGAAGATGCAAGTTTTTCGATAATGTACCTCTAATTAGTCCTAATGTTGATAATTTTGAAGAAATCAATCGAAATTTTTGGACAAGGGACATATTTGAAATTAAAGAGAGAGTTGTGATTTTACTTGAGACAAAAAAAAGTTAATAATAATGTTTGGGCCAAAATTGGGATAGGATCCAAAGTTGGGGGTTCTTTTTAGGGAATTAAGTTTTTTTTTCCCTGCAGGAGTGGAAACTTTTTATCATGCATGGATCAACAGCTTTTAAAGAAAATGGAATATGTGCATTTTCTTACTAATTTAAATCATCTCTACATTATTGTCAACGGATTCACTTACTCTTCTTGCACGTTCGATCACCCCTTAAATAGATCATATGCAGTTTTGAATTGATCAAAAGCCTCATGGATCATGTGCATTATCGAGATGAATCCTGGCAAATCTTCAGCAACTATATTTTGTTGTCTATAATGATCTGGAATTTCAGCTCACACCACTTCTGTTTCCCACGAGGGCATGCCATGCATACAGCTATTGCATTGAGTCAACTCTGATTTCTGCACGATCATATAATTTTTGGTGATTAAACAAATTCCTTCTATCGTTAATGTGAGCAAGGAGCAGTCATAGATAATAGCAGGAGGAAGTGGACTTCTGCATCTATTAACATTTCCGTGCCTTACCTTACCCAAAAAAAAAAAAAAAAAAAAAAAAAAAAAAAAAAAAAACATTTCCGTGCCTTGCGTGATTTGCTGCTTTAAGCATCACGCAGCAACGAGGTCAACTCTTTCGTTCGACTTTCCAGAAAAGAGAGAAGAAAAGATCTCTTTCGTTCAGCTACCTAAATAACATGGAGAGGAAGAGTTTGGGCTAGGGCAGTCGTTGAGGAATTTACACAGAGAGAGAGTGTATTAAAATTCATCAATCTGCATTGATTCAAACGGAAAGCTAAACGTGAGCAAGGAGCAGTCATAGATAATAGCAGGAGGAAGTGGACTTCTGCATCTATTAACATTTCCGTGCCTTGCGTGATTTGCTGCTTTAAGCATCACGCAGCAACGAGGTCAACTTTTTCGTCCGACTTTCCAGAAAAGAGAGAAGAAAAGATCTCTTTCGTTCAGCTACCTAAATAACATGGAGAGGAAGAGTTTGGGCTAGGGTACTCGTTGAGGAATTTACACAGATAGAGAGAGTGTATTAAAATTCATCAATCTGCATTGATTCAAACGAAAAGAAAAATGTGTGTTTTTCTTGTTAAACGTTCAAGAGAAGGGTCATTGATTGACGGGAAGATTTTCTTGAGCACATATTCCTCGTGATGGTCGGTATTAGATCGTGATATCTTAAATCTATGACTCATTGTCTTCTTCACGATGTCTAGAGGTACGGCAAGTGAACCTCTAAAGGTATTCTTTTTTGGTTTGTTTATTTGCTTGAGTCGACCAAGTTGTTGCTGACGTTAAGACTCAGGAAGAAAAACTTGTAAATGAGAGTTGTTTAACTCAATGTTAGTTCATAATTTATTCTAATGAAATCCGTAAGTCACTCTATTTAGATTGATCTGATCATACAACAATTAGTCAATTTAAGCATTAGTAAGTTATGCAAATACAAATTGGTAGGTTCATAAAAGTGTTGATAAGTTATTAAGAAGTTATATCTACAAAGATAAAGTTACTGAACAATTTCTTTTTTTACTAAATTTTTTTCGACTTTCTTTTTTGACACTTACATACAGTTACTGAATTGAAAAAAGTAAATATGTTCTTTGGCACAATTGTTCATCGGAGGCACTCCTGTCGTTCACTTTACCGGGATGAGCAATTTGATATAGCCCCATGGTTCTTGACCTCACCAAGTTGTCTCGGTCAAATGAGCCTCGCACATGGCTTTCTACCATCTCATACGGCACATCGGTGCCAATTTAGTATTCTAATATCAATACACGAAACATGATGACCTACTCTCTCTTTTTGGTCTCATGCCTCTTCTCTTATTCCAAATATAAATTACCTCGAGACCCCAAATTAATTTCAAGTGTCTGCTTGATTGATCCCCGCTAAACTCTGGACTTAATCAAGTAATTAAGTAATGCTCTCTGAAAGCTACATGATCCGGCTGTTTGCATCTCACCTGGATAGATGAAGTGCTATTTGACAATGACATTTATGCAAGAGGGTCAGGGTTTGCCAAGGGCTGGCACAATACAATTGTCATTGATACGTATGATGTATGATTACGTATTATATTCCTCCAACCCCAGTCGGAGGAAGAGTCGAGATGTTCGTTATGTGCAGCTCGACATGACATACGTCCTACTCACGGAGCATGCAAAAATTAATTAACTTACGGTCGGCTATCGTTTCCTTTCGAGACTTACATCACAGGGATGACTGTTAGCGATTTTATATTATAGATTTTTAAGATTTCTTTTATATAATATTATTCTATGTTCAAGATAATTATGACATTACTGTGCATTATCTATATCAATTAAGATTACATGAATATCTCTTTTAATTGCGCATGTCTAGATTCATATATGTTACTTTGGATAATTATCTTATACAGCTTATAAATAGGTTAATGTAATTTTCATTATGATATATCGAAATATACACAAATTTCGCATTCGTATTATTATTCTTAACTTGATATTAGAGCCTTTGTTCATGTGGAAACCTGTTCATGTGAAAACCTAAGTGCACTCGGCGCACTTTGCACCCAATGCACATCCAAATAAATCCATCCTCATTATTGCCGCTCAATAGTGTTCACTTCGTGTACACAAGTCTCATGTGATGAAGCACTTAATTGTACCGACTACATTGTTCGATTGAGCCCTTTTCATAAAGGTGGCTTTCTTTTGATACCAGCCACATAGATTGCATCCTAGTAACTACATTCCAAGCTAGCTGTAAAGGTTGCGTCTAGCAATTGGGTGTATCATATGTGTCAATCGCCATTTAGCTAATAAGCTTGTGGATATTGAGGTTTCACACATATTGTACGTATCAATTGCCATTTAGCTAATAAGTTTGTGGATATTGAGATTTCATAAGTGGTACTTCTTGATACTGTATTTGATGCAATTGTTTGAATTCCTTATGATATGCAAGTTAAACAAGTTCTTGCTAATGGTAAAAGGGGAGGTTTGAATGTGGGGGCGTCAATCCTGAGCCTCAGGAACCATTCCTTTTTTTGAGATAAGAAATATGGAATTTCACTAAGTCAATTTGTACTTACTTCAACAAAGGAAGTACGAGCCTTTATCACTTATTGTTTCACAAGCCAGCTACATTGGCTGCTTGCTATTTCCCCTCCGATTCTTGACCTTTCGCCCATCGTTTAAAGAAGCCAACACCACCATCGGATTCACCACCCTCAAATGAGCTAAATTTGGAAGATGCTACCTCACACACCACCCCACCATGAATCAACAAGCCCGATGCCTCACGTTGTCATTAGAGAAACAAGTTTTCATGGCACTATTCAACATTAATTCAAACTCTAGTTGACTTCTTTGATGTGACAGGATGTTAGCGATATTATGTTCTAAATTCTTAAGATTTTTTATAGGATATTATCCTATGTTAGAGACAATTATGATATTATTGCTAATTGTCTATATCAATCAAGGATTCAAGATTGCATGAATGTCTCCTTTAATTGCGCATCTCTTGATTGTTATGTGTTACTTTAAATAATTTTCTCATAAAACCTATATATAGACTAATGTAATATTCATTATGATGTATTGAAATATACTAAAATTCTTTGATTCTTTCTTCTGCATTCTTATTTCTAACTATGACGATTTTTTTTTTTAACACGAATGTTGTACTGAAGAGAAATAATTAATAAGTAGGAGGACATTTCCGTCATGACCATCCTTCTGTGGAACGAGATTTTAATTAAGGGCGACGCTTAAAGAAATGAAAACGGAAAAACGTAAGCATAGCAATTAATTTATTAGGGCTATCCTAGTTCAAGCTGATTACAAATGCGACATCATCCAATTATAATCGAATGTAAAAATGAAGTTATCATGTAACTAAACAGAAGATAGACTTCCAAGTTTTATTTTTTATATTTTATGATATAGTTTTCGGTGGAGTTATCAAGTCCCAGGTACACTTATCAAATTTAATTAATTTGTTAAAAGAATATTACGCAAGAACTCCTACGCGAAAATGAAAAACAAAAATACATATGTCGGCTTGATATAAACAGTAATAGGTTGCAACTTGCAACACGCATGTATTTCCGGCCGTTAAAAGTAACCCGAGGCGTTGACTACAGTATTATATCTCTTTAATCTCTAATGAATACACTGATTTTGATTTTGATTTTTTTTTTTTTGGTGATAGGAGGAACCGGCTTGGTCGGTAGCCGCCGTAAACCCCTTGGGCGACACGTGCTAGCCATAACATACATGCCATCGGATAAGTCACCTAGTTTTTCAGCCAGCGTCCCTGCACTTACGTCGCAGGAATTTCGAACGCTTGACCTATCCGGTAGAGAGGGAATGCCTACCCAGCTGAGCCACCACGGCGGGTGGTCCGATTTTGATGTTTGCTACATATTCAATCCAAGAATATAACCACTGAGATTCGCCCTAGTGGCCACCCTTCCAACATGGAAGGGGGAGGTGAGGGATTCAAACCCCTACTTTCTCAGGGAGGGATGGGGTGGGAACGCGCAAGTTTCAGGAGTGGGTTTTGACGCCCACGCCCTGCAAGAGGCAGGGCAAAAGTCTGAGAGTGAGTGTAGAATAGGTATAGAGTAGGACTGACAAAAAAAAAAAATCCAAGAATATTATCGTATTTTTTCCTTCGTCTATACGTATTCTATAAAATGGCATGGTTTACGAACATTATTGTACAGGATTCAGAACGCAGGACGCAATCAAACTATCAAGGGAGATAACTTACTATAAACTAATGGAAAAAGATGTGATTGAAGCACACTTTTTCATGAGCGACTTTACTTCTGATTGTTGCTCCGCCCTGACCTGCGCAATCACGCACGAACCAGGCACCAAGTGGTACCCCCACGAGATTTTTAATAAATTGTGCTCAGGCAAGTTGACTTTCTCCCTATCATAGCCGCATTTACCGTTTCTAAACCGCTAATATAGGGTCCGGCGTCATTTTGAAATAACAAAATCGATGCAACAGATTGATGGAGCAGAGCACATGCCTATGGATGCTAAGCTGGGCATGGAGAGGTTAATGTAGAGTTGGTTGACCCCGACAATATTCGCATCTAAGATTCGGATGCATTAATAACAAATATAGCGTTGTCGTATCCTTGGAAATCGTAAACAAGGGAAGCAAATTAAACAAATTAACTGGATTTGAAGCGGTGAGGCTAAGTTCAATGAGTGCCCCCTTAGCACGATTACTCTTGACTTTAAAGTTCAAAACATTCTAAAGAATCCCGTTTGGGAGTGTGCAACTCATCGCTTCGACAATCATGCAGGTGATTTTAAAAAAATAATATATATATATATATATATATATATATTTTCTGTATATATATATATATTCGAGAGGAATCTCATAGTAAATACGAACTTCGTAGAAAATAGCAAGTTGAGGGCAAAAAATTGAAGAGACCGGCAAAACGTCCACTGCACAGGCTCTCGAGGTTGCTTCATTGGATGAAGAGGTGAACGGTAGAGTTTTTGAGTCAGCTTTTGCTCACTACACAAATTTTCATGGTCGAGCAGTGGAAGTTGGATTTGTAATGGGGATATGATGATTGTGCACTCGGCCAAAGTGAAGCCGCTTCACATTTTTTACTCTCGGCATGATCTTGATTTTTAGATCCTCATAGACAGGTTCTTCTCAGCTCGTCGTCTTGTCTACGATCCTTCGAGTAACTTTGACTGTTTGCTAGATTTCTAAGGATCGATTAAGTCTGCTAAAACTCAACATCAAACTGCATCGGGAGGAGAGATCGTTAGTTAAAGTCGCAGCCAAGGGTACTTTTCTTGAGTCAATCTGAGGCGTCTCGTACCCTGTCAGTAACCTGATAATTGTAAGATGTGATCATTGCCATAATTGAACGGGGCTCGTACCCTATTAATAATCTATTGACTGTGAGATGTGATTATTGCCATAATTGAATGGGGTTATGCGGATGTTTAAAGAGATCCGGGCTCTTGATGTTACTAAAACAAAAGGAAAGCAAATTGCCCAAGTGATTGACAAGAAGTCTCGAGCAAATTAATCTAATTTAAATGGTCCATATAGTGGAATTGAAACATATTCAATGAAGAATCTAAGGTAATGATACAACCATGTCGCATTCTGTCATCTTCAACTCACACGTAGAAATAGTTAAGTTTTGCATATATCTTGATATATCTACTTAATTAAAGCCGTTTATACATGTTTCCATCAATCTTTCTTTTTGAAATAACAAGTCAATACATAGTCAAAGGCCTGATATAACTAGCTTGATATGTAATGAGTTTTAACTATGAACTTAATAATTGTTATTTCTAAAGACTCACCAAACACGAGCTCCAACAAAGGCAAACCACCACTCTATCTCCTGAATTCACCTGCAGCAAACAACATGGAAACAGGGGAACCTCAGCCTAAGCCGATGAAGTTTAATCGAGCAAAAAAACTGAAGAAAACTACTGAATCAAAGGCACGTTTGATTGAGAATATGGAGCTGCTGGATGCTCCTATCCAAATGGCGACAGAAGGAAATGACTGGGCTCTGGTGGCTAGCCCTAATAAGCCACCAGCCAACTCATGAATGTATTAAGCTGGAACTGTCAGGGGCTGGGCAACCCCCTGACAGTCCAAGAGCTTAGAGCCTTAACGGCTCAGGAAAGGCCCACTATAGTCTTCCTTATGGAGACAAAAAATAAAGACAGCAAGCTGGACAAGATTAGGAAGAGACTTAACTTTCAGGGGATGTGTCTGGTGGAACCTATAGGGATTGTCGGGGGCCTCGCGCTCTTCTGGACTGAGGAAATGTAGGCGAGGGTACGGCACAGCTCAAATCTTCTTATTAATGTGGGGTGTCAGGATCCGCTGAGCGGCAAGTTTATGAGGATCACCTTTCTTCATGCTCCAACGCATTACCCCGATCGACTGCAGCTGTGGCAACAATTAAGACGTTCTCAAGAAGACAGTTCTTTACCATGGATCTGTCTAGGGGATTTCAATGACACTCTTTATCCTTGGGAGAAAGAAGGAAAGAAGGACTCGGATTACTATCGCATGACAGCCTTTCGTGATATGTTAAATGACTGTTCACTCATGGACATTGAGAGTAAAGGATGTACGTTTACTTGGGCTAATAATAGAAGGGGAGATGAACTTATCAGAAAAAGGTTAGACAGGGGAGTGTGTACCATGGAATGGCGCGTCACGTTTCTGCGTGCTGAAATTTATGCTTTGCCAGCAGTGGGGTCGGACCACAGCCCCCTCCTCCTCTCTTTATCTCCTAGCATATGGGGAAACAAAAAAAAGGAGTTTAAATTTGATCATATTGGCTCGAGGAGGAAGATTGCAGGAATATAGTAAGCGAAGCCTGGACAACAAGCCAGGCCGGCATTCCAAACCTCATACAGAAAATTCAGAAAGTAAAAGGGGCGCTTCGAGACTGGAGCAAACAGAAATTCTCTAACATAGCCACACAAATTAAACACCTGAAACAGAGACTCACTGAGATCTCAAACAGCCACCATGATACAGGAGCCCAAGAACAGAGTCAGCTAATTAAAGATAGAATCCATCAACTATGGAGACAAGAGGAAATGTATTGGGGCCTTTGATCTAGAATTACATGGCTTAAGTGGGGGGATAAAAATACGAAATTCTTTCATGCAACTACCATTCAGAGGAGACAGAGAAATAGACTGACCATGCTAAAGATCGACGACTAGAACTGGACCAGACAACCAGCTGTCATACATCAACATGTCAAGAACTACTTTCGGGAGCTATATGAGACGACTGGACCTAGAAACCTGCAACCCATATTGGATCAGTGCCCAAAGATAATAACACAAGAGACAAATCAGCTTCTAATGGCAGAAGTTACCGAGGAGGAAGTTAAACATGCAGTCTTCCAGCTGGGGTCCATCAAGGCCCCGGGTCCAGATGGCATGAATGGCCAGTTTTATCAACATTTCTTGGAGGAAATCAAACACGACATTATCCAGACAGTCCGGAATTTTTTTCAGTCTGGTAAGTTTGAACCAGCTATCAACCAGACTCTTATTGTGCTTATCCCCAAAATCAACAACCCTGAATATATACACCAGTTTCGCCCAATTAGCCTCTGCAATTTCAATTACAAAATCATCTCAAAAATACTGGCCAATCGTCTGAAACAATGGTTGCCACAGATAATATCCCCAGAACAAAGTGCATTTGTTCAAGGCCGCCAAATACAGGATAACATAATCATTGTTCAGGAGGTGTTGCATCAAATGCGAATCAGAAAGAGAAAGAAAAAGTTCCAGGCTATCTTGAAACTGGACATGCAAAAAGCATATGACCGAGTTGAATGGGACTTCCTTCATATGTATATGCTAAAGATGGGGTTTTCAGAGAAATGGGTCCAACTGATTATGCATTGTGTTACCTCTGTCTCTCTAAATGTCAAAGTAAATGGTGAGCTCACAGGGTGTTTTCGACCTACTCGAGGCATACGGCAAGGCGACCCCCTATCCCCTTACTTATTCATTTTGATGGCTAATGCATTATCATGGATGATAAATAGAGCAACTGAAGATGGATCCTTAAGAGGCATCAAGCTAAACAGGTTCTGCCCCACTCTAACTCACCTCATGTTTGTTGACGATGCAATCTTCTTTATGGAAGCCACAACCCGAGAATGTCAGGCTCTAGCAGCCATATTAAACCACTACTGCTACGCCACAGGCCAAGCCATTAATCTCAACAAGTCAGGCATGCTTTTTAGCAAAGACTGTCAACAGACCCTCAAAAGAAATTTGTCTTATGAGATGCGAGTGCCCACCATCAACAAAACAAGAAGGTACTTAGGACTACCATCAGACTGGGGGCAAACCAAAAAAGAGATGCTCTCATGGATACTGGCCAAAGTTAATACAAAGATGGCAGGGTGGAAGGAGAAGTACCTGTCTAAAGCTAGTAAGGAGATCATGGTCAAGATAGTAGTGCAAGCCTTGCCGCAATACGCCATGTCGATTTTTAAGATCCCTGTATCAATCTGCAAGGCAATTGAGAAAAGAATAGCTGAGTTCTGGGGGAGGCAATCAGATTCAAAGAAATGTATGCACTGGAAAAACTAGGACACTCTCAAAAATAGAAAAGATCAAGGAGGTCTGGGATTCAGGGACTTAATTTCTTTTAATCTAGCAATATTGGGCAAGCAGGCTTGGCGCTTGTCCCAATCTCCCTCTGCACTGTGGAGTAGCGTCCTCAAAGGGCTATATTTCCCTCAAGGAGATTTCTTGACAGCAAAAACAGGCCACCGACCGTCCTGGGGATGGCAGAGCATCATTCACGGCTGTGACAATATTCTACCAAATATCACGTGGAGAGTAGGCGATGGCCAATCCATCAGAATTCGTCAAGATCCTTGGCTATCCCAAGGTTCTATCCAGGGCCCAGCAAACTGGAATGACCCCCAAACAGTGTCAGATTTAATCGACCAAGACAGTTATACATGGAAGGAAACTTTGCTGAATCAGCTTTTTGACCAGACAACTATCAACGAAATTCTGTCTATCCCTATCCCGTATCCAAAAAGGGCAGACTCACTCATTTGGACGGGCAACAACAAAGGGAAATATACCGTAAAAGGGGGATATAACAGGGCAAGAGCAGTAGCCATGCCTAAAAATCAGCATAGTGCATCCTCTTCATACAGCCCACCCCGCCGTCTATGGACAGGAATTTGGGACCTGCCAATTCCACCAAAGCAAAAAGTTTTTATATGGAGTTTATGCCAGAATGCACTACCCACAAAGAAGAACCTTTCGGGCATAAGATCCTACCTGACCCGCTCTGCCCCTTCTGCTCTAAATTCCATGAGTCCACTGAGCACCTCTTTCTTCACTGCAAAAATGCCCAGAAAATATGGTCAGACCACAGGTTAAATCTCGGCCACGCTACTGTACCAGCGCAGAGAATGGACAAATGGATTGATGAGTACCTGGTCGTTAAGACGCCCCCCAATGAACCCAACCCTTCTGTCCGAGATCCTATGGCAGATGTGGAAACAACGAAACAACCAAATCTTTCGCCACAAACCCACAAAGGCCGAACCTTTGATCGAAATAGCCCTCGCGCAGCAGAAGGCGTATCAGAGATGGAACCCAAAAAATCGAAAGGAGAAGGTACCGACTGCTACTGTACCCGTAATCAGCCGCTGGCAACCATCGAAGCCGCCGGATCTGAAGCTCAACGTGGATAGCTCCTGGACGGAAACGAAAAGCTCGGCTGCAGGGGTTCTTCGGGACGCCAACGGGACCTTGATTGACGGATTTGCGAGGGAGATTCACGCCGGATCTCCTTTACAGGCGGAAACCCTAGCGCTCGCCGTCGGTCTGAAGCAGTTAACGGAGAACTCGATCCTGCACGTGGGGGAGAACTTGAAACCGAACAGAAGACTTACTGCGAAAGTGACCGCGTCGGCAGCTTGTTGAGTGCGTGATGGGCCGGCAAGAAACTCCGTGGCCCATTCAGCAACAAGTGCAAAGATCCGCGACTTATTGGCCCACCTCTCCATAGCGAAGTCATCGGGTGCCCAAGGGAAGCCAATGAAGCGGCAAATTGGATTGCGAAGGAATTTCGCACTAATTCTCTCCCCTATGAGTGGTTACACGACCCACCAGTTCCCTTGGTCTCTCTTTTATGTTTTGACTCCGACATATCTTGTAAGGCTTTATGCTAGTAATGAAATATGCATCATTTTCGACCAAAAAAAAAAAAAAGTCTCCAATTTTGGCCTCCATGTGCCATGTTTTTATCGATAAGGAAGTGGTTCATAGATCCTATAAAGCAATTTTGTCAGTTGTCTACTTTGGAGTGGGCTCGTTGGGCTTCAGCCCAACCTGCACGTCAGGAGAGAAGAATTTATTTGCTTGTTTTGCATGGAGACATCCCAAAATTGCTTTCCTCTTTGTATGAATATAGATAATTGTGAAGTTGAGGTCTGCAAAAGAGGAACCAACATTCAGCGTTTGTCGTTAAATTGATTGGCACCACAGAAGCCATTAGAGTGTAAAGTTGAGGTTTGCTTTGCTAAAAAAATGTTGATAAGTGGCTATTTAAAGGGTAATGGAGTTAAAGTGCGTGAGAATGGTGTGCTAAGCGAAGATGTGAGGTGATTATGTGGATGCGCAAACCACCAATTTAACACCCAGATAAACAATGAATAAATTGCTAAACTTACCTTAAAGCAACGAAAGCATCTGTAATGTTAAATTAAAATCTACATCAACAACTCTAGATATGATTTTTAATTAACACGCAATTTCTTTTTTTTTTTTTCACTTTATTTAATGGGAACCTAATCTATATGCAATGCATGCTAATAATCTAATATGACATGGCAACATGATCTAAATTACATGACGTGGCAACATGATCTAAATTATATGACATGAGTAGAATAAATCCTAAAGAAATGCAATAATTAAATGCAATCTACATGACCTAATTATATTAACGGGCAAATTCTAATTAAATGAGCATGAAAAAACTAAATGATGTGCATTTGATATTTCTATGACAGGCACATGACATTTTTCCTTTTTTTCTTTCTTTTTCTTAAAAGAATGCAATTTATCCTATAGAATGGAAATAATTTATCCTAAGACATTTTTTGGTATTTTTCATGAAATTCGAAATTGGAAAAAAACGTGAAAGTTACCTAATTAAATTAAGATTCCATTTAATTTGCATTAGGAATTAGGTTAAACTAAATCCTAATTTAAACTAAAATATTATCTTAATCCAAATAATCCTAAAATTCAATCTATCTAAGAAAATACCTAAACTTATAATAAATTAAGAAACTATTATCTAAAATTAAACTATATGGAATTTAATCCTAAAATGCAATGCTGTGCAAAAGATGTCCTAATTCTACATGACATATGCATGATGGCTTTTTTCCCCCCTTTTTTTAATGAAAATTTGTAATTAAAAATCTAACTAAAGCGAGACATTATCTATTTTAAGTTAGGAATAGACCAATCCTAAAAATCCAGAAAATTATCTCGTCATGCAATCGAAAAAATATTATCTAACCTATATACTACATGTGCATTTAAAAAAAAAAAAACTTATTGTATTATGCAACATTATCTAGGAAAAACAATTCTAATCTAAATGCATTTTTTTTTTTTTTTGTATTTTTTGGGATAAATAAAGCAATTAAAAGATAAGCACCAAATCATTCACGATCATCAAAGATATTATCCATTTATTCAAATTTGGAAACGATATCTAATCAACTTGAATATTTCGCTAATAAAATCAATAAATTGATCTTAAGCCTCAAAGATCAAAATATCAATCTTATAGATGGAATAAAAATTCATGCGATTGCGAATTGAAGCTACATCATGGAATTTCAATCATGCATCGAAAGATAAATCAAGCAAAGAGACAAAATATCAAAGAAAACTAAAACGAGATAAAATTGATCTTCCAATAAACTAAATCTAATAAATATACCTAATAAAGTATGTCGCGACCAATTTTTCGGGTGTGAACCACCTAGGGTTTGGCTAATGGATTGTTAAGCCTAGACTTAACTCGGGCTCTCCCAAGCCCATACCAATTCGCGACTAGGTTTGAATTCTTAACATGCAAATGATTTTTATTAAGGAGTCGCCACTAATCATTTTTTAGTGGGTCGATTAGAAACCCAAGTAAAGTAATGGGAGATTACTTTACTCCTGCGAACCAGAGATTATGGGTACGAGGACTTGGTTACACTAGATTTCTCTAATGCCCTTTCGGT
Organism: Eucalyptus erythrocorys; assembly: GCA_014182555.1. Taxonomy (NCBI): domain Eukaryota; kingdom Viridiplantae; phylum Streptophyta; class Magnoliopsida; order Myrtales; family Myrtaceae; genus Eucalyptus; species Eucalyptus erythrocorys. The sequence continues at coordinate 22,125,836 of CM024605.1, read as the reverse complement.
ACCATTCTTTTATTTTGAAAAATGTTTAGCAGGCAGCTTGAATCGATTTTAATTTATCTTCCTAACATGTGAGGTGATCATGCGGGTGCGCAATCCACCAATTTAACACCCAATAAAATAATGAATAAGGTTAAGGGACTTACCTTGTAGTAACGAAAGCATCTGCATCGTTAGATTAAATTCCACATCAACAATCATAGATATGGTCTCTAATTAACACGCAAATTCCTCTTTTTTTGTTTTCACTTTATTTAATGGAATTTAATCCAAATGCAATGCATGCTAATAACCTAATATGACATGGCAAAATGATCTAAATTATATGACATGAAATGCAATAATTGCAACTTAAATGACCTAATATGCAAATTTAAACTAAATGGTCCTAGAATGCAAATTGATTAACATGCACCTAATTTTTGATTTTTTTATCTGGAATTTTGAATTAATAAAAGCCCTAATTGAACTACCTAAAACGAATAATTTTCTAATTCATGTTTAGGATTAATTTAAATTAACCCTATTTTGACTTAGAAAATCATTTCTTCATTTTTTGGTTTTCTTTTTTAAGAAAAGGATGCCAAATTTTCTAAGAATTGAATTGTCTAAATCTAATCCTAACCTATTTAAAAAAGAGATTTCTAAAAGTATAATCCTAAAAATGTGATTCTAAAAAAAACTAATTTACTAACCTATATATCTAATGCAAGATTTTAATTATTTTTTTTTTTTTTGATTTTTGATTTTTTATTTTTTTTAAAAAATGCAATTTATGAAATTCCTAACTAAATTAAAATTCTATCTAATTTAAACTAGGGATTAGGTCATCCTAATTTAAACTAAGACATTATCTTAATTCAACAATTTCTAGCCTAAGATGCAATCTATCTAAAAAATTGATCTAAGCTTAAAATTAAACATGCAATTCTATTCTAAAATGCCTAATGATTTTTATTTGTTTTTTCGCTTTTTAATTAAAATTTAACATGCAATTCAACTAACATCCTAAGTGAATTTTGCTCTTTTTTTTATGTTTTCTTATTTTTCATGACCTAATTAAAATCCCTAATCTAAATATGCAAGACAATGAAAGCTAATCCTAGTTTAATATTTTTTTTTGATTTTTTAACAATTTCTAATAATTAAATATGCAATCTAAGCTAAACCATTTTTTTTTATTTTTTTTTTTTTTTTTTTTATTTTTGAAAATTCATGATACCTAAATTAGGTAGCCTAAACATGCAAATTACCCTAAACAAGCAACATCACAACTTGCACATATTTCAATATAAATAAAGCAATCAAGACCATCCAAAATTATCCAGAAAATATCACACATCATTCAAACTCGGGGACAATATTTCACTGGTAAAATCGATAAATTGATCTTAAGCCTTAAAGATCAAAATATCAATTTTATTCCCACATAATTAATTACCTCGTCTAAAGCCTTATAGACGAAATAAAAAATCGGCGCGGTTGCAAATTAGGGGGTAAATTGGAATTTGCAATCACATATCAAGGCTTAATGTTATTAAAAAATAGAATAACAATAAAAAATAACAATAAAATAAAAAAAAAAAATGAAAATAAAATAAAGTAAATAAATAAAAGAAAATCTACCTAATTGATTTTTCTTTTTGCTTTTTTTTCTTTTTTTTTTTTTTTTTAAGGGAAAGTGGTCGCCGGTTTTGGGGGAGGAACGCCGGCGAGGGTTCGGGGACGGCGCGACGGCGGTGGGAGCACGGCGCGGCGGCGGCGGCAGCGGCGTCGGGGTGCTTGGTGGCTCGGCAAGGCGTTTGGCGATAGAGGCGCGGCGGCGGGGGGAGCCGCGGCCGGAGGCGGCCCAGATCCGGCCTCGGGGAGCGGATCCGGGACGGCGGGGAGGCGGAGGACCTCGAGCGGCTGCGGGGTCCCTCGGGCGGCGCGCGACGACGGCGCGATTGGCGGCTAGGGCGGTGTCGTGGGACTGCTCGGGCGGCGAGGAGGCTCGGCGGCGGGGGCCGAGCACGGGCAGCCGGGGCTCTGGGCGCGTGGGGCGTCGCGGTCGCGGGGAGCTGGATCGGGGGCGCAGCGGGCAAGCGACGGGCACGCGGATGACGGAGGCCGTGAGGAGCGCCGGTGAGATCAAAGGAGGAGGCGGTACGGCGGCGGTTGGCGGCGTCGCGTTCGGCGGCGGTGGCGCGGCAACGGCGCCGGCGGGATCTCCACCCCCTTGGGAAGACGAAGGAGACGCGAAGGGGAGGGAGGATTTTCGGCCCCCTTTTTTATTATTAAAAAAAAAAAAAAAAAACTCTTTCTCTCGGCTCACTCTCTCGGCTCAGTTTTCTTCTTCTTTTTTGGCCGAAAAAGGAGATCCCCAAACGAACCTCCCCTCACGAACGACTCTCTGTCTCTGCTTTTCACTTTATGGCTTTCTTTTCTCGTTTTTTTCTTCAAAAAACCGAGAGTCCCCCCGGCGACGACGGAAAAGACCCCCTTTTATACCCGACAAAATTGTATCTCAAGGTATATTTTACTGCCAATTTTGCTCGCGTAAAATTTTATCGAATATATTATTTATCCCAGCAATATTTTTCGTATATTTGATCAAAAAATTCCCCTTTTTGCGCAAAAACACATCCGAGTGCATATTACCTAAATCTATAAAAATCTTAATAAAATAAAACAAAATATAACAAAATGAAAAAAAAAAAAAAATCAAATCTACCTAAACTATATGCCATGCATTTTTTATTATTTTTTTTTTTTTAGCAAAAATCAACCCCAAAAATTTAGGTGTCAACAGTTTGCCCCTTTTGAAGGTGAGCTCGCAGAGGTTGCCTTCAAAGACAAATTGAGACCTAAATTTTGGTTATGCTTATGTAATAAATGATTTTTGTTGGAAAATGAATTCCATTTTTTAATGCAATTTATATGATGTATGCCAATGCTAATGCAAATGAATGATGCAAAAGGAAATAACATACCTATAATTGCTCACCAATCAGTGTGGTAAAGCATCTTGAGGTACATGATAAATACCTATTTGCTTCATAAGTACCCAATTCTCATTCGGGTTTCTTGAAAAGCCTAACGGGTAATAAATTGAACATTCACATCCAAAGTGAAATGTTCAAATCAAGACATCCAGGTCCAAACTAAGATATCAAGAGTTTTTGGGCTCGAAATACCTAGATCCTGACTAAGGTATAACGAGAAGGATTAAAAACATTCACATCCAGAGTGAAATGTTTAAATCGAGACATCCAGATCCAGACTAAGATGTCAAGAGTTTTTGGGCTTGAAATACTTAGATCCAGACTAAAGTATAAGGAGAAAGATGAAAAGTTTAAAGCAAGACACCCAGATCCTGACTGAGATGTCAAGAGTTTTGGACTCGAAATACCTAGATCCATACTAAGGTATAACGAGAAAGATGAAAAAACATTCACATCCAGAGTGAAATGTTTAAATCAAGACATCCAGATCCAGACTGAGATGTCAAGTGATCTTACCTCCAATGAAGATAGTTGGTGTTACATGTCCAGGACCCGTACCATTCTACGGTCGCCTAGACTGAGGTTTCGCTTGGCTAGGACCCAAACCATTCTTCAGTCGCCCAGCCTTGCGGAAGAAATCATCTGACCAGGACCCGAACCATTCTTCGGTCGCCTTAATCGGATTGAATCGGAGAAAAATCTTTGGGGGACAACTCAATTGAGTGTCAAATATACTTAAAAGGGAATACCTGTGCAATGACGAGTATTCAAGGTATAGATAGAGATATACTTATCCGGTAACATCTCGATTCTTGGGGGATATGTCTCCGCAAAACTTGATCATAGGAGAAGCAAGATGCATTTGTAATCATAAACATGCATCAATTTAATGGAGGTTTATGATAATTTCCATCAATCTTGCATTATCTAATTTCCATTCGAATACATGAGTGTCATGAATGTGTTAAATGAGGGACCCTTTGGTCCTGAAAGGACTTTTCTCTCATCCTCATTAAAATGGCTATTTTATCCTGACCTTTGATGCAGGATTCTGTCAATCACTCTATCTTACCATCATCATGCCAAACAAGGGTCCAAGCAATCTCGCAAGTGGTACGATCTTACCAATCTGAGAGGTCTTTTAAGAGGGACCATAATGCGGGCTTGGTCAATGGCTTAACAAATGGGACTCTTTGAGTCAAGCTTATTTGAAAAATATTCTGCAATCATCTTGGGGTTTACAAGTCAAGAAATATAAGAAATGAGGCAGAAATTATCTTACACACACTCCTTCGAGCGATGCTTTCGAACATATGAACCTCTACGTTAATTTAAGTGCCATAATCTGAAGAGACTTTGCAAGGGACGTAATATAGACTTGGTTCATGGGTTAAGAAACGAAAGGATGATTAGGCTCAAAAAGTGTTTAAAGGATAAAGTTGGTGATCATCTTGACACTTCCACTGATTTTCTGCCTCAATGTCGAAGATTTTCTTTTGCACTCATTGATTGCAACATCATTTGAGCTTTTTCCTTTTCTTTTTTTTTGTACCGCCTTGTTCGGGGTATGGCTAAGCATATAGGCATTTTTTCTTTTTCTTTTCTTTTGGGCATCAGCTTTGCTTTTACTAGGCACACTTTGCTTTTTTATGCCCCATTTTTGCACTTTTTTTTTTTCTTTGATCAGAACCTTCATTTTTTGTGGGCATCCTAGTTCATGCCACTTGAATTTGTCTTGCCCCAAAGTGTGGGGGATGATCACCAACCGGGTTTAATATGAAATGAGTTCATAAGCTCAAGTGGGCTATGCAATGGATAAAAGTGTATAGGATAGAGAAATGACTGCTCTTCATCATCTTAAGGCACTTCAATTATTGTACAAGTTACGCTACGAAAGCAATACCCAAAGATTAACGCAAGTGTAAATAAGAAAATTCCTACCCTTGATTTCAAATTTGTCCCAATGCGGGATGATCCTTGATAGGGGTAATTTTAAACAAACTCTTCATGTGTGTGGGCTCAAGGGGCTAAACAATGGATATACCTGTAGTGTCTTGGGTAGAGGAAGAAACTGCCCCTCATCACTTTGGATAACGTACCCTTTGCGAGACCGCCCTTTTCCTTGCGGGCATGGAATTTTTCACACAACTCATTGGGGGTTGGTGTACGAAATAGTGTATGGAATAAGGCTTGCTTTTCATCATCCCAAGATATCCCATTTGACACACTCAATTCATCACACGCAATTCATTATGGAGAATATGCAACATTTGCAACAAATTTGAACAATTGAATTTGCAACTCATTGAGGCAATTTGTTCATCACAAAAATGCTTGCAGTTCAAAGCACATTCAATTAGAGTGGAAAATTTACGGCCGTCCTTTTCTGCTAAGATTAAGGTTCCTCCGGAAAATTCATCACATATGGTCCACTGTAATTTGGAGTAAACTTGCCCCTAGGATTTAGAATTGGATTGGACCACTTCCACATCTTTATATGCTATAAGATTATCCTCTTGTGGGCCAGGGCCCATTTCATCGGGAGATCCTTCGTCGATGGCTCCTATGACGATGTCATCAAACAAGCTTGTAACTCCTTCCAGCATATCTTCAAGGTCCTCGGTCTTCGAGGGCGTCAGATCATCCATGCCACCCCATCCGTTTGGGACAATGCTGCGAGGATCAATGTAGAAGCTTGGAGGGGCTAAATACTTCACCAGGTAGTCAAACTTGCCACTCGGCTGCCCCAGGGTGTCTATTACTTCCGCCTCATCCTGCATCATTATTGGAGGACTAGGGAATGTCTCGTGAATGCTTGGGGGCAATGGGTTTTGCCTCCCTTGCCTTTGGTTAGGTACCTGTGCTCGTCCTTCTTGTCTTCGTCCTCTAGGATTTTGTCCCCCTCTTCCAGCAGCATGGGACCTATGAAGGGCTTCATTGGGACTTTGAATACCCTGATCATTCCTTCCAAGGCTACTATCAGGAACAAAATCATTTCCATTCATGACCCCTTCCATCATAGAGGCAGCATTTGAAACTTCAGGAGTGGGTGGTGGTGAGTCTCGAGATGCATCAGCTGAGTGATAACTTGATTCGAATTCAACGTCTGGTTCCAAGATAGCATTAACCATACCCTCATGTTTCGGTAGCGGATTCTTCTAGACATTCGGCCGAGTGGTTTGGAATGAAAATGCCTTCATGTCCAGGAGGTTTTGGATCTTGTGCTTGAGGGTGAAACACTCATTAGTTGAATGCCCCAATTCCCCACTATGGTAATCACACTTCTTTGTTGGATCATAACTACAAAGGGTTTCGCGGTTAGGGCGCTTTGGTTCGCTAGTAAGCAAACCTTTCTTTCTTAAGATTGCCAACACCGGGATGGAGATCCGGGAGAGGAGCGAACTTCCTTTGATCATTTGCAAATGGTTGACGACCAGTGGTTTGTTGTTGCCTTGCATTGATCTGGATAGCCAGGCCACGGTTGGTACTTTCTTGGCTATAAGCCATATTCACGTCCACGACGGCTTCTTTCTCCTTTTTGGCAGAGAATCTCTTACTTGATGACTCAGTGAACCATCCTTCCCTTATTCCCATCTCAATTTGTTCTCCCACTGGAATCAGCTGGTTGAAACTCTCAACATAAGTGCTTGCCATCCGATTGCGAAATTCAGATGGGAGGGTCTTTATGAAGAGCTTCATCAACTCCTTGTCGGTAGGCTCAGGAGTGATTTGAGCAGCCAGATTCCGCCATTTCACGGCATACTCCTTGAATGACTCGCTCCTCTTTTTCTCCATCCTCTCAAGATCTTCTCGGAAGGTGCAATGTCCATGTTGAACTTGTACTTTGCTTGAGGAATGCATCAGCCACTTCATTCCAAGTATCAAGAAGATTGATATTTTTCATCACATACCGGTTCAATGCACGTCCGGTCAAACTGGCATGGAATGATTGGATCATGAGGGGCTCATTTTTGACATGTTGGGCCATGCGTACATGATACATCTGCAAATGAGACTTTGGGCAAGATGTACCAGTCAAATTCCGGCATCCTGAACTTCTTCGGCATCTTGACCTTCTCGTAGACCGACAAGTCAAAAGGGAGTGAGTTCTGTGACTCCTGCAATTGCTTCACCTTTTTTTCAAGTTTCGCGAAGCGTTCATCCGGCTCTATCTTGGGGAGGTCAACAAACTTTCCCTTTTCCACATTGATCTGGATTGAGTCTTCTTCTAAATCATGTATGCCATTATTACTTGACTGGGGCTTATTTGCTAGCTTCGGGATAACAACCTGAGGAAGAACGGGTGGAGGAGTCGGATTGACTTGGAATGATCTGAATTGAGTCATTATAACATCCATGGAGGCAGCTAACTGACGGGGCTGATCTTCCATATTGGACATACGATCATGCATCTCATTTTGTTCCGCCATTTTGGCCCTTGATCGCATGATAATGGGTGAGCGTGGAGGGTCCGTTGCCACCTAATTGATTTTACATGAATGAACATACATAAGCACTTTGATATGAAATGTGCCGGCCCATGACGAAAATCTAACCACTTTTATTAATGACTCAACTTCCTAGACATTAAGCTAAAGTAGAAAGACTCAATTGACTCAAGCCACTTTATTTAGCCCGATCCATAAACAAATGGGAAGCTAATGCTCGACGTAATTGCCTCTTCTCTTTGGCATCCTTCTTGGCTTGCTTCTCAAGTTGCTCAATCTTCCTCTTGTGACGATTAAGCTCCGCTTGCCGAGTGGGCCTCTTAGTCACATCCGGCACCTTCGGGAGATACACGATTGGAATTTTGTGTCGACGGATGTATCGAGTAGTGGCATGGTAAACCTTTTCCTTCCCTTCAAGCTCATCCTCGGGCAAGTTCAACTTTTGTTCGTGACATGCGAGCTAGGCTTGTTCAATGCAATGGAGCCATCTCTTGTGATCACCATCCTTGGTAGTGAATTGAATTTGGAACCAACCAAGCTTGAGAGGGGGTGGCAGGTCCTGCACAACTCGATATTGACGGGCCACTCGGAGTGGATAGTAAGAAGTGGCACCGGTGATCCCCAATAATGGAATTGGCTCATCATCGCCATGAGTGAGGCGTGCCTCGGAGACTTGGAACCATTTAGCATGCCATAGGAAACTCTTGGTATTGGAATTTTTCAACAATTTGATCCATTTTGAGTAAGAAAGATTTGGAGTTTGATCCTGATACTTTTTGAATACCTCAATGGGATGATGAGAATCAGTAACATTAATAATATGCATGTGAATGTCGATCTTTCTCATGTGAGAAAAAAACCAGATTTGTAAGAGTTCAATTGGTGCATGAAAAGTTTTATCCTCATCTTCCTCGAATCGGGTAAGTGACAAAAATGTTTCAGCTAGAATGGTATTGACAAAACCAACCCCAGCACACACTTGTTTGACAACCCATATAATGGCAGGATTAATAGCTCCTTTGCGGAGAGGAAAAATAATAAACCCGAAAAAGGCTAAAATGAAGATCTTGCTTTTCAAAAGAGTGTCTGCATCAGCAAAACTTTGATCTAGGAAGGAAAAAGGACATGCAAGACAATTATCTTTTAGCACTCTTTTAATTCGATCCTCATCCATCCTAAGAAAATCAGACAAAATTGATGCAGGTTTTATTCCAAGAGGTGGGTTTATTAGATCCAATTCCAAAGGTTTTCCTATGGCGATGCCGTATTCCTCCAAGGTCGGGGTGAGCTCATGCTTACCAAATATAAATGTTGATGTTTGGGGACACCATAAATGAGCGAGTGCTTGCATGACGCCACTTTGAACATCGATGTCGAGAAGGGGAGTAAGGCGACCCAGTTTACCTTTAATATAGCTTTGGCCATCATGGCCCAGACGATCCCACCATGATTTAAGTTCAATCTTTGGTGCAGGCACGAATTGAATGTCGGATTTTTCCATTGTTTATAAATCAGGATTCGACCAACCTAATGTCATGGACCGACAAAAGAAAGACGAAATACAATAAGTAAATTGCAAGAGTAAGGGGTAGAAAACTTACTTCACATGGCGATTAAAGCAACCACATAGACAAGCACATGAAACGTGAGGTTCGATTTCTAACTAGGAAGGCTAAACAAGGTGGAGCTAAAAGGGTGGGATGACTTAGTATGCGAGCGACTTAGTTGCAGCCTCGCATACTAAGTCAAGCCCTTCTAACTCCGGCTCAGTCAAGAATGATACCCCAATGCCACGCAGCCTCGCGGGCAGAGGTAAACATTCTTGACACCAAGAAAGAAACTTTCGAGATTGAGTTGGGCAACCTCTACTATGCGGCCTCGCGGTTGAAGTTGTATCCAACTCAATACCATCCTAAATATCCTAGTGCGGCCCAAGTCCGGCGGCAGGTTGTGTGTGCAATAGTGTAGAGCTAAATGCAAAGCATGCACAACAGTTTATATCAAGCAATACTTCATACATGAAAATAAACCATTCATTCCTACACCTCCCTGCAAAACAAAGGTCAACAAACACTTTCCCTTATACCTCCCAATCTGCAAAAACATTTAACACCTTAAATGTTAGGGACGTACCTGGGATCCTCGCTGCCAAGCAAAAAACAATTTTCAAAAGAAAAGAAAAATTGGCCTAAGTCCACTAAGAGTTTTAACTCAAATCCTCAGTGGAGTCGGCAAGCTGTCGCGACCAATTTTTCGGGTGTGAACCACCTAGGGTTTAGCTAATGGATTGTTAAGCCTAGACTTAACTCGGGCTCTCCCAAGCCCATACCAATTCGCGACTAGGTTTGAATTCTTAACATGCAAATGATTTTTATTAAGGAGTCGCCACTAATCATTTTTTAGTGAGTCGATTAGAAACCCAAGTAAAGTAATGGGAGATTACTTTACTCCTACGAATCAGAGATTATGGGTACGGGGACTTGGTTACACTAGATTTCTCTAATGCCCTTTCGGTACCATTCTTTTATTTTGAAAAATGTTTAGCAGGCAGCTTTAATCGATTTTAATTTATCTTCTTAACATGTGAGGTGATCATGCGGGTGCGCAATCCACCAATTTAACACCCAATAAAACAATGAATAAGGTTAAGGGACTTACCTTGTAGCAACGAAAGCATCTGCATCGTTAGATTAAATTCCACATCAACAATCATAGATATGGTCTCTAATTAACACGCAAATTCCTCTTTTTTTTGTTTTCACTTTATTTAATGGAATTTAATCCAAATGCAATGCATGCTAATAACCTAATATGACATGGCAAAATGATCTAAATTATATGACATGAAATGCAATAATTACAACTTAAATGACCTAATATGCAAATTTAAACTAAATGGTCCTAGAATGCAAATTGATTAACATGCACCTAATTTTTGATTTTTTTATCTGGAATTTTGAATTAATAAAAGCCCTAATTGAACTACCTAAAACGAATAATTTTCTAATTCATGTTTAGGATTAATTTAAATTAACCCTATTTTGACTTAGAAAATCATTTCTTCATTTTTTGGTTTTCTTTTTTAAGAAAAGGATGCCAAATTTTCTAAGAATTGAATTGTCTAAATCTAATCCTAACCTATTTAAAAAAAGAGATTTCTAAAAGTATAATCCTAAAAATGTGATTCTAAAAAAAACTAATTTACTAACCTATATATCTAATGCAAGATTTTAATTTTTATTTTATTTTATGATTTTTGATTTTTTTTTTTTTTAAAAAAATGCAATTTATGAAATTCCTAACTAAATTAAAATTCTATCTAATTTAAACTAGGAATTAGGTCATCCTAATTTAAACTAAGACATTATCTTAATTCAGCAATTTCTAGCCTAAGATGCAATCTATCTAAAAAATTGATCTAAGCTTAAAATTAAACATGCAATTCTATTCTAAAATGCCTAATGATTTTTATTTGTTTTTTAGCTTTTTTAATTAAAATTTAACGTGCAATTCAACTAACATCCTAAGTGAATTTTGCTCTTTTTTTATGTTTTCTTATTTTTTCATGACCTAATTAAAATCCATAATCTAAATATGCAAGACAATGAAAGCTAATCCTAGTTTAAGATTTTTTTTTATTTTTTTAACAATTTCTAATAATTAAACATGCAATCTAAGCTAATCCATTTTTTTATTTTTGATTTTTGATTTTGTTTTTATTTTTGAAAATTCATGATACCTAAATTAGGTAGCCTAAACATGCAAATCACCCTAAACAAGAAACATCACAACTTGCACATATTTCAATATAAATAAAGCAATCAAGACCATCCAAAATTATCAAGAAAATATCACACATCATTCAAACTCAGGGACAATATTTCGCTGGTAAAATCGATAAATTGATCTTAAGCCTTAAAGATCAAAATATCAATTTTATTCCCTCATAATTAATTACTCGTCTAAAGCCTTATAGACGAAATAAAAAATCGGCGCGGTTGCGAATTAGGGGGTAAATTGGAATTTGCAATCTCATATCAAGGCTTAATGTTATTAAAAAATAGAATAACAATAAAAAATAACAATAAAATAAAAATAAAAAAATGAAAATAAAATAAAGTAAATAAATAAAAGAAAATCTACCTAATTGATTTTTCTTTTTTTTTTTTTTTTTTTTTTTTTTTTTTTTAAGGGGAAAGTGGTCGCCGGTTTTGGGGGGGAGGAACGCCGGCGAGGGTTCGGGGACGGCGCGACGGCGGCGGGAGCACGGCGGCGCGGCAGCGGCAGCGTCGGGGGTGCTGGTGGCTCGGCAAGGCGTCGGCGACGGAGGCGCGGCGGCAGGGGGGAGCCGCGGCTGGAGGCGGCCCAGATCTGGCCTCGGGGGAGCAGATCTGGGACGGCGGGGAGGCGGAGGACCTCGAGCGGCTGCGGGGTCCCTCGGGGCGGCGCGACGACGGCCCGATGGGTGGCTAGGGCGGCATCGCGGGAGCTGCTCGGGCGGCAAGGAGGCTCGGCGGCGGGGCGAGCACGGGCGGCCCGGGGCTCCCGGGCGCGGGCGTCGCGGTCTCGGGGCGCTGGATCGGGGGCGTAGCGGGCGAGCGACGGGGCGCGCGGATGACGGAGGCCGCGAGGAGCACCGGTGATATCAAGGGAGGAGGCGGTACGGCGGCTAGCGGCGTCGCGTCCGGCGGCGGTGGCGTTGGCGGCGACGGCGCCCGGCGAGATCTCCCCCTTTGGAAGATGAATAGACGCGAAGGGGGAGGGAGGATTTTCGGCCCCCCCTTTTTTATTATTAAAAAAAAGAAAATAAAAATACTCTTTCTCTCGGCTCACTCTCTCAGCTCGGTTTTCTTCTTCTTTTTTTGGCCGAAAAGAAGATCCCCAAACGAACCCCCTCACGAACGACTCTCTATCTCTGCTTTTCACTTTATGGCTTTCTTTTCTCTTTTTTTTTTCTTCAAGAAAACCGAGAGTCCCCCCCTGACGACGGAAAAGACCCCCTTTTATACCCGACAAAATTGTATCTTCAAGGTATATTTTACTGCCAATTTTGCTCGCGTAAAATTTTATCGAATATATTATTTATCCCGCGCAATATTTTTCGTATATTCGATCAAAAAATTCCCCTTTTTGCGCAAAAACACATCCGAGTGCATATTACCTAAATCTATAAAAATCTTAATAAAATAAAACAAAATATAACAAAATGAAAAAAAATCAGATCTACCTAAACTATATGCCATGCATTTTTTATTTTTTATTTTTATTTTTTAGCAAAAATCAACCCCAAAAATTTAGGTGTCAACAAAGTAAAATAGATCTCTACCTAAATTTGAATTTTTTCAAAAAATCCAATTGGTAGAATGGACCATTGATGGGCACGGCACGGCTAGGCTCGGCGCAATGGACTCTGTGCGGCTCGAACACGGATGGACTCGGCTCATCTCAAGGGTGATGGTGCACAAATGATTTGCGAGATCACGTAAGGACTCACGGCTCGGGACTAGAACAGCCTCATCGTCAACGGTGCATGATGATGGGTCCCTAACTGTGACAATAACTTTCAAAATCTGAGCGTCGGACAATGGATCGCGATTGGTGATCAGAAGTGATTTGCGGTGTTGGACGGCTCTGCGGCTGGTCGTTGATTGGGTGGAGACACAGTTGCTCACGTCTTGGTGATCAACTTGGAATCGCTTTAGAAACCTCCAGAAGCGGTGGGCCAAAGAAGATATTCGTGCAAGGACTACTCCAGCTTAGTCCTCAATTTTTGTGAAGCACAATCAACCCCCTCTCAAAGTTGACCACCTTTTTTTACTGAGAATACCCATGCCCCGATTTTTCTTCCATCTCTTCATGCGTGGATTTATGCACGGGTGCTGCAGAGAAGTGGAGACACGCGTTCTCTCTCTTCAGGTTTGTCTTGCAACGAATCTCTTGGGTTCATGAAGAAGACTCGGTCGAAGATTGCCAATAGCGTGGTGGCTACTCGCGGCATCGGGCACGCGATGGTCGAAGATGCAACGTCATTAGGCTGGCCACCCTGTACATGGTTGTTTAGACCATGTACAGGCACCTTTCATTTCCATGTACCACGCTTGACTTGTAAACAGAGGCCAAGGAAGGCATCGCGAGGATTCAGGGTGGGTCCCATTTTTCCTGTAAGGGATTTGGCCAGGTTACCCAATGGGGAGGGAATATTTTTCGAACCCCTTACTTGGTTCTAGCCCAATTGGGGACTCTCACCCCTGTCAGGTTCTCCCTAAGATTGGACTTGTCAGTTTTAGGTCATGACCAGGACTAATCTTACGGGGACTTTTCCCCAGCCACTATATTTTTCGAGGCGTGGGAGCTGCCTCTATCCCCAATCAATTTTAAGGTCTCCTGGGGTACTTGGGGGAGTCCCCATTTGACCGTCACGGGCTCCCCCGTGGGGATTTCCGGCCAGTACCTGGGGACCCTCCCTTAGGGCTTCCCCCAAGGGTCAATTTAAGGACCTGACCAGGTCCAGATTTTTCTTCCATCTCTTCATGCGTGGATTTATGCAGGCGTGCTGCAGAGAAGTGGAGACACGCATTCTCTCTCTTCAGGTTTGTCTTGCAACGAATCTCTTGGGTTCATGAAGAAGACTCGGTTGAAGATTGCCAATAGCGTGGTGGCTGCTCGCGGCATCGGGCACGCGATGGTCGAAGATGCAACATCGTTAGGTTTCTTATGTGTGGTCGTATATTCAATGTGTGGCCTTCTTCTCTTAGTTTCTTTTTTCTTTCGACCCAAGAGAAGCCCCCTCGTCCGTATGTGAACAACACCCTTTTATAATGGAAAAAATTAAATCTTTTTGGCATATTTTGTTTCCAATTTTGCTTGCGCATAATACCCTAAATATATCATTGAAATATACATATTCACGCAATATTCTTTTTTGCATTTTTTTGCATATTCCACCCAAAAAATCTCATTTCTGCTCAAAATACATTCCCCAGTGTATATCACATGAATATGTGAAAATTCTGAATGAAATATGTGAAAAATCTTTCTCTCATCGGCAGTCCAATAAAATAAAACAAAAATGTCCCTAAACTATATGCCATGTTATATATATTAATTTAGCAAAAATCAACCCCAAAAATTTAGGTGTCAATATTTGCATCCAACCAGCTTGATTAACAGGAATTCCAAGTAACTCAAAGTGTCTGTTTCAGGGATGAGCTTTTAGGGTCGATAGTCTAACATGACATCAAAACTCTTGTTATTTGAGGAAGCGCCCATTGAATCTTTCCTCCCGGCAGTCATAGCAACGTCAATTGTATCCGTGTTTGTTTTCAAGCTAGCCCGTCGCACTCAGGTTTGCCAGATCTTTTGAAAAACCAACAGCACTGTCAGACACCCTCAAACGAGTCAAATCTTGAAATTTTGTGATGTTCTGCCGCCCCACATGCTGCCATCACACGACGGCATGCACCACCGCAATGCATAAAAAACTTGTGATTGCCGATGTCATCAACACATCAGCGTTGGCCCGAAAAATCCTATCATTTACCTTGTCATTGTGCATGTCAACTGTCACGTTATCTATCACATTATTGCCTCATTACACTCAACCATGTATTATCTCTATTAGCAATCATGTTAACGATCACGTTAGACTTAAATGTGTATAGCATAATTATATACTCAAATGTTTTGTCATGCAGTGTTCGTGTCTTAGCTGGTTCTCAATTAATCAAACTGGTTCTTGTACCTAGATGTATCGGTTCTCTATCTTTTTCTACTTGATAAATTATTGTCGCGACCTCCTTTTCGGTGCCCTATCATGCGGGCTTCTACGGAGGCTAATGGCTCAATTAGGTCTATTAGGCTTAGCCTCGACTTTCCTAAGCCCATCAATTCACAACTTATGGTTTAAGTTTTTAATTTGTAAGTTAATTTTAATATGAGTCACCACTAATCGATTTGGGGCGGGTCGATTAGAAATCTAAGTGAAATATTGGAAGAAATATTTCACTCCTACGCAACAAGAGAAATTAGGATCGGTGACTTGATTATATTAATTAATTACTTATGCCATTCCGATACCTAATCTTATTTAAACTTTAAGGATTTTTGGATTTTTAAGAATTTTTCCATGCATTTGTGGAGAAAAAACATTTTTTGGTCTTTTATTTTTTTAACATAAAAAAACATTTTTTTTGGATTTTTATCCTTTTTGAAAATATAAATCATTCTTGGCTTTTTCTGATTTTTTTGGGAAAATGCAAAATATTTTTGATTTTTTTCGATTTCTAAAAAGTATATTATTTTTATTATTTTTATTAAAATATTATTTTTATTATAATATAATAATATTAGCGATCCGGGTC
The DNA here is from genome assembly GCA_014182555.1 of Eucalyptus erythrocorys. Classification (NCBI taxonomy): domain Eukaryota; kingdom Viridiplantae; phylum Streptophyta; class Magnoliopsida; order Myrtales; family Myrtaceae; genus Eucalyptus; species Eucalyptus erythrocorys. The sequence continues at coordinate 22,110,047 of CM024605.1, read as the reverse complement.
AGATTACCGGGTTGGGTCTGACCCGGTTTGCTGAAGCCTAGGCTCTAAATGGGCTTGCATAACGGGCCCGGCCCGGAATCCCCCTTTTTTATAAACAAACCAAGCTCATTTTACACAAAGCTGGGCTCTCTTTTAAAGGAACATGCTCGGCCCAAGAGTCAACTAGCCCAAACCCGGCCCATGCACATTTGGCCCGAATTGTCCAAAACCCTACGCGGTTGAAGTCTTGCGCCTGACCCGGCTCCTGACTCGGGACGAAGCCGCCACTGGCTTCCTCCTTCTTTGCGCATCGAGCCCCGACGGGTACGGCAGGGACGTCATCGAGCAGCGCCGATGACAGCGCCGGCGCGGTAGGGCAGCAGCAGCGAACTGCTCGACTGTGCCGAGCTACCACGACGGTGGCGGAAGAGGAAGGCCAAGCTCGTCATGGTGGCGTGACCATGGCGAGTGGCGTCGGTGCCATGAGACCCACAGACACGGCGGCGCGCAACGGCAGAGACATCCTATTTATAAGCGATGGGGGGCCGGTTGATGGAGGCTGGGCCGACGGTCTTTGGTGTGCCGATCGGCCTCCCTTCATCGGCCGAATTGGTGTCGGTTCCTAACTCTTCCACGGAGGCTTGCTCGGCATTGATGGCACGTCCCCTTAGCCGCTAGCCAATCTTGTTCTGCCATGGTAGGGCGCGCCTTGTCGGTCCCTGCGCGTGAAGTACGGAGGCGAGGGGAAGAAGAAGGAAGAAGGAGAGGGAAGGGGGCCGGGCTTGGGAGAAGAGGATGCAAAAAATAAAAAAGACCTAATTGATGCAAAAAATATTTTTGTTAGGGTCAAATTGACCACAAATTTTCTATGCAAATTATTTTTTAGTATTTAATTAAAATTTAGGTGTCAACAATTATTTTTAGACCATTACTTAGAGATTTTGGACTGGTTCTTGAGCTATTCCAAAGTGCTATTTCTCCATATTTCTCCTCAACGATGCTGCCTTCTTCACCTTCTTTATGCATTCTACTAAAATACATTGGTAAACTGCACATAATTAATCAAATTGGAAGTGTGATGAATCTTACTTAAAATCTCATCAATCGATTAGAAGGACTAATATTGTTGCAAAAAGAAAGTATATGGACTAAACTTGAACACTTCAACAAGTATAAGGATCAATAGTGTAATTAGTTTAGAAGCTTGTACAGGTAGGAGCCACGTGCTAATAGCTAGTGCAGGCTCTGCAATTTTCAATGAATTTTGAATGGAAATTTTGACGAAATGACTTATAATGTCATTGGAGAATGGTATAAGAACTAAAATTGTAACCAAATCAAGTAGAAGGACCAAAGGAGAAATGTCGCACAGTTGGAAAGACTAAAAATGTAATTTCAAAAATATACTTCATAATTTTTAGGGCCAATTAGACAACCCCCTCCCTTGAACTTTGGTGGTAATATACTTTTACCCCTGAATTTTCAACTTTTGCACAATACTCTTTAGACTTTCATTTTGTTACAACTTATTAATTATTACTTATTTTTTCTGTTAGCATATGCAATACTTATGACTTTTAAGGGTAAACGTATATTTCATCTCATTTTTTAAGGAAACCTCTCTTTTAGCCTTAGTTGCAGTAAAAAAATATGAAAATTCAGAGAAGATAAATTAACTAAAACACTAATAATAGAAAAAATAGCTATTAATAAGAATAATACTAAAAGATAATTTTCTTCAAGAAAATTGGATAAATAAAGCCATGTTAAACTAGATAAGATTTTTTAATAAAAATGTTGAGGTTATTCCATATCAGTTTTGAAAAGAGTTAGTGATCAGTTTATAAATATGAAGGAAAGTTTCATTCTTTAAGCTATTTTTTGGAGGTAAGAAAAGCCCAAATCCATCTAATGCTAGTATCAGAGTGTAGGTTACCAACAAGTCTAAACTCAATAGTTAAACTTAAGATATGGAAAGGCCCGATGTGTGAAGGAGAGATTGTTGGGGTTATCTTATGTCGATTATGAAAGGAGCTAGTAGTTAGTTTATAATCATGAGGAAGGTTTCACCTTTTGAGTTAGTTTTTTGGGTGAGAGAAACTCAATACATCAAAGACTAGTATTAGAGATGATAGTAGATTGGTAGGCCTTCGATCTGTCCAGTGTTTGGTGAATATAAAGAAGTTATTTGGTAATTAGTGTGATTTTCATGCGATAGGCTTTGTGATTTAACAACATGGACTTGACAGGAGACTTCATAGTTCAATATGAAGAAAGAGGCCAGGGATGAAGTTGAGCCTTAATGGAGATTCTAGTTGAGATGTTCTGACATAGAAGGATCATTAAGGGGAATTAAGGGGGAAAAGGCTTTTGTTGCATGGTCTTAGTTAAAAAGAAATGAAAAAATTTAAATAGAAAGCGAAAAGGCCTCCAAAGAAAAAAGGGTAAAGGACAAAAATTGTTTATTCATTATGTGTAATTAACGGTTTAATTCATATAAAGCCTGATTTTTTGGGGTCAAAATATAAAGCCTGATTGATTAATACGAATATTTATTGAGAAAGGAAATGGTGTCCTTAACACATGAAAAGATATGATTAACTGAAATTTAAGATGATTTTCTAAAATACTTTCCTGATCAATTATCTTTTTTGCCATAATTAAACATTTGAAAAATATGTAATATATATCAAATTTTTGTTATTTGACATTTTTGTGTTATTGTGCAATTTTTCCTTTTTACTTGATTGTATTTTTTTCCTTAAAAATCTTCTTAGTTCTATTAATTTATCCATTGAATTTTATTTGATATTAATATCACAATGATATCATTTTTCTCCTCCTTTTTTCTTTTTATTAGAATTTGAGGGGAGGAGAGATTTCTCCAATAAAATGAGATTAAAATAAATATTTACCCCTAAAAAGTCATATATATCGCAATGCTAAAGGAAAATGCAATGGAACGACTCTAATATAATGAAAATTTACTTGATTGTATTTTTTTCTTAAAAAATCTTCTTATTTTTATTAATTTATCCATCAATTTTAGTAGTTTCTAATATCATAGCAAATTTTATCTGATGTTAATATTACAGCGAAATCATTTTTCTCCTCCTTTTTTCTTTTTTTGTTTTTTCAGAAATCAAGGGGAAGAGAGATTTACCTGAGAAAATAAGATTAAAATAAATATTTACCCCTCAAAAAGCATATGTATCGCAAATGCTAAAAAGAAATGCAACGTATGGTTAATAACTATAATAAAGTGAAAATTTAGGTGTAACTGGGTAACGGTTGAAAGTTTAGAGGCAAATTTGTACTACCATAGATCTTGGGGAAGTTTTGTAAATTTCCCTAAATTTTTTGTTTTCGCGCACTGCTTTTTCTTTCCTTGTTTTTTACTTCTCTGCTTTCTCCTTCAAAGACAGAATATTTTGGGAACTATTTACAAGTCTTGTCACGTTTTCCTGCCACAAATTCTGTTTCTACTGATGGAAGCCATGCTTTGTTGGATTGGCTACTTTTTTTTTTTTTTTTTTTTTTTTTTTTTGGGGTAGCTTCTATAGTTCTTGAATGCGCAGTCTCATTTTCAAGCTTTCAAGTGGTTAAATTAGGTCCATATATTTTTGTACAATGAAATATTGTCCCTAAATAGTCAGTTGGTTCATTTAGGTCCTTAAATAATTTAAAAACATCCGATCTTATAAAATTGTAGATGAAGATAAAACAATATTCTATATATATTATGAACGAATTTAACTTCTTCCTCGAGCTTTTGATTGAAATAGCATGAACTAGAGAATGATAGGATAATTGTTGTTTATACAGCATAAAAAATAAATAAATATAGGATGAATTGGTGTAAGTGTAATAAATTTGAGAATTTTTCATTTTGGTACCTTCCCCTTTTCCTCTTCTGCGCTCCATCGAGACAACTTCTCCACCAGGGTAATTGGTTCTGCTTCTCCATCAAAATCAAGTTACTGTTCTCATTTGATTGTCAGTTTTACTCTTATTCTTTTTTCTGTCCTTTTCAATTTTTCAAGAAGGAAAAAAAAAAAAAAAAAGGGCTTTCTAGCTGCCGTTAGTGCTCCAAACTTCAGCGCCACGTCTTTAGAAACTTCACCAAATTTGATCAACACTTAATAACACCCACCTTACATGTTATTGACTGTGGGGCCCTCTTTCAATTACGAGCATCATTAATGAGAGAAGCCATCGTCAAATGTCCAAACAATTACAAGTATCAAAGTCAAGTATATCTTTATTAAGCTGTCAATATTGAATCTTGTAGGGTATTACAATTTAGTTTGCTGCAATTTAAAATGATTTCATACAGTTTGTGGGAGAAGAGATAGCTTTCATACATAAAATGTTCCTCGAAGTTTCCATGTACTTACATGTATTCTAATCGCTTGCATGGAGTTTTATTTTTTTCACCAACCGAATAAACTAATCAACACTGCTAGGTTCACAGTTGAACGGGGAGTAAAAGACTTTGTTTGTTTTGCGAAAAAATATGACATTTTTTGAAAATATCTTTTTAGGAATTCATTTTTCAAGAAAATGACAATGTTTTTCGATATTTAGCTAAAATATGAAAATAAAGTACAAAATATTTTCCACCATTTAATATCAAAAATCAAATTTGATTTTCTTGGTGAAAATTACCAAAATATTTTCCTTTTTCTTTTTTCCTTCTTCCTTGGCTAGCTGTCGGCAAGGGCAAGCTTGCTAAATTTTGATGAGTTGAGCCTTGCTAGATTCGACGAGGTCTAACTCGCTGGAGGTTGGTGAGCTCGCTAGCAAGGCTGGAGCTCAGCAATTTCGGTAAGCTCAAGCCTCGCTAGAGGCAGGCGAGGTCAAGGCAGATCGGTAAGCATGAGGCTTAAGAGCCTTGCTCGAGCTCGTCCCCTGCATATGGCTAGTCACCAATTGTCATAATGGCTGGTGATTGGCTGAAGAAGAAGGAAAAAAAAAAAAAAAAAAAAAGAAAAAGAAAAATGATTAAAAATGTTTTTTTCTAAGAAAATATTTTTATAAAAACCAATGTTTCATTAACTAAAGACTTGAACCGAGCGTTGAGGACCCATGCACGCCTTTGTGGACCTGGGCCTAAGTGTTGAGATCAAAGCTTGCGTGTTTGGAACCAAAGCATTGTCTTTATGGACCTAGGCTTAGGTGTCGAGGCACGGGGCGTGAGCATTATAGCTTTGGGATTGGCTTAGCTGACCGTGGCATGGGTGTTAGGGGCTTGGGCCCAGCCTTTATGTACCTAGGCTCGACACTGGAGACCTAGTTCTATATGTTGAGGACTCGAGAACCAGCGTTAAGGTCCAAGTGTCAACACCTATCCATATTTTTAAAAATGTTTTTCGATCTTTTAAATTATTTTCTTGAATTTAAGTATAAATTTTTATTGACTCATTTTTCTAAGTCAGACGCCAAAAAAAGAGGAAAACGTTTCCGCGGATCAAACGGAACCAAAGTGACAATATATTTTAATCATAGAGAAGTACGGAGACCCAACTGCAACTAGTTTAAAGAAAGGAGTGGAACCAGAAGATATCATCTTTCATTGTCAAATCCCAAAATATGGCGCAACATGAAAGTTTGACGAGATTCGATTGATTTTGGAACTTGCGTCGTCAATTACTTCTTATTCTTTATACACTCTTATATCTAGTCCCCCCTTTCATCCGTGATTATGCTAGTAATTATCGATCAATATTTTATATGGTGCCCGAGTTGTTTAGTTTGTGGCATTGCTCGTAAATTATCTTGTGGTGCGAGGAGAAGTTACTCCCCCTTACAACGTTTATGTCGCGGACACATAGCGAGCGATTCCAAATGTCCGCATTCGTCGAATTGCTTGCGACCTTAGAAGACAGCGAGCAAGCGAGATGCCTTGGAATTAGAAAGCAGACGTACGCCTCCGATTGATCGAATCATGGGGACCGAGTAAAGTGGGATGGAGGGAAAGAAAATATACGAGGAACATAAGGTTTTAACTAAACTAGGACAGACAGCAACGACCGACAGGGTTGATGAGGCACGTGAGGGTACACGCATGCGACGACGACGAAGAAGAAGAATCAAAGGAGGTTAAGATAACGAGGGGTCAAGGGCCGGAAGACGGTCGGAGCGTGGGACTCGATGAAGGTCACCTGCGACCGGGCGAGGTGGAGGTAGACCACCCAGTCGCCGTTGGAGAGCGGGCTAGGCATGGGCATGACGAACCCGGCTTCCCCTCCCCACGGGAAGTGGTAGGACCCCAGCGCCGGCTTCCCCCACCCGAAGTCCATCTCAGTCACCGGGAACCTCTGTCCCGACGACACCACGAACGCCGTCGACCCTTCCTCCTCCTCCTCCGTGCTTCCGGACTTGCGGTATATCCTGGCCACTGCCGGCACTGGCCGGCGCTCTTCCACCCAGTCTATCAGGTCTAGGAAGTGCTCCCTCGTCGCCGTCCTCTGCACAAACTCGTGCACCGCCTCCGCTACCCAGCTCAAGGGCTTCTCCACCACCTCCGTCGTCCTCTTCTCTCCGAATGGTATCGACAGCACGTTCCCAAAGTAGGATGCCATGGGTGTGGGCTCGTCGTCCATGCGCTGACTCATCAGCCTACACCTACCATCCACGACGATCCCCATCCTCGACATCCTCTTGTCGTCATCGTTACTAGCGCCCGAGGAGGATTCCGCCACCATCTTCCAAAGGAAAGCGCTGAACGATTCCAGCTTAGACCTCTTGCTCCCATTAGAGCAGGCCCTCTGCTGCAACTCGCTTAGCTCGGCGGCGGTCACATAGTACATGCGGCTTACCAGACAGTCGTGATCCCCCGATGTCATCGTCTCGCATGCCCCATCTGCCTTCTGCTTTTGCTTGGGAGGTGGGGGCAATGCGGAGACTGGGATGTACATGCTGTCTAGGGAAGGGTTAACGCAAAGCGGGCGCCTAGGGTTGAGAAGAGAGCGGTTGAAGGAAGGAGGAAGCGAGATGGGGGCAGCGGCGCGAGCCTTGTCCGCCCAAAACACCAGGAACTTGTTGGCCGAGTAGGCGTCAGCTATCCGATGGTCAAACGTACACGCCACCACTATCCCCCCACACTTTAGCTCCGTCGCCTGAATGTTTTACATCAAATAAAAAACTCATGTCTTAATGGACCGAAGCAATCCTAGTGTGGAAACCGTATGAAAAAAGGATAAAAAAAAAAAAAAAAAAGCTTTGCTAACCTAACAATGTTTGGACTATCATAAAAATAACAGTTTATTATGAGTAAAAAATTCTTGAAGAAGTGAATCTAATAACAATTTAAAATTATTTATTATTTAGCTTTTTTTTTTATAGTCTAGAATAGATTATTATTCTTCCAGTAGATTAAAGGCCGTCACCCAATTATTTTTCTGAAAAAATCTGTCTTAGTGAGATTTAATGTAAGTTTTACTTATTATGGACATATTGATGATTTAGAACGACATTATTTCAATAAGCAATTATGTGAGAAATTACAAAAAAGGTCATAATTCTACTGTGTTGATATCAATTTAATTCTAAATCTTTTAATTTTGGATCAATTTAGTTTTAAACTTTTTGCATTTGTGTCAATTCAATCCATCTAGATAATTTAGGCCATAAATTGCTAATATTAATGTTGGCCATCCTACATAGTGGACATTTTCTTAATAATATTTGGAATTTTCTTATAATTTTTATTGTTTTTCCTTTATTTTTTCTTTCCCTTTTCTTTTTGGCAGTCGTCGGTGCTGAAGATTGGCAAGGGCCATGGTTAGTGAGGGCTAGCATTGCTTGGGCAAGGGTTGCCCTTGCTTGCCATAGGCCAGGGTCGACCTCTCCGAGCCTCGCTTGGGTGGGCGGGGGTGAGCTTTGGCAATAGCTAGATTTGGAGAGGCCAACTCTAGCCTAGACCAGGGTGGCCTAGCCGGTCATCACCTAGGTAAGGACCGCCTCTTGATTGTCATTGTCACCATGGTGAGGGTGGCCCTCGCCCAAGTAACACCCTGCAAGGGTTGGCCTCGCTAGATCTAGTAAGGGGGGCCTTGCCGACGCTTGCTTGTGGAGGTGAGGGTTGCCGTCGCCCAAGCAAGGCATCCCTCGTTAATTGTGGCCTATGGCAGGTGGTTGATGAACAATTATTGCCAAAAAGAAAAGGGAAAGAAGAAAAAATAAACGAAAATTATAAAAAAATCAAAAATTATTTAAAATTATTATATTAGTTTGATTGAAAGTTTTAGAATGAATTGACAAAAATGTAATAGGTTTAAGATTTTTTCTGGTATTTTTCTAGTAGTTATGTGTGTCCCAACATGGGTATTCATGATTGATGATACTTGAACTTTATAAATCTTTCTACATTGTTATGTTTCGTATGAGAAATCCTTGATGCATGTAATCGCAGATCACGATGTTACGTGAGATCAAAGTCCAACTGTTATTATTCTTTTTGAACAATGGAATCCAAAATGATTGGCCAAATTCGTATACTAAGTGATGTAAACAAGTAGTTTCTATTCAATTCCTTGTGAAAATCTTCAATATCGATGAATAAATCAATTTTGTGAACCGTTCTCAGTAACGTTGGAGAATCCAACCAATAGATTTAGAGGTAGAGGATACACTAATATTCCGTTCGATGCTGGTTATGCATTCATGAAAAATTAAAGAAAAAGACTGCAGATTTAGGTGAAATGAAGATGGAAATGTGTGTATATACGGTGATTTGATTCTTGAGATGAATAAAGGATTCATAGTGTGGCTGTATCTAATATCTATACCTGAACAGCAAGCACGCCTCGCTTCTTTGTGGGCACCAATTTCCCTTCAATGGTTTCATCGGGATTATACAGGTTGAGATGGCGGAGTTCTACGTCTGCGAAAGCTTCAAGGAAGTCGACCCCACGATTGTTGCACAGGAGCTCAGGCTCACCGACCGAGTTCTGGACCACCTCTCCGGCGAGAGCATAGTAGGAGACCAGAGCCTGGCCCAAGGCAGCTTTCAGAATTCCAACCATGGACCCGTATTCCAGCCTCTGTGAGGCGGTGGTGGTTGGGTTGGTGTAGCAGAAGAAGACACCTACGTCAAGCGGAGGCAAGAGCAAGTCGAGGTTGGAGAGGGGCAGCCAATGCTCTTGCATGGACAGTGCTGCCGCCACCACCTCTTTCTTGCTCAACTTCACCGCGAACTCTCCGCCTGCATCCGCAACGGCACCCATCCTATGTACTATGTAGCGAGAGAGAGAGAGAGAGAGAGAGAGGGGCCACGGGGGGGGTGCGGCGGCGGTGGGGGATAAGGAGGAAGGGCATGGACCCATTTTATTGGCCACAGATCCAATATAGCATTCGTCTCCACAGTCCATTTCAGATTCACTTTACAGAACAACATATGGGGGGCTCCATGAGGTTTAGTCAATTATCACATACCCTGACCCGGACCGTTCCCGTTTACACTCCAAAACTTCAACGAGATCATCATTTCCTGGCAGAAACCGGAAGAGGTCACGTGCAAATGGCAGTGCAAAGGGAATAAAGAATAAGACCCGGCCGACTTCCCTCCCGTTCCCCTCACTATTCATTCCCTTTGAGAATTGCATACTCGCATTTCCAAAAATGTCCAGCCCCAAATACTAAATCCCCACGCCTGCTCGGATCACCTAAAACCAATTAAATATTAGATCACCGAATACGAAAGATGATGCTAAAATGAGTTTGCAATGAGGACAATTCAGTCATTTCAATATGGGGTTTTGTTTAAAAGCATTTGAACGGTCTTTGCAATAATAGAGATATGTACCTAGTTATAAGATAATGAACAGGACAAGTATGTTTTGAAAATACCAAAAAATATTTTGTCAAATGGAGCTTTGACACAGTAAACACATGCCGACAAGAAAAGTCAGGAAAGTTCCATGTTTGCGGCAAAACTTTCCTGACTTTCTGAAAAAACCTCTGGACATTTCAGGAAAGAAAAAACAATATGAAAAAAGTGCTAAATATTTTAACTCATTATAGAGAGAAATAATTAAGACATAGGAAGATTTATATAATTGATTCTTCTTCGGTTGAAAATACTTGATGGAAAACTTCTCTAATTGCTTAGGCAGCAACCCGCTTTATGGAGAACGCAGCAAAACGGATTCTCACAATGAGGAGAAGGCTTCTCTAGTTATCTAATCTCTTTTCTTATAAAGAAATTCATTTGAACCGATTACAATGAGCCTGTTTGGGGCCCTACCTCTCTTGACTTCTTCCTCTTAATTCAACTTGTTGCTATACATCACTTATTAAAATTGAAGTGCATTTTATAGTTGGAAATTTAGCGCAGCTGATAGAGACATTATTTCACTCTCTCGTTTCATCATCCATTTGACTTCTTCCTCTTAATTTTTTCTAAACAACACTTTGTAGTTTAATGGGAAATTCCATAATCATGATCCTTTCCAAAGTCCTTGAATATGACACTCATTATTTCACTCTCTCATTTCATCATCCATTTGTTAAGTAATCAAATTTTATTTTTATTTATGATTGGGGGATCGCCTGAGATCACCTTTTGGGATCACATGATTCTCCAGTGCTCGGTAGCACCGGTGGGGCAAAATTTAGACTCCCTCGAGGGGCTGGCCCAGTAAACGACCCCTAGGACCCCAACTTAAGTCGCAAGCATCCAGAGATTCGAACTTGTTCCCTCGACGATGAGATAGTGAAGCCCAACCATAACGGTTACCTACGGGTGAGTGTAAAGTAATCACTTTCGTACAAAAAAAAATGGAGAGTTTTTTTTTTTTTTTTTTTTTTTCTTTTTGGTCAGTAAATGGAGAGTTCACCTAGTGCTTCTGCAGCACTTGCTAGTCATGTTCAATTAATAAGTAATTTCGTTATTAGTGTAATTTCTGTATATAATATGACGACAGTGTTTTGAAAAAGAGAAAGAATTGTTCTATTAGGATGTATAACAAGTGTCAAGGGTACATGTTAGTAATATTCTCATCCTAAACATGTACATCTCTTGAGACTCACGGGAAATAGAGAAGACTTCTCATTTAGATCGACTTACAAATGCGTGTCACGTATTCGTTCAACCAGGAATTCCTCCGACCCAGACACCGACTGGCGGGGACCGCGAGCCTCCATCGTGGAGGCAGCAAGTCCCTGCTATCGTCCGTCCCGCTCTGCCACTCACAAGGAGGTCGCGACCTTTGTAATGTTCTCGTGACCTTCAGGCAAGGTCGCAAGTTCAGATCGGTTGTTGTTGGGGTCGCAGCGACCCAAACCTAAGGGACATGGCAAAGGCCAATTATGAATCGACCTATTCAGATGCGAGAGGGAGGGATCACAGAGGGGTTTCATTTTCATATTAACTTATCCTATTTCTTTTCTTATTAGATTTAAGTAAAGATTTAAATATGAGCTACATACAGCCATGCAACCCGCTAATAATTTTCCTTCAACACGAGTCGAAAGGAAACACAACCCCACGTGTGATTCTAATTTGGACATGTTTCGTTCATTTTTTTCCAAGAAATAAAAGAGATTAAACACGTGGGTGGATTTCATAGTTGCTCTTGTATATGAAATCAGAAAGCTGCCAAATATTTAAAGCTGTAAAGCAAGCGACAAGTAAGGCAATGAGATTCGGTGATGAATAAGATAGCTTAAAAATGAGTTGTCATCTGAAGCTCGAACCTCAAAATCTAACGCTGAAACGTGCTTCGAGACACCCATGTTGTTTAGCTCCAAGGACATAAAACAAAGCAAAATGGCCGTTGCTCATAAGTTTCACCCACAAGTATAGAAGCCTCAGCACCAGCACACAAAGCATTGTACTAATGAAGGTTGAGGATGCATATTTGTAGTATATTTGGAACTATCCTATGATACAGAGACATTAAATGATGGGATTACTCTTGTTGATCTTCCATGAAAAAAAAAAATGTTAACTATTGGAAAAATATGGTTTCGAATTAATAAAACCATTAAGTCGGATTTTGATATGTAATATTACTTTCTTTAATGATTTATTTGCCCCATAATACTGCTAATGGCCATGGACAAATATCCTCCGGGATACAATAAAGTCTCAAATGAATATACTAGATAGTAATTTTAGTATATCTCTAGGATCTCTCAAGGAAACAATCGAAATAATGGCTATAGTTTTGGAAAGAGGACTCGAAAAATGATTTCATGCCTCTTTCATCCAAAAAAAAAATTGACGTGTGTGTCAGTTTTAAAAAATATAGGCAACTTTTCACAAAAGGTTGCAAAGAGAACAAAAATATCCTTTCGGAAGAAGAAAATTCGGAATAAAAAAAATAATAATAATAATAATAATTATTATTATTATTATTTTAAAATAAATAAAATTTTGAATTTTCATAATTTCCAAAAATACTTAAAAAAAAACCCTTGAACTAATAGAAGTTAATAAGATAATCATACAAGATAAAATAAAAATAAAGGGGTTAGTGCTAATTAAACCGTGGGTGTGCAAGCATGCAAATTGTTAAGTGCACTTAATAATTACATAATTATTTGTGCACTTACACGAGGTTATGGTGGGTCTAGCCTACACTCAATCTTTTTCTTTAAAACACTAAGAACATCTCATACTTATTAACTGGCCCACCTCCTCCCAACTTTCCTATGTGAAAACAAAGAAAAACACACTTAATTTATTTTAGAAACAAACTTCCAACAATCCTCCACTTTGCTTTTTTGGTAAAGTTAAGAAATGAATAGATTTTGCAGAAGTAGAAAGGGGGGAGGCAATCCTCCACTTTGTTTGTAAAACAAAAATTTCAAAAAAATTAAAATTTTAAAACTATACAGCCAAAATTTTGGTAAGATTAATATATGTACATAAAAATCTATTTTGAGTCAAACCTTTACTTAAATGCAAGTACGTCAAAACTCTATCAAAGTGACAAGTAGTTCGATTTTAAATTTGTACTTTTAAATAATAGAATAAAAAATATCGCATATATACTAATCTCTTGTTTCAGCAAGAAGTTCTATATTACTCTATACTATTATGGCTTTGTGCTTAATTATGTTTCATAAGCTCTCTAGAAAGCAACCTCAATGTTCGTAAGAAGCGGCACCACTTCTAAGCTTATATACTTGAAGTATCTACTATATTATAAATTTGTATTATACTTCATTAAGAATTTAATTAAACCTACAAAACGTAATAGACAATATTAACTTCTCATATCAAGGCTAGGTCAATATAAAACAATCACATTTAGTAACTTGTTCTTATCCATTAAATCTTATAACTAGTGATGTTTTAGAAAAAGATCAAGTTATCATTACTGGTGATTCAATTAAAGGGTTTTGGCACCATTTCTTGTCTCTTGGTAAAGCCTTTGTTAAATGATCTGTTAGACTCTTGACCTTACGTAGACAATTGTTATGGCACAATTTTTAATCAATTATCTCACATATTCATGTCTTAAATTAATATATCTAGACTTATCATTATAGGTACTACTATAAGCTCTTGCCAAAATGGCCTGACTATCACAATGGATAGAAATATGAGGCATAAGACTATGCCATAATTTGATATCCAACAATAAATTCTTAATTCATTTAGTCTCTTTCCCTGTCAACCACCCCACCATGTCAGACCTCCTTGGATTGAATGGCCACGCCGAGGTTGTCGGCTAGCATGGTTGCAGTCACGCTCTGCTCCGCGTAGAGGGGCCAGCTTATCATGTGCACCCCATTGTCGAGTTTCACCTGCAATGCGATAGGAATCCTTCAACTGACCCGTGAGCCAGGATCTCGGTCTGTGGGGTCCACATCTCCACCGCGAGGCCCACCTCATGCATCCTACTCATGAAACCCTTAGGGAGGTAATTCGGCGTCCCATCCTCGATCCTCTTCTTCTTTTGGAATACGACCAGAATGCGCTGCCATCGATCAGAGGTCGCACCACTCAAACGAATCTCTGCTGGCTCAGATCCAAGCCCCAAGCTAGCTCGGTGAGCTGATCGGTTGATAGGGTCCCGCCACTGCCAAACGACACATAAAGCACCGACCTGGCGAGTTGCAAGTCTAGCCAATCAAGTACCTTGCTCGTGCAAATCGAATTTTCGACTAGTTTGACCGACTGTATCCACGGACCAGTCGGGTGGACCGGGACCGTGATGAACCGTCCTAGTAATTTCGGATCTCTCAGTGCTTTCAGCGTCCTGGGCTTTAAACAGTCCCATGAATTCACCAGTATCCCGTAAGCCTTTGCCATAGTGAGCGCCCTTTTCGCATACCCCTCGTGAAGGATCCTGTCATCCGGTCACAAGTACGTGTCAATCGTGTCTTTGTACTCAAGCGGTGCACATCCTGGGATATTCAGTGGCTTATGGAGATAGACATGGTCATGTATGTTAGTTTCATCTTGATGAGGATAATGTTAAAATATGTCTCGAGTTTGAGTCCAATGTGAAATTCGGAATATTCCGAATTGGATATGTTGTGGACGTCTGAAATAGGAAAGTCTAACTTCGACTTGGATTTGGATTTTGTTTAAAATATACAGACATATGTTTTGGATAAAATCGTTTAAAATAGGAAACATAATCCTATGAGAAGTTGGCAGGTTTCACTTATATATAGACCTGTGGCCGTGGGTAGTATGTGTGGATCACAAATTGTCTTGAAGCGCCGCGTGAGTGCTTGGTATTCCGCCGTTGATCATGAAGAATTGGTCTTGAAGCGCCGTCTTGTCGTCGAGTGCTTGGGAGGGATTTTCTTTGTCGTTCTTGTTCATGCAATTACATCCAAGAAGATTTAGTGTTTGTAGCCGATACAAATCTTGAGGTAAGATTTGTGTGTAAATTCCTTTGTGAGATCGAGAGATTATTTTGTGAGGAATTTTGGGGCTAAACACTGTGTGCGTTTTTGGTGTAATTGGGGCTTGGGAAACACCGAGAGAGTGTTTAAGTGACTTGAGTGTGTAATCTCCTTGTATCGCTTGATCTATATTGAAATTCGCTGCTACTCTCCCCGTGGACGTAGGTCTTTACGATTGAACCACGTAAATCCGTGCCCGATTTATTTTTTTCTTCTTCTGCTATATTATTGTTCGATCGCTCGCCCTATCGCAACAAGTGGTATCAGAGCCAGGCTTGGCTAAGTTGAAGCGAATCGATGGCGACGTAAGAAGTAAAAGTGAGAATCGAAAAATTTGATAGGAAGGATTTTAGTTTCGGAAGATGCAGATTGAAGATTATCTTTACCGGATGAATCGCACTTGCCTTTATCTGGGGAGAAACCAGCAACGATGAAGCAAGCTGATTGGGATTTGCTAGATAGACGAGCTATGGGTGTTATTCGGCTAACGTTAGCTCGTAACGTCGCGTTTAACATCTTGAAGGAGAAGACCACTGCTGATTTGATGCAAGCCCTGTCGGATATGTACGAGAAGCCCTCTGTGATCAATAAGGTCTATTTGATGCGACGTCTGTTTAATTTGAAGATGAGCGAAGGTGCATCAGTTGCTGATTATATCAATGCATTCAATGTGATTATTAGTCAATTGAGTTCAATTGAGATTGACTTTGAAGATGAGGTACGTGCTTTGATTCTGTTATCCTCATTGCACGATAGTTGGAATACTACCATTCTGCTGTTAGTAATTCCTCCGGGTCAACAAGTTTGACGTTTGATGGAGTTCGAGATTTGATTCTCGAGAGAGGACATTCGTAGAAGAGAATCGCGAACATGTATCTACTGCTTTAGTAGGTGAAAATAGAGGAAGATCTAGAACACGTGTGGGTAACAGTAGTAATAATATGAACAGGCGTAGTCAGTCTAGGACTGCTAATGTTGTCTGTTGGAGCTGTGGCAAGAGAGGGCATCTTAGAAGGGATTGCCTTAAGCTGAAGAATGAGAAGGGTAAGGGAATTATAGTTGATTCTGCAGATAATGTTGCAGCTGTAGCAGATAATGCCGATTATGTCTTTTCTGTCACTAATGTTTCATCACTTGATGGATGGATTATGGATTCTGGTTGTTCTTATCATGTCACACCAAATAGAAACTGGTTTATCACTTATCAGTGCACGGGTAGTGGTAAAGTCCAGTTAGGGAACAACGCTGAGTGCGATATTGTGGGTGTTGGTGATGTTAAAATTAGAATGCATGATAGTATCGTGAGGACATTAACTGGAGTGAGGCATGTTCCAGAGTTAAAGAAGAACTTAATTTCCTTGGGTACTGTCACGACCTCTTTTTTTCCGTCCGGGGGAAAAAGAAAGAAGGTTTAGGGGTATTTGCCTAAAAAAGTGGACCAATGGCCCTAAATTAGGCACGTGCTCTCCCAAGCCCATACCTCGCGTGACATTGGATTTTGTTTTTTAATTCTTAACAACCTAAATATTTCTAGGAGTCGCCACTAGCCTATTGGGGTCGGCTAGAAACCAATCGAGACACGGGAGTGTCGTCTCGATTCCTACGCAACCAGAGATTTCTAGAAAGGGGGACTTGTTTACGCTAATGTTTCTATTAGCGCCCTTGCGGTACCACTAACTTGAAAGATTGTTTATCTAAATGGTCACACAATCTTGATTACCAATTAAAACCTTTATGAAACCACTAAGTGTCCATGCAAATGTTTTTGTAGTTTTTTTTTTTTAATGTCTAGGCTAATCCTAACATAATTTAGAAGATAAATTCGCACTCAAATTAATGAAGAGCGGTACGGTAAATAAACATCCAAAAATTAAAAGGACTTGAAAGTAAATATGGAAAAGGAAAACCCGATACAAGTCGGGCAAATAATATTACATGGCCTTGTTATCATGCCCCGGGACAGGACCCCCATGAGAGAAATGAGAATTCAAATATGCATAAAATTACTCTATATGCATGAAATTACTCTAAATAATTTTAATCTATGCAAAATGGATTATTTACAAAAATGGTTATAAAATAGCAAAATAGCGCTAAATTAGGAAAATGACCTTTTAAAATTACGGAAATTTAATAGAAGCCATTTCTATCCTAATTTGATACTATCTAACATTTTTTTGATATTTTTGAAATTTTCATATTTTTTTATAATTTTTTAAAATATTAATAATAATTCCTTAAACCGATCTATGCTAACATGGAGCAACACAGCATATCAATATTACAATAATCAAGCTCAAATCGACCGTTTCAAGATCGAAACTTGGTTTGCACATTTCGTCGAATACTTGGCGTGCATCAAATAACTCCAAAACAGCTTCACCAGGCCATGTTTGCAGCCTTCAATCTCAATCCATGAGCAGTCTTATGTGGAACTAAAGTATCAAAATCATACTACCACATGCAGGGAGCAAGATTAGATAGAAATCACAGCTTAAAACACACGAAAAACAAGCTGGAATCATCATCAAATATGCGGGTTTGAGCTGATTTTGCAAATCTGGGTTTGAACCCAAGTCAAGCAAACAGGTTGAATGCCCATATTCAAGCCCCGACACTCATCACATATGAGATCCAAGGGAAACACTACTTAATCTGAGTGAAAGTAGGTAACATGAGCTTTCAAATCCAACAAAAATCATAGGGAAGTGACTCACCGAACAACATCAAAACGACCTCTTCAAGAAGCACACATGCAAAACTCTTGAAGAGATTTCAACACTTAGAAAAAATTCCAGCCTCAAAAATCAGTTTTCCGGGCTGGTTTTCCTCTTGATTTTCATGATCAAAACATGCTCAAACTTGAACAAAAATACATCTAGGATACTTACCTTGCTTCCTAGTTTCTGTTTCAAATGGCTCTTGGCCGAGGAAGCCGAGAAATTATCTTCGGGGGCCCGTGGAAGTTGGCTCCTTCAAACTGGAAGTGAGATCTGCAGAAACAAAAACTGACAACGAAGGTTTTTGTTGAACTCTAAAATTAGACTTCAAGACCTATTTTGTTGGAAAAATTAACACCAAACCAAACTATATGTATTATAGCTTGGGGTAAAAGTCAATATTTCCCTCATTTGTCTCTCAGTTTTCTCAAAAGTACTCGCTTTTCTTCATCCATGACCAGCCGGGCTCAACACTTAGAAAAATTTTCGAACTTTCTTGGCCCGCCAGGAGGGCACTGTTTCGGGGGCTTTAGGAGACCTTCCTGATCTCCATTTGGGACGTGCGACCTATGGATGGAAAGATCTTTGAGTGAAATTTCACTCTCTAGTTGAGGGTTTTGGCTAATTTTGGCCGTAAGTTTGTGAAAATTTCACTTTTCTCTATGAAGATTGATCTGGAATTTCTGGGTTTTGGATTTTCTGGAGTTGCTTCTGGAGGTGTTTTTGGGGAACGATCCCGAGCTCTCTCCTCTCCTCCTCCTCTTCTCTCTCTCGTCCCCTGAAAGAGCTTGCTTCCTTAATCTTATCCCCTGAATTGAGGGTTTTTGGTCGGTCTTTTGTCCACCTACCAAGCCTGCCAACTGAGCTAGTCCACCCACTCTCTGACTTAAGCCAATTTTTTCAACTTCTGCAGCTATTGAGTGTGCGGATTTTGCTGCGATTTTCCGGTGTTTTCAGCAGCGTATCCTTGGCCATTTTTCGTCCACTTGCACTGCTATATATGGTCTTCCATCACGTGCAAATATCGGGCTGGTTGGGCAGCTGAGGAGGATATGGTGGGGCCACCAAGTTGCTTACTCAGCAACTCCGAATTGAGACCAACTCGTTGACTGACTTTTGGCTGCTGATTTGAATGCTTTAATCCATCAATTTGGCTGCGATTTTTGGTCAATTTGCAAGCTCATGTATATTATTTTAGGATATTGACCATTTTTTGCAATTTCCTCCACCCAATTTTGCAAGGGAGTCCCTCAAAGTTGGCCATTTTCTTGCCCGAAAATGCCCAATTTAATGTGATTTGGTCCTTTTTGCCCAATCCCATTAATTAGACCTGAACCAAGCTCAATTTCAACTTAATTGATGACTAAGACGATGATTTAAGGGCTCGGGTGAAATTTTGCAAAATTTGCGAATTGGTCCCTCAACTTTTTAAAAATTGCATTTTGGCCCCAACTTGCCCTTATAATTCCAATCTGACCTCCTAGGCTTGGCTAGTCACATTTATATCATTGGTCCCAACTTTCTTCTCTTTTTTCTTCTTTTTTTCTTTTTTTTTAATATTTTTATATTTTTTATATTTTTTATATTTTTAATTTTTTTAATTTTTAGGAAAAACATCTTCCATTTAAAAAACTATACTAAACACCTGGATGATCTATATTCAATAATTTGATATGAAATATTTTTGTGGAAAAACAAGTTCCCATATTTTTAAATGATTTTTTTTGGCGAAAATTTAGGTGTCAAATTTGCCTGCTCTTTTGGAAGAAAGGCTCAAAGAGATTTTTTTCAAAGATAAGGTGACACCTAATTTTTTTTTTGTTTTTTTTTTCGCTTTTTTTTTTTTTTTTTTTTTTTACAATAACAAAATGAAAATGCAAATGAGCTTAATGTAAATAGCATGGTGTAAAGATATACCTATGAAAAATTTGAAAAGTGTGGTTTAAGGATATTCCCACTAACCTTGTGGTTTAAGGCGGTTCACGAACCTTGTGGTTTAAGGTAGTCCCACTAACCGTGTGGTTTAAGGCAGTCCCACGAACCCCGTGGTTTAAGGCAGTCCCACTAACCGTGTGGTTTAAGGCAATTCCATGAACCGTGTGGTTTAAGGCAATTCCACGAACCTTGTGGTTTAAAGTAGTCCCACTAACCGTGTGGTTTAAGGCAGTCCCACGAACCCTGTGGTTTAAGGCAGTCCCACTAACCGTGTGGTTTAAGGCAGTTCCACGAACCGTGTGGTTTAAGGCAATCCCACGAACCGTGTGGTTTAAGGCAGTCCCACGAACCTTGTGGAATTGCAAAGTTTAAGGATGACAAAGAACCTCTTGAAAATGCATGGTTTAAGGCTAACCCATGAACCCTTTGAAATTGCAAGGTTTAAGGATAACCAAGAACCTCTTGAAAATGCATGGTTTAAGGCTAACCCATGAACCCTTTGAAATTACAAGGTTTAAGGATGACCAAGAACCTCTTGAAAAAGCATGGTTTAAGGCTAACCCATGAACCCTTTGAAATTGCAAGGTTTAAGGATGACCAAGAACCTCTTGAAAAAGCATGGTTTAAGGCTAACCCATGAACCCTTTGGAATTGCAAGGTTTAAGGATGACCAAGAACCTCTTGAAAAAGCATGGTTTAAGGCTAACCCATGAACCCTTTGAAATTGCAAGGTTTAAGGATGACCAAGAACCTCTTGAAAATGCATGGTTTAAGGCTAACCCATGAACCCTTTGAAATTGCATGGTTTAAGGGTCACCAAGAACCTCTTGAAAATGCATGGTTTAAGGCTAACCCATGAACCCTTTGGAATTGTAAAGTTTAAGGATAACCAAGAACCTCTTGAAAATGCATGGTTTAAGGCTAACCCATGAATCCGTTGAAATTACAAGGTTTAAGGATGACCAAGAACCTCTTGAAAATGCATGGTTTAAGGCTAACCTATGAACCTTTTGAAATGGCATGGTTTCACTGGAGGAACCTTGTCATTCGAGAATATTCGAAATGGGTACTACCCATCAAATAGAATTCATTATAACAAGTATTCTAGTAGCGAAAGCATACTAGATGAGATTAATTTCAGCACATGTCATTAGAAACAATATCAAAAGTGTGTCGGTAATGAGAAGGCAATGATTGCATAAACAAATCAAATTGATTCCGACCTCTTGACAAATCTGCAAAAACCTGTCATCACTCTCGGATGATATCATTAATCATCAAATTCTCTTTGGAGAAAAGTTCTTGTCGAAATGACCTTGACTTATGAGAAAGGTTTGTTAAGCATGCCGAGCAAGGACCCCTAGTCAGAAAGGGCTTCTCGCATATTCTCAAGAAAATGGCTGTTTGATCCCATCTATTCATGTGGGAAATAAATTGATCACTCAACCTCACTCTTCCAAAGTGTGCAAGGCTTTGAATCATTCACAATAAGTACACATTGATCAATCTAAAAGGTCTTTTAGAAGGACCGTAATGCAGGTTTGGTCATGGTTTTAGCAATGGATAAGCATCATTGGCTATGAAATGAATTAATCATCAATGAACATCTTCACCAGGTTTACAAGTCAAGAAACCTTAAGATGAGATAAGACAACCTTGCTCTTACTTCTTTGAGCGGCGTCTTCTTTAGAAAGTCCTCATTTCCACTCGAATTATCCCAATCTGAAGAGACTTCGGGAATAGGTTGTAATGTTGGTTTGGTGAAAGGCTCAAAAGGCTTAGCACTTTTCGAAGAGGGATTTGAGAGTTGGTGATTATCATGGCATCATTACCATATCATCCCCTTTTTTTTTTCTCTTCTCTTTTTTTTTTTTTAAAGCACTTGACTTTTAAAATTCAAATTGTCTCGAAAGTCCTTTGACTAATCATCTTAACATAATGGCTTTTGCATTCGCAATGATTTCCTTTTCAATGCAAGCATTTTTTTTGCCATTTTTTGCTTTCATAGAGATGTTCCTCTTGATGCAATTATTTTTCTTCCACTCCCTCTCCATTTTTTTTTCTTCTTTAGGCATTGGCCTTGCTTTTACCAGGCGCACTGCTTTTTCACGCCCCTTAATTTTCACTTGACTTTTGCTCTTTTGAACTTTTTGAGCTCTTAGGACTTTCAAGATACGTTTCATATTCTCATGTAAACACCAATTACATTGGTAAATCATGTGCCCTACCCCAATGTGGGGAGATAATCACCACTTGAGTTTTGGAAATGAATGATGAAGCTCAACGGGTTTAAGCAAAGGGTATCGGTGTTTGGGTAGAGAAAAGAATGCTCTTCTTCACCTTGGGATGCTTCGAGCTTCCATAAGAATTCACCTGAAGTTACCGCAAAAAGATTTATGCAAGTGAGAGCAAAGAAACCTTTCTCATCTTTCCTCTCCAAATAATGTCAACCCAAACCTCCATGATTGCCCCATTGTGGGGTGGTTCTTGACAGGGGTATTTTGTAGAAAATTCTTCACATTAAAAGGCTCAAATGGGCTAACTATTGTCACTTGTAATGTGTATGATAGATGAAAGAAATGCCTCTTATCATCTTGATCTATGTACCGCTTGCGAATGAATTCATTGACCTTAAACGACACGGGTTTTATTTTTTGCTCGAATCCCAGAGTGCTTAAAGGACATGTTTGGAAATGGGTTGCCTTTCTTCATCCTAAGTGTTTATCGCTTGGCATGAGTAACATCGCCCTTCATTTTTGTTGAGATCATCTGGATGGATTATTCTCCATAGGGAATTTGATTCAAAATGAGTGATCCGTCGAGTGGATTGACAATTTAAAGGTACGAAGATTTTTGCAAACTTTGTGGAAAACTTGTGTCTTCAATTTCCATTTTTTGTGCTTGTTTCTTAAAAACACTAAATGTTCTTTTTGCAATGGAAATTCTCCATTTGTTTTCCATTTTATTTTGAGAAGAAGGGTACTTATTTGTGCCTTAGTAGTCGCGACCCTACGACGAAAAAAAAAGGGAATGTGTTAGTACATGAATCCTTAGGGATTGTAAACGGAAACGATACAACATTACCCTTGGTCGGTTTCACCATTTGGCGGCAAACAGCGGAATGAATGTTCCTTTTGCAATGGAAAGTCTCCATTTGTTTTCCATTTGATTTTGAGAAGAAGGGTACTTACCTGTGCCTTAATTGTCAGGCGACCCTTTGGTCAGTTTCACCATTTGGCGGCAAACAGCGAAATGAACGTATTGTTTTAAGGCTTGAAAAGAATCTCAGGCCTTTGGTCTCGTTAGTCCAAGCATTTTCCTCTTTTTGCAAAAATAAAAGATGCAAAATTTTTTTATTTATTATTTTTTTTACATTTTATGGCAAACTCGTTGCCGTTTCCAGGGATCGAACCCTGGCCGTTTCTGGACCACTTCATTCCCCATACCACCAGGCCAAAGCGCGGTAGTGTCCATGGGGCGCTTCTTTTTATTTAATTGAACCGGCTCTAGAACGGCACATACTTTAAGCCAACTTAGGTGACTTTGACATGTGTTAACTCCAAATGCTTGCTTGGTCGATAAGGATTATGCTTAGATTAATTTCTCGAGTTTGTTCCTTGAATACCGACGCTTCCTCTGACTTTAAATGTCTTGTGTTTCCTCTTCGTGTGCCTTTGCTCCTCAAGTGTTATCATTTCCTTGAAGATCTTCCTTTCAAAGATGTTATCGAATTCACTCATTCTAAGTGGGCGTCAAAGATGAAAGGAGAGGGGTACTCCTCATTTCAACATGTGAGGGCATTACTCCTTCGATGCTTTACTCCACTTATTCCATCAAAATGGATGGTTGGGCCTTAGCATGCCTTCTTGGTATAAGGTGTTGCTCCGGCGGTCAATGTGCACCTTTTCCTACAAGAGATAAGACATGTTACTTATATTCCAAAATTGAATTGGATTAATTTAGGGACGACACTCCCTTTTGTGCTAACTTAATTGACTTTGTTTCATCTTGCTTCATGGGTGAGAGTTACTCCGCTTTAAGTGATTTGCCCCATTCATCAACCGCAAGGAAAAACAGACGAATATGTTATTTTCATACTCGACGTGATTCATTTTAGGAACGGTATACTCCCTTTTACAGCACATATGATGACTGCGTTCCATCTTGTTTCTTCGGCTATAGAGAGGGATTTGCTCTCATAATTGACAGCAATTCACTTGACAAATGTCTATTTCATTTGAAATTTTCCCCTTTCGAAGTCGGGTGACTCGGGCATTGTGTGCCCCCAATCCATTTTGTGGCCATCTGCCCCAATTGAAATTTCCCCTTTTAGGCTAGGTGATCCTTTTGCCATTCCCACTTCACAATCTATAAGCATGGGTGGCTATATCGGTTTATAAATGAGTTGTTTTGACTTTTGGAACGAGCACACCCTTTTCTTTTAGAGATTGTGTGATTGAGACCAAGTTGTCCTCCCCATGTAATCTTGTTGCTTGCCGGTAATTTGCTTAACTAAAATCTGCACAAAGTGCAAGGACAAGTCATTCCTAAAATAAATCGAATTTAACTTGAAACGAATACCACCTTTTATTTGAGGGCAATATTTGTTGACCAATTCTTGTTTGTGTACATCTACATCTTGAAGTGCTGTCTTGCAGACCACCAGTAATTATCTCCATATAGGATCGGATGCCAAGACACTAGTGGAAGTGTAAGGATTGCGGTTGCTTCTTGTTTGCAACCAATGAAGTAGTTTGATGCCAAAGAATGTCTATAGATTTCTTCTTCCACAAAGAATATCAAATTAATATGAGGTCGTCCAGGATGTGGAACTTCGTGGAAGCCACTTTCGAAGCAAAAAAAGATTTCCATTAGGCAGTAGATTCGTGATTTTCGAGGTTTTTACGATTCTTTTCATACTTAATCACAATGTTTGAATTCATATGATGCGAAAATAATCTTGGAGTTCATGGCTCAACCAAATATGCCCATAAATGAGCATGAATTGGTGCATTTCATGACTTGCTCTATTAGGAACAGCCCGCGCTTTTGTCTTTCCAAAGGAAGTAAATGTCGGTCTTGAACAAAACCATCATTTTACCTATTGGACAAAAATGGATGGTCGAGTTAGTGGTTGCATAAGAAATCCCTATTGGAACGATTACAACCTTACCCCCTCAAAGCATCGTTCTATGGATCAACCCGCAAAAGCGATTAAGTGAAGAGATAAAATATTGCGCAAGTTCTTCTTGAAACTCATCTTCAAACATTTTGAAGCTAAGGCATAAAACTCGGCCCGGAAGATCCGTTGGAAACACTTCAAGTGTTTTAAAGAATATAACTTTTATGAACTCTAACTTCACTATTAAAAAATGTGAGTTGTATGATTTACAAAAGCATTTGATTGGGTCCACAATCATAACCCAAAACGCAAAACACGGTTCCTAATAGGAATAATGACAAGGATAAAGTAGAAGAAGCTCTTTCGTAGAAGAGCATAATAAGCACAATTCTCGTCCTAGCTTTAAAGTCCAATTTTGGCATGGTAAAGCAAGAGGAGTTCAAGGAATGGTTGTCACGCATGACCTGCGAAAGGAAGATAATGTCAGTACATGAATAAAAAATTGATCTTCAATAAAGTCGCCTCTTACAATGAAATCAAGGCGACGATACCTTCTCCGTAGTATCCACTTACGAGAATTTGGTATTTAGTCAAAATTTTGTTAGTAAGAGGATATTTCATTAAAAAAAAAAAAAATTATCCGCGGCTATCAATTGAATGCCCACTCTATTCCAAAAGTTTCATACACAAATGGGGCATTGATTTTGAAAAATTAATTTGTGGTTTCACTCATGCAAAAGTGAGGTGATTTTTTTTTGAGAAATCAACACACAAAATGGGATTTGAATTTTAATTTTGAAATGTGACCAAGACAGAATTTTATTGAAAATTTGATTTTAATTCTATGCCCCAAAATGTAATCTTGACTTGGAAGAATTTCTATACAAAATGTGACTTTGAGTTTGTAATTTAAAATTTAAACAAAAACATATGTTCTAATCTAGGCTAGATCAGATGCATTTGAAATGTTTGTTTATCAAGAGTGAGTGCCAAGCCTATATTTTCAAGGGCATTCCATTGATTTCCGCGAATCTCCAAAAAATGAAAATTTCAATCCGAAATGATAAAGTAGATGGAGAAATAATACTTACGGTGGGTGAAGAGCTTTTTTTTTTTTTTTTTTTTTTTTGTTTTTTCAATCACATAGACATGCGGATGTATACTTGTGAGGTTTGACGCCTAAAGGTGGAATTCTAAAGGCTTAAGGTCCCCATTTTGATTAGATCAAAAGAGTTTTCCCCACTCCGCACTTACGTCGGACAGTTCTCTTTATCATTAATCATAATGAGCGGGACCAAAAGTGGATAACCATGGGTCATTCCCGCACGGGTTCCATCTTTTGGCACCTCCTATGGGCTTCCTAGTGCGATCGGGGTTTTAGATCGCGGGTTGTGTGTGTAAATGTGTAGTGCTAAGATAAGTACAAAGGCACGCACATCGATTGATATCCAAATAACACTTCAATTTCATCTATATAAGCATACATTCCTACGCCTCCCTACAAAAGAAATGGGTTAACAAACACTCCACCCCTTATTACTCCAAACCTACAAAAACATTTAACACATTGTTAGCAGACTAACCTTGTTTTCCATGCGACTTTGACACGCGCTATCAAATGAAGACCATGTTAGTGAATAACCAACCAAGTTATTACGGCCTAAGTCCTCTAAGGTTTGCAACCAAGTCCCCAGTGGAGTCGCCAAGCTGTCACGACCTCTTTTTTCCGTCCGGGGGAAAAGAAAGAAGGTTTAGGGGTATTTGCCTAAAAAGTGGACCAATGGCCCTAAATTAGGCACGAGGCTCTCCCAAGCCCATACCTCGCGTGACATTGGATTTTGTTTTTAATTCTTAACAACCTAAATATTTCTAGGAGTCGCCACTAGCCTATTGGGGTCGGCTAGAAACCAATCGAGACACGGGAGTGTCGTCTCGATTCCTACGCAACCAGAGATTTCTAGAAAGGGGGACTTGTTTACGCTAATGTTTCTATTAGCGCCCTTGCGGTACCACTAACTTGAAAGATTGTTTATCTAAATGGTCACACAATCTTGATTACCAATTAAAACCTTTATGAAACCACTAAGTGTCCATGCAAATGTTTTTGTAGTTTTTTTTTTTAATGTCTAGGCTAATCCTAACATAATTTAGAAGATAAATTCGCACTCAAATTAATGAAGAGCGGTACGGTAAATAAACATCCAAAAAATTAAAAGGACTTGAAAGTAAATATGGAAAAGGAAAACCCGATACAAGTCGGGCAAATAATATTACATGGCCTTGTTATCATGCCCGAGGGACGGGACCCCCATGAGAGAAATGAGAATTCAAATATGCATAAAATTACTCTATATGCATGAAATTACTCTAAATAATTTTAATCTATGCAAAATGGATTATTTACAAAAATGGTTATAAAATAGCAAAAATAGCGCTAAATTAGGAAAATGACCTTTTAAAATTACGGAAATTTAATAGAAGCCATTTCTATCCTAATTTGATACTATCTAGCATTTTTTTGATATTTTGAAATTTTCAGATTTTTTTTATAATTTTTTTAAAATATTAATAATAATTCCTTAAACCGATCTATGCTAACATGGAGCAACACATCATATCAATATTACAATAATCAAGCTCAAATCGACCGTTTCAAGATCGAAACTTGGTTTGCACATTTCGTCGAATACTTGGCGTGCATCAAATAACTCCAAAACAGCTTCACCAGGCCATGTTTGCAGCCTTCAATCTCAATCCATGAGCAGTCTTATGTGGAACTAAAGTATCAAAATCATACTACCACATGCAGGGAGCAAGATTAGATAGAAATCACAGCTTAAAACACACGAAAAACAAGCTGGAATCATCATCAAATATGCGGGTTTGAGCTGATTTTGCAAATCTGGGTTTGAACCCAAGTCAAGCAAACAGGTTGAATGCCCATATTCAAGCCCCGACACTCATCACATATGAGATCCAAGGGAAACACTACTTAATCTGAGTGAAAGTAGGTAACATGAGCTTTCAAATCCAACAAAAATCATAGGGAAGTGACTCACCGAACAACATCAAAACGACCTCTTCAAGAAGCACACATGCAAAACTCTTGGAGAGATTTCAACACTTAGAAAAATTCCAGCCTCAAAAATCAGTTTTCCGGGCTGGTTTTCCTCTTGATTTTCATGATCAAAACATGCTCAAACTTGAACAAAAATACATCTAGGATACTTACCTTGCTTCCTAGTTTCTGTTTCAAATGGCTCTTGGCCGAGGAAGCCGAGAAATTATCTTCGGGGGCCCGTGGAAGTTGGCTCCTTCAAACTGGAAGTGAGATCTGCAGAAACAAAAACTGACAACGAAGGTTTTTGTTGAACTCTAAAATTAGACTTCAAGACCTATTTTGTTGGAAAAATTAACACCAAACCAAACAATATGTATTATAGCTTGGGATAAAAGTCAATATTTCCCTCATTTGTCTCTCAGTTTTCTCAAAAGTACTCGCTTTTCTTCATCCATGACCAGCCGGGCTCAACACTTAGAAAAATTTTCGAACTTTCTTGGCCCGCCAGGAGGGCACTGTTTCGGGGGCTTTAGGAGACCTTCCCGATCTCCATTTGGGACGTGCGACCTATGGATGGAAAGATCTTTGAGTGAACTTTCACTCTCTAGTTGAGGGTTTTGGCTAATTTTGGCCGCAAGTTTGTGAAAATTTCACTTTTCTCTATGAAGATTGATCTGGAATTTCTGGGTTTTGGATTTTCTGGAGTTGCTTCTGGAGGTGTTTTTGGGGAACGATCCCGAGCTCTCTCCTCTCCTCCTCCTCTTCTCTCTCGTCCCCTGAAAGAGCTTACTTCCTTAATCTTATCCCCTGAATTGAGGGGTTTTTGGTCGGTCTTTTGTCCACCTACCAAGCCTGCCAACTGAGCTAGTCCACCCACTCTCTGACTTAAGCCAATTTTTTCAACTTCTGCAGCTATTGAGTGTGCGGATTTTGCTGCGATTTTCCGGTGTTTTCAGCAGCGTATCCTTGGCCATTTTTCGTCCACTTGCACTGCTATATATGGTCTTCCATCACGTGCAAATATCGGGCTGGTTGGGCAGCTGAGGAGGATATGGTGGGGCCACCAAGTTGCTTACTCAGCAACTCCGAATTGAGACCAACTCGTTGACTGACTTTTGGCTGCTGATTTGAATGCTTTAATCCATCAATTTGGCTGCGATTTTTGGTCAATTTGCAAGCTCATGTATATTATTTTAGGATATTGACCATTTTTTGCAATTTCCTCCACCCAAT
The DNA here is from genome assembly GCA_014182555.1 of Eucalyptus erythrocorys. Classification (NCBI taxonomy): domain Eukaryota; kingdom Viridiplantae; phylum Streptophyta; class Magnoliopsida; order Myrtales; family Myrtaceae; genus Eucalyptus; species Eucalyptus erythrocorys. Next base: position 22,081,123 of record CM024605.1, on the reverse strand, counting down.
TTTGCAAGGGAGTCCCTCAAAGTTGGCCATTTTCTTGCCCGAAAATGCCCAATTTAATGTGATTTGGTCCTTTTTGCCCAATCCCATTAATTAGACCTGAACCAAGCTCAATTTCAACTTAATTGATGACTAAGACGATGATTTAAGGGCTCGGGTGAAATTTTGCAAAATTTGCGAATTGGTCCCTCAACTTTTTAAAAATTGCATTTTGGCCCCAACTTGCCCTTTTAATTCCAATCTGACCTCCTAGGCTTGGCTAGTCACATTTATATCATTGGTCCCAACTTGCTTCTCTTTTTTCTTCTTTTTTTTCTTTTTTTAATATTTTTATATTTTTTTTATATTTTTTATATTTTTAATTTTTTTAATTTTTTAGGAAAAACATCTTCCATTTAAAAAACTATACTAAACACCTGGATGATCTATATTCAATAATTTGATATGAAATATTTTTGTGGAAAAACAAGTTCCCATATTTTTAAATGATTTTTTTGGCAAAAATTTAGGTGTCAACAGTACCCTAGATTGTTTGGTTGCGGTATTCTTCAAAAGGTGGAGTTTTGAAGGTTGTTCGAGGTGCCCTAGTGATAATGAAAGGAATCAAGCATGGAGACCTGTATAAACTTCAAGGTGAGACGGTGACAAATTTCACTGCGGAGACGTCGGATGCATCTATTCGAGGGTCTATGGACTGCTCGAAGAAGACTTGAGTGTTTGTGCCAAGGCACAAGTTTGATGCTGGTGTCAAGATCTTGCAGTCAAGAGCTTTGATCAAGACGGAGACTGGTAAGTCGATCAAGCATGTGCAGACTGACAATAGCATGGAGTTCTGCTCGAAGCTGACAAATAAATTCTGCATGAAAGAGGGTATAGTGGAACACCGCACTAGTGCCAATAAATCACAACAATTTGTAGAATTGATGTGCAGAACATTACTAGGGACAACCCGAAAAATTATCTCTAGTGCTGGTATGGCTAGGAGATTCCTGGCTGATGTGCTAAGTACGGTAAGCTATCTGATGAATAGATCTCTATCAACTACTATTGAATGGTGGACTCCTGAACAAGTATGGTCAGGTAATGTTGCTGATTATTCTATTTTTAGAATGTTTGGTTGCCCGTATTATTTTCGAGTGAGTGATGGTAAGCTCGATGGGAGGGCAAGGTGCATATTCCATGGCTATGCACAAGGTGAGTGGGGTGATTAGTTGTGGTGCCCGGATATAAATTCATCTGTTGACAGCAGAGAAGTTACCCTTGATGAGTCTCCGATACTTCTGGCTAGGAGTGTTTGTGGCAGTGTTAATACGGATCTAGACGGTGTTCAGCTTGAGGTGGAGTTGCGACTAGAAACTCCTGAGGTAGCGAGTATGAGTACTAGCAAAGTAATCAACACAGATGGTGCTCATAAGGAGGTGGAGCTTATAGAGCCAACGGTTGCTGTAACTGCTAATATTGATAAGGTACGTATTCGATCTCCTGACAGATATGGATACAACAATGGTTTTGCTTTATCTGCGGTTAGGGAGATTGTGTCAGAAAATCCTTGCGGAGCAGTTAAAGGTGCATGTGGAGTTGGTATTCTGATGAGGTCCTCGGTTATGGCGAAGTTCAAGCAAGGCTTGGACTTGAATAATATTTGTGGCGATTGAGCCCATCGGGGGCAATGGGAAAGTAGCAGCAGAGTTTGAATTTTTAACGAAGCGATTGCAATTTGGCTCAAACATCGAGCCAAGGTGGAGATTGTTAAAATATGTCTCGAGTTTGAGTCCAATGTGAAATTCGGAATATTCCGAATTGGATATGTTGTGGACGTCTGAAATAGGAAAGTCCAACTTCGACTTGGATTTGGATTTTGTTTAAAATATACAGAGATATGTTTTGGATAAAATTGTTTAAAATAGGAAACATAATCCTATGAGAAGTTGGCAGGTTTCACTTATATATAGACCTGTGGCCGTGGGTAGTATGTGTGGATCACAAATTGTCTTGAAGCGCCGCGTGAGTGCTTGGTGTTCCGCCGTTGATCATGAAGAATTGGTCTTGAAGCGCCTTCTTGTTGTCGAGTGCTTGGGAGGGATTTTCTTTGTCGTTCTTGTTCATGCAATTACATCCAAGAAGATTTAGTGTTTGTAGTCGATACAAATCTTGAGGTAAGATTTGTGTGTAAATTCATTTGTGAGATTGAGAGATTATTTTGTGAGGAATTTTGGGGCTAAACACTGTGTGCGTTTTTGGGTGTAATTGGGGCTTGGGAAGCACCGAGAGAGTGTTTGAGTGACTTGAGTGTGCAATCTCCTTGTATCGCTTGATCTATATTGAAATTCGCTGCTGCTCTCCCCGTGGACGTAAGTCTTTACGACTTAACCACGTAAATCCGTGCCCAATTTATTTTTTTCTTCTTCTGCTATATTATTGTTCGATCGCTTGCCCTATCGCAACAGATAACATAATGCTTGGGCAAGGAACCATACATTACTGGTGTTGAACATGTACTTCAACATGCCGTGATCGTCAGCCATCTCAAAAGCCTCGGTCTCAAATTGGTCGAGGGCTGAGAGGCATGGCTTCAATGCCGCGATCTCCCTGTGGAGGTTTGGCATAGTATGGCATATTATGAGGACCAGTTGCAAGAAGATTGCCATCGACTTGGTGACTAGGTCAGAGACGTTGACCGGCTGGAGGAAGAAGATGTTAAGGAGGTCTTGGTAGGGGGAGCAGTGGCGGAACTGGGGCTGGTGGCAAGGGCGTCAGTCATCACGACGAAGACAGTGATGAGGAAGCGGTGGTGGATGGCGAAGTGTCAGCCGAGCTCTAGGACCGGGATGAGGTGTCCCATGCCAGGGCTGGCTAGGAGGGCTATGCGGGGTTTGGTTGGGACAACGTCCATGACAACACAAACAAATGTGATGGGTGAGATAGTTTATGTATTTGGAAGAGAGGACGGAAGCGACTGAGGATTGTTCTTGCATGGGGAGTTTGATACGGCGTTTACAGAAAAAGTTGTTGTAATTAATATTGATTTGTTTGAAACATAGAGTAATTTTTATTTACATAGTTGTTGACGCCTAATTTTTTTGGTCTTTTATTTTTGAGATTTCAAATTATTACTATTTTCTTTGGATTTTATCTCATTTTATTCTATTTTATTTTATTTTGATAAAAACCAGAAAAACGAAAAAAAATCAGAAAAAACGAAAAAACGAGAAACACATAAAAAAAGCGAAAAAAATTGAAAAAAAAGGGCCCAATGGCCTAGAAGGCCTTCGGCCCCAAAACCCGCGGGTCGACCCACGCCCGCGCTCGCGCCCACGTGACCCGTCTTCCTCGCCCGAAATCGCGTGCGAGGCATGTGCCTGAGGCGCCTTGCAGATTAGGACGGCGACGCGGCGTACGGCGGCAGCGAGGAGGAGCGAGATGAACAGCAACGGCGAAGGGACGTGGCCGGATAAGGCTAAGGGTCGATGGGATGCCGGTTCGGCCGGTGAAAGCCGCGGCATCCACCCCGGCCGAACCCTCGTCGACCGGCCACCCCTCGGCTATAAATAGCCCCTCCCCGACGTCGATCAAAGCACACCAAGGTAGGCAGAGAAGCAGGAGGAGGAGGAATCGCGAGCCTCGGATACCTGCTGAGAGACTTCAGTGGGGCTGAGGATTCGCGATTCACGAATCCAAGCTCTCGCTGGAGCCAATTGCAAAGAGAGAGAGAGAGAGAGAGAGAGAGAGAGAGAGAGAGAGAGAAACACGGGAGAAGGGAATCCGAGCAGGGGCCTACCGTCGCCGCCATCGCCACCACCGTCACCGTCGGCTAAAAAGCAGGTGAAGATCTCACCTTGCCGCCCGTCGTACCCCCTCCGTTGCCATCGGCGTCATCACGGCCGCCCCCGTTGTCATCGCTGTCTCTCCCAATCTAGAACCCTAGGGTTCCCAATTTTCCGGGTCGTGATCCCGGGTCACCAGGTTGGACCCGGGTTGGGAACCGGGTAGGGTTCCACGAAGGTTAGAAACGGCTGGAAGTCGGGTCCGGGGCGCGGAGCGGGTCGGAGCCAGGTCAGGTCTCCAGTAAACGGCGCCGTTTTGTGAGGAAAAAGTCCTCGGGTCGTTGATGGGTCGGATTCGGGTCGGGTGTCCGTGAAAACGGCACCATTTATTTGAGAGTCCGGGTCGCAAGTCGGGTCGAAAGCCAGGCCGGATCCGGGTAGGGTTTTGCCCTGGGACTCGGATCCCCCGTCCGAGAGGCTATGACGCCGTTTCGTAAGTGGGAACGGCGCCGTTTCGCGGAAGAGCGGGAACCGGGTCATCGGAACGGGTCGCCGGGCGGGTCGGGCACTTACGCCCGCCACGACGCCGTTTTGGCGCCCGCTCCAAACGCGGATCCCGCCCGCGTTTCGGGTTGGCCGGGGCGGATCCGACCCATAGATCCGACCCGGGTCATTTTTAATATTTTTATTTCAAAAATCAAAAAATAATATTTTATTAAAAAATCATTTTTATTTTCAAAAAATCAGAAAAATGTTTAAAAAGCTTTATTTTAAAAAAATCGAAAAAATCAAAAATACAAATAGTTTATTTTCAAAAAGCTTAAAATACTGAAAAGTGTTTTTATTTTCCAAAAAAATCAAAAATATTAAATATTTTCCAAAAATTCTAAAAATCCCAAAAAATCCCAAAAAATGCCAAAATTCATAAAAAGGCCCAAATTTTCATAAAATCCCAAAAGACTTGTATTTTTCCAAAAATACCCCAAAAATCCAAAAAATCCATTTTATGTCCAAAAATGAGAAAAACACCCCAAAAATGTGATTTTTCCAAAATGCATGAAAAATCCCTAAACATCAAAAAAAACCTTAGAGTTTAAACAAGATTAGGTATCGAAAGGGCATTAGTGATTAACTAGTGTAATCAAGTCCCCGATCCTAATTTCTCTAGTTGCAGAGCAGCAAGTATTTCTCCCGATACTTTGCTTGGGTTTCTAATCAACCTACCCCAAATTGATTAGTGGCGACTCCGTTTTAAAAAATCAATTTACAAACCAAATATTTTAAAGTCATGAATTGGCAGACTTGGGAGAGTCCAGGCTTTAATTAAACCCAGCCAAGCCATTAGCCTCCTTAGGTGCTCGTACCCGATCCGGCCGGGCGCCCACAAAAAAGAAGAGGTCGCGACAGCTTGGCGACTCAACTAGGGATTTTGAGGACTTAGGCCATATTTATCTTGTTTAAATTCTTTTGACTTAGGTTTTTTTCTTTTTAAAGGTCAATTCCTTATAAGTTTATTTTAAGCTTGCTTAAATTAAATTGTCTTGTGATTATAAAGCTTTGTGCATGCTTTCTTGTTTTAAACACTACATATGGCACACACAACCCGGCCGCCGGACACGGGCCGCCATAGGATTTTAGGATGGTGTTAAGAAAGATACGGCCTCGAACGCGAGACTGCGATGTAGAGGTTGCCTTTCTTTTCCCCGAATTTCTCAGCCGAAGTTAAGGGGGTACGCTGCTAACGCGAGACTGCGACCGGCAGATGCCCTTTTAATTTCAACAAACCTTCTGTGTTAGAAATCGAGCCGCACGTCTCATGTGCATGTCTTTGTGCTTGTTATTTTACTTAAAAAGCAAAGTAATTTATTTACTTTTCACTCAGTCTTTTTTATTGGCCCATGGAAATTTAGCATAAACTTTTCAAAATCCCGGTTCATATGCGATGGGGGAAGACGACATCCGTTTATTTCTACTCCCAAGGCGGAACTCTTCGGATGGTGGGGTCAATTGGATCGGACCGCCCGGGGAGCGTATAAAGGACAAGTTCGGCCATCTCCTTTCGTTGATCCAAATCACTGTCCGCCCTGAAGTCATACAAGCCATTGCACATTTCTGGTGCCCTAGGACACTTACTTTCATGTTCGGTAGGTTTGAGCTAACTCCGACCCTGGAAGAATACAGCATCATCACTGAAATGCCCCTTGGGAAAGAGCTGGTCAGACCATCAACAGGCCCCCTCCCATGGCGCGAGCTAGCACGGTTTTTAGGAGCCGAAATTCATGTTATGAGACAAATTCTTGAGAACAACAATAATAAGCGCCATTTCGAATTCTTGAATGAATGTTTTCAAAATCAGCCCATGGCTGAAAAAAAGCGACATTTTTCTCCTAGCATTTTTCGGGCTCATCATTTTCCCTCACCAAAGAAATGCCATAAGTCCTAAAATGGTTTGGATCGTCAATCAAATCTTGGGGGGAGCCAATTATGTCAACATAATTTTAGCTGAAACTTTCCTATCCTTTAATCGTTTTAAAGACAACACAGAAAAAATCATGCGGGCCTCTCCAGAAATTTTACGAGTCTGGTTCATTTCTCACTTGAGTGAGTACCGGGGCATCATGCGATCGTTTGAGACAAACACTTATGAGCATCCGTTACAAAAGTTCATGGTCTTAGGGCCTTATATTCCTAATCAAACCAGTTTACATTGGGTCGATTTCCTGAGAGATCTAGCTCCCGAGACATTCCAGTGGTGTGCTGGTTGGTTCCATGAAAAGAGGGCTCGCTTTGCCTACAAACGCACCCATCCAATTCCCTTGCTTGGCTGGACTGGCGCCGTCCCCTACTATCCATTTCGAGTGGCGCGACAATTCGGAGCCCTCCAGGAAATCCCACCACCTTCTAGGAAGAAGATTCCTCCGTTCCTCTTCAATACAAGCAATGATTACACGTATGAAATCTCTACTTGTGAAGAAATATGGGATAGGTGCCATCGCAAAAGAATTGTGGTATCTGAAGGACTCAAAGGAGAAGAAAAAGCTCACCACGCTTCTGCGGCCTATATCCATTATTATCACATCTCAAAGAAGCACAAGCCATCGGTCCCTCAGTCCATCAGAGAGAACGGCCTACTCGAACCAGCAGACCTTATATGAATGATACAAGAAGTAGGCCGGTCACCTGGGTCAGAGACAGTCCAAAGAAGCGAGCAGTCGTCACAAGACCCCCTGTCGCATATGTAGTCATGTTTCCCTAGTTTGCTTTAAAAACTTGGTCCCATTGTCCAAGGACTTTTCTTTAAGTGTCTAATATTTGGTTCTGTCATTTCAATTCCTAGACGTCAGGAGTCTGTAAAAACCCTCTTTTAAATGAAAGTAATGGATCGTTGCCATGGGTCAATCTTTGTCTACCTTGTGCTCATTCATCGCTTTCAAAGTAGGTAATCATGAATCATCAGCCATCGACCACCCGCGATTGGCCCCTCATGATAAGGTCTGATCAGGATGAAGTATAGAATCGCCTCGCCCACATCGAAGATGGCGTAGGACAGATGTCCATTGCCCTTCAACAGCTCTCAAAACAGATAAAATCCACCCATGATGAGCCCAACTCTGTAATTACCCTAAGCACCGTCGTAGCCCCTACAAGCATGCTAAAAACTAGCCAATACCATAAACAATTTGAAAAGATCATGAAAAAGTTGAGCCAACTACAGGGGCAGAATCCCATTGACTTATCTGACTTCTCCAATTTCGAGATCCCTGAAAAATTCAAAACACCTGAATGTGAAAAGTATGCTGATACCTCCCACCCGGAAGCTTACCTACTGGCCTACCTGGTGCAAAGAATGATTCAATCATATTAGTGGAACCTGACCGGCCCTGCCCTACGATGGTACATTGTTAGAAAGATCAGTCTCCTTAAAACCTGGAAAGAGTTAATCCATGTTTTCTACAAAGAATACGACGTCAACCCTGACATAACCCTACCCTACAAAGAGCTAATGACCGTGGAACAAGAAAGGCCACTAGTTGCCGAGACAGGAGAGAAGCGTAGTAATAAAGTCTTGCATACTGAATGGACAGTTGAATAACATCCAGCTACCGAAAAGTTTCCCACTAGGAAAGGCAAGGAACCTTTGTACGAGATCACAGATTCAGAGCCTGTTCGAGACTGGGGCATGACAAAATAGCTCCCCAGACTTACCCCAAGAGCCAGGGTCCAAAGAATACCAACCCCTATCAATCTGGAAAGTGACTCAGATAGTTAAACCTTAATATCTCTCACTTTTCACGATAAAATTGAACTAGCCAAAAGTAGGGCCTTACTCAAAAGGTCTGGACCAGGGACCAAGAAAAGAAAGCCTAGCCAGATTGATACGTCGTCCGGCAACGAGTTACAGTACCAAAGCTCCGAGCATTCCCAGGAATACAACCTTGAAGGGAACCATCCCCTGGAGTATGATCCTGAAGATTTCCCGCCCCTAGAATACCATCCCAAGAGCTTCCAGCGCTATTTCGATGGCGAGACTGACAGTTCATCCTATAACTGTTTCCAGCTCTCATCCGAAGATGAAGGCCCGTCAGAAGGGGAGGAATACATCTTTATCCGCTACAATCTCGACGAAGTGCTAAGCTCGTCGCCCGATCATGAGAATAGCGTAAATGCCCCATCCTCCCTCAGTGATTTTAACTCCGAAGAAAGCAATGGAGTCATCTCAGTAGAGTCCCATGTTCCTGAAGAAGAAGAACTCGATGCTACAATAGGTATGCAGTGGGAAAATCAGTGGCCCAACCAAGACCTATCAGGCCCGTCTCCCCCTCGTAGGATCTTGACCCCCATAGAGATGTGGATACCCAACCTCCACAAGTACAATGGCACGACTTGCCCCGTGGCTCACTTGCAGTATCTTTACGAAGAAATGAGTCGGTATTATGGTCCAGCAATGCTCACAACTCCGGTGTTTCAAGAAACCTTTATAGGATCTGCCTTACAGTAGTTCTTCACAGCAAATATTCATCTCATAGAAGATTGGAGTGAACTGACTTCCACATTCCTACAGCAGTACCAAAGCCAGATCGGAACCGAGCTGCCGTGCGAGGACTCGGCCCACTTCGAAAGAAGACCGATGGAGAATTTCCAAACATATGCCGAGAGATGGGGGGCTCCCATAATGCAAATCCACCCTGAGCTGTCGGAAGAAGAGTTGATAAAACAGTTTATAGAAGCCTTGCCCTGCGACTGTCGCTGCTGGCTGCACGGGTTGCACTTCCGTAGCTTCGACGAAGTGGTCATCGCATGCAAACATGTCGAGTCTGTTGAAGACGAGGAATCCAAGAATGCCTAGCTCCAAGACTGGCACTATCAAAGCGCTCCTTTACACAGGAGTTGTCATGGATTTTACTTGTTTTTATGTCATGTTTCTTATTATAGTGTGCTAACGTTGTATTTTCCCATTCCAAGAACTCTAATGTATAAATCCTAGTGTTTTGTTTTGAAAAACATGAGGAAGTATTCCAAACTTGCCCAACGATGTTATCCAACCATGAAAAGAAAACTTCATCCAAGGAGAATACTGAGGGCTGGGCTTCCTCATGCTTTTTCTCCCTGAAAATACATTTTAATAAAAAATATTTCATCACCAAAAAACATTTGTCTAAATAAAATGATGAATTTAAGCATGTTTGTCTCTCTAATTCTATCACTTTAGGTTTCAGAATATCATTCCCTTTGATTTAATGTGATAAAAAGTATCTAAAATTAGCGTGTCATGTGAACAGGTCAAACGCGAAGACATTGTTCCAGGAAAATGAGGGCAAATAGAGAAGATCATCCTGTTTCAAAAAGGGTAAGTCTTATCCCCTAACATGACATTGAAAATAACAAACCCCCCTTCTATTTGACAGGATGCAAAGGATGAAGCATAATAGGTACAGGCATAGAGTTGAAATCCAGGCATCCATGACATGTCTCGCTCTTGCCCAGTTCCCTCCTAAGCCAAAGGACCACCTTCCCGCACGACATGCCCAATCAGCCGGACGTCACAGCTTTGACAAACCCAGAAGCACGGGGAAGAAACTCCTTTAAAGCAGCTACTGTCAACAGGGAGAGCATCCAGGTAGTCAAGGCGATTTGTAGCCCATGCCCTGGACGATGACTTTAAAATCTAGAAGCCACACCTTAGATGCATGCTTTCCCCCAAGGAGGAGTTGCCATCAGATAACTTGAGATTTTTTATTACCCATCTCAAGTTTCGTAAAAGCTTGAGAAGCATGGCTTGGCCCAATACTGCTATAATCCAAGACAGAAGGAAAAGTTTTCAAGAGGGAAGCAATGAAAAGAATCCTCAGCTGCAAGATATGGAGGATGAAACGTAATGGGTACAAGCATAGAGTTGAAATCAAAGCATCCATGACGTGCCTCACTCCCCCCTAAGCAAAAGGACTATCTCATCACGCGACATAGCCAGGTGCCACAGCTTCGACAGACTCAGGAGCATGAGGAAGAAATTCCTTCTCTACCTTTAAAGTGATTACTGTCAACAGGGAGAAAATCCAGACAGTCAAGGCGATCTATGACCCCACACATTAGACAATAACTCTGAAATTCAGAAGCTTCACTCTAGGGGCATTCTCTTCCAAGGAGTAGTTGCCACCATAATTGGAGGTTTTTGATTTGTCCATCTCAAATTCCATAGAAGCTTGAGGTACATGACTTTTGCTCAATAATGCTGTAGCTAAGGACAAAGGGAGAAATTCCACAGAAGGGAGGCGTTAAAGATGACCAGCAGTCACGCATACAAGGAAGGCCAACAGGAGGAAACACTAAGCTGTGCCAAGACAAATAGGCCATCATCAACATACGAATATCCTTAAGAATTAGCATAGACAAGCTCTAGGGAAGGGTAATTTGGTATCGTCTCCAATACTCCCATTATCTGAACATACTTTTGACATATTTTCCTATTCAACAGGAAGCGTCACAACTCAAGGACCAAACTCAAAGGTTAGATTTGATAAATCAATACTAGCTAAGCTAGTGTACGGAAATAACTTGCATCAAATACGCTCGACCTTGTATAAAGGGATGTGTCATCCACAAGTCAATGATCGACCTGACAAAGTGGGAAGCACGAGACTTCATGTTCCCCTCGTCCACCTAATCATCTACAAACTAGTGAAGAGTAATGTTGTATCACTTCCAATTATTTAACTTCCAAAAAGAGATTCGTGACTAACACACTTTCTCTTGCCTTTTATAGGATTGCCTGGCCATCCAAGATGCGGAAAATAAATCAATGAAAGTCTTGTCAGATTCTGATAAACTTTCCAAAGCAGAATGACATCTCAAGTATCACCGAAGCAAATGGCGGAGATCCCTCAGGCTTCAAATCATTTATAGTCTAGGCCCTATTCTTTAAGCCACTTCCACAGCTTCCCAGCTTGCAAAAAGCAAGAATAGGAATTCCTGATCAGATCCCCGGTCCCCGGCTGATCATGCATGTGTCATGACCCTAACTAATAGGAGCATTTTGTTGACACCCATTTTGTGAATGCTCTTTGTAAATAACCTCTTTTAATGTTCAAATTTCAACACATTTGTGAATACCATTTCACTAATTAAGCAAGCTGTTAATAGTCTTTCTTGAGTAAAAAAGCCGTTCATTTATTTTGAAAAAGCACAAAACTCTTTCACATCATATGCTGCATGCCTTTTTTTATGTGAATTGCGCATGATGATTTTGTCTGCCTAAATCTTTGATTCTCTCAAGGAATATTAGAATGGACTGCCAAGTGAAGAATACAAGATTAATTGAGCATACTGGATGAGGCGTGTCAAAATGATGACAAGCAAGCTATATCCCATACACAGTCCCCCATCTACACACTCGTGAGATGAGTACAGAAAATTCCATGACTACAGGGTAAAGAGTTCTCTCGCGAAGGGTACGATGACCAAAATAGTGGGAGGCATTCCATCACTCGCTTCAAGCCCCATACACTGGCCAAATTTCCATCCTACCCCCCGTCAAAGAACCACCCCACATTGGGGCAAGCCAAAGGCAAGTCAGCATCACAAGGTGAGGAAAGGGATAGAAATTCTCTTGCTTGCACTTGCATTAATCTTTGAGTGTCTTTATTGCATATGAACACTCGTATTAATTTAAGTGCCCTAGAGTCATGAAGAGCAATTGTTTGCATACGTGTAACCATTGTACAACTCAATCGAGTCTGTAAATTCACCCTCACAAGGAGACAAAACAGAAGCTGCCATTCAAGTAGCATAATCAGGAGAGCTTGTCAAAACCAGTTCCTCAAGCAACAAGGACAAAAAAACCGGGGCATAAAAAAGGGAGTATACCTGGTAAAGGCAAGGTCAATACCTGTGAGTAAAAATTGAAAAAAGAAACGGGGGCATAAAAAATCAGTGTGCCTGATAAAAGCAAGGCCGATTCCCCAAACAAAAATGCAATCATTTGTATTCCCAAAAGAAGTTGCTGTTGAGGTCCATGGAACCTTCATCAGATTGTGAGAAGAAAGACCGGTGGCAAAATGTCAAGGCAATCACCAACCCTCACCCTTTCACACATGAGTCAAGCCTATGTGGCACCCTATTGTAAAAAAGTCTCTTCGAACTAGGGGCACTTCAATTAACGTAGGATTTCATATGTCTATAAGCATCGCTCAAAGAAGTACGAGCAAGATTATTCTATCTCTTTTTGCAGGATCCTCGACTTGCAAACACCCGGAGATAACCATGCAACAGCTTCCCTACAAAGCCATGACTTTGTTGGTCCTCCTCTGATGAGCCAATGACCTAGCCTTCATTACAATCCTAAAAAAAAAAAAAAAAAATAAAAAAAAAAAAAAAAATAAAAAAACAAAGACCTCTCACATTGGTAAAGTCGTATCATTTGCGAGAATACTCGGACCCCTGCTGACATGATGAAAGTGAGATAGTGTGGTCCTTGTAAATCATGCATCAATGGTCAGGATAAAATAGCCTTTCCCATGAGAGTAAATGGAAAGTCCTTTCAGATTGAAAGTCCCTCATCCGGCACGCTCAAGACATCTATATTCTAAACAAAAGTCGTCTTTCAAAATCATCCCCAGTGGAATTCAAATGATGCAGAACTGACAAGGTCATCATGCATAAATCACATTCTGATTTACAAGTTTACAGCACATACAATCATTGCATACATGTCTGCACCTTGTGTAAATAGCAAGCATATTCATGTAGATTGGAGGTATCCCCAGGAAAGCATATCCCCATTCTTGTTCCCGGAGCTTTATATTTGAGTATCCCTCACTCACCAAGTACTCCCTTTTTTTAAAAACACTCAGCTCGTGCAAGTTGTTCCCAGGGTATCGATATTAGTAACTGACCAAATATTCATTTATCCTTAAATACCTACCACTGTCCAGGTACACGTGCTCAGCTTGATTTGTCCCTTAGGTATTGATATCTACGGTTGCCCAAGCTTACCCCTGTTTTCAAGTGTTTGCCGCTACTCAAGTGCCCTCTTTGTTAAACACTCAACCTATTCATGCTGTCGTTAAAATCTAGATGTTTGTGACTATCCAAGTATCCTCTCATCTCAAAGTATCGACCACTATTCGAATACCCCATTTCTGTGACACTCGACCTGCGAGAGTTGTCCTCAAAATCATGACATTAAATGCTAGCAGCCTCTCAAGCATTCCCCCACATCATGTGCCTGCAATTACCCGGGTATGTTTTCTTACACTCAGGCCAGTTGAGTGGTCCCTGATCATATTGTCAAATACTTGTGTCCATCCAAATATTCCTCTACTTCGTTTGTGTACCTATAGCCATCCAGGTAAGCCTCGCGCTACATCTAAATTGCAAGAGAGTGGGAAACCTCCATAAGTATCTCAGGTATGCCTTTGGTAGCCCCAATCCAGAAGGCGGGAGGCCTTCACAGAAACCCAAGGTACTTCCTCGATATCCCCCAATTCAGAAGGCAGGAGGCCTTCATGAATACCCAAGGTACGTCTTCGGTATTCCCCATATTCCAGGAGGCGGGAAGCCTTCATGAACATCTCAAGTACGCCCTCGATGTTCCCAAATTCCAGGAGGCGGGAAGCCTTCATGAACATCTCAGGTACGCCCTCGGATGTTCCCAAATTCCATAAGGCGGGAGGCCTTCACGGATATGCGAGGTGCGCCCTCGATATTCCCAACTTCAGGAGGCGGGAGGCCTTCATGAACATCTCAAGTACGTCCTCGATGTTCCCCATATTCCAGGAGGCGTGAAGCCTTCATGAACATCTCAGGTACGCTCTCGATGTTCCCAAATTCCAGAAGGTGGGAGGCCTCCACGGATATGCGAGGTGCGCCCTCGATATTCCCAACTTCCAGGAGGCGGGAGGAGGCCTTCATGAACATCTTAGGTACGTCCTCGATGTTCCCAATTTCCAGGAGGCGGGAGGCTTTCATGAACATCTCAGGTACGTCCTCGATGTCCATATTCCAGGAGGTGGGAAGCCTTCATGAACATCTCAGGTACGCTCTCAATGTTCCCAAATTCCAGAAGGTGGGAGGCCTTCACGGATATGCGAGGTGCGCCCTCGATATTCCCAACTTCCAGGAGGCGGGGGGAGGCCTTCATGAACATCTTAGGTACGTCCTCGATGTTCCCAATTTCCAGGAGGCGGGAGGCTTTCATGAACATCTCAGGTACGTCCTCGATGTCCATATTCCAGGAGGCGGGAAGCCTTCATGAACATCTCAGGTATGCCATCGATGTTCCCAAATTCCAGAAGGCGGGAGGCCTTCACGAATATGCGAGGTGCACCCTCGATATTCTCAATTCCCAGGAGGTGCGAAGCCTTCATGAACATCTCAGGTATGCCCTCGATGTTCCCAAATTCCAGGAGGCGGGAAGCCTTCATGAACATCTCAGGTATGCCCTCGATGTTCCCAACTTCCAGGAGGCGGGAGGCCTTCATGAACATCTCAGGTACGTCCTCGATGTTCCCCATATTCCAGGAGGCGGGAAGCCTTCATGAACATCTCAGGTACGCCCTCGATGTTCCCAAATTCCAAAAGGCGGGAGGCCTTCACGAATATGCGAGGTGCGCCCTCGATATTCCCAACTTCCAGGAGGCGGGAGGCCTTCATGAACATCTCAGGTACGTCCTTGATGTTCCCAATTTCCAGGAGGCGGGAGGCCTTCATGAACATCTCAGGTACGTCCTCGATGTTCCCCATATTCCAGGAGGCGGGAAACCTTCATGAACATCTCAGGTACACCCTCGATGTTCCCAAATTCCAGAAGGCGGGAGGCCTTCACGGATATACGAGGTGCGCCCTCAATATTCCCAATTTCCAGGAGGCGGGAGGCCTTCATGAACATCTCAGGTACGTCCTCGATGTTCCCAATTTCCAGGAGGCGGGAGGCCTTCATGAACATCTCAGGTACATCCTCGATGTTCCCCATATTCCAGGAGGCGGGAAGCCTTCATGAACATCTCAGGTACGCCATCAATGTTCCCAAATTCCAGAAGGCGGGAGGCCTTCACGAATATGCGAGGTGCGCCCTCGATATTCCCAATTCCTAGGAGGCGGGAAGCCTTCATGAACATCTCAGGTACTCCCTCGATGTTCCCAAATTCCAGAAGACAATGGCCTTCACGAATATGCGAGGTGCGCCCTCGATATTCCCAATTCCCAGGAGGCGGGAAGCCTTCATGAACATCTCAGGTACGCCCTCGATGTTCCCAAATTCCAAGAGGCGGGAAGCCTTCATGAACATCTCAGGTACGTCCTCTATGTTCCCAATTTCCAGGAGGCGGGAGGCCTTCATGAACATCTCAAGTACGTCCTTGATGTTCCCCATATTCCAGGAGGCGGGAAGCCTTCATGAACATCTCAGGTACGCCCTCGATGTTCCCAACTTCCAGGAGGCGGGAGGCCTTCATGAACATCTCAGGTACGTCCTCGCTGTTCCCAATTTCTAGGAGGCGACGTCCTCGCTGTTCCCAATTTCTAGGAGGCGGGAGGCCTTCAGGAACATCTCAGGTATGTCCTCGATGTTCCCCATATTCCAGGAGGCGGGAAGCCTTTATGAACATCTCAGGTACGCCCTCGATGTTCCCAAATTCCAGAAGGCGGGAGGCCTTCACGAATATGTGAGGTGCGCCCTCGATATTCCCAATTCCCAGGAGGCGGGAAGCCTTCATGAACATCTCCGGTACGCCCTCGATGTTCCCAAATTCCAGGAGGCGAGAGACCTTCATGAATACACGAGGCATGTCCTCGATATTTCCAATTACCAGGAGGTGAGAGACCTTCATGAATATCCAAGGTATGTCCTCGATATTCCCATTACCAGGAGGTAAGAGACCTTCACGGATATGCGAGGTACGTCCTCAATACTCCCAATCCCCAAGAGGTAAGAAACTTCCGCGAATATCACAAGTGCACCCTCGGTATTCCCAATTACCAGAAGATGAGAGACCCTCATGAATGTCTCAGGTACGTCCTCGATATTCCTTATTTCCAGAAAGCAAGAGATCTTCACAAATACCCAAGGTATGCTCTCCATATTTTCAAATTATCAAAAACCCCTTCGATACTTGTGAACATTCGAGTATCCCTAAAAACTCGTACTTGTGATCATCCGAGTACCCTTTCAATGCTTATGACGCCTGCCAAGGCCCAAAAATCCGTCAGGTTAGTACTTGTCAATATCCATGTACCCTTTAATGTGTCTGTGAATGTCCAGATACCACCAGAAGATGCCTTAAGAAAGGTCGGCGCATCCCCCGAGAAAGGTCGGGTTCCAGTTGGTGTCCCTGGTAGAAGTCAGACACCCCCCCAGAGCAAATGCCCTGAGAAAGGTCGGCGCATCCCTCGAGAAAGGTCG
This sequence comes from Eucalyptus erythrocorys, assembly GCA_014182555.1. NCBI lineage: Eukaryota > Viridiplantae > Streptophyta > Magnoliopsida > Myrtales > Myrtaceae > Eucalyptus > Eucalyptus erythrocorys. The sequence continues at coordinate 22,064,467 of CM024605.1, read as the reverse complement.
GGTTACAGCGGGTGTCCACGACGAAGTCAAACACCCCCCGGAGCGGATGCCCCGAGAAAGGTCGGCGCATCCCCGAGAAAGGTCGGGTTTCAGCGGTGTCCCCGACGGAAGTCAAACACCCCGAGAACAGATGCCCCGAGAAAGGTCGACGCATCCCCGAGAAAGGTCGGGTTTCAACCGGTGTCCACGACGAGTTCAAACACCCCCAAAGCGATGCCCGAGAAAGGTCGGCGCATCTCGAGAAAGGTCGGTACCAGCGGTGCTCTCGATACAAATCAGACACCCACAAGTGAGATGCCCTGAGAAAGGTTGGCGCATCTCCCGTCAAGGCGACCGAAGAATGGTTCGGGTCCGAGACATCCCCCCTAATTGCCCCAACAGACGACCGAAGAATGGTTCGGGTCCTAGAGGAGCAATTGCCCGTCGAGGTGACCGAAGAAAGGTTCGGGTCCTAGACAAATTATCTGTTGTTTTGACAGGCGACCGAAGAATGATTCGAGTTCTTGAAAAGCAGCTTCCTCACATCACCAGATAGGATGACGCCTTGATACTTGCCAAAACCCGGGGTTCACACCCTATCTCACTCATTTCCGGTAAGTAACTCCAGGCATCATCTTATCTGTCTAGATATACGTAATGTTATATTTCTCGTTTTTTTTTTAGGATGGTATGTCCTAAATAAGGTATAACCTGCTGCCCACGCTGGGTAAAAATTAGGCATCAGTTTGTCTTTGAATGCAACCTCCGCGAGCTCACCTTCAAAGAGGGGCATTTGTTGACGCCTAATTTTTTTAGTCTTTTATTTTTAGATTTCAAATTATTACCATTTTCTTTGGATTTTATCTCATTTTATTCTATTTTATTTTATTTTGATAAAAACCAGAAAGAACAAAAAAAATCGAGAAAAAATGAAAAAATGAGAAAAATAGAAAAAAAGCGAAAAAAACTGAAAAAAAGGCCCAACGGCCCAGAAGGCCTTCGGCCCCAAAACCCGCGGGTCGACCCACGCCCGCACCCGCACCCGCACCCGCGCGACCCGTCTTCCTCGCCCGAAATCGCGTGCGAGGCACACGCCTGAGGCGTCGTGCAGATCAGGACGGCGACGCGGCGTACGGCGGCAGCAAGAGGAGCAGATGAACATCAACGGCGAAGGGGACGTGGCCGGATAAGGCTAAGGGTCGATGGGATGCCGGTTTGGCCGGTGGAAACCGCGACATCCACCCCGGCCGAACCCTCGTCGACCGGCCACCCCTCGGCTATAAATAGCCCCTCCCCGACGTCAATCAAAGCACACCAAGGCAGGCAGAGAAGCAGGAGGAGGAGGAATCGCGAGCCTCGAGATACCCGGCGAGAGACTTCGGTGGGGCGAGGATTCGCGATTCACGAATCAAGCTCTCGCCGGAGCCAATTGCAAAGAGAGAGAGAGAGAGAGAGAGAGAGAGAGAGAGAGAGAGAGAGAGAAACATGGGAGAAGGGAATCCAAGCAGGGGCCTACTGTCGCCACCATCGACGCCGCCATCGTCGCCGTCGGCTAAAAAGCAGGTGAAGATCTCACCTTGCCGCCCGTCGTACCCCCTCCGTCGCCATCGGCGTCATCACGGCCGCCCCCGTTGCCGTCGCTATCTCTCCCAATCTGGAACCCTAGGGTTCCCAATTTTCCAGGTCGCGATCCCGGGTCACCGGGTCGGACCCGGGTTGGGAACCGAGTAGGGTTCCACGAAGGTTAGAAACGGCTGGAGTCGGGTCCGGGGCGTGAAGTGGGTTGGATCGGGTCGGAGCCAGGTCGGGTCTCCAGTAAACGGCGTCGTTTTGCGAGGGAAAAGTCCTCAGGTCATCGATGGGTCGGATTCAGATCGGGTGTCCATGAAAACGGCACCGTTTCGCAGAGAGTCCGGGTTGCAAGTCGAGTCGAAAGCCGGGCCGGATCTGGGTAGGGTTTCGCCCTGGGACTCGGATCCCCCGTTCGAGAGGCTACGACGCCGTTTCGCAAGTGGGAACGGCGCCATTTCGCGGAAGAGCGGGAACCGGGTCATCGGAACGGGTCGCCGGGCCGGGTCGGGCACTTACGCCCGGCCACGACGCCGTTTTGGCGCCCCGCTCCGAAACGCGGATCCCGCCCGCGTTTCGGGTTGGCCCGGGGCGGATCCGACCCATGGATCCGACCCGGGTCGTTTTTAATATTTTTATTTCAAAAATCAAAAAATAATATTTTATTAAAAAATCATTTTTATTTTCAAAAAATCAGAAAAATGTTTAAAAAAGCTTTATTTAAAAAAATGAAAAAATCAAAAATAAAAATAGTTTATTTTCAAAAAAGCTTAAAATACTGAAAAGCGTTTTTATTTTCCAAAAAAAAATCAAAAATATTAAATATTTTCCAAAAAATCAAAAAAATCAAAAAATCCCAAAAAATGCCAAAATTCATAAAAATGCCCAAATTTTCATAAAATCCCAAAAGACTTGTATTTTTCCAAAAATACCCCAAAAATCAAAAAATCCATTTTATGTCCAAAAATGAGAAAAACACCCAAAAATGTTATTTTTCCAAAATGCATGAAAAATCCCCAAACATTAAAAAAAAAAAAAAACCTTAGAGTTTAAACAAGATTAGGTATCGAAAGGGCATTAGTGATTAACTAGTGTAATCAAGTCCCCGATCCTAATTTCTCTAGTTGTGCGGGAGCAAGTATTTCTCCCGATACTTTGCTTGGGTTTCTAATCAACCTACCCCCAATTGATTAGTGGCGACTCCGTTTTAAAAAATCAATTTACAAACCAAATATTTTAAAGTCGTGAATTGGCGGACTTGGGAGAGTCCAGGCTTTAATTAAACCCAGCCAAGCCATTAGCCTCCTTAGGCGCTCGTACCCGATCCGGCCGGGCGCCCACGAAAAGAAAGGGGTCGCGACAATAGTATTTAGTAGAGCTCTCTTGTAGGAGCTTAAAAAGAAAAAAGAAACAAAGAAACTTTGTTTTCGCATTTTGCAGTTGACTTTCTCGGTATAAACGCTACATTTACCTTCGCTTGAGCACTAATTTGGGGCTCGAAGTCGTTTCGAATTAGCAAAACACATCTAGGTTCGGGTTGCATTAATAACTAAGATACCATCCATTTAACTTCGATAAGTGTTTAAAAAAAAAAAAAAAGAAGAGGAAATAAACAATCAAATTTGAAGTGGTCGATCTAAATTTAGCTTAGATCTCTTACTTGATTTTCTTTTAATATAATTCTTTTTAATAGGGAGCTTTTTTTGGGGGTTGTTGATCTCCCCTAGTGAAATGAAGGGCTAAGCTTTGAGTCAACTGTTGATCACTAGTCAAGTTCAACGACCGAGCAGTGAAAATTTGGATCTAAATAGTGAGCGACGAGTTGTGCACTTGGCCGACATGAAGACACTTGACATTACTTACACTCGGCATGATTTTGATTTTTACGTCCTAACGGAGAGGTTCTTCTTGGCTCATCGCTTTGTCCATGATCTTTTGAGTAATTTCGAGTGTCTGCTGGATTTCTAATTGCTTAAACACTTGGACCAAAAAAAAAAAAAAAAAAAACAAAAACAAAAAATTCAACCGCAACTCTATGGTTCGATTAAGTTCGTAGAACTCAACGCCAAATTGCGTGGAGAGTGGTCATTCGTTAAAGCCACAATTAGGCCAACTTTTCTTAGTGCAAACCCAAAGGTCTCATGCCCTAATTATAATTAGTTGGGCTCAACCCAAATTGACCCATTTCTATCCAATATAAATTTAGTGACTCATACCCAACCCAATTCATTTTACTAAAATACTTCTATATTTAACTCAATTTGAGAAAACTCATACCCAAATCAAGGTGAGAGCATAGAGTGAATAAGCACGAGATTGAATAAAGACGAGAGAAAGTTATAGAGGTGGACTAAATGTGAGTTATGAATACATATAACTTATGAAGCACTTACACTCTCCAAGAGCTTTCGTGTCGTGTCGAACACTTCGACATGTGTTTGACACTCTCGGACACTCGTCGACACTCGGTCAACACGTGTCGAAAAATTCGACACCTGATCAATTTTTTCGACACTCGAGTTGGAATTCTAATATACGAATTTCGACACGTGATTCCAATATCAAGGTCAACTTTAAAAATGCAATAAATAAAAGGTTTAAAAATATAATGTGAAAGAATAAAACACAATAATAAAAATAATAAATAGAGAAAGAAGAAAAACTTAGTCTTCACTTCTTTTTTGATTCCTACTTCTCGTGATAAACAATTCACTCCTTAAGTTTTTTTTTCTCCTCTTCCAACATATCTAACATGCAAGTCTACAATATAGATCGCTTAGCTTTTCTCCAAGTTTTATGAATTATTGAAATAGAGTTGAATTTGTCAAATTGAAACAATAAATGATATCAATAAATGGCAGATTTATGTTTTTAGTGTATATTCATTCTAGGTTTTTTTAATTATTTATTTATTTATGAATTTGATTCAAATTAATATAATCGAAATAATCATAAAAATGATAATTTTTTATGTATATATAAAAATATATATTTAATATACGACATGTCCCAACGTGTCGAAATTCTCTGTTTTTTGAGAAACGACGTGTCGGCGTGTCATGTCTTGTCATGTCGCGTGTCAGTATCGGTGCTACTTAGCATATAACACCCATATTATTTTGGACTTTACCATTTTAAACTAATTTATAACATAAATACTAATATAACTAATTATATAACAATTTGATAACAATTTGACCCATCAAATATAGATTAAGAAATAGGTTTATGACCCATTTTGACAAGTTTAGCAATCAAATAACTGTTCATGTATATTGATAAAGGTGTCAATAGAGCAACGACCATTTTCGAAGAGAGTGTTTCACAAACTACAATCACAAGAGCAATAGAGTTTCATGAAATCGAAACTTGTCTCGATTGCCATACATATCAGCTTGTGAGGCATCCATGCATACACACTAGAAATTTAGATGGCAAAAGATTCAATTTTTCATTTACTTGGTCAACCAGTGGAGTATTTTCCATGAAACTGAAAATCCTCAAATCGTCCTTCCGAAGATTGATAAGGGAAGAACTTCTGTACAGTCGATATGAATTGACTAGTCATTGATTTCAAAGAAAAAAATACTTTACGATGAGGAATACTTCGTACACTGCCAGTATCATTACTCAAATAAACAAAAGTCTCAAGTTCGTTATTGTTCTCGAAGAAAAAGAAGCGCTCCATTTGATGAGGGGCAATTCATTTCTCTATCATAAACACTACAGATGTTCCATTGCTTAACCCATTTGAGCCGTATACACTTGTGGAGATTCTTTTCAAATTACCCCTGTCAAGAACCACCCCACATCGGGGCAAACTGAAGGGTAAGACAGCACCATAAGGTAAAGAAAATGGATTGAAATTTTCTTACTCTCACTTGCATCAATCTTCAAGTTGTACTATTACATTGAACTCATGTGATAATTTAAGTGCCCTAGGATGACAAAGAGCATTTCTTTCTCTATCCTATACACTTTTATCCTTTGCATAGCCCACTTGAGCCTACAATTTCATTTCTTTAAACCCAGTTGGTGATCATCCCCCACACTGGGGCAAGGCAAAAAGCAGATGAAGACCCTTGAAAGTTTGAGTGTCATTCAAACTGTGAATTCTTGACGCATGCATCGTGCGCAAGAATTGAAATCAAAATAGAATAAGGGGCATGAAAAAACAGTGTGCTTGGTAAAAGCAAGGCCAATGCCCATAAAAAAAAAAGTAAAAACAAAAATGAACAAGAACTAGGGGCATAAAAAGCAGTGTGCCTGGTAAAAGTAAGGTGAATGCCCACAAATGAAAAAAGAGAGTCAAGATAGGTGACTGTCAATTGCAAGAATTGAATCCCAATGGAGCAAATCTTCAAAGAACTCAAATGATGAGTTTTTACAATCAATGGGGCATTTCATGAAGACAATCCCCAACGGTGAAAAAGAAAATTGGTGGCAATGTCAAGATGATCATCAACTTTCACTCTTTACACACATTTTGAGCCTAATGATCCTTTCATTTCTCGACCCATGAACCCAGCCTAAGTTACGTCCCTTACAAAGTCTCTTCTGATTAGGGCACTTGAATTAATGTAGGAGTTCATATGTTTATAAGCATTGCTCGAAGAAGTGCGAGCAAGATTATTTCTTTCTCATTTTGCAGGGTTCTTGACTTGTAAACCCGAAGATGAATACATAATTGTTCTTTTAATAGCCTTGACTCGAAGAGTCCCTTTGTTAAGCCCTTGACCAAGCCCTCATTACAGTCCCTATTAAAGACCTCTCAGATTGGTAAGGTCATACTGCTTGCGAGAATACTCGAACCCTTGTCGATATGATGATGGTGAGATGGAGTGATTCTCATAAAATAACCCTTTTGAATGAGAATGAGTGAAAGTCCTTTCTAATTGAAAGTCTCTCATTTAGTATTCTTAGGAAATTCATGTCATGAACGAAAATTGTCTTGAATGATAATTCTCTCCAATGGAAATTTGGGTGATGCAAATGTCATTATGCATGAACTCCAATTGAATTGATAAAAACTTAAGTGGATTTTGAAGTGTGCATTCCATAATAGCCTTAATTGCTTATTTCTTTGGTAAATGCATTTTTGTTCTAAATCCTGTTCGACAGGTAATGTTTTCTCAAAGACCCAAGAGCTCTTGACATTCAAGTTCTTTTCAGAATGCTTCATCATATTAGAAGAAAAGAAACCATCACGAACATTCAATGTGCATCCTTGATGTTCCCAAAATTTATTTGCTACCAAGAGGTGAAAGACCTTCATAAGATATCTAAATTTCAGAAGACATATTCCCAAAAATCATATATATCACCAGGCAAGTATATTTCTACCCATACTCCAAATACTTGTCATTGTGTAGGTATTCTCTCTCAAGTGCATTGACACTTGACTCGGTCAAGCTATCATTTATATTGATGTGGCGTGCTTTTGTAGCCTGGTGTCCTTTTCATCAACCCGTCATGCTTCCGTAGCCCGGTGTCCTTTTATATTGACCCGGCGTGCTTTCGTAGCCCGGTGTCCATTTCATTGACTCGGCGTGCTTCCGTAGCCCGATGTCCCTTTATATTGACCTAGCGTGCTTTTGTAGCCCAGAGTCCCTTTCATCGACTCAGCGTGCTTCCGTAGCCCCGTGTCCTTTATATTGACCTGGCGTGTTTTCGTAGCCCAGAGTCTCTTTCATTAACCCGGCATGCTTTCGTAGCCCGGTGTCCATTTATATTGACCCGGCATGCTTTCGTAGCCGGTGTCCATTTATATTGACGTGGCATGCTTTCATAGCCCAGGTTCCCTTTTATCGAATCGGCGTGCTTCCGTAGCTCGGTTTTCATTTATTGACCTAGCGTGCTTTCATAGCCCAGAGTCCTTTACATTGACACTCAATGGAGTTGTCCCCAAAGATTTTTCTCTATATTCAATCTGATTAAGGCGACCGAAGAATGGTTCGGGTTCTAGTCAGATGATCTCTATTGCAAGGCTGGGCGACTGTAGAATGGTACGGGTCCTGGCCAAGCAAAACCTCAGTTTAGGCGACCGTAGAATGGTACAGGTCCTGGGAAAGCAGTCTCTTTGTGAAGTCATGTTACTATTCTAGGCGACCGTAGAATGGTACGAGTCCTAGGAAAGCAGTCTCTTTGCAAAGCCATGTTACTATTCTGGGCGACCGTAGAATGGTATGGGTCCTGGACATGTAACATCTACTATCTCGAATTACTCTATCCTCCTTGAAGGTAAGTTATTCCAGGTAAGTTCATTTAATCTTTTGCATTAGCATTTCCATGCATCATATAAATTGCATTAAAAAATGGAATTCATTTTCCAACAAAAAAAATCAAATCATTCATTGCATGTGCATGGTCAAAATTTAGGCCTCAATTTGTCTTTGAAGATAACCTCTACGAGCTCTCCTTCAAAGAGGGGCAGCTGTTGACACCTAAATTTTGGCGGTCCCATCATTTATTTATTGCATACAAAATTAAGGGTTAATTTTATCCCTTAAAAATATCAATTGCATAGCATATAGAAAGATATAATTTTCATGGAATATTCTCCACGACTTTGGCCGAGATATCCCGCGTCCAAAAGCTCAACCGCACCAAGTCTCATGAATCATCTTTGGCATAATAAGAGGAGTTGATCTTGGCAAATCATCAGAAAAGCAATCTCACATTTTCGGCTACGGATCATGGAAAGATTGGGAACTCGGAGTGACGAGGACGGACTAAATTCTCGTTCCTTCATAGACACCTCTGGATTGCTTGGGATTCTTTCAGAAAAATTGAAACTACGAGGGGAATCAATGGATTTGTCCAGCAATATGGAAAGAATGGACACTCACTCAAATATTGGGCGTTCATGCGCGAGTGAATCTGGACATGTTCCCGGCAATATAAGTGAATTAGAAAAGGAAAAGATTGCAAAAGAAGGATTTACGGTGACAAATCAGGGCTAAGATTTGGCAATCCCCACGATCAAAGGAGCACAAGTTTTGACTTTCCAATGTTAAATGAGAGTCTTATGCTATAAAAAGGGACGTGTGGAGTCATTGAAGAGGGGGAGGAGGGACACACCCTCAGGCATCTCATGTCCACTATCTCGAGAATTCTTCGATTGTTCTATGGCGTTAGCATCCATCTCGCTTTGTGGATATTGTGGATATTAACGACAAGCATAAAACTAAGTCAAACATTTTTTAATTTGATTGTGTGAAATTCCATTTAGCTATTTAAATTATTTTATTTATTTATTTTCGTGTTTTCGCTTGCCGTCCAGGTTCCATTTTTGCTCTCTGCGAGAATTCATGCGTAAGTCCATACCTGGGACACTACAAAGAGGAGGCCACACAGTTGATGACCACACGTTCATACAGAGGGAACTTTAGAGAGAATAGTCAAAGGAGAGTCCCTTGGCAATCATCAAGGAGTCTAGGTGTCAAGCAATTCCATCAGCATATCTACGTGGTCTCCTGGTCACCGTTCGATCCACTGTCCTTCAATCACGAGCCACCGCCATGATCCCATGAATCGCTTCAGATTCATGCCTCCAATTTGAGTTTTTTTATTATTTTATTCATTTATTTTCTTTCGACTACCCACTAACCAGAAGAAAACATTTTAGGGGGGAGGCCACGTTAAGGGGCTTCATAGAATCCACATGCGGCTACACCATCAAAAATACGTAGGTCACTCCATCACATCATCAGTGCATCTCATCATCACCCTTGACCACCTTACAAGCAATCTTAGCAATTTATTTTGAGGAGTACGCCCAATGCTCCACTGACCCGGTGACACGCACCGACAATTCCTCTTTACCCTTGCAACAACAAATTATGGATCGAGCTGCACCTCCAGCTCCCTGCAACATGGCGATGCTGTCTTGATATCTACCTACCGAGTCATGTGATGCTGGCTAGCGTCTTGCGGCCAGCGACCCTCGCATCAATCGCGCTTGCACTTTTCCCTTGCAGGTTCTTGGCGACATCGGCGAGTTTGGATTCTTCAATGGGCACAAGCAATAGGATTCCAAAGTACTCGGTCTTGTGGAATATGTCCAACGATTACCGAGAGACCGTGCATGCTATGGATTGTCAATCTTCCTCATTGCGCCATCAACCGAGGCCAAGCACCAGCACGCACCACTAGTCACCCATTGAGCAAATTCCACTCGGTCCAAATTTGGTAATATCATTTGCTGAATTAGGTAATTGTCATATCTAAATTTGATTTAGATATTTTATTGCCTAAAACATGCGAACGTGCATATTTTAATGATAAGCGCATTCCCAATTAGGATTTATTGCCTAATTCGCAACCGCACATCAATTTTTTATTCCATCTATAAGGCTTTAGATGAAATAATTATTCATGCAGGAGTAAAATTGATATCTTGATCTTTAAGACTTAAGATCAATTTATCGATTTTATTAGCGAAATAATCAAGTTTGAATTTCAATTCAAATATGGATAATATTTCCAATGACCATGGATGATTTAGTGTCTAGCTTTTTATTGTTCCGTTTATCTCGAAAATACAAAAAAAAAAAAATTTCATTTGCATTCCATGTAGATCATGATAGGTTAGTTATTTTTTCTAAAATGCATCCTTAAAATGTATTTAGAATAGATAACATTTCACTTTAGTTAGATTTTTTATTACGAATTTTCATAAAAAAATATAAAAATACAAAAAAAATCATGCGCATGTCATGTAGGATTAGATTCATGAAATGCATGTCATTTAGTGATTAATGCTAGGTTCATTTAATTAGGAATTGCTCGTCATTAGAATTAGGTCATTTGGTTAATTTAGATTGCATGTTTAACCATTAGACAATTTTAATTTAGAATTTCATGGAAAATATAAAAAAAAATTGTCTTAGGATAAATTAATTCATTCTCTAGGATAGATTGCATCCATATGTCATATAGTTAGGTCATATTGTCATGACATATCATTGCATGTTAGGTTGCATGTTGTATGTCATCATAGTTGAAATTTTTGTACGTCATTGCATTGCATTGCACGTAGATTTCTAGACTTCATTTAAATAAGAGAAAATCTTTAAAAAGAAATTGCTTGTTAATTAGAAATCATATCTAGGATTGATGATGTGAATTCTAATCTAACGACGCAGGTGCTTTCATTGCTATAAGGTAAGCCTCATAATTTAATCATAGCTTTTTGGGTGTTAAATTGGTGGTTTGCGTACTTGCATGATCACCTCACATGTTAAGGAGATAATTAAAATCAATTTAAGCTGCTTGCCAAACATTTTTCAAAAATAAAAAAGAATGGTACCGAAAGGGCATTAGAGAAATCTAATGTAACCAAGTCTCCGTACCCATAATCTTTGGTTCGTAGGAGTAAAGTAAATCTCCCATTACTTTACTTGGGTTTCTAATCGACCCACCAAAAATAGGTTAGTGGTGACTTCTAAATAAAATCCATTTGCATGTTAAGAACTTGAACCTAAGTCGTGAATTGGTATGGGCTTGGGAGAGCCCGAGTTAAGTCTAGGCTTAACAATACATTAGCCAAACCTTAGGTGATTCACACCCAAAAATTTGGTTGCGACGCTACCATAGATCTTGGGGAAGTTTTGTAAATTTCCCTAAATTTTTTGTTTTCTCGCACTGCCTTTTCTTTCTTTGTTTTCTCACTTCTCTGCTTTCTCCTTCAAAGACAGAGTACTTTGGGAACTATTTACAAGTTTTCTCACGTTTTCCTGCCACAAGTTATGTTTCTGCTGATGGAAGCCATGCTTTGTCGGATTGGCTATTTTTTTTTTTTTTTGGGTAGCTTATATAGTTCTTGAATGTGCAGTCTCATTTTCAAGCTTTGAGGTGGTTAAATTAGGTCCATATATTTTTGTACAATGAAAATTGTCCCTAAATAGTCACTCGATTCATTTAGGTCCTTAAATTATTTAAAAATATCCAATGTCATAAAATCGTAGATGAAGATAAAACAATATTCTATATGTATTATGAACAAATTTAACTTCTTCCTTGAGCTTTTGATTGAAATAGCATGAAATAGAGAATGATGGAATGATTGTTCTTAATGCAGCATGAAAAAAAAAAATGTAGGATGAATTGGTGTAAGTGAAATAAATTTTTTGGTACTTTCCCCTTTTCCTCTACTGCACTCCTTCGAGACAACTTCTCCACACCAGGGTAGTTGGTTCTACTTCTTTATCAAAATCAAGTTATTATTCTCATTTGATTTCCAGTTTTAGTCTTATTCGACGTGCGGACCCCTAGAGTGCCATAACTTTGTACAAAGGGATACTTAAGTGCCATAACTTACGAAATGTACACTTAAGTACCAAAATCGGAGTAAAAATGATCACTTGAGTGCCAATCCTGCCAAATTGCACACGTGGCATTTTTCCGGCGAAGTGAGCCCAAATGACACTATTTTATACGCTGACATGGCCAAATAATGCAAAAACGGCGTCGTTTTAGGTTGACGTGGTAAAGAAATATATAAAAATCAAATAAATTAAATTTAGTTCAAATATTTAAAAATAATAATTTTAATATTAAAAAATTTTAAAAAAATTAAAAATTAAAATACAAATCCATTACCAAAAAAATTAAAAAAACAAAAAACAAAAACAAGAAAAGGAAAGGGGGCGGTGGGCGAGGGCTGAGCCTCCCCACCGTCGCCGAGAAGAGCCGGCGATGGCGGGTGGAGGGTCGGCCCGGGGTCGCCGGGCCCGGCCGGGTCGGCGACCCCGGGCGGCCGGGATGAGGGCTCGCGAGCCCTCGCCCAGCTCTAGGGCGAGGGTTAGTGGCCCTTAGGGCCACGCCCTCGCCCGGGGCGAGGGTCGTGCCCCGTCGGGGTGAGCCCCGGGGTGAGCCCCAGCGGGCGGCGGCCCTTGGCCTAGCGAGGCGAGGACCGTCGACCCTCGCCAGATCGTGTGAGGGCCGTGAGCCTCATTGGATGCAGGCGAGGGTCGCGACCCTCGCACACCGCCGGTCGGCCGGGGTTGCTGGCCCCTAGCTAGGGCCTAGCGACCTCGATCGACCCTCCACCCGCCATCACCGGCCCTTCCTAACGATGGCGGGGAGCCTCGGCCACTTGCCCCCCCCCTTTTTTTTTTTTTTTTTCAATTTTTATATTAAAATTATTATTAAATATTTTAACTAAATTTAATTTATTTAATTTTATATTTGTTTTTACGACGTCAACCCAAAACGACACCGTTTTTGCATTATTTGGCAATGTCAACGTGCAAAACGACGTTGTTTTGAGCTTGCTTTGTCGGAAAAATGCCACGTGCGCAATTTAGTCGGACTTTGGTCGGATTGGCATTCAAGTGATCCGTTTTTTTTCGAATATGACACTTTAGTATACCTTTCGTAAGTTATGGCACTTAAGTGTCCCTTTGTGCAAAGTTATGGCACTTGAAGCGTTCTTTTGCCAGTCTTATTCTTTTTTTTTTTTGTCCTTTTCAATTTTCCAAGAAGGAAAAAGAAAAAATTTTTAAAAGGGCTTTCTAACGGCCGTTAGTGCTCCAATCTTTAGAGACACGTCTTTAGAAACTTCCCCAAATTTGATTAGCACTTAATAACACCTGCCTTAGATGTTATTAATTGTGGGGCCCTCTTTCAATTAAGAGCATCATCCACGAGAGAAACCATCGTCAAATGTCCAAACAAATTACGAGTATTGGAGTCAAATATATCTTTATTAAGCTACCATCCTTGATCACTAGGGTTTATCCTAGTGGCCATCCTTCCAACTTGGAAGGGGGAGGTGGAGGGTTCGAATCTCCACCTTCTCAGGGGAGTTGGGGTGGGACGAGTAAATTTCAAAAGTGGGTTTCGACTCCCACGCCCTGCAAAGAGGCAAGGCAAAAGTTTGAGAGATTGAGTGTTAGAGTAGGAATAGAGTAGGACCGACAAAAAAAAAAAAAAAAACATATTGAGTCCTGTAGGGTATTACAATTTAATTTGCCGCAATTTAAAATGGTTTCCATACAGTTATATTAAGTTTGTGGGAGAAGATGTGTCGACTTTGTGACAATGTGTTTCTTCAGCATTTGTATTAAATCCGGTTAGACGTATCCACTTCTTTTGTTTAGTGTAAAGAGTCTTACAGGGCACTGTGTTCGCAAACACAGGAAGAAGCTCAACTTGCGGTACATTTAAGAGATAGCTTTAATACATAACTCGGAGTTAGATTTTCAATGTTAACAACCTCGGTTGGAGTTGAATACTGTCCATTTAAGAGATAGCTTTAATACATAAAAAGTTCCCCGAAGTTTCAATGCACGTACATGTATTCTAATTGCTTGCATGGAGTTTTATTTTTTTCACCAACAGAATAAACTAACCAATACTGCTAGGTTCACAGTTGAATTGGAAGCAAAGACTTTGTTTGTTTTGCAAAAAAAAGATTATATTTTTGGAAAATACTTTTTAGGAATTCATTTTTAGGAAAATAATAATATTTTATGATATTTAGCTTAAATATGAAAATAAAGTAGAAAATATTTTTCGTCATTTGATATGAAAAATCTAATTTGATTTTCTTGGTGAAAATTACCAAAATATTTGAATTTTTAAATTATTTTTCCTTTTTATTTTTTCTTTCTTCCTTGGCCGATGGTTGACAAGGGCGAGCTTGCCAAATTTGGTGAGTTAAGCCTTGCTAGATCCGACAAGATCCAGCTCGCCTACATTAGGCGAGCTCTAGCCTTGCAACAGGGTAGCAAGGCTTGAGCTCAGCAATTTCAGTAAGCTCAAACCTCGCTAGAGGTAGGCGAGGTCGAGGCAGATCGATGAGCACGAGGCTCATGAGCCTTGCGTGAGCTCGTCCCTTGCTTATGGCTAGTCACCGGTTTTCATCATGGCTAGTGAATGGCCATAGAAGAAGGAAAAAAAAAAAAAAAAAAAAAAAAGAAAAAAAGAAAAAAAAAAATAAGAATGATTAAAATTTTATTTTTTAATAAAATATTTTATAAAAACAAATGTTTCATTAACTAAAGACTCGAACGAGCATTGAGGACTCATGCACGGCCTTTGTGGACCTAGGCCCAAGTGTTGGGATCAAAGCTTGAGCGTTCGGGACCCGAGCATTGCCTTTGTGGACCTAGGCTTAGGTGTCGGGGCATTGGGCATGAGCACCATGGCTTTGGGATTGGCTTAGCTGGACCTTGGCATGGGTGTTGGGGGCTTGGGCCCAGGCTCGATATATCCAGGCCCAATACTAGAGACCTAGTTCTGAATGTTGAGGACTTGAGAACTAGCGTTAGAGTCCAAGTGCCAACACCTATTCATATTTTGAAAAATGTTTTCTGAATTTTCAAATTATTTTCTCGAATTTAAGCATAAAAAAATGAGGAAAATTTTTCCGCAAATCAAATGGAACCAAAGTAACAACATATTTTCATCATAGAGAAGTACGGAGACCCAACTCCAACTACTTTAAAGGAAGAAGAGTGGAACCAGAAGACATTAACATCTTTCATTGTCAAATTCCTGGATATGGCGCAACATGAAAATTTCATGAGATTCGACTGATTTCGGAACTTGCATCGTCAATTACTTCTTGTTTCTTATACACTCTTATATCTAGTCCCCCCTTTCATCCGTGATTATGGTAACCATCGATCAATATTTTTTATGGTGCCCAATTTGTTTAGTTTGTGGCTTTGCTCGTAAATTATCTTGTGGTGCGAGGAGAAGTTACTCCCCCGTACACAAGGTTTATGTCACGGACACATATAGCGAGCGATTCCAAATGTCCGCATTCGTCGAATTGCTTGCGACCTTAGAAGACAGTGAGCAAGCGAGATGCCTTGGAATTAGAAAGCAGACATGCGCATCCGATTGATCGAATCATGGGGACCGAGGAAGGTGGGATGGAGGGAAAGAAAATACACGAGGAACATAAGGTCTTAATTAAACTAGGACAGACAGCAACGACCGACAGGGTTGATGAGGCACGTGAGGGTACACGCATGCGACGACGAAGAAGAAGAAGAAGAATCAAAGGAGGTTAAGATAACGAGGGGTCAAGGGCCGGAAGACGGTCGGAGCGTGGGACTCGATGAAGGCCACCTGCGACCGGGCGAGGTGGAGGTAGACCACCCAGTCGCCGTTGGAGAGCGGGCTAGGCATGGGCATGACGTACCCGGCTTCCCCTCCCCACGGGAAGTGGTAGGACCCCAGCGCCGGCTTCCCCCACCCGAAGTCCATCTCGGTCACCGGGAACCTCTGTCCCGACGACACCACGAACGCTGTCGACCCTTCCTCCTCCACCTCGGTGCTTCCGGACTTGCAGTATATCCTGGCCACTGCCGGCACTGGCCGGCGCTCTTCCACCCAGTCTATCAGGTCTAGGAAGTGCTCCCTCGTCGCCGCCCTCTGCACAAACTCGTGCACCGCCTCCGCTACCCAGTTCAAGGGCTTCTCCACCACCTCCGTCGTCCTCTTCTCTCCGAATGGTATCGACAGCACGTTCCCAAAGTAGGATGCCATGGGTGTGGGCTTGTCGTCCATGCGCTGACTCATCAGCCTACACCTACCATCCACGACGATCCCCATCCTCGACATCCTCTTGTCGTCATCATTACTAGCACCCGAGGAGGATCCCGCCACCATCTTCCAAAGGAAAGCGCTGAACGATTCCAGCTTAGACCTCTTGCTCCTATTAGAGCAGGCCCTCTGCTGCAACTCGCTTAGCTCGGCGGCGGTCACATAGTACATGCGGCTTACCAGACAGTCGTCATCCCCCGATGTCATCGTCTCGCATGCCCCATCTGCCTTCTGCTTTTGCTTGGGAGGTGGGGGCAATGCGGAGACTGGGATGTACATGCTGTCTAGGGAAGGGTTAGCGCAGAGCGGGCGCCTAGGGTTGAGAAGAGAGCGGTTGAAGGAAGGAGGAAGCGAGATGGGGGCAGCGGAGCGAGCCTTGTCCGCCCAAAACACCAGGAACATGTTGGCCGAGTAGGCGTCAGCTATCCGATGGTCAAACGTACACGCCACCACTATCCCCCCACACTTCAGCTCCGTCGCCTGAATGTTTTACATCAAATAAAAAATTCACGTCTTAATGGACAGAAGCAATCCTAGTGGGGAAACTGTATGAAAAAAGGACAAAAAAAGCTTTGCTAATGTAACAATGTTTGGACTATAGTAAAAATAACAATTTGTTATGAATCAGAAATTCTTGAAGAAGTGGATCTCATAACAATTTAAAATTATCTATTATTTAGTTTTTTTTTTATGGTCTAGAACAGATTATTATTCTCACAGTAGATTAAAGGTCGTCACTCAATTATTTCTCTAAAAAAATCTATACCTTAGTGAGATTTAATGTAAGTTTTACGTATTTTGGGCATATCGATGATCTAAAACGACATTATTTCAATAAGCAGTTATGTTGAATAGCACCAAAAAAGTCATAATTCTACTATGTTGATATCAATTTAGTTCTAAATCTTTTAATTTGACCAATTTAGTTTTAAACTTTTTGCATTTGTGTCAATTTAGTCCATCCAAATAATTTAGGCCATAAATTGCTAATATTAATGGTGGACTTTTCTTAATAATATTTGGAAGTTTCTTATAATTTTTATATTTTTTCCTTTATTTTTTCTTTCCCTTTTCTTTTTGGTAGTTGTCGGTGCTAGCCACTGGCAAGGGCCATGGTCGGTGAGGGCTAGTGTTGCTTGGGCAAGGGTTGCCCTCGCTTGCCACATGCTAGGGTCGGCCTCTCCACGCCTCGCTTTGGTGGGCGAGGGTGAGCTCTGGCAAGGACCCTTAGCTAGATTTGGAAAGGCCAATTTTTGCCCAGACTAGGGTGGCCTAGCCAGTCATCACCTAGGTGAGGACCGCCTCTTGATCGTCATTGTCACCATGGTGAGGGTGGCCCTCGCCCAAGCAACACCTGGCAATGGTCGGCCTCGCTAGATCTAATAAGGGGGGCCTTGCTGACACTTGCTTGTGGAGGTGAGGCTTGCCATCTCCCAAGCAAGGCCTATGGCAGGTGGTCAACAAATAGCCATTGCCAAAAAGAAACGGGAAAGAAGAATAAATAAATGAAAATTTTATAAAAAAATCAAAAAATTATTTAAAATTATTATATTAGTCGATCAAAAGTTTTAGAATGAATTGATAAAAATACAATAATTTTAAGATATTTTTGGTATTTTTCCCGGTAGTTATGTGTGTCCCAACATGGGTATTCATGATTGATGGTAGGAACTTGATCTTCATAAATCTTTCTATGTTGTTATGTTTCATATGAGAAACCCTTGATGCATGTAATCGTAGATCACGATGTTATGTGAGATCAAAGTCCAACCGTTATTATCCTTTCTGAACAATGGAATCCAAAATGATTGGTCAAATTCACATACTAAGGGTCCATTCATTTCGTGGAAAATGAGCAATTTCCGGAAAGTATTTTTCAAGAAGTCAATTTTCAGGAAAATGACAATATTTCTAGTGTTCGATTAAAACCTGAAAATTTTTTAGAAAATATTTTCCAATGTTCGGTAAGGAAAATATCTTCCGCTTGCCAGATTGGTGAGCGCAAGTATCAAGCTCGAGGCTCATCAAATCGACAAGTGCGAGTTTGAGATCGATGAGCTTGAGGTTTATCCGGTCCGATAACTAGCCAAGAAAGAAAAAGATGAGAAACAAAGAAAAGAAAAGGAAAAAAAAAAAAAAAAAAAAGGAAATGGAAATGGAAATTAAAAATAATTTGAATTAAAAAGAAAATAAAAATTTAAAAATAATTCGAATAAAAAAAGAAAAGAAGAAGAAGAAAGGGGAAAAGGAAGTGAGAATTTGTAGAGATGTGAGGTAAGAAAGATCAAGTGAGGAAAATGTTTCCCATTTTTTTCCCCTACTTTAGAAGATTCTTTTCCTTTGATGGAAAACATTTTCCTCAAAGAATTCATTTTCTGTAAAATGAGCGTTGGAAAATCTGGAAAACATTTTCCCAGAAATTATTTTCTATGAAACGAATGAAACCTAAGTAATGTAAACAAGTAGTTTCTAGTCAATTCCTTATGAAAAAACTTCAATATCAATGAATAAATCAATTTTGTGAACCGTTCTCAGTAACGTTGGAGAATCCAACCGATAGATTTAGAGGTAGAGGATACACTAATATTCCGTTCGATGCTAGTAATGCATAAATGAAAAATTAAAGAAAAAGACTGCGCATTTAGGTGAAATGAAGGTGAAAATGTGTGTATGTACGGTGATTTAATTCTTGAGATGAATAAAGGATTCATAGTGTGGCTGTATCTAATATCTATACCTGAACAGCAAGGACGCCTCGCTTTTTTGTGGGCACCAATTTCCCTTCAATGGTTTCATCAGGATTATACAGGTTGAGATGGCGGAATTCTACGTCTGCGAAAGCTTCAAGGAAGTCGACCCCACGATTGTTGCACAGGAGCTCAGGCTCACCGACCGAGTTCTGGACCACCTCTCCGGCGAGAGCATAGTAGGAGACCAGAGCCTGGCCCAAGGCAGCTTTCAGAATACCAACCATGGACCCGTACTCCAGCCCCTGTGAGGCGGTGGTGGTTGGGTTGGTGTAGCAGAAGAAAACACCTACGTCAAGCGGAGGCAAGAGCAAGTCGAGGTTGGAGAGGGGCAGCCAATGCTCTTGCATGGACAATGCTGCCACCACCACCTCTTTCTTGCCCAACTTCACCGCGAACTCTCCGCCTGCATCCGCAACGGCACCCATCCTATGTACTATGGAGAGAGAGAGAGAGAGAGAGAGAGAGGGGCGGGGGTTGTTCTGGGAGGGGGGAATAAGGAGGAAGGGCATGGACCCATTTTATTGGCCACAGATCCAATATATTATTCGTCTCCACAGTCCATTTCAGATTCACTCCACAGAACAACATATGGGGGGGCTTCATGAGGTTTGGTTAATCATCATCTACTCTGACCCGGACTGGTCTCGTTTACACTCCTAAACTACGACGAGATCATCATTTCCTGGCAGAAACCGGAAAAGGTCACGTGCAAATGGCAGTGCAAAGGGAATAAAGAATAAGACCCGGCCGGCTTCCCTCCTGCTCCCCTCACTATTCATTTCCTTGAGAATTGCATACTCGCATTTCCAAAAATTTCCAGCCCCAAATACTTAATCCCCACGCCGGCTGGGATCACATAAAATCAATTAAATATTAGATCACCGAATACGAAAGATGATGCTAAAATGAGTTTGCAATGAGGACAATTCAGTCATTTCAAGATGGGGGTTTTGAAGCATTTGAACGGTCTTTGCAATAATAGAGATATGTACCTAGTTATTAGATAATGAACAGGACAAGTACGTTTTGAAAATACCAAAAAATATTTTGTCAGATGGAGCTTTGAAACTGCAAACACATGCCAACAAGAAAAGTCAGGAAAGTTTCAGTGCGGCAAAACTTTGCTGACTTTCTGAAAAAAACCCTCTGGACATTTCAGGAAAGAACAAAAAACATGAAAAAAGTGCTAAAAATTTGAACTCATTATAGATAGAAATAATTAAAAAATAGCAAGAGTTATATAATTGATTCTTCTTCGGTTGAAAATACTTGATGGAAAACTTCTCTAATTGCTCAGGCAGCAACCCACTTTATGAAGAATGCAGCAAAACCGATTCTCACAATGAGGAGAAGGCATCTCTTGTTATCTTATCTCTTTTCTTATAAGGATGTTCATTTGAATCGATTACAATGAGCCTGTTTGGGGCCCTACCTCTCTTGACTTCTTCCTCTTAATTCAACTTGCTGCTATACATCATCACTTATTAAAATTGAAGTGCATTTTATAGTTGGAAATTTAGCGCAACTAATAGAGACATTATTTCACTCTCATTTCATCATCCATTTGACTTCTTCCTCTTAATTCTTTCTAAACAACACTTTGTAGTTTAATGGGAAATTCCATAAACATCATCCTTTCCAAAGTCCTTGAATATGACACTCATAATTTCACTCTCTCATTTCATCATCCATTTGTTAAGTAATCACTTTTTTTTTGGGATAAGTACACTAATGGTGCCAAAAGTTGTGTACGGCGCTCACTTTGGTGCCAAAAGTTTCTGCCAGATCACTTAAGTGCCAAAAATTTTGAAAAACGATCATTTAAGTGCCAACGCCGACGAACTTGGCCGGAAATCCGACGTGGCCTTTTTTATTGATTTTTAAGCCGACGTGGCTCATCGGAAAGTTGAGTCAGCATCTAAACACCAAAACGATGCCGTTTGACACTTTTCCCCCAACTTCGAAACCCTAATCCCCAAATTGAGCAAAACGACGCCGTCTTCGTCTTCTTCTTCCTTAAACACCCACACCAGCAACGGCGGCAGCACGGCGGCGGCAGCAGCACCGACAGCACACCAGCAGCGACACCAACAACGCACCAGCAGCAGCAGCACACCAGCAGCACTTCCTACCCATCTTCTTCTTCCTCCTCCTCCGCCCTCGCCTCCGATTTTTCCTGCAACTTCTTGCTCGAGGAACAATCTCAGTTTCTCTTCGCTCACTTGGTCAAGCAATTACAATGGTGACTGAGCGACGGTGGCCGAACAACGGCGGACGAACAATGGCGGAAACCCTAATTTCAACCCCCATTGAGCTAAACGGCGTCATTTCCGTGAAGCCATCCACGTAGGACGGCAAAACGACATCGTTTTCTTAAGGAGGACCGAAAACGACGTCGTTTAGAGGCCCCATCGAATTTTTTTTTTTTTAAATGCCACGTAATCATTTTGGCCGGAAATTCTCGCCGAGCATTTTTTCTCCAATTTAGCACTTAAGTGATCCGGCGGCACCAAAGTGAGCATTTTTTCTCCGATTTGGCATTTAAGTGATCCGGTGGAAACTTTTGGCACCAAAGTGAGCGCCGTACACAATTTTTGGCACCATTAGTGTACTTATCCCCTTTTTTTTATGACCGAGGGATTGTCGAAGATCACTATTCGGGAACCACACAACTCTTCGGTGCTCGGTAGCACTAGTGGGGCTTCGCTGCAAGCCGCTATTTAGACGTAAACCCCCGTGGGGTTGGCCTCGTAAACCACCCTTAGAACCCTCACTTAAGTCATGAGCATCTGGAGATTCGAACTCATTCCCTCGGCGATGAGATAGTGAAGCCTACCCATCACAGTTACCTACGGGTGAGTGTTAAGTAATCACTTTCGTAAAAAAAAAAAATGGAGAGTTCACCTAGTGCTTTTGTAGGACTTGCTAGTCATGCTCAATAAATAAGTAATTTCGTTATTAGTGTAATTTCTGTATATAATATGACAACAGTGTTTTGAAAAAGAGAACGAATGGTTCTATTAGGGTGTATAACAAGTGTCAAGGGTACATGTTAGTAATATTCTCATCCTAAACATGTACATCTTTTGAGACTCACGGGAAACTGAGAAGGCTTCTCATTTAGACCGACTTACAAATGCGTGTCACGTATTCGTTCAACCTGGAATTCCTCCGACCCAGACACCGATTGGCGGGGACCGTGAGCCTCCATTGTGGAGGCAGCAAGTCCCTGCTATTGTCCGTCCCGCTCTGCCACTCTCAAGGAGGTCGCGACCTTTGTAATGTTCTCGTGACGTTCAGGCGAGGTCGCAACTTCAGATCGGTTGTTGTTGGGGTCGCAGCGACCCAGACCTAAGCGACACGCCAAAGGTCAATTATGAATCGACCTATTCAGATGCGAGAGGGAGGGATCAGAGAGGGGTTTCATTTTCATATTAACTTATTCTATTTCTTTTCTTATTAGAATTAAGTAAAGATTTAAATATGAGCTACATACAGCCATGCAACCCACTAATAAATTTCCCTCAACACGAGTCGAAAGGAAACACAACCTCGCGTGGGATTCTAATTTGGACATGTTTCGTTCATCTATTTCCAAGAAATAAAAGGGATTAAACACGTGGGTGGATTTCATAGTTGCTCTTGTATATGAAATCAGAAAGCTGCCAAATTTTTAAAGCTGTAAAACAAGTGACAAGTAAGGCAATAAGATTCGGTGATGGATAAGATAGCTTAAAAATAAGTTGTCATATGAAGCTCGAGCCTCAAAATCTAGCG
Source organism: Eucalyptus erythrocorys (assembly GCA_014182555.1). NCBI lineage: Eukaryota > Viridiplantae > Streptophyta > Magnoliopsida > Myrtales > Myrtaceae > Eucalyptus > Eucalyptus erythrocorys. Next base: position 22,041,830 of record CM024605.1, on the reverse strand, counting down.
CTGAAACGTGCTTCGAGACACACATGTTGTTTAAGCTCCAAGGACATAAAACAAAGCAAAATGACCGTTGCTCATAAGTTTCACCCGCATGTATAGAATCCTCAGCACCAGCACACAAAGCATTGTACTAATGAAGGTTGAGGATGCATATTTGGAACTATCCTATGATACAGAGACATTAAATGATGGGATTACTCTTGTTGATCTTCCATGGAAAAAAATAAAAATATCTTAACTGCTGGAAAAATATAGTTTCGAATCAATAGGGCAATCAAGTTGGATTTTGATGCGTGATATTACTTTCTTCAATGATTTATTTACCTCACAATACTGCTAATGGTCATGGGCAGATATCCTCCAGGACACAGTAAAGTCTCAAATGAAAATATTAAATAGTAATTTTAGTATATCTCCAGGATCTCTCAAGGAAACAATTAAAATAATGGCTATAATTTTGGAGAGAGGACTCGAAAAATGATTTCATACCCTTTCATCCATTTAAAAAAATATAGGCAACTTTTCACAAAATGTTGCAAAGAGAACAAAAATATACTTTCAGAAGAAGTTGCAGATGAACAAATGCAACCCTTTGGGAAAAAGTTGCAAACTGAATTAGTATCATTTCCAAAAGTTATCTTGAAAAGACATAAATATAAAAATTTGGAATAATAAAAATAAATTTTGAATTTTCATAATTTCAAAAAGACTTAATAAACAAAAAACAACCTTTGAACTAATAGAAGTTAATAAGATAATCGTACAAGATAAAATAAAAATAAAGGGGTTAGTGCTAATTAAACCATGGGCCTGCAAGCATGCAAAGTGTTAAGTGCGCCTAATAATTACATAATTGTTTGTGCTTCTACACAAGGTTATGGTGGGTCTAGCCTACGCTCATCCTTTTCTTTAAACACACTAAAAAAATCTCATACTTATTAACTGGCCACCTCATCCCAACTTTCCTATGTGAAAACAAAGAAAAACACACTTAGTTTATTTTACAAACAAACTTCCAACAATCCTCCACTTTGTTTGTAAAACAAAAATTTCAAAAAAATAAAAAATTTAAAACTATATAGCCAAAATCTTGATAAGATTAATATACGTACATAAAGGTCTCTTTCGAGTCAAATCTTTACTTAGTGCATGTATGCCAAAACTCTATCAAAGTGACAAGTAATTCTGCTTTAAACTTGTAGTTTTAAATAATAAATCAGACATATCGCATATATAATGATCTCTTATTTCAGCAAAAAGTTCTATATTACTCTGTACTATTATGGCTTTGTGCTTAATCCTATTTCATAAGCTCTCTAAAAAGCAATCTTAACGTTCCTGAGAAGCGGGGCACCACTTCTAAGCTTATATACTTGAAGTATCTACTCTATTACAAATTTGTATTATACTTCATTAAGAACTCAATTAAACCTACAAAACGTAACAGACAATATTGACTTCTTATATGAGGGTTAGGTCAATATCAAACAATCACATTCAGTAACTTGTTCTTATCCATTAAACCTTATAACTAGTGATGTTTTAGAAAAAAGATCGAGTTATCATTACTGGTGATTCAATTAAAGGGTTTCAGCACCATTTTTGTCTTTTGGTATAGCATTTGTTAAAGGATCTGCTAGACTCTTGACCTTACGTAGACAATTGTTATGGCACAATTTTTTGATCAACTATCTCATATATTCATATCTTAAACTAATATATCTAGACTTAACATTATAGGTACTACTATAAGCTCTTACCAAAGTGATCTGACCATCACAATGGACAAAAATAGGAGACATAAAACTATCCCATAATTTGATAAATTCCTAATTCATTTGGCATCTTTCCTAATTACAGCTAAAGCAACGAATTTGGATTCCATTGTTGAGTGAGTTATACATGTTTGTTTCTCACTTGCCAAAGATACAACACCTCCACCTAGTGTGATAATCCATTGAGAAGTGGAATGCTCATCTCCCGTACATGTAATCCAATTAGCATTAGTGTATCATTCTAATATGGCCGGATAATTATTATAGAATAATCATACATTTTTAGTTCTCTTAAGATAGCAAAAAATTCTGGTAATAGCTCTTTAATGTTCTATACTTGGATTACAATATATCTAATCAACTTACATATAAAATAAGCAATATCAAGTCTAGTACAATGCATCACATACATCAAAGACCCTATAACACTCAGATACTCAAGTTATGTTACTGCTCTACTAGTATTATAATTTAATTTAATACTAGAATTAAATGGAGTACTTATTTACTTGAAACCAAGATGTTGAAATTTATTTAACAATTTTTCAATATAACTACATTGTCTTAAAGAATAACCCCCACTATGTTTCTTAACTTTAATACCTAAAATAATATTTACTTCACCCAAATCCTTCATTTAAACATGGAAGTTAGATACCTCTTAGTCTCAATAATTCTAGTCATGTTCATTCCAAAGATAAGCATATCATCAACATACAAGCACACCAAGACATCATAGTCTTTAGTGAATTTAGAGTATATACACTTATCAACAATATTATAAATAATATCATGCCTCAAAGTCCGACTTGATTGTTTTATTGATTTGAAACCATATTTTTTCAACAATTTTAAGGATTTATTTGCTTCACAATGTTGCTAATGGTTACTGACAAATATCCTCTAAGATACAACATAGTTTCAAATGAGAATACTTGATAGTAATTTTAGTATATCTCTAGGATCTCTCAGGGAAACAATCAAAATAACGGATGTACTTTTGGAAAAAAAGATTTGAAAAATGATTTTGTTCGTAAAATTCTAAATGCAAGTGAACGTGTCGAACAAGTAATATAATGATAAGAAAGAGTATCGTCTCACAGAGATCGATAATTAATAAACTAATTAAATACTAAAATATATTAATTCTAAAATTTATATAACATATCAAAATATAATTGAGAATAAATTAAAAATAAATTTTGGAGACTAAATGCAATAAATCAATCTAATAAATATGTTAGAGCATCAAATTTCACCATAATCACTAGATATGAATTTCAGATTGTTGTGAATACAAAAACGATATCAAACATATGATAGCGGAATTTCCTACTCTATTTATTGTCCTATTTCTAGGTATAGCAAACCTACTCAATTTATTAATCCAGTATATCTCTATGTGAATGAAAATAAACATGAGTGCATTAAAAATTATGAATATTCACAGCTTATAATGAGTCTTTTGAATCACTTTATCATCGAAAACTACACAAATAATATGGTATATCTATATCTATATTTAATTCATGGTTATATATTATAATGAGCAATTACAAATTATCACTTCTCAATCTCAAACATGCACATTAGATCATTCAAGTGGTGGCTAGTCATTCAAGAGTATTATGCACAATAATATAAAACTTATATGAATGGAAGCAATTGCAAAACATAAAAATCATGAAATTCACATCATCATGGTTAGGTTATATCGTTGCCCTAACAAAAGAAAATTAGAACATAGCAAAAGAATAAATAAAAATATAAATCAAACCTAGCATCTTGAATCAAAGAATAATAATTCTATCACCACTTTTGTTTTCTTTTCAAAATACTTGAAAAACTCTTAGAACAATGAAAAACGATCTAACAAAAATCTAACTGCTCTCTCAAGCTCTCAACGTTCTCTTATTTATAGAATATATCAAAGATCCTTTTCTCCGAGCAATTGTGCATAAAATTTGGGAGTAAATTAGAGGATTTTTTATTTGATATCTATCTCACAACGCTTGTAGATAACATTAGGGAACAAAATCAATGATTCCCTGATTTGATATCCATCTTTCATTACTTTTTTTATTTGAATTCTTGATTTTTGCCATTCTTTTCCTTATTTTCTCCATATCTCATTATTCTACATAAACAAGGAAATTCGGATAATCAAAAGGAAATTCAAATATTTTCTCATAGTATTGCATTAATTGTTGTCTAAAATAGATAAAATAACTCTCTTTTTATAGAGTTATCGGATTTCATACTTGTTCATCCAAAAAAACTGACATATATATAAATTAATTTTAAAAAATATAGGCAACTTTTCACGAAAGGTTGTAAAAAGAACAAATATATCCCTTTGGAAGAAGTTGCCAAATGAACAATTGCAACCCTTCGGGAAAGGTTTGGAAATTGAATGAGTATCATTTGTAAAGTTTGTTTTGAAAAGACACAAATATAAAAACTAGAAATAATAAAAATAATAATTTTTTTATAAATAAAATTTTGAATTTTCATAATTTCCAAGAATACTTAATAAACTAAAAACAATCTTTGAATTAATAAAGGTTAATAAGATAATCGTACGAAATAAAATAAAAATAAATTGGCTAGTGCTAATTAAACCACAGGCATGCAAGCGCGTAAAGTGTTAAGTGCACCTAATAATCGTACAATTATTCACGCACCCACATGTGGGTATGGTGAGGTCTAGCCTTCACCTAACATTTTCTTTAAATATATTAAGAAGCTTCACACTTATTAATTAGCCCACCTCCTTCCAACTTTCTTATGTGGGATAAGGAAAAACTCACTTTGTTTTATAAACAAACTTCCAACATTAACTACAACAGAGCTATCTTTATGCATCTTCATTCACAACCATCCTCTAGATTCAATCGAATACTCAAGAACAATTAGAAAAGCATTTATTTTTGTTCCATTGTTTCTCTTTTAACAGTATATAAACTATTAGATTATATTACATAGTCTAAATTCTCAAAAAAAGAAAAAAATTGACTTATCTTTTGTAGAACAAAAAGATTTTTCCCAGAAATATAGGTTGAATCACCATCATCGAACTCTACAATGATCTGAATATGATCACATGAAAAATATCATTGCTCCACAACACGAATGCCAATTACCTTGAGTTTTGTATTATCCCCACTTTTTTTAACAAAGGAGAACATATGCCTATACATAGCAAATCACAAGAAGTTTGTTAACTTCCCATAACATGAATGAGATGATGGGAAGTTACAAGAAAGCTATTCCCACCTCTCAAATTCATGTATGCCTATATGTGAGGCATATAGGCCATTAACCCACCATGGACGACCCACCAAAATATAACATCTCCTACTCAAATACAATGTGTTTGATAATGCCTTATCAAGAACATGTAAGACATTCAACATTCATTGGGACAGATTTGATGAAGAAGCCGATTGCCCAGATCGATGTAGACATGGTCCTCAAGTATTAGGTGGCACCCGAGGATCTTGACGCACTAGTATTGATGATATCGGACAAGGATCTCAAGCACATGCTCGATGAGTACGACTGCCATAAGAGCGGCAAGAACCTGAGGCTCCACACCTTCTTGTTCCTCACCAATCCGACTGTGGTCAAGAACCAGATGGCTTCCTTGGAGCTACAGGCGCTAGAGCAGCCCTATATCGATGCTATCAACGGCATCAACTGGACCGCCCTCAACGTGAAGATGGCCCCTCTTTGTGTCAGCCATACCGTGTCCAGCATATCCTCCGCCCACTCCTTGCTGAAATCGTCATTCCCAAACAGTGACTGCTCGATTGACACCACAGCTTAGGAGATTGTCACATTCATTAGGAAGTGGCTCCCAATGAGCAAGGTCCATAGTTTGCCTAGCCTGTGTAGCCTCAGCAATAATGTCCTGCCGAATAACAACCTTAGCAATCACCAATGCTCAAAATGGACGACCATAAGCCTATTTATAAGCCTAGATGACCGACCTTACTCAAGGAAAATCTTCTACACTTGTCAGAGATTTTTCACTTTCCTTCTTCTCCTAGACACTTCTACACTTGTGCATTCTAGACTTTTCATTGCCACCTAAGCTAGATTTCCTTCTTTAGGATTTTTCTTGACTTCTCTAACTAATGTCTATCCTGAAGATTCTAGAAATTGGATCAATATTTTAACATTCTTCCTTGATCCAATTTTGTGTTACACCAAAACTCGATTTGGCCTAAGGAAAAATCGTGGTTTAGACCATATTCAAAATGCCTGTGATGCTTGTGAGTGCATCTATACGAGCTTCGGGTTAGCATTGGCAATTGAATGTGTTCCATAACCTAGATATTCCTAATCCTAAATATTTTGAAACCTTTTTAAAATCATAATTTGACATTGTGAAAGTCACGGTTTGAATTATATTCAAAATGCCTACGACACTTGTGAGTGCATTTATGCGAGCCCGGGCTAGCCTTGGCAATTGAATGCTTTTCATAGTCGAGATATCACTTTGTCTCAAAATTTTTTGTGAAAGATTTCAAAAGATGTCTTTGAAACATCACATGTACTCTCTATGCATACAATTATGTCATCTATGTAGAATTATCTGTGTTTGTGATTGGCACATGACTTTGGTAACAGGTGATCCGCCAACGGCTCACTCATCTATTTGATTGGTTGAGAAATAAGGTCTAAAAGACCCGCACGCATGTTTAAATTTATGCAATACATGTGACTTTTAGATGAATGGTAGGGTCGACACATGATCTTGAGGGAAAACTTTAGGATCACATAGATCGCTTGGTTATGAGACTTATAAGCGTTATTGGCCATGCGATAATACAATTGGTCAATAATTGCTATATTTCACAAAAATGGATTGGGTAGGTGTCTTAGTGGGACCCCCACATGAAAGATAAAGGCCGATCCCGAGGCCCCAAAATTTGCTTTCCCATTGAACTTTCTTTAAATGATTGATCTTGACATGATATCATGTTTTTGATTGTTTTGATGTGTATGCTTTTTTTTTCCATTGTATGCACTTAGTTATAGGTTTCTAGATTAGGTTTAGATTACAACCCCAAAAATGGAGAAAGCGCAAAGATGGTGGAGGTTGATGTTCATTCCGACCATTATCATGTATTATTCATTCCCTCGACTATGTCTCAGGTTTCATTTGTTGTATAAAGCCCGACGAGTTGCAAGTTTTCTTTTTTCCTCTCATCTTTTTCAATTGTGTTTCTCTTTCATATTTTCTAAGATTACATGGTAGATTTACTGCTTTCCTTGATTGTTTACTTACTGTCTCGTAATTTCAATTCCATTAATTGCTTTCTTTTCTTGTTTTTTAGAAATAGAATAGTAAAAAAACGATCAACCATGCATGATTGCTTAGTTTAGGACTAATAGGCCTGAAAATATAAGAAAAAATGCATGGACATGTTAGGTAAACACAATATATTGTTTATATAATGAAAGGGCATTAATTGAAATATTAGTGTAACCCAAGTCCTCGAACCTAGGTATTTGGATGCGTAGGAATCGAGGAAACACTCCTGCCCTCAATAAGGTTTTCTAGCCAACCCCCAAAACGAGGCTAGTGGCAACTTCTGTTTTATTTCTAAGTTATTTTAAAATAACTAGATTGTATAAATAAACCTGTCATGAGGGGTATGAGTTTTGATGAAACTCACCATGATTTAGCATACTCGATGTTGGAGTACCCTAAAGGATAAAGTGATGCCATCCTTATGGGCGAAGCGCATTATCAAGAGAGTTACATGGTAAATGTACCCTTAGATCCAATATCCACACCCAATCTCTTCTCCCAAGGTGTATCGCCCGTGTGGGTATGGATTGCGATACTCCGCTATCACGTAGGATATGAGCTTGGGAGAGCTCATGATCTCGTGGAGGGAACTCATGAGAGGCTTGATTCGAAAGGCGAGGTGATAACGCCTTTCAGAACACGATCCATGAGGGAACTCTCATGATCAAAACCCCTAAATCTGACCTTTCCCCTTCCTTTTCTTGTAATGAGGGATCGACATCGAGGAGATCAGGTCACGACATGCGTTGAGCTTCATCTTGTAAACCTATTTGATGCTAATGATCTCTGTCTTCGGGTTTGTCGACGAGCTCCCAAGTTTCATTTTTCTCGATCATTTTGATCTTTTCCTCCATGGCTTTTATCCAGACTTCTTCTTTGGATGTTCGTTCATAGTTTTCTGGTTCTATAGTAGCCAAGTTGCATGTGTCATAAATTCTTCTGGGTTTTCGCTCTCAGTATTGGAGACTTTGGAGTAGATTCTTTTTGCGTCACTCTTGGAGAGGTTGGTGGAGTTACGTCGTGAGTGGTGGAATTTGGCACTTCTCCTTCTTTTTGTGACGTTGACTCCTCTTGAGTAGGTGGTGTGTCTAGAAAAGTGACGTACCTCTTCTCGATCTTCTCGTCCTCCCAATTCCAAGCAGCATTCTCGTTGAACTTGATGTCTCGACTGATCATGAGCTTCTTAGTTCTTAGGTTATAAACTCGATAACCTTTTGATTGGTCATTGTAGCCAAGGAATATTCCATTTTCTATCTTTTCATCTAGCGTATTCCTTTTACGAGTAGGGATGTGGATGTAGCATATGCATTTGAACACCTTGATGTGCTTTATTGAAGGCTTTCGTCTGCTCCATGCTTCAACTGGAGTTTTATTTTGGACTGTTTTAGTTGGACACCTGTTTAAAATGTATACGGCCGTGTAGACTACTTCTGCCTAGAACGAGTTAGGAAGGCCTTTCTCCTTTAGTATAGACTTTGCCATCTCCATGACAGTTCTATTATTTCTTTTTTCCACTCCATTTTGCTCTGATGATGGACTCCTTCATCTTCGCAAAATTTATTAAACTCATTTGAATTGTATTCCATGCCTCTGTCACTTCTTAGAACTTTAATTCGGGCACTTTGATTCTTAACATGGTTCTTGAATTTTCTAGAGATAGAGAAAGCTTCTGATCTTTTTCGAAGAAAGTATACTCACATCATTCTTGTGTAATCGTTAATAAATAGGATGAAATATTTATTGTGATTGAATGTGGGATCCTCACTGGACCACACACATCCGTATGAATTAGCTCCAATGGCTTCTTAGCTCTCCTTGCACCTTGAGATGAAAAGGACTGCCTTTGTTGTTTTCCAAGGAGGCAACCTTCACAAACATCTAAGATATCTGAAACAGTTGGAATGTCTCTCATAATATTTTTCTGATAGAGAGTTTTTAGCCAAGCAAAGTTAAAGTGGCCAAATCTTCGATGCCCTAGCCATGAATCATCAATTTGAGCTTTCATGGCTATATCTTTGACATATTTCCATCGAAGAGGAAAATTATTATTCTTCATCTTAATAGAGGTAATGATATTTTTATGTTTATTATAGATAATGCAGGCATCTCCTCTAAAGTATAAAGAATACCCACTTTGTATCATTTGGCCCATGGTCGAGAGATTTTGTGCAAAGCTAGGAACTAGATATACATTATGTATATATTTTGGGCCTTTATTCGTTTCCACAGTGATGGTGCATTTTCCTTTGACATCTATTAATGCACCATTGTCCAATTTTACTTGGGATTTCACCGACTTATCAATATCAATAAATATAGATTCGTCCTCTGTCATATGATTGCTATATCCACTATTAATGTACCATGTTTCATTTTTATTATCATTTGCCGCTTGGCCTGCGTAAAATGTATTCTCTTCACTTTCTTTTTTTCCTACATAGTTTGCTTGTTATTTGTTTTCAAGTGACGATCTTTTTCTACATTGGCTATATCTTTTACAAAAAAGTGGCATTGCTTTTTATTTTTTAAATTGATAATCCTTCTCTAAATGATTTGTTTTTTTGCAAATACTACAATGTGGATAATTTTCCTTTTGTGCAGTTTCTCCTCCTCTTTTATTTTTCCATAAGCTCTTTCCATTATTTAGATTGATGAGACCGTATACTTACTTTAGACTGAAAGGCACTTTCAACTGAATCTCCATCCCGTGCAATTAGTCTTTTCTCATGTGTTTCTAGAAAGCCAATTAACTCACTTACTAATAGGGCCGCCAAGTCCTTAGTTCCTTCTATAGTCATGACTATGGGGTTGTATTTATTAGTAAGTGACCCCAATATATTTTCAACAACCATTTGATCAGTGATCCCATCTCCATAGGCTCTCAATTGATTACTAGGTCCTTAATTTTCCACAATATTCTTGGACAGTCTCATAATTTTTCATTTTAGAATTCTCATAATCTCTTCTCAAAGTTTGAAGGCGCATGGTGCGTACCTTTTCTGATCCTTGGAATTCTTCTCATAGTATTTCCCAAGTATCTTTTGCAGTCTTTGCTCCATTTTTTCTTCTTAGAAATACTGTTTCTGAGAGTGCTTGTTGAATAAAGTGTAGTGCCCTTGCATCATTTTGTAGTTGATCCTTCAAAACACTCGCACCTTCTTGTGGAGCCTCGCAACCCTTTTCCATGATGTCCTATAAGTCTTGAGCCATCAAGAATGTAGTCATTTTTATGCTCCAAAAGTCATAGTTGTTCCCATAAAAAATGGGAATGGGAAATGAGGATGAGGTAGAGTTGGCTATGTTTTAGTTATTGGATTTTTGGAATGGGTAGTTTTAGGAATGGGTAGATAGGACAAATGCCCAATATCAACCAAAGACGTGGCTCTGATACCACTATTGGTATTTGCGGAAGCATGTATTTAATGTGTGTGCAAGTGAGTGTCTTGTATGTTAACTATCAAGAGAACAAAAGAACTAAGTATAGTGTAGGTAAGAAATGATTGGGCAAAGTAACAATAAGAGAGTGGCGGCAAGGAAGCACAAAGGAACGAAAATAAAACTTATGTTATTTAGTTGTAGTACAAAAGGAAGGGGAAGGAGCTTACCTTGGTTGTTTGCAGCACAAAATGGACGACCACAAGGCTATTTATAGACCTAGATGACCAACCTCACTCAAGGAAACTCTTCTACACTTGTCAAAGTTTTTTCACTTCTTCTCCTAGACACTTCTATACTTCTACTTTCTAGACCTTTCATTGCCACCTAAGCTAGATTTCCTTTTTTAGGATTTTTCTTGACTTTTGTAGTTAATGTCTATCTTGAAGTTTCTAGAAATTGGATCAATAATTTAACTTTCCTCCTTCATCCAATTTCGTGTTACACCAAGCTTTTTATGCAGATGTGAATGGATGCTGGAATTGTTCTTCTGATAAGAGTTGTTGCTGTTAAGGTGTTAGCTTGTAGACAACAATACCTTCTAATGCATGGTTTTGCAGCTGACTTGTTATGTTGATTGGTTATTTTGGTCTCTTGAGAAATACATGGAATATAAATAACGAATCAAGTGCAACTAACCCTCATACAAAGCTCCCTTCAAAGCAACCTCTACCCATAAGCTATAGTTGTTCCGATCAGTCTACACATATATTCTTCCTCACCACCAATAAGTACCTTGTATGTGATATGCAAAGTAGAAAAATGGATAGAGATTCAAAGAATGAGCTTCGCTTAGTAGCGTTATGCAAAAAGTTGGGTCATATATTGTTGGAGGATGATGTCGTAAATGTTAGAAGAGAAATCCCAGTAGAGAAAAAAATGGAACGCAATCTAACCCCATATGGCAAGCTTTTTTCGAAGCCAAATATGAACTTTCAGGCTTTCCAAAACACAATGAAAAAGGCTTAGAAGTTAGATACAGTGATTTGTAGTTAGAAAGAGACGGGTTTGTACTTGTTTCTATTTGAGTCAAAGGCTGAGGAAAAAAAAAAAAAAAAATCTTAAACTAGGGGCCTTGGTCTTTTGGGAGCAACCTATTAGTGTTGAAACAGTGTGTGACAGATATTCCCGAGCATTGTAATGACTTCACAAAATGTGCATTATGGGTTCAAATAGTAGGAATTCCTCCAAGATGAGTGCTGGAAGACGTATATTCTAATTTAGCTGCAAAGATCGGGAGGGTATTAGAAGTTCAACTAGAGGCTAAATGTAACAACCCCGATTCCATTTCCACGATCTTGAGCATCAAGGGATATCTTCACGACGTCCTAGGCTTGTCGTCGTCCCGATTCTTTTTATCTTGTTAATAAACACATGCGGAAACATAAACAAACAAACTCCTCAGACAAACAACAGCTAGAAGAGTATGACATACATCACACAAAACACATTTTTTTTTATATTATAATAGTACATTTACAAGCCCTTTCTTTACGGGCCCTTTTTTCCTTTTTACATCACACCACAGGTATATTCACATAGGCCAAGGAATTCCTTTCTCCTCTAGTGTGACTGCAGCTCCGTGCCTACAAGTCTGAAAAATAAGGGAGTGAGTTGAGGACTCAGTAAGTAAAATCACTAATCCTCATCTAAGAGGAAGACTCGTCATCAAATTAAGCATGTGGGCATCTCACACACTACAACATCGATAGCAGATAAATAGTAAACCCTTATATTTCCTCGACTATATGCATATGTTCATACAAGCTTATCTTCAATGCATAACCCACTTTCAACTTACCAAACAAGCTACCCTTAACTTATCAAAGAAGCTACAGTCAACTTTTCAAACAAGTTACCCTCAACCTTCTAAATAAGCTATCCTTTACTTACTAAACACGCTACCGTCAACTCTCCAAACAAACTACCCTCAACTTACTAAACAAGCTACCTTACCAAGCAAGCTTATCAACAACACATGATAGCATGCATAATAGGTTCATTAATCGTCTCAAACAGTTCTTCCCAGTTTAATTGGGGCATCCCGTACCTTCAAGGGCTTCCTATATCAATAAGGGCATCTCGCCTAAAGCCAAGCATCATATGTGTGTGAACCATTTCAACTTACCATCAATGCATGTTGTGCCTCAAATTTATTAACCAAACTTATTAAATAACACACACAAAAGCATGTAAAAAAGTTCATTCATCAATTCAACCATTCCCACATTTCATCCGAAATTCACCGAGCGTCTCGTTCTCACGAATGAGGCATCACCACCAATGTTATGTGAAGACGAGTCTTATTTTTCATTTAACAATCACATGTTGTACAACACACAAACTGGTTTATCATTTTTCCTCTTAGCCCATTCATACAAGGCCCAAGGGCGTGCTCATACAAGTGTATGCGTGTTGTATTCTACAATATCATAACTACATAGTATGCCAGGTAAGGCACAAGGTTTGTGGCTCGAATCGACCCATTTGAGTGATGACCCTCCGCCAAGTGAGGCTCAAATTGACACGCCTCACTATTGATCCAAGGCTTAGTAAGGTTCAGTCGGTCACACCTCAACACTGATTGAAGGCCAAACGAGACCCATCCCTAGACTCGGGCGTGCTTTCATATACAAATCCATAATTATGAGCAAATCATACAAAATTTGCAAACGAGCAAGCCATGAAAAAGCATTCATCAATATGACATACATACCACGCACAATATATAAGCAACTCATGAGCAAACCATAAAAATTTACTCTCCAATATAGGCATACACACAAATAAGCATGATCAAGAACACAACTCGCTCTACCAATGTAACACAACACCTTAGCCAAGGGTTATGAAGTTCATTTATTGATGCAAAGACATGACTAGCATGTTCACAGCCAAACCCAACAATGTAGTACATCACTCTAGCCAAAGATTAGAGATTCTACTTACTTTTGATGAACCTCAACAAGCTAGAAATGACTTTGCTAAGAGATGGCCATTCGAGAGGAGGTAGGTGTGAGTGACCAAGAGGGCGCGAAAGATGTGAAAGAGGAGAGAAGGGAGAGAATGAGAGCCAAGGGGTGAGAATTAATGGGGTGGTTCTCCTATTTATAGGCTCAAACCTCATCATTACTTGTCCAACTTGCTCTCCAAGCAACTTACTCTCTAAGTTTGTTATTTTAAAATCCTCTACCAAGTTGTCTTTATTTACTTGGCCAACTTTCTCTCGAAGTTTGATGTTCTAAAATATTCTACCAAGTTCTCTTCAAATTAGTCCACTCACAAGCATAACCCAATAACTTCTCCTTCAACACAAATCTTTTGGCAATCATTACATAATCTTCATAAGACAAATCTTTTTGCAAAACATCCCTCAAAATATGTGAAAGTTGTAGGTTTTCCTAGGACTTAATTGAAAACAATTGTGTAGATCAGAAATGAACTTCTCCAATTTATGGCCAAATTGGCCGCTTAAACTTTGCTATCTAGTCCTCAAACTTTCCATTATACTCAATTAGAACCCAATGACCAACTCTTCATTTTTAATTTTTTTGCAAAAAAGGATTTCAATTATTTTGAATTTGGAAAATCAAGTTTGAGAAAATTTGGAGCCAGTTTTTGTTGAAAGCTCAAAAATCTATTGCTGCTTTACAAATGCAAGATTTTAAATCAAACAACTTCGGAATTTTACCAAAAAAAGAAAAAAAAAGAAATACCATTGCATTAATGTTGATTTTCAAGCACACATAATATCACTTCATCAGAGAGAAAGTGGAACAAAAGGTTGTAGTGCTAAATAAAATTGACACATACGTGAATAGTGTAGATCTTTTACCAAGGTAATGAGTGCTAAAAAGTTTTGAACGGTATACAACCGTGTAAGATCTAAAGAAGCATGTGGAGTATTCACCAAATGGGACAATGTTGGAGTGCGGTTTATATTCCCCATCAACAGGATGGCAAGGCAGTCTAGCCCTGATGGAGGTCATAGGGGCAACTCTCTCGAGCCGCCATAAGGCTTTTATAATTTAAGCCCACATTTTATTGGTCGTTTGAACTTGTGCTCATGAATAGTTACTGGATATATATAATCACTTTCTCTTGTAATTGAGGATTGTAACAAAAAGGTGTGATATGCTAATTATATTATAATCATCTATGGGATGTAATCCTAATTTAAGGAGGAACTAGGATAAATCTTGTATCCCAAGTCTTTTTCTTCCTTTTACTCTCTATTTCGATTTTTATTTGGGCGCCTAATCCTAACAAAGATGTTGACCATGAGGGGCGTGGCTTCAATGCTGCGATCTCTACGAAGAGGATCGCAATGGCATGGCGCATTATGAGGACCAATTGCGAGAGAATTGCCATCGAGTCCATGACGAGGTGAGAGACGTCTCCAAGCGGGAGGCAGACGATATTGAGAGCGTCTTGGCAGGAAGAGTACCGGGGGAGCTGGGATTGGGCAGCAGGAGCGTCAATGGTCACGACGCACGATGGAGATGGTGACAAGGAAGCGGTGGTGGACGGCGAAGCACTGGCGAGTTCGAGGACCGGGATGAGGTGTCCCATGCCAGGCCTGGCTAGGAGGGCCATGGTAGGGACATCGTCCAGGGATACACAAATGCAATGGGTGAGAGAGTTCGTGCATTTGGAAGAGAGGCGGTAATCGATATTAATTGGTTTGAAACATAGAGTAATTATTTTTTTATTTTCCTAGCATGTGGCAGAGCTCTCTTCTATGAGCTTTAAAAAAACACTTTCTTTTCGCATTGAGCAGTTCGCTTTCTTGATATGAACGCCTCACGTACCTTTGCTTGACCACTAATTTCGGGATTGAAGTCATTTTGATATAGCAAAATATATGCAACGGATTGATGCAAGGAAGGACATGCCCATGGATTCTACAATACGCATGAAGAGGTCGATGGGGAAAAAAATAAATTAAATACCAAAATATAAATAATTACAAGTAGGAAAAATAGTGTCATCAACTAAAAAGAATCGTTAATGTTATTATATAGATTTATGAAATTTAAAAGTTGAAAAAGTACTTGAAATTGGCTTTACAACTAATAACGAAATCGTTGTGTAATGAAATAGCTTCTTTTTCCTTTCACTCAAATCAAATTGCTCTAGAGTACTAACCTAAAAATAGACGATAGTCAATTACACGTCTATAATATACAGATACAAACTGAAATTCGACGACAATGAATAATTCTTACTTTCATGCAATTAAAGATACAAAGATTAACTAATCTTTCCCCATGCTTATTCGATTACAAAGTCCGACAAATAATAGAGCGTTCAAAGAATACAAGATGGTTAAATTCCTATTTTTTGAGTTATAAATTTTTTTCTATTTGGCAATAATATTCGAAAATATTTTTCTTTAGCCAGATAATAATATCAACTATTTAAAAAGTCGTAACTAAGGTCTTCATATATTCTTACTTTTTAATATTATCACTTTGATTTGTTTTTTTAAGGTAAGAAAATCGTTTTGTTCCGACAGCTTTTATATGCAAAGGCAATTTTATATAACAAAAAATAGAGCCCTATCTCGACAGTGGAGCAGTAGAGTCTCCGTGAAGCATCATGGCCTCAGATTGACACACATGATAGAACTCTCACGCGTCAAAAAGATTTGAGTTCTTCGTTCGCTGGATCTACCAGTCGATTATTTTGGGCTGACATTGAAAATCTTCAAACTGTCATTCCGTCGATTTATTTTTTTTGGTCGGAGTCATTCCAAAGATTGATAAGGGAAGAAGTTTCATACACTCAGTATGAACTGAACTCGTCATTGATGTCGAAGAAAAAGAAATGCTCCATATTGACGTTCTTTCCCTTCTTGCACTCGGTTGCAAAATTCTAGCCCTCCATGGATGGATTGAGACCCGATATAACGACTCAGCTCATTTTATGCCTAATCAAAGTCTAAATGGCTTCGCCAAAAAAAAAAAAAGTCTCAATGACTTTTTTTTTTTTTTAATTTTTGTCGGTCCTACTTTATTCATATTATAACACTCACTCTCAAACTTTTGCCATGTTTCATTACAAAGCGTGAAATCGAAACTCACACTTGAAATTAATTCGTCCCCACCCCAACCTCCCTCAAAAGGTGAGGATTCGAATCCCCCACCAGGTGTCCACTGGGATAAATCTCAATAATTCAATGGCTTTCTTTTCAAATGCTTAGGACTTTTAATGTAATTTTCTTTGTAGTATAAAATTATGATGCGACAGGTAAATTCATTGAATTTGAGTCACATCTAAATCACAAAAATCTATTAATACAAAAAAATATATGCAAAACATTGATCACATCGGTCGCACCGTGGAAGCCTTGTCACGGCCGGCCAAATAGACTTTTTTTTCCCCCACATCGCTGTTCATTTCTTTTCTTCCTTATTTTTTCCTTTGTCAGCTGGGAGAATTTCTATGATCAAAATGCAAACAACCCGCCAATGAAGTGGATCCATTCATCAATCCAATCCGTCGGTTTTCTTTCGCTTTCAGTCGTTCAATTCTATCCCTTGGAATCTTCTCTCTTTTATCCTGACGGGATCCCATCTTCCAATTTAGTCAACGCAACGCCATCAATGTAAGATAACGTCAAGCGGGATCTTTTCCCTATGCAATGCCCGACCCTCGTACTTTGTTCACGTTCTTGTCGCTTCGATATTGCGGAAAGCTACATTCTCAGATCCGCCATAGCCGAAACTGCATGACCTCTTCCTGATTCGCAGGAGCTTCCAATTCTTGAGGAATCGCCCCGTGCAGCGTCTGTATATCCAGGAGTTATGAGGTGTGTATCTCTTCGCTTCTGTTTTTTTCTTTTTTCCTTTTTTTGGATTTGTGATTATGTTTTCGAATTGGGTATTGTGTCATGTTCGGCTTGGTCTGGTCCTTTTATATTATTTATTCAGTTTTCACCGTTTAATTCGCGCATGATAGGAGTTTGATTGTTACGAATAACGCGAGGTTTTGGTGTTGATTTGTGTGGCCCTCTGTTCTAATACGGAAGCACCACATTGACTGGGTGATAAATCGATTTTGATTTCCGTTTGGTATTGTTTGTAGTGATTACACCGTTTAATTTACATGAGATCTTTACCTCACTGCTGTTTAGTGACCCAAAGATGATCAGTACACAACGATTCGCCGAACTTTGATGTTTCACCCTTTCTTTGCTGTCATCATTCCACTGCAATGTTCATTGCGGATGCTTGTCATTCTCATTGTGCTTCTTGTTAAGTATGCATCTGCTTCATTGGATGATGGTACGTGCCAATGCATTGTGTTGGCACGATCTTGTCTCCTTGGATCTCCTGGACAGAGATTCATCACAAGTCGGGCATCAATTTTCTAATGCAGAAGATTCGATTTTGACATTTTAAGAAATGTAGAGTGACATTGAAGCTTTACTTAACCATCTAGCTATGCCTGCCATTCTGCTGTGAGTTGCTCATTTAAATGCACCCTCGTGTAATCTTTTGAACTTCGGACGTCCTCCTTCTCCCAAGTATAATTGCTCCGAGGCCTTCAGTTGGAGGTTGGAAATATGCCCAGGATCACAATAAATTCTCGGCTGATTGATGAAATATGGCTTTATTTTATGCAGTGTTGGTAAGAATATAAGATTGCTCAGTTTTATCTAGAAATGCCCACTCTCCTAGTAGGACTTTGTAACAATTCTTTTTCTCTGGCTAGTCGCTCAAGGGAAATGGCACCTCCACAATTTTCAGAGGTTGCAAATTAGATAATAGGAAGACTATCCCCTTGAGAGGTTCCTTGCAACATCAAAGAGGCAAAATTTGAGGCAATCTATGCAAAACTGAGTCGACAAGAGTAAGAAACCTCAATAAAAGTAACATGTTCATCAATATAAACCAGACGCCAATACTTGTAAAAGTGACATAAAAATTAGCCCAGGTCATCTCTATGGTTTTTCCCCGAGCATTCAACTTTTTTTCCTTCAGCCCAATGTCTACAACAATGAACATTTGGTTCTTTGTACCTTTTATGTCTTCCAATCTATGTTAACTGCCACTTATAATGTAGAATCTATTCTAGCTAGAGAATCCTTTTCTGTATACACAGTATATTTCTTAATACTCCATTTTTTTCCTGTAAACCTGGCCTAACACATGAAAGATGGATGTGGACATGACCACATTAAAATGGACAAGATAGAATTACAGGAATAACATGCAAAATAGAAGTAAGAGGGAGCAACATAAGAGTTTTTGAGTTGTCCTTTGATGTCATATCAGACAAACCAACCTCTAAACACAAAAGGAAATTGGCCGACAACGTAAGTATGTAGCATGTTTTTGAACAATACTGATGATTTTCCGTCCTTTGCCTTTCAATGTCTTGATCTCTTCATTGGAACTGTTCTGCGCATCAATTGTTATTTGTCTACTTACTCTTTTCTTCCATCTCAAACAGAGGTAAAAAGTACTTCGGATATTCTCTGTCTCTTATCATCATCAACTTGGCTGCAATAATGGAGCGTGCAGATGAAAATCTCCTTCCAGCTGTTTGCAAAGAAGTCAGTGAGACTTTCAATGTAGGGCCATCTGATCTAGGTTATCTTACATTTATAAGGAACTTTGTCCAAGGATTGTCATCACCCCTGGCAGGGATTTTAGTTATAAACTATGACCGGCCCACAGTGCTTACGTTAGGGATATTTTGCTGGGCTTTCTCCACTGCTGCAGTTGGTGCAAGCCAGTATTTCATGCAAATTGCATTTTGGAGAGCGCTAAATGGTCTTGGATTGGCAATAGTAATACCAGCTCTACAATCATTTATTGCAGATAGCTATAAGGATGATGTAAGGGGCACTGGGTTTGGATTTTTATCTTTTATTGGAAGTTTTGGGGGTATCAGTGGAAGTGGTTTAGCAACAGTTATGGCTGGCACAGAGTTCTGGGGAATTCCTGGATGGAGATGTGCCTTCATTCTAATGTCGACAGTTAGTTCATTGATTGGCTTCCTCGTTTTTTTGTTTGTTGTTGACCCAAGGAAAACCACTGACTTTACTCATGATTCTAGTGAGAATCTAGAAAGGTACATATGATCGCTTAAACTTCCTAGAAGCTTTGTTTTTCCTTTTTCTGGTCCGGCTTTATCTCATTCTCTTCTGTTATAACTAATGGCCTCTGTGATGGTCATATCAAATTTTGGTCCTTAATACACTTCTGTTGCAGAGATGCTTTGGTAGAGAGCGAAAGTAACACAAAATCAACTTGGATGGAGACCTGGAAAGCAACAAAAGCTGTATTAATTGTGCAAACTTTTCAAGTAATCATATTGCAGGGAATCATTGGTTCACTACCATGGACGGCCATGGTGTTCTTCACTATGTGGTTTCAACTTATAGGTGAGGCTTTGTGCAGTTCCATGTTAGGTGATAGTCATCAGAATCTAGAGTTTGAAATTAACAAAGCTAGCTAAGTACATATGAGGATTCCGCATGCGTCACTGGTTAAGTGTTTGTGTTCAACCAGGCTTCGGTACTGGGATTTGTCAGAGAGATTTCTGATGACCTACTTCCTGTCGCATTCCTCTCTTTTATTTTGCTACATAATGTGTAATGTCTTCTCTTTATTGATTTCCAGGTTTTGATCACAATGGTGCGGCAGCTCTATCTACCACTTTCCTAGTTGGGTGTGCTGTAGGGTCCCTTCTTGGAGGTATCATAGCAGATAGATTATGTCGAGTCTACCCCCATTCTGGTCGTATCATGTGTGCACAATTCAGTGCTTTTATGGGTATTCCTTTTTGCTGGTTTCTTCTTAGAGTGATCCCACAGTCGGTCAACAGCTGGTTCGCCTACTCCGCCACCTGACTTCTGATGGGCATAACCATCAGTTGGAATGGCACTGCAGCGAACGCCCCAATGTTTGCAGAAGTGGTCCCAGCCAAGCACCGGACCATGATCTATGCTTTCGATCGTGCCTTCGAGTTATCCTTATCCTCTTTTGCAGCCCCACTGGCTGGGATTCTTTCTGAGAAGATGTTCGGCTATGATCAGAAGACTGTGGATCCCGCTAAAGGATCGGTAGATGGAGCCTCCGCTCTATCAAAGGGGCTTCTCTCGATGACGGCAGTGCCATTCGGTTTGTGTTGCTTGTGTTACACGCCACTGTACAGATTGTTCAAGCGGGACAGGGAAAATGCGAGAATGGCGAGTTTGAAGGAGGAGATGACGTGACCACATACTTATTTTCTCGGTGAATCTATTTAATTCTGCTGCTTGCCATATCTGAAGTATGAACTCAGTTTACCAGCCTAACTTCAATCATCGGGGTATGGAAGGTACTGCTCCCCTCGCAAAAGCAAACCCACTTGGGCCCTATTTGGTTTGATTTTGAAGAAATGTCATTGGGAAAATGTAAATAACTTTTAGGCTAAAGGGGTCTTCTGAAATGCAAATAGCGTTTGATGAATTGTAATTTTCAAGTGCATTTGGAAACAACATTGGCTCAAATGCTGTTTAATAAAAATTACATTTACAAAGGATTTTTTACTAAATTTATTGAAAACAAAAGTTTTTACATTTCTTTTTGGGAGTTCGACTGCTAACAGCCAAATCTGCTCTAGCCACCAGACGGCTTTACCTAAGGCTGCCTACCTCAGGCGTCACCTGAGTTGTGCAACCCATGCGACCGCCTTGGGGTTATGCGATCTCAAGCGAGCACAATTCAAGCCACTGGTTGCCTAGGTCGCATGACCCAAGCATCTCCTGAGGTCAAACAACAGTCGCTGAGGTCGGGTGACCCTCAGGCAACAATTGTCCGTGTGCTCGACCCCTTAGAAGGCGATCATCGGCCTCCGTTCGATTCTTCCGTGCAGCAGTCTTCAAAGAAAATGAATAGTAAACGAGAGGTTAAGACTTGCATTTCAAGAATGCAACTTCTCAAAAGATCTCGGACCTGCTTCGGGCTACCTTAAAGCTCTTTGGAGATATAATTGTATTTTCTCAAATAAGCAAAAAAACAAACGAAGCGCATTTCCAAAATTCTTACAAATGCTAAACCAAACAGGTCTTTGGACTAGTGAGAAGTGGGATCAACGGGAGTATAAGGTCCAGCGTTTCAGTGCACAAACCAGCGAAAGAGGGATGGACCGGACATTACTTTGGTTTTGCGCTCGATTTTGGACGCTTTGTGACAGGTTTCAACATCAGAGGCAAAGGAAGAGGTGTGTCATCCTAAACAGGTTATTGACGACCGTGTCATTCCATCGGGAGTGGTGCCGGCGAATAAAACAGGGTATATGCGAGATAATAAGTTACGCATAATATTCTTCATCGAAGTTCATCAAGTCATGTTAGCCATTTTGAATGATATAGTGCATGTTTCAGCTCCCTAAATTACATAGGATCGCAATACGAAGGCTATTTGAATTTAGAAGCTGACAAAACATTCTTTATTCTCTTCAGACTTGTATGTATTGCAGATCAAGGGACGATAGAAGGATTAAACAGGTGAATCAGCTTGTGATTTCAAGGAGGAACAATGAGAGTGTGCACGGATCATGTACAAGCTGTTTCCCAGGAAACCAGCAAAGCTATTTGCGGGAATTTCCAGTACTTTTCAATACGTCAATTTTGGGGAATTTTAATGGCACAGCAATGCTCAATACATGCGTTTTATTTTTTTAACTGCATATTTGTGTTTGGTTACATGTGTTAAAATTCCAATTAATATGTTTAGATTAAAAACGAAGTGAGACAACATGCAGATAGAACTAAACCCATTAAAATCTAGTATTTACGTAATATGAGATGACATTTGACACCTCTTTTGGTATGCAACCATGTCACAACCTACTTTTCTACACCTCTTTTGGTATGCAACCATGTCACAACCTACTTTTCTGTGGGACTGTCCTCGGTGAATAGGTTTAGAGGTATTTATTCAAAAAGATGATTTGAATGGTACATGCAAATGATAATCTCAAATGGTCCATCAAATGGTAACACAACAAATAGTTCATTGATTTCGAGTGTGGACTCTCTCAAGTCCATGTCGTGTAGGACATGAGGTTCCTTTTAAATTCTTTAACAACCTAAATGTTTTCTAGAAACCAATTGAGACATGGGGGTATTGTCTCAACTCTTATGAAACCAAAGATGCTAAGAGCGCATTTGGTAACGAATCTGCTCTCGAGAATAATTTTTGATCAGAAATTATTCTTTTTTATTCTATTCTCGAAAATAATTTCTAAGTATTTGAAACCGTTTGATAACCGTCCAAAATTTCAATTTTCAAAATAGAATTGCATTTGATAACGTGCTCAAATTTTCTACTCCAAATCATTTTCTTTTAATCTTCAAATATATTTTTTTTCCTTTTTTTTCTTTTTTTCTTCTTTTCTTTTTTTCCTTTATTTCTCTTCTTCTTCTTCTTCAAGTTGCTAGTCGCCAGCCTTGGGATGACCGACAATCGGTCAAACGAGAGTCGACAACCACACCAAAGCATCACCGACCCTCGACCCTCATCGGCCAAGCCTCCTCAACAGCTAAGCGAGGCTCGGCCAAGCCATGGCTAGGCAAGTGGCCTGACCCAAATCTAGCGAGGCCGAGCTCCCCCAGTCGCCAACGGGGCTCGAACTTGCCAGATCTGGGCGAGGTCAAGCCTCGCTCAGCCATGGCTCGGCGAGGCTGGGTGAGCCTTGCCCGATTAGGCAAGCCTCCCTAGTGGCCGATGAAGGCCCGAGTGAGGCTCGCTTGGCCATCGCCAAGCCTCGCCGGTGGTTGGGCTTACCTCCGGCAAGTTTGCTGAATCGATTGCTAGCGAGCTCGCTAGATCGGTTGCCGACAACCGTAGCGATGGCAATATATGAAGAAGAAGAAAAAGAGAAGAAGAATAGGAGAAAAGAAAAGTAATAGAGAAAATAGGTACTTGATTCTATAATTGTTCCCGAGAACAAAAATCAACTTTTTCTTTATTCTTGATTGTACTCCAAATCTATTCGAGTGAACAAAAATTTTACCGAACACGATTTTGTTTCAAAATTACTCGCAGGAACAAAAGAATAAAAATAAACAATGTTTGGTAAGTTAACAAACAAGCCTTAAGCATGCTAATGTTAGTGCCCTTTCGGTATCTAACTAGTTAGTTATTTTCCAAAGTGGTCATGCATTCTTGATTATCAATTGCAATCCTTTAGGTAACGAAATCACTAAGTAATCATGCAAATGTTTTTTAATTTATTGTGAATTTCACTAGAATTCTAAACAAAACTCAACCTATTTTAGAAAAGGAAAATAGCAACCAATTTATTAAAAGATAGTGTCCTAAGTGACCTAATGAATTAAAAGTGATTATCTAAGTGCATAAATTTCAGGATAAGTGCATTGGAAGTCCTAAACTTTATCATGAGTGCATTGGAAGTCCTAAACTTTATCATGAAAATGCAATTAAGTCCTAAAAATTTTAAAAAATGCAATTAGGTGTTAAAAATTGTTACAGAGTACAATTAAATCCTAAAACTTTCAAAAAGTGCAATTAAGTCCTAAAGCTTATCAAAGTGGTTCAATCTAAGTCCTTTCATTGATTGCACTTTTAAAAATTTTATGACTCTGTTGTACTTTTGAGACAAGTTTTAGGATTTTATTTAACATTTGGAAAGTTTTAGGACTTGATTGAACTTTCGTGATAAGTTTTAGGACTTAATTGTACTTTTTGAAAGTTTTAGGACTCAATTGCATTTTTATAATAATTTTTAGGACTTTTAATATACTTATCCCAATATAAAATCTATAGGCTCGTTGGGTATTTAAAAAAAAAAAAAAAAAAAAAGATACATAGCTTTGTTCTAAACCTGGGATAGCAATCTCCATGATCTAAATTCAAATTGAGTATAATTTCTATATCTAAGCAATATCCACAACAACCACTTAAACCCAAGCATACTAACTAAAAAAGAAGGCTAAATCTAATGCTAAAAATTAACAATCTAATCAAAGCCTCTTATTTCTAACCATTTTCTAATTTCTTTTAATTTTCCGTTTTTTTAATTTTTAATTTTCAGATTTTAAAAAATATTTTTAATAATTAAATTTTTAATCCGAAAAAGAGACCCAAGCTGGGCCCTTGGCCCGGTCCGGACATGGACTAACTCTGGTCTCATGAGTCTGGGATTTGGGCTTGACACCATCGGGTTCCCCCATCGAACCCATCAAAACTTTTCAAACCCATTTTCCAGATATAACACTATATAGCCTAATTTCTATTTAAGCCACATCGAGCCTCAAGCCCAACTCTTATCATGACCATGTCTAACTGACTCGATAAATTGACCTCAATTCCATGTCATTTAATTATTGCATGATTAGGTTTATTTAATGCATGTCATATTAAAATAGTTTCATGTTGATTTTTTCACATCATTAGAATTAGCTCATGTCAGGTGTCATTATGCACGTTTAACCAAATTTAGCATTTCATATCGTTAATTTTCATTGAATTAAAGAAAACCCGCCCAAAAAAAGACTTAATTAGTTACAATTGAATGAACTTTGTAGAGATAAAGTTTAAAAATAGGCACTGCGTGTCTTTAATGAATATTCTGCAATTTTTTGGAAAATTAATTAATATATCTAGCTTACATTGAGGTATTCAATTATTTATCTATTCTCGCAATTTATTTATTGCTTTTCTTCAATGGATGTTATTTTTATTGATTAGGCACCTACATGATCAATCACTTGCATGTTTGGCTATGTCAAAATTGATTCAATGGCCTGCAATTTTATTTTATTTAGAATAAAAGAGAAAAGATACAAAAATAACATTAGAGTACTAGTGTAACCTAGTCTTCAAATCCATTTAATCATTAGAGTACTAGTGTAACCTAGTCTTCAAATCCATTTAATCTCTAGTTTGATGAAGTATAATAATTCTCCTAATACTTTGCTTGAATCTCTAATTGACCCACTCAAAATAAATTAGTGGCAACTCTAAAATGAAAGTGAATAGCATGTTAAATATTGAACTTAAATCACAAATTGGTATAAGATTGAGAGAGTTCGAGCTAAGTACAAACTTAGTAATCCATTAGCCAGCACCAAGGGTAGTTCACCATTCAAGTAGGTCGCAAAATTCATATCCTCAAGATTGCATGTATATTGCATGTGCATCTCCCTTTGATGGTACATATGTTAATTGAGATATTATCTTAATATGATTATCTAACAAAGCCTATGAATAGGCTAATATATTCTTCATCAAAATACACATAAATATATTTACAAAATTTCATATTCCTATCTTGCATATCATTATTCTAGTTAAAGATTCTTTTTTTGTATATAGTGTATTTCTTAGTAATTTTTTTTTTCTTGTAAACTTGGCCTTACACATGAAAGTTGGATGTGGACATAACCGTAATAAAACAAACAAGATAGAATTACAAGAATAACATGCAAAGTAAAAGAGGGAGGGACAGCATAAGAATTATTAAGTTGTCATATCAAATGAACCATTTCCCCTTAAACCCAACAAGAAACTGGCCAACAATGTATACGTAGCGTGTTTTGGAACAATATTAATGATGTCCGGTCCTTTGCATTTCAATGTCTTCATGTCTTACATTGGAACTGTTCTTTCGCGCATCAATTGTTATTTGTCTACATACTCTTTTCTTCCCTCTCCAATAGAGATAAAAATGAAGAAGGATATTGAAAGTGTCAAAAGTTGTATATTGCGCTTACTTTTGTGCCATTTTTTTTTTTTTTGAATTACTAAGTACCACTTAAAAAAAAAATTTTGATCACTTGATTTGAGTCGTCAAATATCCAATATGGCCATATTTCATTAATTCTCAATCCTACATGGCTCGTTGGCATACCCAATCAATATATAATCCCTAAGCGATGTCATATAACAGATTAAAAAGTGATCACTTAAATGCTAGTCGTTATTAAAAAATGATCATTTTAATACCGGTCATTGTTAAAAAGTGATTACTTCAGTGACAATCTCAATGAAAAAGTGATCATTTCAGTACCAAAAAAAAAAAAAAAAATGCCACCCCTTAAATAAAAATTTTAATTATAAAAGTTATATGATTTATTTAGTAGGAATTTCTTGCTGCAAGCACTTAAGTGATTGGTTTTTCTCTGATTTGGTACTTAAGTGAATCGGTGAAATTTTTATACTAAAATGAGTGTCATGTATAACTTTTGACACTTTTAATATCTTCTCTCAAGATAAAAGGTATTTCGGGTATTCTTTATCTCTGATCATCATCAACTTGGTTGAGATAATGGAGCGTGCAGATAAAAATCTTGTTCCAGCTGTTTACAAAGAAGTCAATGAGACTCTCAATGCAGAGCTGTCTGATCTGGGTCATCTTACAAATATAAGGAACTTTGTCCCAGGATTGTCATCACCCTTGGCTGGGCTTGTAGTCCAACAATTCCTACGTTAGGGATATTTTGCCGGGCCTTCTCAACTGCTGCAGTTGGTGCAGGCTAGAATTTTGTACAAATTGCATTTTGGAGAGCACTAAATGATTTTTGGATTGGCAATAGTAATACCAGCTCTACAATCATTTATTGCATACTCATATAAGCATTAGTTTTTAAGGCAGGATCTTGACAAATCAAAGACGATGACAACGATTCTTCTACTCATCAATAAAAGCTAGAATGCACGCTATCATACTCATATGGCACTGTAGATTCAGCTCGACAAGGTCAATGATTCTTCTACTCCTCCGTATCCCTCATCTCAATTTAAAAAGAAATAACGCAAAAAAAGGAAACCAAAAAGCTGCAAGAGTTTGAAATGCAAGAAAAACCCAGTAAAGATTCTGAATTTGCTAGGAGAAAAATTCGAAATTTAGCAGAAATCAAGTCGTAGCAACTCGAAGATGAGAAAACCGAAATGCCTATGAATTTGGGCAAAATCTCGACAATCGAAACAGCGATGCTTGCGCAGCAAAACCCATCAAATGAAGACAAAATAAAAGAGCAGAAAAGTCATATCAAGAAGGTCTAACCTTGCTTACACGCTAATCCCTTTCAAGACAAGCCTACCGAGCACCCTCAACCGCAGCTCAAATGTCGGGAGGCGAAAGCGATTTTCCTCTCGGCGGGCACCTGCGCAAAGGACCAGAGGACCTCCAAATCGAAGCAGAAATGGAAATGATCGAGCCAAGAAACTGGCGTCTAGCGAAGCCCACAACAGATTCAGAAAGCTGTTGCGATGGCGAAGGAGAAAGGTGCGAACTTTTGAGGGACGCTTGCGGAGCAAGAGAACATTGATGTTGCAGAAGACAAGAATGGGCAGAAAGCGACGGATATTTATGGAGACAGCCGGATAAGGAGGGAGGAGATACGGTAGTTTAAGTCATTGAGAGAGGCGGCTTGTACGCGTGGAGAGGAAAGTGAAGTGCAAAGCGAGAGAAAATGTCGGGGAAAGGAGGATCGAACGTGCCGAGACGGAGGAGAAGGAGACGGGGAAGCAATGTCGTCAACGAGTTTGGTATTTTTTCTTAACGAAGATAACGAGGATGCATTAACGAAGGTGGTGGTTGTCGTGGTGGTTGTCTCAATTAGTGGAAATCATCGCGGACGGATAAAGCTGCGGAAAAAAAATAGTGTGGATTGTAAAGAGGGGGAAAAATTGGAAAAGGAAAAAGAAAAAGATATAATTGCCTCCCTTAACTTCGGAACAGTTGTGTAATAGGCCCAGAACTTCTAAAAATTAGATATTTATGGTCCTAAACTTCGACACTATTGTGTAATAGGCCCCAAATTTGGAAAGTTACGGAACTCCCTCTGAATTTCGTTTTCCATTCCAGCGACCAGTTTTTCTATTTGCATAACTCTTTGCATAACTCTTTGATATCATATGAAAACTCGACTTTCTTATCAGAATAACGATAGCATGTCGTTCTATAACTTTATTAATTGAGCGATGAAGGATTTTTTTGATAAAAAAAGTGAGTCAACCAATTTCTCACTATAACATCTAATGGTTATGTTGATGACAAAACTAATTGTTGCAACAAAAATCAAAGTTCTTAGGTGTAACTTATAAAATTTCGAGAGCTATTGCATAATAATATCAACATTTTGGGGAATAATCTGTAACTTTTCAAAATTTGGAAGCCATTGCAAAATTGTGTTGAAGGTGATGGGAGTTTTGAGGAATTATCCCGAAGAAAATCAATTTTTGGCCTATCATCAAATCCATGACAAACTTTTAAGCGTATCAAAGAGAGACCCCAGCCCTTTAATACAAAGTAAAATTACTATATAAAAGTTATAAATTTATTGCATTGATACCAATTCAATTATATACATTTTTAATTTGATCAACTTAGTTCTAAATCTTTTGATAATTTGTCAATTCAATTCATTCGGCCGATTTTGATTGGAAATCACTAACATGAATGATGATCTTCTTACTTGACATCTCTAGCACTGACATTAAATTATAAATTTAAAAAAAAAATTCTAAGTTTTTCTCTTTTTTTTTTTTTTTTTTTTTTTCTAATTATGGCCAACAAAGGTCAAGTGACCCTCACCCAGGCCATTGCTGGTCATGGGCAAATGTTGCCACACCCTCACCAAATTTGGCGATGGCCTAGGCGAGGAAGGGAGGGGATGTTGGCTGAAAAGAAAAGGAATGGGTTGGGGTGGCCCACGGAGAAGGAAACCGGAAAAGAAGAAGGGGGGCAGGCTTGGCTGTCTCTAGCTTGACCCTATTACCTTTTTGAGTTTTTGAGTTTTTTAATTTAATTAAAATTAATTAATTGATAATTTTTTTAATACTAGTAATGCAAATGTTCCTAATGTCTATATGTGATGCAATTTAATGAAAATTATTTTTGCTTGGGTTAAAATTAATCCTAATTTTCTACGTGATTTGAACCTAAATGAATTGCAAAATTTGGGTATTAACAATTCTATACTTTTGACTACTTTTAGTGATGAGCATCCAAAACCTATCCCTCCAAGAAGGGAACCCAAAACACGTCCGACATTGAAAAATGCTTTATAGAGCCCGCCGCTCCATTGTGATCAAAACTTGGGAATCAGCATTACACATTAGCCTATTCATAAGCTTTATTAAATAACTATATTAAGATAATATATCAATCAACATGTGCACAATCAAAAGGAGATGTGTGTGTAATTTACGTACAATATACATGTAATGTCCATGCAATGTACGTGCAATATTTGTGCGTGGGTGCGTGCATGGCATATCTTACAATATTGATATGTGTTTACATTAGAAAAATCGAATTTTTTGCATTAGAAAAGTCATGCTTGACTTTTGATCAATCTCTTTAGGAGATCCAAGGAGACAAAGATCGCGTCAACACAAGGCATCTACTAGTACTATTGTCCAACAAGTAGACGCATACTTAATGAGAAACACAACAAAAATGACGAGCATTTACGATGAGAAAATTACAACGTAATGGTAACAACAAATAAAGGGTAAAACATCTAGTTTTTGGGAGTAGGTAAGAGTGGTGGGTATTCATACATAGTTGTGTACTCATCATCGTTAGGGTTAATGAACAGTAGTGAGGTAAAGATATGGAACAATGCAATCACTATGAACAATACCAAACGGAAATCAAAAATCTATTATTCACTTAGACTCCATTCGTTTCGCGAAAAATATAATGTTTCTGGAAATTGTTTTCCAAGAAGCCATTTTCTAGGCAAATAATCATATTTTCCGGTGTTTGATTAAAATTTGAAAATGAACTAGATAATATTTTTCACTGTTCAATAAGAAAATTTTTTCCTCCATGGACTCCTTTTCAATAATTATTTTTATTATTTATATTTTAAAAATCAATTTTTACATTTTTTACTTTTTTCCTTTCCTTTCCCTTTTTCTTTGTTTCTTTGTTTTTTTTTTTCTTTTTCTTCCTTGGCTTGGTCAGCAACCGGTCATTGGCAATCTTGGGCCTCCCCCTAAGCCACCTCGCCTAGCTCATTGAGTCTGCTAAGGCTTGAGCTTGCTAGCTTCGATTGAGCTTGACTTTGCCAAATCCGGCAAGACAGAGCCTTGCCATAGGCTGGCAAGGCTTGAGTTGGCTTGTGGCCAATCGCAAATTGCCACCATGGCCGGCAACTGGCCAAGGAAGAAGAAAATGAAAAAGAATTAAAAACTTGATTTTTTTAAAAGAATATATAAAAGTAAAAGGAAAATGTGTTTGGTAAAATAAAATGAGGTAAAATAAGTCATGGAAAATATTTTCTATTTTTGAAAAGTGGAAAATACTTTCCCATTTTTAAAGGTGTTTTTTTTTCTAAAAGTGGAAAATGTTTTCATTAACTAGTACATTTTTCGTTGATGAATTGAGAGAAGTAGAAAGGATTTCGAGAGAAATGATAGTTAGTTACCGACGCCTGCGCATATATTGGAAAGCTAAAATCACGGGCTGTGACCGAGTAGCGTCGGCCAAACGCCGGCGTTTGCTTCGCTACGAAGCAAAATGCAAAGTAGGGGTGGCCCCGTCTCTTTACCATCCCCCTCTTTCTTGGGGTGGGCCCCCGCTTTCCAGGCGCGTTCCAGCTCGGCGTCCCCTGGCCGATCCTTTCATTTCATTGCCTGGGCCGGGTTTGTTGTTCTGGGCCAGCCCGAATTGCCCAGTCAGGCCAATCTTCTAATTGGGCCAGTCCATGAAAACACCCATGGGCCTCAAATCACATAGAGGATTTCAAGCTCACTAGCACATGCGTGATTTGCAGTTAATAGCCAAATCTCTTTCGGAGGAAAAGCACATGATTGACACAAAGAAAATCATACACTCCAGTGGCCATAATCACAATCAAGATCAATGCTACAATTGGTATCTTCAACAATATTCCTTCATATTTCCAACACTTTCCCTCAAGCTGGTGGTCTATATATGTCAAGGAAACCTAACTTGCTTAGTAGGTACATATATTTTCTTTGGCATAGTGGCTTAGTAAAAATGTCTGCAAGTTACTCTGCAGTTCCAATTCCTTTTGTTACAATGACTCCTTTTCTAATCTTATCTTGAGAGAAATTACAATCAACTTCTATATATCTTGTTCTTTCACGAAAAGTTGGATTTGTTGCTAGTTTGAGTGCAGCATCATTATCACAAAACATTTCACTTGGTCCATTGACTTGTATTCCAAGGTCTGAGAGTAGTCCTCATATCCAAACTATTTCGCATGTAGTTTTTGTCATGGCTCGATACTCTGATTCGACTGATGAGAGTGATATAGTCGATTCTTTCTTCGTTTTCCATGAGATTAAAGATCTTCCCGATTTGATGCAAAAACCAGTTATGAATCTCTAGGTTATTGGGCAAGTAGCATAATCTATATCATAATAAGTTGTCATCTTTATGTCGGAATCATGAGATAAGAATATACTAAGTCCTGGACATCTTTTCAAATATTTTACAACCTTTAGAGCCTCATTCATATGAGATTGTTTCAGGCTATACATGAACTGGCTAGCTAACTATTTGCACTGCATAATAAATGTCCAGTCTTGTCATGATAAAATATATCAACTTCATAACAAGTCACTGATATCTCGATAGATCCTTAAGTAATGGATCCTCAACAAGTGAAGAGGAATCCACATCATACTAATGGGTCGTCAACTTGGCATTTTGTTTAATTGTTAGAATAGCTGGTCTGTAACCTAACAATCCTACTTTAGAAATAATTTCCAAGACAAATTTCCTTTGACTCAAGCTGATTCCTTTATTGGACTAACCAATTCCAATGTCAAGAAAATATTTGGATGGTCTCAAATCCTTGATGTGGAAGGTAGAGTGCAAATATTCTTTGGACTTTGCAACATGATAGTCATTATTGCCCATGACAAGGATATCATCAACACATATTAGCAAATAAATTGATGAATTTCCTGTGGTCCATGTAAATAGAGCATAATCATGTTTAGAGTGCTGGAAACCTACATTAGTTAGGGCAGCAGTGAGCTTGGCATACCATTATTTGGATGCTTGTTCCAATCCATATAAGGATTTGTGTAGATGATATGTCCAAGACTTCCCTGTTTGCGTAAACCTTGTGGAGGTTCCATATAAATTTCTTCATCTAGATCAGCATGGCGAAAGGCATTATGGACATCCATTTGATGTAGGGGCTAGTTGTAAGTAGCTGCAACGGATAAGAAGGAACAGATAGTGACCTCCTTGGTAATTGGAGAGAAAAAAAAAACTTTCTCGTTGTCTAAATCCTTTAGCAACTAATTGAGCCTTATATCCCTCAATGGAGCCATCTACTCAACTTCCAATTTGGGGGTAATGACACAACATCCTAATTGTGATTCTTGATGAATGCATTAAGTTTAGCCTCCATTGCTTGTCTCCATCTATCGTCACTTATTGCTTGGTCACGTGAAGATGGCTCCTATTCCTCTAATATAGCATATATGTTCTGGCGATAATCGGCTAAAGGAGACATAGGAGGATACATGATATTGTGTATCTAGAGAGCTCAATGGGGAGCATATGTAGTCCTTTGTTCACGTGGGAGGACGAATAGTGCATCTAGGACGTTGAGGCTATTTCGGTGGTATATGTTTAGGTACTGACAGATTCTTGAGGAGGCTTCTGTGGAGATGAAGTAGATATGATTGATGCAATCAAATGAGTATCTTCAAATAATATTGGAGATTCAGCTGCTTGGCTTAAGGAATCCTACAAGATTGGCATGGAAGGTTTCGGTGCAATGAAGACATATTGAGGAGTCATGGATAATTTTTCTTCTGCTAGAAACTGACGTTGCCCTGATAATGAAGATGATTTGGAAAAGGAAGCCATTTCTCAAAATGGGGATGTGTCTTCATGAAATATAACATTCTTGCTTATAAAGAAATACCCGGTAGATATATCCATAACTCGGTATCCTCTCTACAGAGTAGGATATCCCATAAAAATACACTGAGTGGCATGAGAATCCATTTTATCCCAACGGCCCATAGTTGTTACATAACATAAACACCCAAAAACCCTAAGACGATCAATCTCTAGTTATTTTTCATAAAGCATTTCTTAAGGAGTTTGACCATTGAGAATTTAAGGAGGCATGCGATTAAACAGATAGGCTGCCGTGATCACACAATCTCCCTAAAGATTTTCAAAAATGGAAGCTTGGTATTTGAGTGCTCTAGCTACTTCTAAGAGATGTCTATGTTTGCGCTTAAAAATACCATTTTTTTTAGGGGTATAAGTGCAAGAACTTTCATGGGGTATTCCATGAGAAGATAGAAATGTTTTGCAATCATTAGTAAAGAATTCCTTCCAATTGTTTGTATGAATTTATTTCATAGATTTATTGAATTGATTTCTAATATGGGAAAGCAAACTTGAGAAATAGGAAAAGATTTGACTTTTGAATTGCATAAGGAAAACCCAAGTGGTACGGGTATCATCAACAATCGTAAGAAAGAATCGAGATTTGTCATGATGTGGGGTATGATCATGACCCTGAAAAGGGCTAGTAAATACACCTAGAGGGAGGGTGAATATGTGTGTCTAAAATTTCTTTGAAAGAGTTTAAGAAATTCAGTCGCCTTTGAATAATGACTCCAGATGTAAACAACTTATAAATAAATCTATGAAACAATTAAATCAAGTAGCAATTAAGACAAGGAGATTAGGATAAGAGAAATTGAACATAAAAGTTTATAGTGGTTCGGCTTAATCCAAGCCTACATCCACTCTTCCGTGCTGACAGCTCACTAGCTGGATTTCACTAAGAATCAAAAGTGATTGGTACAGCTCGTAGTCTAGACTTTCTTAGTGAAAAGTCTCAGCTATTCTGTTCACAAATTCTCATTGTATGCTTCTTTCTTTTGTACACAATTGTAGCTCGAAGAATGAGAAAGCAAGGAACTACAGAGATTCAGACATTGAAATTTTTCTTTCAGCCACACATCAAACAACAAAAAATCCCACCTTATATACTCTCTTATGCCTTCATAACCGTTGGCACTTCCCAAAGGAGTTCTTCTAATTTACCTTTTGGAAAGAATCAATTAAGCTGATCTTGAGTTGTTGATTAAATGTAGATGAGAGCTCTTAAATCTTGTTTGCCCATACAATCGGGATCTTAAGTTTCTATAAGTAGAATCTTTTAAGTTTGCTCGCTTTTCAAAAGATATTTAAATCGGAGTAGATTCCAAATTGAATATCTTGAAGCTTTATCCAACCATAAGATCTTCCAAAAATTATATGGAAAGAATCTTCAAAGATAAATTCCCATTTGTATAAAACTTCTTCCTACAGTCTGGTCACTGTCAATTTTGGTAGACTTTGAATCTTGAATCTAGTTATCATCAGACTTTGATGACATAGTCTGGAAGCCTTTAGATTTTAACACTTGAGTCTAGAAGTCTTCGAACTAAAATGATGGAGACGTTTTATCAACTTCAAAATAATAAAGGAGTTTTCTCCAACATACCCTAGATGTCCATATGAAGCAAAGAAAAAGGATTTTGGGCTCGAGATGAGCTAATTGGAAAAGATGCTCGAGATTGTTTGGTCAAGGGACATATTGAACATTTGGGGTGAGGAAATCTCGCACTATAATCTAGACGTTGATGAAAAAGGAGATTTTTATTAGTCATGGCTATATTACAATAAATGCTTTTATTCAAGGAATCTAAATCTCCTAAGCAATCAATTCAGAAATACAATTCTTTTGTAACTTTACCCAAACCCATCAGTTTGCCAGCCATATGGTCTTGAAACAAACAAGTCTCGGAATTGAATACTCATATAAGCATATGAGTATGCAATAAATGATTGTAGAGCTGGTATTGCTATTGCCAATCCAAAAATCATTTAGTGCTCTCCAAAATGCAATTTGTACAAAATTCTAGCCTGCACCAACTGCAGCAGTTGAGAAGGCCCGGCAAAATATCCCTAACGTAAGAATTGTGGGACTACAAGCCCAGCCAAGGGTGATGACAATCCTGGGACAAAGTTCCTTATATTTGTAAGATGACCCAGATCAGACAGCTCTGCATTGAGAGTCTCATTGACTTCTTTGTAAATAGCTGGAACAAGATTTTTATCTGCACGCTCCATTATCTCAACCAAGTTGATGATGATCAGAGATAAAGAATACCCGAAATACCTTTTATCTTGAGAGAAGATATTAAAAGTGTCAAAAGTTATACACGACGCTCATTTTAGTATAAAAAATTTCACCGATTCATTTAAGTACCAAATCAGAGAAAAACCAATCACTTAAGTGCTTGCAGCAAGAAATTCCTACTAAATAAATCATATAACTTTTATAATTAAAATTTTTATTTAAGGTGGCATTTTTTTTTGTACTGAAATGATCACATTTTCATTGAGATTGTCACTGAAGTAATCACTTTTTAACAATGACCGGTATTAAAATGACGGGCTATCGTTATTCGATAAGAAAGTCGAGTTTTCATATGATATCAAAGAGTTATGCAAAGAGTTATGCAAATAGAAAAACTGGTCGCTGGAATGGAAAACGAAATTCAGAGGGAGTTCCGTAACTTTCCAAATTTGGGGCCTATTACACAATAGTGTCGAAGTTTAGGACCATAAATATCTAATTTTTAGAAGTTCTGGGCCTATTACACAACTGTTCCGAAGTTAAGGGAGGCAATTATATCTTTTTTTTTTCCTTTTCCAATTTTTCCCCCTCTTTACAATCCACACTATTTTTTTCCGCAGCTTTATCCGTCCGCGATGATTTCCACTAATTGAGACAACCACCACGACAACCACCACCTTCGTTAATACATCCTCGTTATCTTCGTTAAGAAAAAATACCAAACTCGTTGACGACATTGCTTCCCTGTCTCCTTCTCCTCCGTCTCGGCACGTTCGATCCTCCTTTCCCCGACATTTTCTCTCGCTTTGCACTTCACTTTCCTCTCCACGCGTACAAGCCGCCTCTCTCAATGACTTAAACTACCGTATCTCCTCCCTCCTTATCCGGCTGTCTCCATAAATATCCGTCGCTTTCTGCCCATTCTTGTCTTCTGCAACATCAATGTTCTCTTGCTCCGCAAGCGTCCCTCAAAAGTTCGCACCTTTCTCCTTCGCCATCGCAACAGCTTTCTGAATCTGTTGTGGCTTCGCTAGACGCCAGTTTCTTGGCTCGATCATTTCCATTTCTGCTTCGATTTGGAGGTCCTCTGGTCCTTTGCGCAGGTGCCCGCCGAGAGGAAAATCGCTTTCGCCTCCCGACATTTGAGCTGCGGTTGAGGGTGCTCGGTAGGCTTGTCTTGAAAGGGATTAGCGTGTAAGCAAGGTTAGACCTTCTTGATATGACTTTTCTGCTCTTTTATTTTGTCTTCATTTGATGGGTTTTGCTGCGCAAGCATCGCTGTTTCGATTGTCGAGATTTTGCCCAAATTCATAGGCATTTCGGTTTTCTCATCTTCGAGTTGCTACGACTTGATTTCTGCTAAATTTCGAATTTTTCTCCTAGCAAATTCAGAATCTTTACTGGGTTTTTCTTGCATTTCAAACTCTTGCAGCTTTTTGGTTTCCTTCTTTGCGTTATTTCTTTTTAAATTGAGATGAGGGATACGGAGGAGTAGAAGAATCA
The DNA here is from genome assembly GCA_014182555.1 of Eucalyptus erythrocorys. Taxonomy (NCBI): domain Eukaryota; kingdom Viridiplantae; phylum Streptophyta; class Magnoliopsida; order Myrtales; family Myrtaceae; genus Eucalyptus; species Eucalyptus erythrocorys. Next base: position 22,004,680 of record CM024605.1, on the reverse strand, counting down.
TTGACCTTGTCGAGCTGAATCTACAGTGCCATATGAGTATGATAGCGTGCATTCTAGCTTTTATTGATGAGTAGAAGAATCGTTGTCATCGTCTTTGATTTGTCAAGATCCTCCATGAACTAATACACGATCACCTTATTTGGGAGTATGACCATGCATTAGATCAGGAGACATCCCAGACAACATACGAGATCGAAATTTCTCAAACCCAATCAAGCGTGCCACTTTGGCGGTTACTACTCAATTGAATCATTGAAACTTTCTCATACCAGGGATATATATTTATACCTCACATAAATCATATACATGTGATTCGAACTTCAGTGATAGGGGCACATATTACTCAAATCACATATCATGCTAATTACATTGCCTTATTCATTAATAAAATTAATTATATATATAAATATATATATATATATATATATATAATCTAAAAGATAGATTCCAATGAGATCACTAATCACAGCAACACAGGAAACTTCTCTTGTGCACCAAAATTACATATTCCAATTATTCTTCTTAATGTTGATCTAGAGAATCCATCACCAATCAACATCAATAGCAATATATGATACACTAGATCGAGAAGCCTGACAGCTGATCAATTATAGCTCATGAATTTCATAAGGCAAAACATGACTCCAAGACCAACAACTAATTTATTAGTCAATTTCAAGTAACAAATATCATTACTTCAACCAGTGGCCTATAAATTGAGTCATATCACAGAAACAAATATCTAAACTATAACAGTAGATACTATTGTTCTGCATAAATATTGTCATACTCCTTAACCATAAAAGTATTCAATTTGATGGATATTAACTAATGACCAAATAATTTTCTTTAGTACAATGCATAATGACTTAACTGACATGCATTATCCACATTCGGCAGATTAGTACAATCAATTTGGTCACAGATTCTTAAGACATCTATCATTTAAAGGTTAAAAGGAATATGCATGAGCAACAAAAGTTTTTTCTCATTATCTCAAGATATAATTCAATAACTATCTCATGATGATTGTATCTCATTAAGTAAGCTTCAATTCACAATAAAATTTGATTTTTATTGATGAATCACCTTTCTAATTATTATGTAATAATATACCTATAACCTAACACTTGTATTTCCAAAATCACAGAAAATACAAGAAAAATACGCAAAAATACCCTAAAAATACGCGTATTTAGGGTTAAATATGTATTTTCACATCAATAAAATTACCAAACATGTAAAATAAATATGCCACAAGATAGAGGAGGACCATACGAATCCAACGCCGCCAGCCGCTCACCGAAAGGAGTCCTCACGCGCCCGCACGCGCCGCCTGAGTGCGCGGCGTGTGGGGCTCACGCGCTAGACGTACAATCGACTTGGAGCCGGTCCGACCGATGGCGGTTCGACCGGTTACCCAGTCCGACCGTCCGGTCCAACCGCCTGGTCCGACCGGCTGACCGGACCGGTCAACCGTTGACAAGGTCGGGTCGGACTCCGGGTCGGGTCAGACCGCGGTTCGGGTCAGGTCGGTCGCCGATTCGGGTCAGGCCCCGGGTCGGGTCGGTCGCTGATTCGGGTCAGGCCCCGGGTCGAGTCGGTCCACTGGGTCGGGTCGCCGAGCTGGTGACGTCATCGGGCAATGCTGACATCATCGAGTCAGTCGCTAGGTCGGGTCGACTCGGATGCTGACGTCACCGTGACGTCAGCAGGCACGTGCGACGCACGCATCAGGTTGGACCCGGGTCGCTGATGTCACGTTGACGTTAGCGGCCGCGTGTGGCGCACGCCCTGCGCGTGGAGGCGCGTGGCCGTGCGTGGGCGTGTGCTCGACACCCCCAGCGGCGCGTGGCCGCGCGTGGGGAGCGTGCGGCATCCCCCGGCGATGCACCGTCGACGGTTTTTACCGTCTCGTCGAGCCAAGTCCCAATTTGCAATTTAATTTGATTTTTATTAAACTTAAAATCTCGAAAATCGCAAATTAGGGCAAGAATTATACTAATTAGGGCAAATCAGTATAATTTAGGGCAAATTCGCACGATTAGGGTAAAACCAATTGCGTTCATGTTCTAGGGTTATGGAGGCTACGATACCACATGATGGGTGCAGATTATGCACAACCCAAGATCTCTATAACCAGAACAAGAAGAAGCAATTGTAAATAGAAGGATTGACGCACCTGATTTAGGATCCATTGTTCTTGAGCGGAAGCGGAGGAAACACAATGTTCCTTGCGCAAATTCTTCTCCTCTATTACCCTCCGAATCACTGGTTCAATGAGGCGGCCTCTCACGATTGACGTTAGAGCAACGTCCCTTAGGTGAGAATATGTGAGATTAGGGCTAGAGGAGAGACTTGAGCACTATTTATAGAGTTTCCAGCCAGTCCTCTCATTATGGGCCAGCTTAACTCGGCCCACACTAGCGTCCCATATTAGACTAATTAAGAAACCTTCTATCTCACCTAAGACCAAACCCCGTAAAACAGTAAACGTTAAACGGTAAATTACAATAACAATGTCAAAATAATTTAGTCCACAAATCAGGAAAACTCTTACATATTGCACGTACATCTCCCTTTGATGGTATATATGTTAATTGAGATATTATCTTAATATAATTATCTAATAAAGCCTATGAATAGGCTAATATATTCTTCATCGAAATACACATCAAAATATTTACAAAATTTCATATTCCTATCTTGCACATCATTATTCTAGTTAAAGAATCTTTTTTTTGTATACACAGTGTATTTCTTAGTATTTTTTTTCTTGTAAACTTGGCCTTACACATGAAAGTTGGATGTGGATATAACCACATTAAAACAACCAAGATAGAATTACAGGAATAACATGCAAAATAAAAGAGGGAAGGACAGCATAAGAATTATTTAGTTGCCATATCAAATGAACCATTTCCCCCTAAACCCAACAAGAAACTGGCCAACAATGTATACATAGCATGTTTTGGAACAATATTAATGATGTCTGGTCCTTTGCATTTCAATGTCTTCATGTCTTCATTGGAACTCTTCTTTTGCGCATCAATTGTTATTTGTCTACATACTCTTTTCTTCCATCTCCAATAGAGATAAAAAGGAAGAAGGATATTGGAAGTGTCAAAAGTTGTATATTGCGCTTACTTTGGCATCATTTTTTTTTTTTTTTTGAATCACTAAGTACCACTTAAAAAAAAATAATCACTTAAATATCAACTCTGATTTGAGTCATTGGATATCCAACATGGCCATATTTCTACAGGGCTCATTGGCATGCCCAATCATTATATAATCCCTAAAAGATGTCATATAGCAAGTTAAAAGTATTAGTCGCTATTAAAAAATGATCACTTTAATACTGATCATTGTTAAAAAGTGATTACTCCAGTAACAATCTCAATGAAAAAGTAATCACTTCAGTGCAAAAGAAATGCAACCTTAGATAAAAATTATAATTATAAAAGTTATATGATTTATTTAGTAGGAATTTCTTGCCGTAAGCACTTAAGTGATTGGTTTTCTTCGATTTGGTACTTAAGTGAACCACTGAAATTTTTGGCACTAAAATGAACGTCGTGTATAACTTTTGACACTTTTAATATCTTCTCTCAAGATAAAAGGTATTTCGGGTATTCTCTGTCTCTAATCATCATCAACTCGGTCGCGATAATGGAGCATGCAGATGAAAATCTTGTTCCAATTGTTTACAAAGAAGTCAATGAGACTCTCAATGCAGAGCTGTCTGATCTGGGTCATCATACAAATATAAGGAACTTTGTCCTAGGATTGTCATCACCCTTGGCTGGGCCTATAGTCCCACAATTCTTACGTTAGGGATATTTTGCCGGGCCTTCTCAACTGCTGCAGTTGGTGCAGGCTAGAATTTCATACAAATTGCATTTTGGAGAGCGCTAAATGATTTTTGGATAGGCAATAGTAATACCAGCTCTACAGTCATTTATTGCAGATAGCCATGAAGATGATGTAAGGGACACTGGGTTTGATTTTTATCTCTCAAAGGAAATTTGAGGGTATAGGTGGAAGTGCTTTAGTGACAGTTATGGCTGGCACAAAGTTCCGGGGAATTCCTGGGAGGAGATGTGCCTCTGTTCCTCTGTTCTAAAGGCGACAGTTAGTTCATTGATCGGCTTCCTAGGAGCTTTGTTTTGCTTTTTCCTCGTCCGGTTTTATCTCATTGTAGTATGTTATAGCTAATGGCCTCTGTGATGGTCGTATCAAATTTTGTTTTTTAATATTCTTCCGTTGTCTAGATGCTTTGGTAGAGAACAGAAGCAACGCAAGATCAACTTAGATAGAGTCCTGGAAAGCGACAAAAGCTGTAATAATAGTGCAAACTTTTCAAGTAATTGAATTGCAGGGAATCATCGGTTCACTACCATGGACAACCTTGGTGATTTTCGCCGGGTGGTTTGAACTTACAGGTGAGGCTTTGTGCAATTCCATGTTAGGATAATTCCTTTTTTACAATATTTTTAAATTTTTTCTCCCTTTGATTATGCATATGTTGCTTGAGATATTATCTTAATATAGTTATTTAATAAGGCCTATGAATAGGCTAATGTATTCTTCATCAAAATACGCATAAAAATATTGCACGTATATTACACATATATGCCCAGTCTACCAATTGGGTATTTTCCATGAAACCAAAAATCCTTGAACCTCATTCCAAAGATTGATAAGGGAAGGTACATACACCCGTACGTTGGTTCATTTTCTTGTTGCTTCACTATTGTGCCAAGCTCCTCCATTCTCAAATTCCGTTGGAAATATGATCGGAAATTGTCGAAGATAACAATTGTGGCATTGATCTTAATTGATTTAGTCAATCCTGGCTATTTTGAAGGATAGGAAAATTGTAATTTTTGTATATTATTTCCCTTTTTTTTATTTTGTCTTTACATTACAAGTAGGCTGATGTATTTGTATACAAGTAAGATAATACAATCCACAAAAATTTCTCCACTTCTTCTTCGTCTTGTCCATTCTTCCACTTCTCCTTCGCCTTATTTCATGGGATCAAAGCAACCCTTTACAATCTAGCTTTCGCAAACCCTCAAATTGCCTCCGTTTCTTTCTGATTTGCTATTGTAAACTAAGCCTTGCAAAACAATCCCGCACCCAGTAGGAATTCAAGTTCAGACATATCATGGACAAGAACGTAGTTACTAGAGAAAACTCTTCAATGGAAAAAATCCAAAACTCACCTCATAACAAAGATGCGGATCAAATCGATTCAATCAGAGATGAGCATGAATGATCCACGGTCGATCCAGTCACCAACCCAGCTCTTGCTCTAGTACACGTTTCCGGTGCTGTTCAATGGCCAAAAGTTCAGTAGTTCCCGGTTCAAGGATCATGGGCCATTGGGTCAAACCAATCATGGGCCCCATATGACACATCCGGAGAAGATGCAAATTCTGGAACTTAAGCCCATTAGAGGAGGGCCAGCTCCTTCCAACGTCTCTAGGATGGGCTGGACGGACCTAAGCCCAACACCTGGATCCATTCCACAAGCTCCAGGGGCGAATCCCTACGTGACCATGGGGCGGGGTTTCTTGCCTTACGAGATCTCGATCAATGGCGGCTAGCCGAAGCCCAGCGGCCCTCTCTATACGTCATCGGCCAATGGCCTCAAGTTGCGTCTCATCTCCTTGCAGCTGACAAGACCAGAAAATTACGGCAGTCGAGCCGTAGTCACAAGGGACAAGGACGGGCTTCTTGACGGAACGTCCCATTCCCGTCCGACGAATGTCTCTGACGACGCTGGCACAAATGCAAAGATCGTGTGCACGTGGATTGGAAATTGCTTAGCTCCCAAAGTCACCGTCAGCCTCCCGCCAACCGAAGACATCAAGAGGATATGGGATGATATCCGTGAAACGATCAGAAAACTTGACCGGGTCAAGATTTTCTTACTCACCCAAGCCTTGTCGAAGCTAAAGCAAGGCAACCAATCAATATCGACATGCTTCAACCGACTCTCGGCTCTATGGAACAAGCTTGAGGTAGCTGAGGAACAACTCGAAAGACTAGACGAAACACTTTGAGAGTATTGAGCAATACAAGAAAGAGAGAGAGCGACTCGTTTTTTCTGATTTTATATGAAAATTACTCACCCTTTAGGTTGCATATACTTGCAATGGAGCTGGCGCCACCACTTGGGCAGATCTACCAATTGGCGGTGCAAGAAGAGAGTCCACGAGCAGCAGCAGCTGAGCACGCATGAGCGAGCGAAGGGGTCGCCCTTGCTGCCTTCGGATTTGGTCTGAGGCTGGCCGTTGCTACCTTCTCACATGGGTCTGGTCCAACGTCTACTACTGCCTTATCGCAAGTTGCTGGTTCAGAGATGTCCATCGTGGGTTTCTTTTGGAGGCAGACGAGTTGAAGAGAAATTCTAATCTCTCTTCTAGGATGGATGGCTTGGATCAATAACCAAGATTGGACGGCTATTATTCTACCATCACTGCAGCCGAATCCAATGGACCTCATCAAGACACGTTGGCACCAGTTTATAAGGGATCCAAAGGTTCACACGGCACCACATCATTAGGAAAGGTTAGTGGGCAGAATTTGAATTCAAAAATAAATATTATGAATATTGTAAGCACCCGCATCACATTGTTGACACGTGCTGGAAATTACATAATGATAAAGAAAAAAGGGAAAATGAATTATTTGCGTAATAGGTTTCTGCACAAAGAAATGATGGGGCATGCCAAACAACCACTTAAGATCAATATCGGGATATTCTAAAAATTTTGAGTTAATTGGGGACTAATGAAAAAAAATGCAAGTTTCTCATGTACCTTTCTTTACAAGGAGAATTCAATTTTAGTTAATGCATGGATAATTAATTCAGATAGTAGTTACCACATAGTTTGCAAAGTGAGCATTTATTTTCCCATATTGATATAGGATCACATTCTTCTGTGTTTGTCCAATTCCCTAATGGAAATATCCTCTATGTTTCCAAAATCAATGCAATTCACCTTGGTCCAAATTACATCCTAAAAATGTTATGTACATTCTTGACATTGAATTCAATCTTCTTTCTATCTCAAAAGCCTATGAAGACAATTCATATCTTGCCATATTCAATTCCGAGACTTGTTTGTTTCAAGACCATATGACTAGCAAACTGATGGGTTTGGGTAAAGTTACAAAAGAATTGTATTTCTGAATTGATTGCCTAAGAGATTTAGATTCCTTGAATAAAAGCATTTATTGTAATGTAGCCACGACTAATAAAAATCTCCTTTTTCATCAACGTCTAGATCATAGTGCGAGATTTCCTCACCCCAAATGTTCAATACATCCCATGACTAAACAATCTCGAGCATCTTTTCCAATTAGCTCATCTCGAGCCCAAAATCCTTTTTCTTTGCTTCATATGGACATCTAGGGTATGTTGGAGAAAACTCCTTTATTGTTTTAAAGTTGATAAAACGTCTCCATCAGTTTAGTCCAAAGACTTCCAGACTCAAGTGTTAAAATCTGAAGGCTTCCAGACTATGTCATCAAAGTTTGATGGTAGCTAAATTCAAGATTCAAAGTCTATCCAAATTGACAATCACCAAACCGTAAGAAGAAGATTTATATAGATGGGAATTTATCTTTGAAGATTCTTTCCGTATGGTTTTTGGAAGATCTTATGGTTGGATAAAGCTTCAAGATATTCAATTTGGAATCTACTCTGATTTAAATATCTTTTAAAAAGCGAGTAAACTTGGAAGATTCTACTTATAGAAACTCAAGATCCTGATTGTATAGGCAAAAAAGATTGATGGGCTCTCATCTACATTTAATCAACAACTCAAGATCACCTTAATTGATTCTTTCAAATAGATAAATTAGAAGAACTCCTTTAGAAAGTGCCAACGGCTATGAAGGCATAAGAGAGTATATAAAGCGGGATTTTTCGTTGTTTGATATGTGGTTGAAAGAAAATTTTCAAAATCTGAATCTCCGTAGTTCCTTGCTTTCTCATTCTTCGAGCTACAATTGTGTACAAAAGAAAGAAGCATACAGTGAGAATTTGAAAAGAGAATAGCTGAGACTTTTCACTAAGGAAGTCTAGACTACCATCTGTATTAATCTCTTTTGATTCCTAGTGAAATCTAGCTAGTGGGCTGTCAGCTCGGGAGAGTAGACGTAGGCTTGGATTAAGCCGAACCACTATAAACTTTTATGTTCAATTTCTCTTTGATAAAGGCTAGTAAATACACCTAGAGGGGGTGAATAGGTGTTTATGGAATTCTTTTCAAATCGTTGGCCGAAATATCCTTTAGCATGGAAATCACATCAGAAATAACTAAATCATGCATCCATAAAATAAAAAGAGTAGGGTAAGAAAAAATTGACATAAGGATTATAGTGGTTCGGCTTATTGCAAGCCTACGTCCACTCTCCACGCTGACAGCCAACTGGCTGTAATCACTATGTAGTAAATGAGAGTTTTTACAAATCACGAGCTAGACTTCTTCAGTAGAAAGTCTCTTCTACAGCTTCTTGCTATTTCACACTGTAAGTGTCTCTCTTTGATACACAATTTTGAGCACAAGAGATTTTGAGAACAAGATATTTCAGAGGTTCTAACTTCGAAATTTTTCTATCAGTTCTCTCATATTCTCAAACAACTACGACACACCTTAAATATCCTTCGTGCCTCCATAACCGTTAGCACTTTCCAAGAATTCATCCAATCAACCCGTTGAACTAAATCAATCAAAAGTGATCTTCACGTTGTTGAATATATAAGTAGAAAATAGCTCGTCAATCCTGCTCGCTCATACAATCAGGATCTTGAGTTTCCAAAGTTAGATCCTTCCAAAAATTCGCTTGATCTTCAACGGATAAAATCCAAAGAAAAAATCTTTCGAGCTCACAATCACAGCCAAAGATATTCCATGGATAAGTTAGGGAATATAATATCCAAATCTTAATTTCCTTAACCATAAAAATAACTCACTGTCAGCTTGGCAAAATCGCTAACTATCTTCAAACTTTAATTGGGTCTAGAGATCTTTAGACCATAAAACTTCAGACCGTAACTCTGGATCTGACTGCCTTCAGACGGAAACGCTTGGGTCTTGAACTCTTCAGACTTAAACGACTGAGTCTTGGATTCTTCAGACTTTACTGACGAGGATGTTTTGTTAACTTCAAAACTTACAAGGGATTTTTCTTCAACAATCTCCCCATTTTTTATGGTGACAAAACACCTCGGCAGATTTGTAAATTTATAACCTGCAAAGAAAACTCATGTATATTTTGAGGATTACTTCTGCAAAACAGAAAAATGTTAGTCCAACAACAATTATCCTCACAAATATAATGATCCTCCAAAATTCACAAATCTACAAATCCAAACAATAAACCAGTGCATGATTAAAGTCATAGAAGTTCAAATAAACAACCCAACCAAAAGTTCAAAGTCATAAACAATCTAAACAAAAACAAACAAAACAAAATAAAAAAAAATTCAAGTTCTCAAATCTACAATACTCTCCCCCTTGTTGTCCCATCAAAAGGAGGTAGAGTGGTCAAGAGTGGGTTTTTCAAAAAATCAAGGCTCCTCTGGGATGCGAACAAGATGATATTTGCTAAGCGATTGCACGTGAAATGGGCTAGTGAATCAACCTAGAGGGGGTGAATAGGTTGTTGCGGAATTCTTTTGGAATCTTTTGCGATGCAATACGTTGATATCAAAGATATATCAATAATAAACAGATTATGTATTCACAAAGTAAATATAGTAGGGAAGAGAGAATTGACACAAGGATTATAGTGGTTTGGCTTAGACCAAGCCTAAGTCCACTCTCCACGCTCACAGCCAACTGGCTGTAATCACTATGTGGCAAAAGAGTGCATTTACAGTAGACGGATTAGACTTCTTCAATTGACAGTCTCTCCTACAGCCTTCTGCTGCTTTCGCACTATATCTCACTCTCTTTGACACACAATTTGAATATGAAAGATTTTAGAGAACAAGTGATTTTGGAGATTCTAACATCAAGATTTTTCTATCAGTCTCTCCTTGTTTCCAAGCAACGTCGATCCACCTTAAATAGTCTCCATGCCATCATACCCGTTAGCACTTACCAAAACATTCATCCAATCAACCCGTTGGATTGAATCAATTTAAGTGATCTCCTTTGTCCCGAAAACGTAAGTAGACAGCAACTCATCAATCCTATTCGCCCATACAATCAGGATCTTGAGTTCCCAAAATTAGATTCTTCCAAAAATAATCTTGATCTTCAACGGATAAAATCCGAAGAATCAAATCTTCCAAGCTCTTGATCACAGCCAGAGATATTCCATGGTTAAGATTAGGAAATACGAAATCCAATATCTTTCTTTCCGTAGCCATAAGAATAACTCCGTCGCCCGACTGTAAAAATCGCGAACCGTCTTCAAACTTAGATTTGGGTCTTGAGGGTCATCGATCTGGCGAGTCTTGAAGGTCTTCGACGGAAAGCGAGTCTTGACTGACTTCAAACGGAAAAACTTCAGACCAAAATTCTAGGTCTGACTATCTTTGAAAACCTTTAGACCTTGACAACTTCAGACGTAGCCGACTGAGTCTTGGAGTCCTTAGACCACACTGTTGAGGCTGTTTTGTCAACTTCAAAACTCCAAGGGATTTTTCTTCAACAATCTCCCCCTTTTTGATGGTGACAAAACCCTCGACGGATTTGTGAATTAAAAACCTGCAAGGAAAAACTCATATATATTTTGAGGATTATATCTCGCAAAATAGAGTGTTAGTCCAATAACAATTATCCTCACAAAATATAGTAATCCCGCAATCAAATTCACAAGTCTAAATCCAAATCATCACATCAGCATAAGGTCATAGAAGTTCAAACAACCCAATCGAAATCCAAAATAAAAACAGTCTAAATAAAATGAAATTAAACTTCAAAATAAAAACTCTCAAAGCTTCCTCAGCTTCAAAAACTTCAAATCTTCAAAACCCGCAATCAAATCTACGCAACTCTCCCCCTTTTTGTCCCATCAAAGAGGTAGAGTGAAATTGAGATAAAGTTTTGAAAATTTTAGGGGCCTGCGGGGAAACGAACAAGCTGAAACTTGCTAAGCTCTGGGACCGACTTGTCAAGTTTGGCAAGATTTTCCTTCACCTTTGAAGCCAGTGCACACCGGTCCGATTTGACTCCACTTGTGCTCTCGGTGCATTGATCTGTTCTTGCATGTTCTTTGAAGTACTCGGCGGTGCCTTTTCAAGTCTCTCATTTCGAAGTCCATCCCAAAAAACCTGCCTTTTTAAGTCCAAAGCATAACATCCAACAGCTGTGAAAATACTTTGTGGAATTGGCATTGCTTTCACTTGGACTAGCGAGAATGGGTTTGAAAACTAGGAGCTTCCCTTTCAGCCCTTTCCTTCTCGGCGGGTGAGGATTCTTCATGCTCGGGAAGTGTGATGCAAAGACCTCCTCGGGGTCGGCACGAGACCTACTCACATCACTAAAATGTAGTGGCGATATTGTTCATTGTTCTGCAGCAACTCCCCCTGAATGAATGCCAGTAGGTGGAGTGGAAAATTCATCGCCAACATCCACATCAGCACGAGGATGTTTCTCGGTCTCTTCCCCAGCAAAAGATGGCTCAAATGCAGCAGCCATATTCTTCGCATTTTGCTTTCTTCCTCGGCCTTCCTTCTTCTTTCTTCTTCTTCAGCTTTCCTCTGTCTCTCTTCTTCTCTTCTTCTTTCTTCTTCTCTTCTTCTCTCCTCTTCTTCTCTTCTTCTTTCTTCTTCTCTTCTTCTCTCCTCTTCTTCTCTTCTTCTTCTTTCCTTTCCTCTTCTCTTCTCTTCTCTTCCTCTCCTCTTCTCTTCTCTTTCTCTCCTCTTCTCTTCTCTTCCTTTCCTCTTCTCTTCTCCTTTCTTTCTCTTCCTTCTCTTTCCTCTTTTTCTCTGCTTCCTTCTCCTCTGCTTCTTTTCTCGCTCTCTCTTCAGCCTTTGTTCTCAGGATTACAGGGCTCCTCAACCTAGAGAGAGTGGACAAAGTCATGGCACCTTCTTCATCCTCCTCGTCTTGCAGGATGATTTTTCTTCTTCTCTTTTTCAGCCATGGGCTCTTTGCCCTTCCTTTTCGATGAAGCAGTGGGGATCTCCCTTGAAGGTGTTTCCCTTCTCAACCTTTCGTCTTTGCGGTCAGTTCTGGAAATTTCATCTTCATCACCATCTTCTCACCAACGAGCATCAAATTCAACTTTGTTAGGCACAAAGATGCGGGGACTTGAATATCAAAATGCCTAAACAATTTGGTGATGATTGATGAATAAGGCAGCTGACCCTTATCCTTCACCACTGTCCTATACATATGGAAAAGTATGACGTGTGGAAGTGAGAAAGGTCTGCCCTGGTTGATGGCAAATATCAGCTTTGCCTCTGTTTTGGAAACATCGGTCTTCGAGGTCGATTTTGGCCGGATGTAGTTGATGACAACTTTATGCAACAAAACATTGGTGGCATTCATCCTAGTGTATGATATCTTGCCTTCATCAGTTTTGTCTTGTACAATATCCAATGTTGCATAGGTTGTTGAGACTTTGATTGGCTGGAAACTCCTTCTTTCCACACCAATGATGTCAGCCAGCAAGTCAACATCAACAACATAATCTTTGTCCATGAAAGAAAAAGGACAAATGATTTGCATCTAAAAAGGATAGATTTGAGTAAAAGTAAGCCGCCAATTCAGAGTGGGCCACAGTCATATCCGTGTAGAAATTTTCCAATTGCAACCTAGCAAACTTTCCTCTTAAATTAATCCTTATTGAATCTAGGAAGTCAAAATCCACTCCTTGGATTGACCACACCCCTTTTTAACAGCTTTGTATAAACTCGTTCATGTTCCCTCCACCGAAATAAGCTCCCCGGAGGACAAACAGCATTAGCAGCCACACCAAAACGAGGTTCAAAATGAGAGAAAAGTCTCTCATCATCATCTAAAGTTTCAGCAGAAGCATTCTCAAGTGGATCACTCGAGATATTTTCCAGCGTCCTCTGTGCAGTGCCTTCACCAACAACCTTCAGCTTTTCCATCTCCTTCAAAAACGCATACTCACTCCTAAATCCCCTCTCCTTCAAATACTCATCGATCATCTTAAGGCTAACCTTCCCATCCTTGAGCCTTTTATAGAGATCGTAAGCAACATTTGGCTTAAGAGTTCTTATCGGTTCTACTTCGGTAACAACTTCCTCAGAATGTTGACTCTCTGCTTCTCATTGAGGCGAATCTTCCTCCGTTAGGTCCACCCTTGTAGGACCTTCTTGCTGTCTCTGTGGTCCCCTGCTTGCAATTCTGGAGGACTTGCGAGATGACATTCTTGTAGAGCAAGCAAAGTTTCAACTTGAACGTGAGGAAAAATGGAAACTTTGAGGCGAAAAAGGGACGAAACAAAAATGGCAAAAGGAGATTTTTAGGGTTTTGAGAGTGAAAGAGTATGAAGATGAATCGCAAGGGAGTAGCTGAGAGTAAAAGTGACTGTTCGAGAGTATAAATAGTGAGAGAAAAATCACTGGAATACGAATCGTCGCTAAAAAGTGAAAGAAAAGAACGCCAAAAATAAACCATAAAAAGAAAATTGCCCTTTTTGAAAATATAAACTGCCATTAATGCATGTCGGAAAAAGAGCGAAAAGGGATTTTAAAATACTGAAAAGTAATTACCAAAAATATGTTAAAGAGAGAATACGAAAAAAGAAATTCGTAAAGAGATAAAATAATACGAGAATCGACGGATGTTCGGACTTTACCTTTGAGTCGAACCCTTTTCGGACCTTACCTTTGCGTCTGAGCACAATCAGACTTTACGTAGAGTCTGAAACGCTTTCAGATCTTGCTTTGAGTCTGAGCCGTTTTCAGACCTAGCGTTGAGTCTGAACTACTTCCAGACTTAGCGATGAGTCTGAACCACCTTCAGACTTTAGCGATGAGTCTCGAATATCTTCAAAATTCACAATTCCTAGTCTTGAACAAATTGATTCAAAGTGAGCCTTCTCTAGGGGTTTTGTGAATATATCCACTAATTGATTCTTTGAATCTACATGCTGAATCACAACATCTCCACTTTGAACATGATCTCGAATGAAATGATGCTTGATTTCAATGTGCTTTGCTCTTGAATGAAGTATTGGATTCTTTGTAAGGTTGATTACGCTGGTATTGTCACATTTGATTTCCGTATGTGTTTCATCAACTCCAAAGTCTCTCAATTGCTGTTGCATCCATAGAATTTGAGAGCAGCAACTTCCAAGAGCAATGTACTCTGCTTCAGCGATTGAAAGAGCCACGGTACCTTGTTTTCTTGAGAACCAAGACACCATCTTGTTTCCCAATAATTGACATGTACATGTAGTGCTTTTTCTATCCACTCTACAACCAGCGAGGTCAGCATCAGAATATCCAAGAAGAGTAAAATCTCCTTTCTTAGAATACCATAGACCTAGCTTAGATGTAGTTGCAATATATTTAATGATACGCTTTACAGCAGACATATGAGATTCTTTAGGATCAGATTGAAATCTAGCACAGATACAGACACTAAACAAGATATCAGGTCTAGAAGCTGTAAGGTAAAGAAGTGACCCGATTATACTTCTGTATAGCTTTTGGTCTACATTCTTCCCTTGTTCGTCTTTATCTAGCTTTGATGAGCTTGACATAGGAGTTTCTGTTTTCTTGCAATTCTCCATTCCAAACTTCTTGATAAGGTCTTTTGCATACTTCTCTTGATGGATGAAAGTTCCTTCACTTGATCGATTGACTTGAAGTCCCAAAAAGAAGTTTAGTTCTCCCATTATGCTCATCTCAAATTCGTTCTGCATACACTTTGAAAAATTCTTGCAAAGTTTTTAACTAGAAGAACCAAAAATAATATCATCAACATAAATTTGAACAAGTATGAAATCCTTGCCTTCTCTTTTTATAAATAAGGTAGTATCTACTTTACCTTTGAGAAGCCATTTTGAATTAAAAAATTGCTTAACCTTTCATACCATGCTCGGGGTGCTTCTTTTAAACCATATAAGGCTTTCTTTAGCTTGAAAACAAGGTTTTGTCTTTTAGGATATTCAAATCCTGGTGGTTGTTCCACATAGACTTCTTCTTGAATGACTCTATTTAGGAATGCGCTTTTCACGTCCATTTGGAATAATATGAAATTTTTAAAACAAGCAAAAGCAAGAAGTAATCTTATAGCTTCTAACCTTGCCACGGGAGCATAGGTTTCGTCATAGTTGATGCCTTCTTCTTGTGTGTAGCCTTTTGCTACAAGTCTTGCTTTATTCCTTATCACTTTTCCTTGTTGATCAAGCTTGTTCCTGAAAACCCATTTGATACCAATGATTGATTTTCCTTTTGGTTTAAGAACTAGCTCCCAAACGTTGTTGATTTTGAATTGGTTTAGTTCTTGCATTGCTTCGATCCAGCTTTCAACTTTCAATGCATCTTCTATATTTTTTGGTTTTATCTCAGAAATTAGTGCAAGAGCACTAGAAGCTTCTCGTCTTTTAGACCTAGTACGAACTCCTTCATCAATATTGCCAATGATGAGGTGCGGGGATGACTTGACTTTTGCTTCCAATTTGTAGTTGACTTGTCAATTTGGTGAAGCTCTTCTTCAGTTGGAATTTCTGAATTTGTTTGAAGCTCGGTGTCGAGGCTTGATTTTCTTCATGAGAATTTGTAGACACTTGCCCAGACTCTAAATCTTCAGGTTGAGTCGATTTTGTAACGAATCTTTGAACTTCACATTCATGGATTCTTCCACGGTTGAGTGCGTTTGTTGAAGACTTTGAAAGCTTTGCTTGTCATGGAGTAGCCAAGGAAAATTCCTTCATCTGATTTTTCTTCAAACTTACCAATTCGATCACTTGAATTCTTTAGGATAAAACATTTGCAACCGAATACATGAAAATATGAAACAATTGGTTTCTTACCTTTGAGTAGTTCATAAGGTGTCTTTTCCAATATAGGTCTTAGAAAAATTCTATTTATAATATAACAAGCAGTAGAAGTGGCTTCAGCCCGAAAATGAGGTGATATATTACTTTCAATTAAGAGAGATCTTGCCATTTCTTGCAAAGAACGATTTTTCCTTTCTACAACTCCATTTTGTTGTGGAGTGTATGGGGATGAAAAATTATGTTGAATACCATTGTCATCACAATATTTGGCAAAATCATGATTTTCAAATTTTCCACCATGGTCAATTTTAATACTCGAAATTGCATATCCTTTTTCAATTTGAATCTTATTTGTAAACTTAGTAAAATAAATCAATGCATCAGATTTATTTGCAAGAAAGAAAACCCAAGTAAAACGAGAATAATCATCAACTATAACCAAGCAATATCTTTTACCTCCAATACTTTGTACTCTTGTTGGCCTGAATAAATCCATGTGTAATAGCTGCAAAACACGATTAGTGGATACTTGATTTATAGATTTAAAGGAATTTCTAACCTGTTTACCAAGTACACAAGGAGTGCATAATTCACGCTTTTGATACTTGAGATTAGGAAGTCCTCGAACAAGCTTTTTAGATGATACTTTTGTAATTTGCTTCAGATTGATATGTCCAAGCTTCCTATGCTAGAGGATGACTTCATCTTGAATTGATATCAAGCATTGAGATTTATCGGACCTTATAACTAGCAAATAGATATTCCCATATCTTCGACCGTAAAAAGACTGTGAAAGATCCTTGCTTAATCTAGAACATGTATCTTCTTGAAAATTGATTTTGTATCAGAATCGCATAATTGACTAATACTCGGTAGATTGTAGTTCAATCCTTCAACAAGAGAGACATTGTTAATTGTGAGATTTCCAATCATCACAGTTCCTTGACCAACAATCTTACCCTTGTTGTTACCACCAAAAGAGACATTTCCTCCTTTTATATGAGAAAATTTTGTAAAACAACTTGAGTCTCTGTCATGTGTCTTGAACATCCACTTTGTCCAAATACCACTTGACTTTCTTCTTGAAGGTAACCTGCAATTAAAAGAAAGACTCATATCTTCTTTGGTACCCAGATCTTCTTGGGTCCATCATTGTTAGTAGTATAAACAGTCTTTGCCTTGACTCTTCTTAACAGGTCTCCAAACTTTGAGACATTCCTTTTCAAAATGATCTACACTTTTACATCTTAAACAAGTAAGAGCATGTCTACCAACAGGCTTTACAAAAACCTTTTGGAAATGATTTTTATAAAAAGTTTTTGTTGGCCTATTCCTAATTCTTTCCTTTACTTTTGGGAAATCGATCAAAGGAACGGTTTCTTGTGTCATTCCTAAACCGGATTTATTAAAGTAAGGTCTTTGGATAGAAAGAATCTTATCCAACTTTTCAGAACCTATTGAAAATTTCTTTGAGACTTTCAATAAGTCTTCTTTCAAGCAAGCATTCTCTTTTGAAAGATCATTCTCATTTTCTTTCGAAGCTTGACAAGGGACTTGTCTAGACTTTCAACTTTTTCATGTAAAATTTTTTTCTTGTTGTTTCAGTTTGGAATTCTCCCTTTTCAGTTCAGAAATCCTTTTAAGAGAGCCTTTAAGACTGAGACAAAGTTCATCAATATATTTTGATACTTTGGTAGGAATTTTTAGATTTCTAACCTTGATACCATTGTTTGAGTCTGAGTCTAAATCTGAGTCCGAGTCTGAGTCTGAATCTGAGTCTAAGTCTGAGTCAGAATCTGAGTCTAAGTCTGAGTCTACCATAAGACATATATTTGCATATTCTTCATCACTCTCCTCACATTCGGTGTCACTCCACGTTTCAGCTTTGAGTGCTTTCTTGAACTTTTCAGGTTTTCCTTTCTTTT
Organism: Eucalyptus erythrocorys; assembly: GCA_014182555.1. Classification (NCBI taxonomy): domain Eukaryota; kingdom Viridiplantae; phylum Streptophyta; class Magnoliopsida; order Myrtales; family Myrtaceae; genus Eucalyptus; species Eucalyptus erythrocorys. The sequence continues at coordinate 21,986,798 of CM024605.1, read as the reverse complement.
TCTTCAATAAGGGACGGTTGGGTCGATGTGTCCCTTTTTCTTGCATTCAAAGCAAACAACTTCTTTGCTGGTATCTTCTTCTTCATTTGATCTCCTTTGAAATCTTTGATTGTTTTATTTCTTACCGTTGAATCTTCTACCTTTTCTATTCAACCTTCGAACTCTCTAATCGAAGTGCCAATTCTTCATCATCCAAGTCTTCTTCGAATCTAACATCAGAATCATCATTAGATTTTAAAGCAATTGACTTCTTACCTTTTGTGTCAAATTCCTCATTAAATTGCTCGACTTCATAGGATTGAAGTATGCCGACCAATTCATCCACTTTGAAAGAGGCATGATCCTCTGTGTTTCTCTTATAGATGTTTTGACATGATTCCAATCTTTGGAGAGCCCTCTCAACAATTTATTAACCTTCATAGGTCCTAAGATTGGCTGTCCTTGGTATGCCAAGCCGTTTACAATTTCTGTAAATCGACTGAACATATCCGTGATGGTTTCTTCTGGCTTCATTTTGAAGGCTTCATATTGACCAAGAAGAATGTTGATCTTGGTTTCTTTGACTCGATCTGTTCCTTCATAGGTAATGTGCAATCTGTCCCAAACTTCTTTAGCTGTATCACAAGATGAAATTCTATTATACTCAGTAGGAGATAATGCACAATAGAGAGAGTAAATAGCCTTTGCATCAAGAGCATGTCTCTTAGAAATTTCTGCTTGTGGTAATCCTGCTCCATCAGCTATTTCTTTTCCTGTGCTTGATGTAGCTTTAGGAATAATCTCGTTCTCCACTACATCCCATTTCATAGAATCTTTAGATCTTAGGAACGCCTTCATCTTGTTTTTCCATACGTTGTAATCCTTGCCATCGAAGTAGGGAGGTCTGGTATTACTCTGCCCTTCAATTAACCCTAGAGCCAAAACACTAGCCATAGATCTTTAGCTTCGAAGTAATAACACTTTTAACAAATAAGCAACCTGCTCTGATACCAATTGAAATGGGCTAGTGAATCAACCTAGAGGGGGGTGAATAGGTTGTTGCGGAATTCTTTTGAAATCTTTTGCGATGCAATACGTTGATATCAAATATATATCAATAATAAACAGATTATGTATTCACAAAGTAAGTAGAGTAGGGAAGAGAGACTTGACACAAGGATTATAGTGGTTCGGCTTAGACCAAGCCTACGTCCACTCTCCACGCTGATAGCCAACTAGCTGTAATCACTATGTAACAAAAGAGTGCCTTTACAGTAGACGGATTAGACTTCTTCAATTGACAATCTCTCCTACAGCCTTCTGTTGCTTTCGCACTATATCTCACTCTCTTTGATACACAATTTGAATATGAAAGATTTTAGAGAACAAGTGATTTTGGAGATTCTAACATCAAGATTTTTCTACCAGTCTCTCCTTGTTTCCAAGCAACGTCGATCCACCTTAAATAGTCTTCGTGCCATCATACCCGTTGGCACTTACCAAAACATTCATCCAATCAACCCGTTGGGTTGAATCAATTTAAGTGATCTCCTTTGTCCCGAAAACGTAAGTAGACAGCAGCTCATCAATCTTGTTCGCCCATACAATCAGGATCTTGAGTTCCCAAAATTAGATTCTTCCAAAAATAATCTTGATCTTCAACGGATAAAATCCGAAGAATCAAATCTTCCAAGCTCTTGATCACAGCTAGAGATATTTCATGGTTAAGATTAGGAAACATGAAATCCAATATCTTTCTTTCCGTAGCCATAAGAATAACCTGTCGCCAACCTGTAAAAATCGCGAACTATCTTCAGACTTAGATTTGGGTCTTGAGGGTCATCAGAATGAAACTGAGTCTTGAAGGTCTTCAGACGGAAACTGAGTCTTGACTGACTTCAGACGGAAAAACTTCAGACCAAAATTTTGGGTCTGACTGTCTTTGAAAACCTTTAGACCTTGACAACTTCAGACGTAGCCGATTGAGTCTTGGAGTTCTTAGACCACACTGTTGAGGTTGTTTTGTCAACTTCAAAACTCCAAGGGATTTTTCTTCAACAGCACGGTCTTCTCAAGGCTTGTAAGATCTTCCTTCACTGAAATCAAATCAGCACCCTTCTCATTTGATTCCACTTGAAGTTTGAGTGCGTTGATTTGGTCTTGCATGGACACAGAAGTACTCAGCATAACCTTCTTAAGATCCCTCAGCTCATAATCCATTCCAAACACCTGCTTTTTAAGGTCCAGCATAACATCCAACAGTTGTGAAAATGCTGTCGAGTTAGCATTACCTGTACTAGGACCAGTAGAGTCTGTTCTTGGAGTTTGAAAGCTTGGTACATCCTTTTAGCCCTTTCCCTTCCTGATGGAAAGAATTCTTCAATCTCAGGGAAGTGAGATGCATAAACGTCCTCAGCATCAGCACCAAACCTACTCACATCACTATAATGCAATGGCGATATAGTTCCTTGATCAGCAGCAACTCCCCATGTTTTGTTGCTAGTGGGTGGAGTCGAATATTTCTCGCCAAAATCCATTTCAGCATTATGATGTATCTCGATCTCCTTCCCAAAGAATTCTTGAGCAAAAGATGGCTCAATTCCTTCAGTAATATCCTCCTGAGCCTTGCTCTCCTCTTCATTTTTCCTTCTTCTCTCTTCTCTCTTCCTCTTCTCTTCTCTCCTCTTCTTCTTCTCTTCTCCATGCTTCCTCTTCTTCTTTCCTCTGTCTCTCCTCTTTTTTCCTCTGTTTTTCTTCTTCTTCTTCTTTTCTCTTCCTTTCCTCTTCTTTCTTCCTCTGTTCTTCTTCTCTTCTCACTCTCTTAGCTTCTTCTTTTTCCTCTGCTTCTCTCCTTGCTCTCTCTTCAGCATCAGTTCTCAAACTAATTGTGCTCCTCAACTTTGTGAGAGCAGAAAGAGTCATGGCGTTGTCAAAATCTTCTTCATCATCCTCATCTTGCAGGATGACTTTTCTTCTCTTCTTCTCGGTGACAGCCATGGGCTCTTTGTCCTTTCTCTTGACAGAAGCAGTGGCGATCTCTTTGAATGGAGTCTTCACTTTCAACCCTTCCAATGCTGTGTTCAACTCTGGACTCTTCATCTTCATCACCATTTTATAACTCACAAGCATCAAGCTTAGATTGGTCAGGTAAAGAGGTGCAGGGATTTGAATCTTGAAGTGCCTGAATAAGTTGGTGATGAGAGACGAGTAAGGCAGTTGGCCCTTATCCTTAACCACAGTCCTGTACACGTGGAATAGGATGACATGGGGGAGAGAAAAGGGCCTGCCTTGGTTGAGAGCAAACATCAGCTTGGCTTTTGTTTTGGAGACATCAGTTTTGGAGGTTGTCTTCGGCCTAAGACAGTTGATAATGATCTTGTGCAGCAAAACATTTGAGGCACTCATCCTAGTGTAGGATATTTTGCCTTCCACATTCCTATCACGCACAATTTCAAGAGTAGCATATGCGGTGGAAACTTTGATTGGTTGGAAACTCCTTCTTTCCACCCTAGTCATATCAGCCAGAGTGTCAACATCAACAACATACTCTTTGTCCTTAAAGGTGAAGGACAACCTATTAGCATCTAGAAACGACAAATTTGAGTAAAAATATGCCGTCAGCTCAGGATAGGCATTTGTTGATTCTGTGCAAAACTTCTCCAATTGTAGCCTCGCGAATTTCTCATTAAGATTTAACTTGATTGAGTCAAGGAAATCAAAGTCCACGCTTCTCGGATTCACAACACCTCTTTTCAGCAACTTAGTGTACATCCGTTCATGTTCTCTAGATCGAAAAAGACTATCTTGAGGACAAATAGTGTTCATAGCCACACCCATCCGTGGCTGGAATTGAGAGAAAAGTCTCTCATCATCATCCAATGGCTGATTTATAGTACTATAAAGCAGATCACTAGGTATATTCTCAAGAGTTTTCTGAGCAAACCCTTTACCAACAATACCTAAACCCTCCATCTCTTTCAAGAAGATATATTCACTCTTATATCCTCTCTCCTTCAGAAAATCCTCAATCATTTTCAATTTTGTACCTCCATCCTTCAGCCTTTTACATAGATCAAACGCAAGCTTAGGTCTTAGGGTTCTTACTGGTGCTGCTTCAGTAATTTCTTCCTCAAAATGCTAACTCAAAATCTCCCTTTGTGGAGATTCTTCACCTGTGAGGTCCACCCTGGTAGGACCCTCTTGCTACCTTTGTGGTCCCCTTCTAGAGAGTCTTGAAGATTTTCAAGAAGACATACTTGAATCGCAAGCAAAAGCTCAAATTGTTCGCAAACAAAAGATTGATTTTTGCCGAGAAAAGTAATCGAACAGGGACAGTAATGGAGCTTTTTAGGGTTTTAAAAACTAGAGTAAATGAGATGGATTTTTAAACTTTGTAGCGGATGAAGAAGACAATTCGAAAGTATAAATAGTAAGAAAAGATAAAAAGGAGATACTGAACCATCACAAATAAAGAAAAGATAAAAACTGCCAATTTTGAAAAAGTAAACTACCATAAATATGTCAGACGTCGAATAAAAAGAGATAACAATATTTCAAAAGGCAATTAAAAAGTTAATGCATAAAATAAAAAATATCGAAATACGCAAATAGACTTTAAGACAGAGTCTGAGAATGTTCAGATTTTACCTCAAAGTCTGAACTCTTTCAAACCTTACCTTTGAGTCTGAACACCTTCAAACCTAACTTTTGAGTCTGAACTTTTCAAGACTCTAGTTTTGAGTCTGAATCTCTTCAAGTCTTGCGATATTCAGTCTTGAGCGAATTGATTCAAAGTGAGCCTTTTCTAGGGGCTTTGTGAATATATCTGCCAATTAGTTCTTTGAATCGACGAACTGAATCACCACTTCACCATTCTGAACATGATCTCTAATGAAATTGTCACGCCCCGAACCCCGAGACACATGAACAACCCGCCATGGTCGTGATAATGCGACATTCCCAAGTAGTGTCGCCGACCCAATTTAATTTTTGTTATGCGCATGCGGAACGTAATAAGAATCCCTTGACAAATTAAACACGGGATAGGATAACAGGGACAAAAATCAATTTAATACAAACCACATACAATCATAAAATCAAACAAGGTTTACATGCAGCCAAAGCGGGTCGAGGTCTATACACTAGGGATCGATTCACCATCTAGAAAGAACAGTCCTAAGGCCACTAAAAAGATTCGATCCTCCATCTTCTTGGCTCGCACTCCTTGCCCAACTTCACCGGCAGTCACCCGACTCCACTGGAATCCTCATCTGCGGCCCGAAATGTGGTTCCCACAATGGGGTGAGACATTGTCTCAGCAAGTTCACCCCTCCTAAGCCCCTATTAGAAAGAAAATACACCCCAGCATGACCTAGCCACACATCAAGAAGACTTACCTCGCAACAGTCCGCGCCTGCAGGTTAGTACAATTCATATCATTCAATCAATTGCAATTATGACGATTAAATAAACTAAGGCACAATCATGTCATCAATCAATCAACCACTTGGATCGTCTCAGCGATCAATCGGCTCGGCCGATTACATGTCATTCAATCAAATCAATCATTGCTCCCAACCACAACCCTAAGGGTAGACTCAACAAATCGGTGGTATCACGGCCCCACGTGGCACGACCTTCAAAAAGGTGGTTCAACACTAGTGGCATCACGGCCCCACTCGGCACGACCTTCAAAAAGGTGGTTATCACGGCCCCAAAGGCACGACCTCTAATAGGTGGTTCGGCCTCACAAGGCACGGCCTCTCATAGGCGGTTCAACAGCTAGTGGCATCACGGCCCCACTCGGCACGGCCTTTCCTAGGCGGTTCATCACGGCCTCAATAGGCACGGCCTCTAATAGGTGGTTAATCATGGCTAAATCCCCATCAAATTCTACAATTGGAATTTCTACCCAAAACCCCTAATTTACGTAATCACACTCAATTCGCCACAAATCAAGCATCAAATTAAAATTCTAACATCACGGCGGCGATCGGCACGAAATTCCGGGGCTAAAAATAAATTTTTCCGTTTTTTTAATAATAATATTTAATTAATTTCGGAATATTTTATTATTATTTTATTTATCCGAATTTCGAACCAATTTAAATAAATCTAAATTAAATTCTAATATGTCACATCACACTTAACATTAAACAAATCACTTTTAACTTAATTAAACCCAAATTAACTTAATCTAATTTCCTTAATCCAACTTATATTAAAATAATCTAATCTAACCACCTAAACACACTTAATTCAAATTAAACACACTTATGGCATAATTAACCGGCTAATCAAGGATTAGTGAGGTAACTCACCCGATTAACGCGCTGGACGGACCAAAACGACGAGCGCGACGAGGGGAACAATAAACTCCAAAGCGGGCCTAGCATCCGGGGCCGGGAAGGCGGCCAAAACGGGCCCGAGAGGGCTGCCATACCCATTTTTATGGGCTGCTGCGTTGCGGCCGAGGAGGGAGGAGCGGACGGCGGCTGGCCATGCGCGGCCGACGGGGGGCGGTGGCGTGATGTGGTGGACGGACGGGCGGCGGCTCACGGCGGAGGGGCGACGGACGGCGGCGGGGGAGGACGGACGGACGGGCGGGACGGAGATGAGGCGTGCGGGGCCGGCGAGCGAGACGGGCCGGACGGAGGTGGGGGTGCGACGGGCGGACGGCGCGGCGGACGGAGGCTTAGCGACGGTGGCGAACGGGGCGCGCGGACGGCGGAGCTGTGCGCGCCGGGCGGGCGTGCGGTCGAGTCTTGCTTTGCCTTCCCTTTCTTCCTCTTCTTCCCCTTCTCTCTCTCCATACCAAGGTTGAAGAAGGTGTGGGCCCCCCCCTCTCCTTCTCTCTCTCCCCTTTTCCTTTTTCTTTTCCCTTTTTCTTTCTTTCTTTCTTTCTTTCTTTCTTTCCTCTAGTGGCCCACCATGACATCACCATGATGTCATGGTCCACTATCCCCTCCCCTTCCATGACTTAATTCAATGGGTGCAATTAACTTTCCGCCGGGGTCCAAATCTTGTACCTCTTAATTTCTTCAATTTTCCTTCCAATTGAATCCAATTGAAGTCCACAAAAATTAATCCAATATCCCCACAGTTTAATTCACACATTGGCTCGTCCATAGAACCAATTTAAATCCTAAAAGTACGACCATAGGCGAACCTTATAATTTCCCTTAATTCCATTCAAATTGACTCCCATAAAATCAACTGATATCTCACTTATCAAATTGATTATTTTCTTTATCCAAAAAAATCCCTCATATTCTTCAATTTCACAATCCCCGGCTTCAGCTGAGCGAAAACGACTCTATTTATCCAATCGAAATCAGGGCCCAAAAATCGGGATGTCACAGAAATGATGCTCGATTTCAATGTGCTTTGCTCTTGAATGAAGTATTGGATTCTTTGTGAGGTTGATTGTGCTTGTGTTGTCACATTTGATTTTTGTGTACGATTCCTCAACTCCAAAGTCTCTCAATTGTTGTTGCATCCATAGAATTTGAGAACAACAACTCCCAAGAGCTATGTATTCTGCTTCAACGGTTGAAAGAGCTACTGTACCTTATTTTCTTGAGAACCAAGAAACCAACCTGTTTCCCAGTAGTTGACAAGTACCTGTAGTGCTTTTTCTATCCACTCTACAGCTAGCAAGGTTAGCATCAGAATATCCAAGGAGAGCAAAGTCTCCTTCTTTGGAATACCATAGACCTAGCTTTGATGTGGTTGCAATATATTTGATGATACGCTTCACAGCAATCATGTGAGATTCTTTAGAATTAGATTGAAATTTAGCACAAATGCAAACACTAAATAAAATATTAGGTCTAGATGCTGTAAAATAAAGTAGTGAACCGATTATACTCCTGTAGAGTTTTTGGTCTACACTATTTCCTTCTTCATCTTTATCTAGCTTTGATGAGCTTGACATAGGAGTTTCTGTTTTTTTGCAATTCTCTATTCCAAACTTCTTGATGAGGTCTTGTGCATACTTTTCTTGGTGGATAAATGTTCCTTCTTTTAATTGTTTGACTTGAAGTCCCAAAAGAAGTTCAATTCACCCATCATGCTCATCTCAAATTCATTCTGCATACAACTCGAAAAATTCTTGCAAAGATTTTCATTAGAAGAACCAAATATTATATCATCAACATAAATTTGAACAAGTATGAAATCCTTGCCTTCTCTTTTGATAAATAAGGTAGTATCTACTTTACCTTTAGAGAAACCACTTTAAATTAAGAAATTACTTAACCTTTCATACCAAGCTCAAGGTGCTTGTTTTAAGCCATACAAAGCTTTCTTTAGCTTGAAAACAAGGTTTGGTTTTCTTGGATCTTCAAATCCTGGCGGTTGTTCCACATAGACTTCTTCTTGGATAATTCCATTTAGGAATGCACTTTTCACGTCCATTTGGAATAACCTGAAATTTTTAAAGCAAGTAAAAGCAAAAAGCAATCTTATAGCTTCTAACCTTGCTACCGGAGTATAGGTTACATCATAGTCGATTCCTTCTTCTTGTGTATAACCTTTTGCCACAAGTCTTGCTTTGTTCCTCATCACTTTTCCTTGTTGATCAAGCTTGTTCCTGAAAACCCATTTGGTACCAATAATTGATTTACCTCTTGGTTTAGGAACGAGTTCCCAAACATTGTTGATTTTGAATTGATTCAATTCTTCTTGCATAACTTCAATCCAGCTTTCATCTTTCAATGCATCTTCTACATTTTTAGGTTCAATCTCAGAAACAAGTGCTAGAGCACTAGATTCTTCACGCCTTTTGGATCTTGTACGAACTCCTTCATCAATGTTGCCAATGATGAGATCTGCAGGGTGACTGAATTTATACTTCAAATTCGCAATTGGTTTATCACTTTGATGAGACTATGTTTCAGTTGGAGCTGCTGATTTGGTTTGAGGCTGAGTGTCTGAGACTTGATTTTCTTCAAGAAAATTCGTAGACGCTTGGCTAGACTCATACTCTTCAGGTTGAGTCTGAATTTGAACTGAGTCTTCAAACTTCACATTCATGGATTCTTCCACAGTCTGAGTTCGTTTGTTGAAAACTCTGAAGGCTTTACTTGTCATTGAGTAGCCAAGAAAAATTCATTCATCTAATTTTTCTTCAAACTTACTAATTCGATCATTAGAATTTTTTCAAGATAAAGTATTTACAACCAAATATTTGAAAAAAAAAAAAAAGAGATAATAGGTTTCTTACCTTTGAACAATTCATAAGGCGTTTTATCTAAAATAGGTCTTAGAAAAACTCTGTTTATAATATAGCAAGCATTTGAGGTAGCTTCAGCCTAAAAATGAGGAGAAATATTACTTTCAATCAAAAAGGTTCTTGCCATTTTTTGCAAATAACGATTTTCCTCTCTACAACTTCATTTTGTTGTGGAGTGTATGGGAATGAAAAATTATGATGAATGCTAGAGTTATCACAATATTTAGCAAAATTATGATTTTCAAATTCACCATCATGATCAGTTCGAATACTTGAAATTGTATATCCTTTCTCAATTTGAATTTTCTTTGCAAACTTAATAAAATAAGATAAAGCTTCAAATTTATTTGCGAGAAAGAATACCTAAGTAAAACGTGAATAATTATCTACTATTACCAAACAATATCTTTTACCTCCAATGCTTTAAGTTCTTGTTGGACCGAATAAATCCATGTGTAGTAGCTGCAAAATACATATAGTGGATACCTGATTTATAAATTTATAAGAATTTCTAACCTGTTTTCCAAGTATGCAAGGAGTGCATAATTCATGCTTTTAATACTTCAGGTTAGGAAGTCGCCGAACAAGTTTTTTGGATGAAACTTTTGCAATTTGCTTCAAGTTGACATGTCCAAGCTTTCTATGCCAAAGAATGACTTCATCTTGAATTGATATCAAGTATTGAGAACTGTTAGACTTTATATCCAGCAAATAAATGTTTCCATATCTTCGTCCAGTAAAAGATTGTGAGAGGTCTTTGCTTGTTCCAGAACAAATATCTTCTTGAAAATTGATCTTGTATCCAATGTCGCATAATTGATTAATACTCAGAAGATTATAGTTCAATCCTTCAACCAAAGAAACATTATTGATTATGAGGTATCCTATCTTCACAGTTCTTCAACCAACAATTTTTCCTTTGTTGTTGCCACCAAAGGGGACATTTCCTCCTTTTATATGAGAGAGTTTTGTGAAACAATTTGAATCTCCCGTCATGTGTCTTGAACAGCCACTATCCAAATATCACTTGATTTTCTTCTTGATAGTGACCTGCATTTAAATGAAAAACTCAAGTTTTCTTTGGTACCCAAACATTCTTGGGTCCATCATTGTTAGTACCATAAACAGTCTTTGCCCAACTCTTCTTAACAGGTCAACTTTGGGACAATCCTTCTCAAAATGTTCTAAGCTTTTGCACTTTGAACATCTAAGAGCATTTCTTTCAATAGGCTTTACAAAAACCTTTTGAAAATGATCCTTGTAAAAAGATTTTATATGCCTATTCTTAATTCTTTCTTTTACCTTTGGAAAATCAATTAAAGGAATGATTTCATCTGTCATTCCTAGACCAGATTTATTAAAATAGGGTCTTTGAATAGAAAGAATTTTATCCAATTTTTCAGATCCCATTGAAAATTTCTTTGTGACTTTCAAAAGATCTTCTTTCAAGCAAGCATTTTCTTTTGAGAGTACAATTTCATTTTCTTTTGAAACAGCAAGACACTTATCTAGATTTTCAAATTTCTCAAACAAAGTCTTTTCTTGTTATTTCAATTTGTAATTCTCCATTTTTAGTTCAGAAATCCTTTTAAGAGAGCCTTTAAGACTGAAGCACGGTTCATCAATGTAGTTCGACACATTGGTAGGAATTTTTGAATTTCTAACCTTGACACCACTATTTGAGTCTGAGTCTGAGTCTGAATCAGTCATAAGACAAATATTTGCATACTCTTCTTCACTCTCTTCACATTCAATGTCACTCCATGTTTTAGCTTTAAGTGCTTTCTTGAACCCTTCTGGTTTTCCTTTCTTTTTTTTTAATAAGAGACAGTTGGGTCTGATGTGTCCCTTTTTCTTGCATTCAAAATAAACAACATTCTTATTGGTGTCTTCTTCTTCATTTGACTTCTTTTGAAATCTATAATTGTTCTGTCTCTTTCCATTAAACTTTCTTCCTTTTCTATTTAACCTTCTGAACTTTCTAATCAGAAATGCCAACTCCTCATCATCCAAGTCTTCTTCTGAATCTATAACATTAGAATTATCATTAGATTTTAAAGCAATTGACTTCTTACCTTTAGTGTCAAAGTCCTCATTGAATTGCTCGACTTCATATGATTGAAGTGTGCCAACCAACTCATCTACAGAAAGAGGCATAATCCTCTGTGTTTCTCTTATGGATGTCTTGACGTGATTCCAATCTTTGGAGAGTCCTCTCAACAGTTTATTGACCTTCATTGGTCCTGAGATTGGCTGTCCTTGGTATGCTGAGCCATTTACAATTTATGCAAATCGACTGAATATATCCGTGATGGATTCTCCTGGCTTCATTTTGAAGGCTTCATATTGTCTAAGAAGAATATTGATCTTGGTTTCTTTGACTCGATCTGTTCCTTCATAAGTGACATGCAATCTGTCCCAAACTTCTTTAGCTATTTCACAAGATGAAATTCTATTATACTCAGTAGGAGATAATGCATAATATAGAGAATAGATAACTTTTCCATCAAGGGCTTGTCTCTTTGAAATATCGATTTGTGATAATCCCACTCCATTAGGTAATTGTTTCCTTGTAGTTGATGCAGCTTTAGAAACAATTCCTTTCTCCACCACATCCCATTCCTGAGGATCTTTGGATCTTAGGAATGCCTTCATCTTGTTTTTCCATACATTTTATTCCTTTCCATCGAAATAAGGAGGTCTGGTATTGCTTTGGCCTTCAATCAAACCTGGAGCCAAAATACTAGCCATAGATCTTTAGTTTTAGAAATAATAAATTCTTCTAATAAAATAAGCAACCTGCTCTGATATCAATTGATAAAGGCTAGTAAATACACCTAGAGGGGAGTGAATAGGTGTTTATGGAATTCTTTTCAAATCGTTGGCTGAAATATCCTTTAGTATGGAAATCACATAGAAATAAATAAATCATGCATCCATAAAATAAATAGAGTAGGGTAAGAAAAATTGACACAAGAATTATAGTGGTTTGGCTTATTGCAAGCCTATGTCCACTCTCCACGCTGGCAGCCAACTGGATGTATTCATTATGTAGCAAATGAGAGCTTTTACAAATCACGAGCTAGACTTCTTCAGTAGAAAGTCTCTTCTACAGCTTCTTGCTGTTTCACACTATAAGTGTCTTTCTTTGAAACACAATTTTGAGCACAAGAGATTTTGAGAACAAGAGATTTCAAAGGTTCTAACTTCGAAATTTTTCTATCGGTTCTCTCATATTCTCGAACAACTTCGACACACCTTAAATATCCTTCGTGCCTCCATAGCCGTTAGCACTTTCCAAGAATTCATCCAATCAACCCGTTGGACTAAATCAATCAAAGTGATCTTCACGTTGTCAAATATATAGGTAGAAAATAGCTTGTCAATCCTGCTCGCCCATACAATTAGGATCTTGAGTTTCCAAAGTTAGATACTTCAAAAAATTCGCTTGATCTTCAACGGATAAAATTCAAAGAAAAAATCTTTCGAGCTCACAATCACAGCCAAAGATATTCCATGAATAAGTCAAGGAATATAATATCCAAATCTTAATTTCCTTAACCATAAAAATAACATAATTGTCTTCAGACTTTGAGTGGGTCTGGAGATCTTTAGACCATAGAACTTCAGACCGTAACTCTGGGTCTGACTATCTTCAGACGGAAACACTTGGGTCTTCAACTCTTCAGACTTAACCGACTGAGTCTTGGATTCTTCAGACTTTACTGACAAGGATGTTTTGTTAACTTCAAAACTTACAAGGGATTTTTCTTCAACACTCTTACCCTAATCTCCTTATCTTAATTGCTACTTGATTTAATTGCTTCATAGATTTATTTATAAGTTGTTTACATCTTGAGTCATTATTCAAAGGCGAATGATTAAACTCTTTCAAAGAAATTTTATATACACCTATTCACCCTCCCTTTAGGTGTGTTTACTAGCCCTTTTCAGGGTCATGATCATACCCCGCATCATGACAAATCTCGATTCTTTCTTACAATTGTTGATGATACCCATACCACTTGGGTTTTCCTTATGCAATTCAAGAGTCAAATCTTTTCCTATTTCTCAAGTTTGCTTTCCCATATTAGAAATCAATTCAATAAATCTATGAAACAAATTCATACAAACAATGGGCACGAATTCTTTACTAATGATTGCAAAACATTTCTATCTTCTCATGGGATACCCCATGAAAGTTCTTGCACTTATACCCCTAAAAAAATGGTATTTTTAAGTGCAAACATAGACATCTCTTAGAAGTAGCTAGAGCACTCAAATACCAAGCTTCCATTTTTGAAAATCTTTAGGGAGATTGTGTGATCACGGTAGCCTATCTATTTAATCGCATGCCACCTTAAATTCTCAATGGTCAAACTCCTTATGAAATGCTTTATGAAAAACAACTAGAGTTAGGGTTTTTGGGTGTTTATGTTATGTAACAACTATGGGCCGTTGGGATAAAATGGATCCTCGTGCCACTCAGTGTGTTTTTATGGGATATCCTACTCTGTAGAGAGGATACCGAGTTATGGAGATATCTACAAGGCATTTCTTTATAAGCAGTGATGTTATATTTCATAAAGACACATCCCCATTTTGAGAAATGGCTTCCTTTTCCAAATCATCTTCATTATCAGGGCAACGTCAGTTTCTAGCAGAAGAAAAATTATCCATGACTCCTCAATATGTCCTCATTGCACCGAAACCTTCCATGCCAATCTTGTAGGATTCCTTAAGCCAAGCAGCTAAATCTCCAATATTATTTGAAGATACTCATTTGATTGCATCTATTATATCTACTTCATCTCCATGGAAGCCTCCTCAAGAATCTGTCGGTACCTAAATAGGTACCACCGAAATAGCCTCAACGTCCTGGATGCACTATTCATCCTCCCACATGAACAAAGGACTACATATGCTCCCCATTGAGCTCTCTAGATACACAATATCATGTATCCTCCTATGTCTCCTTTAGCCGATTATCGCCAAAACATATATGCTATATTAGAGGAATAGGAGCCATCTTCACGTGACCAAGCAATAAGTGACGATAGATGGAGACAAGCAATGGAGGCTAAACTTAATGCATTCATCGAGAACCACAATTAGGATGTTGTGTGATTACCCCCAAATCGGAAGCCGATTGGATGCAAATGGGTATACAAAATTAAATTCCAGGTAGATGGCTCCATTGAGCGATACAAGGCTCAATTAGTTGCTAAAGGATTTAAACAACGAGAAAGGTTTTTTTCTCTCCAATTGCCAAGGAGGTCACTATTTGTTCGTTCTTATCCATTGCAGTTACTTACAACTGGCCCCTACATCAAATGGATGTCCATAATGCCTTTCGTCATGCTGATCTAGATGAAGAAATTTATATGGAACCTCCACAAGGTTTACGCAAACAGGGAAGTCTTGGACATATTGTCTACACAAATCCTTATATGAATTGGAACAAGCATCCAAACAATGGTATGCCAAGCTCACTGCTGCCCTAACTAATACAGGTTTCCAGCACTCTGAACATGATTATGCTCCATTTACATGGACCACAGGAAATTCATCAATTTATTTGCTAATATATGTTGATGATATCCTTGTCATGGGCAATAATGACTATCATGTTGCAAAGTTCAAAGAATATTTGCACTCTACCTTCCACATCAAGGATTTGGGACCATCCAAATATTTTCTTGACATTGGAATTGGTCAGTCCAATAAAGGAATCAGCTTGAGTCAAAGGAAATTTGTCTTGGAAATTATTTCTAAAGCAAGATTGTTAGGTTACGGACCAGCTATTCTAACAATTAAACAAAATGCCAAGCTAACGACCCATGAGTACGATGTGGATTCCTCTTCACCTGTTGAGGATCCATTACTTAAGGATCTATCAGGATATCAGTGACTTGTTATGAAGTTGATATTTTATCATGACAAGACTGGACATTTATTATGTAGTGCAAATAGTCAGCCAGCCAGTTCATGTATAGCCTGAAACAATCTCATATGAATGTAGTTCTAAAGGTTGTAAAATATTTGAAAGGATATCCAGGACTTAGTATATTCTTATCTCGTGATTCCGACATAAAGATGACAACTTATTATGATATAGATTATGCTACTTGCCCAATAACCTGGAGATCCATAACTGGTTTTTGCATCAAATCGGGAAGATCTTTAATCTCATGGAAAACGAAGAAAGAATCGACTATATCACTCTCATAAGTCGAATCAGAGTATCGAGCCATGGCAAAAACTACATGCGAAATAGTTTGGATATGAGGACTACTCTTGGACCTTGGAATACAAGTCAATTGACCAAGTGAAATGTTCTGTGATAATGATGCTGCACTCAAACTAGCAACAAACCCAACTTTTCACGAAAGAACAAGATATATAGAAGCTGTTGTTATTTCTCTCGAGATAAGATTAGAAAAGGAGTCCTCGTAACAAAAGGAATTGGAACTGCAGAGCAACCTGCAGACATTTTTACTAAGCCACTATGCCAAAGAAAATATATGTACCTACTAAGCAAGTTAGGTTTCCTTGACATATATAGACCACCAGCTTGAGGAAAAGTGTTGGAAATATGAAGGGATATTGTTAAATATACCAACTGCAGCATTGATCTTGATTGTGATTATGGCCACTGGAGTGCATGATTTTCTTTGTGTCAATCATGTGCTTTTCCTCTGAAAGAGATTTGGCTATTAACTACAAATCACGCATGTGCTAGTGAGCTTGAAATCCTCTATGTGATTTGAGGCCCACGGATGTTTTCATGGACTGGCCCAATTGGAAGACTGGCCTGACTAGGCAATTTGGGCTGGCCCAAAACAACAAACCCAACCCAGGCAATGAAATGAAAGGCTCGGCCAGGGGACGCCGAGCTGGAAAGCGCGCCTGGAAAGCGGGGGGGCCCACCCCAGGAAAGAGGGGGATGGTAAAGAGACGGGGCCACCCCTACTTTGCATTTTGCTTTGCAACGAAGCAAACGCCGGCGTTTGGCCGACGCTACTCAATCACAGCCCGTGATTTTAGCTTTCCTATATATGCCCAGGCGGCTGTAGCTAACTATCATTTCTCTCGAAATCCTTTCTACTTCTCTCAATTCGTCAACAAAAAATGAGCTAGTTAATGAAAACATTTTTCACTTTTAGGAAAAAAAACACCTTTAAAAGTGGGGAAATATTTTCCACTTTTTAAAAGTAGAAAATATTTTCCATGACTTATTTTACCTCATTTTATTTTACCAAACACATTTTCCTTTTACTTTTATATCTTCTTTTAAACAAAATCAAGTTTTTAATTCTTTTTCTTTTTCTTCTTCCTTGGCTAGTTGCCGGTCACGGTGGCCGTCTGCGATCGGCCACAAGCCAACTCAAGCCTAGCCAGCCTATGGCAAGGCTCTGTCTTGTTGGACTTGGCAAAGTCAAGCTCAATCGAGGCTAGCAAGCTTAAGCCTTAGCAGACTCAGTAAGCTAGGCGAGGTGGCTTGGGGGGAGGCCCAAGATTGCCAATGACCGGTTGTTGACCAAGCCAAGGAAGAAAAAGAAAAAGAAAAAGAAAACAAAGAAACAAAGAAAAAAGGGAAAGGGAAAAGGAAAGGAAAAAGTAAAAAATGTAAAATTTGATTTTTAAAAATAAATAATAAATATAATTATTGAAAAGGAGTCCATGGAGGAAAAAATTTTCTTATTGAATAGTGAAAAATATTATCTAATTCATTTTCAAATTTTAGTCGAACACCAGAAAATATGATTATTTACCTAGAAAATGGCTTCTTGGAAAACAATTTCCAGAAACACCATATTTTTCGCAAAACGAATGGAGTCTAAGTGAAGAATAGATTTTTGATTTCCGTTTGGTATAGTTCATAGTGATTGCATTGTTCCATATCTTTACCTTACTACTGTTCATTGACCCTAACGATGATCGGTACACAACTATGTATGAATACCCACCACTCTTACCTACTCCCAAAAACTAGATGTTTTACCCTTTATTTGTTGTTACCATTACGTTGTAATTTTCTCATCGTAAATGCTCGTCATTTTTGTCGTGTTTCTCATTAAGTATGCGTCTACTTGTTGGACAATAGTACTAGTAGGTGCCTTGTGTTGGCGTGATCTTTGTCTCCTTGGATCTCCTAAAGAGATTTATCAAAATTCAGGCATGATTTTTCTAATGCAAAAAATTCGATTTTTCTAATTTAAACACATATCAATATTGTAAGATATGCCATGCACGCACACACGCACAAATATTGCACGTACATTGCATGTATATTGTACTTATATTACTTGTACATCTCCTTTTGATTGTGCATATGTTGATTGAGATATTATCTTAATGTAGTTATTTAATAAAGCTTATGAATAGGCTAATGTGTAATGTTGATTCCCAAGTTTTGATCACAATGGAGCGGTGAGCTCTATAAAGCATTTTTCAATGTTGGACGTGTTTTGGGTTCCCTTCTTGGAGGGTAGGTTTTAGATGCTCATAATTAAAAATAGTTAAAAGTATAGAATTGTTGGTAACCAAACTTTGCAATTCATTTAGGTTCAAATCACATAGAAAATTAGGATTAATTTGAACCCTAGCAAAAATAATTTTCATTAAATCGCATCACATATAGACATTAGGCACATTTGCATTACTAGTATTAAAAAAATTATTAATGAATTAATTTTAATTAAATTAAAAAAAAACTGAAAAACTAAAAAAAGTAATAGGGTCAAGCTAGAGACAGCCAAGCCTGGCCCCTTCTTCTTTCCAGTTTCATTTTCCCCACTTGGGCCACCCCAAGCTATTCCCTTTCTTTTCAACTCAAGCCATCCCCTCCTTTCCTCTTCTAGGCCATCGCTAAATTTGGCGAGGGTGTGGCAACCTTTGCCCATAGCCAAAATGGCCTGGGCGAGGGTCGCTAGTGACCTTTGTTGGCCATAATTAAGAGAAAATGAAATAGAAAAACTTAGAATTTTTTTTTAAAATTTTATAAAAATAATTTAACGTCGTTGCTAGCGATGCCAAGTAAGAAGATCATCACTCATGCTAGCAATTTCCAATTAAAATTGGCCGAAAAAATTGAATTGACAAATTATCAAAAGATTTAGAATTAAGTTGATCATATTAAAAATGTATATGATTGAATTGGCATCAATGCAATAAATTTATAATTTTTATTTTGTAAGTTTACTTGTATTAAAAGGCTAGGGTCTCTCTTTGATACGCTTAAAAGTTTGTCATTTATTTGATGATAGGCCAAAAATTGATTTTCTTTGGGATAATTCTTCAAAACTCCCATCACCTTCACCACAATTTCGCAATAGCTTCCAAATTTTGAAAAGTTATAGATTATTCCCCAAAATGTTGATATTATTATGCAATAGCTCTCGAAATTTTACAAGTTACCCCCAAGAACTTTGATTTTTGTTGCAACCATTAGTTTTGTCATCAACATAACCATTAGATGTTATAGTGAGAAATTGGTTAATTCACTTTTTTTTTAATCAAAAAATTCCTTCATCACCCAATTAATAAAGTTATAGAACAACATACTATGGTTATTCTGTTCTGATAAGAAATTCGAGCTCTCCTATCATATGAAAGAGTTATGCAGATAGAAAAACTGGCCGCTCGGAATGGAAACCGAAATTCAGGGGGAGTTCCTTAACCTTCCAAATTTGGGGCCTATCACACAATAGTGTCGAAGTTTAGGACCATAAATATCTAATTTTGTGAAGTTCTGGGCCTATTACACAACTGTTCCGGAGTTAAGGAGGCAATTATATCCTTTTGTTTTTCCTTTTCCAACTTATCCCCCTCTTTACTTTCCACACTTTTTTTTTCCCGCAGCTTTATCCGTCCGCGATGATTTCCACTAATTGAGGCGACCACCACGACAACCACCACCCTCGTTAATACATCCTCGTTATCTTCGTTAAGAAAAAAGTACCAAACTCGTTGACGACATTGCTTCCCCGTCTCCTTCTCCTCCGGTCTCAGCACGTTCGATCCTCCTTTCCCCGACATTTTCTCTCGCTTTTCACTTCACTTTCCTCTTCACGCGTACAAGCCGCCTCTCTCGATGACTTAAACTACCGTATCTCCTCCCTCCTTATCCGGGTGTCTCCATAAATGTCCGTCGCTTTCTGCCCATTCTTGTCTTCTGCAACATCAATGTTCTCTTGCTCCGCAAGCGTCCCTCAAAAGTTCGCACCTTTCTCCTTCGCCATCGCAACAACTTTACAAATCTGTTGTGGGCTTCGCTAGATGCCAGTTTCTTGGCTCGATCATTTCCATTTCTGCTTCGATTTGGAGGTCCTCTGGTCCTTTGCGCAGGTGCCCGCCGTGAGGAAAATCGCCTTCGCCTTCCGACATTTGAGCTGCGGTTGAGGTTGCTCGGTAGGCTTGTCTTGAAAGGGATTAGCGTGTAAGCAAGGTTAGACCTTCTTGATATGACTTTTCTGCTCTTTTATTTTGTTTTCATTTGATGGGTTGTGCTGCGCAAGCATCGCTGTTTCGATTTTCGAGATTTTGCGCAAATTCATAGGCATTTCGGTTTTCTCATCTTCGAGTTGCTACGACTTGATTTCTGCTAAATTTCGAATTTTTCTCCTAGCAAATTCAGAATCTTTACTGGGTTTTTCTTGCATTTCAAAATCTTGCAGCTTTTTGGTTTCCTTTTTTGCGCTATTTCTTTTTAAATTGAGATGAGGGATACGGATGAGTAGAAGAATCATTGACCTTGTCGAGCTGAATCTACAGTGCCATATGAGTATGAAAGCGTGCATTCTAGCTTTTATTGATGAGTAGAAGAATCGTTGTCATCGTCTTTGATTTGTCAAGATCCTGCCTTAAAAGCTAATGCTTATTATTCTTCCTAATGTTGGGGATGCTTCGACTAGATTCTTTTGGAATTTGGAATCTTGTATGATTTAGGATGCGAAGTAATAACTTTCTTGCTGTATCTTGAAGTTCTTGTACTTTTTTGTGGTGCTGAAGTTGGGGAAGAAAATTGAGTGTTTATTTAGCTGAGTTTGCAGTCTACCAATTGAAAGTTCTTTCTTTTTTCCAGTTTCTTGTGCTATTCCTTGGTAGTTTTTGTTGGGTTGAAGTCTAAAAATGACGGGAGGGCAGTCCAGCAAGAAGAGAAGTGATGATGCCCTGCCGCCTCCCCTCCCATTGAACACGAATGCCCAATACATGGCCGATCTGACCTCTTACGAGGATGCTTGTAGGACTGACCCTGACTTGCAAGCCTTTGATCACACCCTTCATGAGCGTACAAACCGCGTCATCAATAGTCTTGCAGTCGGTGTAGAGGTTCGGTCCCTGTCTTTTGAGTCTCTGAGAGAAGTGACAGGTAGTCTGCTGGAAATGAACCAGGAAGTAGTCAAAGTCATTCTTGAATGCAAAAAAGATATTTGGAATAATCAAGAACTGTTTGCTCTGGTCGAAGATTACTTTGAGAACAGCCTGCAGACGCTAGACTTCTGCACTGCTCTGGAAAAATGCCTAAAGCGTGCTCGTGACAGCCAATTACTGATCCAGTTCGCAATCCAGCAATTTGAACAAGTGGAAGACGGGATTGAAGGGAACAAGTATGCAAAAACCTTGGAAGAACTGCAGAAGTTTAGGGCAGCTGGGGATCCTTTTACTGAGGAATTCTTCGTGATCTTCCAATCCGTTTATAAGCAGCAGTTGGCAATGTTGGAGAAACTACAAGTTCGGAAGAAGAAGCTTGATAAGAAGCTAAAATCTACCAAAACATGGATGAGGGTCTCTAACGTGATTTTCGTCGCCGCTTTCGTGTCAGCATTGATATTCTCAGTCGTGGCAGCAGCAGTGGCAGCACCGCCTGTCATAACAGCTTTGGCTGGTGCGATAGCTGTCCCAATTGGCTCAGTGGGTAAATGGTGTGACTCCCTGTGGAAGAACTACCAGAGTGCTCTCAAAGGGCAGAGGGAGCTGATCAGCTCAATGCAGGTTGGGACTTACATAACTATCAAGGACATGGATAGCATTAAGGTTCTTGTCAGTAAGTTGCAGGTCGAGATTGAGTCTTTTATGCAAAATGCTGATTTTGCTTCTGGTGAAGATGAGGCTGTCAAGCTCGCTATAGGTGAGATCAAGAAAAGGCTGGCAATATTTATGGAAAAGGTCGAAGATCTGGGTGTACACGCTGACAAGTGTAGCCGGGAGATAAGGAGGGCGAGAACGGTTGTGGTGCAAAGGATAATCAGACACTCAAATGGCTAGAGAAGTCTCTACAGGCGTGAACCTCTAATACTCTGAGAACTCTTAGTCTAAATTCTCATCAATTATTGACCTTACCAATTAACCTTCAATCCACTATGATAAAGATTGAGGGTGAGCAGTTTGTTGTATTAGCAGTCTTATAAATCATGTAATACCATTGCTGATTTCTGTTTCCACAGCAGGATGTTAGCTTTATTTTCTGCTTTTTCATGGTTTGACACCGAGTATTTTTCATGGATTGTTCATGACTTATGGTCCACATGTGACCCCATGTGACCCATGTCCATTAAAAAATTGCAGGATGTATAAACATTTTTCAGTTCGTTGTGATGAATCCAGTCTCCTATATTTTTCTTTAAGGCGGTACTTCTCATATATCTCCGTTTGCTTTCTGCTGGAACTAGTTAGTAACAGCCATTGTGATTTTGCAAACTGACCAGTGAGATAACATTAGTCATTAGGTACTATGCATTCTCCAGTGTAGTGTTACCTGCGATTTCGATTGTGACTGTATTTTTCTGTCCAAAGTGTGCCAAGAATGCCAAACTAAAAGCTTTTGCCATCATGTTTAAGAAATGTTCTGACCAACAAGCAAAAGCTTCTTGATGCGGCATGCCGTGGGAGCAAAACCTGAAAAGAATTTGCTCAGGTGATCCGTCTTTCTGATCCTTGCGAACCTGCAATATCTGATCTCCTCCTTGTCTTTGTTACGGATGAAGGCGTAAGTCATATGTGACCGGCGAATTCGAGGGGAGTGAAGACTCTTCAGACTGATAAGCCCTCTGATGTCTCGATGTCAATTTGTGTCAGCTTCAGTTAGCGAGAAGTAAATTGCTTCGACCTACCTCAAGATCGCGCGATAAGTTGTGAAAAATAAATCGAGATTCTTATCTCAACTCATCTCAAGATCGTGGCCTTGAGCTGTGATCGAGAGGATCCCGATCTTTTTCATTTTTGCATAGCAAGTGTGTGGGTGTGTTAGTAGCTTTTGAGATTGTTTCCCATTTGGCAGTTGTAATCTTGACATCTTCAATCCAAACACTATATGCTCTACAGCAAGTTCACTTTGACTTCATACCACCGTTAAGAGCCACTTCGCATGTCAAGTAACTCTGATGAATTAGTAAGACTGCATTCTTTATTTTAATGTGTCAATGATCACACACCTCAGCCCATTAATTGGGGAGAAAAGTTTTTCTTCCCTCTCCTTTGGGAATATCCCCGAAATTTTATGTTTTAGAGTTTAGACAAAGTAATTTAAGATCGTCCTTAGGACCAACCTTCGAAAATATGATGTATATGTTGAAAATAATAATGTTAACTTTGACAAAGTCAAGTTGATATATGTGCATTGCTAAGTCCCTTCTTGGTAAGGATTTGGATTTGGAACTCCTAAGTTCAAGTATCAACGAGATTGTTATGTTTGTTATAGCTAGATCTATCACCTAGAGATGGGTGAATAGGTGAATGTGCGGAAATAAAAAAAGTTTTAAACAAATATTACAGCGAGACAACTTCTGATGAAGTGATAAGATTTTACGAAAGTATAATTCCATCACAATTAATAAAAATGAGTAAAGAATAGAGAATTACACAAAAAGGTTTATAGTCGTTTGGCTTTTGCAAGCCTACGTCTATTCTTCAACACCACAACCTATTTATTGGCTAGAATCTACCGATAAGAAGTTAAGAACCGATGAAAGGTTACAAGATCTGAGTTCTGAACACTTAAGTTTGTGTGTATAACTCCTCATGCACTCTCAACCTCTAAATGGTTACACAATAATGCTCACAGAGATGAAAGTATAAGATCAACAAAACACACACTTTTGAGACTTTGGAATTAAAAATTTCAATTTTTGTGAATGCAAATTCATAATCCCTTCAACTTCAAAACCTTCTCTTATGCTCCTCCAAGTCTAAGCTGACCGTTGGACATATATCTAGAAGGATCATCTAGCCAATCTACTCGTTAGTTCTGGATTTGGTTAAAAAGATTTGATTGCTTCAGGATCACTAAGGGTAAAGCTTCCCATATGTTCTACCGCCCATACAGCAGTTTGAGTTTTCAAAAGTTGAGTGTTTACAAATGAAAAGAATATTTAATCTCTAATAAGAAATTCCATGAAGGTTGAATGTCCGATAGATATTAGGAAGATTTTCCTTTAGAAACTTCTTATAAAAATGGCGAGGAATCCAAGCAATCGCCAATAGCCTTTGCATGAGTGTATTTGACTTCTTCCTAGCCATTTGACAAAGTATGTAATGAACAAAATCTCTAAGTTTTGTCAATCATCAAAACTACTTAGTGAATATTTTCTCAACAATCTCTCCCTTTTTTAAGATAACAAAACTTGCACGAGTAGAACTTTTAAGGAGATGAAAAAATTTGAAATTTATGTAACTCTTAAATAAAGCCAATTTTGAAATGAGGCACAGTCAAATTATAAGAATATCTGCATTGAAAGAGTTTTAGCGAAACTCTTATAGCTAATGCTCTGAATTTAAAAATAAAGGACAAGAACAATTTAACCAATCGCCTTAGCTTTTGCGATGCTCAGAGTTTTTAGGGATCATGTAGAGAAAGTATTAGTGCAGTAAAGTTTGCAATAAGAGTTTTGCTGGTTCTCTTTCTCCCCCTTTTTGTCAACAATAAAAAAAGATACTAGATAAAGCACAATATTATAAACAAATCAAAGTGCAAAAATTTTGGTTCAATTTCTGAAATAAGTGCCAAAGTACTAATGGCATCTTTAAGAGATGATCTTGTTCTAACCTTGTCCTCAATATCACCAACAATCAGATCTTTTGGATGGCTTGACTTGTGTTTCCAATTTCTGTTGAATCTGTCATCAGATGTTGTGGGTTTCTCACTATCATCCTTATTTGTCTTTCTTGTTGCTGAGGCTATTCATCTAGTTTTAAATTCTTGATTTCTCCTTGTGCTTTAATTGCATTAGAGGATTGCTCTGTTTAATTAGAGTTTTCATGGATTTGAGAATTTTCATCGAACTTCACGTTGATGGATTCCTTTACCATGCGAGATCTCTCATTATAAACTTCGAAAGCTTTGCTGGTAGTTAAATAACCCATAAATATACCTTCATTCGATCTTTCATCAAAATTACTAGACTGGTCATTAGCATTTCTTCAAATAAAGCATCTATAGCCAAAAACTCGAAAATATGAAATGATAGATTTTCTAACTTTGAAAAGCTCATATGGGGTCTTTTCTAAAGAAGGTTTGAGGAAAACTCGATTTATGATGTAACATGTTGTTGAAATGGCTTCAGTCTAAAAGTGTGATGCAATTTTTCTTTTGATAAGAAGGGTTCTTGCCATTTCTTATAAGAACTTGTTTTTCCTCTCTACAATACCGCTCTATTCAAGTGTATAGGGAGTTGAAAACTAATACTCAAAACCGCTTTCTTCACAAAAATTTTGAAAACTATGATTTTTGAACTCTCCATCATAATCAGTTTTGATGGAAGAATTAGAATAACCTCTTTCGTTTTGAATTTTTTTGGCAAATTTTGAAAAATAAGAAAATACTTCATGCTTGTGCGTGAGGAAGAAAACCCATGTATACCTTATACAATCATCGACTATTACCAAGCAGTTATTTTTACTTCCTAGACTTTGCGTTCTTGTAGGTCCGAAGATGTCCATATGAAGAAGTTACAAAACTCTGTTGGTACTGACATAAGTGATGGGTTTGAAAGAACTCCTTACCTATTTACCAAGTGCACAGATTGAACAGACTTAAGATCTTTCAAAGTAATCCTCGTACTAATTCTTTGAGGAGAGTTTCGATATTTGCTTGGTACTTATGTGTTCAAGCTTCCTATGCCAAAGATATGATTCGTCTTTGATGGAGATCAGACACTAAACATCATCAGTGAGTTATATCCAATCAATAGAAATTCCCAAGTCTCCTTCCAGTAAACGACAATTTTAGATCTTTACTTGTGCTTGAGTATTTGTCTTCTTGAAAATAGATCTTGTATCTAGCGTCACATAACTGGCTAATACTAATGAAATTATAGTTCCCTTTGATAAGAGATACATCTCTTATAGTTAGGTTTCAAATTCCAAGTCCTGATTTATTGTACTATGGGATTTGGATGGACAAAATATGTTCCAAAGTTTTCAACCCATCTAAAAATTCTTTTGCAACATCTAAAATTTCCTTTTTCAAAGATTCATTTTCTTTTAAGACAAAATCATGATTTTCTTTTGTTTGAAAAAGATCATTTTCAAAATACTTAATCTTTTCTTTTTGGAAAGAATCATGTCGTCTCAATCTCGAGTTTCCATTCTTCTATATAATTAGATACTTCGACTGGAATATCAAAGTTACTTACCTTAAATTCTTCTAAGTATAGCCTTGTGATCGATAGGCAATTCTTCTATATAATTGGATACTTCAACTGGGATATCGAATTTACTTACCTCAAATTCTTATTTCGAATCAGATTTTGCCATAAGATAGATATTAGTGTATTCTTCATTGCTTTCTTCACACTTAGTGTCGCTCCACGTTTTAGCCTTCAATGCTTTCTTTATTTTCTCATACTTGTTCCTTCTTTTCTTTAGAAAATGACAATTTGATTTGATGTGTCCTCACTTCTTGCATTCGAAGTAGATGACATCTTTATTTTCTTCTTTGTTGTTGAAGCTTTTCTTTTGCTCAGATGACTTGAAGGGTTTATTTCCTTTAAACTTCCTTCCTTTTCTAGCCATTTTTTGAAGTTTTTCCACCATAAGGGTAATTACTTCACTGTCCTCGTCATCTTCGTCTGATTTTGAATCATCAGAGTTAAGATTAGATTTTAAAGCTATTGCTTTCTTACCTATGGTATCTTCTTTGTTCAAACATTCTTCTTCATAGGATTCGAGTGTTCCCACAAGTTCATCCATAGAAAGAGGTGATATCCTTTGAATCTCTCAGATGGATGTTTTGATGTTGTTGCACTCCTTTGACAATCCTCGAAGAATCTTGTTCCCCTTCATTAGGTCTGATACAAGTTACCCTTGATATGCCAATCCATTAACAATGTTAGTAAATCTACAGAACAGGTCTGTTATGGATTCTTCAAGTTTCACTTTAAAGGCTTCATACCGTCGGAGAAGAATGTTTTTTGACACAATTAGTTCATTCGTATGTCACATGCAATCTATCCCAAATTTCTTTTGATGATTCACAAGAGGAAGTTCAATTATATTCAGATGGAGATAGCGTGCAATATAACAAATAGATAGCTTTAGCATCTAGTGCTTTTCTTTTGAAAATATCCGCATCAGATAGGATTGAGGTTACTAGTTTTTTGCCTTCTTCTTTGGTCGAGGATGATTAAGGTTTTACACCCCTTAGAACAACGTCCCACTCTAAGCGATCCTTAGATCTAATGAATCCTTTCATCTTGTTCTTCCAAATGTTGTAATCTTTTTCGTCAAAGTATAGAGGTCTTGTATCAGTCTAGCCTTTCATCAGACCTGGTGCAATGTTACTAGCCATTGAAAGATCGTTGACACAAAAATAAGAAAGCACTTACATTTAAAGTAATTGAGCTCTTATACCAATTGTTATGGCTAGATTTATCACCTAGAGGGGGATAAATAGGTGATTGTGCAGAAATAAAAAAAAAGTTTAAACAAATATTGCAATGAGACAACTTCTGATGAAATGATCAGACGTTATAGGTGTAAAATTCTATCACAATTAATAAAAATGAGTAAATAATATAGAATTGCACACAAAGGTTTATAGTGGTTTGGCTTTTCCAAGTCTATGCTCACTCTCTTATGCTATAGCATATTGGTTGAAATCTACTGATAAGTGATAAAGGCTAGTAGGCACACCTAAAGGTGGGGTGAATAGGTGTTTATAATTTTCTTTTGAAATCTTTAACATGAATCACTCAACTTGAAATGTAAATCAGAGTATAAAGACTTAAAACTGAACATTTAAGCAATTTTAAATCGTGCAGCAATAAAATAAAGAGATTATGGTAAGAAGATTTGAACACAGAAGTTTATAGTGGTTCGGCTTAATCCAAGCCTACGTCCACTCTCCACGCTGACAGCCCACTTGCTGAATTCACTATGTAGCAAATGAGATTTGGATAGCTTATGATCTAGACTTTTTCAGTAGAAAGTCTTGGCTATTGCTCACACAAATCATCACTGTATGTTTCTCTCCTTTGTACACAACTATAGGTCAAGGAATTTTGAGAACAAGAAGCTTCAGAAGTTCAGACTTTGAAATTTTCTATCAGCACACTTCATCGAACAATAATGACTCCACCTTTAAATACTCCCTCGTGCCTTCATAGCCGTTAGCACCTTCCAAAGGAGTTCATTCAATCTACCCATTGGAATGAATTAATTAAGGTGATCTTCAAGCTGTCGAATATATGTGGAAGATAACTCGTCAATCATGTTCACCCATACAATCAGGATCTTGAGTTTCCATAAGTAGAACATTCCAAATTTTGCTTGTTCTTCAACGGATATTCAAATCGAGATAAAACTTGATAAGAATAACCAAATAATCTTCGAGCTAAGTCGAGCTAGAGATCTTCCATGAAATAGAACGAATCAGAGAAGATATTATCCAATCTTTAAAATCCTAAACCATTAGATTAAAAGGCTATCAACTTGGACAGACACTGAAATTTGAATCTAACTGTCTTCAGACTTTGATAGAGAGTCTAAAGATCTTCAGACTCTAATGATTGAGTCTAGAGACCTTCAAACCAAAACATTTGGGTCTTGAACTCTTCAGACTTAACTGACGAAGATGTTTTGTTAACTTCAAAACACTTAAGGGATTTTTCTTCAACAATCTCCCCCTTTTTGATGGTGACAAAACATCTCGGCGGATTTGAAAACTCTTGACCTGCAAAGAAAACTTATACATAATTTGAGGAATAATTTATATTACTTCTGCAACCACAAAAAATGTTAGTCTTGCAATTGATTATTCTCAAAAGTATAATATAAACCTGCAAGTTCACAAGTCCAAACTTAATCATTAGTAGCATCAGTAATAAGAGTTCAAACACACCACCAGTCCAAAGTCTTAAGACAAAACAGCGAATGGAAAGTCCAAAAATCCAAATGTCCAAATGAAAACGAAATAAGTCCAAATAAGAAATGAGAAGATCAAATTTGCAAGAACTCTCCCCCTTTTTGTCACATCAAAAGGAGGTAGAAGATTGATGAAAGAGATGATAAAAATCAAGGCTATTTGGGGATTCGAACAAGCTGATATTCTCCCAACGCGTTAACTGTCTTCTAGAGGCTAGCAAGGGCTTCCTTCAAAGATTCCAAATCAGCACCCTTCACATTTGACTAAACTTGATGTTTGAGGGCATTAATTTGGTCCTGCATAGATACGGAAGTAGCCAAGAGTGCTTTCTTCAAATCCCGCATTTCGTAATCCATCCCATAAGTCTGCTTCTTAAGATCCATCATAATATCCATTGGCTTTGAAAAATCAGCTGAATGAACATTTCCAGTACTTGGACCTGCAAACTCTGTTCTTTGAGTCTGGAAGTTTGGGGGTTCATTTTCAGCCCTTCAACCTTCTATAGGAGAAGATACCTCAACTTCTGGAAAGTGTGATGCATACACATCTTCTACATCTACACCAAACCTACTAACACCACTTGTAATGAATTGCGATGAAGTACCTTTTGCTTCAGCAACTCCCCCTATCTTGGTGCCAGTAGGTGGAGTGGAAAACTCCTCGCCATGCTCTGCTTCTTCTTCTACAGAGTGATGTTGTCCAGCCTCTTCTCTAGATGGTGGTATTGCAGTGGATGGCTCAAGGGATTCTTCGAATTCCTTTTGTGCCTTTCTTTCCTTCTCCTATTCTTCTCTTCTAATCCTCTCCTCTTCTCCTCTTCTTTGTCTTTCTTCTTCTTCTTCTCTTGCTTCCTCTTCTCTTCTTCTCTCGTCTCTTCTCTCTGTCTCTCCTTCTCTTCTCGCTTGCTCTTCTCTGTTGTCTTGAAAACTAACAAAGCTCTTTAATCCTCTTAGAGCTACAAGGGTCATGACATCATCAACTTCTTCATCATCCTCGTCTTGTAAGATGATTTTTCTTCTTTTCTTTTCAGGAGCAATCATGGGCTCCTTGCATTTCCTCTTTGCAGTAGCAGCAACAACGGATTCTTTTGAGGGAGTTTTCTCTTTCAATCCCTCAAGAACCTTGTTCAATTCTTTCAGCTTCATCTTCATGACCATCTTATAGCCAACAAGCATGAGAGCAGAGTTGGTCAGACACAGGGGAGCAGGAATTTGAATCTTAAAGTGCCTGAACAGACGAGTGACCAGAGAGGAGTAAGGAAGTTGTCCCTTATTCTTAACCACAGTCCTATATATGTGAAACAAGATTGTGTGTGGGAGAGAGAATCTAACTCCTTCATTGAGAGCAAACATGAGCTTTGCCTCTGTCTTCGAAACATCAGCTTTCGACGTCGACTTGGGCCTAAGACAATTAATGACAATCTTGTGGAGCAATACATTAGAGGCATTCATCTTGGTATAGGATATCTTGCCCTCTAGGCTTCTGTCACGAACTATATCCAAAGTAGCATGTGTAATGGACACCTTAATCAATTGGAAAATCCTTCTTTCCACCCCGATTATGTCAGCAAAAGTGTCAACATTCACAACATACTCTCTATCCTTAAAAGTAAATGAAAATCTATTCACATCCAAAAATGATAGATTTGAAAAGAAACAAGCAGTCAATTCAGGATAGGCGATTGTCGAATAAGTGCAAAAGGTCTCAAGCTGTAGCCGAGAAAATTTTTCTCTCAAATTGATCTTGATTGAATCAAGAAAATGAAAATTCACACTTCTGGGGTTCATGACCCCCCCTCTTCAGCAGTTTCAAATAAACTCGTTCATGTTCCTTAGAGCAAAAAATGCTTCCCTCAGGACAAACAGAGTTAACAGCAATCCCTATCTTTGGTTGGAATTGAGTAAACAGCCTCTCATCATCATCTAAAGGCTGATTTGTGGTTCCAAACCGCGGATCGCTTGGTATGTTCTCAAAAGCACTCTTCAATACTCCTTCTTTAACCAC
Organism: Eucalyptus erythrocorys; assembly: GCA_014182555.1. Lineage (NCBI taxonomy): Eukaryota > Viridiplantae > Streptophyta > Magnoliopsida > Myrtales > Myrtaceae > Eucalyptus > Eucalyptus erythrocorys. The sequence goes on along the minus strand of CM024605.1, from coordinate 21,956,217 downwards.
TCCCAACTTCTCCATCTCACGCAGAAAAATAGTCTCGTTTCTATAACCCATTTCTTTTAGAAAACCATCGATTAAGTTCAACTTTGTTCCTCCCTCATTCAATTTCTTGTAGAGAGAGTAAGCGAGTTTTGGTCTTAGGGTTCTTACCGATTCAACTTCCTCAATGACTTCTTCTTCTTGTCGTTGTTGACTTGCTTGTTCCTTTTGCGGAGAATCTTCTTCCTCGGTGAGGTCCACTCGAGTAGGTCCCTCGAATCTCTTTTGTGGTCCCTTTCTAGCAAGCCTTAACAATTTCCTCGAAGACATGTTTAACTTAAGGGAGAAAAGACAAGTTGTCCACAAAAAGATGGGATTTTTATGGAGTAAACAAAGGGAAAAGGGAACGCAAGTGGAAATTTTTTAACTTCTAGGGTTTTGAAAAGTAGTGAGAAAGGCGATTGTTGAGAGTGAAAGATAAAGACGACGAACTAGAGGTATATATAGTAGGAACAGAAAAAGGGGATACTGAACCGTCGTAAAGGAAAGTGAAAACTACCAAAATTAAAAAAGAAAAACTGCCAATTTTTGAAAAAGAAAACTACCATAAATATGTCAGAATTTAAATAAAAGACAGATCTCGATATTCCAAAAATAAATATAAATCTATTATGGCATATAAAAATTCACAGACATAATTATGAAACAAAAACATATTCAGACTTTACGTCTGAGTTTGAGTACTTCAAGACTTTACCTTACAGTCTAAATACTTTCATACCTTACCTTAGAGTCTGAACATCCTCAAACTTTATGATGTTCAGTCTTGAGCAAATAGATTCAAAGTGACTTTTCTCTAATGGCTTTGTAAATATGTCCGCCAGTTAGTTCTTTGAATCGATGAACTGAATCACCACTTCTCCATTTCGAATATGATCTCTAATAAAATGATGCTTAATTTCAATGTGCTTTGCTCTTAAATAAAGTATTGGATTATTTGTAAGATTAATGGCACTGGTATTGTCACATTTGATTTCTGTGCAAGATTCTTCAACTCCAAAATCTTTCAATTGTTGTTGCATCCATAATATTTGATAACAGCAACTTCCAAGTGCTATATATTATGCTTCAACTGTTGAAAGAGTTACGGTACTTTGTTTTCTTTAGAACCAAGATACTAACTTATTTCCCAGTAATTGACTGTGCCCGAAGTACTCTTCATGTCCACTTTACAGCCAGCTAAGTTAGCATCTAAATATCCAAGGAGAGTGAAGTGTCCTTCTTTGGAATACCATAGACCTAACTTAGAAGTAGTTGCAACATATTTGATAATGCGCTTCACAACAGTCATGTGAGATTCTTTGGGATTTGATTGAAATATAGCACAAATGCAAACACTAAACAAAACATCAGGCCTAGATGCAGTAAGGTAAAGAAGTGAACCAATTATACTTCTGTATAACTTCTGGTCTACACTTTTTCCTTCTTCATCCTTGTCCAGCTTCAATGAATTTGACATTGGAGTTTATGTCTTCTTGCAATTCTCCATTCCGTATTTTTTGATGAGATCTCCTGCATATTTTTCTTGGTGAATGAAAATTCTTTCTTTGGATTGTTTGACTTGTAGTCCCAGAAAAAAGTTTAACTCACCCATCATGCTCATTTCAAATTCATCCTACATACACCTTGAGAATTTCTTGCATAGATTTCATTAGAAGAGCCAAAAATTATGTCATCAACATAAATCTAAACAAGTATAAAATCTTTTTCTTCTCTTTTAATGAATAAAGTAGTGTCTACTTTACCTTTAGCAAAGCCATTTTGAATTAAAAAATTACTCAGCCTTTCATACCATGCTCGAGGTGCTTGCTTTAATCCATATAATGCCTTCTTTAGCTTGAAGACAAAATTTGGTTTCCTTGGATCTTCAAAAACAGGTGGTTGTTCCACATAGACTTCTTCTTGGATAATTCCATTTAAAAATGCACTCTTCACGTCCATTTGGAATAACCTGAAATCTTTGAACCAAGCAAAAGCAAGAAGTAATCTAATTGCTTCTGACCTTGCTACCGGAGCATAGGTTTCATCATAATCGATTCCTTCTTCTTGTGTGTAACCTTTTGCCACGAGTCTAGCTTTGTTTCTTACCACCTTTCCTTATTGATCTAGCTTGTTTCTAAAAACCCATTTAGTTCCAATAATTGACTTATATTTTGGTTTAGGAACAAGTTCCCAAACATTATTGATCCTGAATTGATTCAATTCTTCTTGCATAGCTTTAATCCAACTTCATCTATTGTCTTGGGCTCTATTTCTGAAACAAGTGCTAGAGCATTAGACTCTTCACGCCTTTTGGATCTTGTACGAATCCCTTCATTAATGTTACCAATGATGAGATCTACATGGTGACTAGATTTATGTTTCCAATTGCTAATTGGTTTTTCACTTTGCTGAGTCTCTGTTTCAGTTGGAGCTACTGATTCAATCTGCTATTGAACATTAGAAGCTTGATTTTCTTCAAGGGAATTTGTAGGAACTTGTACAGATTCATATTCTTCAGGTTGAGTCTGATTGGCATGATTCTGTATTGAGTCTTCAAACTTCACATTCAAGGATTCTTCCACAGTCTGAGTTCTTTTGTTGAATACTCTATAAGCTTTGCTTGACATTGAGTAACCAAGGAAAAGCCCTTCATCTGATTTTTCTTCAAACTTACCAATTCGATAATTCGCATTCTTTAAATAAAGCATTTGTAACAAAATACATGAAAGTAAGAGACAATTGGTTTCTTTCCTATGAACAATTCATAAGGAGTTTTCTCCAAAATAGGTCTTAGAAAAATTCGTTAATAAATATAACAAGCAGTTGAAGTTGTTTCAGCCCAAAAGCGAGGAGAAATATTACTTTCAATTAAAAGAGTTCTTGCCATTTCTTGTAAAAAAAACGATTTTTTCTTTCCATAACTCTATTTTATTATGGAGTGTATGGAGATGAGAAGTTATGTTGAAAGTCAGAATCATCACAGAAATTAGCAGAATCTTGATTTTCAAATTCACCTCCATGATCAGTACGAATACTTGTTATAGTATAATCTTTTTCATTTTGGACTTTCTTAGCAAACTTAGTGAAATTAGACAATACTTCAGATTTATTTGAGAGAAAGAATACCCAAGTAAAACGATAATAGTCATCTACTATAACCAAACAATACATTTTTCCTCCAATGCTTTGTGTTCTTGTTGGTCCGAACAAATCCATATGCAAAAGCTGTAAAACATGTTTAGTAGATACCTAATTTATCGATTTGAAAGAGTTTCTAACCTGTTTTCCTAGCACGCAAGGTGTGCAAAGATCATGTTTTTGATATTTCAAGTTAGGTAGTCCTCGGACTAGCTTCTTGGATGATACTTTTGTAATTTGCTTCATGTTGATATGTCCAAGCTTTCTGTGCCAGAAAATAGCTTTGTCTTGTATGGATATCAAATATTGATAACTATCAGACTTTAAATCCAGTAAATAGATATTTCCATGTCTTCGTTCAGTGAATGATTGAGAGATCTTTGCTTATTCCAGAACATGTATCTTCTTGAAAGTTGATCTTGTATCCAGTGTCACACAGTTGACTGATATTGAGAAGATTATAATTTAAACCTTCAACCAAAGAAACATTGTTGATTGTGAGATTTCCTATCTTCACGGTTCCACAACCAATAATTTTTTCTTTGTTGTTGCCACCAAAGGATACACTTCCTCCTTTTCACTTGTGAAAGATTTGTGAAACAAGTTGAATCTCCTGTCATGTGTCTTGAGCAGCCACTATCTAGGTACCATTTGATCTTCTTCTTGATAGTAACCTGCAGTTAAATGAAGAACTCAAGCTTTCTTTAGTACCCATATTTTCTTGGGTCCAACATTGTTAGTTCCAAATACAGTCTTCGCCCACTCTCTCTTAACAAGTTTCCAAACTTTAGGACATTCCTTCTCAAAATGTTCTAAGCTATTACACTTTGAGCACTTAAAAGCACTTCGCCCAACAGGTTTTACAAAAACCTTTTGAAAGTGACTCTTGTAAAAAGACTTTGTGGATCTGTTTTTGATTCTTTCCTTTACCTCTGGAAAATCAACCAAGAGAATAGTTTTTGGTGTCATTCCCAAGCCAGACTTATTAAAATATGGTCTTTGGATTGAAAGAATTTTATCTAACTTTTCAGATCCTATTGAAAACTTTTTAGTAACTTTTAAAATGTCTTCTTTCAAGCAAATATTTTCTTTTGAAAGAATAGATTCATTTTCTTTTGATTCAGCAAAACATTTGTTTAAGTTCTCAAAATTTTCAATCAAAGCCTTTTCTTGTTGTCTTAGTTTGGAATTCTCATTTTTTAATTCAGAAATCCTTTTAAGAGAGGCTTTAAGGCTAAGACAGAGTTCATCTATATATTTTGAGACTTTAGTAGGAATTTTTAAATTTCTAACCTTGACCTCACTATCTGAGTCTGAATTTGAGTCTAATTCTGAGTTTGAGTCTGAATCTGAGTCTGACTTTGCCATAAGACAGATGTTGGTATAATCTTCATCACTGTCTTCACATTCTATGTCGCTCCATGTTTCAGCTTTGAGAGCCTTCTTGAATTTTTCTGTTTTTCCTTTCTTTCTCTTTAGCAAAGGACAGTTGGGTCTAATGTGTCCCTTTTTCTTGCATTCGAAGCAAACAACATCCTTGTTGGTTTCATCTTCTTCATTTAATTTCCTTTGAAATCTTTGATTGCTCTGTCTCTTCCCATTGAACATTTTTCCTTTTCTGTTTAACTTTCTGAACTTTCTTATCAAGAGTGCTAACTCTTCATCATCCAAGTCATCTTCTGAATCTGTATCATCAGAATCATCATTGGACTTTAAAGCAATTAACTTCTTACCTTTGGGATCTATATCCTCATTGATTTGCTCAACTTCATATGATTTAAGTGTGCCAACTAATTCGTCTACAGAAAGAGGCATGATTCTTTGTGTTTCCCTTAGAAGTCTTTACGTGATTCCAATCTTTGGAGAGTCCTCTCAGCAACTTATTAACCTTCATTGGTCCTGAGATTGGCTGATCCGGATATGTTAAGCCATTTACAATTTCTGTAAAACAACTTAACATGTCAGTAATGGATTCTTCTGGCTTCATCTTGAAGGCTTCATACTGTCCAAGAAGGATATTGATCTTTGTTTCTTTAACTCGATCGGTTCCTTCATAAGTGACATGCAACCTGTCCTAGACTTCTTTAGCTGTTTCACAAGATGAGATTCGGTTATACTTAGTAGAAGATAAAGCATAGTATAGAGAATAAATAGTTTTAGTATCAAGAGCTTGTCTTTTTGTTATCTCGGTTTGTGACAGTTCTCCTCCATCTGCTATTTATTTCCCTGTGAACGATGTAGCTTTGGGAATAATTCTTTTTTCTACTACGTCCCATTCTAGAGGATCTTTTGATCTTAGGAATGCCTTCATCTTGTTTTTCCATACGTTATATTCCTTCCCATCGAAATAGGGTGGTCTAGTGTTGCTTTGGCCTTCAATCAAACCTGGAGCCAAAATACTAGCCATAAATCTTTAGCTTAAGAAGTATAAACACTTCCAATAATCAAGCACATAAGCTCTTATACCAATTGATAAAGACTAGTAGGCACACCTAGAGGGGGGTGAATAGGTGTTTATAATTTTCTTTTGAAACCTTTAACACGAATCACTCAACTTGAAATGTAAATCAGAGTATAAAGACTTAAAACTGAACACTTAAGAAATTTTAAATCGTGCAGCAATAAAATAAAGAGATTATCATTACCAAAAATAAAAAAAAAAAATAAAGAGATTATGGTAAGAAGATTTGAACACAGAAGTTTATAGTGGTTTGGCTTAATCCAAGCCTACATCCACTCTCTACGCTGACATCCCACTTACTGAATTCACTATGTAGCAAATGAGATTTGTATAATTTATGATCTAGACTTCTTCAGTAGAAAGTCTTGGCTATTGCTCACACAAATCCTCATTGTATGTTTCTCTCCTTTGTACACAACTATAGCTTAAGGAATTTTGAGAACAAGAAGTTTCAGAGGTTCAGACTTTGAAATTTTCTATCAGTGCACTTCATCGAACAACAATGACTCCACCTTTAAATACTCCCTTGTGCCTTCATAGCCATTAGAACCTTCCAAAGGAGTTCATCCAATTTACCCGTTGGAATAAATCAATTAAGGTGATATTCAAGCCGTCGAATATATGTGGAAGATAACTCATCAATCATGTTCGCCCATACAATCAAGATCTTGAGTTTCCATAAGTAGAACCTTCCAAATTTTGCTTGTTCTTGAACGGATATTCAAATTGAGATAAAACTTGATGAGAATAACCAAATAATCTTCGAGCTAAGTCCAGCCAGAGATCTTCCATGAAATAGAACGAATCAGAGAAGATATTATCCAATCTTTAAAATCCTAAACTGTAAAGATTGAAAGGCTGTTAACTTGGGCAGACTCTGAAATTTGAGTCTAACTGTCTTCAGACTTTGATAGAGAGTCTAGAGATCTTCAAACTTCGATGGTTGAGTCTAGAGACCTTTAGACCGAAAAATTTGGGTCTCGAACTCTTCAGACTTAACTGACGAAGATGTTTTGTTTGATTCAAAACACTTAAGAGATTTTTCTTCAACAATAAGAACAAATCAGAAGTTACAAGATCTGAGCTCTAAACACTCAAGCTCATGTGTATAACTCCTCACACACTCTCAACCTCTAAATGGTTACACAATGATACTCATAAAGACAAAAGTATAAAATCACAAAACACTTTTCAAACTTTAGAATTAAAAGCTTCAACTCTCGTGAATACGAATTCTTAATTCCTTCAGTTTCGAAACCTCCTCTTATACTCCTCCTAATCCAAGCTTACCGTTGGAGATATCTCCAAAGGATCATCTAGCCAATCTACCCATTAGTCCTAGATCTGGTTGATCAAACCTGATTGCCTCAGGATTGCCAAGGTTGAAGCTTCCCATATGTTCCGCCACCCATACAGCAATTCGGGTTTCCAAAAATTGAATGTTTACGAATGGAAAGAATGTTTCGCCTCTAATAAGAAATTCCAGGAGGGTTGAATGTTCGATAGATATTAGGAAAACTTTCCTTTTGGAACTTCTTATAAAAATGGCAAGGAATCCAACCAATCGCCACTAGCCATTGCACGAGTGTATTTGACTCCTTCCTAGCCATTTGACAAAGTGTGCAAGGAAGGAAGAATAAACTATGACTCTAATTCTAATTGATGTCATCTAATTCTATTTTATCAGACTTTCCACCTGAAAATACTTTTTATCAGAAACAAAGTCTCTAAATTTTGTCAATCATTGAAACCACTTAGGGAATGTTTTCTCAACAATGGCGACTGGGGTTTTGGGATGATTTAATAAATGAGACTAAAGGAGTTAATGCTTCGTTTATAGAATTCAGATGATTAACTAAAGTGAGTAATGCGAGTTTTCACCAACTCTCTTGGAAGGAGTACTGAAACGATCTTTTCATGCGAAGAAGCGATCTTAACATTTGCACAAACCACACAAGAGTTGGAGAAGCAAACATAGAATCATCCCTTCATATAATTCTTTTTGGTTGAGCATTTTCCATTGAGGATTGAATATAAATCCAATTAGCATCTTGTTTACCAAAATGAGCCTATGACCCTTACGAGCAAATTGATATGTTGTTAATTAATCCTGCGGAAGTTTAGCTTATTTTCCAGCCTGTGAATAAATAGATTGTATATGCGCTGCAATGTCCAAATAGGAGGAATTGAGTGTTCTTGCTTGTTTCCAGAAAGCCCATCCCAGTCTGGAGTCCAATGGTGAGCTTCACATTGAATAATTCAAAAGAAATAAAGAGATGTGGAGGGCCTCTGCTTTTGCGTCTCTCTGAAAGTGCAGTCGCGAGTAAAGTCTATTTAATCTGTAGGGATGACAAATTCTCTATGAATAGATTAGGACTACACCACCTAGGACTTGTTATTGAACGCTATAACATGACTTATACACGTGTCAACCAACTTGTAAAGAACCAACCTCCATAGATATACATGGTTTTATATTCATGGTTGGGAATAAAGAAATGAAAAGACAAAAGTCATACGAATTCATGGAAATCCCATTCGATACGAAGTAGAAAAGAGATATAAGAATAATAATCCACAACTCTAATTTGGAGTTATTAGTGACTTCATGGATGAGTTATTATCGATGGTATAATCAAGTCATAATTCGTTGAACGATTGTATAATTTTAACCTTTTTTTTCTTTGAGGAAATTATTACGTATCTAGTGAGTTATGCCGCTTCCATCATTTCTATCCATGTAATTTAGATCTTTTTAAGGGTTTGGATCTTTGTCAAATTTTATCTCTTGCAAAATAATTTTCTTAATTTATTCCATTAATTGTTCACTAAAATTTACCAAATGTGCAAACTTAATTGCTCAATGTGCACTAAGTAAGTATATACGTGAATAATTCAAAGTAGACCGAGATTGGTTTACAAACATTAATATACTAAATAATGTGACTATTCTTGGGCGTTGAACATAAATTCATTGTGTAAAAACCCAGATTGAGTCTATTACATTATTTAGAATACTATTGTTTGTATGTATACCTAAAGAAAGCTAGCGTTACTCGAATCCAAGATACGATTGAAAAGTGTCAATTATTGGCCTTTGGTAGTCCTTCAACTTGGCCCACACGACAATATTTCAAGACGTGCGTGGCAAGAACACCTTTTCAAGATTCAAGAAAATAAGATAGGAGATTAGATTGAAGCTTGCTTGGGGAAGCCATGGGGTGGAGTACGAAGAGGGGAACAAAAAGCTTCAATAGCAAGCAGAGGTTACCCATGTACCTAGAGAAAAAAGGGCAAAAAAAAAAAAAAAAAATCTCTTTTTTTTTATCTCTGGGATGATATTTAGTGGAACAAGCTAAAGGAATAAAAGAATAACAATACACGCCAACGATAGTTTATCCCGAATATGTGCTATCAAATTGGGTGGATAATAGCAATAATGTAGGAGAGGTATAGGGTCCTCTTTGGCAATTTTTTATTTATTTTGCTTATTTCTCTTTTGAGACCAAATGGACATCTTTGTAACATTTCAATCTGTATAGCAATGGCTATAGACCCCCCAAAAAGGGAGTGACAACTTGTGCTAGCAATTTCCTTGAGGCCCCCCAGCTACACCTTATATTGTGTAGTGAAGATAGGAATATAGAGAAGGAACAAAAGCATAGGATTTTATCATGAAATATTGTCATTGTACCAGAGAATATAGATATATAAAGTCTCTCATGGCACAAGCTATCTCTTCCAAGAAGGGGAAAGCATGCATATCTAGACACTCATGCTTTTTCAAATCAATTGGGAATGATCATTAAGTGAGAAATTACTTATCTTCTGAAGATTGAAAATGGAAATCTCTTATTCTCACGATCTAAGTCGACAAAACCACGTGAGATGAGTGATCGATTGTTATCAACGAGGCATTCTCTATCAAATATCTATAGGTTCCTCTTTTATGCAGCAATGTCAAGAGAGATCCTTTGATGGGATTCCTTAGGTTATTGATACGAATGGTATAAGAGGATGAACACTAAAAATATTATTTGCGGTTTGTATAGAGCATCGGATGCAAGGAAGTAGTGGATATACATGGATTTCGTTTAGCTTTTCTTGCATCAACTACAAATCACTAATCACCCCACTATATAAATTCTTGTTTGGAAAGCTAAAGAATTTATTTATTATGCTCCGTTTATTTCGCAAAAAATGTGATTTGAAAACTATTTTCTTAAAAATTATTACTTATATCGCTTATAAAAATGAATAAACATAAAATATTTTTATCGTATGCGAAAATATTAAAACAAATTATTATTAGTAATAAAAATATTTTTTATTAATATTTTTTAAGTTATTTATTTTTCGCAAAACAAATGGAACCTAATTAGGGAGTTTCTTTTCCTCAAACAATAAAATTTAATAAATCATGGAAACATTAGAATACACAACAACGTGACCATTCGAGACAGAGAAGATCTACGGCAGAAGCGTGTACAGCTCCCAAAATTCTACGTTCGTGTTAGCTCGAAAACGAAAAATGGTATGAGTGTTACAAGTTTGAACCGCGTTAGATTGCTTGACTTAGGAGAAAATAAATCTTGAAATCGTCCTCGTTGTTCCACGTTTCAAACTAAAGTCCCTTTCAAATAATGCTGTTTCAGCTGGCCAAGGGAGAGAATAAACATTCGTCACGAGGATAATAATTCCACGAGGATAGTAATTTAATGCGAGGACGGTACGTAAATCAAACTTAAAAGCTTAGATAATAGTTCCACGAGGACAACGACTATATCTTAACTACATATCATACGTGTCATGTACAAATTCTCTTGGACAATAATTTAAAGCGAGTGCTTTGTTTCTAGATGTGCAATCAAACACTATTATAACGAATTGAGTTTACTTTCTTTCTCTCTGTCCTTTTAACTAAATTGGAAAATTGTTGGATTGGATAGGAGATGCGTATGTGGCGACACGTTTGTGTGGAGGGAAGAACCATTTCGATCGCTTCGGAAGAATTTCTGGCCGCCATTACAGCTTTGCTCCCGCTGGTTGTCCGACGAAATGGCTAAGCCTCCCCTTCCGTTTACTTAATCTGAACCGTCGAAGCTTCAAATTCAACACGCATTGAACACATTAAACTTAGGTTTCTAGTGGAATATGCTGGGAATTCCACACAACTTGGAAGGGTCAGCACCCGCCTGCCCACGTTATTCTTTTTTTTTGGTCGGGCACCTTATTCAATTGCAGTTGAATCATCACATGGTGTTAAGTAGATAAAATTTTTTATTAAGTTCTCGTGCGTAGCATGGCTTAAACAATTTCGCAAAAAGAGAGGGGAAGTTGACCTTTGGATTAGACATGACGAAGATTACTAATATTGTTGAAAGAATTCATTTAAGGGCTTATGAAAGTGACTCCCCAGTGGCCAATTAATTTTTTTTTTTTATTGGACCCAAATGAAACTAAGATCGGTCATGGCTTGATCTCTTCGCATTTTATTTATTTATTTATTTATGTCGATCAAAAAAAAAAAAAGTAGATATGACCATTGTTTAACATCCTGTAATATCCATGGCGCCATTCCAAAGGTTGAAAGTCTTGTCTAAAATGAAAAGATCCTTTTCAATAATGATTTTCGTCATTCGAAATGATGTCCTCAACTCGTAAAAAGAAATAATTGACTGAAACGGTGATATTTTTGTAAGAATTTTCCTAATATGTGGACTAAAGTAATTGACATTGTTATTTACCGTTTAACGTTTACCGTTTTACGGGGTCGGGTCAGGTCGGTGACGTCATCGGATCAATTGCTGACGTCATCAGATCGGTCGCCAACCGGGTCGGGTCGATGACGTCATCGGATCGATTGCTGACGTCATCGGGTCGGACCCGGGTGGCTGACGTCACCGTGACGTTAGCAATCACGTGCGGCGCATGCATCGGGTCGGACCCGGGTCACTGACGTCACAGTAACGTCAACGGTCGCGTGCGGCGCACGCCCTGCGTGTGGAGGCGCTTGACCGCGCGTAGGGCGCGTGCTCGACGCCCCCAGCAGTGCGTGGCTGCACGTGGGGGCGCGTGCAGCATCCCCAGGCGACGCGCCACCGGCAGTTTTCACCGTCTCGTCGAGCTGAGTCTCAATTTGCAATTTAATTTGATGAGGTTCAAAGTACTATTCTTGATATAGTTTATGATGAAATTTTCCTTTCAAGTATAGAATGAAGTGGTTGTAGAGGTAAAATGACGAAAATAAAGAAGAAATCAGCCATACGAAGTTCTGACTTGTTGGAGATTATTCACACTAATATTAGTGGACCATACACGGCTACTTTATGCAGAAATTTTTATTTCATCACATTTATTGATGACTATTCCTGATATGGATATTTATACTTGATTAAAGAAAAATCCGAGTCTCTTGACAAATTCAAGATTTTCCGCACTAAAGTGGAAAAACAGTTGGGAAAAGTCATAAAGATTGTCAGATCTGATCGTGGTGGTGAATATTTTGGTAGACACGGTGATGCTGGACAACTTAAAGGGCCGTTTGCCAAATTCTTAGAGGATTTTGGGATAGTAGATCAGTTTACTATGCCTGGAAGTCCTGAACAAAATTGCATAGCTGAAAGGCGCAATCATACTCTTATGGACATGATGAGAAGTATGATTAGGAGGACCAATTTACCTACTTTTCTATGGGGTGAGGCTTTGAAAACAGCTCTTTATATTTTAAATCGTGTTCCTACTAAAGCGGTTCCATTGACTCCTTTTGAGTTGTGGACTGGACGTAAACCTAGTTTGAATCATTTTAAAGTTTTCACTCTGAAAGAGGGGTGGATTGTTAATGGTGAAAAAATAATTATTTCTTTAAAAGATTCTTTCAAAGTGAATGTGGCATTTATAGTTCATTTTTATATGGAGTTACGCCAAATAGATACAAAATTTATATAGTGTAATTGGAGGATTTTGCAACAAATTTAAGGAAACTTGTGTGTAGACTGAAAGTCTTATTAGTAGTTTTATGCAAGTTTCCAGATAATATTATTAAAGTTTCATAGTGTTGTTATTTTGTTCAATTAGGAATAAAGTAATTCAATATACTGCAAGATCAGTGGGAGGAAATATATTTTTTCTCATACTCTATGTACATGATATTATGTTTACAAGTAATGACCTTAAGACATTTTTTATCCTTTGCACTAAGGTCTGTAAGGATTGTTCTTGTCACATATATTTGATTTTATATTAGATTTTCATGGAGGACATTTGTTGATCGTATTTTGGAAATATTCAATATACATCATTGCAATTGAGGAATTACTCCTGTTGTTAAGGGTGATTTGACTGAATCTATCACATTGTCCTTATTTAGATATTGAGAAAATCTAATTAAATGGTGTACCTTGTGTTAGTGCACTTAAAAGTATAATATATGCTTTGATTTTGCACTAAATTAAATATCGCCTTTGCGATGGGACTTTTAGGCAGATATAAGTTAAATCCAGGACGCGATCACTGGGTTGCTGCCAAAAGGTTTTAAGGTACTTAAAAGGACAAAAAATTATATGTTAATCTACAGACAAGTTTAATTCTTGCAGTTAGTAGGGTATTCAGTTATTAACTTTGCTAACTGCTAGGATGATATAATATCAATAACAGGATATATATTTATGTTAGCAGGAAGTGCAGTAAATAAAGTTCTAGGTCTATGTAAGTAGAGTTTGTAACTTTCTTTTAGGCTGTTACTTGAGCCATTATACTTCGGAACCTTATGAAGGAGTTGATTGTTTTGACTTTTTGGATAGACCCATATGGTTGTATTGAGATAATAAATTTGTTGTTTATTAATAAAAATGTCTCAAGAGGTCTAAATATATGGCGGTCAAATATTTTTGACTATAAAGAAACGGTACAAAAAGGTGATTTATAATATAACATATTTTCACAGATGATGTGGTTGTAGATCCACTAACTAAAGGCCTACGCCCATGTGTATTTGAGTGACATGTCATTAGCATGGGCCTAGGAGTATCTTCGGATACTGTTATTTAGTAGGAGCTACTTTGGCTTTACTCTGATAAAGTTTACATCTGTGGTTCGTTACATTTAATAACGGTTTGATATGTATCAACTTTTACATTCAATAAAATATTTTTGAATGTGTTATTATGATGTTGAATACATATTGATAAAGTCTCAAGGTATTACTTAAACCTTGAGTGAAGGCTAGGGGCATCCGGTTATTAGCCTTGTGTATATGTCTTGTGATACATAAAGAAAGATTAATCATAAGGACAAGACATATGTGGGTTCATTAGAACCATAATTTCATTCTCTTGTGGCACAAACGTTTGTGTCGCCTAAGTAAGAGAATGGTGACTGGCAAATGGATCTCTTTATGAGAGATGTTAGCCATTTGTCACATTACCATATTGAATCCATATCAATAAAGTTGAAAGCACTTGTGACCATGGAAGGCTCTATGTGTATACATGTAGTTACCGCCATGGTTCGGTGTTGGAGGCTTTATGGGATAGGATTGACTATTAAGAATTATCTTTGGACCAATGTGCGCACATACAATACAATTTCAATTAATATAGTCCAAGTGGGAGAATGTAAGAATTTTCCTAATATGTTGACTAAATTAATTGACATTGTTATTTACCATTTAATGTTTACCGTTTTACAGGGTTTGGTCTAAAGTGAGATAGAAGATTTCTTAATTAGTCTAATATGGGGCTGGCTAGTGTGGGCCGAGTTGAGCCTGGCCCGTAATGAGGGGGACTGGCTGGAAACTCTATAAATAGTGCTCAAGTCTCTCCTCTAACCCTAACCTCACATATCCTCACCTAAGGGATGTTATTCTAATGTTGATCATGAGAGGCCGCCTCATTGAGCCAGTGATACGGAGGGGGACAGAGGAGAAGGATTTGCACAAGGAACATTATGTTTCCGCTTCCGTTCAAGAACGATAGATCCTAAAAAAACAGTGTGTTAATCTTTCCATTTACAATTGCATGTTCTTGTTCTGGTTATGGAGATCTTGGGTTGTGCATAATCTGCACCCAATAATTTTCCCATATTTTTGTTCGATCAATCTTTTTTTTTTTTTTTTGACATTAACTAACCGTTAAACAATATGCAATGGGTATCCAATAGTTATAATTTGACATTTTTGTTACTGATGCCTCTTTTTTTTCTTTTTACTCTAATTAAGTGTCTTTTTCTTTAAATATCTTATTAGTTTTATCAACATGTTCATCCGATTTTAACAATATTTATTTTTTAACACTATAATGGATATTTTGATATTTTTAAGTTATTTGTTTCAAAATGCTTTAAACTTTTATGGGCAAGAGATTATTAACATATTTTGACATTTCTTCTTACAGTAATCAAAGTATTAATGATGGTCCTATAATTTCATCACGTTACCATCTCTTTGTTAGGCGGAAATGAATTATTTGAAAAATATTTGTCTAAATAATGATCAATTGCATTGCTTACGTACCCACCCTGCTTGTGGGCGCACTAGCTTGGGCCTTTTCCTCTCTAATTGCGTAAGTGGGGAGGTTCGAGTCCCGGCGTGCGCGTCACATGCCTTACCTGCGACATCATGGGAAGTGGGTCCCTGCGGCGCTGCCCCGAGTTTACGTCGCCAACTGCCAATTGTACAGCTGTTTCCGGGTCACCAAAAAAAAAAAAATTTGTATTGCTTACAAAATTGAATGAACGAAAAATATTTCCATCATTTATGAGAATGTTTACTTATAAATTGTGGTTGGTAATAAAAATATTTTTCGTTGATTAATTATTTCAAAAAAATACAAACAGTTATTCTTTTAGAAAAATATTTTTCCAATCATTTATATTCCGGAAAACAGAAAAGCCCCAACCACAACACGTCAATCATTCCGCACTTGACTCAATTAATCTCTTTGGCTACATTTGATCATATGGATTTCTCGGGAGATGACTAGATTGGATATGATATGAACTTTAAGGATTTTACCATATCTTATTCACCATTCGATAAATCACAATAATAAGGCGTAATATGTTCATATCCTATAATTTTCATTATTTGTTATTAATGGCATATCAGTATAAATGAATCCAAAAATTACACAAATAGAGATGGTCATAATCTCTTACAACACTCTTGCACACTTCAATTTTATTTGCTTATGTTTTTACTATTTTTCCTCTCTTTTCTTATTTCTTTTTTCCCCTTCCATCATTCTCTAATAAAATTTTATTGATTAGTAAACTATACTAATAAACCAAAATACTAAAATGCTTAAAATATGTGATAAATATAAATACTAAAATATATATATATATATATATATTGAATTTACATTATAAGATAGAAAGAAATTCCAATATAAAAACAAAAGTAGGAATTAAAAAAAAACGAATTTGTTATTTTGCATTTATTTAAAAAAGAAATCAAATAATATTTATATTCAATTATTGTTTAAGAAGTTCCTTAAAGGGGTGAGCAACACGGATCACCCGAACCGAGAACCAAATGAATTAGACTGAACTGGCTGGTTGGGTCCAGTTTTCAGAAGTGTTAATTTCTAAAAGTAGAATTGCTGTCCGGATAGTTTAGTTTCTAGCTCCAAAGGGGACCAAACTGGTTTGAGTATTAAAAAAATCAAGAAAACAATAGTGACAACTTTCTTTTTTATTTCTTCATAAAAGAAGGCATCAAGTAATTGGGAAAAAAAAAGTGACCGGTTCCATCGGAATTGGACTGGATGGGGAATTGATTACCTATAACAAGTGGTTTTCAGTCCGATTAACTATTTCAAAGGATCTGACCAAAAAAAAAATTATTTCAAAGGAAACCAGACCGCTTGAATCGAAAAAATATATATTTTTATTTCTTAAATGTCTGAACCTAATCCCTTCGCCTCTCACCTCTCGCGGTCTCACCTCTCGGCCTCTCCTTTGATTATGAGAGGCATTGGGATCTGTTCTTGGATCCACTACGTGGAGACACTGCATCATGATACAGAATTCTTGTAGCGTAGAAGTTCTACTCTACGCGTGGTATTTCAATATCACGGACTAAGTCTCTCAGTAAAATGCAACGATGTCCATTTTATGCGTGCTCTCTTTGTTACTCTCCGTGATATTCGTGATAGCAAGGGAAGGTCAGGTTGTAGTGAAGCCATTTTCCTTGTTGTGAGGTGGTCAACTGGAATGAACTTCTTACTTTAAATCCTTCCGGTTTATGCAAATCCAACGAGTTTTCTGTAGCTGGGTCTGCGCTCTTTTTGTCCCACTAACATATGGCTCGAGTATTCAAAAGTAAAACGGTGTATATCTCTGTCTCTGGTGAACTGTTCTCAATTGAGATCCTGTAGTGCTGCTTGTGCTTGTGGTGGCAGGGTTTTAGCACCTCCTGCTTTTGCTTCACCTTGATTAATACGACGCCCTCAACTACGGTAAGATGACTAATGTCCAGAGAGGTAACTGTTTTTCACCATGCATCTAGTGAGCATGCCTTAGCTTCTAGTGAGATTTGAGAGAGTTTGGTTCATCCGTGCTCATTCCCTCCCTCTTCCATCAGTTCCAATGGACTGCTTGGAAATCGGATTGGATTAGATGGTCCCAACCAAGTGATCTGATTTTTAGTCTCAAAAAAAGGGAACTGACTCATTCAGTCCAATTTTCAATTCTTAAATAGTATCGGATTAAATCAAGAACCAATCACCTCTAATTTGTTATTCAAGAGAGATGATTTTTATATTATGAATATTAGAAATTCTATCCATATTTTATCGCAAGTCAATAAGATCATATCCCTCTTATAATATCCAACTATATTCTATCTTCCGATAGATACTAGACACAACATAACCTCCTTTCGTGGGGATTACCGACACCCAATTTGAACGCCTATTTCAATCCCCCAGACGCTGGTGATTTCAAAATGCTGCGTGAGGGAGACTTGAAAATGAAAGGCCATCATGATGGCAGGGTTCCCAGGACGATGTCTAACGTTAACCCACCCAGATTAACTCGCACTCAAAGCGGTCTCTTCCGCATCATAAATTCCACCCCCCTCCCCGGGCCACCGCCCGAGTCGCCCCCAAGAAGTCTCATAGGAGCCGACGCCACCTAGGGAAGGCGACACCCCCGCCCCTCCCCAATCGCGCGCCGCCACGTATCCCCCCAACTACCCCACCTTCACCCGGGTGGGAAAACGGGAACTTTCCTCCGTTCATGAACTTTCCCGAATAAAAGACACGCAACCCGTTTTTCTACCCAGGATATGACCTTAATTACCGACCCAAAAAAGAAAAAGAAAAAGAAAAAGAAAAAGAAAAGCAGATATGATCTAATTATATGTGGCGACACGTTTCCGCGAATGGGCGAGATCGCAAGAGGTGGGCCCCGTGGGGGTTTCAATGTTGCCCGGTGTTTTTTCCGGTCGGTTGGCCTCCCCCAGTTGATTCCTTGCAAGGAGGGAGGAGGAGTGAGGGGGTTGCGATTCCATGTAGGCAAGCCTATTTTAATGGGTTTGACCCTTAAGGGGATAACCATCGGCGGTCGGGGCATCCACGTGTCGAGTGGGGCCGCTCCGGTTCGTCGATCTGGCGCTCCCCCCGTTGACCGAGAAGTCCAACGGACGTCAGCGTCGTGCGCCTCGCTTCCCCCCTCCCCCCTCATCGGGCCGTTATAACTCATGTGGATCAGACGGTGGGGAGTGTCCTTATCCGGCCCCCCTCCGCCGAGCCACGTGTACGGCGGACGGAGTCCCGCTGGGTCCCGGGGACTTGATTTTCCGTCTCGTGAGCGCGGGAGGGTTAGGAATATATCGTAGTCAATTCTGCTGGGGATAGGCTCTGGAAACGACAAAGGGCCTCCTCCGCGTAAATCGGGGCCTGGGAAAAATCGTTGTTCATGTGGAACAACATGTGCATATTGAAGCTCAACAACTCAAATTCAAATTCGCTTAATCAGTACACGACATAAGAATCCGACCCCATTCAATGCATCGGTGAAGATGACACTAGGATTACTCCACTCTGATTCAAATGCATTGCAAAATTGGGCATTGGCAATCGAGAGTAAATGCAATGCCATATATGCAAGATAAGATAAATGTACAGACTAGATAGGAAAGTGGGGGAAAAAAGGACACCACAAGGTCGGGTCACCGCGTCCCAAGCTCATCCGAAAACCCGCGGTGGTACTTGCTTGTTATTTTGACTAAAGGGGCTGGACAGCATATGCTTTCGTCGGAGGGAATAAACCAATTTCTCTCCCTCAATTTATCGGACCGACCGCAATATCTCGCGCTCGATTTTTTCACCGGAACGGACTTTGTTTTTCTGGTAATGAATTTGATATTTTTCTTTTTATTTTTTATTTTTTTGGGGGGTGGGGGTGTTTTCGATATTCTGCTGCGTCGTCTTCTTCCTCCTGTAGTTTTGGACATTTATATAAAGGGCCCGGAACGCAACCATTTCATCCTCCCATTTTTTTTCACAGCTTCCCCAAAGCACGAAAGAAAGAGAGAAAGAGCACTGCCGCCGCCGCCGCCGCCGCCGCCGCCGCCGCCGCCGCCTTCGCCGGCGAGACTCCTCTCATCGTCGCCGTCTCTCTCCCTTCTCCGTTCGGATCGAATCTCTACAATGTCGATCAAGAAATCGCTGGCCCAGCGCCTCCTCGGCATGTCCCGGACCATCTCCTCCTCCCAGGCCCTGACCAGCTGCCGCCGCTCCGCCGCCTCGGCCCCACCTCCCCGCCGGACCGGGACCGAGCTCGCCTTCAACCCCGACCCCGGAGACGGCGGCGTCTTCCGGCGGTTCCTCCACCGGAGGGCCTTCCCCGCGGCGGAGGCCCGGCCGCCCCGATCGGCGATTGCCTGATGGAGAGGCTCCGGGCCCTGGACATTGCGCGGAACAGGATCCGGATCTCGGGCCCCGTCCTCCCGCCTTCGCCCCCGCCCCCGCCGCCGCAGCCGGAGCTGGAGTCCCCCGAGCTGACGGCGGAGGACGCGAGGAAGCTGATGAAGGTGGCGCAGGTGGAGATGGTGAAGTCGCGGCTGAGGGAGGTGGGGGAGACGTGGGTCCCGTACCCGGAGCTCGTCCGGATCTGCGGCGAGGCGTGCTCGGATCCGGACGAGGGGATCCAGTTGGCGAGGACGCTGGACGAGACCGGAAACGTCGTCGTCCTGGGCAAGATGGTGCTCCTCAGGCCCGAGCTGGTAATTCCCCTTAGCTCTCCTCTCTCTTTTTTTTTTTTTTTTTTCTTTTTTAAAAAAAAAAATTTCAACTTAATTTCTTGTTTGGCGTTCCGAATTTCTTTTTCCAGTTACATAATTTAGAGCCGCAGGGATAATAATATGAAAAATGGTCATCGAGAGGGTTAGAATTTTAGAATTCCATTTCGTTTTCATTTTTCATTTTATTTATGATTTTTTTTTTTCCCATGAGATTGGAGACTACCGAAGACTGATACGTGCTTTTTTGGTGATCTTCTTTTGCTTCCGACGTGCGGGGTTTGGTGCTTCACGACAGGACCAGAGACCAAAAACGTGTAAAGAGTTCCCACGCTTGAGACGGTGAAAAAAACCGAAAAAAAAACACCTCATTTTTTCTAGGACGACAAGGACCAAAACCAGCCCTCCAACACCTACTGGAGATACGCCCCTTTCTTCCCGCAATATTTTTTTTTTAGATTTTTTAATTTTTGGAAAATTGTGGGGCCATCTCAAAATCTGAATTTTAATTAACGGGGACGAATTAGATCTTGATTTTTCCTTTTCTAATTTAATTGGACGTGAAAATAGAGAAATTCACAAAAGGACCACGAAATGGGTGTATTTTTTTTTTTTTTTTTTTTTTTGTGGGTCAGAAAGAAAAGGGTAATTTGGAGTTGATTTTGAGATCTAGGTAGGTTGCTTTCGGTGTCCATAATTGCCGGTCTGGGATGTCTCCGTCCCATGTAGCCTCACATTTTTTCAGTTGAGGGGAGGGGATTTTTTCTTCTCATGTTCACGAGTCCAAAACGCATTCTTCTTCTTATAATTAATTTAAAGACAACCTTTTTTTCATTTTTTTTTTAAATTCACCAACTTGAACATGGTCTGTTACAAAAGAGACAAAAACGACAGCTTTAAATATTTTTGGGCGAACCAAGAAAATTGCAATTTTCATGGACTGGAATCTAACGGATGAATGAAATGCTTAGGGAGTTTTAGATAATGGGTGTTGTCCTAATTTGGAGTCTCTGTTCGGACCAAAAGCGAAGTTCGGTCAAACGATCTGTACCCATTCCTGTCTACAGGTGAGAAAAGCCGTGGAGGGACTGATGCCGCCGCCCCCGCGGAGCGCTGAGCTGGAGGAGCTGGAGCGGCAGAAGGCCGCGATAGACCGGGAGGCCGAGTCACTGGTCCGCCGGGAGCTCTGGCTCGGCCTCGGCTACCTCGTGGTCCAGACAGCCGGGTTCATGCGGCTCACTTTCTGGGAGCTTACCTGGGACGTGATGGAGCCCATCTGCTTCTACCTCACCTCCGTCTACTTCATGCTCGGCTACGCTTTCTTCCTGCGGACGTCCCGGGAGCCCTCGTTCGAGGGGTTCTTCCAGAGCCGGTTCGCGGCCAAGCAGGAGAAGCTGATGCAGGCTCGCGGGTTCAATGTCCGCCGGTACAACGAGCTGCGGGAAAAGGCCCGACCCGCGAGCCCGCCCCTGCCGCTGCCACCCGCCTCCTCGGCGTTCGGTGGATCGTGACGGCAGGGCGGTCCGGTTCTTTTTATGCTATTCGATACCGAGACAAAGATATGAAAAAAATAAAAAACGAATCCAATGCGCAAAGCGTACAATTTTGTTTGGCCTGTCCGAATTGGTAGTCAGTGAGCGAGCGGGGAGAATATGCTCGTTTTTGTAACGTGATGGTGGTGTACTTAGTTATACTATCATTATTAGAAGTGGAAAATTCAAAAAACTTCCGTGAACCCTTTTTTTTCTCTCCCGAAATATGGTCTCTTTAAGTTTAAAAAAGATTAATCTCTGGTTCTTTGAGCATTTTAAAAAGGTCCCTCCACTTTCCACCGGCTAGAATCACCCACCATACGCCGCCGCTCTCTCTTGCCCCTCACGGAGTTGGAGGAGTGGCACGACCATTTCCGACCACCGCGAAATGAATCCAAGCACCCTAAAACGATTTTTTTTTTTCTTATTTTTTCTAATCAAGTATCAGGTTCCAAAACTTGAGTAGTTGCTGAATTGCAGCTCTATATTCCTAAAAATCCTAATCGAACATCAATTGTGTTTTGAGACACCACCAACACTACCAGTATGCTTAAATAGATATTTATGCATAAAATATTATATAAGAGAGTGACTATGAAATACAATCATATAGATATTTTCGAATACATATGTAGCGATGTCTAATTGAGTTATGACTACTGTAAGATCCTATAACTGGCCACTTTAGTGGTTTCAAAAGGGCTTTTCGATTTTAAAAGGAGTCTTTTGGGCAACAGTTACACACATGACAGTGATGATTTAGTATAATCGACCAATAATCATTGTCAGAGCCTATCAGATGCCTCATACATGATGCAAAGTAAGACATTATTCAAAATAGATAGGTGAGGGTGATCTGATGGTATCACATCAACATTGCACGTGATGATGCGGTGCAATTATTACATATCATGCCTTTTCATTTAAAAGGGACATTGATTCTCTAATTGCTAATCGAAATGTAAGATATCATTGCCAATTAGAATGGTTTTTATAAGAGACGAGCTAGGATGATTCAATTGCACCACGCCAGCAAGCATTTTATGTGGTGCAATCATCACATATTGTATCTTTTTCATTCAAAAGTGACTGATTTTCTAAATACATACCAAAATCTAAGATACGTAAAGGTATTGAATTTTGGAAAGGAGTCCATGGATCAATTCAACTTTCCCAATAGTTAACTTGATCCCAATACACGTGAGGCAATTTCCATGTATTGATAAATCATATGATCTCTACGTGAGTCCGATCTCTTCGACGGTGGATGAGCTTGTCATTTTAAGAGTTACATGGGAGGCCATTTGCCAATCCTAAACTGAGGTGTTACTCTTGACACCTAAACTAAGCCTTCATTACCATAAACATTAGTCATCAAACCTTCTTCCACTTGGCCATAGATTAAATATTAAATAAAACTTTGCTACATGTAATTTACATGCAACCTTACACTTAACAATTTATTTCTAGTGATTATTGCTAACCTTAATAATATCATAAGTCCATTTTGACTTTTGCCGTATTCTTTTACTCCTTCAATTTTCAAAAGAAATGTTCCTATACTTCCGATCATTGGATTGAAAAGCAAAGTTAACATCTTTCAAGAGTTGCAAGGTGGCAACACTTTTGGTGATTCAAATTGCGTTTGAGGCGCGTGAATATTCTAGGCATTAAGTTAGTTTGATCTACTTAGCTCTTTTAGCTTGGTTGATTGTTATGTGTAATCTTAGTTTTAATTAAATTTATAGTTAAGTGTGAGTGTGTGTAATAGTTGTGTGGGGGTGTTGTAATTGTTACATTGTATGTGAAAATGATGAATTTGAATTTGGAAATGTTACTTTTGTAATTTCATATTCAACCATTGTTGGTAATATTCATCTCGTACTCACTAGTTATATTCACATTATATTCACTGGTCAGATCCATCTTATACTCGTTGGCATATCATCTTGTATTCATTGAATATATTCATTCGTCTGATCATATTCACCCCCTGAATATATTCACTTTTTGAGTATATTCGCTTGTCTGTATATATCCATTTATTTGGTTAGAATCACTTCTTGAATATATATTCACTTGCTAAGTATATTCACTTGTCTGAATATATCCATTTATTTGGTCAGATTCACTGTTTACTTGCTAAGTATATGCATTTGCTTGAATATATTCATTTGCTAAGTATTTTTACTTGTCTAAATATATCCAATTATTTGATCAAATTCACTTCTTAAATATATTCCCCTATTTGATTAGATTCAGTTACTGAGTAAATTCACTTGTTGATAAGATTCACTTATTGAATATATTAACTCATTGAGTACATTCAATTGCTATAATATATTCGCTTATCTACTCATATCCAATTGAGTATGATCACTAGCCGCATATATTCAGCTTTTGAGTGTATACATCTATTTAAGAAGACCACATGTTACTTCTCACTTGATTATTTGACTAATGCATTTTACTGAGTCAAGGAATATGTGTTGAAATGCTTATAAATGTGTATTTATCATTGCTTGCATGATGGTAATATGATTTTGTCACCCATAAATTAATAGTGAAATGTCTCGTGTGTCGGGATGTCTTGGAGTGGGAAAAGTACCAAAAAAGTCCTAAACCTATTGCATTGGTACTAATTCGGTCCTAAACTTTTCAATTGGACCAATTTAGTCCTAAACCTTTTTACATCGGGTACTAATTCAGTCCATCTAGCCAATTTTAGCCTGCCGGCGCTGACATGGACATCGACTAGTGACCGGATGCTGACGTGGCAATTTTTAATATTTTTAAATATTTTTTTGAATTTTTTCCTTTTTCTTTTCTTTTTTCTTTTTCTATTTCTTTTCTTTTCTTCCTTCTTCCTTTTCTTTTCTTCCTTCTTCTTGACTGTTCCAGCGGTGGTCGGCGAGGGCCTCGTAGCCCTCGCCTGTCGCCGGTGAGGGTCGCGGCCCTCGCCCGGCCTCTCCCAGGGCTGTCGGCGAGGCGGCTTCGCCCGCGGCCTTGAGCTAGGCCGAGCGAGGGCCGTGAAGCCCTCACCTGCTCGGCCTCACCCAGGGCCACGAGTGAGGCCAGCCTCGCCTTGGCCTTACCACGGGCGAAGGCAACCATTGCCAGGCACGCCGGCCTGGCAATGGCCGCCTTTGCCCGCGGCGAGGCCTGGCGAGGGCCGCGTTGACCTCATTGGTCGCGGGCGAGGTCGCCTTTGCCCGTGGCAAGGCCAGGGCGAGGCTGAGCGAGGGCCACGAAGCCCTTGCCGACAACAGGCGAGGACTTTGAGGCCCTCTCCCCGTGGCCAGCCACCGGCGAGGGCTTCGCGGCCCTCGCCCAGTGGCCGGCAAGCTTCACCGGAGGCTCGCCAGCCACTGCTAGAGCAGTCCAATAAGAAGGAAGAAAAGAAAAAGAAAAACTAAAAAAATTAAAAAAAAAATCAAAAATATATTAAAATTGCCACGTCAGCATCCAGTCACCGGCTGATGTCCACGTCAGCGCTGGTAGGCTAAAATTGGCCGGATGGACTGAATTAGTACCGATATAAAAAGGTTTATGACTGAATTGGTTCAATTAAAAAGTTTAGAACTGAAGTGGTATCAATGCAACAGATTTAGGATTTTTTCGGTACTTTTCCCTCTCGGAGTTGATATGTCCCATATGTCAAGATGCCACGAAAGTATTCAAGAGGAGAAGTAACGAACCTAATGCATGTGTATGTGCATATATAACAAGAAGGTGGAAAAGAAATTAAAAAAATTCGAAAAAAATTAAAAAAATCGAAAAAAATTAAAAATTATTAAAAAATTGTTCACCGGCCAGCTGTCTCCAGCCGGCATCACGTCAGCTCCGGCCGGCCAATTTTGGTTGGATGGACTAAATTGGCATAATTGTAAAAGGTTTAGGACTCAATTGGCAAAAAGAAAAAGGTTTATGACTGAATTAGCAAAAGTGCAATAAGTTTAGGACTTTTTGGACAATTTTCCCCATAATATCCTCCAATCAAGTTGTTTTCAACAATATTCATTTCATCTAATAGCCTACATATTTTTGTTGCATAATCTACAGAGCCCTCTCATATGAGGAAGTGCTTAGTCAAGTCCACTCCAAGATGGTCATGTTCCAATGCCAATCGCAATAATCGCATCACCTAGTTGAGCCTGAAAAGGTGGCTTTTCTTTTGATGCCAACCGCATAGGCAACGTTGCTAAGTAACAATTCACCCGACCTAGTCACATTGGCCACCTACTCCGATTCTTGACGTTTTGTGTGTCATTTTGAGAAGCAACATTACCATCAGACTCACTCCTCTTAGACCTGCAAGATTTGGATTTTAACATATATTTTCATTGGACACCTTGAAGACTCGTGCAATATTTCTTTTGATTGTGCATACCTTGATTGATATATGTTACATTTGATAGTTTCTTATGAAGTCAATAAATAGGCCAATGTACTTTATTATAATATATATATATATATATATATATATATAAATTAATTACCGAATTTCTCTTTTTTGTGTTCTTACATCTAACTATTAGAAAGAACACATGTCAAGCGTAATGTTGTGAGGCGCCACATGAGGTATCCCATTTTTGTCATGTCTTGTGGACCCTATTTTTGTTAATCCCAACCACTTAGAAAATTTGTGGATATAGGTTTTGTTTGTTTTCCAGAAAAGGAATAATTTTGAAAAAAATATTTTTCTAAAAATGATCAAAATGAATAAATAAAAAGAAAAATTCATCGCCCACAAAAATACTTACAAAAATGATTTGTAAACCATCGTAAAAATCAGATTTACAACATCAAGTTCTTGGTTAAGATGGAACGTCTTGAACCATTAGAAATCATGGTACTTAAAAAAGTACAATATTTACAACATATTACTTATTTATTATGGATTGTCCCAAAAGCGTCATGATTTGTTTTGGTTGGTGAAGTGTCATGATTTTTTTCTTTTTTTTCTTTTTTTTTCTTTTTTTGGTTGGTAGTGAAGTGTCATGATTGGATGGGGAAAATTTTAAATAAGGACCCAAAGTGCCATCTTTTTCATAAAATAGGACCTAAAGTGAAATTTGTTTTAAATAAAGACCCAAAGTGCCATCATTTTCTCAAAAGAGGACCTAAAGTGAAGTTTGTCTCAAAGAAGGACCCAAAATGATCATTTAGTCTCAAAGAATGACCTCACTCGTTGGCCGGTGAATAGATGCATCTGCGATATATATTCCGGTGGCCTGATCAGGGTATTTTCATCTAATTTTTTTTTTTTTTTTTGGTTGCCTTGTTCATCGTCTTCTTCGTCCCCTGTTCACTTCTTCTTGCCCAGATCAAAAACAATAGACTTGGGGAAAGGCTAGTGAGTGCCAAGTATTGGTAAGGGCCAACGAGGGCTCAACGCCCATCACTAGCAGTGAGCGAGGGCTCAACGCCCATTGCTGATAGCGAGCGAGGGCCATCGAGCCCTTGCTGGCCATGGGGGAGGGGGCCCGTCCAAATCGAGGCCCTACGAGAAGGTCCTCGAGGGCAAAAGGGATAGTTGAAGAAGTCGTCAATCTAGGAGCGATGGTGGGAGGAAGGGATGAAGAAAGAGACGTGGGCGTCCCAGTCATAGTCCTAGTAGAAGACAAGGTTGTTGGTGGAGCAGTGGGCAAAGGTGGGGGAGGTCGCCCCTCACGGCCATCAGTGAGGTCACCCCTCACCGACCCTGGGCGAGAGCTTGCCCACCTCACCAGCCACTAATAAGGGCCAGCGAGGGCTTGCAAGCCCTCGCCCGTAGCCAACGAGGGCTTGACGGCCCTCACTGGCCGTAATCGAGGCCATCCTCCCCAGATCTGGCAAGGGTTGGCCTACAAGCCCTCGCCTACTATCGGCGATGGGTATCCAACCCTCGCCGGCCCTCACCAATGGCCAGCGCTTGCCAACCCTTCCTAAGTCCGATGTTCTTGAGAAGAAGACAAACAAGGGACGAAGAAGATGATGAACAGTGCCACCATTGACCCAAAATAATAATCATAATAATAAAGAACAAGACAACGGAAAATTTTTAAAAAAAATTGGACAAAAATACCCCTGATCAGGCTATCGAAATGTGCATCGAAGATGCATCTATTCACCGGCCGACAAATGAAGTCTTTCTTTGAGACAGACTCCACTCCAGGTCTTTTTTTTTTTAGAAAATGAATGCACTTTGAGTCCTTATTTGAGACAAACTTCACTTTAGGTCTTCTTTTAAGAAAAGGATGGCACTTTGGGTCCTTATTTGAAATTTTCCCTGATTGGATGGATACAAAATTACCTCAATTTGTCCTTATTTATGTTGTCTCGTAACCCCCCTGTAACTTTTCATAATCGGAAAAATATCCAATTTTATGATGTTGTGCGCTTGATTAGGACGAAACACCGTAATTTTTTGTAAATCGTTGTAATTAAAAAAGATATCCAAATAATTGACATAGTGCTCGTAGTTATTACTAGAGGTATGCAAAAAAGTCAAAAACCACCTGGAGGAACCAAATCAGACTGGACTAGAACTAGCGGTTTCCAAGGAAACCAATCCGGTTCTCGATTTCAATTTATTAGAACCGGTAAGTATCAATCTGGTTCTCTATTTTAGGTGTGGAATCGCGCAATCACCCACCTGGACTGGACAGGTAATATATAAATATTAAAAGAAAAATTTTTGATAACGAATTTAAGCAAAATAAAAATTGCGAGCTAGCAAAATAGGTCATAAACTCATATTATGACCAATTTTTAGTTAAATGGGTTATATATAGGTCAAGTGAAAATTAAATGTAAGTTAGAAATGGGTCAAGTGAAAGTTAAATATAGGTCAGAAATTGGTCAAGTGAAAGTTAAATATGGTTAGAAATGAGTATGAGAAAGTAAAACACAAAAATAAATGGGTTTAAAACTCACTTTAAAATTTAAACCCATGACATTTTTTAACTTAATAAAAATGCTTTTTTTAAATTATAATTATATTTCATATTTCAATTTTTTTTTTTCCTTTTTCTTCATTCCTTAGCCGGCGACCGGTTGGCGATAGATAGAGTTGGCAAAATGGGTTATAAATCCATATTATGACTCATTTTTAGTTAAATGGATTATATATAGGTCAAGTGAAAGTTAAATATGGATTAGAAATTGATCAAGTAAAAGTTAAATATGAGTCGAAATTGGTCAAGTGAAAGTTAAATATGGGTTAGAAATGAATCGAGAAAGTAAAACACAAAAAGAAATGGGTCTCGAAACCTACTTTAAAGTTTAAACCCACGGCCTTTTTTAACTTTATAAAAATGTTTTTTAATAAAAAATTGAAATTATAATTATTTTCATATTTCAATTTTTTTTTCTTTCTTTTTCTTTCTTCCTTAGTCGACGACCAGCCGGCGATAGGCTAGGCGAGGCTCGAGCTTATTTTTTCATGTTACAGTTTTTAGTTATTCAATGGTATGTTCATTTCAAATAAGAAAATCATGTGCATAGTCTAATTTTTTTATAAATATTTCAATTTATAGGTTTTTTTTTAAATTTTTTATTTTATTTACTACTTTTAATTTAATTTGAAGTTTTAATCCAATTAGCATACGGTAGAAGTGAGTTTTCCTAGAATATTAATAGGTTTTAGCAATATGGGTTGGGTCGGGTATGTGTTGGGTTGAGTATGGGTCACTAGATTTACACTACAAGAATATGGATCAAAATAGGTTAAATAGGTCAAATATATGTCGATCCATTTTGGACCCAACCCATACCTGACCCGACCCACTCATTTGCCACCCCTATGAAAATCGTAAAATTCCTAAGCTGAAGCTCAACACTTATTAACTAAGTGCTCGTCTTGTTTTATTTTCACCTTGTATGAGTTGTGTCTTTATCTCTCACTCACGGCATTGACTTTTTAAGCTTAACGCCCATCGACTCACAGTTTCAGTTGTAAACTTTTAATATGAGTTCAATCTTTTTACTAATCTTGCAATTAGTAATGAGGAAAATATTTGTTTTTTTTTTTTTTTTTTTTTTTACTTTGGCTTGTTATAAAATGTCGCGTTGAGTGCGTGAAGCTTGATGTTGATTCCATAGTCTCATCCAAGACTCGAGAACCGGATCAGACTGGCAGTCCAGTTCTCAGGTAGATTCATAGAATTAATAAGTGATTCTTAGTTCAATTTTTTCAAAATCAATCCTTAATGGACAGTTCTTGATTCCAGAGTGAGAATTGTCTATTTAGATCATACTCACTCCTACTTATTATAAACCATGGTAAACCTTTGTAAATCTTTGTGTCAAAATCCAAATTTAAGAATTATGTTCTAAATGAGGATTGGTCATCACCGTAGTAATTAAAAAAGGAATTGATATTTACGATTTTTTTTTTGATGATCGATGAACCGCCGGAGATTAACCTTCGGGATCACACAACCGCAAGCTGCTATTTAGACGTAAAATCTCGGGGGCTAACCCATCAATCCTTTCCTAGGACCCCCATTTAAGTTATAGAATGCAACGAGAGGGTTCAAACTCTTGATTTTGGTGATGAGAGAGAGCACTCGCACCATCTGCACTGCCCATGGTAGGTTGATGTTTTATTCTTGATCAGACGTGATGTACTCATTCGCACACCGTCATAATTTATGAGGCACTCGTACTCTTTTTCAATAAAAAAGAAAAGCTTTATGATGCACTCCATTTCCAATGCAATTTTTTCATAGAGATAATATATTCTATAGCAAAAAGAAGGTTTTTTTTTT
This sequence comes from Eucalyptus erythrocorys, assembly GCA_014182555.1. Classification (NCBI taxonomy): domain Eukaryota; kingdom Viridiplantae; phylum Streptophyta; class Magnoliopsida; order Myrtales; family Myrtaceae; genus Eucalyptus; species Eucalyptus erythrocorys. Next base: position 21,926,070 of record CM024605.1, on the reverse strand, counting down.
TTTTTTTTTTTTCCATAAAGGAATATCTTTGTAAATTACACCGAAAGACCAAAAAAAAAAAAAAGGAATGGCACCAAACTTATTTATAAACCAAATCCCACTCTAAACAATCCTCTAACAACTTTATTTACATAAAATTCCTAAATAGTATCAAGCACATAAAACTTCTAAGACAATTTAATTCGATTTTTTTATTTTACAAAAATTAATAATTTGAAATTTTTCTTAAGAGCATTAATTTTTTTTCAAATAATTAATCAATTAAAAAATTTCTTAATTGACAAGAATTCCAACAAGGATCATTTTTAGAAAAATACTTTCCAAATAATTTATATTTTTTGAAATATTTTTCCAAGATATTATCATTTTACGTGACGTTTCATATATTTTAAATTTAGTTTACCAAAAAAAAAAAATTATACTTGACGAAATATTACGCTGAGCCCCACGATTTCAAAGCACGACCTTCCTCGTGCCTTCGCTGCCGGCCCCGATCCCACGTACATTACCTCAGCAGGCAAAAGTCAAAAGTCGACGCCCACGAGGGAGCGGCCTCGACCGTCCGATCGGCCTCCCCGCGGACGCGCCACATCCAGCCGCGAGATCTCGACCCTCTGGGGTTGGGCGTCGCGAGAATTCCCTCGAACCTTCTTCCCCTCCTCCTTCCTCCTCCCATCAGCCGACACGCCATCGAAGCTCTTCGACAGCCTCGGCAGCCGACGAGTCCCGCCGATCCGCCGCATCCCCCTCTTCCGCCGGCCGCTCGGATTCGTTCATTGGTGAGTCCCCCGATCCGCGATCCGCCCTATCTTTTTTTTTTTGGGTGGCGTTTTCTCGTTCCTTCTTCGTCTTCTTGATTTGAGGCGGCGATTCGATTCGATCCGGTTCGCCGGCGTCCGTTTGGCGTCGGCTTGCGCTGCTTCTGCGTGGGGGAGTTTGGACCGTTTTCGCCGTTGGATTGTGTGGTGTCGTGCCTTCGGGATCGCCCGAAACGGGTTGTCCGTGGATCGATCGGTTTCGCCGGGCTCCCCCGCGTGGAATTAGGGTTGGGGAGGGCGTGATGCGGGGGCCTGATCTTGCCGTTTCGCGGTGTCGGTGTCGAGATTTCGTGCCGAGTGTCGGGTTTTTGCAGGGGTTTTGTGTGCGATGTGGTGAGATTGGATTCTTCTTTCGAATGATTTCGTCATTTTTTGTCCGTCTCTGATGTGGCAGCAGCGGTTTCTGGTCGAGAAACTCAGCTTCGGGGTTGTCGTTGTTGTCTTCTTCTCGAATTCTGTTGAGAGGTAATTCAATGTAGGAGACGTCATCGGTTCGAAATCTGGAAAAGACAAAGCTTTCCCAATTGCGGTTTCGTGACCTTTTTCTTTATAGAGGGCACGGTGTGGAATGTTCTGTTCATGGCGACATGTGGTCATAAATGTCTCGGACATTCTGTTTTGTAGCTGGTGAGTGAGTTCTCCGCATTGAAAGTTTCTCTTGATCGTTTTGTAGGTTACTCGATGGAAACCGGGGCTGGAGAATGGGCGAGCAAGCCGGCCCAAAGCGCGTCTTCCTCCGACAACGGCAGCAATGAAGCGGGTGATTTCGAATGCAACATTTGCCTTGAGTTAGCTCAAGACCCTGTCCTGACCCTTTGCGGTCACCTCTATTGTTGGCCCTGTCTGTATAGGTGGCTGCGCCATCACTCGCACTGCCATGAATGCCCGGTCTGCAAGGCCCTTATACAAGAGGAGAAATTAGTCCCTCTTTACGGGAGGGGGAAGACCCAGACGGACCCGAGATCCAAATCTTATCCAGGAATTGATATCCCCAATCGCCCGTCGGGACAAAGGCCTGAAACTGCTCCGCCTCCAGACGCGAACCAGTTCGCGAATTATGGGTTTGGTTTCATGGGAGGGTTCATGCCGATGGCCTATGCTAGGATCGGGAACTTCACACTGTCTACTGCATTTGGTGGTCTAATCCCTGCTCTGTTCAATGTGCAATTCCATGGATTTCAAGATGCCACTGTGTATGGGACGACTTCGGGTTATCCATACGGCTTCAACACGTTCCACGGGGGTCATGCCCATGGTTTTCCTCAGACGGCTGTGCGTGGACAGCAGGCTGATACCGTGTTGAAGAACCTTCTTTTAATCATCGGAGTCTTTGTGGTTCTCGCGCTGCTTTGTTGGTGATCTCACTTTGGATTCTCTTGGTGATGATTTCTCTTAACTCTCTTTATAGTTGTTGTCATGCTCCATGAGGCTTAGGCTAGTAAAGGTTCGAGTCAGGTGTTCAGAGGTTGTCAATATGATCCACAAATCCTTGATATCCTGTTTCACATATATCAGGCACTCCTTTTCTTTTTGCAGACATGTTCGTGTATGTCTGCCCGTGGTTTCCTGTTCATATTTGCATGTGACCGTTTATTTATTTCACTCGATTTCTTCTATAGTGTCATCTATTCTGTTTGCCATCACCAAGGAATACAGGACCTGTCTTGGGTGTTTTCTTTGTAACTATACAGTGCTTAAAGGTGATACATTTGTTCTTTTCCCAAGTGTAATCTAGTAAGAGGAAGTGCATTGATTCTGGAACTTGTCACATGAATCTCTCTCTTTTTTAATGTTTTGGCATATTGTTCCTCTACAAACTGCTATATTTGCAAAGCTGTGCCTTGGTTCTTTCTGTTTGATGTTGCCTCTCATAATGATTCTAATTAACGAAGTGGGGATCCACAATTGCACACGGTCAAGAGTGCAAAAACATGCTTTCTTCGGAGTGGTAATTGGGCTCACTCTGTGTATGTTGTCGATTGTCAAGCAATTTATGTGGATATTGGATGGACTAAGAGAGCTTCCTGTGGATATGGTTTCCTGAATCTTGATAGGAGAATTTGCTTCTGTTCAACTTTCGAAGTGAAGGAGGTTTTCGTGTCCTTATGTGAATGGAATGGCTAGAGAACTTACTGAATCATGACAAGTGACAGGAAAAACTAGCTGTTCAGTGTACAAGAAGCTTGAGAAGTCTTCGCCTGTGTGGGAGATTTTTGGGCGAAAATAGTGACCTAGTTTTAGTATTTTTCCAGTGTTTTTCTTGTCTGAAAACACGGGATTCCGCATAAAAGGAGAAATTGGACAGGCGGATTGACTGATTCCAGAAATTGGTGAAGGAGACGATGTGAATTTTATATGAAACCCCCGTGATTTTGCATGAAATGCGACGAATCACCATGAAATCTGGGCAAAAATCTCCGTTGACATGCGAGGTTGGGCGTGATGCTTCGTCTGATGCACGAAGCTTCCTGCGAAGCTTCAGAAAGCTTTGAAGTATCATTTTGTTCTCGTTCTTTTCTATTCTTTTCTTCTATTGATCTAAAGCTCAAATGGAACGATCATAATATATAATTTGTGTATAAAGTATTTGATGGAAAAAATGCGCAAAAAGTAGCATATAGAGCACATAATCATTCCCAATATCGTCAAGTTTAGAAGAATCGGGCACCTTAATAGCATAAACAAGATATCGAGATACATATGGTTTCAGGATTTCCGTCTTGAAACAACACAACCAAGCAAATTGTTATATTCTCGTCGATGTTGAAACCTTTTGTATTCACAAGCAGAACGTTGTCCATGAGAAAAGAAAGAAACTGTGTTCCGCTTTAATTTCGTTGAAATCGAAATTTGAAGGCGAACGGCAAGGGGCCAAATTAGACTTTTGCCGGCCTAGATGACCAGAAAAATGCAGACGAGAGTAAGATCTAAGATTAAAGTATTTATGACAACGATAGGATGACACACTAGGATGAAATTTATGTTTTAAGTAATTGATTTCTTAATTGTCAAGGAAGTGAAAATGACACGAATAGTCTGTAAATTATGACATAATATATAATGTGGTCCTTGAATTAAATGTAGTATCTAAACTTAATGAAAACGTTCAATATAGTCTTCTTAATTCAATATCATATTAAACAAATTAAAAGTTTAAGAATCACAATGTACGTGGAGATAAAAGTTCATGGTTCATTTATGATGTTAACCGTCTAGAAAAGGCAAAGCAAATCCAGCTGTGCTCTTCATTACTCAGGTTAAGATTGCATGAAAAGCAAAGGGCTTCTCGCATTTATCCTTGGAAATATTGCTCTCCAGTGTATATGACTAGGTGAGGAAAGATAAAGACAACGGCAGATTATGAACACTAATAAGGCACATCTCCTCAAAAGAAAACAATAAAAAACTACGAATCCCGAGTCGCAATCGACAATGGCCCTCGAGCACGAGCACCACATAGCAACGTGCCGGTCAAGATCCCACACCTTTGCCAGCTTCCTTGTAGTATCCGTGGCCTTCCTCGTCGCTGTTCTTGCTTTTCCTGAAGTACCTGTAGTATATATACTGCAATATGATCTGATTTTATTGTGGTTAAGGAGGTAACTAATTCGTATCAAGCTTCACAATTACAATCAACGCAACATGCTCTGATTTATGTTTAGAGAGAAAGCTCAAAGAAAGGATATGAATAAGTCGAGCGCTACGCAAACGATCGCATCCAACATCCGTATAGTACCTGTTAGCATACTATGTATACATGTGTATATATTCATAATTTGTAATGACAGTGAGAGGGAAAGAACCTTCCCATGTAAGTAACATTAGTGATCGGTGCGAAGATGAACATAAGAGGATTCAAGCCTTGAAAAAACATCGAAGTGAAAAGGTTATGGATTCGTCATAGTCGAATTCATTAAGAAGGAACAATGATTTTAAGAAAGGGCAAAAGGGTATCACATCAACGCTTCCTCGTTTAATCTGGGCAACAACAAATAACAACAAGCTTTGTTAGCAAAGTAAGATGGATCGTATACATATACAATAAGAAGAAAACGCACAACATGTTGATACGGCAGATTAATTAATTAAGAATGACGCGATTAAGCATACATTTCACCATATCTGGGGGATTCTGCCACTCATTTATATGACGGCCATCAGCCATCCAAGCCATTGTCCAAACGCACTGTGCTCCATTCCACCTTCCTGCTTGGAGTCACCAGAAAGAAAAGAAGAACAGAAAGATTAGGAGAGATAATTTCATCAATTAGGGCAAGATTTTACAGAAATTAGGGTTTGGCAATCATGGGATCAGCTCATACTTGTAGCAATTTCCTCGTGGCGAGTACAACATGAGCTTCCGTGAAAGATTTGTTCTGAAGGGGTAGAGTGAGGGATGATGCTGGAAATGTCCCATGCCCCACCTGAAATAACGAAGTAAAAATGACAAAAATAAAATAAAATGGAATCTTGATGTGCGCACATTTAGAAAATTGGAGGGTCCTCGTCAATCACTGCATAAATAGAAATTCAATTGTGGACAGACCAATATATCCTAGAAAGATCACATAATTAAGGCGACTAATTGATGCGATTTTAATTGAAGCTCACTGATCGTGGGATTGGCTTCGGCTTGCTGTCGGACTTCGTGGACGGAGCTTGAGCGGCCTCATCGTTGGAAGACAGGTCGCTGTCGAGTTGCATGGCGGATGGGCCGCTCTTGGCCACCCTGATGTACGTCTGGAACGGCGGCGTCCCGCTTCCGGCCAAAGATCGAGCCGAGCTGTGGGGACAAGACACCAGGTGTCCTCCTCTTTCAATTTTGGGTGGGACGAAATTAACTTGGATGGTTGAATGAACATTAAACTCCATACGTTTAATAGAATTCTTTTCTCGGAGATGCTTTTACTGGAGTTGCTTTTGCCGAGGCGCCAGGAATGGGGATTCGCGATTGATGTGTTGCTTTCGGTTTCAATGGTTCTTTCTCTTGAGCCTGCAAGTAACCATCACAAGTAATTCAAGAACTACCTTCTACCAAGAAACCGACGACATTTTTGCCCATACCCATGTGTCTTCATTCAAGTACACTTGGTGTAAATACACTTGGTGTAAAATAATCATTTGGAAAAGTTGATACAAATAGTTCCTAAATTTTAGTTCAATGTGTAATGTGGTCCTTGAAGGTTTAATTCACTCAATGCGGTTCATAGATTATAGTTCAATTTGCAATGTGGTTACTGTACTTTTAGTTTGTTTAATATGATTTCTAGACTTTTAATAGATGTTCATTTAATCTCTGAACTATATGAAAAAGGTTCAATGTTGCCCTTGAGCTTAATTTAATGGAATGATAATATTAAATATTTTCATGTAGTTTAGGAACCAAATTAAATATCTACCGAAATTCCTAGTATCACATTAAACAGATTAAAAATTCAAGAACTGCAATGTATATTAGGCAAAATTTCAGGAACTATATTAAATAAATTAACGTTTAGGGATTACATTACATATATGGTCAAATGGGCCATCGTGCCCTCATCTCTAATCATGTTTGGCAAGGAAACTAAAGGGGAGGATGAACCTAAGCAGGTTCTTAAAAGGTTCAAAGAGAATAAAAAGGGGAGAAATCTATCTTGGGTGAGAGACCCCACAATATCATCCATGTATTCCCTTATGGTCGAGAAATTTAGGGGTTTTCCGGTGGTGAAGGTAGATATCATGTCAAGAATTATTCATTGGCCATCGTTGGGTAGGCAGGTATATTAGCCTCTCGCCCTTGGGATGATAAGAGGTTGGTGAAATTCTCACTATTGTTCTGGCTGGCTTAAATGCTAAGTCTACATAACCGACTGCCAGAATAGTACCCATCGTGTTCTCATCCCTAATCATTTTTGGCAAAGAAACTAAAGGGGAGGAGATGGAGAATGTTTCACCGGTGGGTCGGCCCTTCCACAACCTGTAGACATTATCATAGTATGGCAGCACCACAGTGCTCGTGGTATAACATCTTCACAAAATAGGAGGAAGATCACAACCATCCTTTTCATTGCCTTGTTGAGTGTTGACACTCGAAATTTTGCTGACATTTTAATATTCGTTTAGTTTGCAAAAAAAAAAGAAGATAAAAAGCAAAAAAAAATTTTGAAAATAAAAAATAGAAAGAAAACCCCAATTAGTTCACAATTAATCGTTGCCGTTCATCAATAATGCATGATGGCCGTTGAGATAGGTATGTGATCAATTAGGGGAACTCTTAACTAGGAAGATCAAATCCTAGCCCTTAGTTCAATCCAAAGGCTAAGATTTGATCTTGCCTAAAAATATATAAAAGAAAAAAAGAAAAAAGGAAAAAGGGGGAGCCATTTTTTCGCGGGCAGGGGCTCTCTCTCGACAACCGTTTTCTCCCTCTCTCTTGCACTCTCTCTCTAGAACCGTTTTAAACTCTCGCTCTTGTTCGGGGAGGGAGGGAACTCTGGGTTTTCTCTCTCGAAGCTTTTCCTCCATCGGACTCCTCCGATCTCTCTCCCTTCTCCTCCTCCGCACCAGAAACCCTAGGCCGGAGGTTCTCGATCGGATGCTCCCCGGTTTTTTCCCGAAGATCTGACACTCACTCGTTCGATCGAGATGGAGCATCTGCCGGTCGAAGAGCTCGAGGTGTGAGACTCGGATTCGCGCCGAGATCGGAGATTTTCCATAGCAACTCGGAGATCTGCCGTCTTCGTCCGTTCTTCGCTGAGTGTCCCTCGCCGGTGTAGCTCCTCCGAGGCTACTACTTCGAGCCCGGCCAGAAGAGCCGCCGCGGCACCTGTCGTCAACGCTGTGAAAGAGGAGGTGATCGAGTCTCCCGTCGCCGAGCTTGCCGCCGATTCCGAAGCCCTGTCCTCAGCATCTTCTGAGCTGGTCCTTGTCGTCAGAGACTCCGGTGGCATCAGTACGTTTGCTTCCTCTTTCTGGTGATCTCTGTCCTCTCTTGAAGTTTCGTTAGTGGAAAAGCTTGTCTAGGTTTGATATTTGAACCGGACGAGCTCTAGATTCTGAAATGACGAGGCTCTGGCAGGGCGATTTTGTTTGTGGATCTTTCTTTAGCCGCTTTTGTTTACGGGTTGCTGGATTGGCGGTTATTGTGAGTATGATATATCCAATCAAGTACGTGCGTGTGCTATGTTTTTCTTTAACAAACGAAGGCCAAGAATTTTAGATATTGACCATGTCTGGATCTTATGTAATCGAGTTGCTATTAGTGACTTGACCTCAGGTGATGATATGGAGACGAACTGTTGACGTATTCCTGCATCTGGATCATTGGATGAAAGTGTCTGTCATATGTTCGATGATTTTTCTAAATGAAACTAGAGTACAAATTTCAGTAAAAGTTCCAGCATGTTAGCATCTGGTCGATGATTTGACTTTCAAACTAAGATGAATTTGTTCGATCTCCTCATTGTGCCTTTGAATTGATCTATTGTTTTGCTCCTCCGAGTCTCCTTTTGTGCGCTGCTTGTTTGGTCCCTGCTTATTTTTCATTCTCAGTTTTAGTCCATTTCATTGGCCTCATTCCACAACAATTATTTGTTAATTGATCTTAAGTGGTGATCAAGAATCGCATGTATGAAAACTGAAATTGATTGTGACATTTTTTCTCCAAGTTTGAGTAAATTGAGTTGATCTGGATGCTTAGCATGTTCTGATTTTGTCCACCGAGAGTGAATATGAATTACATGTTCTGTTATGTAAGGAATAATGCAAATGCAGTCTCGTGTGCTCTGTTACAATTCTGATTGCATGCTGAAGTCATGAATGATAGATGCCGCAATGGATAATAGATGATCAATATGTTGATTGTGGTCATTTGCATTCTCTGGAAATTCGTAGGTTTTCAGTACTTGGTTTTTGCTATGGCAAATTTGAGGTCATAAACTTCGAAATCTTGAGTCGACGTGTTCTAGACAATCGATCTACATTTGATAAGCTTCGATTTGATATGTCGCATGCCCATAATGGATGTCATTTGGTCGCTGAAAAACATCTACAAAGTCTGTTGATTCTGTAGTAGTTTTAGATTGATTTGCTGTTCTGATTTACTAATGTTCTGTTTTAGATGGATTGAGCTGGTAGATGATATTATTACAATTTAATGTCTTCTGGAGATTTGTAATAAACTTTTCAAGCTTTCCATAGACATATTATATGTGCGATTTGGTCATCGTTTGCCCTGCTTTTCCATTTTCTTAATCGAACTTTGGAAATCTAGAATTTGTCTTGAACTGCAGTGCTGTCTTGTTCCTATGAATTCGATTGTTCATCATTCTTGTGTGGTCTTATGCATGATGATTTTGAAGTTGAATCTTCAATAAAATTTCGTCAACATCATCCATGTGATCACAACTAGGTCTTGAATTCTCAATGAGAAGTATTTGTCATCCTATATGACACATTTTTGGTTAGATATATGCTTATCAATAAGTGAACGAAATCATGCATGCCGTCAACTCTTGTTACAGAATTGAAGCCTTGATATATGCCCATCTTTTCACACTTGTTGGGTCTCTTAGAGGCCAAAATTCATGTTAGTGCCTTCTCGGCACTTGAACTACATATAGCAAGTTTATTGTGCATCTTGCTTGGGTTTTATGTTTAAGTACATAGTCACTATTAGCTTGCATAATCTTCATCTCGGCACGTGCTATTTGGTGAATTTGTACACCTGCTGCATTGTGAGCTCGCTGAATATGTCTACTCTTACCATACATGGCTCAAGTTTACTGGATTCATTGTTGTTCTTGCTGAACATGTTATATTCTTGGCTATGAATGTTGTGTATATTCATAATATGCTGTTGCCAAGTTATAATTGCTTGTTTGTGACTTGAATTTGATGGATTCATGTTCATGTCTAATGCCTATGTCCATTCGTTATAATAACGATTTCTATACGTTATCTTAGTCATATAAGATGAGGCAAGTCATCTAGATTTTTTAGATTAGGTTTAGAATAGGATTCTGAACATGGAAAAAGCATGAAGATGGTAGAGGTCGATGTCCATTTCGACCATTGTCATGTACTATTTGTTTTCCCGACATATGTCTCGGGTTCCATGTATTGTATAAAACCCGACAAGTTGCGGGTTTCCTTTCTTTCTCGATTGTTTCCTCTTTTATATTCTTTAGGATTGCATGATTAGGTTTAATGCTTTTCTTGATTGTTTACTTCATGTCTTGCAATTTCAATTTCATTGATTGTTTTCCTTTTTTTTTTTAGGAATAGAATAGAATGAAAGTAATCCACCACGCATGGTCACTTAATATAGAATTGATGATCCCAAAAATATAAAAAGAAATGCATGGACATGATAGGAAAAACACAACATACTGTTTAGGTACCAAAAGGGCACTAATAGAAGTATTAGCGTAACCCAAGTTCCCGAATCTAGATATCTAGTTGCATAGGAATCGAGGAAACTTTACCGACCCTCGATTGGGTTTTCTAGCCGACCCCCAAAAATGAGGCTAGTGGCGACTCCTCTATATTTCTTAGGTTGTTATAAACAACTAAATCACATAAAAAACTCGTCGCACGGGATTTGAGCTTGGGAGAGCTCGTGATCTTGTGAGGAAACTCACATGATCAAATATCCCTAAACCCTTTCCCCCCGAGGGGTAGGTCGTGACATTGGGGCTTCAACTTTGTTGAGGGAAAACCAAAGGCTGCCATCCACCCTGAAGGACCAAAGTTGAATGACGACATCCTTCATAAGTTCATTCCGAGTGTAAGGATGTGCAACCACATTCCACCTTTCCGTCAACATATAAGATTGTATAATTCCACTTTTTGAGTTGCAACTCGTGAGAAACTTAGAGACACGGCTCAATGAGGGAAACCTTAATGCCCTGCTTCCTATTTAGGATTCGGATCTCTTCATTGCTCAAGAAACCTTCCCTTATCTGCTGGTTGGGTATAGAGAGCCTACTTTGGGCCCGTCTCATGTCTGTGGCAGTAAGAGTCTTCTCCACCACGAGCGTCATATCCCGACCTCGCATCTCCCGAATTTTGTCCATGTACTTCGTCAGCAATTCGCGAGGCCCGATTAGAGCCGTGAGACTACGAATAGGAGAATTGGGGCGAACTATAAGCCGAGTGTACCTAACAAATTGTGGTCCTACCCTGCTTTCCTCTCTCGCTCAATTCTTGGAAAACAAATCTTCCACGCGCCCCGTGCATGTGAGCCCTAACGAGATGTCATAATTCTGGTCGATGTTGAAACCCTTTGCATTCAAGAACAGAGCACGTTTTCCATGAAAACAGTGAGAAAATTATGTTCCGTCTCAATTTCACTGAAAATGAAATTTGAAAGGAACGGCAAGTGGCCACATTAGAATTTTGACGGCCCCGGAGACTCGGAAAATGCGGACGAGAATAACATCTAAGATGGAAATATTTATGATCAGGATGAAATGATTGCTCTTATGGTTTAAGGAATTCATTTCTTTATTGTACAAACCTAACTTAAGCCAATCCTTTCCACATTGCATGAAATATCGAGGGAAAATGTGTCAGAAAAGTCCAAGACTGATTGTATTGATGCCGATTTAGTTATAAACTTTTTAATGGTGATAATTTAATATTAAACATTTTCATCTAGAGCTAATTCAGTCTTTTTACCTAATTTTAGCCAGATATTGGAGGAAGGGGAGTGAAAAAATATATATGTAAAGGAAAAAATAAATAAAAATTAGATAAATTATTAAAATATTATGAAAAGTTATCTATGTTGGCGTTGACTGTATATTTATTCGAACAACCACATTCTCATATGGGCACACATCCTCCTTACAAGGCAACATAAATGAGCAACCGAATTTCCATATGGACGCACCCCCCATACAAAGCAAAAGCTTTCAAGTATGTTGCCAAAGTACGCATGAGAGCATCTTCCCACCGGACCGCACACCTTCCGCGCAGGGCCCCACACTTTCGGAAAGTCCTATGACTTCAGCGCTCGCGATGGTGGCCATGGAAGCGACAGGCTCGAGCTCGAATACCTGGTGGGTGAAGGGTACGAGCTGCTCAGCGTGTTCAACTGGGGCGATCCCTTCCCTCTTCTGCGCTGGCTGGATTTGCAAGGCGTGAGGAGGAGATGTCGCAAGCGAGCTTCACCAGAAGGTGCACGTCTTCGTGGGTGAAATCATTGAGGACCGCAAGATGAAGAGGAGGCTGAAAGGTGAGAGGAATGGGAAGGACGAGATATCCGGAGATTTCGGTTACGCATGACAACGTTTCTTGACTGGAGAGTAGTTTTTTTTTAAAACGCTTCTTTTCTATTTCTATTTTGGGGAACAATTTCTATGTAAAAAAAAAACCCGTTTGATAACTACACAAAATTTTTATTTTAAAAATAGAAAAAGAATAGAAATGCGTTTGGTAAAAAAAAAATTTCTTTTTATATTTATTTATTTTTTATTTTTATTAGCTGATCGTCGTCGGATGCCGCCACCGCCGCCGACCGACCGCCTCTTGCCGCCGCACGTCGCTATTGGCCGACCGCCGGCCAAGGCAACAGGTGGCGGTGGGCGGCGGTCGGTTGGCGGCGACATGCAGCAACGGTGGTGGCGGTTGGCCGGCGGCGGTGGCGGCAGCAGACGGTTGGCCGACGGCAACGGCGATAAGCCGGCGGTGGCGGCGGCGGACGGCCAGCGGGCGATCGGCGGCGGGCGGCGATCTGCCGATGGCAGCAAGAGATTAATAAAAGAAAAAAAAATTCACTTATTTCTGCAACTTATTCCCGAAAACAACTCATTTCTATTCCAAAACTATTCCTGGGCTAACTTTTTATTCCCGGGAATAAAAAACCAACTTACCGTTATCAAACAGGTTTTTATTCTTTTTTTGTTTCGATGAAGAAAAGAATAGAAATTCTTGAATTGGGGAAGGTTGTCATGCCCAGCCGAAGACGTCTAGCTTGACTTAGTAACTCCGACATGATTGCTTTTCTTTGGGTAAGTCCTTTTCTGACTGCTTTCCATATTTAATTTATAATACATCGTCTGCTTTGCTCCGTTTTTCTACGAGAAAAACCATATGTTTCAGAATAGTGTTAGCTTTTTCAAGGTCTCGAGTCATGTCTGATTCGTGCTTAAGTAAAAATGCGATTGAAAACTTTGTGGTCGGGATATTTTTGGCGTTCAATGCATTTCCCTCTTGTTTATCTACTGCGGCATGTTCCTTTTGTTCCGTTTGTTATTCCCTGTCGGCGATCTCATATGGTGCCCTGCGTGTTTACCGTTTTGATGAAGGCCAAAAGGTGGAATCTTTTTTTCTGGTCTTGTTTCGATCAGGAAATAATCTTCAGAGGCACCGACAGCGTGGCCGTCCTCCTGGAGTGGATTCTCGCCAAAATGATTCTCCACTCAGACATCCAAGCCAAAGCCTAGTCCGTGATTGACACCGGCTCAGCCCGGCCTGTCGAGGACCCTTCCGGTACCTTCGGGCCATCGTCAAGAAAACCCTAAGGATGCACCTGCCGGGTCCGCTCCTGTCCTGCCCCAGGCTCGCCATCCATGACACCCACGTCGGCGGCCACTTCATCCTGGCCGGGACCACGGCCATGGTGAACGTGGGGGCCCTAACCCATGACGAGGCAGTTTGGGCCGACCTGGAAGAGTTCAAGCTGGAGAGGCTTTTGGAGGAGGCCGGCGGCAGCGATTTTCCGATCATGGGCTCAGACCTGAGGCTTGCTCCATTCGGTTCCGCAAGGAGGGTCTGCCCTGGCCACGGCGGAGCTCTGGCTTGCCCAGCTGCTGCAGAACTACAAATGGGTCGGTTCGGATCGCAGGGAGGACTTGTCCGAGTACCTGAATCTGTCAATGGAGACGAAAGAGCCCCTGGTCTGTAAGGCCATTCCTAGGGTTCGGGTTTGGTTGAGCTGAGTTCGTTGTGAGTGATGGATTGGTAGGTGGGTTTGCACCATGGTTTTGTTAGCCCTCTATCGAGAGGTCAAAAGACTAGCTAGTTTGTTTGCGCATGGCACAATAAAACTCTCATTTTCTCGTGCTTTCTCTTTTTTCCTCTTGGGCTCCAATGGTTTCACAAAAATAAATTTACAAGAAAATATTTTTATCATTTTTCGACATGTGATTTGTTTGGAAAAATGACTTAACAAAAAATGGTGAGCTTTTGAGTAAAATTGTTTTTCGAAAATTAATTTTCCAAACTTTTACCCATTTGGTTAGTCGAAAATAATTAATTAATCGAAAATATTTTTCGGTCAACAAAAAATTAATGTATTAAATTAGCGAAGTGAAAACACTTTTCCGAGCTATGCAACTACTTTTTTTTTCTTCTTCAAAAACAGATCTGAAAAATGTTACTATAAAAAATTAAAAACTACAAAAGAGAAACAAACAGATTTTCACTATGCCGATTGCCATCACCATGTTCACTACCTTTCCTCTTTCCTCTTCGCACATCCAAGCACCGCTACAAACGTCTCTCTCTGTCACTCTGAAACTCTAGCGCAACCATGGACGTCATGGAGTCCATTCCGATTGATATTAACACACAATGTGACACAATTAAAATTAGAAAGTGGACAAATCTTATTGAATTGTAAAATTCGACTCAACATAAGGGGCAAAATCACTTCCAAAAAGAAGAGGGAGGGAGGGAGGGAGGGAGGGGAGGCTCCCTCCCATACAAAAAGGGGGAAAAAAGGAGAGTAGCGACAACACGGAGGACAAAAAATATGTTCGTCCTATTTGCTGTTTCTAAGTGAATTCTGGGCAATTCTGCTTCACAAGACCTGACACGTGTACTCAAAAGCCACGTAGTTCAAGATCGACGTCCAAATTTTCAAGTTCAGCATAGTCCTCGGGATTAAATCCTTCGCGACGGCCGAGTTTTCTGGGCGGTCATCGTTGCGGATGCGAGACTCAGCTAACTCAAAAAGCTCATCCGTACTGAACACACGATCATCAAGACCGGAGCTTGTCGGGTCGGACGGACCGCCGGCAGCCGAGTTGACCATTGAAGTCTGGAAACTCTTTAAAATGGAATTGATCCCCTCATCGGTCATTTCCTCAGTTTCACAATCCACTTTAATTCCAGAATCACCGGGCTTACCCGATGGATTGTCCTCCCAATTCCCCAGTCTCTCGCGCGCATAAGCGAGACAGACCTCATAGTTCGCGATTACAGATTGTAAATCCTCCTCGGGAAGCGATCCTAGATTTTGCTTTTATGGTTTAACTAATTCATTTCTTTATTGTACAAACCTAACTTAAGCCAATCCTTTCCACATTGCATGAAATAACGAGGGAAAATATGTCAGAAAAGTCCAAGATTGATTGTATTGATGCCGATTTAGTTATAAACTTTTTAATGGTGATAATTCAATATTAAACATTTTCATCTAGAGCTAATTCAGTATTTTTGCCTAATTTTAGCCAGATATTGGAGGAAGGGGAGTGAATATATATATATATATATATATAAAGGAAAAATACATAAAAAATATATAAATTATTAAAATATTATTAAAAGTTATTTATGGTGGCGCTGACTGTATTACGTGAGCTGACTAACGTCTACATTAGCAACATCTAGCCAAACTTAGTTGAAGGACTGAATTGACTCTAAATCAAAAAAGTTTAAAATTAAATTGACATTGACATTAAAGATTTACAACTTTTCCGACACTTTTCCTGAAATGTCGATGTGGTTGCCATTTTCCCGATTGTCTGGGAAAGGGAAAGCAAACCCAGTTGCGCTCTTCACTACTCAGATTAAAACTGCATAAAAAGTAAATGGCTCGTGGCTATATCCTTGGAAATCCCCCTCTCCGATGGATAGCTGGGTGAGGAAAGAGAAGGATGACGGCAGATAATGACCACTACTAAGGCACATATCCTCGAAAGAAAACAATAAACACACAAATCCCTTTGCGGTAGTTGAAGGTCCTCGAGCACGAGCGCGGACCACCGCATAGCAACGTGCCGGTCAAGATGCTGCGCCCTTGCTGGCTTCCTCGTAGTATGCGAGGCCTTCCTTGTCGCTGTTCTCGCTTTTCCTGAAGTACCTGTAGTATATGTACTGCAGTATGATCTGATTTTATTTTGGTTAAGGAGGCAATTGATTCGTAGTAAAGCTTCACAATTACAATCGCGGCAATATGCTCTGATTTATGTTATAGAGAAAGCTCCGAGGAAGGGATACGAATAAGTCGAGCGCCACGCAAACGATCGCGTCTAACAGCCACGGCATGTTCGCTTTGATACTCTCCCACTCAACGGTTCTCACTAGAATGCTGCAATATCCGTATAATACCTGTTAGCATACTACATATACATGTATGTAAGTATATGTATATGTGTATGTATATATGTATGTAATTTGTATGTATATGCATCAGAGAGAGAACCTTCCCACATATGTAACATTAGCGACCAGCGCAAAGATGAACATAAGAGGATTCAAGCCCTAAAATAACATCGAAGTGAAAGGGTTATGGATTTATCATAGTCGAATTCATTGAAGAGGGAAGCATAATTTTGATAAAGGGCGAAAGGTTATCACCTCGACACTTCCTCGTTTAATCTGGGCAATGACAAAAAAAAAAAATTGAGCATCGTCAGTAAAGCGAGACTGATCATATATAGATACGATAACAAGAAAACGCCTAATATGTCGATACGGCAGATTAATTAATTTAAAAGGAGAAAATCGAACATACGTTTAACCATATCTGAGGGATTCTACCACCCATGTATATGGCGGCCATCAGCCATCCAAGCCATTGTCCAAACGCACTGTGCTCCATTCCACCTTCCTGCTTCATCATATAAAGTCACCCGACCCCCCAAAAAAGAAAAGAAAAGAAAAGAAAAGAAAAGAAAAGAAAAGAAAAGTAAAGAAAGATTGGGAGAGATAATTTCATCAATTAGGGCAAGATTTACGGAAATTAGTGTTGAGGAATCAAGGAAATCAACTCCTACTTGTAACAATTTCCTCGTGGAGAGTACAACATGAGCTTCTGTGAAAGATTTGTTCTGAAGAGGTAGAGTGAGGGATGATGCTAGAAATGTCCCATACCCCACCTGAAATAACGAAGTAAAAATTAGAAAAAAAAATTGGAATCTTGATGTGTGCACATTTGAGAAATTATAGGTCGTCGTCAATCATTCCATAGTTAAGCCAACTAGATTAATGTGATTTTAATCAGTGCTCACTGATCGTGGGATTGGCTTAGGCTTGCTGACCGGCTTCGTGGCCGGAACCCCAGCAGCCTCGTCATCAGAAGACGAGTCGCTGTCGAGCTGCATGGTGGACGGGCCGCTCTTCGCCACCCTGATGTACGTCCGGAACGGCGGCGTCCCGCTCCCGGCCATAGACCGAGCTGAGCTGTGGAGACAGACAGACACCAAGTGTACTCTTTCAATTTTGGGTGGAATGGAAGTAACTTAGATAGTTCAATGAAAATTAAACTCCATACGTGTAATAGAATTCTTTTCTCGGAGAAGCTTTCACTGGAGTTGCTTTAGCCGCAGCGCCAGGAATGGGGATTCCTGATTGATGCGTGGCTTTTTGTTTCAGTGGTTCCTTCTCTTCAGCCTGCAAGTAGCCATCACAAGTAATTCAAGAACTACCTTCCACCAGAGAAACGGGCACTTTTTGCCCATAACCAAGTGTCTTCACTTAAGAAAAATAATCATTTGAAAAAGTTGACACGAATAGTTTCTAAAATTTGGCTCGATGTGCAACGTGATTCTTGAATTTTTAATTCATTCAATGTAATTTGCAATGTGGTCCATGTACTTTTAGTTTGTTTAATATGATTTCCGGACTTTCGATACATAATTATTTAGTTCTTGAATTATATGAAACTGTTCAATATTATTCATGAACTTAACTTAATGAAAGAGCAATATGAATAATTTTATTTAGTGCAGATACTATGTTAAACATATATCAAAATTTTAGGGATTATATTGAATAAGTTAAAACTTCGAGGATTACATTATATATTAAGCTAAAATTTAGAGATTGCATTACATAAATTGAAAATTTAGGGATTATATTGTATATTGAATCAAAATTTAGAGTCCATTGTATTCTTATCCCAAATTATTTTTGTTGACGGAACTAAAGGAAAGGAGATTGAGGATGTTCACCTGTGGGTCGGGTTTCTTGATGTGTCGGCCCTTCCCCAACCACCTGTAGACATGATCATAGTACAGGCTCTGCAGCACCAACACCACGGTGCTCGTGGTATAAAGCTGTTCGAGTACAGACGGCAAAAGTAAAGAGGGTCATCGGAGAGAAGCGTGACGATACATCCTAAAACATCTACCGACAATTTCTCCGGAGAAGGGTTTATAAGGAAAGGTCGTTTCCGTCGGGCATCCTCCATTTCAGATGATTTGGTCGATCGATGCGGGCTTGTCTGGGGTCCAAATTTTATGATCTTTGGGCTATCTTGGCCGTGCAAAGAAGCCAGTATTGGGACTACAAGCAGGAGAATGGGGGCGAACTATAAGCCGAAAGTACCTAATAAGTTGGGGTCTCTGTCGAGCTTACTCTCGAACGGGGTACGACTTGAAGATGGTCGCAATTCTTTTTGGTGACCAAGGAACCGCCGAAGACCTCTTACGGGGTCACACTGCCCTCTGATGCTCGGTGGCACTGTTGGACGTCGTCGCAAGCCACTATTTAGACATTAACTTTGGGAGAGACTGGCCCAACATCCCACTACTTCAATCGCTAGCAACGCAGGAATTCGAACCCTCGACCACAACGTTGTAAGGGAGAACGAATACCACCTGCGTTGTCCAGCGTTGAAGATGGTCTCAATTTTTCCCGATTGCTCTTGCGAGAAATGGAAAAGAAAACCATGGTAACTATACATAAGAGTACATCACAACTATGGGCAGACCAGAGGCCAATAAATTCAGGTCACGAGCGTCATGGGTCCATAGGGGAAGGTGCAGGGGTTTCAGAATTTCACAGAACTTCCGAAAGACTCAGGAAAATTAAAACACTTGTAAAGCTGGAGGATTTGCAATTTACCAGGGCTGTGTAGTACTGAGTCGGTAACTGCAACAAGACAAGACATAAAGAGAGAGGGGGAAAAGGCCAATTAAATTCAAGTACATATGATATAGCCGTAATAAAAAATGACCAGGCATGCAAGTGGAAGAAAGGTGAGGGCAGTAAAATATAGCAAGTGTGTATGTGGCCGTGTGAAAAGCTACGGATAAGCTTCAGGCATCGGCGTGCTGGGTGGTGTTCTGTGCTATGGTGGTCTGACAGATAAAGCACGATATGGACCTAGCAAGGTGGGCGCGCGCGCGCGCGCATCACAAGAACGACATCCGTCCAATTCTTAGGCCTTGGACCACCCATGCACTGTAATGGGATACAGGATCTTGATTACTCCGATTGGTCTTAGTCTTCTCTTTTCCTTATTTTATTTTTTCCTCTATTGTTATTTTATGGGTTAAACAAACACATGTTCGCTTGGATTTTTCCCTTCTTTTTCTGTGCTCTCGGTTTCTGGGTCTGCAGAAAATTTTTCAGCTTGGAACTCACCGTCGCTGGTTCAAGAAGACAGCCAACCAGGTTGAACACGTCCCTGCATATGGAATCCCACATGAAAAGCTTCAGTACGGCTCTCAAGAAAGCTAAAAAAGGAGAAAAATCTGCGCGAGGTATTGCAAGATTTAAAAGCACTAAGAATGACCGAATTGTCAAGGCAAAACACAGAACGAAGTGTGAAGTGAGCTTGCGGAGCTTAGTCGGAAGAGAGAAGTGGATTTCCTTGAACCGTCATGACTAGCAACCCAAATTGGACAAAAGCCTAAAGGTTGTCTTGCGAGAGAGAGAGAGAGAGAGAGAGAGAGAGAGAGAGACCCGGCGACCCAAGTGAGGAGGAAGGCGAGGGAGACGCCGTGGCTGGACTTGGTGCGGAAGTTGGTGATGATCTGGGGGATCTCGGCGACGCCCCAGCACACCAGGCTTATCATCCCGAACCCGAAGGACGCCTCGTCCTTGGCGTTGCACAGGCAGTCCTTGAAGTACTTCTCGACCCACCTCACGCATGGCTTCTTCTCCCTCGCGCAGTACGCGATAGACATCTCTCTCTCTCTCTCTCTCTAGCAGTGAGCGTGGAAACGTGTGCACTTTGACGAGTGGCTATAAAGGCAGTCATCCCCCTATATATAAATGCGGGAACATCGAACGAAGAGGGCGCTTAAATGCGAATAAAACTTAGGGTGTGTGAAAGGATTTTCCGGGAATTGCCTGGATTGGACCGGACCGGCCGATTTTACGCAGTTTCCATGATTGTTGGTGGTCCGGTGGCCGATCAATTTAGTTCCCGATTTCAAGATGGGAATCAGACCAACTGGATCAGATCAATTTTTTTTATATGTAATTTATATACATATAATATATAATATATAAACATTATATATGATATTCTTATAAAACTTATTTAAGGTAGTAACCTCTTATGACCAAGAGATCATCAAAATTGTTATTGATACTCTCTATTTATAGAGAAAACCTACTAATTAGTTTCATCTTCTACTCGATGTGGGACCAAGGCTCTAAGAGATTCTCATGCTCACACTCTCTCTCTTGCTCCCCTCACTTGCAAAAGGTTAGGCACTTTAAGCCTCCAAGAGTCCCACGTTGACTAAACATTGAGATTGTTTATAAACCTAAATTAAACACAACCTTGAACCAAATTGTTTATGGTTTTTATGGTCAATATTAAGCGTGAAACACAAAGAGTGATTGATATTCATGCAAGTAAAGTTTGAATATTTTGCACATGAAAACATGTGTGATTAGTTTTATTGAATTGCCTGGAAACTGAATTGGATGATCGGTTCGGAGTATAGTCACTCTTTAGTGAAAAAAAAGAAAAGAAAGTGCCGATTTTGTTGGATTGGACCGGACCGGACCGGAATTGATGGTCCAGACCGGTTTCCGGTCCTAGGACCAAACGGTCCGGTCCACGGTTCCCAAAATTGAAAATCGGTTCTCTTGGTTTAATTCCCTGTTTCAACCGGGAATCAAATCGAGTCAGGAGCCGGTCGCGTATTCTCGTACAATCTTCATTACCTAGATCGCATATTCTCTTGCAGATCCCCTTAGGGTTCCTGCCGATCTGAGAGAGCCTTCTTAATAATGGGGTGTGGGTGCGAGGGGTCGTACTAATGCATATCCTCGTACAATCTACAGTACCTGGACCATATTCTCTTGCTCGATCCCCTTAGGGTTCCTGCCGATCTCTGAGAGAGAGAGAGAGAGAGAGAGAGGCACCATGCAAACCTCAGGCGAATTCGACTTCTGATGGAATATTACGAGATGCTCAAGTTGTTTGAAAAACCTAAAAAGAAAAAACCACAAATTACAACTCACGGAATCTCTGGTATTATAAAACGTTGGACATGCATGCTTCACGTTTCGCCGCATTAAACTGTTCTTACAGAGTTATAATTGTTACCTAATCTTAGTCGTGAGTAGGGAAATCTTTCTGTTTTCCCTTTCAAAATTCAAGTAGAAGGACCAAGTTCGAGTTTTGTCTTGCGCATGGCGGGTTAAAACAATTCCCTTAGGGCTCCTCTCTTGCGCAAGCCGGACACGCAAGATAAATCAGGACGGAACTTGGATATCAAGTTAAAATGTCTAATTCAATAGCTTTTATTGTTGATGGAAAGAGATCATATATACAAAAATAACTCATGAACCTGATAGGTAAATGACATGGGATATTGGACGACCATTTTTTCTTGAAAAGAAATCCAAAAATTTTAGAGATCATATATTCCTCTTCTTGATGCCCCCAAACAAGAAGAGCCAAATCGCATTGATGGTCCCAGATGACTCTGGAAATATTGGAATAGGAATAAGGATTTGGAAGTGAAAAATGTCCTCAACATGACGACACAATGTAGGGGAAAATCATCATTTCCACGTTTAAATGATTATTAGTATTTATTTTTTTAACTGTTGGAGCCTACTCGATCGACTGTGGGTGCTCTCCAGTTTTGACATATTCTAATGTTGGATGATTATTTTAAGCTTAAATCATTGATCTCTTTTTACTGTCCGAACCTACTCTTACCCGTTCGCTAAAGTCACTTTCAAGCAATCGAGCGAATCGGCCGTTGCCGTTCGTCCCGAATTGTGTGCTTCATGTAAAATCATCTAAAAGATTTTCCTGAGCCTATATGATTATCACGTTCCATTATGCAGCATTTTTCTGATAAATAAAATAAATCGGTTGATTAAAAAAAAGGATAACATGAATTCTATCTCTCTCTTATGTCTGCATTACGCATTCAACTTGAAACGACAATTGAATGTGTTAAAATTTACAGTCAAATGTTTAAATTGGAGTTTAAGAATGTAAATTCAGGGAGACAAAATTTTCACGAAGCTTCTCAAACTTGCTATACCATGCATCAAAATTGTTGAACAAATTAATTTCTCGAACGGAGAATTCAGATAACCCCGATAATGATCTTATTCAAAAAGAAAAAAAATGATTATAAGAACATTCGGATCTTAGTACATGCTTAAATTATTACATTTGAACTTTGGGACGTATAATTTGGGAGTATTCCTCATGGAGAGGAAAGAAAAACTTTTCTCTCCAATTGAGGGGCTGAAGCGTGCAAGCACTGATACGTAAAAAAAAAAAAAAAAAATATATATAATATTTTTAGCCTTCTAGGGTAATCTGACGAGCGGAGCGATTTTCAAAGGAGCTCGAGAAGAGGTATAACCAAAATCTTATTCATTATCAAGGATCTACAGCACATCCCCGATTAAGTTGTTATATCATGCATCAAAATTGTTGAACAAATCAATTTCTTGAATGGAGAATTTAAATAACCCAAATAATGGTTTTATTTAAAAAGAAAAAAGAAAAAAGAAAAAGAAAAAAACTTGAATGATCATAAGAACGTTGATTAAGTCATCCAACCACAAAAATTGGAAGTGAGAATTGACAAGCATCCACTAATCTAGTTTAACATGTGCATTCCCTATTTGCATAGAAATAGTATAAATATACTTTGTGCATGCGCGCGCGTGTTATCGTTCTTTCATGACCTTCTGGATGAAAGTTGGCCGTCGACCCGCGACATATGTCGGACCAAAATTTCCATTCCTTCCGGACAAAATCCAAAATTATGTGTTAGGCCACATCGAAACACATGCACCAAATGTTTCTTAAAAGAGTTATTACCACTACAAATTCCTACCTCATGACATATTTACTTTAAATTTATTCTTGTCATATAAAAACTCCCAGATTGATAGCCCACAATACATTTACTCCGAACAAATTTTCGTGTGGCAAAAAATCCTTAACTAGTCCAAAATCTACCCCCTAGTAAAATATATACAAGCCAACACATATTAATTTTTCACGTCGGGTTTGTTATTTTTCGTGTCAATTCCATCTCATAATTGTCTTTGTATGTGTTGACAAGTACGAATTTTAACAAGATATTAGACATAATGCTAACAATGGGTATATTTGGGTCAGGGTATTGATTTGGGGTTTGGGTTTCTTTTTTTTTTTTTTTTTTTTTTTGAGTCAAAATTAGTTTAAGATAAATGGGTCATGGATACGAGTTTTGAATTTTTTTTGTGAGATGATGTTGGAAGATATGATGTTGATCTGGAGAATATCTCAAGTGCTGATCTAGAGAATATCTCAAGAGATACTAATAATTTATTTTAGTCAATTTAGGATTAGATCCAATACACGTAGATTAAAGAGATATAATCATTCTTTTTTTATTATTAGTCACTTTGTATTATATAGAGATTGTTTTGTACATCACAGATATGACAAATGAATATACAAAATTTTCCCACGTCTCCTTCTACAGACCTTGTCGTCGTCTTCTTCTTCTACCTCAGATTTTGACATGGTATCAGAGTCGACGCTCTTTACCTAGCTTCTGCAAGCTTCTTTCTTGATTGCCTACCAGATATATTGCCCCTTTGTTGCTGCAGAAACTCTTAACCTACGAAACAAAGTTAGCACTTCGGTGTAGGAATCGGTATTAAAATTTTTTCCTTGAAAACCAAAGTTAGCACTTTGTTTCTTCTTACCTCTTACACTTACCGACACCATGCCTAAAGACCATTCGTCGACATCAGAGGAAGGGATTCCAGAAGAGTCAGCAATGCAGCACGAGACTAATGTCTCAGATTTGACTCAAGCACTAGGGATTCAGGCCTAGCCCAACTAGGGACAACTCATTATGGGCCAGTCCATCCAGTGGCTGCCTATTCAAATGGCGCCTGGCCCATGGTTCTACGGATCCTCGCAGGTGAATCGGCCCACGGAGAATAGATCCAGCCTGATGGAGGCTCACCAACTGCACCTGGGGCAGGCTCATCCACCGGGCCGGGTTTATTCTATGCGGGTCGTGTGCCCGAATTGGGTAATTCAGGTTTGGGATCGAATCCCCACTAGGTTCCCTAACCCCGTTTTTTTCCATACCTGATTGTCGCTGCCAGCAGATGCCCAGAACCTAGCGACCCACTTTACACAACGATGGCCGATGGACCAGAGCTACGACTCATCGCCCAGCAATTGATCGGCGTCGACAATTACTAAAGCTAGTCATGGGAATTCCGACAAGCGTTGGTAACCAAAGAAAAAGACGGATTTATCGATGGAACGGTTTTGATCCCGTTCGACGAGCAGCAAGCACGACTATGGAGGAAATGTAACCAATTAGTCTGAACATGGATCGGAAACTTTGTTGCCTCCGAAGTCGCGGCCGAATTACCACCGACGGAGGACCCAAAACAGATGTGGGAAAATATAAAAGAAATGTACGGGAAATTGGATCGGGTTCGAGTTTTTTCACTAATCCAACAACTTTCAGATTTGAAATAGGGAAATAAGAGCGTAACCACCATTTACAACAAAATCTTAGCATTATGGGATGAGTTGGAAGCGGTGGAAGAGAAATTGGAAGGACTGGAATCGACTCTACAACAATACTGAACCATCCGGGAATGAGAAAAAGTCACGAGATTTCTCCTTGCCTTGAACGAATCTTACCTTTTGTTTCAGACGCAAATACTTACCATGGATCTGACGCCAATGCTTGCCCGAACCTACCAGCTTGCAATACAGGAGGAGAGTCAACGCCTTGCTGTGCCTGACAACCCTAGAGATGGCGTCGCACTCGCTGTTCACGGGAATGCTCTTCAGAGAGGAGTAACGAAGAAGGGGGGAGGAGACAGAACGACCGGGCAGCTACTAGGGTTTTCTGGAAACGGCGAAGACCATTGAAACCTAAGGGGAGGATTGGACGGCCGCGATCTTTCCAAGCGATCCGACGATTCACGAGTGTTGCACCCACTAATCTAATCTGACGGCTACCGAGGCTTCTCCTCAGCAGCATCGGATGACCCACGTGCAATCTCGCCCATGACAGGATCCGACGGTCCATGGAACTTCTTCACATCCGATGGCCCACACGAAGCAGCAATGACTCCTTATTTAAAAACACCAATTGAATCGCCTTATGCTGCAACATCAAAAGGAAATTTCAAAGGCAAAGGTAAATTATGTTGTGATTATTGCAAGCGTCCACATCATACAATCGATAGTTGCTGGAAACTGCATGGCAAGCCCAGAGAAAAAGAGAAAAAGGATTTTTCAACCGTTTTTCAGGTTATAGGTCAACATGCTAATAATTCTAATAAGCCAATTAACCAAGAACAGTATCAAGAACTTATGAGGGCTTTCAAAAAACTGGATACATCTAATAAGGCTGGGAGCTTCACAAGTACTTCATATTGCTTGACGAATTTAATTTCCAATGATAAATGGGTAATTGATTTAGGAGCTAGTGATCACATTGTTTGTGATAAATTTTTTTCTAAAAAATCTAGAAATTGCCCACACCAGCTTCAGTATAGCTTCCCAATGGTAATTCCACACTTGTCATGATGATTGGCACCGTAAAACTTAGCCCACTCATAACACTCAAGAACGTATTATACGTTCCTGATTTCAATTTCAATCTGATATTAGTTTCTCGAGTTTGTGAAGAGAATTCGTGCCAAGTCCTATTTGATTCTGATAAATGTATATTTCAGGCCCTTTCGACTGGCAGATTGATGGGCTTGGGTAGTATCTATCAAGGGCTATATTTCTGGACCAAACTTCCCAGCATTTCCAATTTATCATGTGTTGAATTGAATAATCTGTCATTGTGTAATTTTGCTACCAATGATAAAAATTTCCTTAATCATCGAAGATTGGGTCATAGTGCTTCTTTTCCTTGTTCTTATTGTCCCATTTGCCCATTGGCAAAACAAACTCGTGCACCTTTTCCAAATAGTATTTCTCGTGCAAAAAGTCCCTTTTCTCTAATCCATGTTGATGTTTGGGGCCCTTGCCACACATAACATCATGATGTTTCTCGATTTTTTCTCACAATTGTGGATGATTTTTCAAGAGCTACATGGGTATTTCTGATGCAGTCAAAAGACCAAGTTTCCCATTATCTGAAAACTTTCTTTTCTTTGTCCAAAAATCAATTTGGGAAGTCTATTCAGCGCATTCGCACTAATAATGGAAGGGAGTTCTTCAGCGATGAATGTGAAATTTTTTTCTCCTCAAATGGAATTCTGCATGAAAGCTCATGTATCTATACACCACAACAAAATGGCATTGTTGAGTGTAAGCACCGCCATTTATTGGAGGTATCGCGTGCTCTAAAATTTCAAGCCTCTATTCCTGAAAATTTTTGGGGGGATTGCGTAGTCACAACTGCTTATTTGATTAATCGTATGCCGAGTTGTGTTCTTAATGGCAAGACTCCATTTGAAATGCTTTATGGAAGGAAATCGGAAATTCATCACTTAAGAGTTTTTGGTTGTCTATGCTATGTGACCATGGTAGGACCTCGAGACAAGATGAGTCCTCGAGCCTATCAGTGTATATTTATGGGATATCCAACTTTACAAAATGGATGTAGAGTCTTTGAGCCATCCACTGGAGAATTTCTTATAAGTAGGGATGTCATCTTCCATGAGGAAATATTTCCTTTCCGAGATAAGTCAGAATCTTCTGCGAATTCCGATAGGGCCACTGACTCTACTCGTTTTATATCAGAGGAAGATTTACCTCTTGGCCAAACATACATCCTTACACTCTAGAACATGAATAAGAAATTGCAGCATCATCCCCAATTTCTAATGAAAATTCCATAGATGAATTAGATGTGCATTCTTTTATGGGAAATACAGAAGAAGTTGATGCAACATCTCCAGGACCTATCAATAATGAAGAAATGCCAAGCAATGAGGAGATATCTTCCACTTCACAGTCTCAAATCCTTAGACAATCTAGACGCATTACCCGTCCACCTACATGGACAAACAGTTATGTTTGCACGGCTTCAAATTCATCAAGTACACATTATCCTATCTCCAAATATGTCTCTTTCCATAGATTATCACCCAATCATATGTGCTGCATTAGTTGAGTATCTGAGGAAGAAGAACCATCTCATTACAATGAGGTTGTCAAAGACCCACATTGGCAAGAAGCTATGGAAAAGGAATTGCATGCCTTAATGGAAAATCATACATGGGATATTGTATCATTACCACCACATCGCAAACCAATTGGCTGCAAGTGGGTATACAAGATCAAATATATAACAGACGGGTCCATTGAAAGATATAAGGCTCAATTAGTGGCCAAAGGTTTCACTCAGAAAGAAGGTTTTGATTATCACGAAACTTTCTCTCCAGTAGCAAAGGATGTTACAGTTTGTACCTTTTTATCCATTGTTGCATTTCGTGATTGGTCATTACATCAAATGGATGCTCATAATGCATTCCTTCATGGCGATTTAGATGAAGAAATTTATATGGATCTTCCACTGGGTTTACGGAGATAGGGGGAGTCCAATGTGTGTCGTCTCCGTAAATCCCTTTATGGTCTCAAACAGGCTTCATGATAGTGGTATGCTAAGTTCACCAGTGCACTCACAGATGTGGGTTTCAAATAATCCAAGCATGATCATGCACTTTTCTCTTGGACAAAAGGTACGTCATCTGTCTACTTAATGATATACGTTGATGACATACTTATCATGGGAAATGATGAGCTTGCTGTGAAGAACCTTAAAGAAAATCTCCATTCCACTTTTCATATCAAAGATTTAGGATCACCATAATATTTTCTTGGAATTGAGATAGCTCGTTCAGAACAAGGTATCTCTCTTAGCCAACGAAAATATGTACTGGAGATTATATCAGAAGCGGGGTTATCAGGATGCAAGCTAGCAATCATCCCTATCGAGCAAAATGTCAAGTTGACTACTGTAGATTATGATGCGGGTCTTCAGTCTACAGAAAATTATCCATTGCTCAAGGATTCGTCAAGTTATCAGAGACTAGTTGGGAAACTCATCTATCTCACTATGACGAGGCCTGACATTTGTTATGTTGTTCAAACACAGTCAATTCATGCATAGCCCAAAACAGTCTCACATGAATGCTACCTTGAAAGTGGTGAAGTATTTGAAGAAATGTCCGGGACTAGGAATCCTTCTTTCTCGCAATTGCAACATGGAAATAATAGCTTATTGCGATGCGAATTACGTGACTTGTCCTATGAGTCCAAGATCCATCACTGGTTTTTGCATCAAACTTGGGGAATCTTTACTCTCATGGAAGACAAAGAAACAATCTACTGTATCTTTGTCATCAACAGAAGCTGAGCATCGATCCATGGCGAAGGCTGTTTGTCAGGTAGTTTGGTTACGAGGCTTGCTTTTAGACCTTGGAGTAAAGGTCAAGGGACCAACCCTGTTACTTTGTGACAATAATTTTGCACTTAAGCTTGCTGCAAATCCTGTGTTACACGAAAGAATGAAACACATAGAAGTCAATTGTCATTTCACTCGAGAGAACATTCAAGAAGGAATAATTGAAGCAGGAGGGATCGGAACCATTGAACAGCATGCTGATATATTTACCAAGCCTTTGTGTCAGAGAGAACATTCATATCTTCTAAGCAAGCTTGGCGTCTTGGACATATACAAGCCACCGGCTTGAGAGGGAGTGTTGGAAGATATGATGCTGATCTGGAGAATATCTCAAGTGCTAATTTGGAGAATATCTCAAGAGATACTAATCATTTATTTTAGTCAATTTAGGATTAGATCCGATACGTGTAGATTAAAGAAATACAATCATTCTTTTTTTTTTTTAATTAGTCACTTTGTATTATATAGAGATTGTTTTGTACATCACAGATATGACAAATGAATATACAAAATTTTCCCACGTCTCCTTCTTTTATAGACCTTATTGTCGTCTTCTTCTTCTACCTCAGATTTTGACAGATGAATATTAGTTCGAGGTAAATGTGTCATGAGGGTATCGATTTTAAATTTTTAATATCATTAATCATTTTTAAACAATAATCTTAAAGATGAAAAGAAGAAAAGAAGAAAAGAGGGATAAGCATACATCACCATGTCATTTTCAAAAGATAACTCGACTCTTAGATGCACAAAACATAAATGATTTGGAAAATGATATTGGTTTTGATTGAAATAATTTGCCAATAACAAATGTTTTAATTATCCTCAACAATTTATGCATAATAATTTTTGAGGATGATCAAAATATTTTTCATTCATTCATTTTTGTAAGCAATATAAATGATATTTTTAAGAAAATATTTTTCAAATAATTTGTTTTCAAGAAATAAAAGAAATTTAAATTCTTCTTATGGAAAGACTGAAATTTTTTTTTTTTTGCTTTGTACATTCAATAATTATATGGCGGGCTGGTGGTGTTCATTGTGCTGACATCCATACAATGTGGAAGTATTATGGGACATTACTTGAGCAAGTGTACTTTATCATCAATTAGAATCATGAAGTTCTGTATTAAATTATGTCTCAAGTTTGAAGTCAAAAAGAAATTTTCATAATTCAAGTAGGCTTCTTAACATGAAGATTTTCTAGTTGGAGAAGGTTTCTTAAAAAGAGGTTTTCTATTTGGATCATGCTCTTGTCTATATATAAGAAGTGTTTTCACTGTGAAGAGTATCCGAGAGGTGACTTGTTCATGAATTACACCTTAAAAACTTTTTAGTGTTGGAGCTAACTAAATCTTATGAGTAAATTTGTGTATTCCTTTCTGAGATTGAAAGATTATTTTGTGAAGAATTGTGAGAGCTAAACATAATGTACATAATTGGGTGTAATTAGGATCGGGAAACACTAAGAATGTTTAAGCGACACGAGTGTGCTTGTAACCTCCACTGTATTGCTTGTTTTATAGAGGAATTCTTGAGTTTGGGACACCTGGAGTGCCATAACTTGGCACGGGGGGACACTTAAGTGCCATAACTTTAAAACGGTACACTTAAGTGCTACTTTTTTTTTTTTTTCAAATGGGACACTTAAGTGCCACCTCCGGCGACCTTGCCGGAAATCCTATGTGGCACGTTTTTATTATTTTTTAATGCTTGCGTGGCTCGCCGGAGAGCGAGTCGGCGCTGGTTCAAATAAAACGACGTTTGTTTCATAATAAAAAATTAATTAAATTAAATTAAAACTTAATTTTAATTAAAAATACTCTAAAAATTAATTAATTAATTTAAAAAAGGGGGACGAAGGGGGCGGGCGGTTGAGGGCCGAGCCCTCGCCGCCGCCGCCTCCCGCCATCGCCGGGAAGGGCCGGCGACCCCGGCCGACCCTCCCCCTCCGTCGCCGTCCTTCCGGCGATGGCGGGGAGGCGGCGAGGGCTCGCGGGCCCTTGCCGCGATCCGGTGAGGGCTCGTGGCCCTCGCCGCCGGTCGGCCGGGGCGGTGACCCCGCCGACCCCGCCCCCTTCGTCGTCGGCCCTTCCGGCGACGGCGGGGAGGCGGCGGCGACGAGGGCTCGGCCCTCGGCCACCCGCCCCCTTCGTCCCCCCTTTTCTTTTATTTTTTATTTTTTATTTTTTATTTTAGAGTATTTTTAATTAAAATTAAGTTTTAATTTAATTTAATTATTTTTTTATTATTTTTACACGTCGCATGCAAAAACGACGCCATTTTGGACTTCCATCACCGGAAAATTGCCACGTCGGCCCGTTTGACCGGATTTTCGCCGGAGTGGCACTTAAGTATTCCATTTTACTCGGATATTGGTACTTAAGTGTTCCATTTGAAAAAAAAAGTGGCACTTAAGTGTACCGTTTTAAAGTTATGGCACTTAAGTGTCCCCCGTGCCAAGTTATGGCACTTGCGCTGTTCTTTACTCAGGAATTCTTTTTTGCTTTCCCATAAACGTATCCTGACCGAATCCCATAAATCTAGTGTTCATTTTTATTTTCTTATTATATTTATTTTATTGTTTGATTGCTTGTTTCTACAACATTTCAATGAATAATCTTCACTAAAGTTTCACAAAAATATATATTTATCATCTTAGTTTAATTTCTCGGAATGTTTTGAGTAATTGATCAGGATCTTGAGTTGGCACGTGATCCTAAAGTGACGAAGCATGTTGTCTCTTTCCCAAAATTCTTCTTTCTCACTCTTTTCTAGATTAATGATTGTGAACTTGATTGTAGAAAACTTCTTCTAAGCACAATTTTAAATAGTGGTTGCAAGCTGCGAATATCATTTACACGTAAAATTAAATAAATATAAGTATGAATAATATCTCTGATCGTAATTCATCATTTAGAAGGTTGGTTGGAGAAAACGCAGCTAACATCAAAGTAAGTCGGTCTTTTATATGCGTAAAGAAAGTAAGTGCCCTTGAGGCTGTAATTACTCGACGATCCTTCATGTTTGAGTGGATATAATGGCAAACTTAGAACTTACTGTGTATATTCGAATGTGTTGAATAATAAACTTTGGAATATTTGAGATACACTCGGTTTAATTGCATTAGATGGGGCCAATCTTGTGTCCAGTTACGGCCTCTAAATCATCCAAACGACTGATGGATGTGAACATTGGTTTCTAACTTGGTAATTGTGATATCAACCATTCAAATTGTTGCGAGACATGAAGACACATGGGAAAGAAGAGGATCATCGCCTTATGTGTGCCTAGCAACAAGAACATCAATCGAACCCATGTGGATGATGTGAGTTAGATTAGGGCTTAATACCCAATTGCTCATTATGAAGGGTGATGACAAGATGTGGCTCTCGATAGACAAATTCTTGTTCTTGATTTTCCAATTAATTCTTGTTTTTATGTAATCAGACATTTTCCTCTATAGATTTCGATTAGCACGAGATATCCATTTTCTGAATTCCGAGGGAATACACCGATTTGGTGTCAACATGTCATTAAATAAATAGCTGTCATACATCATGATCTAGAAAGGATATTGAATCTCACGGGTTGAGAGGGTCCCAATTCTTGGATTCAAAGGTGATATTATAGATGGATGACTTTAAAGAACAGCAAAATTAAAAATGAAAAACAGAAGCAAAATTATAGACCGTTTTGGGCGAGCTGACAGGATGGGGCCACGCCATACATCCGCCAAAACCATGTAAAGTATACCTCGTACACCTTGTCTTGACCTCTCAGGTCGATGGTAGGGCTCTCGTTCTTCGAATCGTCCCACGAAATGGGCTAAGTTCATGGACGAACTCGGACAAGTGTCACAACGTGTTCTGTTTCTTTAAGAAAATGTTCTGACATCCTTGAACCCGCCCTCGAAATCGAGACAGGTTCACGCTCAGTTATTTGCTCGCCTTGGATGTCTAGAAACATTTGAACGTGTTAAAAAATAATTTATCTAATAAAAAGAGAAAAGCTCTTGATCTATCTCATAATTATGAGGAGAATCCGTCTTTTTTTACCCCTAAGTGGGAAGGGCCGTGCGTTAAAATTGACATAAGCATCTACTCTACTGTGTAATCCGCTTTTTTTTTTAATTTTTACACTGTATGCTTTTTTGTCAATACAAATGTGACCATTTTTCGGAAAAAGAAAAAGTACAGTACATTCTAGGTACCCTAAAATCAACAAGTCCTCAAGCACACCAATGAGGAAAAAAGTAGGGGTTTTGAAATTTAGGTTAATATTTGTGATAAATTTACTCCAAACTATTTTTTTGACCACCAAAAACCTCAAATTGATATACTTTTGACAAATTTACCTCAAACTAATACATTTGTGACAAATTTACCATCTGTTCGTATCAAATTATTAAATTAAATGATATGGACAGTTGACTGGTATATTAATTTGGGATTTTACGCTCCGTTTATCACAGTTGATTTTTTTATAGTAATAATTCAATTTAGCAGAGGGTATATTTGTAACAAATTTATTAATTTGGAGTTTTTTGAGGTCGAATAAATTAGTTTGTGATAAATTTGTCATAAATGTACCAGTTTAAGGTTTTTTTTTTTTTTTTTTTTTTTTTTTTTTTTTTTATGGTTAGTCGGAGTAAATTTGTTATGAGTGTACTAATTTGAGATTTTTTAGAATATTAACCCTTGAAATTTTGGAGCTAGTATATATACATGGAAGGTTTCAAGGTATGCCAAATACTCTATCTTAAAACTCATGTTGGAATTAAAAGAGAATGGATGGGACACAAGAAAAAGTGGGGAAAAGAAAAGCAAGGGACAAGGAGCATCAATAATGTTATCTTAAAGGTAGCGTTTTTAACTTTTTGTCATGAATAGACACGTGATTCAACACAATCGGCTGTTTCAGCCATTTTGGAAATCCCTTGCCCACATGCAAGGCCCACCTCTAATCCTCTTCGCTCATTCTGCGCACTAAAAGAAGATCCCATTGGAACGAGTTTGATGGCCAATGAAGGAACAAAACAAAAGTTGAAAGGTTAATGAAGAACATCGGCAACTCTTCGTAACACAGTACTTAAATAGGATCGCGGTCATGCACCCTAAGATTGATCCACTGACAATGGTATTTCTATTCTTTCGGCTAAGGAGCCGATGGTGTGGGATTGATTCCTGTCTTGGGGAACTCAGCTTTAAGTGGGGAGGGGGCCATGGCAATGCTGGTGCCCCTTTGACTAGCTGGCTAATTACAATCGTACACCGAGTAACCGAGAACTTCAATTAGAGTCTGGGAGTATCAGAAGTATCGTTGACAAGTGGAATGCAATTCCAATAGCTGGTGCTATTCACTGGTAGAGGTGCCAAAACGCCAAAGACCCATTTTCTAACACATATTAACTGGGCTGTATCGTATATGGGTTAACTTAAAATCAAACAATGGATTATTATGGGTTTAGAGTAGCAAAGCTCAATTAAAAATGAGTTTAAACAGAAATGGACGATACCCACCTGTGACTCGTGTTCATCGAAAGGAAAATCTGTAAACTCTATAATTAGTTCCTGAGCCTCTATCGTATTCATTAGGTTATCATATTTATTAGGAATTGAAACATGCCGAGCCATCACTACTTGTGATATATTCGCATTTCCCTCCAATAAAATCATTGATTATACAAGAATAACATCCGACACAAACCTAACATTATTATTTGTAGCTAATATTTTGCCAAAAAAATTCAAAATATATTATTTCTTATTGTTTATGTGCCCCAAAAAACAGGAAAGAAAGTTCGATGGAGTTAGTGATTCCTTGATAGCACCCAAAAATAGAAATGCTTGATAATTCTTACCCCACTCATTCTCGCCATAAAATTCAAAAAGAAGAAGAATTTAGGTATGAGTCGAGTTTGGATTGAGGCGGGTATGAGTTGTTAAAATTTTACTATATTAAAATGGATTAGTATGGGTTAAATGATTGTGATCTATTTGCATTTCCCTCCAATAAAATCATTGATTTTACATGAATAACATCCAACACAAACCTAACATTATTATTTCTAGCTAATATTGTGCCAAAAAAATCAAAAATATATTATTTCTTATTGTTTAACTGCTCCCAAAACAGGAAAGAAAGTTTGGTAGAGTTAATGATTGCACGACAGTACTCAAAAATAGAAATGCTTGACAATTTTCTCTTATCCCACTCATTCTCACCATAAAATTCAAAAAGAAGAAGAATTTGAGTACGAGTTGAGTATCAGTTGAATCGGATTTAAGTTGTTAAATTCTTACTACATAAAAATGGATCAGTGTGGGTTAGATGATCAATACAAGTGGAATCCATTGTCTACCCACCTAAATCCAACTCAATTTACCTGTTTAATAAGTCTAAAAATTGAGACTTGAAGAAGCATATAAGAATGATATATAAGAAAAATTAACTAAAAAAATTCAAAATCTATTATATGGATGTCAATTCAATAATAAATCTTACATTTTAGTCAATTTAGTCATAAATATTTTTACAATTTGCCAATACAATCATTTCAATCAATTTTGGTTGCAAATTGTTGACATGGACGAGAATGATCTTAGGTGGCATCGCCGCGCGAACATAGATAATATTTTTTCAAATTTTGAATTTTTTGAATTTATTTTCTTTTTCTTTTTATTAGTGTTTTTTTTTTCAATTATGGTTGGTGAGGGCCACCTTCACTTGAGGGGACAATAAAAAATAAAATAAAGAAATTTAAAATTTAAAATTTAAAAAATTACAATAATTGTCCACAATGTTAGCCGAGTCCATTGCTAGCTGTTCTAACTCACACTAGAATCAAAATTTATCTCTAGCTTGCACTAGAATTAAAGCACAATAAGAATATTCACATGATAATCAATTTGGGATCAATAATGTCATCTCCAGCTTGCTCCAAAATCAAAGCACAATCATAATATCCATATGATAAGTAATCCTTGAATGATTCATTTGTTATCTCCACCAATGGTTACCAATTTCGTTGTTAATATTTATTTCTAGAGATTCCGTCTGTGTAGGAGTCATCACTAATTGTAATGTGTAATTTCAAAAATAAAAATATACAATTCTTACATATTCTATATTTTTTATTTTCTTTTTGCGTCTCAATTTCTATCTTAGTATCAGAGTAGAAAAAGCCAAAAGCCCATCGATCCCAAATGAGTGACTCAAATTTCTCCTCTCTTGAACCAAAAACTGTTCAATAACCCTAGCCTTCCACTACAACTACCACCCATGACTCAGCCGCTGCAATTTCTGGTCTCCTCTCTTCTCCATCCTTTGAAGAATGCCTAACTAGAACAAATTAAGTGACGCACATGGATTTTACCATATCTTCAAGCCTTTGAGCTAATTTTTGTGGTAACTGCCTATCTACTTTTCTCAACTAGACCAACAAAAATATTAGCCAAACCATACTCACTCCCAACCTTGCCTATAAAGCTTGGTGCATTCAAGATCATATAGCACTTAACTAGATCCTTAATACAGTGACAAGTCCCATAGTAGCATAATTCACTGACCATAATACTTTAGCATCAGTTTGGTTCTACTTGGGTGATGCATATGCTTCTTAGTTTAATGCTCTCTCCTCTTCTCTCTGGGGGCAACTCTAACCCATGATAAAGGGCAATAGGAGTGTAATTGAATATATACAGGAGGCTACCTAGAGTGGCGATCAATGCTAGCTAATGGGGAAACTATTTTTGCTAGAGTATACTAGACCCACCTCTTTCAGGGTCTCGGTTCATAATACTCCACTTTGGTCACTACCCTCTTCACTATTTTGACTCATATCCAGTTCTTGATCTTCTTTAGAAATGAGCTACATACTTTAATGCTATCTCATGAGGGCTGTTTAGAGATTTTGGCTTTAAACATTGGTCAACCACCTCCAATTGCATTTGCTACCCATGGCTCACCAACTTTTGCACTTTCAAAGCCAAATCAGCAATTTTCGAGCTCACAATTGCGCCAACCAGCACCCAACTTGCCATTTGCTGGTCTTTGACCCCCCCCTGCCATCACTAGTCACTTACCAGTCACTGGGCGGCAATGGTTATCGAGGAGGAGCTTTCTTTTGTCAAATTTGTTGTCATTGGGGTTATTAGGCTACAACTTGCCATAAATAATATAATTCTTAATTTGTGACCACACCTCCTCATCATGCTCATTATGTTGCACATACTTCATAGATCCATTATTCTACTCCTACTAACCCATCTCAATGTTGTGCCTTTTCTTCACCTCCATAGGCATTACAACTCTTTACCACCACCTATAGCTCAATAACCCTCAATTCCTCCACCTCAACCTCCCTTTATCCATGCTGCATCCAACTGTTTCCCTAATTCCGGTGCTATCTATCATGTCATTGATAATACCATTAGTCTTCCCAATGTCACTTATTATACAAGCTCGCAATAACTCACTATGCGTGATAGCATCTATCTTCCCATCACTCACACTAGTACTTTCGTATCTTTCGTGTCTCCTATCTTTATTCTTAAGAATGTTGTAGTTGTTCCTAATTTCACCAAAAAGTTACGTAGGAAATAATGGATTCCCTAAAACGGATCCGATACACAATCGAACCCCTAAAACGAATGCGAAAGATGAGCCTAGGAAACACACGTATCATCGATCAAAAGTTACACTACAGAAACGAGCATACTTTGTTTTTCACGGATTAAACATCAATGTTGAGATTCGAGGAAGAATTCTGATCCCGATCTACCGAGGAGCGAGCTGTTGGTATTAGGGGGAGAGAACTCTGAAAAAGATGTACGTTCTTTTTTCTTGGAGCATTTTATTGTCTTACGTTGTCTGGAGGGGGAGAAAGTGTTTTCACATACGTACCCCAAAAGGTACGTTCCTTTTCCTTTTTACTTTTCCCTCGAAGCGTCTCCTCTAAAGGACGCATCTCTTCAACGTAAAACGTTCCTCCAAAAGACATAACCCCTCGTATTTAGAACAACGCAACCTTTCACATTGCAATCGTTCCTATGTGAGCCCTTATCTTGCGGGCCGGGCTTTTAGGCCTAACATGGGCGGACGGGCCTATTTAGGCCAATCACAAAAAACCATCATCTCCCACTCACACATTGTAGGCCAAACATGATCTTCTTTACCTCTCTGTAATATTCATACTGGTGAATAATACGTGCGACCGACATATTTTGAGAGCTCGTTGCCATACATCTGTTAAGAATATATAGCAACTCATAATAGGCATCACACTCTAAGTAGATTTAATATGTAGTACCCTAGATCGATCGATCACATTTATATCTCTCTTGATCTCTTTTAAACAAAGATACATTGTATTCACAATTATGATTATCCCAAAGACAGTCATAATTGGTCGACCAGTGAATACAAAATTAGAAGGTGATTCTCCAAATTCGATCTTTCTCTTTCCTTCAAACTCTCAATTTCAGTTCAGCTTACTTTTCTAGAAATGTCCCATTAGATAGAGTTAATTCATGATCATTGGTAACATCTTAAGATAGCAAACACTGAATAGAAATCTTGAGAATAAGTAAGAGTTATGAGGGCATCAAATTGAGGAACTCTTTTCCTCAAGAGTCTCACATGGCATAAAAGTTGAGATCAAAACTTTTGCTACTCTTATTGGTCATTTCATGCATACGTAGTATGAAATACGTATTATGGTATTAACTTCTTTCCCATGGAGCGTATGTTTAGACCTTTAATACTGTACAGATGATAGTTCAGACATACCTAATGTCTAACTTGAGTTCACATATCTACTCATCCACATAATTTATCAAAACTCACATGTGGCATCATAGACAGATAAAGTAATATATGTGGGTTATTTTACTTTCGGACATAGTACATATCATATCCTCATCTTAACACTCAGTTAAGGCGACATATATATTTTAAGCTTGAGCTCTCGATTATCACCTAGCTA
Organism: Eucalyptus erythrocorys; assembly: GCA_014182555.1. NCBI lineage: Eukaryota > Viridiplantae > Streptophyta > Magnoliopsida > Myrtales > Myrtaceae > Eucalyptus > Eucalyptus erythrocorys. Next base: position 21,887,432 of record CM024605.1, on the reverse strand, counting down.
ATAAGATTAAAAACTGTCTCATCTTTATTTATCACATAGTAAATAGAAGCGATCACCCGTGTGAATAGGCTAATCTTCTATTTGTCCGACATACTTTCATAACTTAATATAGTGCACTGAGCATTAAGATGCATAAACGTCAAACAAAAATTCATATGCATTAATAATGAAAAAACACAAATTAATAAATGTGAACACTTCAGAGAAATTACAATATTCAGTACATCAGCCTCTACGCAGTCTTAGAGATTTTACATGACTACAAAACACATGTCTAGGTATTGGCTTTGTCATGGGATCTGCTACCATTGTATGCGTAGATATGTACTATAAGTTCACATCTTTTCGTGCAATCATATCTTTGACAATATTATACTTGGTATCTATATATTTAGTCTTGCCATAATATTTTGGATCTTTGGTGTATACTATAGCTGCTTGGCTATCACAGTTAACCAATAATAAATTTGCAGCATTTCCAATAACACTTAAATGATCTAAAAATCTCTTAAGTCAAACACCTTATTGTATTGCTACTGATAATGTCACGAACTCAATTTCTATCGTGAACAAGGCTATACACGTTTGTTTCCTACTGCTCCATGATATGACGCCATTGTTCAGTTAAAAAGCAAATCTAGAGGTAGATTTCCTTTTATCTAAATCTCCTTTCCAATCAACATCTGAATAGCTTTCAAGTCGTAGATCCTTTCCTTGGTAATTTAGCTTGTAATCAGCAGTTCCCTTAAGATACCTCAGTATTCTTTTAACGGCTTTCCAATGTGCTTGACTTGGATTGGATTGGTATCTACTTACCATTCCAATTGTAAAACATATGTCAGGTCTTTTACACATCATAGCGTACATCAAACTCCCAACAACACTATGAACATGTTTCATCTGCTTCTTCTCTTGTGGAGTCATTGGACACAGTCTATGGCTCAATCTTTCACCTTTTACAATACGAGTATCTATGGGTTTACAATCTTGCATACGAAATCATTCAAGAACCTTATTTATGTATGTTTCTTGCGAAAGAGATAATGACCTATTCGAACGATCTCTTGAAATCTTAACTCAAAGATTGTATGTAGCCTTACCCATATCTTTCATCTCAAAGTTGGAAGATAACCAACTCTTAACAGTATTAACAAACTCCATATTTCTTCCAGTAATTAGTATATCATCAACATATAATGATATGATCATAAATTGATCTTTGGATTTTTTGATATATACACAATGATCATCATCAATCATTGTAAAATCATATGCCATTATGGCATTATGAAAACGTATATACCATTGTCTCGATGACTGCTTAAGGCTATATATCAATATCAAAAGTCGACATACCTTTTCTTCTTAGCATTCCATAATGAAACCAGTAGGTTGTTTCATATATATTTCTTCATCTAATTCTCTATTGAGAAAAGTAGTCTTTACATCCATTTGATGTAACTCAAGATCTATACTTGCCACTATTGCCAAAATAATGCGAAATGAGGTAAATCTCACTATAGGAGAAAATGTTTCTTTATAATCAATTCCTTCTTGTTGATTATACTCATTCGCCACAAGGTGAGCTTTATATCTTTCTATCGAGCCATCAGTTTTATGCTTTATTTTGAGAACCCACTTGTTCCTAATGGCTTTGTGTCCTTTTGGAAGATCAATCAGTTCCCAAACATGATTTGACTTCATGGACTCCATCTCCTCTTCCATTGCATGCATCCATTTTTCCTTATTAGGGTAATTTAGAGCCTCATGTACATTTCTTGGCTCATCTTCATCTTATAGAGCAACCATCAAAGTTTCTCCTTCAATGTAAAAGTGTTGACGTGAAATACTTTTGCGACTTATTCGCCGTATGGGAGATTGTGCACTTTGCACATCATTTTTCATTATTCTCCCACTCGGATTAGATAATGACGATATCATCTCATCATGTGGTTGTAATTGAAAGTGAGTTGAATTAAATTCATCACTTCTCATATTACTCCCACTTGGACGACTTTCACTAATTTTATTAACTTGATCCAAGGTTTCAAATAGGGAGTAATCCTCACATATTTCGCTCTTCTTAGGAAATTTATTCTCTAAAAATGTGATATCCTGTGATTCGAATTTAGTTACCCCCATTTTCTTGCTCATTTATAAACACATACCCTTTCGAGTGTTCAGAGTATTTTATGAAAATACTCTTCTCTTCTTTCCTCTAGGACCCAATTTTCCATATTTGTGAGAGGGCTCATGAGTATAGGCAGCATAACCCCATGGCTTAAGAAAACTTAAGTCCGATTTTCTACTTATCCATAACCCATATGCAGCGAAAGTAACTGATTTGGAAGGCACCTAGTTAAGTATATAAGCAGCAGTTAATAACGCATTACTCCAAAAAGTGATAGGTAAGTTAGTATGTGCCATTATAGACCTAACCATTTCCAATAGGGTTTTATTCCTTCTCTCCGCAACACTTTTTTGTTGAAGGGTATATGGAATAGATAATTGTCTTTCTATTCCTTTTTCATCACATAAATTTCTGAACTCATCAGATAAATATTCTCGACCTCGATCAGATCTCAATACTTTTATTTTATTGTCTAATTGATTTTCTACCAAGTTCATAAATCTTTTGAAACTACTCAATGCTTCAGATTTATAAGAAATCAAATAGATATATTCAAATCGAGTATAATCATCTATTAATGTGATGAAATAAACAGTCTCATACCTTCCTCAAACATTCATTGGACCACAGACATCAGAATGGATTAAATGTAGAGGAAATTCAGCTCTTTTGCCTTTTCCAAATGGTTTTCTTGTCGTTTTCCCTATTAGGCAATGTTCACATATGGACAAATCGACTTTTTCAGTGTTGCCCAATAAGCCTTCTTTGGCTAGTCTATCCATACGTTGTTAGCCAATATGACCAAGTCTAGCATGCTACACATTCACATCATTATCATATGAATTAGGAGACGTGAGAAGGGAATAACAAACATTGGCATTAATATAGTCAACATTTAATACAATGAAACCATCTAGAAAATAACCACAACCATAGTAATTTGTATTCAAATACAACTTTACACCACTGTTATGGAAGTTCATAGTAAAACCTAGTTTATCCAACACTAAAACAGATACTAAATTTTGACGAATCTCTGGAGTATATAAAACATCATGTAGGAACAAAGTGCGTCCACCACACATGTTCGGTTGGCAAGTGCCAATGCCTTTTACTTCGGCTCTGGAGTTATTTCCACATAGATCCACTTAGTTCCAGTTGGTACTCGTCAGAATTCCACAAAGGATTCTTTATCATTCTCTATATGGTCTGTCGCTCCTGAATCTACGGTCCATAAAAGATTAGACTTAGTCAAGAATATAGAACTTGACATATAAGCAAAGTTCTTAAATGTACAAAGTGTGTTTACCTTCTTTGGCTCACGATAGTCACGAGCATAATGACCCTTCTTATCACAATTGTAACACTTCACCCCTGACATTCTCTTTACTCGATGACATTTTCCTCTCTTATGTTAGTTAACTCTTGGTTTCTTGTAAGAAGGACTTGATCCTTTACATTCTCACATATTAAACGAATCAATATGCTTGCGCTTAGAGCTCGAAGCCCTTTCTGAGCTAGAACCAGCACGACAAAATCTATTTTTGGCTCAAGTGCCGTTAGGCGGTCTTTTGCTAGCTCAAGGTGGCGTACAACATCCTCAAGATCTTCCAAACATGGTCAAGAGCTTATAATACTTCTTGCTTTTCAAGCACATATTGAATCTTTATATTTAATATTTTACAATTTTCGCCATTCAAATTTTCTTCTCTGTTCAAATCAGTAATTATGTTCTTAGTTGCTGAAGCCATCGATTTAAATATATCAGACACATGTGTACAAATTATTAATGCCTATCATTTATACATCCAATTTTGCATAGATCCATCATATTAATGAATAATTTCAAGTAAGGTTTCAAAATCAAAAGGTTATTATGTTTCCAATCATCATCCAAAAATCCTAACTCATAACTATGATTAATATAATCGTCTATGCAAAATAAGTTCAGCAAAGCCACTAAAACTTTCTTGAACTTCCCACAATGAATTGTAAATTAACATACTAATTTACAACAATAAATAACATTGAACTTTCAATAATTAAACATGTCTATTACACTAAGTAATATATTCAAAGGAAAAATATCAACATAAAAAGAGATATTTATACCCAAAACATCTCAAACTAATCTAAGAAATAAATAAGGAAAGTCTATTCTAATACATCAGTCAAAATCTCTAAGAAATCTGAAAGCACATTTACCAACCACGGAAAAACTTTTGGAGAGCTCTCATGCCACCTCCAAGGTGCATTCACTCTGTGTCATATGGCACTCAATCCAAGGGTTGAAGTTTTGGTTAGCTTGATCCTATAGTACTCTCTTACAAAAGCTACTGCAAGCCTCCTATAATCCAGGACCATGTTGACCTCCCATAAGCGATCTAACACCACTTTCCATTCAGGTGGAAGAGTGTTCATTAAGGCCGGCACTTTCTCAAAATCCGGCATAAGATAATCATTCCAGATGATTTCTTGTATCATCTAATTGACCTTGACCAAGTGTGATACTAAATCACCGTCATGCCACCAATAATTAGCTAACTCTGTCATTAGCCCTTTAAGTCTTGCATTTCCTTCATCCGTTCTCGAAAATGTAGGTATGCGTGCATAACGCATCATAGTTTCTGTAACAAATGCAGAACAAAAAATGGATTACTTATAATCCATAACGAACAAAAGGAAAAATACATAATTTTCATGGTTTCTACCACAAATGCAGAATAAAATAAGGGATTACATATAATCCACATAAACTTAATTGAAAAAAAAAAAGAAACATTTTTTTTGTCAACAGTCAATAGTTAACGGTCAAAGTCAACGGTCAATGATCAACAGTCGGTTAACAATCAACGGTCGATCACCGGTCAATGGTCGAAGGTCAATTGGGTCGGATGGGTCGAGTCAGGTTGGACCAACCGACCAGGCACGTGCCATGAGCGTGCACGGCTAACGTTAGCTAGCGCATGCCGCGCACGCGTCGGCGACCATGCGTGTGCGTTGCACGGACCTAGGGAGACCGAATCGGCGGGTGCATTGCATGCACCGATGACCCCAGTTTGTTCCAGCCTCGCACGGCAGCGCGTCTGGCAACCCTCGGCGGCGATCTGCCACTTGTTTTTCTCATATCAATGAGACCTTCGGCCCTACGCTATTAGAAACAAATTTTGATTTACAAAAAATCACGAACATGGGTGAACAGTACGCGGGTGTCGGGATTTTTCGATCCCCAATCGGCCGACAGTGATGTTTCACGAAAATTCAATGAAAAGCAATTCACAAACATGAAAAAAGATCGGGAAACATGAACAATGGCTCTAATACCAATGTAGGGAATAACGGATTCCCTAAAACGGATCTGATACACAATCAAACCCTTAAAACAAATGTGGAAGACGAGCCTAAGAAACACATGTATCACCGATCAAAAGTTACACTACAAAAACGAGCGTACCTTTTTTTATGGATTAAACACCAATGTTGAGATTCGAGGAAGAATTTTGATCTGGTCTACCGAGGAGCGTGTTGTTGCTATTAGGGGGAGAAAACTTTGAAAAAGACGTACATTCTTTCTTCTTGGAGCGTTTTATTGTCTTACGTTGTCTGGAGGGAAAGAAAACGTCTTCACGTACGTACCCCAAAAGGTACGTTCCTTTTCCTTTTTACTTTTCCCTCGAAGTGTCTCCTCCAAAGGACGCATCTCTTCAATGTAAAACGTTCTTCCAAAAGACACAAACCCTTGTATCTAAAACAACGCAACCTTTCACATCGCAACCGTTCTTTCATGGGCCCTTATTTTACAGGCCGGGCTTTTAGGCCCAACATGGGCGGACGGGCTCATTTAGGCCCATCACAAAAAACCATCGTTATTTTCTATTTCTCAATTTTCTTTCAGTAATCACTATGTTTTCTTATTTTACCCAACATATTTTCTTGCGGTGTACTTACATATTAGTCAGATCCTTCTTCAAGGTAGCCTTGATTCCACCCTTTATAATATGTCACCCTCCAACTTGGCAACTTCTTCATCTAATTTTGTGTCTTCCCACACTAGCTAACTCACTACCTAGCATCGTCTGTAACTCGTTTGTTAAATTCAACAAAAACTAGCTTTTCACGTCTTCCCTCTTCCATATGTATGGCATGCGCTCTTAATAAAAGCCATTGCCATACCCATTTTAGGGCTACTTCCCCTCTTTAGCTTGTTCATTTTGATGTTTGGGATCCATTCTCAATACCTTCTCTTTTTGGTTATAAATATAATGTATGTTTTATTGGTGACTTTCACAATTCACTTGGCTTTATACTTTCACATATCGAGATCGTTTTTTCAACGTTTTTAAAGTCTTTCATGCCCTTGTGGAGACTCAACTTTAGTATAGGCTTCAGATGATTCATTATGATGGAGCACTCAAGTTTTTATCCTCCGCCACGTACTCTCACCTTCTCAGTCATGGTATTCATCAGTGTATCTCTTTTTGTACTCTCCTTCTTAGAATGGGACTGTTGAATGCAAGTATCGATATACGATGGAAAATGGCCTTACTCTCATGATCCAAGCTGCTATCCCTTGTCATCATCTTTGGGAATTTGCCTTTAATACTACATTTCACTCAATTAACCGATGTACTTATGTCATTGCTGATGCTATCTTTGATGAGACTATGTTCCTGTTTCAAGAGACTACATCTATCTCTACCATCACCATCTACTGTATTGCCAATCCTATTACCATTGCCACCATCACTAATCAATTCTATTGAGCCCTTGTATTAGATTCTATCTCACCAGTTCTACTATCCCTGACTTCATCCTCAACATCTATAGCTCAAGTCCCTAACTCGCCATCTCCACCATAATCGGCAACATATTCACATGTCTCTGCTCACCATATGGTTACTCATCTTCATGATCACACCATCTCTCTTGGAATCCTTAATCGAAATTGCATTTTTGCTCTTACGACCAAGTTTTCTCAAGCATCACGAGATTCGAAATAGGAGGTTACAATCATTCATTACACTACACTTATCCAGAATAACTCTTAGGAACTGATTCCATTACCTTTTCATGCTCACACTATTAGTTGTAAATAGGTGGTCAAGGTCAAATTTTGCTTTGACGGTACACTAGAACACTATAAAACCCGACTTGTTGCTATGGTTAGCAAGCTGACATTGACTATAGTGAGGCATTTAGTATAATGGTGAAACCCATCACCTTCCATATTGTTCTCGCACTTGCTTACTCCCAAGGATGGTCTATACAACAATTTGATGTCTCTAATGCCTATCTCCATGGATATTAAACTAAAGAGGTGTACATGGTCCAACCTCAGAGCTTTGTTGATCCCAAATAACCTCATCATATCTATTGTCTTTGTCATTCTTTTTATGGTTTAAAACAAGTTCCTCATGCTTGTTATTAGTGCCCTAGCTGCTATCTCATCAAAATTGGTTTTCTTGTCTTGAATGCTGACCCGTCCTTATTCATTCATCATTCTACCCCTGCAACATCTTCTTATTAGTCGGTGTGGATGACATAATCCTCACCGACTCTCCCAATGAACCACAAGCCATTCATAAAGCAGAGTCCTTGCATGATCTTCACCTATATCGTAGTATTGTGGGTGCCCTCCAATATTTAATTTTGTCACACCCCGAGACTCTACAGCTACACGACAACTCATGCTCATTGAACCTTTACTTATTCTTTGGTCATTTGATTGCGACGTCCCAAGAGGCATCGCTGACGTAATTCGCAATAATATTAAAATGCAGAAGTGGAATGTAAACAAATCTCCAACCATCAATCAATAGAGATAGTTAAAAACTTAATCTCACAAACACACCCCACAATTTCAAGGGTTAAACAACCAGCTTCATCACCTCCAACACGCTTAACCATTTTGCCACGACCTCCTACAAAAGGGCTTAGGGTTAAACAACCAGCTTCATCACCTCCAACACGCTTAACCGTTTTGCCACGACCTCCTACAAAAGGGCTTGGGGTATACCTACGCCTCTAATACTATGAAGGTGGTCCAAAAAGTGCTAACAACCCCACTACTACCTAAGTCTCAATGGCCTCCAGGATCTAGGCCTCCAACTTGGCAATTAGGGTGGGGTTGATCATGGGGTTGAACACCTCTTCATTGAGAATGTCTCTATCCTTGGCATCCCAACTAATGCCTCCCCTAGAGCCTTTGACACCTAGTGGACCATTGAAGTTGCAGATGGGACTGTGGCTCTCATCACCCACCCAAAAGTACCAAGCCACAAATCGGTGTGGTACAAGGTTAAGCAAGCCCTCATTGACCCAAATGGTCATGATGTAATGTGTATAGTGCACATCAGGCCCTTTTGCTATAGTGTACTCCATCATTTCCTAATTATACTTCATGGGGAGGCCAAAACGAATATATCAGAATGATTAAGCCATTCTTAGGGCTTGTAAACATTTCAACAAACAAATATGAGATAAACTCAATGAGTGAACTTCCTAAATCTCACGTAGGGAAGTCGTTCACCTTGGAATCACCCTAACAAACAATTATTTATTGATGGCAAAACATGGCAACGTTCTTCTTGTTTTTCTCTCACTTTTCTCATAATAACAAATCTATTAATCGAAGCCATCAATAGACGCATGGGCAATTCCATAATATATATTCATGCTCTCGAGCCAAACATACGAATGCACATTATGGTCTAAATCATGCGCTCATGCCATAAAAAAATCCGAACCTAAACACATACGAATCTCATGCACTTCTCATACACATTTGTCCAGATTATTATGGCCACATAGGACCCAAGGCCAACTCGAAAGTTCGCAATCATCCAACATAACTAGGCATCGTCTTACCCATTGAGCATGGCATCCCGTTGACCTAGGGGCATTTCTATAAGGAGCTTCATTCCGAAATTCATCCGCAAATGGCATCTCATTGACTTGGGGGCATCCAAGCTTAATCGAGTATCATCCCGCATAAATTGCCTCAGGATGGGTTCATACCTCCCATAAAACGCATCGGTGTCTTAGATGATCACCCGAGAATACTATCACATTATCCATTTTGTATATTTCTTATTTAACCCATGTGATACTCATGCGATATGCAACTTCATTTGTCATATGTCATCATGTCATACACATGCATTACATTATATCACACTTATGCACCATTCACTTCTTAAACTCATGGCACATAGACTACTTATCAAAACAGAATAAAATCATCATAATTCATATAAAACATAACCCGAAAGTCACATCTAACCAATAATCCTCATAGTATATACCCCAAATATCACATTTAACTACTAATTCTAATAGCACATAACCCAAATATCACATTTAATCACTAATCTTCATAGCACATAATAGCAAATCATCATATTACGGCATAATAGACCAACATGTCAATTTTGCTCATAATAATCCATTAACTTATTGCCTATTATTTTGAAACTCAATAACCTATCTAAGTTCAACAATAACTTATCACGTCAACAAATCATCACTCATAAGTCCTAAACTACTCCCTAAATGCAACAAAAGCCCTATTCAAAGGCTAGAAAGCCACTCACTAATGACTCAAGCTCTGAAATACGTCGGGGAAGGGATAATGAGACCAGACAACAGTTGGCCTCACGTCCTCAGAGCGCGAGGAAGCTGGACGGTGGTTGGTTGCAGCTCTAGTGGTGGCTCAATGGTGATCTAGCGGCGGTTTAGCATTAGCACGGCCTCCGGGCTTCGCGAGGGACTATATTGGAGAAGAAATGAGTGAGAGGGAGCTTCGGTGAGGGCTGCACAGCACCAAACAGCCCTTGAGGAGGCTAGTCGATGGACTTTGAGCGGCGATTCGACAACATGAAGAGTGGTCTAGTGTCAAGGGTTCGACGAACGATCACTGGCGAGGAAAACAAGAGGAAACAAGTGAAAAACAAGCTTGAGATGAGGATGAGGAGGGCTAGGGGGTTTTGGTCAGAGAGAGAGAGAGAGAGAGAGAGAGAGAGAGAGTGTGTGTGTGTGTTTTTTTTTTTTTTTTTTTAGAGTTTCAAGTGAGCAAAATGAGAGAAAGTAAGAGTGAAGGGAGTGGCCAGTGGTGAAGTAGAGGAAAAGAGGAGAAAGAGTGAGGTCAAGTCTCAATTAATGCCCATCACCTCTCTTGGCTCATGTCAATCAAGGTTGCCCCAATTAGAAGCAAGGATTGAACTAGACTAGGTTAGGTTTCAAACTCCTTCAAGTTGCCACCCACTCCTTGCATGGCTACCCCTTCCAAGTCCAATTTCCATTTTTGTCCCTTTATCCTTAGTCCAATGGAAGGGCATTACGGTCACTTCACCAAGATCTCACATTGTTCATGCACTATTCACGTCTTTTCATGCATTTAATGCCAAGATCTTGTCATTAGAGGACTTGATGGGCTTGAAGGACCCATGGGCCTCCCTTGGCTGCCACCCCTTGGGTGTGTGGGCCTTGGGCCACCAACTTGGGCTCAGGCTCATTGGGTCCTCATCCATGATTCGTTTCCACTTTTCCTCACTTGTATGTCCTTATTGATGAAAAATCGAATTTTTGCCCCTAAATGGCCTTTTACGATGTCTTTGTGATCTATCAATCCTCAAGACAATCTCATTTGACCATCGCTTGCCAAAACTTTTCCATTTTGAAAAATCGGGTCGGAATAAGGATGTTACAAGTTATGACCCAGCCTAACATTGCATACTCATTGAATATTGCATATTAGTTCCTTCATGCTCGTACCACCGCGAATTGGCAAGCTGTGAAACACATTATTTGGTATCTACTGAATATTCCTTGTCGTGGACTATCTTCACTTGCACTTCTTCATTGGCTTTTCGTGCATTTTTTAATGTTGGTTGGGCAGGTGATCGTAATGATCATCACTCTATTAGGGGAAGTTGTGTTCTTCTTGCTGAAATTTTATCTCTTGGTGTTCATGCAAACAACGAACTGTGGCACGCTTTAGTATAGAGGTTGAATACAAGTGCCTTGCTGATAGAGTACTGAAGATATGTGGATTGAGTATCTTCTTTGTGATTTCCACACTCTACCACCTCATCCACCCATGCTCTAGTGCAACAAAATTTTTGCTATGTATCTTATGACGAATGTAGTTTTTCATGCTTGTAAAACATATGGAGATTAATTATCACTTTATTTGTGAGCATCTCACTCATGAAAAACTCTATGTTCAACTTATCTCTTCCACTAATCAGCCTATAAACATTCTTACCAAATGCTTGTTATCTACTCGGTTTCATCTCTTAAAATCCAAGCTAAAAGTTTGTTCTGCCCCATTAGCTTGCGGGGGGATGTTGACTCAGTTCATTGCTAGTTATTCTAGCTCACATCGAAATCAAATGTTATATCAAGCTTGCACCAAAATCAGAACACGATCGGAATATCCATATGACAAGTAATCCAAGATCAATAACGTTATCTCTAGCTTGCACCAAAATCAAAGCATAATCAGAATATCCACATGATAAAAAATCCTCGATGGATTCAAATGTTATCTCTATCAATGGTCATCAATTCTGTTGTCAATACTGTGTGTGTGTGTGTGTGTGTGTGTGTGTGTGTGTGTGTGTGTGTGTGTGTGTGTGGGAATCGTCATTGATTGTAATATGCAATTGAGAAATCAAAGTATACAATTTCAAAGGCAAAAGATCCCTTCAAGCGCCATAAGTTAGCACAGAAGGACACTTAAATACCAAAAATTATGAAAGTGACACTTAAGTACCACATTCGAAAAGAAATGAATCACTTAAATGCCATTCTGGCCAAAATCTAGCCAAAATGCTGATGTGTGCAATTTCTGGCGAAATAAGTGCAAAATGACGCCGTTTTGCACGCTGACGTGTTCAAATAATGCAAAAACAACGTCGTTTTGGTGCTGGCATGGTAATAAATTAATGTAAAAATTAAAATTAAAATATTAAAAAATAAAAAAACTAAAAATTTTAAAAAATTAAAATATTTTAAAAAATTAAAAAAATAATTTTTTTTTTTTTTTTTAAAAGAAAGAGAGAAAATGGGGGAGGTAGCTAAGGGCCGAGTCACCGGGAAGGGCCCGCGACAAAGGGGAAGGGTTGGCCCGGGTTGTCGGGCCCTAGCTAGGGGCTGGCGACCCTCGCCTACTGGCGGTGAGGGCCCGCGAGCCCTCGCCTAGGTCGGTGAGGGTCGGTGGCCCTTGCTCGGCCGGGCCAAGGGTCGCCGCCCGCCGAGGTGACCCCTAGCAAGCGGCGACCCTTGGCCCGGCCGAGCAAGGGCCGTGGCTTGCCCAGATCGATTGAGGGCTTGCGGGCCCTTGTTGCCGGTCGGCCGAGGTCGCCGGCCCCTAGCCGACCCTTCCCCCTCCGTCGCTAGCCCTTTTTGGCGGTGGCGGGGAGGCGGCGGCGGCGAATGAGGGCTCAACCCTCGCCCGCCTCCCCTTCCACCCCCTTTTTAAATTTTTTTAAAATTTGTTTAGATTTTTAATATTAAAATTTTTAAAATGTTTTAAATTAATTTAATTTTGAATTTAATTTAATTAATTTTTCTATTATTTTTTTACCATGTTAGCACCAAATGACGCCGTTTTGCACTTATTTCTTTGGAAAATCGCCATGTCAATATTTTAACCTGGAGTGGCACTTAAGTGATCCATTTTGCTCCGATTTTGACACTTAAATGTCACTTTCGTAACTTTTGGCACTTAAGTGTCCATTTGTGCCAACTTATGGCACTCCATGAGTCCACGCGTCCAATTTCTACATTTTCTATATTTTCTGTTTTCTTTTTGCATCTCCATTTCTATCTCTAGTTGTGCCACGTAAGCCAACGTCCACATCTACATCAATAATTTTTGGCCGACATTTACAAGAATGATTATATTGACAAATTGACAAAATGTTTATGACTAATTTACTCAAATTGAAAATTGAATTATCATCCGTATAATAGATTTATGACATTTTTTGGTAATTTTCCCGTAATATTTATTGAGTCATTCTTACACTCTTTAACAAGTTTCACTAACGTAATTAAAATTAAATAAAAGAGAATGATGGGTTGGAGTAATGTGCTCATTTGACGGTGACCTCTGTTAAGAAAAAGATGATGTGGCCAATTGCAATCGGAGTCCAATAGAAATATCCAGACCACCTAATCCAAATTGGCTTTTGATCGATAATTCTTGCCATCCTCAACGGGGACATTTCATCGTGCTAAAGATTTCTTTTTTGTTACATTATTATCAACAAGGTCTGCATATGCCTGTTTGCTTTACATGACGTTCATGTCTTTGCGTTTTAGTGAAGGAACTTCTTCACGAGGATTACACTCCAGGCGAACCCGATGGAGCCATGTCGCATATAATTAGAAAGCCCACGATCTTGAACGTCTTTATTTACTCTCTCAAAGGAAAAAGACATCTTCGGAATGAATAGTTGCTAAGGTAATGCTCGATGTGGGATATATAATCACCAGATTGCGCTTTGAATTTTATTTGTTTATTTCGAGAATGCCCTATTCTTTTGGATAGGCCAAGAGACGTAACATTTGAACTCTCTTTCATTTATCTGTTCTTAGCCAAGAATTCGACAATCAGCGAATGGGAAAGGGCTGGAAAGCGGAAAACGGTGGGTGGCGAGGAGAGAGACTCGGCGGGTCGGATAAGGACGCGAAGGTTATCAGGATTAGACGGGTACGTCGACGATTCTCGGCGTTGCAAGTGGTTGCAGAAAGCCGGGGGCCACTTGTCCGGATGCATGAAGCTCGGCCACTTCAATCATTTCAATTACAGTCTCTCTCGTCTTTATCTTTCTCATGACTCGACAATTCTAAAACGGGGGTTTTCATTATTTTTACGCGTTTTTGTCCTTTTCCCCCAGCTCGCCGCACCACAGCCTCTCTCTCTCTCTCTCTCTCTCTCTGTCAAACGGGGGTTGGCAAAGATGATTGATGGTGAGGCCTGTTTTGTCCTGATTTGAATGAAATGATGAAGCCGTTTACTTAACCTTCACACGATATCAACCCTGATGATCTCCCCTTCAATTTGACTTGCATCTTATCTAGTTCATAAAATTAGCAAAATATTTAATGAATTCAAACTTCACCTACCTAGAAAACGTTTCCTTGTGATGAAAGAAAATGATATTGAACGAGCACCATAACCATTCATTATTCGTTAACCTTTTTAATCAATTCGATTTTAATCAGTTCGCTTGATCGAACTAAATTAATAAAATCTAAAATTTTTATTCTCGCTTTTTTCTTTGTTTGTTAATTTCAAAAGTAAATATACACATTTAATCTTGAAGTCCCCTATTAAAAATTCAATTTCATCTCTACAATTCATTCATTTGAAAAGATAAAATGGATTATAATTTTTTATGACACCTATGAATATGTCACTATCACAATGCCAAGACAACTAGGCTCCACTCGTTTCATAAAAATAACTTTCCGGAAAATATTTTCCAAATTTTTTTATATTCGTTTTACGGAAAATGAATTGGTTGGAGAAAACATTTTCCAATGAGGGAAAAAAAAAAAAAAAGGGTCCTCTAGGAGAAGGGGAAAAATTTCCACTTTTGAGAAAGAGGAAAACATTTTTATACCTTCTTTTACCTCACTTTCCTTAATCAAATACCTTTTCCTTTTATTTTTTATTTTTATTTTAAAAAAATCAACTTCAAATTTCTTATTCTTTTTTACCTTTTCTTTCTTCTTCTTTTTTGAATTTTTTATTCTTTTTTTTTTTTTACCTTTTCTTTCTTCTTCTTTTTTTTTTTGAATTTTTTATTCTTTTTTTTTTTTTTTTTTAACCTTTTCTTTCTTCTTCTTCTTCTTCATTGGTCGGTTGGCAACCACGGTGGCGACTAGCGAGAGGCAAGCTAGAGCTCATCACGGGCCGACGAGGCTCGAGCTTGCTATATTCTAGTGAGGCTTTGCCGAGCTCGCTTGAGGCCCACTAGATCCGGCCACCTAGGTGAGGCTCAAGCCTCGCCAAAGGTCACTAGATGTTGGCAAGCCTTGCCGAACTTGTCAAATCTAGAAAGCTCCAGCTTGTTGGCGTTAGGCAAGCTCAACCTCGCCATTGATTGGCAAGGCTCGATCCCGTTGAGATTTGGTGAACTCGAGCCTCACCGGCTTATGGCGAGGCTCCGGCTCGCCTCGGCCCATTGTCGACCATTGACATGGCTGACGATCGGCGTGAAGAAGAAGAAGAAGAACGAAAAAGAAAAAGAAGAAGAAAGAAAAGGATAAAAAGAAAAGAAAAATAATAAAAAATAATTTTCAAAATCGATTTAAAAAATAAAAATTTATTTAAAAGGGTGCATGTAGGAAAAGATTTTCCTTCGACCAAAAAAAAAAAAAAAAAAAAGGAAAAGATTTTCCTTATCGAACAGCAAAAAATATTTTTTATTTCATTTTTGAGTTTCAGCCGAATAGTGGAAAATATGGTTATTTTCTTGGAAAATAAATTCCTAGGAAATATTTTCTAAAAAAACCATATCTTATGCCAAACAAATGGAGTCTTAATGAGATGTTAATTTGCTTGGGCTCTAACATTTGTTTCACTAATTTTAGACCACTCCATCATTTCGTAATTTGTCCGGTTTACAATTAGTAAATTAAGATAATACTAAATTCACTCTTCTTTTTCATAATTGAAATTCATTTATTGGTACAATTGATATTTCTAATTATATCTGTGGAGATATGCAAGTCCAATTCTTCTCCAAGCCCATTATGCGAATTCATAATACAAAGTACCCAACCATGGATTGTGTCCTCAAGCCTTTCATACGAAAAATAAGGATTTCGATGCCTTTTAAAGTGATTAAAAAATTAACTAAAATGCTAATAGTAAGGTAATCGAATTGCTACAAAATTTAATATTGCATTTTATTTATTTTCACATGATAGCATTCATAAAATTGTTTTCATTTGGAATAATAACGGTATATTGAATTTATTTTTTCACCTAATTAATAAAAGGAAATTCTTATGACAATCAATGAAGTTGTTTTTATCTTGCTAAAAGACAATTTGATTGGAAAATTAATCTTACAATATATAACAGAAAAAAAAAAAAAAAAGAGAGAGAGAGACAAAAACTTAAGTAAAAACCAAAAAACCAAACCAAGCCAAACCGAACCAAATGGAACCGAGATTTTGATTCGGTTGAGTTTCGGTTCAAATCATATTTTGGTTCAATTCAGTGAATTCCCATATTGGTTTGGTTCAGTTCAATTTTCCAAAAAAATCGAATCGAATCAAACAACTTACACCCCTAACAGACGTCTATATACCTTATGAAGTCTATATAACTTATCAAGTCGAGTTTACTAATGCAAATCTATAGAAATTTTTGAATGCATGAGACGTCTTTATACCTTATGAAGTTTTGTCTGTGTTATGCATGACCATTTTACATGAACCCTTTTACTTTATTAGGTTTCGGAGCACAACAAGATGACGGATGAAATCATGTCGCTCAAAAGCATTACATGTGATTTGATCAATCCTAAACATAATATATAAGATTAGCCCTCTCAAATGGGTCGCGTATATCTGCAAGCATCAGATGGATACCTAATATATGAGGACAACCACGCAACTTCAGTTTAAATGGAGAAACTACGAAGGAAAGAGCATAATAGAAGTGTACTAAAATAGTTACAGTGGAATAATACTTCCAGTTGACACATAGTTTAAATTTATTGACAACCTCTAATAAAAGGGAAATTTCATTTCTTACTTAACCCTTGTCCATGCCTATCAAATTCAACTAGATTAGAGAAGCTAATCTCAATTAGATGTAGATTGAATAGCTTGATTAGTTCTTTCTAGGGTTGAGCAATGTAGGGCACGTAAAGATAATGAGAAAGTTCACCATACTCGGTACCCCAGCATTGATTTTTGTGACTATTGTGCTTTTGGAGAAGTTGGATAACCCTCTCCACTAGAGTTGTAGATAATAGGACTTTTGATGTATAATTTATCATGCATGTGAACTACAACAAGAAGACAGGTTGAAGAAACAATCCACATTTCCACTCACGAATCATTAAATGATGAAGTCTAATATAATTTATGTTATGATGGACTATGAAAGTAGATCGATATCTTGATGAGGAGTAACTAATTCTTATTCAATTATAGCTTGATCATTAGGTCTTACTAATTTCGACAAGGTCAAAAAAAGAAAGTCCATATGTTGATTGTCGTTGGGAAACACTTGTTAGTTGGAATTGAACTAAGTTCATGTCGCGCTAGTTCCATTAACTTGTGTTTTATCTCATGTATCTTTGTGTCGTGCAAATGGATTACATCTAGCGTTGCCGACCCCGTCTGTCCATGGTATAAAGACCATAGCTTTCAAATCGCAAACTTTAAACGTCACCTTAGTATTTCTGAGGAGGGCCAAATTCAGATGGAATCTGCTAATGGGTTTAAGGCCCCAAACTAATAAGGATCAATCTTTTCCAAGGCCAATGACAGGGGATTCGACCATACTAAGCACAAAATCATGGATAATCTGCCCAACAAAAGGAAGCTAGAACTAATACAAAACATTGGATTGCCGTATAAAAATTTATGTGGTCTTGTCCCATTTATTGTGGTCATGATGGAGATAACAAATGATACATCAACATGAGCTTTTGCACATTAATTACTTTTTATAAGCATTTTGCATTGCTAGTGTCGCAGAAGGTGAGCGATCGAATAATAATATAGATAGAAGAATAAAATAAATCGGACACTAGATTTACGTGATTTGGTCATAAAGACTTACATCCATGGGAAGAGCAACGATGAATTTCACTATAGATCAAGTGATACAATGGAGATTTACACACTCAAGTCACTCAAATACTCACAATGTTTCTCAAGCCCCAATTACATCAAAAAAACACATGGAGTGTTTAGTCTCGAAATTCCTTAAGAAATTATCTCTTAATCTCACGAAGGAATTACACGCAATTCTTACCACAAGATTTAATTGACTTGAACGCTAAATCTTCTTGGATGCAATTCACGGACAAGAACAACAAAGAAAATCCCTCCCAAGCACTTGATAACGAGACGGCGCTTCAAGACCAATTCTTCATGATTAGCCTCCCGCCACCCATGGCCACAAGTCTATATACCATAAGTGAGACCCTTATTCTTTTGCCGATTTCTCATAGGATTTTGTTTTCTATCTTGCCTGACATGCACGTTAATCCCAAGATGCAGATTAAAGTCAACACCAAACTTTCTTATTTTGTTGTTATCTTGAACGATCTTAACCAAAACATATCTCTGTATATTTTAAGCAAAATCTAAGTTCAAGTCAAAGTTTGACTTTTCTATTTTAGCAGCCAAACTCTCCAACGCAAATTCAAAATTTTTGGAAGTTTATCTTCGATTTGCTCAATTTCGAACATCCACAACATATCTAATTCGGAATATTCAGAATTTCGTATTGGGCTCAAACTCGAGATTTTAACAATCTCCACCTTGGCTCAACGTTTGAGCCAAGTTGCAATTGCTTTGCAAAAATTCAAACTCTACCACTACTTTCCCATAGCCCCTGATGAGCTCAACCGCCAAAGATATTATTCAAGTCCAAGCTTTGCTTGAACTTCATCATAACCGAGGACCTCATTAGAATACCAACTCCACATGAACCTTTAATTGCTCCGCAAGGATTTTCCGACACAACCTCCGTAACCGCAGATAAAGCAAAACCATTGTTGCATCCATATTTATTAGGAGATCGAATACATACCTTGTTAATTTCAGCAGTTACCACAACCATTGGCTTGATAAGCTCCACCTTGCTACAAATACCATCTGTGTCGATTACTTTGCTAGTACCCGTATACGTTACCTTAGGAGTTTCTAGTCGCAACTCCACCTTAAGCTGAACACCGTTCAAATCTGTTTGAATACTGCTATAATCACCTCTAGCCAGAAGTACTAGAGACTCATCAAAAGTAACTTCTCTACTGATAATAGGTAAATTTAATTTTGGGCACAATAATCAATAACCTCTCTCACTTCATGCATAACCTAGGAACATACACTTTCTTACCCTTCCATCAAGCTTACCATCACTCGGTTGAACATAACATGAGCAACCGAATATTCTAAGAATAAAATAATCAACAACATTATTTGACCACACTTCTACAAGAGTCTAATATCCAATCGTAGTCAATGGAGATTTATTCATCAGGTAGCACGCCGTACTTAGCGCATTCGCTAGAAATCTCCTAGCCATACCAGGCTTAGAGAGCATTTTTTGGGCCATCTCTAGAAACGTTTTGCTCATCCATTCCATAACATATTGTGGTTCATCAGCATTAGTGCAGTGTTTCATCATGCCTTCTTTCATGCAGCATTCGTTTAACAGCTTCGAGCAAAACTCCATACTACTATTAGCCCACATATGCTTGATCGTCTTATCAATCTCCTTTTCGATCAAAGCTAACAACTGCTTGATCCTGACAATAACATCAAACTTGTGCCTAAGCACAAATACCCATGTCTTTATTGAGTAGCCATCAACAACTGTTAGCATATATCTAGCATTCTTCCTCGAAGGAAACCGTGACAACCTGTGAACATTCAAGTAAATTAATTTTGTAATTTCCATAGTTTCTTTGACAATCGTATTAAACTGCACTTTTCGCCATTGATCTAAATCACAGCACCTGCATATATTCAGTTTGTTAGAAACATAACCACATAGCAGATTTATTTCACTTAAAACCTTTAGGCTTCTCTCGCCAATGTGCCCCAAACACGTATGCCATAATTCAAACTCTCGAACAAATGCATCCGACGTCTCTGCAGCAAAATTTGTCACTATCTCACCTTGAAGCTCATATATGCCATTGTGCTTGATTCTTTTCATTATTATCGAAGTACCTCGAACAATTTTCAGAATTCCACATTTTGAAATATATCGATGTTTGGCCGCTAAAATAGGAAAGTCCAACTTTGACTTGGACTTGGATTTTGTTTAAAATATACAGGGATATGTTTGGATTAAATCGTTCAAGATAACAACAAAATAAGAAAGTTTGGTGTTGACTTTGATCTGCATCTTGGGATTAACGTGCGAGTCAGGCGAGATAGGAAACAAAATCCTATGAGAAGTCGGCAAAAGAATAAGGATCTCTCTTATGGTATATAGACTTGTGGTCGTGGGTGGCAAGAGGTTGATCATGAAGAATTGGTCTTGAAGCGCCGTCTCGTCATCAAGTGTTTGGGAGGGATTTTCTTTGCTCAATTTTGAACATCCGCAACATATCCAATTCTGAATATTCGGAATTTTGCATTGAGCTCAAACTCGAGACATATTTTAACTGTCAGCATTTGTAAAACCGAATCAGACAAAGTTAAAATCCAAATATGAACGAGAGAAGTCATTTTATTCACAAGTTCAGTAACTTAATGAAGAATGTGAACCGATAACTATTAAGTTTGCTTGATTTCATCTCAAGATGATTATCTCCCATACGTCAATTGTCCAAGTTAGCATCGAATCCTCTTATAGATTCAGTGATTGCATTCTGTCGTGAGTCACAGCTAAAATCAAGTGTCAAAAGAGAGAAACGAACACATGGTTTTCACAATCAAAATTCACGTTTCATTACTAAAAGAATAAAAGGGGAAACCAAGTTTTAGGTGAAGTTTAACTGTTGGAGGGTCCAAATCTTCTAGCCCCTTTTTGGCTCGTCCCTAATTCAAAATATAATTTTGATGTGGCGGTGTTATAGTTTACTAGAATACTATTTGATCTAATATAACTTAGAAATACTTAGGCTCGTTTGGTCCCATTCATAAAGAGTCCATCAAGTAATCATATTTGAATCTAATTTTATTTAGTGTAATCAAATTTCATCGAATAGTTATTATATCATGTTGTCAGGATTGACTAAAGTGTTATATAAGGATCATGGGAAAATTGTTCAAAAAGTTTTAAACCTATTGTACTTTTGCAAATTTAGTTATAAACCTTTCAATTTTGTCAATTGAATCTTAAACATTTCAACATTTTGTCAATTGAGTCCATCCAACCAATTTTGGCTAGAATTTGCTGATGTGGATGCCGACCATCCTATATAGCTTTCGCCGGCGCCGATGTGGACAAAATTTATTATTTTTAATATTTTTGAAATTTTCTTTTTGCATTTTTAATTTCTTTTTTTCTCATTTTTTCCCCTTTTCTTCCTCGGTCGGTTGCCCGTCTCGGCGACCGGCCAAAGGCCATAACCGGTGAGGGTCAACCTCCCCAGCCTCGAGCAAGGGGCGACCTCGCCATCCTCAAGCGAGATTGCCCACATTAGAGGCCAGTGAGGGTTGGCCTCACGAGCCTCATGCAAGGTTGCCCTTGCCAGATCTCGACGGGGGCCACCTCGCCTCGGGCTCGCGAGGCCAACACTCGCTAGTCGTGGCCTTTGTCAAGTCAAGGCTGGGTGATCGGCCGAGAGGAAATGAAAAAAAGGAAAGAAATAAGAAAAAAAAATTTAAAACATAAAAAAATTTAAAATTCGAAAAAATATTAAAAAATTTAAAAAATTTGTCCACATCAGCAAATTTCGGCCAAAATTGATTGGATGGACTCAACTGGCAAAAAGTGAAAAAATTTAGGACTCAATTATTAAAGTTGAAAGGTTTAGAACTGAATTGGCAAAAGTACAATAAGTTTAGGACATTTTGGACAATTTTCCCTAAGAATCACATGGCATTAGGCCTCGCTTGTTTTGGTCCCATCTTAGGTCTGATATTATGGGAGTCGGGTCTTGGGTCGGGCGTTGGGATATGAGGTCGGGGTGCTGGATTGAGGAAGGGGTCTATGCGTTGAGGTCCTAGTTCCAGCTGCTAGGGACACGGGTCTGGGCACCTAGAACTTCGGTAGAACTTCGATCTAGGTCTTTCAGTCCAAGTTTAAGGCATTGAGACTTGGGTTTGGTCCTCGCAGACTGGGGTTTCGGTGTGGGGGACCTGGGTCTTAGTGCCAACAAAGACTGGAATTTCAGATTATTTGTGATATATGGTGGTAGAATCCCAATAATAATTGCTAGATAATCGTATTCTATGATTTTTAAGGATTCTCATTCATTAAGTAATTTATTTGTGCATTTAGTTTTTTTTTTTTTTTTTTTTTTTTTTCAAAACATGAAGGCTGTCTTAAATTTATTGGAGATGAGGAGAGGAAGGTCACCGACCCCTCATTCTTGTTCGTTATGGTGTTTGGCATCTTGGAATAAGAAGGAATGGAAAATGGATATCTACCCGTGGACAGTCGTGTTGGTATTCGTTCTCTCCTATTTCGATATGGTCGAGAGTTTGAATCCTTGTGTTGGTAACGATTTAAGTGAGGAGGGCTCTAACGGTGCGTTGCTAGGCTAGCTTCCCTCGAGGTATAGTTATCTGAATAGTTTCGGCGAGGTCCGCCGGTGCTACCGGGCAACGGAGGACCGTGTGCCCCAAATAGCATAAGCGAAAGGAGGCTTAGGGCGGATCCTTAGTTACCAAAAAAAGAAGAAAAAAAGAAAATGGACATTGGGAAAAAAAAAATTACTTCTCTTTTTATTTCCCATGTTGTCATTAATGTGTGAGGTGTATATAAGTACGAGAAAATAGCTATGACCTAATAAGAAAGGGAATTTCATAATTGAGGAAATGTTTGTCACAAGAAAATCTTGCCTTTATTAATGAATGTTTAACACATGTTTTCATCAATGTGTGTGGGCGCTTGGACGATTCTTCTTTTTATCGATAAAATCTTGCCTTCCTTGATGTAGACATTTCATCATGATTAGATTCCTTCTTGTTTCATTTTGTCAACAAGGCCTGCATATTTTTGTTTGCTTTCATGACGTTTTTGTCTTTGCACTTAGGTAATGAAACTCCTTCACGAGGAATGCACCCCAAGCGAAAACCGATAGAGCTATGTCACGCAGAATTAGAAAGCCCGTGATCTCAAAGATCTTTATCTATTCTCTCGAAGGAAAAAGACATTTTTGGAACAAATATTTAGTGAGAGTAATGCTCAACGTGGGAATTTATAATCACCGAGATCACGCGGTGAATCTTATTATTTCGAGAGTACCCTAATTTTTAAATTCTAGCTATAGTGTTTTGTAGCAATCTGATTATTTGATCATGCGAAGGGACATCACATTTGAACTCTCTCTCATTTATCTCTTCTTAGCCAAGAACTCAGCGATCTGCGAATGGGAGAGGCAGGGAAAGCGGAAAACGGTGGGTGGCGTGGAGAGACTCGGCGGGTCGGATAAGGACCCGAAGATGATCAGGATTAGATTGGCACGGCGACGATTCTCCGCGTTGCAAGTGTTCGCAGAAAGCTGGGAGCCACATGTCCTGATGCATGCATGAAGCTCGGCCACCACAATCATTTCAATTCCTGTCTCTCTCGTCTTTATCTTTTTCGTGACTCGACATTTAATGGGGGTTTTAATTATTCGCATGTAGTTGCTCGGTCCAAAGCCTGCACATTTTTGTCCTTTTATCTCTTCGATTCTAGCTCGCCGCGCAGGAGTCTTATCTCTGTCGAAGCGAAAGTGATATCAGCCTCATCGCCCGTAATTTAATCCTGCAGTCACCAGCGACTTGTACCATTAAATTAATCAAGGAATCGGATTATGCTGCGGCATAAAAAGCGCAGTGTCCGACAAGTAAAGGGTTGGTAAAATGATTGAAAGTGATGCCTGATTTGTCCTGATTTGAATGAGATGATTAAGCCCGTTTATCTCGCTTTTATTTGAGACTGCGGCGATTTAAATATCTCCATATTAACCCTCGAAGATACTTACATGACATGAACCCCGGCACGATGATTGAGATCATCCATTTGAGTTTGCCTGTGTCTTTTTTATTTCGTAAACTTAGTGTGATATTTCGTGAATTCAAGTTCTCCTACCTAGAATTGTTTTCTTCTGATGAAATAATAAAATATTGAACGAGCACCATTCGTTAACTTATGATGTGGTGAATGACAATCCATAACAAGTTGCATCCACTTATACAATCTCACTTACTTTTCTCACTTTTCCCTTAACTTCGAACGATAACTTCACTAGCCACAAATGGCAAGCTAATAACATTTTTTCTAAGCTACACGTGGTCAAGTTGGCTAATGCAAATCTATGGAAATTTTCATATGCATGAGAGTCTATAAAGTCTATACACTTAACGAAGTCCTGTAAGTGGTACATATGACCATTTGACATAAAGCCGTTTATTTTATTAAAGTTTCAGAACATGACAAGGTAATTAATGAAATCATATAGTTGAAAAGCATTACGTGTGATTTGATTAGTTCCAAGCACAATATATAAAATAAGCCCCCCTTAGATGGGTCGCGTATATGTGCAAGCATCAAAACAGATACCTAATATATGAAAACAACCATCGTGGCTTCAGTTTAAATGGAGAAACTACCAAGGGAAAGAGCATGACAGAAGTGCACCAAAATAGTTATAATGGAACATTACTTGCATGCTGCCACATAGACGACTTTTATTTACAACATCTATTGAATGGGAAAGTTCATTTCTTACTTAACCATTGTCCATGCCTGTTAAATTCAATTAGATTGAGAAGGATACTCTCAATTTGATGTAGACTAAATAGCTTGATTAGTTCTTGCTAGGGGTAAGCAATGTAGAGCATGTAAAGCTAATGAGAAAGTTCATCATACTCGACACCCCATGATTGATTTGTGTGGATAACTCACTCCACTAGAATTGCAGATAATAGGACTTTTGAGAGTAAAGAACACCCCAAGTGCCATAACTTGGCACGGGGGGATACTTAAGTGCCATAACTTTTTTTCGGTATACTTAAGTGCCACTTTTTTTTTAAAATGGAACACTTAAGTGCCAATATCGGAGTAAAATGGAACACTTAAGTGCCACTCCGGCGAAAATCCGGCCAAACGGCTGACGTGGCAATTTTCCGGCGATGGAGGTCCAAAACGGCGTCGTTTTTGCATGCGACGTGGCAAAAAAATGCAAAAACGAAGCCGTTTCGCGTCCGACGTGTAAAAATAATAATAAAATAATTAAATTAAATTAAAATTTAATTTTAATTAAAAATACTCTAAAATTTTAAAAAAAAGGGGGGACGAAGGGGCGGGCGGGCGAGGGCGAGCCCTCGCCGCCGCCGCCTCCCGCCGTTGCCGGAAGGGCCGGCGACGGAGGGGGTAAGGTCGGCCGGGGTCGCGGCCCCGGCCGACCGGCGGTGAGGGCCGCGAGCCCTCGTCGGATCGCGGCGAGGGCCCACGAGCCCTCACCCTAGATCCGGCGAGGGCCGTGAGCCCTCGCCGCAATCCAGCGAGGGCTGCGGGCCCTCGCCGCCTCCCCGTCGCCCGGGAAGGGCCGGCGACGGAGGGGGAGGGTCGGCCGAGGTCGCCGGCCCCCGGCCGACCCGGCGGCGGGCCGTGAGCCCTCGCCGGATCGCGGCGAGGCTCGGAGCCCTCGCCGGATCCTGGGCGCGGGCTCGCGGGCCCTTGCCGCGATCCGGCGAGGGCTCGCGGCCCGTCGCCGGTCGGCCGGGCCCGGCGACCCCGGCCGACCCTACCCCCTCCGTCGCCAGCCCTTCCGGCGCGGCGGGGGAGGCGGCGGCGGCGAGGGCTCAGCCCTCGGCCACCCGCCCCTTCGTCCCCTTTTTTTTTTTTTTTTTTTTTTTTTTTTTTTTTTTTTAATTTTAGAGTATTTTTATTTAAAATTAATTTTTAATTTAATTTAATTATTTTTTATTATGCAAACAGTGTCGTTTTTTTGCTGAGTCAGCGCTGACTCAGCTCTCCGGCGAGCCACGCAAGCATTAAAAAATAATAAACACGTACCACGTAGGATTTTTGGCAATGTCGCTGGAGATGGCACTTAAGTGTCCCATTTGAAAAAAAAAGTGACACTTAAGTGTACCGAAAAAAAAGTTATGGCACTTAAGTGTCCCCTCGTGCCAAGTTATGGCACTCCAGGTGTCCCAAACTCGGACTTTTGATGTATAATTTGTCACACGTGTAAACTACAACAAAAGAAGGATTGAAGAAACAATCCACATTTTCATTCGTGAAGCATTAAATGATAAAATCTAGTATGATTTATGTATGATGGATTATGTAAGTAGAATGAATCTCAATGAGGAGTAACTAGTTACTATTCAATTATGCCTTGATCATTAGGTCTTACTAAATTCAATAAGGTCAAAAAAAAAAGAAAGGAAAGGAAAAAGAAAGTCCATATGTTGGTTCTTGTTGGGAAACACTTGTTAGTTGAAATTGAACTTACTTCCGGTCTTGCTAGTTCTATTAACTCATATTTTACCTCGTATTGTCTTGTGTCGTGCAAATGGATTGTTTCTAGCATTGCCAACCCCGACTGTCCATGGCATGAAGGCTATAGCTTCCAAATTGCAAATTTCGAAGGTCACTTAAATTTTCCTGAGGTGGGCCAAACTCAGATGGATTCTGCTAATGGGTTTAAGGCCCAAAACTAATATGGATCAATCTTTTCCAAGGCCTCTGACGGAGAATTTGACCATACTGAGCACAAAACCATGAATCATCTGCCCAACAAAAAGAAAACTAGAGCTAATACAAAACATTTGCTTGCCGTATAAAAAAGTTTATGTGGTCATGTCCCATATGTTGTGGTCATGATGGAGATAACAAATGATACATGACCACAAGCTTTTGCACATCAATTACTCTACATAAACATTTTGCGTTGCCGGCATTAGTAAAAGCGAATTAGACAAAGTTAAAATTCAAATATGAATGAGGGAAGTCAATTTATTTACAAGTTCACTAACTCAATGAAGAATGTAAAATAAGAACTATTGAATTCACTTGACTTCATCTCAAAATGATTATCTCCCATAAGTCAATTGTCCAAACTAAAACCTTATGTTAGTAACAATCAAGACCTTACACATGACTTGGATCTTGATAATAAGTAATCTAAACTGAATTAAGAAATGACCCGTACCTGACGCTCTTTGCACTTAAAATGCTACAGATCAAGATGATGTGTAATACATATGTAATATTTTGCCCTTCTTTTTCACTTGATCAAAAAGTAGGCTTTAAAAAGAAAAAGAAAAAGAAAAAGAAGAGATATAAAGGAAAAAGGGAGAGCATGCACTAGAGAGAAAGGGAAAGAAAAAATAAAGTGAAAGGTAAAAGGAAAGAGGCTTATAGTCAAATAAAAGTGTTGTAACACATCACAAAACCGCTAAAGCAAAACATAGTTTATTGTCAGGCAAATGTTTTCCAAACAGTATAATCGTCATTTGGAACATACTTTATGAGAAAACCTACTTGACCCGTCTGAATATTGATAACCTTACTCTTGTTGATGGAGAAAGGTACTGATCTATAATCTAAACGACCCACATATTCGGAATCCAAATCATTCGTGCATCCGAATTTGACCTGATTTAAAACCGAGGAAAATTGAAGCCGAAGTGAACCTAAATCCAATGTCATTTAAATCCATATTAAACCAAATGAGCTTATGAAAATATAATAAAAAAAAATTCTTGAAAATCCGCCTTTTTTGTTTCTTTTCTAAATCCTGACAATCCAACTTATAAAGCCAAATTGGGCGGAGCTGTAAGGTATGGAACGAAAGAAACTTAATTTTAAAAAGGGTCTGAGTTTCCCCTGGCACTTATTAATTATGTTTGACGGAAGAATGCTTGATTTTTAATATGCTGATTTTGTTCATCACGATTAGTTGCGTTCAAAATTGTAATATTTTCTTAAGGGGTTATTTAACTAGTATCCTAATGGCATTTTTAAATAATTTTTAAAAAAATTAAACCAACGAGTCAATTTCGAACTTATGAACAACCAACTCAAAAGAAATTAGGGGAAAATGACGCAAATAATCCCCGAACTTTTTATTTATTTAATGTGGTTCAAGAACTTTAGTCCAATGTTTAATGCAATTCTTGAGCTTTTAATATTTTCACATACTCTAGGGATTACATAGAATATTTAATAATAGTTCAAGAATTATATTGAATAAATTAAAAATCTAAAAATGACATTATATTGTACCAAAGTTCAAAGGTCGCATTGCACAAATAAAAGTGCAGGAATGCCATCACACATTGGATCAAAGTTCATGGACACTCGTACTATTATCCCAAAAAACCAAAGTTGTTTTTTTTTTTTTTTTTTTTTGGGGTCGAAGTAATAAATTTTATAGAGCTTTGAGCTAACATTTACAAAATCCGGCGCCACAAAACTTGCACTCAACAAGACAACAAGTCTACGTGAGTGGAAGGGTACCGGATGTAAAATAAAACCGCAAGAGTGGCCAAAGCAAACACCAGCCTAAACAATAGGCAAGAGACCAAGGAGGAGAGAAAAGCCACGCAAGGCCGAGAAAGACCGAACCTCCCTAGACAACCAATAGCAAAGCAGGAGAACTGCAAGCACCAAAAGGAGAAGCCGTCGAGAATAGCTCACACTGGGTTCACAGGATGGGGAAGGAAAATGGAAGGATCGAACCCCCAATTTCTCTGGAGTCTTCTGTTTCTAGGATTATTTTCAACGTTTTTGAACGTTAGAGCCTTGTCCTTCACCACTCTAATGAGATGATTTTTTTACTGTTGCAGGAGTCGCTGTGTGATCTCTGAAGAGCATGTTGTTTCTATATTTCCAAATAAGGTGGCAAAGGACACCAAAAGAGAAGCGACCAATGGAGTGGTAGAGATCCTTACCGGATAGAAACTTCATAGCCCACTGGAGGTTCTTAGTCCAGGTCTTGTTCCGCCAAGGGAGATTGCATTTAGCTGCCCCAGAGAAGGCCATGCTGGCAGTGATAGAACACTCGAAAAAGAGATGGTCAATGGAGTCCGGTGTTAGCTTACAAAAGGGACATACCTCATAGCCAATTCTGCCATAGGACATGAGTAGGGTTTGGGTGGGGAGATGATTCTTCATAATTAACCAGAGATTAAATTGATATCTCAGGGTGATAGCTTTATTCCAAATAAAGGAAGCCCAGCAAACCTTATCCTTCCTTTTCCTGATGATATCCCAAGCGGATGCAATCGAGTAAAGACCATCGGGGTTGTCGCTCCAAGTAAAATAATCCGGAGAAGTGGAAAGGAGAGGGAGAGAATGATCCCAAGAATCAATCATTGACCTGAAAGCCTGACTCGCTGGAGAAAGAGATCAGCCACCGTTGCACACCTGGATAAACCAGAATTCATAATAATCGGCTCTGAGCAGATAAGGTCCAAGGGACCTCTTTGGTGCCAATTATCAAACCATGGGAGATTGACTGACCATCCCCAATCCGCCATCGAAAGTAGAGACGAAATTCTAATCTAAGGTGAAAGATTCTCTTCCACGCCCATGAGCAAGAAGCGGGCCTCCAAGCTACCCAAAAACTCTTCCTCTTCAAGAAGGTTGAATGTATCCATTTGCACCATAAGGATTCCTTGTCAGTAAACAGGATCCAAATGTGTTTGAGCATTGCTGCCTTATTGCAATCCCACAATCTGTGAATACCAAGTCCTTCTTCATCCCTAGGCAGGCAAACGTCCTCCCAGGAAACTTTCACGCCACCCTTTCCAAAACTAGATCCCCTCCAAAGGAACTGTCTGATAATCTACTCAACGCGATCCATAACTACAAGAGGAATTGTGAAGACACTCGTCCAATAGGCTTGAATCGCATGAAGAATTAACCTTATAAGTTAGACTCTGCTGGCAAAGGAAAGAAAACGGTGTGTTCAGGATTGGACCCTGGCCATTATACGATCAGCTAAGGACACATAGTCCGCCTTTCTAGGTCTGGAGGAAATGATAAGAACTCCCAAATAACGAACTGGCAAGTTACCTTGAATGAAGCCAAGGGCATCCTCAATGTCCTTTCTCAGGTCTTCCGAGCCACCTGCAAGAGAAATCTCACTCTTGTTGTTGTTAGGCTTCAATATACTCCATGTGGAGGAGGTGTCCATCCCATCCTTAAGAAGAGAGACCGAAACCATATCGGCTCGACAAAATAGAAAGACATCATCCGCAAAGAAGACGTGAGATAATCTTGTAGCCTTGCATCTCCAAAAGAAATTGAATCCAGGTTGCGCCACACGCATGCTCAGGATCCCAGAGAAGACTTCCATAATCAAGGTGAAAAGATAAGGAGACATTAGATCCCCTTGCCTAAGCCCGTGCCCACTAGGGAAGAAGCCATGAAGATCACCATTAAGGGAAATAGAAAACTTGGGAGTGCGCACACATACCATGATGGGCTGAATGAGATGATCGGGGAAGCGAAAAGCACACAACACCAACTCAAGGAAGTCCCAGTCTACCGTATCATAGGCTTTTGAAAATCCACCTTCATCGCACACTTTGGAATATAAGGTTGAAGATGGAATCCAGTAAATAACTCCTGTGCTAGGCGAATATTATCATGGATACAACGGCCCTTTATGAAGGCATTCTGATGAGGGCTGATTGTATTATGAAGAATTGCGGCTATGCGATTGGCTAAGACCTTGGTGATGCATTTATAGATCGTATTGCAGCAGGCTATAGGTCTATAATCATTAACTGAGGTCGCATTGGGCACCTTGGGGATTAACACCAAGATGGTGGTATTAATTTCCCTTAGAAGTTTCCCAGTGACAAAGAAGTCCTTAACCACTTCGATGATCGACGTTCCAATCTACTCCCAATTACTCTTGAAAAATTCTACTCCAAATCCGTCCGGCCGAGGAGCCTATCCACGGGTTAAAGAGAACAAAGTATCTTGAATCTCTCTATCAGTAAAGGGATGAGAAAGAAGGCTAACCTAGTTATCACCGAGGGGACAGCAAATAACTTGCTATAGGCCCAGCAAAGAAGGGCTGGAAGGAAGGGTGCACAAAGCAAAGACCTCCTGGAAGTGGGAAACGAATGTGTTTTGCACAAGCCTTGGTCCAGTGACCAAGTTCCCGTTCCTATCAAGAACCGAAAGGATCTTGTTCTTCAGTTGTCTTGTAGTGACAGAGTGGTGAAAATACTTAGTATTCCTGTCACCATTCTCAAATCATCCGATTTTGGATTTTGTCTAAAGAAAGACTCCTCTTGACTTCTCAACTCCACGAAGGATTTCCTATGATCTTTCTCTACCTCCGCCAAGAATTCATTGGTTGGATCTTGCTGCAGATCAAGCTGAGCTAGCTTGAACGCATCTCTGGAGACGGCATCCCTCTCAGAGATGTTGGAGTAAGAAATGTTGAAGAAAAATCCCTTGGAGTTTTGAAGTTGACAAAACAGCCTCGAGAGTTAAGGTCTGAAGAATCCAAAACTCAGTCGGTTAAGTCCGAAGATTTCAAGTCTCAAAGGTTTTCCGTCGACGGGCAGTCAAGACCCAAAGTTCGGTCTGAAGTTTTTCCGTCGAAGACTATCAAGACCCGTTTCCGTCCGAAGACCTTTAAGACCCAAATCAAAGTCTCGAAGACAGTTTGCGATTTTGACAGGGCGGCAACGAGTTACTCTTATGGCTAAGGAAAGTGAGATTTGGATTTTATATTTCCTAATCTTAACCATGGAGTATCTCTAGCTGTGATCATGAACTTGGAAGATTTATTCTTCAGATTTTATCCGTCGAAGATCAAATTTATTTTTGGAAGAATCTAATTTTGGGAACTCAAGATCCTGATTGTATGGGCGAACAGGATTGATGAGCTGCTATCTACTTACATTTTCGGCGACAAGCAGATCACTTAAATTGATTCAGTCCAATGAGTTGATTGGATGAATTCTTGGTAAGTGCCAACGGGTATGGAGGCACGGAAGCTATTTAAGGTGGATCGATGTTGCTCGGAAAAAAAGAGAGACTGTGTAGAAAAATCTCAATGTTAGAATCTCTGAAATCACTTGATCTCTAAAATCCTTCATGTTCATACTGTGTATCAAAGAGAGTGAGATATAGTTAGGAGAGACTGTCTATTGAAGAAGTCTAGTTCGTGAACTGTAACAACTCTCAAATTGCTACATAGTGATTATAGCCAGTTGGCTGCCAGCGTAGAGAGTGGACGTAGGCTTGGAATAAGCCGAACCACTATAAACCTCGTGTTAATTCTCTCTTACCATATCTCATTTATTTTATAATTGCATGATCTATCTATTGTGATGCATTAGCTATATTAAAT
Source organism: Eucalyptus erythrocorys (assembly GCA_014182555.1). Classification (NCBI taxonomy): domain Eukaryota; kingdom Viridiplantae; phylum Streptophyta; class Magnoliopsida; order Myrtales; family Myrtaceae; genus Eucalyptus; species Eucalyptus erythrocorys. Next base: position 21,855,089 of record CM024605.1, on the reverse strand, counting down.
TGTCCTTTGATTAAAGATTCGAAAGAAAATTCCACGATCACCTATTCAGCCCCCTCTAGATGGATTCACTAGCCAATATCAATTGGTATCAGAGCTCGGTTGCTTATTTATTAGAAGTGTTTATTATTTCTAAAGCAAAAGATCTATGGCTAGTGTTTTGGCTCCAGGTTTAATTGAAGGTCAAAGCAATACCAGACCACCCTACTTCGATGGAAAAGAGTACAACGTATGGAAAAACAAGATGAAGGCATTCCTAAGATCCAAAGATCCTATGGAGTGGGATGTAGTGGAGAATGGAATTAATCCTAAAGCTGTATCTATCACAGGGAAAGAATTACCTGATGGAGTGGGAGCGACGCACATCGATATCTCAAAGAGACAAGCCATTGATGCAAAGGCTATCTACTCTCTATATTATGCATTATCTCCTACTGAATATGATAGAATTTCATCTTGTGAAACAGCCAAAAAAGTTTGGGACAGATTGCACGTCACCTATGAAGGAACAGATCGAGTCAAAGAAACAAAGATCAATATCCTTCCTGGTCAATATGAAGCCTTCAAAATGAAGCTAGGAGAATCCATCACGGATATGTTCAGTTGATTTACAGAAATTGTAAACGGCTTGGCATACCAAGGACAGCCAATCTCAAGACCTATGAAGGTCAATAAATTGTTGAGAGGGCTCTCCAAAGATTGGAATCACGTCAAGACATCTATAAGAGAAACACAAAGGATCATGCCTCTTTCAGTAGATGAATTAGTCGGCACACTTCAATCTTATGAAGTCGAGCAATTCAATGAGGAATTTGACATAAAAGGTAAGAAGTCAATTGCTTTAAAATCTAATGATGATTCTGATGTTATAAATTCAGAAGAAGCCTTGGATGATGAAGAATTAGCACTTCTGATTAGAAAATTCAGAAGATTAAATAGAAAAGGAAGAAGGTTCAATGGAAAGAGACAAAACAATCAAAGATTTCAAAAGAGATCAAATGAAGAAGAAGATACCGGCAAAGAAGTTGTTTGCTTTGAATGCAAGAAGAAGGGACACATTAGACCCAACTGTCCCTTATTGAAGAAAAAGAAAGGGAAACCTGAAAAGTTCAAGAAAGTACTCAAAGCTGAAACATGAAGTGACATTGAATGTGAGAAGAGTGATGAAGAGTATGCAAACATATGTCTTATGGCAGACTCAGACTCAGACTCAGACTCAGACCCAGGCGCGGGACTCGGATTCGGACTCGAGACTCAAACAGCCGTATCAAGGTTAGAAATTTAAAAATTCCTACCAAAGTATCAAAATACATTGATGAACTTTGTCTCGAGTCTTAAAGGCTCTCTTAAAAGGATTTCGAACTAAAAAGGAGAATTCCAAACTGAAACAACAAGAAAAGATTTTAATTGAGAAAGTTGAAAGTCTAGACAAGTCTCTTGTTTCGAAAGAAAATGAGAATGAACTTTCAAAAGTAAATGCTTGCTTGAAAGAAGATTTATTGAAAGTCTCAAAGAAATTTTCAATGGGTTCTGAAAAGTTGGATAAAATTCTTTCTATTCAAAGACCTTACTTTAATAAATCCGGTCTAGGAATGACACATGAAGCCGTTTCTTCGATTGATTTCCCAAAGGTAAAGGAAACAATTAGGAATATGCCAACAAAAACTTTTTATAAAAATCATTTCCAAAAGGTTTTTGTAAAGCCTATTGGTAGAAATGCTCTTACATGTTCAAAATGCAAAAGTGTAAAACATTTTGAAAAGGAGTGTCCCAAAGTTTGGAGACTGTTAAGAAGAGTGGGCAAAGACTGTTTATGCTACTAACAATGATGGACCCAAGAAGGTTTGGGTACCAAAGAAGACTTGAGTCTTTCTTTTAAATGCAGGTCACCTTCAAGAAGAAAATCAAATGGTATTTGGATAGTGAATGTTCAAGACACATGACGGGAGACTCAAATTGTTTTACAAAACTCTCTCATGTAAAAGGAGGAAATTTTTCTTTTGGTGGCAACAACAAAGGAAGAATTGTTGGTAAAGGAACTGTGAAGATAGGAAACCTCACAATCAACAATATCTCTCTTGTTGAAGGGTTGAACTATAATCTATTGAGTATTAGTCAACTATGCGATCTTTTGGATACAAAATCAACTTTCAAGAAGACACATGTTGGAACAAGCAAAGATCTCTCACATCCTTTCTTTGGAAGAAGACATGGAAACATTTATCGCTGGATGTAAAGTCGACAGTCCACAATGCTTGATATCAATTCAAGATGAAGCCAACCTTTGGCATAGGAAGCTTGGACATGTCAACCTGAAGCAAATCGCAAAAGTGTCATCCAAAAAGCTTGTTCGAGGACTTCATAACCTCAAGTATCAAAAGCATGAATTATGCACTCCTTGTGTACTTGGAAAACAGGTTAGAAATTCCTATAAGTCTATAAATCAAATATCTACTAATCGTGTTTTGCAGCTATTACACATGGATTTATTTGGGCCAATAAGAATTCAAAGTATTGGAGGTAAAAGATATTGTTTGGTTATAGTTGATGATTATTCTCTTTTTACTTGGGTATTCTTTCTTGCAAATAAATCTGATGCATTGACTTATTTTACTAAGTTTGCAAAGAAAATTCAAATTGAAAAAGGTTATGTGATTTTAAGTATTAGAACTGACTATAGTGGAGAATTTGAAAATCATGATTTTGCTAAATACTGTGATGACTATAGTATTCAACATAATTTTTCATTCCCATACACTCCACAACAAAATGGAGTTGTAGAAAAGAAAAATCGTTCTTTGCAAGAAATGACAAGAACTCTTTTGATCGAAAGTAATATTTCACCTCATTTTTGGGCTAAAGCTACTTCTACTGCTTGCTATATCATAAATAAAGACACCCTATGAACTGCTCAAAGGTAAGAAACCAATTGTTTCATATTTTCATGTATTTGGTTGTAAATGTTTTATCCTAAAGAATTCAAGTGATCGAATTGGTAAGTTTGAAGAAAAATCAGATGAAGGAATCTTCCTTGGCTATTCTATGACAAGCAAAGCCTTCAAAGTCTTCAACAAATGAACTCAAACTGTGAAAGAATCCATGAATGTGAAATTTGAAGACTCAGTACAAAATCGGACTCAACCTGAAGATCTTGAGTCTGGTCAAGTGTCCACAAATTCTCTTGAAGAAAATCAAGCCTCAGACACTCAGCCACAAACCAATTCAGAAGTTTCAAGGCGAAGAAGAGCTTCATCAAACCGACAAACCAACTACAAATTGGAAGCAGAAATCAAGTCACCCAGCAGATCTCATTATTGGCAATATTAATGAAGAAATTCGTACAAGATCTAAAAGGCGTGAAGAATCTAGTGCTCTTGCACTCATTTCTGAGATCGAACCTAAAAATATAGAAGATGCATTGAAAGATGAAAGCTGGATTGAAGCAATGCAAGAGGAACTGAATCAATTCAAAATCAACAATGTTTAGGAGCTAGTTCATAAACCAAAAGGTAAATCAATCATTGGTACCAAATGGGTTTTCAGGAACAAGCTTGATCAATAAGGAAAAGTGGTAAGGAACAAAGCAAGACTTGTAGCAAAAGGTTATACACAAGAAGAAGGCATCGACTATGATGAAACCTATGTTCCGGTGGCAAGGTTAGAAGCTATAAGATTACTTCTTGCTTTTGCTTGTTTTAAGAATTTCAGGTTATTCCAAATGGACGTGAAAAGTGCATTCCTAAATGGAATTATCCAAGAAGAAGTTTATGTGGAACAACCACCAAGATTTGAAGATCCTAGAAGTCCAAATCATGTTTTCAAATTGAAGAAAGCTTTATATGGATTAAAACAGGCACCTCGAGCATGGTATGGAAGGTTAAGCAACTTCTTAATTCAAAATGGCTTCTCTAAAGGTAAAATAGATACTACTTTATTTATAAAAAGAGAAGGCAAGGATTTCATACTTGTTCAAATTTATGTTGATGATATTATTTTTAGTTCTTCTAATGAGAAACTTTGCAAGAATTTTTCAAAGTGTACGCAGAATGAATTTGAGATGAGCATGATGGGAGAACTAAACTTCTTTTTGGGACTTCAAGTCAACCAATCAAGTGAAAGAACTTTTATCCATCAAGAAAAGTATGCAAAAGACCTTATCAAGAAGTTTGAAATGGAGAATTGTAAGAAAACAGAAACTCCTATGTCAAGCTCATCAAAGCTAGATAAAGACGAACAAGGAAAGAGTGTAGACCAAAAACTATACAGGAGTATAATCGGATCACTTCTTTACCTTGCAGCTTCTAGATCTGATATTTTGTTTAGTGTTTGCATATGTGCTAGATTTCAATCTGATCCTAAAGAATCTCATATGACAACGGCTAAGCGCATTATTAAATATGTTGCAACTACATCTAAACTAGATCTGTGGTATTCCAAACAATGAGATTTTACTCTCCTTGGATATTCTGATACTGACCTTGCTGGTTGTAGAGTGGATAGAAAAAGCACTACGGGTACATGTCAACTATTGGGAAACAGGATAGTGTCTTGGTTCTCAAGAAAACAGGGTACCATGGCTCTTTCAACCGCTGAAGTAGAGTACATAGCTCTTGGAAGTTGCTGATCTCAAATCTTATGGATGCAACAACAATTGAGAGACTTTGGAGTTGAGGAAACAAGTACAGAAATCAAATGTGACAACACAAGTGCAATTAACCTCACAAAGAATCCAATACTTCACTCAAGAGCAAAGCACATTGAAATCAAGCATCATTTCATTCGAGATCATGTTCAAAGTGGAGATGTGGTAATTCAGCATGTAGACTCAAAGAATCAATTAGCAGATATATTTACAAAGCCCCTGGAAAAGACTCATTTCGAGTCAATTTGCTCAAGACTGAATATTGTAAGATTTGAGGAAGTTCAGACTCAAAATTAAAGTCTTAAAAGGTTCAGACTCAACGCTAGGTTTGAAAGCAGTTCAGACTCAATGCAAGGTCTGAAGACGTTTCAGACTTAACGTAAAGTCTGATGGCACTCAGACTCAAGGTAAAGTCTGAAAAGAGTTCAGACTCAGATGTAAAGTCTGAACAACTATCAGACTCTGTATTTTTAGTCTTTTTGCGTATTTTAATTTCCTCGTATTCTCTATTTTATTTTATTTTTGGTAATTACTTTTGAATTTTCGAAATCTCTTCTTACTCATTGTTTTGACACGCAATTATGGCAGTTTATATTTTCAAAAGGCGAGTTTTCTTTTCGGAATTACGGTTTATTTTTAGCAGTTTTTCCCTTTACTTTTTGGCGACGATTCATATTCCCGTGTTATTTTCTCTCACTATTTATACTCTCGAATCGTCACTTTTCATCCGCAACTACTCTTTTGCAATCCATCCTCATACTCTTTCGCTTTCAAAACCCAAAAAGGTTCCATTTACCGTTCCTGTTTCATCCTTTTCTCGTCACAAAGATTCTATTTTTCTTCGCGAGCAAGTTGAATCTTTGCTTGCTCTCCAAGTATGTCGTCTCGCAAGTCTTCTAGAATCGCCGGCGGGGGACCACAGAGACAGCCGAGGGTCCTACAAGGGTGGACCTAACGGAAGAAGATTCTCCTCAACGAGAAGCAGAAAGCCAGCACCTTGAGGAAGAGATTACGAAGCGTAACCGATAAGAACACTCAAACTGAATGTTGCTTATGATCTTTACAAAGGGCTTAAGGATGGAAAGGTAAGCCTAAAGACGATTGAGGAATATTTGAAGGAGAGAGGGTTTAAAAGCGAGTATTTGTTTTTTATGGAGATGGAGAGGTTGAATGTCGTTGTGAAAGGAATAACACAAAGGGCGCTGGAGAATATTTCGAGTAATCCACTTGAGAATACTCCTATTTGAGACCCTAGATGATGATGAAAGACTTTTCTCTCAATTTGAGCCGCGATTTGGTGTGGCTACATTATCTTGTTTGTCCTTCGGGAAGTCTGTTTCGGTCGAAGGAGCATGAGCGAGTATATGTGAAGTTGTTAAAGAGGGGTGTGGTCAATCCGAGAAGTGTGGATTTTGACTTCCTAGATTCGTTGAAGATTAATTTAAGAGGGAAGTTTGCTAGGCTACAATTGGAGAATTTCTGCACGAATATGACAGAGGCCCACTCTGAACTCACGGCTTACTTTTACTCGAACTTGTCTTTTTTTGATGCAAATTGGTTGTCATTTTCTTTCATGGACAAGGACTATATAGTTGATGTTGACTTGCTGGCTGACATTATTGGTGTGGAAAGGAGGAGTTTCCAACCAATCAAAGTTACTACAGCCTATGCAACTTTGGAGATTGTACGAGACAGGATTGTTGAAGGCAAGATATCCTATACTAGGATGAATGCCACAAATGTGTTGTTGCATAAAATAGTCATCAACTGTATTCGGCCAAAGACGACTTCGAAGATCGACGTCTCCAAAACAGAAGCCAAGCTGATGTTCGCCATCAACAAAGGTAGACCTTTTTCTCTCCCACATGTTATACTTTTTCACATGTACAGGACAATGGTTAAGGATAGGGGTCTATTGCCTTATTCATCAATCATCACAAAATTGTTCAGGCACTTTGGTATACAAATTCCTGCACCTTTATGCCTGACCAAATTAAGTCTGATCCTCATTGGGCAGAAGATGGTGATGAAGATGAAGCTTCCAGAGCTGAATGTTGCACTGGAAAGGCTGAGGGAGGAGATAGCTGCGAAGGAGATTCCTACTACTTCATCAAAAAGAAAGGGCAAAGAGCCCATGGTTGAGAAGAAACGAAGAAAAATCATCCTGCAAGATGAAGAGGATGAGGATGATGCCATAACTCTGTCTGCTCTCTCTAGATTGAGGAGCCCTGTTAGTTTGAGAACAGAGGCTGGAGAGAGAGCAAGGAAAGAAGTAGAAGAGAGGGAAGCTGAGAAACAGAGGAGGAGAGAAGAGGAAAGGAAGAGAAGAGAGGAAGAAAGGAAAAGAAAAGCAGAGGAAGAGAAAAGAAAAGTAGAAGAGGAGGAGAGAAGAAGAGAGGAACGAGAGAGAAGAAGAAGAGAGAGGAGAGGAAAGTGAAGAAGAAGAAGAAAGAAGGAAAGAAGAAGAGGAAGAATTGAGAAGAGAAGAAGAAGAAAGAAGGATGAGGAAGAAAGAAAATTGCAGGAGGATATGGCTACAGGATTAGAGCCATCATTTGCTGGGGAAGAGACCGAGAAACATCCAAATGCTGATATGGATGTTGGCGATGAATATTCTACTCCACCCACTAACATCAATACAGAGGGAGTTGCTGCAGAACAGGGGACTATATCGCCACTACACTTTAGTGATGTGAGTAGATCGGGTGCTGATCCTAAAGAGGTTTATGCATCTCATTTCCCAAAACATAAAGAATCATCACCTATCGAGAATGAAAGGGCTAAGAAAGAAGCTTCTAGTTTCCAAACTCAATCTGCTGGTCCAAGTGGAAGTAATGCAAATTCGGCAGCCTTTACACAGCTGTTGGATGTCATGTTGGATCTGAAAAAGCAGGTTTTTGGGATGGGCTTCGAGTTGAGGGATTTGAAAAAGGCGCTGCTGAGTACTTCAGTGAACATGCAAGATCAGATCAATGTACTGAGAGCTCAAGTTGAATCGAATCAGACCAGTGCAGAGTTAGCTTCAGTGAAGGAAAATCTTGCAAACCTTGAGAAGACAGTCCAGGAGCTCAGCAAGTTTCACCTTGTTCATTTCCCTGCAGGCCCCTAAATCTTTTCAAAATCTTCCTACATTCACTCTACCTCTTTGATGGGACAAAAAGGGGGAGAGTTGCAGATTTGATTGCAGTTTGATTGCAGATTTTGAAGATTTGAAGCTTTTTTGATTTAAAGCTTTAAGTTTCTTTTATTTGAAGTTTATTTTATTTGATTGCTTAGACTGTTTTCGTTTTGGATTTTTGTTGGGTTGTTTATTTGAACTTCTATGACTTTATGCTGATTTGATGTTTGGATCTAGACTTATGGATTTGCATTGCAGGATCATTATATTTGTGAGGATAATTGTTATTGAACTAACACTCTGTTTTGCAGAAATAATTCTCAAAGTATATATGAGTTTTTCTTGCAGGTTCTTAAAATTGGCAAATCTGCTGAGGGTTTTGTCACCATCAAAAAGGGGGAAATTGTTGAAGAAAAATCCCTTGGAGTTTTGAAGTTGACCAAACAGCCTCAAGAGTTAAGGTCTGAAGAATCCAAAATTCAGTCGGTTAAGTCGAAGATTTCAAGTCTCAAAGGTTTTCCGTCCGGCAGTCAAGACCCAAAGTTCGGTCTGAAGTTTTTCCGTCTGAAGACTATCAAGACCCAATTTCCGTCTAAAAACCTTTAAGACCCAAATCAAAGTCTAAAGACAATTTGCGATTTTGACAGGCTGGCAACAGGTTACTCTTATGGCTAAGGAAAGTGAGATTTGGATTTTATATTTCCTAATCTTAACCATGGAGTATCTCTAGCTGTGATCGTGAACTTAAAAGATTTATTCTTCGAATTTTATCCGTCGAAAATCAAGTTTATTTTTGGAAGAATCTAATTTTGAGAACTCAAGATCCTGATTGTATGGGCGAACAGGATTGACGAGCTGCTGTCTACTTACATTTTCGGCAACAAGGAGATCACTTAAATTGATTCAGTCCAACGGGTTAATTGGATGAATTCTTGGTAAGTGCCAACGGGTATGGAGGCATGGAAGCTATTTAAGGTGGATCGATGTTGCTCGGAAAAAAAGAGAGACTGTGTAGAAAAATCTCAATGTTAGAATCTCTAAAATCACTTGATCTTTAAAATCCTTCATGTTCATACTGTGTATCAAAGAGAGTGAGATATAGTGCAAAAACAGCAGGAAGCTATAGGAGAGACTGTCTATTGAAGAAGTCTAGTTCGTGAACTGTAACAACTCTCAAATTGCTACATAGTGATTACAGCCAGTTGGCTGCCAGCGTGGAGAGTGGACGTAGGCTTGGAATAAGTCGAACCACTATAAACCCCGTGTCAATTCTCTCTTACCCTATCTCATTTATTTTATAATTGCATGATCTATCTATTGTGATGCATTAGCTATATTAAATTGTCCTTTGATTAAAGATTCGAAAGAAAATTATGTGATCACCTATTCACCCCCTCTAGGTGGATTCACTAGCCAATATCAAGAAACACTATTGAGTTGCTTGAGTCTGCTCTTGAGGGCCTTCAATTTGCATACTAGTGTGTACATAGGAACTCCATTAATTGAGGCTTCCCTTACTTCTCCACAATGTCATGAAAAGACGGGTGCTCCATCCAAAATTCAAAGAATTTGAACGGCTTCCGCCGAAGGGTTGGTTATGTCACTTTGACCACCATGGGTGAATGGTCGGATATACCAGGAGTGAGAAAAGTCGCTAAAGAATAAGAGAATTGTGAGCTCCATTTGGCATTCACTAAAATCCGATCAAATTTCCTTGCTTTGCGATTAGCTCCAGGGAATGTGGACCAAGTGAATTGAAGATCAGCATATCACATATCCTCTAGCTTTGCGCAAATCAAGCACTGATTAAATTCATCGAAGGAGGGGAGCCAAGTAACCGAGCCCCCAAATCTATCCAACGGGTCCCTTATGGCATTAAAGTCTCCTGCCACCACCTAGGCCAAGTCCTAGACACATGAACTCATCCTAATCAAGCTCGCCCAGAGAGGTCTACGAGAAACAAAGGAGTGCTTCACATAAATGACCGAAGTGCAGCAACACAAACCGGACGTGAGGAGAGTCGTTTTGCCATGGATCGTTTGATCATTGGATGAAATCAATTCAAAATTAACCAAAGAAGGGTTCCATCCAATCCAAATCCTCCCCTTTGGCGAAGAATCATAATTGGCTATCCATTTCCATCCCGACAAGAGGCCATCAGAGAAGGAACGAAAAAGATACTCCGGCACTTTCGTCTCCAATAAGCCGATTGTGCAAAGGCCATTAGAGCAAGCAAAGTTTCTAACCACGGCTCTCCTCAGAGGGTTCATGAGTCCTCTAATATTCCAAAATCCAAAATGTGTGTGTGTGTATATATATAAAAGAAACACTACAGCTAGGCCAAGAGAAAAGAGGAGGCAAAGGCCTACCTCTGCTTGGGCGACTTCCGGTGAGGAAGCCGGGGCACCAAACTTCACCTTCGGTCCGGGATCTGGGGCTAAAGCAAGAACTCTCTCCTGGATGGTCTCCACCTTCAAGGAAGTCACTTTCGAAGCTCTCAGGGACAGGCTTGACGACCGAGGAGAAAGTAAGTCATCCTCATCCGAGGAAGCAAATGTAGCCGCTACTTCCGACACCTCTCCATGGTCAAGGCTGCTGGGCTGATCTAGAAATGATCGGGACTCGGCCACAAGAGGGGGAACTACCTTCGAGGGAACACTAGTACCTCTATGAGATTTCTTGGAGCTGGGCAGTAAAGCCTTTTCCACAACTGGTGCCTTCAGCCGATTGGTGTTTGCATCACCAACAATGCTAAAATGCAAGGCTTCCCCACTTTTGGAGGCTAGGTTCTTTTTCTTTTTATTCTTGACCTGCTTCCAGGGTTGTTCGGGTGTAGGCCGCAAATCAACGATCAGGTTTGGGAGGCTAGCCACTGTCAAAGCCACGGGACTTGAGGGCGTAGTAACGGACGCAGCTTGCTAGGGTAATGGTGCTTCAACAATCAGTAAGGGTTCGGGGACCACCGAAGGAGCCGGAATGATCAAATTGGTTAGGGGACGCTACTGGGCTCTAGTTTGTCCAGCGAGATTTTGTGCAAGAGGAGGGGCACGGCAGTTGTGCCCGAAAGATCCACAGTCCGGGCATTCAGCTGATAACCACTCATATTCAATGGCAATGGAGCGAGTAACCCCCTTCAAAACCACTTCAACGATTCTACATCTCGGTTGATTCGTTTTGATCTCCACACATACTCTAGCGTATGAGGCCGTCTTCACTTGGTCGGTTCTTTGATCCATGTACAACGGTTTGCCCACTGCGCTTGCGATTGCACCCATGGCCGGAATCGTCCAACAATTGAACAATAAATTCATCAAACGGATCCAAATTGGGCCGAGGCGGCTTGCTGTCTAGCCGGACGCTATTAAGGAGCTTGAGGACGTCTCGAAGATGACCGCAAGCGGCTCCTTCCTCTAGATTGTCCTCTTGACTGGTCGAGTCGAACAAGGGGTAGCTGCGACATTTGCTGCTTGTTTTTAGCTCCACCAAGGGTTGATGAAGATGAACCAATAATCCCTGGCTGTTTAGTGGGTGATCCAGCACCATCTAAAGGTGTTGAAGGTCCCTTTGAGGTTCCAGCCGCAAGTCTGGCTTCAGAGTTGTTGTTTCCAGCCTCCACAGAAGATGAAGGCATTTCCACAAACACGTGGTCTGCAGCTTGGTCACAACACACGGAAAGCCATTGACAGGGATCTTACCCGGGCTAAACTTCCGCAAACACAGCTTAGGATAGAATGAGATGCACCCAAACTCTGCACACAACAAGGAACTCCCAAATCAAACTCCCAAATCAAACCAGACAAAATGCAGTAGAAGACAGTTCACACCAGCGGAAGAGGGAGGACGGGAATTGAGGAATCGAGTCACCTAGGAGGATGCCGAAGAGAAAGCCGACTTTCCAAGTTTGAGCGACCTCAGCTTACAGCCAAGAAGTTGCTCCACATGAAGATGCCAGCTCCAGTCGCATAGCACTCCAGACGGGAGGATCGCGCACACGGAGGAAACCAGTGGATCTCGAGATTGAGGCCAGCTCAGGTGAAGATCTTTGGAGGGGATGCTAAATGGGGTACCAGGAGGTTACCATTCAAAAATCAGCCCATTCCAACCGACAGAACTCCTGGGGTAAGCAGAAAACCAGTAGAAAACGAAACAGACACAGGAGAACGCCCAGCAGCTCAAGGGCAGAGGATATCTCCGAATGTGGACCACCTCTTGCAAATTCCTTCAGTGGGATTGTAGAGGAGGTTGAGAGGGATCTTCCCTCCAAAAATCAACCCATTTCAATGAGTGGAACTCCAGGAATCAACATCATAACAGACAAGTGAACAGTGACTCAGGAAACCAATAGAGAGGCTTTCCATGAACAGTACCTACGAATTGCAAAAATGGCTCATTAAAAAAAAAAAAACCAAAGTTGTTTTAATCTCAACTATCCAAACTAGAACCTAGAATTAGTAACAATTGAGACCTTATCATGACTTGGACATAGATCATAAGTAACCTAAACCTAATCAGGATCAAAATGATCCATATTCCAAAAAACCAAAGTAGTTTATGAACGAAAGTTTTTTTTTGGTAAGTCCTACTCTATACCTATTCTACACTCACTTTCAGACTTTTGTCCTGCCTCTTGCAGGGCGTGGGAGTCGAAACCCACTCCTGAAACTTGCGCGTCCCTATCCTATCCTATCCCACTTATGTTATTGTCGCAAAAAGCCAATGTAATTTTATATCAAAGTATTTTAGTTAAAAACCTCAAATTAGTAAGAATTGAGACCTTATCATGACTTGGATTTGGATAATATGTAACCTAAACCTAATCTAGATCAAAATGATCCATATCTAACCCAACTTGCACTTTAGATGTTACAAATCAAGGTGATTTGTACTACGTAATTATTTGAGTTATGATGAGAAAATAACATAAATGATCATTGAACTTTCCCCCAATGTATTTTAATTTGTTAAATATAGTTATTGAATTTTTTTGTATATATTCAATTTATTTCTTGAATTATATAAGAATGTTAATATTGAATATTTTCATATAGATCATGCAATAAATTAAATATGAACCAAAAGTCTATAAATCATATTAAATAAATTAAAAATTAAGAATTATATTATATATTGAATTAAAATTCATTCGCCAAATCAAATAAATCAAAAGTTGAATGATCACACCCAATATTTAATCAAAATTCAAAGACTATTAATATCATTTTTCCAATCATAAATAAATGCCACCCACTCTACAACTCTGTCGAATTCCACTGTCCGCTTTTCTTCTACCCAGAGTCGAGTGCTCATAAAATGGGTACGAGGAACAATCTCTTGTACGGGTCTGCACGTGTCAGAGATTAGGTACCAAGAATTGCTCTAGGACCCATCGATCCGCGCATTCTTCTCTTCGAAGCTCTTGTCCTCGTGAAGCGGAGTAGAGATAAAAAGAAGGGAAAAAATCACCAAAAACCCCAAACTTTGCCCCGAGTGACACATTTACCCCAAACTTTTTTTTGTGCCGTGAAAAACCCCAAACTTTCCAAACCGTGACACATTTACCCCATAAGGGCATTTTTGTCTTTTTAGTTTCTATTTTTTCTTTTTTCTTTTTCTTTTTTTTCTTCTTCTTCCCTCCGCCGGCGCCGGCGAGGGTCGCCCTCGCCGGCGTGGGGCGAGGGCCGCCCGGCCGGCGAGGGCTTCCCTCGCCCGATCTGGCGTCGGGCGGCCCCTCGCCCGACGCCGGCGAGGGCCGCCCTAGCCCCATGCCGGCGAGGGCGACCCTCGCCGGCGCCGGCTTCCCTCCGCCGGCTCCGCCATGGCCGGCGGAGGGAGGAAGAAGAAGAAAAAAAAAAAAAAAAGAAAAAAATTTTAAAAATGAAAAAACCAAAATGCCCTCCAATTTTGGGGTAAATGTGTCACACTTGAAAGTTCGGGGTTTTTGGTGTCGCAAAAAAGTTTAAATAAATGTATCACGTTTGGAAAGTTTGGGGTTTTTCACGACACAAAAAAAGTTTGGGGTAAATGTGTCACTCGATGCAAAGTTTGGGGTTTTTGGTGGTTTTTCCCTAAAAAGAAAGAAGTTCACTGTTTTTTGCCGGACTCAGACTTGAAGGATCGCTTTAACTTGTAATCATCAGTGGCCGAAATGGCTGTTGCAGCCGCAGCCGCAGCTGCTTCAACGCCGATGAATAGCGAGATTGGATTGAGCCGCAGAACTCTCGCCACCTTTCAGTGGGTGGCACGATCTCTGCCATGTGAGTTTGCTCTCTCTTCACCACTTGCTTGATTTTCTTGCCGGATCACGTGCTGATGAATTGGTGATATGCGCGGGGTCAATTGAGGAGGTTTCAGGAAAAGGGCTGACGGGGTTCAGAAATTTGAAAATTTTGGCGGCTCTTTCAGCCCATCTGTGGTTTCCACGGTTTGTAGTTTGAGCCACTTCCTGTACGGTAATCAATCAAGAACTCGAATTATCGTGTGGCATTTGAAGTAACGATTAAGTGATAATGCAAGGATGTTTTGCTTAGGTTTTAACTTGAGGTACTGGCTTGTGGTGGAATTGTGTGTGAGAAAGGAGCTGAGGAGCTCGGAGTAGAGATGTAGTGAGGTGAAAATATTGTGAATATAACAGTCTAAAGCAAAATTACACATCATTTTAATCTCTTATTGGTTGTCAGCGTATCAAGTGAACCTGTGTTTGTCAAATAAAGCCCAATTTCCTCGTTCCGACTATATTATAGTTTGAATTTTTGGCCAAAGGACCTACTTTTCATGTGGTTCAGATTTATAAAGAGGTGCAGATTGTTAAGTTATTGAAAACCACACTGAATTGAAAAGGGCAGAACACCTCACTTTCAGATGCCAGAGTCGTACCATACTTTATGCCAAGCTTTAACTTACACAGAAAGATGGCACACTTACAGGAAGCTATGCTATATGATTGTTCTTCAGAGACACTATTCCTTCTGAATAGACTAGCACAATAGTCTAGTGTCACAGGCTTATCGATCTCGCGTTCCCTTTGCCCGTGCGGCCTTAGGAATTTCTTCCCAAGTCAGCCTTCCTCACACTCACTCACAAGGATTGTAGAGAGAGAAACTCTTTCTAGAGAGAAAAGCTCTGGATTTTTGTATTGCTTGTGAATGAGATGCTTTACAAGGGAGGGGAGGACCCCTTTATATACAAGTACAAGGCAAACCGTATCCGTAGATCTCCCTTAGATCTAACGGTGGAGATTGGATCTCCTCAACTACCATCTACCCACATTAATTCCCGGCTACCATCTACCAGCTACTCGCATTTATATTGTATGCGTACAAATACCGTATAAATACCGTATACCCCGGGAGTATTCTAGAAGACTCGAGAATGCATTAAGTCCCGAGGTCTAAGCCGAGGGTCATTTGGGTCACGGCCTTTGTTTAGAACCCTCTTGGATCGTGCTTTCGCTTGGGCCGTGACATTCTCCCCCACCTAATCGGGCGACGCCCTCGTCGCGTCTTCAGCGTGAAAAGCGTCGATTTCCTTCTGGAATTGCCAAAGACTCTCCGCGGGCTCCCAACTAGCTTCACTCTCCGGAAGACCCTTCCATCGGATCAAATACTCCCGCTTGGGCGCGCAATACCGCTTCCGTATGACTTGGTCTGCCATGATGCACTCGACCTCCCGATCATATGAGGTTTTTGCCCCGAGCGGTGCCCGTTGTGACTTCCCACGATCCGGATCTTCCTCATCAACCTGGAAAGGTTTAAGCATACTCACATGGAAAACCGGATGTACCTTTAGTTTTGGTGGTAACTCCAGTTTGTATGCCACCTTCCCAACCCGTTGTAGCACCCGAAACGGTCCTTCATAGCAGCGGATCAATCCTTTGTGCATGTCCTTGTAGCGAAGAACCGCGTGTAGCTTTGCCAACACTTGGTCTCCTACTTGGAATTCCACGTGCCGCCGCTTCTTGTCGGCCCATTTCTTCATGCATTTTGATGCCTTGTGCAGACACGCCTTTGCCAAGTCGGCTTGCTCTTGCCAATCCTTGGCGAATTTGTATGCGGGCGGACTACTTCCCCGATAACCCGAAGCAATAGCGCTAGGGGTATTCGATTGTTGCCCGGTCGCAATCTCGAACGGGCTTTGGCCGGTTGATTCACTCCGCTGCAAGTTATAGGAGAATTGGGCTACGTCTATCAATTTGGCCCAATTCGCTTGCGTTGTGCTCACATAGTGCCGAAGGTAGATCTCCAAGAGTGCATTGACCCGCTCCGTCTGACCGTCGGTTTGGGGATGCAAACTTGTTGACATGTTCAGCTCCGACCCCAGCAGCTTGAATAACTCGGACCAGAAACGCCCCGTGAATCGAGGATCACGATCGCTCACGATCGTTTGTGGTACGCCCCAGTACTTGACCACGTGCTTCATGAACAGCTTGGCCGCCTCTTCAGCCGAGCAATCTTTAGTTGCTGGCACGAAAGTCGCATACTTGGAGAATCTATCCACCACGACCATGAGAGTCCGACACCCTTCGGACTTTGGCAAGTTAACAATAAAGTCCATGGAGACACTCTCCCATGGACGAGTTGGAATGGGAAGCGGCTCCAACAACCCCGGCGACGACCGTTGTT
Organism: Eucalyptus erythrocorys; assembly: GCA_014182555.1. Classification (NCBI taxonomy): domain Eukaryota; kingdom Viridiplantae; phylum Streptophyta; class Magnoliopsida; order Myrtales; family Myrtaceae; genus Eucalyptus; species Eucalyptus erythrocorys. The sequence goes on along the minus strand of CM024605.1, from coordinate 21,838,714 downwards.
CCAACTTGTCTTGCTGGCATACCAAGCAAGTCTTCACATACGCCTCCACGTCGTCGCGCATTTGAGGCCAGAAATACCTATCTTTGACGAGGGCCAATGTGCGGTGGATCCCTGGATGACCCGCCCATTTCGAGTCGTGGCACTCGCGCAAGATCTCCTTCCTTATCTTCCCATGAAATGGCACATATAAACGCCTTCCCTTGGTGTAAAGGAGCTCGTCCTCACACCAAAATTGTCGGGTCTTGCCCTCCTTAGCATACCCGATGAGGGCTTGGGCTCTTGGATCATGCTTTAGCCCATCCCTTATGCGGTCGACCCAAGTACAACTCGGTCGACTTATTGAGCTACTCATGAGCTCCATCTTCCGACTTAGTGCGTCCGCCACGGAGTTGGCCTTCCCCGGCTTGTACTCCATTGTGTAGTCGAACTCCGCCAAGAAGTCTTGCCAATGAGCTTGCTTCGGACTCAACTTCTTTTGGGTTTGAAAGTAGCTCGTGGCGACGTTGTCCGTCCTCACGACGAACTTGGATCCTAGGAGATAATGTCTCCATATCCGAAGGCAATGAACCACCGTGGTCATCTCCTTCTCTTGAACGGTATACCGTCGCTCGGTATCGTTAAACTTCCGGGATTCATATGCTACCGGATGGCCTTCCTGCATAAGCACACCACCAATAGCATAATCCGAGGCATCAGTTTCTACCTCGTAAGGTTTGGTGTGGTCGGGCAGCACCAACACCGGTTCCTCGGTCATGGCCTTCTTCAATCGATCGAACGCTTTTTGGCATCGATCCGTCCATTCCCACGACTTCTCCTTCTTTAGTAGATCCGTGAGCGGGACGGTGATGCTCGAATAGTTCCGGATGAAGCACCGATAGTAGTTGGTGAGGCCCAAGAATGACCTCAACCCTGTCACTTTTGTTGGCGGCTCCCATTCGACGATCGATTGGATTTTGGCCTTGTCCATCCGTACTCGTCCACCCCCGATGATGTGCCCCAAGAATGGAACTTCCTCTTGGGCGAAGGCACACTTCTCGCACTTGACATATAGCTCGTTCTCGCGCAAGACTTGGAAGACTTACCTTAGGTGTTCGACATGCTCTTCCAACGTTCGGCTATAGACTACAATATCATCTAGGTAAACCACTACAAATCGATCTAGGAAAGGGTGGAGTACCTTGTTCATCATTGTGCAGAAAGTGGCCGGAGCGTTGGTCAAGTCGAACGGCATCACGAGGAACTCGTAGGATCCATACCGCGTCACACATGCAGTCTTCGGCTTGTCCCCTTCAGCGATCCGAACTTGATAGTAGCCTGATCGAAGATCCAGCTTGGAAAACCACTTAGCTCCTCCAAGTTGGTCGAAGAGATCCGCAATGAGCGGGATCGGGTACTTGTTCTTCACGGTCAATTTGTTCAGTGCCCGATAATCAATGCACATCCGGAGTGATCCATCATGCTTCTTTTGGAATAGGATCGGCACACCGAACGGACTTTTTGACGGCCGAATGTATCCCGCATCGAGCAGCTCCTTGAGTTGCCTCCTCAATTCTTCCAGCTCGGGGGGTGCCATGCGATATGGCGCCATGGCGGGCGGTCGAGCGTCAGGCACCAGCTCGATCCGATGATCCACCTCTCTCTTGGGTGGTAGTTTCTTTGGCAACTCGGAGGGCATCACGTCCTTGAACGAGTCAAGGACTTGGGCCACCTCCAGCGGAATTTCTTTCCCATCGCCCTTGACGTCCTCGGTCTTCAAGGCCGCTAGGAAGGTCACCTCACCCTTCCTAACCCCTTTAGTGAGTTGCATGGCCGATATTATCTTTCGATTCCGATCCGATTCACGGTGGACCGGAATCACGCATTGACAACGTTTATCCAATACGCATATGCATTCGGCGAAGGGCAAAATAACAACATGGATCTTATCTAGGAATTTAATCCCAATGACAAAGTCATAGTCGTCAAGGGGAATTACCTCTAGTGTTTCCTTGCTTTTCCATTGCCCCGCTTGTAGCTCCACATCCCTTGCGACACCGATTGCGGGGATCTCCTTGGAGTTTCTTGTTTTGAGCCAACCAGCTCCCCTCTCAACTCGTAGGTTGAGTTTCTTGGCGACTTGTTCCGAGATGAAGAGGTCTGAAGCTCCCGTGTCCACGAGCGCACTCATTGTGGATTCTCCGATCCTCAAGTCTGCAAAAATGAGCCCCTTGGACTCCTTTTCCTTCTTCGATTTGATCGAGCTAAGGAGGCGCAGGGAACCCAACCGCGATTCCCCCTTTGGCTCATCTTCTTTGCACAAGGCGGCCAACTTGGCCTTGTTCGGGCAATCCCGAGCCATATGTGGACCATCACAAAAGAAGCACTTATAAGAGCGTACCTTCCTTGGTCCTCCTCCGCTCGACTCAAAGCATGAGTTTTGTGAGCGTTGGCCGGTGGTCTTCCTCCGTCGGGCGGTTGAATCTCCCCGATCTCCCCCACCGGTGGCCTTGTCCCTTGGACGATTGTCCGATCGAGACGTGGAAGGCGCCTTATACTCCACGAGTGACTCAGCTACGATCATGGCCGTAGTGAGGTCTGCCACGTTGTACCGCTTCAGCTCTTGCTTTGTCCATGGCTTGAGACCGTTCATGAACTGGTGGAACGCTTCGACTTCATTCATCGAGGGGATTTGGAGTAGCAACTCCGAGAACTGCTTGATGTAGTCGCGCACTCCACCCTTTTGCTCGAGACGTTTTAGCTCGTATAGAGCTTCCTCTTCCGCATAAGCGGGGAAGTAGTTTCGTCGAAACTCCTCGACGAATCCATTCCATGTCGTGATAGGATTCCCACACCTATCATCCGTATGACGACGCCACCACAACAATGCACTATCAACTAAATACATTGAAGCAGTGTTTACCCGTGTTTGGTCGTCGTTGATTCCCATGGCTTGGAAGTATCTCTCCATATACCAAAGGAAGTTGTCCACATCTTTGGCCACCCGTGAGCCTTTGAACTCTTTTGGCTTCGGCGTGTCCACTCGTGGACTTTACACGGTGATCACCCCGTTCACACGTGCATTCTCCGTCTCGGCGAGCTTCCCCTTGAGCTCGTCAATCTCCACGCGCATGGCCGCCATCATGGTCTCCAAGGGCTCGTACCGTTGGGCGAGTTCCTCCCGCAAGGTCCCCAAAGCAACTCATGTCGGAGCTCTCCCATGCTGGTTTTGAGCTCTTGCACCTCGGCAACAAGCTCCTCCCTTCCGGCGTCCACTCCATCCACGTGCAGGTCGGGTCGTCGTCGACCGATCCTTGGACATCGGTGACGAACAATTCCAGCTTCGTCACGCGATGCACAAGATCCCCCATCGGATCCCTTGAACTCGAGTTCCCACGGCTCTTCTTTCCCTTGGCAGCACCTTTGTCGGTGTTCCGCCCACGATCAGCGCAGTCACCACCCATGACCAGCCCCTCATCGGATCGTGGATCAGCCATTGTGCTTGCGCTTGGAAGAACTTTAGCTCTGATACCACTTGTCACGGGCTTATCGATCTCGCGTTCCCTTTGCCCGTGCAGCCTTACGAATTTCTTCCCAAGTCAGCCTTCCTCACACTCACTCACAAGGATTGTAGAGAGAGAAACTCTTTCTAAAGAGAGAAGCTCTGGATTTTTGTATTGCTTGTGAATGAGATGCTTTACAAGGGAGGGGAGGACCCATTTATATACAAGTACAAGGCAAACCGTATCCGTAGATATCCCTTAGATCTAACGGTGGAGATTGGATCTCCTCAACTACCATCTACCCACATTAATTCCCGGCTACCATCTACCAGCTACTCGCATTTATATTGTATGCGTACAAATACCGTATAAATACCGTATACCCCAGGAGTATTCTAGAAGACTCGAGAATGCATTAAGTCCCGAGGTCTAAGCCGAGGGTCATTTGGGTCACGGCCTTTGTTTAGAACCCTCTTGGATCGTGCTTTCGCTTGGGCCGTGACACTAGACTACATGTTCTTGTTAAAGCAGATTACATGGATCTTAGCGCCAAGATTTATGTTGGTTGGTCAGACGACATTTTTGGAGGTATTACTGTTGGGGAAAGCCTCAAAAGTATCATAACACATTGGAACACAGCGACTTGTAGTGACTTAGTGAGAAGTGCTACAATTTAGCTTTCATTTTTGTACTAATTCCTATTAGTACGAGCCTTGAGTTTGCCATTCTCTTTCCTTAATTCTGAGTTCTGCTTTATGCATGGGGTATGCTAATCGCTGGACGGTTCTTAGCCAAAAGTATTTATTCATCTTCTTTCTTTCGCAGTTTCTTGTTGATCATGAATCGAATGGGGAGGAAATCATCCGTGCAAACTACTGCTCTTGTATTGTATCTATTCACAAGTTTTCCCACTGTGCTCTTCAAAATTCTTAGGTAGATTGTGGATCATAGCTTTTTGTCAGTAAGGAAAACGACTCAATTTTCTAGATTTTCTTCGCAACCTTCTGCTTCGTTTACTCATGTTACCCAAACAATGATGCAGGGGATAGTTTGGTTGCTGGGTTGCTTTTCTTGCCGCCACAGCAAACCTCTTCTTTCCTCGAACCTTCACAAGTTCGAAACTATTCTCTGCACTCTAAGAACTGTGCCTATTGGAGAGCTTGAACGTCAGAGTCACTGTTCTTCTCAGCTTCTAACTAGCTCCGCCTGTTCATCTCTTAATGTGCAGTTTCTAGTTTTCTCTTATTCGTCGTAACTCCTGACTGGATCGCCGATGGACTACATGACAGCATGGTGGGTGGCATATTTTGTCTATTTCTAGGAATTATACTGGTCGTAAATGACATTTAAGGCATGGACGGGCTCACTAATTGGTGTTGCAATTGGCATTGCTTAAGTTATTGTCACGGGGTGGGCTTTCTCCTATTCGTTACAATGTTATACCTGTGTGAAGGTGTTCGGTAGGCCTTGTGCTTCGAATGAGATGGCGACTTGGCACTTTTCAATACAAGTTGTGCTTGCCCAACCTTTTCGATTTCTCGGTGAAGTTGCTATCGAGCAATCACCCTGGTACTAAACTTATTTTATGTGAACTCCTATGTCAGCCTCACTGTTTTTGAAGATAGTAAGGATTGGCATACCTTATGATAATGCTGAAAAGTCGTCTCATTTTATCCTACTTTTTTATGGTTTTGTTACATTAATTAATTAATTTTCTATTTTAAAAGATCAAGTTAATGAATATTCCAATATTTGTTAAACTATTGAGTAATCTTATTGAATTGACTTTTGGCATCTATTAATAACGGACCTAATTGAGTAGTAAAGTGTAGGCAATTGTGTTTAACTGAAATCCATAATAGGAGGGGTCCAGTTAGCACGCTATTGATTATGGTTTGCTAGGTTTCTCTATAGCCTAGTAGATTATGCTTACTAGTTGATTGAATCCCATTGAAAGTTGCTACATCGAAATAAGTCATAAAGAGGAAGATCTGGCATTCCAATAAATCTCTAATTATCAAACTGATCTATTTTTCTTCAAGTGAAACAATTGCTCAAACAAGTATATATTATTCTGCTATGCTTATTGATTTCGGTGTATATGGATTCGATTCTTCTTGATTAATAATTTATTTATGTGAATAATTTTATATTTGTGGTGTCAAAGCAAATCATATATGATTGTAGAATCAAAAAAAAAAATTATGAACAAAATTTGAAATTTTCCTCTTTGAGCCAAATATGGACATTATTTTTTTTTTGTAGATTTTTTCCTCGATTGATCCCGAAACGATAGGGTTTTGTTCAACATGTCAAGATCTTTCCAACCATATATTATTTGTATAATTTCGTTGAGAATTGAGTGGGAATTTCAAATTTGAAATTCTAGGATTTATAAAAAAAAAAAAAAAAAAAGTTCTAGAATTTTCAAATTACTTGCAATTGATTGATGTTTGTTATAAATCGTTGCATGGGTATTGTTATATATATATATATATATGTTTTAGCATCCTTTTGTTGCATTAAGGTAAGTTTTTAGTGCTTAAATTTAAGAAAACCGAATTTTCGGCCATAGGAGGCCTGGATGCGAAATTTTGAAGTTTATACGTGGAGATTTATTCGTTTTTTCTTTGTTTAGTTCATTCTATTAAATTATATGGATGTTATATGCAAGACCCATGGAGAAATTTCATCAAAAATCAATTATTCTATGTGTTTTTGGAGCTTCGGGTCGAAACCGGATCGTGTGACCCGGTTGGCAGAAATTCGGACCCGGCTGGAGGTTGAAGAAGACCTCCAGCCGGGCCTGGGCCTAAATATGGGCTTTCACCCATTTTTTTATTTTCGTGGGCCATTTAAAACATTCGGGACTGAGCCAAAATATGGGTTTTAGCCCATATTTTATTTGAAATTCGAATATGGACATAAGCCCAGAATCTAGGGGCTGGAACTCACTTGGGCCGAGGCCAAATAAGCCCATTTTATTCATTCTTTTTCGTGTGGGCCTATAGCCCAAACTGTGGGCTTTTTTTTAATTAAAAGGAGCATGGGCTCCTACGAGTTGGGCCACAATTTTGGGCTGCACGGGGTTAGGGCCCGCGGGTGGGTCCGAAATATTAAATATTAATAATAATAATAATAATAATAATAATAATAATAATAATAATTTTTAAAAAAAATTGTGGCAAAAATTGTTGCTTGATAATTGTAATATGATCTTGGGAAGCACATATTGTAAAGTACTTCATATTATTAGATCAATTTTGGGCATAAATTTTTGGAGTTCCTTATTGATAGAAATTAGTATATATAATTACTCGCCCAAAGGGAGTTATTGTGTATATTTTAATTTGGCAAAAGCATAAATATTAATTCCCATATTTGAAAAATGGGGATGTATAATTGAAAAATATTTATCTGCTCAAAGGAAATAAATGTTTTGAAAATTATATATAATTCACATTTATATTAATATTATGGAGATGTATGATTTAAATGATTTGTCTGCCCAAAGGGGATGGATTCTTGACAATTATATGTAATTCTCTTTGTTGTTGTTGTTTTATAAATTTCATGCTATAGAAAATAATGATGCATTGTACACTCTGCCTAAATGAGAGTTTATAATGTACTAATTATTTTTGTTGAATTGCTTATTGCCCATAATTAATCTTATTGCATTATGATAAATAGTTACATTTGCTATAAACAATAATAATGCTACAATTGAAATGTTAATTGGATCAAATATTATAATGTTAAAGACTTGGTCAGAAAGGGAGACATTGTGATTAAGAATATCATAACTGAATCCATATTAGCCGATCCTCTAACAAAATGCTTACCACCCATTTTATTTAAAGAACATGTAAAGAATATAAGTGTTTTAGATTCTTTTGATTTCTTTTGTTAGTGGGAGTTCTATAATTTGTATTTCTAAATATTATAGTTATATGTGAATTGATAATGCTTTCATGATATCTGATAAGCATTTATTTTCAATGATTGATTCTATTGTTATCATTTATTTTGTTAACTGAGAAATTGAAATATTAAGCAGTATCTTTAAACAAATTTTAGTTTAAAGACGATTGAATGTCACTGATTATGAGATCTCATGTTAGATTGTGACATAGTCATGCAATTTCATGTTGTTTAGAAATTGCGCTAATGCAGTTTCATGTTGTTAAAAAATTACATTGATGACCGATAAAAAAATAGTGTATATTTTGATTACAGCACTATTTCTTACTATACTACTAGGCCCATAATCCATAAAAATATAATACTTATTATATGTGATTATGAAATGTTATGTGTTGTGGTATTTTCTTAACACATTGATCTTTATAGTCTTATACTGAGATTATATTGGATTGGATTGGTCTTAAGATACCGTTATTGGAATATTATTTTTAAAGTTGTGGCCACACAAAACAGAATTTTCAATTATTAACTTGACAGTATTGTTTTCAATATCAAATCTTTTTCAAAATAAAAATAAGTTAATTAATGTAGCCCAAATGAGAGAATGTTAGAAATTTCCTATAATATGGGCTTACATTAATTAATTAATTTTTTATTTTAAATAATCGGATTAATAGATTTTCCAATATTTGTTAAACCATTAAGTGATCTTATTGAATTAACTTTTGGCATCTATTAATAATGAGCCTAGTTAAGAAGCAAAGTGTAGACAATTGTGTTTAACTGAAGCCCATAATGGGAAGGGCCCAGTTAACACGCTATTGATTAGGATTTACTAGGTCCTCTCTATAGCCTATAAAATGGTAAATTATACCTATTAATTGCTTGAATCCCATTGAAAGCTGCTATATCAAAATAAGTAATAGAGATGAATATTTGACGTTCCAATAGATCTTTGATTATCAAACTGATTTATTATTCTTCAAGTGAAATAATGGCTCAGATAGGTATGTATTATTCTGCTGTGCTTATCGATTTCGGGGTTTTACAATCATATATGAATTCGATTATTCTTGATTAATAATTTGTTTATGTGAATAATTTTCTATTTGCTGCTTCATAAGGGATGTAGTTAAAATGAACAAGGCTCTCGTGTGGTATGGACGTAAGGGCAATTGGAATCCTATAAAAATATCTAGACCACCTATAATCCAAATTGGCTTTTTATCGTTAAAATCTCGCCTTCCATAATGTGGACATTTCATCATGTTATAGATTCCTTGTTACATTATTATAAACATGGCTTGCATATGCTTGTTTGCCTTCATGTCGTTTATGTCTTTGCTCTTCGGTAATGGAGCTTCTTCACGAGGAATACACTGCAAGCAAAAACTGATAGAGCCATGTTGCATAGAATTAGAAAGCCCACAATCTCATAGAATTAGAAAGGGCCCAGTGTGCTATGGACTTAAATGGAGAAACGACCAATGGAAAGACCATAACAGAAGCGTGCCAAAATAGTTAAAATGGAATATCACTTCCATATTGTCACATAAATTGACTTTTATTTACAACATCTATTGAATGGGAAAGTTCATTTCTTGCTTAAACATTGTCCGTGCCTATCAAATTCAATTAGATTAAAGAAGGGTTATCTCAATTTTATGTAGGTTGAATTGCTTGATCAGTTTTTTCTAGGGTTGAGTAATGTAGAGCAGGTAAAGATAATGAGAAAGTTCATTATACTTGGCACCCCGTGATTAATTTGTGTGGATAACTCTCTCCACTAGAGTTGCAAATAATAAGATTTTAATGTATAATTTCTCATGCATGTGAACTAAAACAATAGAAAGATTGAAGAAACAATCCACATTTTCACTAGTGACGAATTAAATGACGAAGTCTAGTATGTTTTATGTATGATGGATTATGTAAGTAGATTAATATCTTAATGAGGAGTAACTAGTTAATATTCAATCATGCTTTGGTCAGTAGTCTTACTAAATTCAATAAAGTCAAATAGTCCATATGTTGATTCTCGTTGGGAAGCAATTGTTAGTTGAAATTGACGTAAGTTCCGGTCTCACTAGTTACATCAACTTGTGTTTTACCTCATATCGTCTGCAAATGGATTGTGTATAGCATTGCCAGCCTCGACTCTCCAGTGGCTACCCTTTCAACATGAAAGAGGAAAGTGGGTGGTTCAAATCCCCACCTTCTTAGGAGGGGTTGGGGTGGGAACGAATTAGTTTCAAGTATGGGTTTCGACTCCCACGCTCTTTAAGGAAGCATAATAAAAGTTTGAATATGAAAGTGAGAATTAGAATAGGAGTAGAGTAGAACCCAAAAAAAAAAAAAATTCTCTGAGGAAGGCTTATCTCAGATGGATTCTGTTAATGGGTTGAAGGCCCAAAACTTATACAAGGGCTGCGACAGAGGATTTGACCATACTGAGCTCAAAATCAAGGATTCATCAGCCCAACAAAAACAAAACTAGAAGAAATTTATGCAATCTTGGCCCATTTGTTGTGGTCATGATAGAGATAACAAATAATATATGACCACAAGCTTTTGCACATTGATTACCCTGTATAAGCATTTCGCATTGGCAGCATTACTAAAACCGAATCAGACAAAGTTAAAATTCAAATATGAACGAGAGGTCAACTTATTTACAAGTTCTGTAACTCAATGAAAAATGTGAACCAAGAACTATTCAGTTCGCTCGAGTTCATCTCAAGATGATTATCTCCCATTAGTCGATCATCCAAGTTAGCATCAAATTCTCTTATAGATTCGTTGATTGCATTCTGTCACCATTAAAGTCAAGTGTCAAAAGAGAAGAATGAACACCAGGTTTTCGCAATCAAAATTCACATAAAGTTTCATTACTAAAAGAAACTTGGTAAAAGGGGAAACCAAGTTTTAGATGAAGTTAACTCTTAGAGGGCCCATAGCCTCTTTTGGGCTTGTCCCTGATTCAAAAAAATCATACTTGAATCCAAGGTGCTATATAGGAATCACATGGCATGAGGCCTCATTTGTTTTGGTCCTGTCTCGGGTCCAATATTCTGGTAGTCGGGGTCTTGGGTCGGGCGTTGGGGTATGGGGTCGAAGTGCTGGATCGAGGAATGGGTCTACTCACTAAAGGTCCTAGTTCCAGCCGCCAATGACACGAGTCTGGGTGCCTCGAACTTGAGTATAGACCTTTGAGTTTTGGTCCTTGGAGACTAGGGTTCGGCTGTCGGGGACCCAGGTCTTAGTGCCAGCAAATGCTAAGGTTAAAAATTTCTCGTAATGTGTGATCCTAGAATCTCGATAATAAGTGTTTCTAGGTAATCATATTCTACAATTTCTAAGGATTCTCATTCAATAAATAATTTATCTACGAATTTAATATGTTTATTCAAAACATAAAGACTATCTTAAATTTATTAGACATGAGAAGAGCGAAATGTGAATGAGACCTCATTCCTATTTGTTATGGTGTTTGGTATCTTGGAATAAGAAGGAATGGAAAATGGATATTGGAAATAAAAATTACTTCATTTTTCATTCCCATGTTTTCACTAATGTGGTTGAGGTGTAAATAAGTACAAGAAAATAGTTATGACCTAACAAGAAAGGGAATTCCATAAGTGAAGGAATGTTTATCACAAGAAAACAACTAGATAGGTAAAAATGATATTATATTTCTTTCATTGCCTTTTTTACCTTCTTATTTTTTGCGAACTTCTGAAATAAATTTCTAAGTAACCTATTCTTTGGTATGGTAAATTTTACTAATATCTCAAGCTATTCCTAAACATGGTAATTCAATTTTTTTTTTTTTTTATTACTCGATGTTCATTTTCCATTTGATTTTTGCAGAAAATAAATAATTTTGGAAAGATATTTCCTAAAAGTGATCTCTTAGAATAATTAGTCAATAAAAATCACTTTTATTGTCGTCCACTATGTACTTTTAAATATTTTCATGAACCGTGAAAAATATTTTTAGTTCATTCATTTTATAAGCGATACAAACAATCATTTTAAGTTAAATATTTTATAAATTATTCATTTTTCATAAAATAAATGGAACCTTAATTCATTCCAATTGTTTTTTTCCGACTAACCAAGGGGATCATGATGTCTTTCTACACTATTGCAGGAGAGTCGAAAAGTTTAGGAATTGGTATCACGCTCTTGAGTAATCTAATCCATAGAGAACCAGTCAAGGCCTTATAGTCAAACAAATGTGTTGTAACACATCACAGAACCGCTAAAACTAAACATAATTTATTGTCGGACAAATGTTTTCAAAATAGTATGATCTCTCTTTGGAATATATCGTATGAGAAGACGTGCTCGACCCACCTGAAAAATTGATTTGACCTTGCTCTTGCTGACGAAGAAGGATACTGATTTATAATCTAATCTACTAAATATTCGGGAAAAAAAAAAATCGTAGAAGCCAAATCATTCGTGCATCCAAATTCGACCTAATTTAAAACAAAGGAAAATTGAAGCCGAAGTGAACCTGAATCCAATGTGATTTAAATCCATGCAAAACCAAATGAGCATATGAAAGAATAATTCCAAAAAATTTCTTGGAAATCCAACATATAAATCCCACTTATATAAGGTATGTAACGAAGCAAACTTAATTTTAAAAAGGGTCTGAGTGTTCCATGGCACTTATCAAATATGTTTGATGGAAAAATACTTGATCTTTAATATATTGATTTTTTTTATCACTAATTTAGTTGCGTTCAAAATTATCATATTTCTTAAGTGGTTATTTAACAAGTATCCTAATAGCATATTTTTAATATTTTCATTTATTCAATGTAGTTTATAAACTTTCGTCTAATGTTTCATGTAATCCCTAAACTTTTAATCATTTTTATATTCTATAGGGATTACATAAAATATTTACCAATAGTTTAAGGCATACATTGAATAAATTAAAAATTTAGATACAATATTTTACATTGTACCAAAGTTCAAGGGTTGCATTGCACAAATAAAAATGTAGGAATGATATTAAGTTCATGGACCACCTCGGCTGTTATCTCTAAAAACCAAAGTATTTTTAATCTCAACTATCCAAACTAAAACTTGAAAATAGTAACGATTGAGACCTTATTATGACTTGGACTTGGATAATAAGTAGCCTAAACCTAATTAAGACTGAAATAATCTAAATTTCAAAAAACCAAACTAGTTTATAGACCAAAGTTCATGAACCAGTTATGCCATTGTTGCGGAAAACTAAAATAGTTTTAACCTTAACTATCCAAACCAGAACCTGAAATTAGTAGCAATTGAGCCCTTATAATGACTTGGATCTAGATGATAAGTAACCCAAACCTAATCAAGATTGAAATGATCCATATCTAACACAACTTGCACTTTAGATGTTACAAATCAAGATTTGTATTGCTTAATTACTCGAATTGCAATGGGATAATAATACAAATAATTCCTGAATTTTAGTTAATTGTGCAATGCAATCTCTAAACTTTTAAATTATTCAATGAGATCCTTAAAAATTAGACCAATGTCTACTGTTGTTCATCAACTTTTAATTTGCTAAATATAATTCTCGAATATTTGGTACATATTCAATTTAGTTGATGAATTATATAAAAATGTTTAATATTAAAGACAGTATTAGAAACTAAATTGAATATGCACTAATAATCCCATACCACATTAAATAAATTAAAAATTTATGAAACAATTACATATTGAACTAAAGTTTAGGATCACATCAAATAAATTAAAAATTTAGAAATCATTGTATCGGAAATTTGAAAAAATTGAAGGACTATTTGGGAAATCCATCCCACCCAATCTATTTCTCTATTGAAATGCACTGCCCAGGAAATGGGTACGAGGAACATCTCGTATGGGGGTGTGCAGCCAGAGATTAGGTTCCAAGAACTGCTGGAGCTCGGTCTCGGGCCTCGACCGGTATCTGGGACCCGCCGATCCGCATATTCTTCTCTTCCTCAAGCTTTCGTCCTCGTGGAGTAAAGAGTAGAGAACAGAAAGAAAGAAGTTCGCTGATTTCTGCCGCGATCGGAATTCAAGAATCGGTGGAACCCGTAATTATCGGTGACCGAAGTGGCTGTTGCAGCTGCGGCGGCAGCTGCTTCGACGCCGATGGACGGCGAGATTGGATCGAGCAGCGGAACTCTCGCCACCTTCCAGTGGGGCGGCACGATCTCTGCCATGTTAGTGTTCTCTCTCTCTCTCTCTCTCTTTTCGCTACTTTCTTGATTTTCTTGAAACATTGGTTGCCGGATGATGAGGTGCTGATAATTTGGCGATGCGCGCCTCTGTCAATTGAGCTCGGAGGGTCGGCGAAAAGGGATGATGGGGTTCGGAACTCGGGAATATTTTGCGGCTCTTTCAGCCCATTTGTGGCTTTTGCGGTTTGCAATTTGAGTCACTTCCTGTACGGTAATTAATCAAGAACTTGGATTATAGGGTTGATCAATTTCTAGTTTGGAGCATGTGTGAGCCGGATTTAGCCTAGAGGACGAAAGTGCATTCTGTGATTGATTGGGGCATAATCTGGAACTGAAATAAGACTGGAGTTTGGAAGTAGATGGAAGCCAAGCTCCACTGGTCAAGAGAGCGGTAATTGTTTGGTTCGTGATGTCCCAGCCTGGAATCTCAAATATTAGGTGGAGCGAGGAATTTTGCAATATAAGCCCAATAAAATCGATATTTAGATGATGTAGGATTGTTGACACTCGTGCTCTTGCAATCTGAGTGGAGAACGATTGGGGAAGATTGTAAATGTGAGTGGGATAGAAGGATTTCCCGTACGAAAGGCTTCAGTTATTAGCAGATTAAACAACATATATGCGAAAGCCCATTAGCATCCCATCTACAGGTGATGCATGACTCTTGGTAGATTGGCTCAGAACTCATTGGGACAGGACTGGGAAAGAAAATATATGTACTCTTTATCTCTTTTCTATTAAGGGAGTCGAAAAGCAAAGAATAGGGTTTTGATTCTCTGAAACAAGTTTTGTATAGTTGCTTGTCCTGGCTCTATGGTCTGACTGAATATAAACTTTGTGTTATGTGGGTCAGTGGTTGGTGGGTAGCAGGGTAATAACATGTTGCTGTCTTCTGTGTCACTGGTACGGCTAAAATTTGCACACTATTTAGCTGCTTTTGCGAAAATTCTGACATGCTTCCAGGCCATGCCTCGGACAATGGATGACTGTTTTCTTTAAATCATGTTTATCCCATGGAACTTTGTGTCCATGTATGTATGTCATATGATTAATTTGAAGTACAATGGAATGCCTACTGCGATACTGTATTTTTGCTATGTTAAATCTCTTCCAAGTTAGATGTTGGAGATTCGAACCAGCAATCATTGTTGGGTACAGATTGGTGTACTTGTGAAGTAACTATGCCTTGAGAAGTGATGGAAGATTGTTTAGGAACTAGTGAATTCTTAGCCCTTAGGATCTTATAATGCAGTCTGGTTCAATTGTTACATAGCAATGCATGTAAATAAACCACTGCAACTATGTGTTTGCAATGCAGTCTGGTTCAGATTTGTATAAGTTTGACCAGTTAGGGTGTTTTGCTTAGGTTTTAACTCGAGGTGGTGCTGGCTTGTGGTGGAATTGTGTGTGAGAAAGGAGCTGAGGAGCTTGGAATAGAGATATATTAAGGCAAAAATAGTGTGATATTAGCAGTCTAAAGCAAAATTACACATCATTTCAATCTCTTATCGGTTGTTGCATTATAATGAACCAATTTCTTCTCCATTAAGTGAATCTGTTCTTGTCAAATAAAACCTAATCTCCTCGTTTCTACTATGTTCTAGTTTGAATTTTTGGCCAAAGGACCTACTTTTCATGTGGTTCAGATTTAGAAAGAGGTGCAGATTGATGAGTTTTTGAAAACCACACTGAATTGGAAGGGGAAAAACACCTCACTTTCAGATGCCAGACTCATACCATACTTTATGCCAAGCTTTAACTTATACAGAAAGATAGCATATTTACAAGAAGCTATGCTATGTGATTGTGCTTTTTCAGAGACTCTATGGCTTCTGAATAGACTAATCAGCACAATAGTTAGACTGCATGTTCTTGTTAAAGCAGATCACTTGGCTGTGAAATAAAGATATTCAGCCTGAACATTTATGTTGGTTGGTCATACGACATTCTTAGAGGTAGTACTGTTGGGGAAAGCCTTGAAAGTTTTATATACATATTGGAAGACTGGGACTTGTAGTGACTTTGTCACACGTGCTACAAATTACCTTTCATTTTTGTTCTAATCCCTATTAGTACGAGCATTGAGTTTGCCATTCTCTTTCCTTAATTCTGATCTGAGTTCTGCTTTATGCATGGGGTATGCTAGTCACTGAACTATTCTTAGCCAAAAGTATTTATTCATCTTCTTTCTTTCACAGATTCTTGTTGATCATGAATCGAACTGGGAGGAAATCATCCATGCAAACTACTGCTCTTGTATTGTATCTATTCACAAGTTTTCCCACTGTGCTCTTCAAAATTCTTAGGTAGATTGTGAATCATAGCTTTTTGTCGGCACAGAAAATGACTCACTTTTCTAAAAGATGTTCTTCGCAACCTTCTGCTTAAGTTACTTATGTTACCCAAACAATGATGCAGGGGAGAGTTTGGTTGTTGGGTTGCTTTTCTCGCCGTCGCAGCAAACCTCTTCTTTCCTCAAACCTTCACAGGTTTGAAACTGTTCTCTCTTCTCTCGGAACTGTGCCTATTGGAAATATTAAAGTCACTGTTCCTCTCCATCGATGGCTTCTAACTAGCTCTGCCTGCTCATGTCTTATTGTGCAGTTTCTCGTTTTATCTTATTTGTCGTAACTCCTGACTGGATCGCCAATGGACTCCGTGAAAGCATGGCAGGCGGCATATTTTGTCTAATTTTAGGAATTGTACTGCTCATAAATGAGTTTAGGGGCATGGGCGGGCTCGCTGATTGGCATTGCAATTGGCATTGCTTCTGTTATTGTCTTGGGGTGGGCTTTCTCTTTTTCTTTACAATATATTACCTGTGTAAAGGTACTTGGTAGGCTGCGTGCTTCCAACGAGATGGCGGCCTCGCACATTTTGATCCAAATCATGCTTGCTCTAGCTTTTTGATTTCGCGGTGAAGTTGATGCAGAGCATTCACCCTGGTACTAAACTTGTTTTACTTTATTCAAGTGGTATTCGAGACCACTTACAGAGCAAGAAACCCGGAGGATCCGGGTTCTTTATGTGAGCTCTGGCGTAAGTCTCACTGTTTCTAAAGTTAGGAGGGTCGACGAACCTCATTAGAACACCGAAAGAATTGTCTATTTTTTGTCAGACTACGAACGAGGATCAGATACGGGTAGCCCTCAACCTTGAAGTCTAACACGAGCTCGACATTGCATTTACGTTTCAAATTAGGCGTCGACTTGCATGTGGGATACTCTCCAGCTTGGCGTGAGCAGAATTGCCATAAAAAAAAATTCAAAGTCAACTTTGCCATCGCTTTCCAGAATCACGACTTCATCGCCGCAACAAAGTATCCGCCAATCATCTTTCTTCCACTTAAACAACAGTAACTTAATAGACAATCAAACTTTACTGTCGTATTTTAACATTGGCAAAAGAAAAAAAAAAAAAACTCTAGAAACTTTTGATTCATCCTGCTTTCTGGTTGTATGTCAGGGTTTTTGTCACCAATTTCGCGTTTTTCAGTAGAGTCAAATCTGCTTTCCTAGCGTGTATTGAACGATCTTCTGTGACGCCTCCAGTGATTGGGAGAAGAAAGATTCACTTACGTGCACGAATTTTTTAATTTGCCTATCCTTTTGGAATGTCAATACTTGATGGTTTGGTCCAACAACCCAAAAGCTGAAAGATAGGTCAGTCAATCTTGCAATGCGCCCTACGCGAGTTGTCTCTTCCTCCAGAAAAGTAAACGCCCATGAAGCTTCCAACACAACAGATTGAAATTATATTCAAACCCATTACAGAGAACCTGTCTCCAGCTCTCCTTCAGATCATTCCCCCAACCTCAGAGCAATGGCTCTCTCGTCTCTCTTTTCCCTTGTGTCAACCTTCGTCTTCCTCGCGTTGCCTCCATCATCTTTGGTGGTTCTTGCCCAACAACCTTATGTGGGCTTGACCACAACAGATTGCAACTCCAACGGCAACTCCTCCTCAGAATTCGGGTACACCTGCAATGGCCTCAACAGAAGCTGCCAATCCTACCTCATCTTCCGATCCCGATCCCCTTACAACACGGTACCGTCAATCTCGGCTCTCTTCGCCTTGAGCACGTCTCAGGTCTCGTCGATAAACTCGGTCTCCGAATCCGCAAGCTTCAGTACCGATCAATTGGTGATAGTCCCCATCACTTGCTCATGTTCAGGTCAGTACTATCGAGAGAATGCCAGTTATGTTGTCCAATCAGGAGATATTTACCTTTCCATTGCCAACAACACTTATCAAGCCCTCTCAACATGCCAAGCTCTCCAGAATGTGAACAACATTAGTGCTTCTGATTTGTCTGTTGGGACAACAATTACTGTCCCTGTTAGGTGTGCTTGTCCAACAAAAAATCAGAGTGATGCGGGTATAAATTATCTCTTGACTTATGCTTCTGTGCAAGGAGATACCTTTTCTGATGTGAGCACGAGATTCGGAGTGAATGTCACGGCCACTTTAGAAGCTAATGAACTATCTGCACAGGACACCTTGTATGCTTTCACCACACTCCTCATACCAATGGAAAATCCGCCCACGAGTTCTCAGACAACGTCACCATCTCCTCCTCCACCGCCTCCATCGCCGCCTTCTATTGTTACATCTCCCCCAGGCAAAAGTTCGAACACATGGGTTTATGTCACTATCGGTGTTCTTGGTGGAATTGCTGTGATTGCAGTGGTAAGCGCAGTCATTTTCTTTAAGTTCTTCAGAGGAAGGACTAGGAAAGAGAAAATCGACTCGACCATGGTCTCAGATAGCTTCAAGGCATTTGCAAAGCCAAACAATAAGAAGTTGGATGAGGACTCTCTGGATTTCCTTGATAGCATATCCAGCATTGCGCAGTCCATGCAGGTGTATACTTATAAAGAACTGCAAGCGGCAACTGAAAACTTCAGTTCTAGCTGTTTGATAAAGGGGTCAGTCTACCGTGGCAAAATCAATGGAGATTCTGCGGCAATCAAGAAAATGAACGGGGATGTGTCAAGGGAAGTGGAAATACTGAACAAGATCAACCACTCCAGTCTTATACGCCTCTCAGGTATATGCTTCGATGAGGGGCATTGGTACTTCGTATATGAATATGCAGTGAACGGACCCTTGAGCGAGTGGATTTACCAAAATAACAGCGAAGGAAGATTCTTAACATGGATGCAGAGGATGCAAATCGCTCTGGATGTGGCCACCGGGCTCAACTACCTCCATCGCTTCACAACCCCACCTCTCGTCCACAAGAACATCCAGAGTAGCAACATTCTCCTTGATAGTGACCTTAGGGCCAAGATAGCAAGTCTCGGACTTGCTAGATCCGCAGAAGGAGAGGATGGAGAATTTGCCTTGACAAGACACATTGTTGGGACGAAAGGTTATATGGCTCCTGAGTACTTGGAGAACGGTTTGATCTCTGTGAACTTAGACGTCTATGCGTTCGGCATTCTCTTGCTGGAAATGATGACTGGGAAAGAGGTTATTTTGTTGTGTGGAGGAGAGAATATGCAAGCGTATGATGTTGTGACTTTGGTGCTTACCGAGGATGGTGGCCACGAGAGGTTGATGCAGTTTATTGATCCTTCCATGAGAGAGACCCGTTGGACCTTGCTATTTACGTTATCAGAATAATTGAGAGTTGCCTGAAGAAAAATCCGCTGGATCGCCCTGCCATGGATGAGATCGAGCAGTCTCTATCGAAGGTCTTCACAGCATCATTGGCCTGGGAACACTAGAACTTCCTCCTGAGGTGGCCGAGTTTCTGCCTTTCTTCAGGCTGTAATTAGATTAGCACCGAGACTCACTGATACAGACAGACTATATATTCGTTTCTTCTGTTCTCATACTGAATACAACATCCTATTTTATGTATATCTAGCGAGACAGCAAAAGAGATGATTCATCGCAATACCTCTGTCTTGTTGTGACAGGAACAGCTTTCGATATGTTGCATATATGTAGAAAAGATTCGCACGAAAATTTGTGGTCGAACTTTTGCTAGTTTATCCCTAGTATTGGCTCACTGGTCGGTGTTTCCAGGGCATTATTTAAAAAGGAAAATGAATACAATTTTAGTTTCAACTATACTTGCATTGATGAATCTACAAGTAAGAGACAATTACAATGAAATTTCAGGAAGGAAATAACCTTCCAGTCCAATGAGTTGCGAAATTTACGGAAACTAGTGCATATCAGCTTTTATTACAAGATGAAAAGAGAAGACAATTATGTGAACCTTACATCTCAAAGATTCAGCGAGCAGTGGCTGGAATGATATCTTGAACGCTCTCATCTGGTTCTATTTTTGTAGTCTAAGACCTTTCCAATGCCACCGAAGATGACTAAGCAAGCATGCAGAGATTAAACGCAATCTCCGCCATGCCTGGCCTTGCAGAAGATTCATCTACTGTGCACGCACAGGCCAGGGTTGCTAGGCTCAGCGCGTCATGAATCGGATAAAAGCTCTCCAAATCAGGATCCATCCATTCCATCAACCTCTCCTCTCTGTTCTCTTTTGCTTCCAAGATCTCTGTGACTTCTCTCACGCCCATGGCCCGCTTTCCTGAAAGTAACTCAAGCAAACGTAACCCAAAAGCGAAAATATCAACATTCAACACTACAGCACTTGTTGCTGGTCTGGCCTTGGAGAAGTTTGATATTTTGGCCTTGAAATTGGAGTCCAGAAGTATGTTGCTCGCTCTGATATCTCCGTGGACGATTCTCGGTTGAGTATGCTCATGCAGGTATTGGAGGCCATTGGCGACATCGAGTGCAATGCCCAATCTCTGAATCCAAGTGAGGAAGTTGACAGACTTTAAAGAGGACGAAGGCCTCTGGTACAGCCACTTATCGAGCGAACTGTTTTCAGCATATTCATATACCATAAACAAGTTGCCACTTGTATCTGACGAGACACCCATTAGCTTTATCAGATTCACATGGTTAACTCTCTGTAGAATCTTTAGCTCCTCCAAGCTTTTGCCCTTAGTTTCTGTTTTCACGGCGAAAACTTTCCCGTCGATTGTGCCGTGGAACACTGAGCCCCCGATCCTAGAATTCTCATCAAGATTCATCGTTGCCTCCATGATCTCTCCAGCCCCATACACGATTGGCTTGCTCAAGTAGTCAGAAACGCTGAAAAGTAACTTATCTCGAATGATCTTCGTCTTGGATGACTCCAATTTCCCTTCTTTTGATAACTCCCTAGTTTTGATGAGATATCTGTCCTCCCAACAGGAAGCATTCTGATTCAGGATCTTTGGGTTCGCTTTCCCACGTAAATGGCGAACATAGACTAGTGTTAACGCTAACCCGATGACCAATACAGCAGCTGCTACACTGCTTAAAACTATAATAATCCACTCATGCTTGGATTCTTTTCTCTTCAGAGGAGGATTCAGTGGTTGAGAAAGAGCCGGCAATTGTGATAGTGGTATGAGGACAGGAAGACCAACAGGTGCGGTAAGATTCATTCTGTTGTTTTCCTTAACTATATTGCTAGGCGTTGCGCCGAACTTTTTGGCCACCGATAAGAGGGCATCTCCAGGCTGCCATACATAAGTAACAATAAAGTTGAAGCCTGCCTCGGAATCTGCTTTTGCCAGGCACTTACAGTAGAGAGGAATAGTGACTTTGGTTCCTATCTGCAGTTTATTTGGATTGATCCCTGGGTTCATGTCCTTGTGGATTTGCCAGTTCGTGAGGTTCTCAAACGCTTTCATTGAGACCAGGAAGTAACTGTCATGTTTCTTGATCTGATACGTTATGTTGGCAAAGAAACTGTCACCACTGCAGCCGCATGTGATCGGTATGAGCAAAAGCTGGCCAGGGTACAAAGGGTCATCTTCAGAAGCCAGGTTGCTCGCCTGCAAGATGGATGAACGGCTGACACCAAACAGGTCAGAGATGCTTCTGAGATCAGTGAATTCAGGTTCTTGCGCGATGTAGGTGACGTATGTTGGGCATGATGTCTCTGAGACGGCGGAGCATGAGAAGTTGGCACTCGGGCTAGGAAGTGGTTGAGTTGTGATAGAGATGATAAAGACGAAGAAATGCAGCAGAAGTAGAGATTTTGAGGAGGAACGAAAGATGGCCATTTGGATAACAGCTTGGATGGAATGAGCCTCTCAAACCTAAGGTTTTATAAGGGTGAAGCTCTGAGGTTGGAAAAGGCCCAGAACCCTTTCTAGTTTAAATCTTTCGCTTGGAACTAGGGAACTCTGGTCCTAATAAAACCTGGAAGTAGTTCTTGTTTTGGCTTTGAATTAAACAATTCTCATTTGGATCCGATGATTAAATAAGCTTTTGTGAAAATATATTTTTTATTCTTTGGGAAAGATTTTTGGCATAGAGTGGAGTGAATAGCAATTTGACATCCAATGTACATCTATAATAGAAAATAATAGGCGGCAATGGAATTTGTATTTGTTTTGGCTGGTAGATGCTTTTGAAAGAGCATGTGATGAGCATCAGATTAATATAAGGCGACGAAAGCCCATTTCGGCCGGCGAAGGAGATCATCCTGCATATTTATCACACAGAAATTTAGTCAAACAATAGAATAAAACTCTTGGAGCCACAACTCTTGCTTAAAAAATTCGAAAACCACAAAGAAACCAACAGAATATGATGTTGGATCGATAACTAAGATGGATATCATGCACGGGAGGATCGCTGGTGAAGTTGGATGTATTACCATGTGCATAAGGATTGACGAAATGACTGCACGAAAAACTGAGCTTACACTCAATCCATCTGAATTATCTTATCTGGCAAAACAGAAAACTGAATTCATACGGTGCAACACAAATAATAATTAAAAAGAAAAAGAAAAAATAGACTTGGAATGAGTAAGCAAGCTCCCGGCCGAAAGCTCCTGTCTAAAAATTGATTGTGTATGATAGCCTGACAGAACAGCAGAACAGCTGTCTTATTATCGTTTTATCTACTATCAAATCAAGCATATAGGATGGAGCAGAAAGAGCCATAATGAAGGGGCCAAGCAGAAAATAGCTCTCCCAGACACACAGACAAATCCTAAGAACAGATCCCCATAAACATATGAAGCATGCAAGGGGAAGATGATATCCAGAAAGTTGAGTGCTATCTGATATCCTGAAAGGCACAAACGAATACAGACTTGGTCTCCATAGATAATGTGAGCCTATTAGAGAAATGCAACAAGGCGTTCTAGCATAGGCCCATAAGAATTCACACACAGATGATTTCATCTCCTGTCTATCTAAGATTGAAAAAAGCACTGTAGATAAAGAGAGACCAAAAAAGAAAAACCAAGAATCATGTCCTGAAAACTAATAAGTAGTAAATAGAGATTCTTGCAATAATATTGTGCAATATAGAAAACATTTGTTCAAAGCAAGTAATGGCAAATGTAGATTTTGGCACTAGATACAAACTGCGACTAAGCAGGATGATAGACATCAGTGTTTCCCTCAAACTAAATACAAAAGAAAACAAGATTAAATAACATTATGCTTGCATTCCCAAGAAAATGAATAGAAAAGAAATTAGAATACATAATGCTTGCATCTGCAGCCCCATCATGTGACAAACTCAAGTTTGTCAGCTTGGACTAAACAAAACTAAACTTGTTCCAGGGGCAAACAAAAGTAACATTAACAGTTCAGATAGTTGTAAAGAATGCAACCTAGAAATACACTTGCCTACTAACCCTCCCCATTTGATGTTGGACCACAGCTTGATGTAAAACTACTTGCATATATGTTGTAAACTTGAGTGAGGTTGGCTGAGCTCACAGTCCATATGTGACCACGTAAAGCAAGAGGAAGAGAATCATTTATCTCCTCACAACTTTCTTCTACAATTGCAGCCTCCCTCCTCCTGCCTTCCTTCCAAAGACTTTTCACTAGCAACTCCTTCGTGACATAATCAGGAAGTAGATTTGAGTTTCTCATGTCCTCAAAAACCCTCCATGCAAGAGCAGCTCGGTCACACTTGCAATAACCATGAATCAAAACCTTAAAC
The DNA here is from genome assembly GCA_014182555.1 of Eucalyptus erythrocorys. Classification (NCBI taxonomy): domain Eukaryota; kingdom Viridiplantae; phylum Streptophyta; class Magnoliopsida; order Myrtales; family Myrtaceae; genus Eucalyptus; species Eucalyptus erythrocorys. The sequence goes on along the minus strand of CM024605.1, from coordinate 21,815,067 downwards.
ATGTAAGCATCTGGCTCGATGCCGCTCTGCCTAACCATTCCAAAGATCTTCTGCACATTCTTGATGTCTCCTTGCTTTGCAAAATGATCCATCAAACCAGAAAAAGTTTGAATATCTGGGCAAATGCCATTTAAAATCATTTCATCAAGCACCTCAAGAGCATCAGAGCTCCTACTGCACTTGGTCAATGTCCATAACAATGATGAATACAGAACCATCAGCTTAAACTTCGAAATAGAACCGCAGAGAGTTCTATCGTGATGAAAAATCTTCAAAGCAGCATCAGGATCTTTCGAAATGCCACAAAAGTCGATAATCAATTTAATAGTACTGAATGGAAGCTTTAGTCCCTCCTGTCTAATTTTATCCAGGAGCTGATTAACCAATTGGACATGCCCATATCGTGCTAAAAGGGTCATCATTCTCTGTACTGTGTAAACATCATGAGTAAACCCTGGTTGGCAAGCAACCCAGCAGAAAAATTTCCAAGCTGCCACCGGAGATTTGAAATTTCTAAGGACTCTGCAAACCAAGCGAGTTGTCCACACAAACTTCGCTTTCTCCAATTCCAAAGCCTCACTGGGGCTCCAACTTTGCAAGGCATTTGCCAAAGCTCTAGGATCTAGCCATGGTTTCAATTTGACCCCATTAACCTCATTGACATCACAAGCAATGTCATCCTCCAGCTCATCCTCAGCCTCATGATCATCGTCGTCTCCAGTATCATCTGCAAAATACTCGATACTTTTTATACTCTCATTTGGCAACATTTCAGAAAGAATTTCATCATTCTCATGAATACATCCTGCCTCTTTCATATGTTGCAACGAGCAAAGCAGAACTCTAACAGGCATCATACCTTCATCATGCATATTGCTGAGTAAAATTTTCACCTCATCAAACCTTTGACCACTGACAAGACCCTCCACCAAAATCGAGAACTGTTTCGACGTCCGCTTGATTCTCATTAATGGTAAAACATTGAAAACCTCAAGTGCCGAATCCAGCTTCCCAGAATTCACAAGGTGCTCAATAATATTTGTATATGTTCTAGAATTAGGGTTTGCTCCTTCCACAATCATCCTATGGAATATCTCCACAGCCCTGGAATGTTCACCCTTTTCTGCATATAGGCGCATGACAATGTTATATGATTCTGTGCACACATGTCTGTCCAACTCTCTATACTTATCCCATATATCAAGAACTGAGTTAACATCTCCAGTTGCTGCGTACCACTGCATAAGGTTCATATGGCTAACTCGAACATTTTTAAAGCTCCTGGCATTAATGGCATCAACCAAATCGTCAAGTTCCTCCCTTCGACCGGATCTGGCCAAAATGTTGGCCAGGGCATAAATGGTACTTTGTGTATGATTAAAATTCGAATTTGATTTGAGAATGTCAATAACTGAGAGTGCTGAATCGGCAGAAGGAGCAGAACGGAGAGCGTGAGTGACTACAAAAGAGTCCAAAAGGCGGTCATTCAAGACAGTGGTAAGCAAACTCTGTGAATCCGATCGAAGCGCAAGCCTTATGGAATCAATAATTCTGGCTCTATAGAGGTAGTGCGAGACCTTGCTAGGGAAAGGGTCCCGAGAAAATAAGCGACTCTGCTGGTTTAAGGTCTTGAACAGGATCCCAGTTCCAGCACAAAAGAACTGCTTGCGGAACATGGGCTTTTGACAAATTCCAATGTCAAACACAGAACGGATCAAAACTGGCCCCTGAATGTCATGATGGGTTCATCTAAAACGACACAACGAGTGAAGGATGAATTGATTGGATGCATCAAACACCTGCTGTGCCGATAACCGTTTCGACCAGGACGCACTCAGCAACACCAAACCCACAACAAGAGGGAGAAAGTGTAAACCGGGCACCTATCTGCCGTCAGATATCACGAAGATTCCTGGCGAAAACGCAAGGACTCGGGTGTCAGGCAAAACATCAAACACCTTCGGTGCAGGCAACGATTTTCCCGAACAAAAGAGACCACCCACGACGCGGCTACGAGAGAATGTGACGAAGAAGGGCTCCGCGGTGATTTTTCTCTTCAGGAGGAAACAACGAGAGAACGGTTTGGAGCACCCGAAGGCCGAAACCCGAAAGGGTGTACGAGCCAAGAGACCAGGAGAAGTAAAAGGAGGTGGACCTTGAAGGTTCGCACTGAAATTACGGACCCTCTCCCTGGGGAATTTCTCACGCGGACCCCAGTCTTGTGAATCGGATCCATCACGACAGTTTATCCGGTGGACTTGCCCAGATATCTTTTGTGATATATACAAAAAGGTTAATATTATGAAAAATCTTAAACTTGTATGTTTGTAATAAATTTACTACAATCAAATTTTTTGATTATCAAATCTCAAATTAATATACTTATGATAAATTTACTTTCCATTAATTTCCATTAAATTTTGCCGTCAAATCGCTGAGTTGGTTGATATATGACGACAATTGACGAGTGTATCAATTTGACGTTTTATCTTCTCGGTTTGTGGTATTTTGTAATATTAATGAAATATAACGGAAATTAACGCATAGTAAAATTATCACAAATAAATCAATTTGGAGTTTTTGATTGTTAAAAAATTAATTCCACTTAAATTTGTCATATATGTACCAGTTTAGAGTTTTTGGTGATAAAAAAATTAATTCGGGATAAATTTATCATATATATACTATTTTGAAGTTTTTCGTAATTTTAATCTGATCAAACCCTCATTAATAAAGCATCTTCGTATCATATGAGAGTAATGTTTTTTGGGTAAAATGACGTGGCTGAAACAATTGATAGGCCACAAATAAATCAATCTGCAACGCACTTGTGTGCGAAGGCGCAACACACTCGGAGGTGAAAATTGAGAGAAAAAGATTAGGCGTGATTTGTTCTCAATTTGATCCAATTCCAAGGTGGAACCAGGACTAGATTGGGAGGACCAATTATGAAGATTTGGAACTGGGGACCGAACCTAGGACCAACCAGTCTAGTTCAGGCCATTGGAACCTATCACTATTGGATATTCTATTGTCCAAAGCATGACTAGAAACATATCCAAAGTTTGAGAAAAGTCTTATGCTTTCATTTGGATATCTTATTGTTCAATTACAGACACTTATTTCCTTGGTAACAATAAATTAAACCCACCAAATATTTTGAAGAAATAAAACTAATAAAAAGTATATGCAATTGGTGGTTTGGTTCCCATTGAAATCGGGAACAAGGCCATCTTGACAACAATTTTTCATTTTTAGAAATTGGAAATTGGACTGACACTTCCAAGATCTGAACTCAATCGACCGATTCGGTTCGATCTAGATAGTTTCTAATTTGAGTGGTCAATTTTGCATACCCCTAGAGAAAAAAATCTCCCAAACTGTATTCTTTAAAATTACACCAAAAGCTGTCCGATATTTCAAAAAGAACAAAATAATACTTGGGAACTCTAGGCGATATGGAAAACTCAAAATAACTTTAAGCAGTCTGGAAGTTCATAACAATGAACAAAGGGCTAAAATAATGTAGAAAATAGACCTAAAATAGGGGGAAAAAAAGCGTCTTAAAACATGCACAAATTGTTGAAATATTATTTCACATTACTTGATAACCGGTCTTATATACTTTTTATATTTATGCTGTCTCCCTTAACCCATAAATTTAACTTTTGGATTGAACTTTCTTATATTGTATCGGAATAGTAAGTCAAATTAGGAGCCTCCACATTATATATTGTCTAAGTATGAGGAGAAGTGTTTGAATATTGAATTTTTAGATTACGTATTCATCTATCAACTTAGCATTTTGAGTTGAATTTTCTAACAGAAATGATGGATTTTAAGGCCTAAATCCAACGTAGAAGACCAAACAAATACCTCAAGCTTTTGGCCATTTGTTAAATGTGCTACTCTAATTAATAGCTTAACCAAACAAATACCACAAACTTCTCCAAAAGCAAAACCACACTAGATGGTAGTGTACAAACCCTTACTATGCATCTATTCTTTCATCGTTTGACCAAATCAAACTACACTGTCTTTTTGACATCAAACTTCCATTGAGGCTAGAAATACTGCTCTACCATTGATGGATTTGAGGATCAAAATGACCACATACGGAGAACCTATTGAAGTTTAGCAGGATCAAATACACGAATAATTACATAAGGAAATAATGTGGTTCGGCAATATGCCTACATCCATAGACAAAAAACTCCTCCTCTATTCTTTTTTGTCTTAGGGAGTAGGTTTGCCATTATTCATCATATACATAGCATACGGTTGCTTATAGTAAGGCAACGGGCAATCATTTACATAAGGAAGGAAACACCATAAATAGGAAGCAAGAATGATATAAAAGCAATAATATCTCCTTTCCAAGAATAGGAGACAAAAATCTCGCCAACACTCCCCCTCAAGTGGGGGCAAAGACTTTGTCGGAGGTCAATTTAACCCCTTTTGACAACGCTTTGGTGAAGACATCTGTAAGCTAATCCTCCCTTCAAATATATAGTCTCAATTATTTTATCTTGAACCTTCTTTCTCATAAAGTGACAATCTACTTCTATGTGTTTGGTTCTCTCATGGAAGACCAGATTCGAAGCAATGCAAATTGCAGCTTGATTATCACAAAATACCTTCATAGGTGTAGCCGTAGGCTTACATCCCAATTCCTAAAGTAAAAGATGCTGCCACACAATTTCACTAGTAGTGGTGGTCATGGCGTAATACTCGGCTTCTACACTTGAATGTGCAACAACCGTTTGTTTTTTTGCTCTTCCAAGTAACAATATTACCGCCAACAAACATATAGAAATCAGTTGTGGATTTTCTATCTACTAGACTTCCAGCCCAATCTGCATCAGTGTAACCTACTATATCCATGTGAATATTCTTCTTCATCAAGATTCCCCTTCCTAGTGAACCTTTCAAATACCAAAGGAGATGATCCACCAATCCCACGTGATCTTTAGTGGGATTATGCATAAATTGGCTCACATAGCTAACAACATTTGCAATATTAGGTCTAGCGATAGTTAAGTAAATCAAGTATCCTACTAACCGTTGAAATTGACCAACATCTTGCAATGGTACACTGTTAGAAACAAACTTGATGTTATGCACCATAGGGACACTTGCAGGTTTAACTCCACTTACCAATCTCTTCTAATAAATCAAGAACATACTTTCTTTGGGATAAAAATGTTCACTTGTGAGAGTGTGCCATTTCAATGCCCAAAAAATAATGTAAACTGCCAAGGTCTTTGATATCAAATTCTTTGCTCAAATGACGCTTGAGTGCTTCAATCCCAGGTTGGTTACCACCTATAACGACCAAATCATCAACATACACAAGAATAATAACAATACCTTCGTCATTTGACTTAGTGAACATAGAGGAATCTGAAGGATCTCTCTTTAAGCCAAATTTGATAAGTGCTGCACTAAGCTTGCCATACCAAGCTCTAGGTGACTATTTAAGGCCATAGAGAGCTTTCTTTAGTCTACAAACCGTTCCATCCTTACCCTGTAAGGAATGCCCAAGTGGTAAGTCTATGTGAACTTCTTCTTCTAAGTCCCCACGTAGAAAGGCATTCTTCGTGTCCATCTGGAACAAAGGCCACTCATGATTTACTGCTAAGGACATAAGTACTCACATTGTATTCATCTTAACCACTGGAGCAAATATTTCATTAAAGTATATGCAGTAGGTTTGGGTGTACCCTTTAGTGACAAGCCTAGTTTTGTACCTCTCGATCGTGCCATCACTATTATTTGATCTTATAGGTCCATCTACATCCCATGGTCTTTTTTGCTCTTGGTGCCTCAATCTCATATTTCATGGCTTTAATCCACATTTTTCTTATTTGTTTCCTCAAAACTCTTGGGCTCCTGGTGGTCTTCAAGGCAGATAGAAAACTCAAATAACTGTAAGACACTTTGTCATATCCAACAAAATCCTGAATGAGGTGCTGAGTTGTATGAAAGGTAGAAAAATCCCGAAGACGGGTTGAAGGTCTAGGGATATGAGCTAACTTGCGAACAAGAATAGAGTTGGGAATCTCTGCTATCGAAGTCTCATTTATCAACTCTTCACCTGCAGTTTTAGAATTTTCACTAGGCGCTCACGCACTTGATTTTGACAACGAGTGCCTAGTAACCTTAGCCTCTTGACTTTCGGTAAGAATCCCATCCCCTAGGTGATTTTCCACAACAGCCCCAGTTTCAACTTCTTGATTTTTGGGGTTATTTTCAGTGCTGCCAACCACTTTAAGGAAAGGAACGGGCTCAGATTCAGTAGAAAAGTCTTGATAGTTGTCCTTCCCCTAAATTTGAGCCCTGTTGGGAAAAAAAAATTGGGCCTCGTCAAAAACACATCACGAGAAAAATGAACTCACTTAGTACTGGGATCATAACATTTGTCGGTCTTTTTGGTGGAAGAGTAGCCAACAGATACACACTTCCAGGCTCATGAATCTAGTTTTCCACCATTTTGAGAGTGGACCTAGTAAACACAGCCAAAGATTCGTAAATGGGAAATGTCAAACTTCTATCCATACAAGATCTCCATGGGGATCACATAATCGAAAACACGGCTAGGCAACCTGTTCATCAAATAGCAACTAGTTAGAACAGCATTTGCCCAATAAGATTTAAGTATGTTTCCTGAAAATAAGGGGTCCCTCATAATTTCGAGGAGGTGTCGATTTTTCTGTTCTGCTACACTATTCTGCTGCAGGGTCCTAAGATAGGATGTTCGATGAATGATACCCAAACTACTCAAGACCACTTGAAAACTTTGATTAGTGTATTTAGTACCATTGTTGGTGGGTAGTACATTCACAGAGGTATTACATTGATTTTTCATTATGTTGCAAAATTCTTGAAAGACAATAAGAACTTAAGTCTTGGATTTTATGAGGCGAATCCACGTAGGACAAGACTTATCATCAATGAATGTAATAAAATACCTGAAACCCTCCTTAGAATCAATAGGTGAATTACCTTAAACATCCGAATAAACAACAGAAAACAATTTAGTAAATTTATTATTACCATGTAGAAACGGTAACCTATGCTGTTTGGCAAAGTGACAAGGATCGTAACTGCTTGAATCATGATGAAATGACACGTCAAGAGCGTGCAATACTTGGTCGAATGGATAACCCATGCATCAATGCCACACTCGCAAATTGTCACCTCCTCTTTTTATTGTTGTCAAAGCTACATTAGGAAGCTCCAAGGGATATACCCCGTCTTGCAACTGCCCCTCACCCATCGTCCTTTTTGTGGTGCGATCTTGAATAGGTAAAAATAGCATCAAATGTCACGATAGTTCAGGAACCAACAAAGTTTCTAATTCCTTTGAAAATAATTTAATTTGTCCCACTACTCATGTAGGAACTTGCACCCCATTAGCAACCATAATAGGAGGATGTAAAGTGCTACAGGCAGTATGAGACAGTATATATGAGGAGCTGCACATGTAATCTATGGCTCCGAAATCCATAATAAATCATGTTTTAGGAAAAACAGAAAGAGCATACTCATTACTAGATGTTGTGGCAAGATTCCTGGACTCCTTGTTAGCAATATTCGTCCCAAGCCCATGCATTTGAATCAGTTGCTGCACTTGTTGAGTTAAAGAATCAAGCTTTGTCTGAATATCTACCGAATCTCCTTGAATAACTGCATTGGCATTCGGGCCCTTCCCTTTGTTTTGGCGAAGATGAGGGTGAAGAAGCCAGCCTCTCTTTAGAGTGACCATCACGATCACAGTGATCACATTACAAACAGATGGGTTTCTTGTTTTTGCCTTTGATGAATCGCGTGACCAAATCATCTTGCCTGGGCTTGCTAGCCATGTTGTGGGCCAAATGCTTCACAAGATTTGTTATCAACACACAATCTGATTGCATCACCTTTCTTGTTTCCTCATTCTGAATAATGGAACACACGGCATTAAAGGATAGCATTTGTGGACCAGTCAGAATTTATCTCCTAGTCTCTTCAAACTCAAGTTAAAGCTTGCGAAAAGCTTAAAGATGCAATCTTGCTCTTCTCGTTTGATGTAGTCAGCAACAATCTTAGTAGGGGGCCCATATTGGCGGAGCTCATCCTGTTGTCTTTTCAGATTTCCCAAATGCTTGGTAAAGGACTGATTTGAACCTTGCTTGGAGTTAGCAATCCCTTGCTGCAACTCAAAGATCCGGGATGCATTATTTGCTTGTTCATACGCTTCGCACAGTGACTCCAATAAAATCTGAGTGGAATCCAAACATGTGAATATCTCATAGATGCGGGTTAGACGCGGGTTTCTATGGAATTGAATATCCATGTCATAACATTGTGGTCATCAGCTTTCCATTCTTCAAATTTTGGGCTACCCACCGATGGAGTAGGAGTCTATCCATTGATATGTGTGAGATTAGACCTTCCTCCAAGGGCAATAGTCACAGCATGGGACCAAGAAGGAAGTTGTTTCCATTCAGCAACAAGGAAGTCGGACATTGGCTGTGTGGTTCATGAACAACAACCTTTGAAGGATCAAATCTAGAAGCTTCATCTTGTTTCACATCTATGCCTCAAAACAAGCAGCCATGCTAACACAAAAAAGAAGAATAAGCTGTAATCAATTGGGACAAGGACCTGATTGCTGGAACACAGACGGAATCGAAAATGGAATCAAAACACAACCTGTCTTTGAACACAAAGACAAAAAAACTCCCCCTCTCTTCTTTTTTGTCTTAGGGAGTAGGTCTGCCATTATTCATCATATATATAGCATACAGTTGCTTACATCAAGACAATAGGCAACCATTTACATAAGGAAGGAAACACCAGAAATAGGAAACAACAATAATACAATAGCAATAATATCTCCTTTCCAAGAATAGGAGAAAAATCTCGCCAAGAGAACTCCTTTTCGCCAAAGCATTTCTCTCAAATTGAGCTTTCCAAATTGGAATCATGGCCCCGGTAACTCTTCCTAGATAAAAAATTATGGCTTATTTACCGAACACTCTGTAAACCAATGGTCCAAGCCGGCCTAAATGACCATTTGCCTATCTGAACACTCCAAAAAGTCATTAGTAACCACGTCCACGTCACAAAACAATGCCTTTGGATATTTATTGCTCATCCGTTTGATCAATTGATAAATTTCCCTACTTGCCAAGAACAATATCTCGTAACCAGGAAGTTCAACTAAGCAGGGAAACCCCGAACTGATGGAAACTTCTGCTGATCTCATGAGTTAGATAATAAGTGAGGTGAAAACTTGACCGGGTGACCTAAATATGATATGTCTGCATCTAGTGGTGGGGGAACCGAATCTTTTCCCTGCTCTTAACCCACACATGCGCATCTCGCTTTCTTAGGATTGCATGCAGAGAAGATGGCTCAACCAATTCTTAGATGAACCGAATAGATTTCATGATCATACCAAAGAAAATGGAATCGCCAGGAAGCCGGCCAATGTCTTTAGCTTCTTATACACACTCATTCATCTTATTACTGGGCCAAACTCAAAGCATGCTTTTGGTTTATATGTGGAGGAAGAGATCGAGAGTACATAATTAATCCTTAGACAGGTCATACATAGACAAGAAAAATTTCTTGAAAATATGTGTAGATCATCCAGGAAAGCTTCCCATCATACGTATGTAATCGAGCGTTCCTTTAAGGCCATACATGTCCGTTGCCCTCTTCACTCTTCGAAATCCAGTGCCATAAACATCGCCGGTTCTCGTTTCCTTTGAATGCTGAAGAAACTTCGCAAGCCTTTTCTGGAAGTCAAACTGGGGTGATGGTGCAGCTTTGCTCTTAGACATGGAAAAGATTTGAGATTCCAACCACATGTACCCCAAAACTTCGCAGAGGCCTTCTCTGACCTCATCGGTCAAACGTTGATAACCTGTCAAGCATATGACAGTTTTCTAGTTCAAAACCCAAATGTCCCAACGGAAAGATCAGAATATCTCATTACGGAGCCAATTGCAGTAGTACGCTTTTTTGTCAGATGCTATCCCAAAAGTGGCAATTGACTAATCTCTACTTATAAGATTTTGTTCTTCTTATATTCCTTTTGTTATGAAAATTTAGCCTAGTCGTCGGATAGAAATAAAACATTTAACTACTCGATCAATGATCTTAGGAGTTAAAGCTTAATAATGTGTGGTCTAGACAGTGAAATAGATAACATTAGGCTAGCAAGCTAACTTCGAAAGAGGCTTTCGACTGTTTGAACGTATCACGTTTCAATTAAAGTTAGAAACTGCATGATAATCAAGAGACAAACCATCAATTTCAAGTATGTGCCACGCGTGCATCATCTCATGAGTGAGGGTTTCCCCTGTTTTTAACCTGTAGAAAATATCAAATTTTCTGGTGAAGTCTCAATCAAAGATAACTAGTCTTAATCTGAATCTTCTTTTTTCTTTTTTTTTTTCGAATGAGACCTTTCTTTGAAATTGTAATGATGGGAAAGGGGAAGAGAGAAAAGTACCTCGGAAGACCACACAAAATTCTTATGGATACAACTTTTGTGTAGGCGACTAGCCGATGTTGTCTACCTTCCACGGTCTACGATTCGAAGATAGCCAACAGAAAGAAAAGGTTACCACTCTGTTGCTAGATTGACGTGAAAAATAAGAAAATCTCAAAGTGAAAGATGCACATACGGTAAAAATAGGATGGTAGTCCCGCGTTGTCAGTCCTAATGTCACGCCCTGTCGATGATGCCCCTATCCAGTGCAGAGGAGACACTTGAAATAATAGCGTGGGATGAAATTTTTTTGCAACTCCTTAGCCTAGAATTATGTGTAATATCATTGATGATGCTACAAAATCAATACTAGACAGCGGACAATTACATTGATTTGCCTAGCGACCGGGTAAATGGGTATTTAATCAAGCGAATCATATAAAACAGCAAGCCAGACTAAGAAGTATGAAAACCGAATTTTCATCTTACATTTTTTTCATCTGGTGCTTTGTATTCGTTCATCTCTTGCTGGTTCACCAAGTATAGTGGAATTGTTGGCTGGTGGACTTTCATGCCTAAGCATTCATAAAATTCTCGTATTTCGCGTTCAAGAGCTTTAAGTGCCCCATCATCCAGTACTGCAGAGTCATGACAATCTGGGCATAATGGCCGACCGTTGCTGAGGGTTAAATATGTTGCTCCTCTAGTAGGCTGCACGATGTTTCTCAAGCATCAGCGACCTCTCTCAATTGTCGGGGAGTTTGTGCAAGCTAAAACAGATTGTCGGTAAACATGAACGCATTTAACCTGATCCTTAATATGCTACTGATGTGAGGACCTTTTGATCTCAAATAATTTACAATGATGTACAGCCAGTCAATAGTAAGAAACTGCAGCATGGATGGGTTTAAAAAAAAATGAATTCATGGGTTGGTTTTATGAAACTTTATAAGATAGTCGCTTTGGAACGACGTTAGAGGATGGGAATGGGCGGCCCCGTCCTCGTCCCATGGGCTTGAAAGTTGCCCCACCACCGCCTCATGCCCATTTCTATAAACCTATGGGAATTTATGTCATTATGTGAAAAAAAAAAAAAAAAAAAAAACTTATTATGAGTTATGAGAAAATAAAAAGAATGGATGCACCAGTAATATATATTTATAAAAAAAATTCTAATTTTAATTAGGCAAATAATGAATTGGGAGTTTTGTACGAAATAAACAAAAGTTTTTTGCATCCATCAGCTTAGAGAGAGAGAGAGAGAGAGAGAGTGTTTTCTCTTATCTATGACCAAATATTCCATTGTTTTACCAATTTTTGTTTACTTTTTTAACGACGCCTTAAACTTGCCAACTACTATGTCAAATTACCGGACTTTTTGGTGTGACTAGCCAATTTTTCTTTGGTTAAGTTACTAATTATTTCTAGATTACCAGTTCTGCTTACAATGATTATCTAGGTGTTTTTTTTTTTTTTTTTTTTTTGAAGCTTGCCAACTTTCTATTAAGTTACCACTTTTATTTGCAATACTTAGCCGTCAATTTTTACGATTAACTCCTATTTGAGTTAATTTACCAGGTTCTCTTATATCTGACAAAACAAACTTATCTTATATTTACCAACTATATTTATTTTTCTTAATACAGTTTTATATGTATAAAATATTATATGATATTACCAAACTTTATCACAGTGACAATTCAACTTTTTTCTCGATTGAGTTACCTTGTTGGATAGTTGGTAAAAGAGAGAAACAGATGCATAACTAACAAAAGAGAGTGGTAACATAGAATTAGTCCCTCACTCGGATAAAAGTCGATAAACTGCATAAATTATAGTTAAGCATAGTTTGGAAAGATAAATAAAAATTGGTCAAACATAGACAAATGGAAAAAGAAAAATAAACTTGGTAAATAAGTCCAATGAGTTGATAACGCAAAACTACCAGGAAACTTAATTAGAGAAAACTTGGTAAAGAAGTCTAATTAAAGTAACTATTTTTTAAATAAAGAGTTAGTAAATTTAAGGTATCGTTAAATATTACAGCTAAAAAGTTTAAAGCCGAAAGATAATGATAAAAAAAAAAAAAAAAAACCAAATGAATAGTAGTAACTTAAACAAGAGTTGGTAAACTAATATTATGTGGTAATTAAATGAGATAAAAATGATGTTTCGCACTAGTTTAAGTTGGTAATCTCTAAAAAGAATTGATGAATATAAGCTAGTAACTTATGCAAATGAAAGTAAGTTGGTACGCAGATTAGTATTTGCAAACTATCAACAAATTCACAATTTCATATAAAGTGTTAGAAAGTGTTCGCTGTTTTTTCTTTCCCGATAGTTTTCTAATATAAAACCATAAAATTAAGCACTTTACACATTTAATTGGTTTTGGAGGTTTACTTTCTTGATTTAATTTGTCCTCTAAGTCCAATGTTTGTAAGTATTCACGCGTATGTGATGTTTTCATGGGCAGATTTATATGAATTATGCTTTAGACCCCAGTTTTTGAAAAACATTTACATATTCATCCAGCTTTTTTATATTCCAAAGAGTAAGGAAGTATTATTAGGAATTTTTAACAAAAAACCATCCAGCTTTAGGAGCTATATTTACAACAATCATGCTTCTAACCGTGAAATAAGAAGAATGATGAGTAAGTATTCCCAAACACAAGAATTAATGCATCGGCATATATGGAATGATTGAAGTTTACTATTAACCACTAGAGTTTGCTCTAGTAGCCAACCTTCCCACACGAGAAGGGAGAGGTGGAGGGTTCAAATCTCTACCTTCTTGGGGGGTTAGGGTGGGGACGATTTAGTTTCAGATGTAGGTTTTGACTCTCATGTCCCGGAAAAAAGGCAAGGCAAAAATCTGATAGTGAGTGTTAAAATAGAAGTAAAGTAGAATCGGCAAAAAAAAAAAGAGAGTATACTATTAGGTCTGTCTCTATTGTGGACTGATTAACTATCTATTGAAACGTTAGAAAGAATTTTAATATGCTGATATTCCTAAAAGAAATCAAGAATTAGTGATGTGATGAAATAGTTAATGGCTTTTGTTGACATACTACAATAGAACGAAGTCGGAAAACTGATGAACAAAATTATATAGAAGATGGCTCACTTGTTTCTTTCCAATGCTAGATTAGGTCAATAATCTAGGCAAAAATAATGAAAATTGGCTATTGGTTAGTAAACAAATAACCATTGCTTACAATTAAGAGAAAACACCTGAGAAAACGCGGTTGGGTAAGCTTTCTGTTTACACCGGACTAAGAGTATTCAATTTCCCCTCTTGTGCTCATGTGTGGCAAGCTAGAGTCAAGGCAAAGAGGTGCTTATTCCAAGGTTAGGCATATGGGTTAAAGGGATAAAAGATGTGGTGCATGGAGAGGATTTACCAAGATTTATAATCAATGAGATAATACCTTTGAAGAATCTGCTATATTTCAAAAGAGAAATGAGTAGAGGGTGTGTAACCAGATTGGTCTACTTGGGAACCACACTGAACCACCGAAATAACCTGTCCTACAATAGGTTCCAATTTTTTTTGGAATTGATTGAAACCAATGGGGAACAGGTTCCAAGTGAATACTCACTTAGGAATTGGATTAGACTACCCTATCTTGGAACCGATTTTATAAGCTAAAAGGCTATGATCCTAATTTCTATTTCCCCTAAATTCTAATTTCAACACTCTTTCGTCCTTTGTCATTTCTTGGAACTCAACACCAGTCTTCCTTCCCCTAAATTTTTATGGATGATTTGAGAATGGAGTTTTATAATTTATGTTTTATGTTGTGTGTTTGAATTTTTATTTTTTATTTTTGTTTATGTCCATGACGACATGTTCATCTTATGGATTGTTGTTTTTGGTGAATAGAGATTTCTGCAGTTCATCTTTTACTTTGAACTATTTTATTACTCATAACTTCCTATGATTTTGCAGTAAAAAATGAACCAAAACAATTTTAAAAGAAAAGTTCTTGGGTAGACCCTGGAATCAGATTGAAAAAACATAGTAGGTTCTAGGGTCCAAAAACTAAGAACTAGTTATATAACAAGGCAGGTTTCAAGTTTCAGCTTTGGAACTTACTCATCTTAAAACTGATCACCTCTAGGAATGAGGCATCAATTTTAAAGAGAAAGATCTAGATAGTGTTAAGAAACATGTGGATTACCAGGGAGAGCAATGATTACAATATAGGGATGTGACAATTTCTATGGTATCACTTGAATCTATAGTAGTTAACAGATGTTTCAAGGTAAGAACTAAGTGTGAAGCTTTGAGGTGGTCAACGGAGTTGGATGAGCTAGAGCAACAATGGTATACAAATGTTGAGATTTATAATTAGGGATTATTGAAGATGGCTTTTGAGTTGTAGATAGAGAAGACTATTGAGATGTTGCGAGTGGCTCAAAGGAGTCGCATTGGGAAATTCTCTAAACGGTTAAACACATTGTTGGTGAAATCAATAAGTACCCTACTTATTGCATATTATGAATCATTTACTTTGTCATGGTGCACTTGGGCACATGTAGAGCATTAGTCATATGCTCCAAATTATGGTATTGTTGGTTATCAAAGTAACACCATGTAATAGTACTAGGCTCGATGCCTCATATATTGTTGGAAGAATGTGTAAGGCTAATCTAGGTATACATTGTGGCATTGTGAGATGGGTCCTCTTGGACTTGTTTGGGACGACAAATATTAAGTAGTGTTTCAGAGGATGTAATTTAGATAGTATAGCAACAACTAGGTTTGTAGATTTTGCCATGAAAAATATAAAGAATGGTCAATTTCTAAAAAATTATGCCTTTACTTCTTGAGCTGTGTTGTAAGTTGGAAGGCGTTACTAGACACAATGGTATTGCTGATGATTGAGGTTGCAAACATGGTGACAATGGAAGAAATTGAAATGGTGGTGTGGTCTCCTAACTTGATTGGTGATGTTGGTATGGGTCATTGGATTGATTGTTGTCTTGAGTGGAAGCTAGAGATATCACGAGAGAATCAAGATCATTGGCATTGATGTCTCCGTAATAGAGACAAGAATGTTAGGAGACGATGTCACTATGAAGAAGTTTTTTGGAGTAGAAAATCCCTAGGACATGTTGACCCACTTCATTCCTCTTGACAAGACCGAGCTCAGTTGGGACTGAAAGGATGTTTGCTGTGGTTGAGTGCCCATGGGGATGTTGAGAGAGCCAACATAGATGACGAGCAACATGACTTGACCATAAACATTGAGTTAAGGTGGAGAGTGTTATTAATTTTTTGGGGGTAAGTACACTATCAGTGCCAAAACTTGCGTATAGCGCTCACATTGGTGTTAAAAATTTTTGTCGGATCACTTAAGTGTCAAATCAAAAATAAAACGATCACCTTGGTGTCACTAGAGAGAGATTCTGGCCAAATTAAGTACGTGGCTTTTATATTTCAAAAAAAAAAAAAAAAAAAAGTCGCGATGACTTCAAAATGATGCCGTTTTCTATCCTCCTCAAGAAACGACATCATTTTGCCGTTATACGTGGACATCCTCATAGAAACGACGCCGTATAGCTCATAGGGATTGAAATTAGGGTTTCTGTCGCTCAGCCACCGTCGCTTCGCCACCATTGTAGTTGCTTGACCAGGTGAGCAAGGAGAGACTAAGATTGTTGCTCAAGCAAGAAGTGGCAGGAAGAATAGGAGGCGAGGGTGGAGGAGGAGGAGGAAGAAAAGGGGTCAAAGGTGTTGTTGGTGTGCTGGTGGTGGTGGTGGTGGTGGTGATGCCGGTGTCGTTGCCAGTGCCGTTGCTAGTGCCGCTATTGGTGCTACTGCTGGTGCCATTGCTGGTGTTGGTATTTGAGGAAGAAGAAGATGACATGCCTTCTCTCTCTCTCTCTCTCTCTCTCTCTCTCTCTCTCTCTCTCCATTTGGGGATTTGAGGTTTCTAAGTTAGGGAAAAGACACGAAACAATGTCGTTTTGTTGTTTGGATGGCTGACTATACTCTCCAACGAGTCACATCGACTTCAAAAATTAATAAAAAAGTGTCACGTCGGATTTTCGGCCAATTTCATCGGCGTTGGCATTGAAATGATCGTTTTTCAAATTTGTTGGCACTTAAGTGATCCAAAATAAACTTTTGGCATCAAAGTGAGCACCGTACACAAGTTTTGGCACTAATGGTGTACTTATCCCTAAATTTTTTATTTAATTTCTTGACAAATTGGAGTTTGGAACAAAGCATAAAGAACAAAATAGGCCTGAGATGAGTTCGAAGTGTCTTGGTACGAGTGAATAGGACTGTATGACCTGGCCAAAGGCCAAGGCGCTCAACTGGCTATGCCCAGTAGCACGTATTGGGTAAGGGCTTGCGGATCGACCAAGTCTGAATCGAAGCTTAGGAAGTCGCAGGTGCCTTTTGCATTGGCCATTCGGTTGGAGCATGGCTATTGCATAGGCCCTCGTAAACTTGTGTTTAAAGATTCATTTTCGACATATTTTCAAAGGTTACAATTTAGAGCAATCAAAATAAGAGGGAAAATTCACTTCCGAACTTCTTTTTGCCATTTCAGTCATAAACCTTTTGTAATTGTATCAATTCAGGGAAAATTTAGTTGGTTGATGCTAACGTGGACGCCAACTGACACTAGCTATCCGGTTGACACTGATATGGGCAATTTTGAATAATATTTTACTACTACTAATAATAATAATAATAATAATTTTCCTTTTCTTTTTTTCTTCTCTTCCTTCTTTGGTTGTTTTTGCCAACCACTAGGTGAGGGCCATGAAGCCCTTGTTGGCGGCCAACGAGGGTCATGGCCCTTGCCCGACCTTACCTAGATTTGGGCGAGTCCTCATGAGTGAGGTGAATTCATTGAGATTTGGGCGAGGCCACCCCTGCCATGGGCCCACCATGGGTGAAGGTGGCCTCGCTCGTGGCTAGTGAGGTCATGGTCGCCTTCAACCTCGCGTGAGTATCGACCCTCGGCGACCTCAATTTGGAAATGGGAGGTGAGCATCGATCTTAGTGAGCCTCGACTAGAACACCTTCGAACATGGCAAGCCTCGACCTTGCGAGCCTTGGCAATGTTCGGCGACTGTCCCATGATGATCATTTGCCTTAATGCCTAGTGTAGAAGGTAGCCATGGCCTCAACCATGGTCCCCTCAGCCTCACCTAATGGCCGGCGAGCCTCATTGGTCATTATGGGGAAAACAACCAAAGAAGGAAGAAAGGAAAAAAAGAAAAGAAAAAAGAAAAGGAAAAATAAAAATAAAAAAATTGATAAAAATTATTAAAAATTGTTTATGTTGGCACTGGCTGGCCAAAATTAATTATATGGACTAAATTGGCACGATTGCAATAGGTTGGATTTTTTTGGTAATTTTCCCAACTAAGGGTTAGGGTTCTCTTTTTTTTGTGTTTTTTTAGTTAGTTCTTTGTGAGAATTTGTGAGTTGTTTGGTTTACTCAGGTCTTGTTTAGGATTAGGAAATATTTAAGGAATTGCACAATTTTAGTTTTGTAATTTTTCGATTGATAGTGGTTTTTCTGTTGTTGCCTCTTCTTGTGGATATGGGAAATTCTTCGAATTGAACCATGCAAGTATTTTATGTTCTTATTGTTTTTTGTTAACTTTCTTTGGTAATTTGGCCCTCTCGAATTTAGTTTTAAAATTGCACAATTTGTTAGCTTCCGCATTTTATTACTACATATATTTTATGTACTCTAAAGTCAACAACAGCCCTCATGATTTGGTTGAGTTGTTAGGCCTTTAAGATATTATCGGCTATGAAGCGAGAGGTCCTATGTTCGTCCTACCGCCTATACGTTGGGGCCACCCCCAAGATTTACGAATATGTGTGACTCTGCAATTAGTTAGCATGGTTGAGATAAGGGGACTGCCACACCCGATATAGATTAGATGGAAATCCATTAGTTGCTAGATACTCCAAAAATATCGGGGTTAAAAAAAACAGAGAGCAAGGGGGGATTACCTAGTAATATAAGCAAGATAGGGGCGTACGTGTAATATGTCTAGTATTTGTTAATTCTTTGCTTGGTATCTATCAAAACGTCTTTCCGACTGAATGCTTCTCATGTACGCAAGGCCAAATGATCTCAACCGTTAGATAAGGTATGGGTTTGAGGGAAAACCAACCTTCAATCTTTGACAGCAAAAACACTGAGGAGTTCCATCCGTGTTATGCCGTCGACAATACTTTGCTTGCCAGAAAGGATGTTCCTCATATTGAAAATGACCAGATGCATCTACTTGAATCTGTAACCAAGGATAAGAAAATGCGAAAAAAGAAGATTTTGCTTGTGTGTATATGACTATAATCAATGATTGTGCTTAAGGAAAAGTTGTGATGTAAATGAAGGAATAAAGCCCACTCACAGGTTCCCCACAAACGTAGCATGTAGGATGGTGATGCTCATTGTGGTGGGTATTCTGATTGGGATGATACTTGCTCTGATACAAGGAAAGGCGATGAGTACAATTTAACGCGATAATCAAATAGAAATGACGTATGGCCAAACCTCGAGATTAGCAATAACCAGATCGTCGAAAGAATGAGGATGAATGCATTCTGGATGCTGAGAGGCGTGCCTGTATATATAATTATAAGCAAACGAACCATATTCGTGAAAAGGATTTGCTTTTTATTTTACCCCACATCCAATGTTTTTCATCGAGTTACATACAGACAAGCAGAAATCTTGAGAATTTCAGGAAGACAAAAGTGACCATGTATTTTAGTACCTGTTGTCTGGATAAAATGAATATGGCGAAGGTCGGAAGATGCTCGCAATGTCAAACAGAGAGGATGAGCCGATGACCAAACTTTGGTCGAAAGCCTCAGAAAGTTGTTCATCTCTGTGCTGCACTGATGATCCTTCATATTGCACAGGACCGTAGTTTGCCCATCCTGCTCCATAGAGATACTTTCCTAAATCGAGCATTTATTTAACTCTTCTGAATCGGGACCACTGTAATTACAAGGTAAAAAAAGCTATTGTCTCGGGATGAACAATGGTTTTCCTCAGCAAAACACATATGCAACCGCAAAGTCTTGGGTTCTGTACTACTAGATCAGACACTAAATGCATATCCGAAATATAATGTTGGAAAGAATTGCTATGAACTGCCGTGGAACTCACCTTGACCTTCTTCTGAGATTAAGGAGGAATGGGGAACTCTGTGGTATGTTTCTTCACCACGGTCTGTCAATTCATCCTGCACATAGATATTTTCCAACAACTTGAGTACTATGCAAGGATATTTTCAAGAAAACAAATGTCAGGATAGGAGTAGGATATATTTCATATTTGAGAGACTTAATTTCATGGCAGCTATCTTTTTAAACACCCACTCACGATTGTTGCGTGCAAATACAGGCCACAAATGGGCAAGAAAAGAAAGAACACAAGAATGACAATAGTACTCCCAGTCAGAAGATGCATATACCGTGGAGTCATTTACTTCATCAGAATAACGGCGATCATCATCTTCGTAGCTTCCATGGTATTGCTCTCTGGATTTAGAGGAAGAAAGATTGAGCACTCTTTTTAGCCGACTCATAGGAGAGAGTGTTCTGGTGTTGTAAATCACTTTTCGAGTATCACTATCACCAAAAACAGCACTTCCCTGATCCAAATCTACAGAGCAGTACCTCCATAAAAAGTTTGATGGTTACAAGGGTCCTTTAATTTTTCTCATGACTATTATATTTGCTGGTCATTTATCTAACTCCACAATGTCATCTGTATAATGAACTTGGCAAAAATAAAAACAAGAAAAAGCTGCTGCAATGAAGGATCTTCAGCATCTTCTGATAGTCATTAGTTGTATCTAACCTCCTATTTTCTATTCA
Organism: Eucalyptus erythrocorys; assembly: GCA_014182555.1. Taxonomy (NCBI): domain Eukaryota; kingdom Viridiplantae; phylum Streptophyta; class Magnoliopsida; order Myrtales; family Myrtaceae; genus Eucalyptus; species Eucalyptus erythrocorys. The sequence continues at coordinate 21,794,702 of CM024605.1, read as the reverse complement.
AATTGTTTTATCAGTGTATGCTCCTATTTACTGCTTGTGTTTCAGTTTGTATACATGCCAGGGGAGTGTTTTCTGAATCAGAATTGTACTTGCTCCTTAACAACTTCGAAACTTTTGAAGAAAAAATGAAACTTCTAAAAACCATTTTCCTAACGTGTCTATCTCCATAAACGCCCATAAGATTTTTTTCTTAGTTCTAGCTGTAGACAAAATACTCTGGAGTTTCCAACTTAACTGTTGACCCTTCATGTAAGAACTATCAGTGGAAAGACCAACAAATTGGGTAAGGAGTAGCGAAAAAAATAAAAGTGGCTATAGAAGTACCGGTTATTGGGATAAAATGAGAACGGAAAAGGTTGGAATATGTTTGCCTGGTCACATAGGGAGGATTCTACAGCCCAACTTCGTTGGAAAGACTGGATCGGTGGTTCATCTATATCCACCAATTTCAGTTCTTCATATTTTACCCAGTCGGGCCAGTCCTTGGTCATTGCTGCTCCATAGAGATCATCACCTGAATGACATTGACCATTCATCTGAATCAGCATCACTAGACATACATGCTAAAGATACATTGTCGAGTAGAAAGGTTTCTGATGATGTGACTGCAACTTCTGGGTTCTATTTTTGGTCAGACAATGAGAAGAAATATGCATTTAGGAAAATATCAAGCCGCTGTCCAGTGTGGTCTAATTTGTCCTTAAGTTGATGTCGGAGAGAAGTTTCATGAACCACAGTCCAATTTACCTTGACCATCTTCTGAGAAGGAACGAATGTGGGCGATTTGATACTCCGTTTCCTCACCCTCTGATGATTCATCCTGCACATTGATGTTCTACAACTATTTAACACAGTTCTGTTGCAGCTATCAATTGCCAATGCCTTACAAGTTATATTTCTCGTGCATTATAACCACCCATGAATTAACCACAAAAAAATACAAGAATAACGAACAAACCCCATCTTATACTTCTTGTATTACCTCTGTGTCGCTGGGCTTATCAGGACAAGAACGACCATCATCAACCTCACCACTTCCATCAGATCTCTGTCTGGAGTTAGAAGTAGAACCCCGGAGGATTCTTTTCAGCCAACCCATAAGGAGAAAAAGGTATACCACTGTTGTAGTAATAAATCAACTTTCAAGTAACGCTATCACCAGAAAGAGCGCACTCTGACCCAGATTAATAGAGCGGTACCACCATATATAATAGGTTTGATTTGGTAACAAGAATCCTTTTCTCAAGATTATTATATTTGTTGGTGTGCTGGTCATTTGTCTGACTCCATCATGTCAACTCTGTAATGAACTGGAACAACAAACAATTTGTACTATTGTATTCTGCTTTAGAGGTCTTCATCATTTTCTAATAATCTTTAGTTATATATCTAACCTGTTTTTGTAATTCAATTTGTACTATTGCCTACCGATATTATGCTCCCGTTTCCTGTTTGTTTTTTCCTCGCAATAAGTAAATGATTTTATTAGAAAAACTTAGAAACAAACGGAAGACTGCTTCGTACAGCAACTCACAGGCAATTGCAAGCGCCGACTCAGCGAGACCTTCACCCTAATGTGGTGGTTAACCATACTGATGCAGCTTACGTTACAATAGATGACTAAGTCGATGGGTTGGTCGATTTTGATTCCGAAACTTCCATCAAGTCAACTCTGCAAAATGGCTATGTATCAGCCGTCCCCAGATCTTGCATGTTTCTGTTAAAAACCATTCGATGACAGATTCTTTTGCTAGAAACTATTCAAGGTAAGATTATAACAAGGCCACGCAGCTTGAATATGGATGTAATCAAAAACCAAAGTGACCCTGCCCTCCATTAATCATGTATTGGATAAGGAAATTACAATGAGGCTTTTGTCCAATCCAACATGGTTGACGATTGCATTTTGCCCAGGGGTGTTATGGAAATAGAATTGTACATGCTCCTCAACAACTTTGAAACTTTTGAAGGAAAATAAAACTTAGGAAATACATAACCCTAACGTATTTATCTCCATAAAAGCCCTTAAGGTTTCTTTCTAGATTTAGCAGGGAACGTAATACTCTTCAGTCACCAACCGTTGATTCTTCGTGAGAGAACTATCAGAGGAAGCACCAATGACATGACCACAATGTGGTGGTTAAACGAATAAATTGCTTCTCATCTCTTGTTAGATGATTATTAAGTTCAATGGTTGGTCGTGTAACTGTACTTAACTCTGAAACTTCCATCAATAATTCAACTCTTGCAGAAAGATTCTTTTACAGATTATTAGCTATGCATCAACCACCATATTTATACTGGAAAACTATTCAATGAAACTTTGCTGAACACTATCTAGTGTTCCATTATGACAAGGCAGTTAAACTAGCGAAAGCGTGTAAATTTTGAAAATCGGAGTGACCCTGCCCTTTGTTGTAACAATAGATGGTTAAGTCGATGGGTTGATTCACTGTAGTGCTTGATAGGATAAGACTCATTTCTTATTGCAGCTGATTTTGGGAATGGTGCGGTGAACCGGAAAAAGTTGAGTAGAGTAGGATCTAAATGTTGGCTAAGTTAGAGTACTATAGTAAGTGGAGTGATTATCAACACTCTAAACCATCTCTATAGGAATGGCGATCGGAGGGAGAGCATTGATAGATTAAAAAAACCCTCTAACTCATTTGGTTATTCCACACTTGGACACGCTTTATTAATGGTAGATTTCTAGTGTTTCATGCATGAAAATACAAAATACTATTCTTTAGTGTCAACTCCTAAAAAGTGTCGATAGATAACTATGAAATTATAAAGGTTGTTACATGTTTGTGAGTTACAAATAATTTAATGGATGTAATAACCATTGTTTGGCCTAGAACGTGTTAGTAAGGAAAAACACCTCTAACCAAGAGGAAAGTATGGAGGGTGGCAATTCCTGAGACTAACTCGAATATATGGTGAAAAAGACAACACTTAACATCGCCACGAATAGGCGACATACCACGAAAACACAAACGGGTAAGAGGACAAGTGACAGGTCCAGCGGGAGGGAGAAAAAGACAAGGACGTGCGGCTGCGCTTACTAGGAATCTGTGCCAATCATTATTAACTAGAAAAAGACATCAACGAGCAGTTGGGCAGCGTTTTAGCTCAATAATAATATTAGTTTACGATTGAATTATATGTCTCAATAAAATGGGTTTAATTTTTTGAACCAATAGGTAAGAAACCGATTCTTAAAAATAAGTAAACCAAGGCTTGGTGGGTCAAAAGATTCCGGAGAGCCTTGGATTCAAGTGATTATAATATCAAGAGTCTTTGGCTTTTTAGCATCATACAGTGCGTTTAGAAATACTTGGTGGGAAAACATCCTTACGAAATTTTGATTATTTTAAAACTCTCATTTGTATAATATCTATTATGATAAGTACAGAGGGACGGAGCAAAAGACAAGGACGTGCGGCTGCGCTTACTAGGAATCTGTGCCAATCATTATTAACTAGAAAAAGACATCAACGAGCAGTTGGGCAGCGTTTTAGCTCAATAATAATATTAGTTTACGATTGAATTATATGTCTCAATAAAATGGGTTTAATTTTTGGACCAATAGGTAAGAAACCGATTCTTAAAAATAAGTAAACCAAGGCTTGGTGGGTCAAAAGATTCCGGAGAGCCTTGGATTCAAGTGATTATAATATCAAGAGTCTTTGGCTTTTTAGCATCATACAGTGCGTTTAGAAATACTTGGTGGGAAAACATCCTTACGAAATTTTGATCATTTTAAAACTCTCATTTGTATAATATCTATTATGATAAGTACAGATATTTCTGGTGATGTAAAAAAGGATTGTGATCATATCAATGGTCAACTACAAGCTCAGTAAAGACTAGTTACAAAGGTGAAAATCTTGACAAAAGGAGAACAAATTAGACATGATGAAGTGATCATAAGGCTTGGAGGTACTAACATCGATCTACCATCAATGTAACATCTTTGAAGGCTAACATACTCAGAAGGATTTTTGGTTGATATGTCGCCTTTTGGTAATATCCCCTGAGCCATTCTCTCCGCTCACAATAATTTTCCAATTGCTTTCTTGAGGTAAATCTGAATTTATCTCTTTATATTTTTACATGTCTATTCAACTTTGCATACAAGACTAGCGTACACAAGACAATTGTACGTTATGGAAAAGATGAGTTTTCCTCAAATTATTGATTGATTGAACTTCAAAAGAGAATTTTCCGATGGTCATATTTTCAACTAATTTTGGTTTGTTGTCTTTTAATAATGATATTTTATAGTATAGGTGTTGCTATATAATGTTTTTCTCTAAAGTAAAATACTGATATTACCATATATATATATATATATTATGAAATAGTTCATTGGTAACTAATTAAACGTTAACGAATTCATTATAATGTCTGTGACTTACTAACCACACTGGTACAGCTTCAAAGAATTTAGGAACACATACTGGTACGCTCATGACAATATTATTGAATTACTAATCACACTAGTGAAGTGTGTACCATTCAAATTCTTTTGGACATTGCTAAATTCATCACAATGGGAAATCAGTAACCTCGCTGGTAAATTTTGAAGGACTCTGATAATTGATTTATTATTGGGATATCGGTAAATTCATTAACATGTTGGTAGTTTACTAACACAATTGTAATATTTGAAAGAAAGTGATAACTTGTTAATTTATTAGGATTTTGGTATTTTCAGTACAGTGTTAGCAGTTTACTAATCACACTTGTAAAACTTGAAAGAAGTAATTCGTTAGTACATTCCTTATAGCTAACTGCACTTGTGAAACTCGGAAGAATTGGGTTATTTACTAAATTGGAATGGTGGTGAATTTATAGTTGTGTCGGTTGTTTACTAACCAAACTGGTAAAATTTGAAAGAAGTTGGTAGCTTACGAATTCTTAAAATGATGGTAAACTTATTATATTGTTCATAATTTGTCTACTACACTAATTGGTAATTCACTAATTTATTTCAACATTGGTAAATCATGATAATGTTGGTATCTTACTGAGTATTCACTTCGACAAGCAAATTATTGGTCATACACTTTTTCGTTTCAATAGATGTGTCTGTTTTACGAAAATCAAATTAAACTTGCGACCGTATCACAGCCCAATACGGACCATATGAATGCATGAGCATGAGATATGATCTCTTGATGTAAAGCTTAAATTTTGACACAGCTCGACGCGAAGCTTGGGTATTTATCAATTGGTTATTTACGGGTGAAAGAACCAGTAAATCATGATCAGAAAAGTATCAATAAGAGCATCAGTGCGTACATATGAAAGGAAACACATATTGCATTCAAGTTCATAGACTGGAAAGACAATTTACAGGAAAATTTTCTTATTCTAATACACAGCGACATTAATTTCGCATCGCACTAATTATAGGAACTTGTTCGTGCGGTGGGGAAGCTATAAATGTCCAGTGTCAACCACAACTTTTCATTATGCACTGGCTTAGGTGCTGATGGTTTTTTATTAATTAATTTGATGGGCCTAAGTTGGTCCGTTCGCCCATGCTGGGCCGAAAAGCTTGGCCCACAAAATTAGGACCCAAGGATGGAGGGATATGATGAAGGGGTACGTTTCTATTTTTTTGGAGGGACGTATAAAAAGGCGGAAAGAGAGGGAGAAACGTACCTTTTGGCAATTGTTACGTACGTATTCTCCCTCTCCCTCAAAAATACTCTCCAAAAAGAAAAACTAAGGCAAGAGGCGACTCCCTACAATTCTCCAAGGCTAATTGGCGTCATCGGATCGAACAGGACCGGTTTTCTCTTCCTCATATCGGCGTCGGTGTTTAATTTGTGGCCAAACAAGGTATGTTCGATTCTGTGATGTGCTTTAGGATCGGTGATGCATATGAATTTCCCGAGCTCGTCTTCCGCGCAAGTTTAGGAGTTCGATTTAGGGTCGAATCCGGTTTTTGGGGATCCGACAATCCCAACATTGGTATCAGAGCGAGAGTTTATGTTTCCCGATCCTTTTTCATGTTTTTCCCAACCCCTTTCATGTCTGTGAATGTTTCTTTATTGATTTTCGTGAAAAGAAATTCGGCCGGCACCGATCGGGGCAAGAAATCCTAACACTTGAGACTGTTTATGCGATTTTTTGACTTTCTATAAGTCGAAATCGACTTCTGATAGCACTGGATGGAAGGTCTCGTCGAGACGAGCGTGACGAGTGGCGGAACGCCGCCAACGGACACTGGACGCGCCCCCACGCGCAGTCGAAGTGAAGCGACGCGTTGCACGCGCTAACTCGGCGAAGAGAAAGCGCGTGCGTCGCACGCGCGCGCGCAGGCGACGCACGCACGTGCGCCCGGGTGGCCCAAGGCACGCGCCAGCTGACGTCATCGTGACGTCAACTGCACGCGTGCCGCACGTGTCGGGTTGGTCTGTTCGACCCGGCTCGACCGGCGACCCGACCTGGCCCGACCGGCGACCCGACCCGAACCGACCGGCCGATCCAACCGGTGACCCGACCCGTTGACCTTGACCATTGATCGTTGACCGTTGACCGTTGACCCAAAAAAAAAAAAAAGAGAAAAGAATGTGTTTCTTTTTCAATTATGTCTATGTGGATTATATGTAATCCCTATTTGTTCTGCATTTGTTGCAGGAACAATGCCTCCCCTTAAGTTGCGCACGCTTATTCGTGTACATACCGACGAACAAAAGCAAAGGCTTTCAAGTTTGATAGCCGATTTGAATGATTATTGATGGGAGAGCAAGGACATAATAGATCATGTTCTTGAAGTCAACGGGAAAATTCAAAAGGTCATATGGAATGGTCGTCCAATGCCACAGTCTAAGATGGTGCAATATTTCATGAACACCCTTTCACCAGAATGGCAAGGAGTGTTGAATCGCATATGGGATGCCAACAAAGCCGCTTCATATAAGAAAATTGTGATGGAGTTTATAGATGATTATTATTTAATTGTTTACAAAGGAAAAGATCAAGGAATTGAACAAAAAAGGAGCTTTTCCAGTTCGTGTATTAGCTTGGGTTTAGATGTTTCAGTTGTCTTTCTTTTAAAATAGTTTGTGGATACTTTGTGTAAACATTTATTACTACCTGGTTGTTATTGATGTAGCAACTGATATGTAAGTTGTATTATGTAAAAACATTATTATTATATTGAATGTAAGATATTATTTACTTTCTGTTGTTGTTGATTGTTATGAAAAGTTCATAGAAGTTTTTGTAACTTCATAGAATTTAGTTTGCATAAGACAATTATATTAATGACAGTTTTGAGTTAGGATTTTTTGGAGGATGATTGGAAACATAGTGACCTTTTGATTCTGAAGCCTTACTTGAAATTATTTATTAATATGATAGGTTTGTGCAAAGTGGATGCATAAACGATAGGCATTAATTATTCGTGCATGTATGTATAATGTGTTCAGATCAATGGCTTCAGCCACAAAAAGCATAGTTGCCGAGCTGAACAAAGGTGAAAAGCTCAATGGCAACAATTATGAAATCTGGCACATGAAAATCCAATATGTGCTGGAAGAGCAAGAGGCGCTAGAAGCTCTTAACCTAACCATGGAAGAACCTGAAAATGGAACCACTGCATAACACAAGAGAAATAAGGATGCATTCACTGCATGGAAAAGGAAGAACTCCCTTGCTCGCATTACGTTGCTGAGTAGCATGGAAAATGATGTCATGCGAGAGTTCAGGCATTTTGACAATGCCAAAGAAATGTGGGAAGCATTGGCAGCAAGATTTGGTCATACTTCGGTGACCAAACTGAGGCAGCTCACCATTAGGTTTAACTCCTACAAAAAACCTCATGGTCAGACCATGAAGTAACACTTGAGAAAAATGTCAAATATGATAAATGAGCTGAAGGATGCTGGCCATGTTCTGACTGATGAGCAGCAAGTGCAAGCAGTGATTCGTTCCTTGCCTCAAAGTTGGGAGCATATGAAGGTGCACCTGACCCACAATGAAAAAATCAAAGTCTTTGAGGGAGGGGTGAGTCAGGTATTACTCTTTTTTTTTAAGGTTTTCCCCTCAGTCGACAGAACGCTTCCTCTCTTCCCCTCATCTGCGTTCTCTCCCTAAAACAGAAGCGTCCCCTTCTTTCCTCCTCTACTCTTGATCCATTCCACCAAAAATCAACATAACCTCCGCCCCTCGCCTCCATTCAGCAGCAGATCCGCCGCTGTCCCGTCCCAATCCGGAGCTTTCGTCGCCGTTCACAAAGACCCGAGTTGCCGACAGCCTTCTCTCCCTTTCGCTAGCAAAAATCGAGGCAAGTGGCGGTTCTGTTGCGCTATATTGCATATCAACGCCCTACTCGCGTATCCTCCCTAGGATTAACCAGAACTTGGGTCTGTTTGTGTGTCGATCGAAGCTCGATTGAATGACGTACATGCGTGGGTTTGTTGGGTAGGTGCTGAGTGGTGCTGATCGTCAGGTTAGAGGGTGTGGATTTGGTAGGTTGAATTTCGTTAGGCGATTCAATCCAGGTTCGATATTAGTTGAGCTGGAAATATTGTTAAATCGCTTTGTCGTGCATGTGAATATTGAGGAGCTGAGACTGTTTTGAGGTTGAAAGATGGGTGGATTGTTCGGATTTCACATGCATCTAGTTGATTCTTCGAATTTCAGTCAAAACAGATTTTGGTAACTATAAAATCGTGAGGAATTCGGCCATTGTTTCAGTTTTTGGAAGAGAAAACCTCCTGACTTTTGTTGAAGCTCCAATTACTATGGCACCAGTTTCAAACGTTTTAAAAATCGCACGGTGCTTTCCAAAATTTTCGGATTTTGTATTGAATTTGCCAAACCAGTGTTGGTCGGGTTCATATTTCGGCTTACTACATGATTGTCAAATTAAGTTGTCACTTTTGAACAAAGTTTTGCATTGAAATGAAACCTCCCGACCCTCGCTGGAATTTTTATATATAAACCGAGGCACCGTTCATCAACGTTTCAAAAAGAAAAGGAAAGGTTTTGGCGCTTTCGGAACCCCAATCTTTGATGCGAACCCATTTTTATAAAATTATGAAGTTAGGAGTGGGGTTTAAATTCACCAATGTGCTGAACTCAAGTTGTTTGTGTTAATGACTCTTCTAAATTCTTAGACAAGTGTTGCAAGCATGATTTATAAATTGCATATGATTTTGAAATGCATTTGGAGATTTGCCGTGAGAATGGACCTACGGACTTTGTTGTTTCACAGCTGAGTTTTGTTCAATGGTAACTCAAAAATACTTTAGCACACGATTTCAAAACCGATCATTGTTGTTTTGAAAATGGTTTTGGCATTGGAACAATTGATTGAGATATCATGGCTGAGATGTGGCTGAGATGTGTTGTGAATGCCATTGGACCCTCTCTGTTTTTTTCAATTTCTTAGCTTTTGCTGTGGTTTGATCTTGAGCAAAAACAGAGTATGTTCTATGGATTTTGGTTGTTGAATTGAAATAAGAACTCGAGGATCTAGCTATGGTGGATTTTTGGAAGTGAAGAGGCTGTAAGATGGTGTAATCCACTTGTAAACACTTGGCTGTGGGCGTTGGATGCTGAAATTCAAAGAGTATGAGTAGTTTTCTTTAGGATAGTATACTGTTTTTGCAGAAGACAGTATGACCTTCAGTGATTTCATGAATTTTCTGTATTTATCTAGCCAAAATTTGATTTCGAATCCTTAATGAAAATTTTAGGGCACATCTTCTGGAACAACATATCAAAAATTTAGAACAAATGGACAAGATTTAGTTGGTGAAACAAATTTTCTTCGGTAGGTACTGAATCTGGAATTTACTGCAGAATTTTGAGAAGATAGAAAATTACTGCTCTTAATACATTGAGATTTAGGCTTAGGTTCCTTCACAAAAAATGTTGATCTAGATCCCCTCTATAACGTACTGAAATTTCGTAATTTTCTGATAAGGATTGATGCACTTAATGTTTCTGTGAACAAAACTGCTCCTTTTAGCCATAGACTGCTTGGTTCGGAATATGTATTAGTTGTTATTTCTTGTAAGTGATTCTTAATTGGATGAGACTGTTGGTGCTGCAACAAGAAAATTGCGAGTGTGTGAAGTTGACTAAGAGCCAATGTGAGACCCCGGGTGTCGGGATGCCTAGAGAGGGGTGATGAAGAGTAGCAATATTCTCTCCAGAGGTCTGAGAAGGACTGAATAGCTTCTCAGGGGACCTCATGATGCCAGGTTGGGTGCGAGAGGATTTAGGGTGGAGTGTCGCCTCCCCCTGGGTGATTGTTGCAGCTAGATTATGTGGATACAGCGAACTATGATATGTTTACTTCTTTGCTGTGTTATTATCCAAATTTCAAGTTAGGATTAACCGGTCACTTGTTGAGTTTTTAATTGAAAAACTCACACTTGCTAAATTTTGTTTTCTTCAGACTAGAAGATGGCCTCGGCACCACCTGCACCACCTGCTGCAACCACTACCATCTTGTATGGCGCTCCTGCAGACTTCGTGTGGCGCCAAGAGGACATCCAGGACCGCCAATTCTCGGGAGTAATCTTCGTCAAGTGCACGTCATGCTTGACGGTGGATACCGGGGCGCCAAACGGGCCAGCACACATGGCCTTTGTCGCCCTTTACGCTCAGGTAGACGGCCGACTAGTGGGACCTCTAGCGCTATACGATGATGGGCCGGGGCACGGTGGTAGTCCTGTTGGATAGGTGGTGGCAGAGGAGTGCTAACGTGTGGGCAAGTTTTGTTTTTTTGGCTGTTTGACGGCGTGTAAATACTCCATGAGAGGCGGTTACTGTTTGTAGTTTACAGTGTTTTTTGTAAAAATCCCCCTCTTAATCTTACCTCCCCACATGTAAAGGAATCAAGTTTGGTGATAACAAAGAGCCAAGTAGCTCAGTTTCTGATGACATATTACTTGTTTGAGTTTTATTTCACAACACTTAAAGTGCAATCAAATCTAGATGAATCATTATGTGTGAGATCCAGGGTTGTTACAGTCATGTTCTCTAAGAGTGGCAAAAGGAGTTACTAGAAGATAACTTAGCCCACAATATGGTGCAACATTTGATTACCTAGGGTAGGAACTACTGTAGAGAGTTTGAAAATAGGATATGGAAGAGCCTTTCTAAATCGAGGCCAATATTCTGAACCGTCGACATTATCACTACGATGAGTGAGGGCACTATTGGAGAGATTACCTGATGTAGAAATGTAAAGTCGTTAAGGTGAAGTCTACAGGCGATGGCAAAGTTGTTAATACAATAGCTAATAGTCCAATGATGCCAATGACATGTTAGCAGTCACTACGAATTTGTCGAGTGGTGATTGGGGGCTGGACGTTCCTATCATGTGACTTTTGATAGGAATTGGTTTACTACCAATCAACATACAGAGAGTGGTAAGGTGCTTATGGGAAACAATGCTACATGTGAAGTACTTGGGATTGGAATAGTTCATATTAAGATACACAATAGAGTGGTGAGAACGTCAAGTGATGATTGGGGGCTAGACTTTGATGTTCCTATCATGTGACTCTTCATAGGAATTGGTTTACTACCGATCAACACGCAAAGGATGGCAAGGTGTTTATGGGAAACAATGCTACTTGTGAAGTACTTGGGATTAGAACATTTTATATTAAGACACACAATAGAGTGGTGAGAACGCCAAATAATGTTGACATTATTGGAGTCTATAAAGAACTTGATATTTTGACTACTCATGATAAGTTTGGATATCGAAGCTTTGCTAAAGGTGGAACTTTGAAGGTTTCTCAAATTGTATTTACTATGATACGGGGGAATAATAATGACTAACTCCTTTGCTAAATTCTCTGAGATTTTAGTTCGGCACATTACACAGTCATGGCGTATGAGACTCAGACACATGAGTGAGATATAGATAACTGTTTAGAGGCAAAGAGGTTTATTAGAAGGTCACCAGATTGAGAAGCTAAACTTTTGTGAACACTAAAACAAGAGTAGTAGGTGGAGAGTGAAGTTTAGTATGGTCGTTCACTCTAACTCAAAGATTGTTGGTTATGTACACTTAGACTTATGAGTTGCTCTCAAATTTTGTCCTGTTAAATATGACTCGAGTTTGAGCGTTTGCTATAACGCGAAATTCGGTGAACTCGCGAAGGAATTACAAAAGGAGGAAATAAAAGGAATTTTTCTCCTTGGCGTGAAGCTGCTGCAAATTTGTCGAAGCCTGTGCTGTGCCCGTAGAAGGAAAGATGAAGTTCACGCGCATGAAGAAGACAAATAGAATGTTGGTGGGGCCCAAGGTTAAAGGTTTGACCTTGGGCACATGCATACACACGCAATTTCACACGTATTTCCTATTTGGCCACACAAATAAAAGAGGAAATAATCCTCTGCAGGCGTAACAAGCAAGGGGCAAGTGGGCCCTCGATGGGCACACCTATAAGAGGCTATTTTTTGCAGGTCTTCGAGTGAGAGGGTTTCTCTTCTTTTCGGTGTGTGTTGGTGCTGCACCCATACAAGAGAAAAAGGAGGAGCCGCACGTCTACAAGCCGAAGCGCGATCAAGAAAAGGAGTTCTTTTTTAGCGTTTGTTTTGAGCTTGTGTGATAATTTTATATCGTGAATTTATACCAAGTGAGTTGTTTATTTATAAACACTTTGGGTTTGGGATAAATTGGGGTTTGGGAAACACCGAGAGAGTGTTTGAGTGACTTGAGTGTGTAATCTCCTTGTATCGCTTGATCTATAGTGAAATTCGCTGCTGCTCTCCCCGTGGACATAGGTCTTTACGACTGAACCACATAAATCTGTGTCCGATTTATTTTCTTCTTTTGTCTATATTATTGTTCGATCGCTCGCCCTATCGCAACACGTCCAAGGACATTGTCTATAGCAGCTGACAAAGTGCAATAGATGTAACTATATCTACATAATCGCTAGATTCTATAGTAGCTAACAGTTGTTCTAAAGCCACTACTTATGGAGCTTTGAGGTAGTTAGCAGAGGTGGATGAGATAGAGCAACATTTGTACAATCGTATTGAAGTAAATAATTTGGGTGCAGTAAAAGATAGTTTTGAGTATGCAAATGTAGGGAGTGATGACTATTGGAATATTGCAAGTGGCCCAAAGGAATTAGCCTCAAGGCGCTTCAATATGCAATCAAGAAATTTTGTAAGCAACCCTTAGTAGCAAATCATAAATTGTATACTGCCACTTTGTACTTGGATGGAATGGGAGTATTTGTCCCATGCTTCACATGCTAGTACTATTAGTTGTCTAAGTTATGTCGTGAAGAGTACTACATTTGATCTATCAAATGCAATCGTCAAAATGTATATAGTTAATATAAATTAAATGGAAATGATGTGAGCTAGATCCTCCTAATTTTGTTGGTGACAACTAACATGGGGGAATGTTTTAGAGGATGCAAATCAGTTAGTGTGGCAATAACTAGATTTGCAAATCCAATTCACATAAGGAGCCTGAAAGATAATCAATTCTTTAACAATTATGCATTTGTTTCTGTTAATTGCATTGTGAGTTGGAAGGCATTGGTTAGAGATATAATGGTTTCATTAACGACTAAAGCAAGAAACATAGTGACAACGGAATGAGTTGAAGAGGAAGGTATAGTTTAATGACTTAGTTAGTGACGTTGGTGTGAAACATTGGGTTGATGTGTTGTTCAGTGGAAGCTAAAGATATCACTAGATAATCAAGTTCATTTGGGATCGAAATTAGTGCATTAGATTTAGCAGGTTAGGAGAGGATGTCACCTTGAAGAAGCTTCTTACATTGGATAATTCGACACCTAGACCCCTAGAGTGCCAAAAGTTGACATAAAATGACACTTAAATGCCAAAAGTTATGAAAATGACACTTAAGTGTCAAAATCGAAGCAAAATGGATCACTTAAGTGCCACCAGCAAGAAAATCCAACCAAAACGCTAACATGGCAATTTTCGACAAGCTGCGCGTAAAACGACATCATTTCGTATGATGATTTGACTAAACAAGTGTCAAAATGACGTTGTTTTCGTATAATTTGAATTTTAATATAAAAATTAATTAAATTAAATTTTTTTAAAAATAATAATTTATAATAATTTTATTTTTTTATTTTTTTAAAAAAAAATGGAGGAGGAGAAGGAGGAGGAGGAAGGTAGCCGGCGACGAGAGGGCCGAGCCCTCGCCGCCACCGCCTCCTTGCCGTTGCCGGAAGGTGGGGGAGGGTCGGTCGGGGCCGCCGAGCCCCGGGCGAGGGCCGACAACCCTTGCTATCGGTCGGCCGGGGCCACCGGCCCTCGGTCTAGGCTCAGTGGCCTCGGCTGACCCTCCCCCACCTTTCGGCGACGGCGGGGAGACGATGGCAGTGAGGGCTCAGCCTTCACCCACCGGTTGCCTTCCTCCTCCTCCTCCTCCGTTTTTTTTAATAAATAAATAATAAAAATTATTATTATTATTTTGTTTTAAATTTAATTTAATTAATTTTATATTATATTAAAATTTAAATTATGCCAAAACGACGTCGTTTTTGTGTGTGTTTTGCTGATTCAGCATTCTGGCAAGCCACGTAAGCGAGAAAATGAATAAAAAAATGCCACCTAAGATTTCCGATGAGGCTTGCCGAATGTGGCACTCAAGTATCCCATTTTTCAAAAAAGGTGGCACTTAAGTGCCACTTTCGTAAGTTTTGGCACTTAAGTGCTCATTTGTGCCAACTTTTGGCACTTGAAACGTTCTTTTGCCGGATAATTCTATGAACATGTGAACTGAGTTCATTCCCCTAGATGCTTGAGATGGTTGAGTGATTGTCAAAGCATTAGGAGAGTCGAAATGGATAGTGAGCATTATTCCTTGGCTCAAAAGTCGAGCTAATATGGAGATCGTCAACAATATGTCTTGAGTTTAATTAGATTTCCTAGTTTGAATAGGTTCCTTGAAAGGGATTTCCTATTTTGGATATGTACACGCACATATATAATAAAAACCTTTATGCTAATATTAGATACAAAAAAAAAAAAAAAAAAAAAAGGAGCATCATATTTTCTCTATGAATTCAATTTGAGTTATAGTGAGATAACATTAGTGGGTTTGCTTCGGATGTAGTTGGGGTTTGGAGACACTTGAGCAATTATAAACTCTATACTCCCTAGATTCAAAATAGGTTTTGTAGTGGCTAGCTTTCCTTGTGGGAAAATTGTCAACACTTAGACCAAATCATGTAAATCTTTAGTGTTTTATATTATTCATTGTTAAGTTCTCTAGTAATTTTGTTCTCTCATATTTGACTTGAATTGTAAGATTTGTTAGATTCGGTGTTATTTTCACAACATTTGTTGTAAAGAACACATTGGAAACCCGATGCAATTAGTTAGGGAGATCGTAAAGAAAGAGAACTTAAGTTCTAGTTTGTTAGCATATCTACTTGAACTCATCTTTACTATAAAGATTTAAGCCATTACATGATGGGCCAACTATGATATATAAATTGTTCTTCAACACCAGTTCTTCGATATAGTTTCTAACACAACTCACACATTCATCTCAATGATCTCCTCCTTATGCATGAGCATAGTATTAGATTTGCTTCCTCTTAATTCACGTATCCTTCAGCACTAACATTATCTCAACCTGAATTTCAAAACATCACCAACCAATGCAAACATGCCTTTTGCCCATGGTCTCCTACACAAATCCGTGATGGCAAATTGCACTCAACAACCACAAAGATTCATGGGATTCCTTATTCAATTCGACCCACAATAAGCCATCGACTTTGATATCAGTTGCGAGTGTAGTAGAAACTCGATACCTTAATCTTGGGAGATCACCAAGAAAGAGCCTAAGTTCAAGCCTGTAAAGATATCCATTTGGAATCACTTTCACTAAAAAACTTAAGCTAATGAGTAATGAGCTAATTAAGATATATTAACTACTGCACACCACATTGGCTCTCCGATAGTGCATTTTTCTAACACAACTCACATATGCATCTCATCGGCAATAATATAAAACGAGACACAAATCTTGGAAATTCTAATCTACAACTTTTAAGTAGGCTTTCTTTTTCTATAGGTGTTTAATACTGTGCTAAATGATTAAATTTTGTCTATTAGGATCACTATAACCAATGTAGTTTTTGTGGTTTTATGGTGCAAGGGCTATTTTTGGCAATTGATTTTGAAAATTCCATATTCCAATTGCCAAAATCCCACACTTAAAGATGTGTGGTCAAGAGATCACTCGCCTTCTTAGCATTGCTTTTTCTTCTTCTTCTTTTAACTTTAATTGGAAATTAAGAGAAACTTTAACCTTTTATGTTTATGACTTTTTGCCAAAATACAATGATGTGGCATTTGCTAAGGATAATTGCCAAAACTACTTTAACTTTTTCCGTCAAAAACTCACACCTACAACCTAGATGAAAACACTTAGGAAGATAACACAAATGGTCCGTAAACTTTAAACTAATTTAAATGTGGTCCATGAACTTTTAATTTGTTCATATGGTCCCTAAATTGTAACTCAATGTGCAACGTGATTCTTGAACTTTTGATACATACTCAACTTAGTTTTTGAGTTAAATGAAAATATGTAATATTATCTCTAAACTTTAATTAATTGAAGGATGATGTTGAATATTTTCACATAGTTTAGGGATTAAGTTGAACATATAACAAAAGTTCAAGAATTACATTGAATAAATTAAAAGTTGAAAGACCATATTGCACATAGGGTTAAAGTTCAGAAACCACACTGAACAAACTAAAAATCATAGACCATATTGTATATTAGGCTAAAGTTTAAGAACTATTTGTATTATTATCTCAAACCAACTTACCCCCACAAAAGACACTAAAACACCTATAGTTCTTGTGTACCACGTCCCCTCTCCCTTCATGAGTATCGTCTAGCTTGTCCACCATTGCCAGTCTCAGAGGCTTCACATGCCATTGGTAGGAGCGTGCAAAAGAACTAGAAATCACTTGGACCGCCGAAAACTAGACCGAACTGACCCCAATTCAACGATTCTCGTGGGGACCGCCCAGAGTCCTAGTTCTAATTAATGGGAATTAATGAGTACCAATCCAATTCCCAGTTCCAGGTGTGGAAATTATCCACCTACCCATTCGAACCAAACTAGTACACATATATATTCTTCAAATTTCATCTATTTACTCTATCTTCAATTAATACAACACACACACATAAATACACACACTCTCGCCCCCCCTCCCCCTCTCCCTGTGTGTCCACTCTTGCTGCATTGGGTTCCAAGAACCTTCAAAGAAAATGTCTGTTGCTATACTCTGCTTTATGTTCTTGATTTTTTTACTATACTTCACTATATGTTCATTATCTTTCATAGCTTTGTTGGATCGAATCTCTTCAAACTATGTTTTTATCCATTCTCTCTCTAGAAAAATGTAGATCGTCACTCCACCATCTTCACTCTCTCAACCCACTCTTGCTTCTCCTTTCTCCCACTCCACCTCATTGTCGTTGTACTCATCCTTGTCCTCATCCGCCCTCTCACACCTTTGCTCCACCCTACCTAATGACCCGTGCTTGCCCTTCCCCTCCTTCTTTGCCCCTCCCTACCCCTTCTCTACCTCCCCTAGCCGATTCTATGGACCCACCCAAGAGCCGAACCAAACCGGAGGTCCACCCAACGGGTAGCTCTATCGAATAAACTGGCAGTTCTCAGTTCCATTTTTTCTAAACCAGTCTTTATTGGGCGTTTCCCTATTCTAAGGTGAGAACTACCCATTCAGACCATGCTCATCCCTAACCATTGGCAACCATAAGATGATGCTGAATAGCTATCGATATATCTTGTCATACTCACTTTTACTCAAACACTTGAGCTGATGAGTTATAGATCAACTATGATATAATAGTTGCTAACTTATACCACATCCCTAATGAGAAACTTATTTTGCTTAACACCTTCACATGTGCACCTCAACAAATATCCTTAATACATAGAAGTCTCATGTGTAATGTTTACTACTTCTTAATCCAAATATCTTACCGTACCAACATTATCTCAATTTGAGTCTCTATCTTAGCTCAGTCAAGTTCGGCAGATGTTGGTGTGGACAATATTTATCCTTTAGACACTACCTCAATCACCTTGCCAAACTAAAAGTTGGATGGCAAGCTAGGGGATATCATTTGTCATCTCAATTAGGGAGGCACACCTAAAATTTCTTCTTTTGAAATATTTAATGAAGCAGCTATACACATTGGAAGTGGGTCATCAATCAAATATTAGCTCAAATATCAGGCCACACAATAGACTCCTTGTACTTTCTTCTAGGAGATCACCCAGACAAAACCCAAATCTAAGACCATCAACATATATAGTTAGAATTAGCTTCACTCAAAATCATATGGTCTACTTCACCTTACACTAAATTCCTAATATAGGACTTTCGCCTAATGCTCTCACACTTGCATTTCAATAAATCTGTTCTCACAAACGAATATTATGAAGTAGAAATCCAACATCTTCATTCTGGGAAGGGGGAATGCCGAGTAGGAGTGAAATTCTAAGCCCGTCAATATACCTAGTAGAACACACTTTTACTATGTGGTTAAGTTGATGAGTCATAAGTCAAACATAATACAATAAATACTTCACCTTATACTACATTCTCAATGTGGGACTTCTTTTATGTAACACCCTCACATGTGCACTTCAACATATAGAAATGAAAGAAATATGCACTAAGTAGAATCTTGTGATCCATTGGAAAAATGATTTTGATGACTTATCGCCTCTTCTTCGCACTCTTTCATGAATGAAAATATTTTTGCAAGACTAGTAATTTAATGGATTATGCTAAGCATATAAAGTGTAAAGATTCATTCGCAACATGTCTAATAGTCTTTGTTAATTGAGTTATTAAGAAAATAAATATGAATCTGGGGAAAACAAGAACCTTCAAGTGCGAGCCATGCATGCATCATCTCATGAGCAAGGGTCTCCCCTGTGTACAACCTAAAGATATTTCATTTTTGGTCAGTATCTATTTAATTAAAAATGATTATTTGATGGAGAATATTTCGACTATAAAAGGGAAAAGAAAGCTACCTTGCACAACCATCTAAAACCATTATCTCTTTTATATTAGAGTAACCGACTAGCTTATGTTGCTCTCTTTTCACCGTCTAAACATGAAAAAGAAATGAGAAAAAATGTCACTAGAAAATCGACACTTATGCAAAGTAATATGGAAGTAATTACTTGTCATATCTAGATGGTTTCCCGAGAGCTTAAATTTTTTAAACCAAATGGGATCTAAAGTTCAACAGATCATATTTAGAAAATTCAGATTGGAAATGTGAACTATTAGAGAAAAAATTGATAGGTATTTTATATGTAATCCACGGAATAATCAACACATACAGTATGTATAACAGGTTCTGTATAGAATCTTGTTTTTCCGAGCAACTCTAAAAGCACAAGGATGGATCCAAGGTTGTCACATACTCAATGGTGTCCCTATTAATGACAAAATAATAAGGTAACTAATGTTAAATACTTTGTTGCAAAAATAAGCAATCGAATTATAGAATAAACAACACAAAGAAAATAAAACAAACACCAAATTTACTTAGTTCAGTCAGTGTGACCTCTGTTCACGAGAAGAGTAGAAAAAGATTCCATCATAAATTAGATAAAAGAATGGAGATTACAACCATAATTGAATAATTCAAATATATTCAGTGTGTCCCACCCCTAATTACGCTTAATGACTCACATATTATTTAGTTTCACAATTTCTCATGACATAATCTTTAACCTCACAAAAGAATTACAAAAATTTTAGCACAAGATTCTAGTTATCAAACTCTAATTAATTAGTATTTTATTTTGAAAAGGTTTTTCGAGTATTATTACGAGAACTCCAACAATTAGACAAGAGCCTACTTTGAAGAATCACTACACTTGCAATATACATGTATATAATGCAAAGACCTAACGGGATTTGATCAAGTCAAGTCCATTTTCCAATTCCATTTTTGCTTGGCCAACAAGAAAAAAATTTGATAACAATTTGATAACAAAAAAAAAAAAAAAAGGAAATTGTTGTCCAACATGGACTCTAACCCTAACAAAAGAAAATCTGAATTTCCATGGCATACATTTGGAAGTCCACACATAACATTTTATCTTGGATTGAGTTGTTTTTTCTCGAGCTCAAACTCGAGACATTTTAACATACTCGATGGTGTCACATACTCTGAAATCACCCAGATAGCTAAGGTTGTCACATGCATATAGAAAATACACAGAAACAACAAACTAAGAAGATGAGCCTATACAAATAATATATTGAATCAGGACAATTTATCTTGAAGCTTACCTTCTTTCGGACCCCACATTCTTTTATACCTTGCCTGTCCACCACGTAGAGTGGGATTGTTGGCTGGTGCACTTTCATGTCCAAATGTTCATAAAACTTTCAGATCTCGCGCTCGAGAGGTTTACAATTGTTAGAGTCCATTATTGCGGAGTCGAGACATTCTGGGCATAATTGTCGACCTTCATTAAAGGTTGAATAAGTTGTTCCTCTAGGCTGCAAATATTTTCCCAATTAATTTATTATGAGCAAGCTCCATATTGTTATAGAGGGGAAAATTTTTTTAATGTGAAGCTAATTGATGTGTCTTAATTGGATATCAATCAATGTGCTTAAAATCATAACTCCACCTATGAGTTTATGTCAAATTGCAATAGCTTAGGGTTAGCAAGCTTTCTTGTCATACTAGTTATGAGCCTGTGCCTTTGGCATGATATCAATATGAACATACTTAACTATATGTTTGAGCTGTATAAAGGTTGATGGAAGAGTCAAACCGCAAAATTTAATGTACCAAATTAGTGTTAACCCACAATCAAATCATGGTTATTTGTTGATTTGTGGCTCAAATTTTGATGAATCAAAATTTGGAAAGGAGCCCACATATCATGATAGAGTTAGAGGTGTTGGAGGTGTAGGAAACTAGACACCTAGGCGCTCGGCCACACATGGTGGAGAGCTTGGGAAGTTGCTTAGATACCACCTTTTGGCATTGGCTTTCAAATAGTTGGTAGACCCCCACACAAATCTTCATAAATTAGATTTTAGAGTAAGTTCTTCGTGAGATATTGTGACTTGACACTTGTGGCTTTGCTTGGGTGTAAGTTAGACTAGAAAACACTCAATTGTTTGAATGATTGTAACTTTAAGATTCGTTGATTCATAGTAGATTCTTTGTGCCTAACTCCCCATGGATGTAGTTACCAATTTGGATTGAATGGCATGAGTCTCCAATGTCCTATTGTTCTTTGTTTATTTTTTTTATTAATTGTATCTTGTAGTGTTGGATATTGAATTGCATGATCTATAAGCTTTCGTGTTATTTCATGACAATTAGTATCAAAGCTTGTATTTGGTTTTTTAAAATTGATTTGGGCCTTTTCCTTATATGATACCTGTTTGAGTATGATTTGTTTTGCAATCATGCCAAGAGTGAGGATTGAAATTGAGAAGTTCAATGAGAAGAATAACTTTGGTTGAGTAGTATTAAGAAATGTGCTTGGTAAAAACTCAAGCTTTGACGAAGGCATCGGATGGCAAGGATACTTGAAAAGACAAGAGAGGTTGATAAGGTTAAGCTGAAGGAGAAGGCGATTAGCATAATCCTAGCGAATTTATCAAAAGATATTTTGATTGAAGCAACTAATGAGATGTCATAGTATTGTTCACAAGTTTGAGGCCTTTAATGT
This sequence comes from Eucalyptus erythrocorys, assembly GCA_014182555.1. Classification (NCBI taxonomy): domain Eukaryota; kingdom Viridiplantae; phylum Streptophyta; class Magnoliopsida; order Myrtales; family Myrtaceae; genus Eucalyptus; species Eucalyptus erythrocorys. Next base: position 21,772,920 of record CM024605.1, on the reverse strand, counting down.
GAAGAAAGGTTGAACAATTGCTTGTTTCTACTCAGAATGACATGTTAATCTCATATGGTTGAAGGAATATTTATTAAAGCCATTTAAATTTGTTTAACATGTTCATAATGGATTTGAAGAACATTAATGAGGCCTTACTACTGAGAAATAGGGCATGATGTTTGGCATCTCTATCATCTAAGGGTGGTGGCAAGTATATATTGTTCTTTTTTTTTTTTTATAACATTTTGAGGAAAGTTTGGATTTGTGTTCATAAATACATGATTGAGGAGTTTAGTCAGTTCAAGTCATGGAAAACAATGATCGAAAAGCAGATAAATGGAAGAACATGTGCTTGATAACTAACAAAAGGTCAGAATTCTATTATGAAGAACATAGCCCGTTTTGCACAAAGGAAGACATAATGAAACACGGCACTATTGTTGACATACTACACCATAATGGAGTTGTAAAACTGATTAACAAAACTATATAGAAGATGGCTCACTTACTACTCTCCAATGCTAGATTAGGTTGAGAATTCTAAGCTACAGTAATGAAAATTATCTATTAGTTAGTGAACAAATCACCATTACTCATAATTAAGAGGAAACTTTTGAGGAAATGTGGTTGGGTAAACTTCTATTTACATTGGACTAAGAGTATTCAATTGCCTACTTATGCTCATATGAGGGATGGTGCACCAGACCCAAGGGCAAAGATGTGCTTACTCCAAGGCTATGCATATGAGGGGAAGTGATAAAAGTTGTGGTGCACCAAAAAGGATTTACCTAGGTTTATTATCAACAAAGATATTAACTTCGAAGAACATGCTTTGTTTCAAAAGAGGATTGAGGCATCAATTGTAAATAGAGATTTGGACAATGTTAAGAAACATGTGGTGTATAATGGAGAGCGAGATGATTATAATGTAGGAGATGTGACAATTTTTATAGTATCACTTGAATCCATAATAGCTGGCAAATGTTTCATGGCAAGGATTGAGTGTGAAGCTTCGAGATAATCACAGGAGGTGAATGAGCTAAAGTGAAAATGGTATACCGAGGTTGAGATTTATAATTACAGATTAGTGAAGATGGTTTCATGAGTTGTAGATAGACAAGACAATGGAAAAGATGTTGCGAGTGGCTCAAAGGAGTTACATCAAGAAATTCTCTAAATGGTTAAACATGTAGTTGGTGAAGTCAATAAATACCTCATTTACATTATCACTAGGCAATTGGGTAAAGGTAGAGCATTTGTCATGGGCTCCACAAATGCTAGTACTATTGGTTATGTAGGTAATGCCATGTAATAGTACTAGGCTTAATACTTCATATACTGTTAGGAGAATGTGTAAGGCTAATCTAGGTATACATTGTGACAATGTCAGATGGATCCTCTTGAACTTGTTTGGGATGATAAATATTAAGTAATGTTTCAAATGATGTAGTTCAAATAGCATGGCAATAACTGGGTTTGGAGACTCGGTCCAAGAACCTGAAGAATGGTCAATTTCCAAATAAGTATGCCTTTACTTCTTGAGTTGTGTTGTAGGTAGGATGGTGTTGTTGTCAGACATGGTGATATTGTCGATGATTGAGGCTGCAAACATGGTGCAATAGAAGCCAGAGATATCACAGAATGATTGATTAGTGATGTTGGTGAGAGTCATTGGATTGATTATTGTCTTTTAGTGGAAGCCAGAGATACCATGGGAGAATGGAGATCATTGGTGATCCATATTTCTGTATTAGAGATAACAATGTTATGAGAGGATGTGACTATGAAGAAGCTTTTTGGGGCATAAAATCCTGCAGACATGTTGACCAACTTCATTCCTCTATACAAGATCGGCTCAATTGAGACTTCAAGGATGTTTGTAGTGGTTGAGCACCCATGGGGATGTTGGGAGAGCTAGCGTAGATGACAAGCAATATGACTTGACCGTAAATATTAAGTCAAGGTGGAGAGTTGTTAAATTTTTGGCTGAATTCCATGCTAAATTGGAGTTCGGAACATAGCACAAAGAACAAGATAGACCCAAGACTAGTTAGAAGTGTTTGGGCACGAGTGAACAAAGACCGTATGACATGGCCAAAGGCCCAGGCACCTAGCTAGCAGTGCCCAGAAGCACATACCTATTGGGCATGGGCTTGGAGACCAGCCAAGTCTGACCAAGGGCTCAGGAAGTGGCTTGGAAAGTGGAAGGAGCCCAACAATTGCGTTGACCCTTGCAAACTCGTGTTTAAAATCTAATTTTTGATGTATTTTCAAAGGTTACAATTTAGAGCAATCAAAAAAAGTTGGGGTTATCTTTCTATGTGTTTTTTGAGTTAGTTCTTTGTGAGATTTAGCGAGTTGTTTGGTTAACTTGGGTGTTATCCGAGACTAGGAAACATTCATGGAGTTTTGTTTGGTTGAATAATTGAAGGAGTTGAGTGATTGCAGTTTTGTAATTTCTTTTTTTTATTAACAGTGGATTTTCTATCAATTGCTTTCTTCGTGAATGTAGGAAATTCTTTAAATTGAACCTTGTAAATATTTGGTGTTTTATTATTATTTTTTTTGTTGACTTTCTCTAGTGATTTCACCCTCTCGAGTTTGATATTTGCACAATTGATTAGCTTCCACATTATGTCACTACATAGATTTTTATGTACTCTAAAGTCAACCAAAAGTAGAGGGACAACCCTCATGATATGGTTGGGCGGTTAGGCCTTAAGGCATTTTCGTTTTATGAAGTGAGAGGTCCTAAGTTCGTCCTCCCTTGTTGCCTATTTACTTGGGGCCACCCCCAAGATTCACGAATATGTGTGATTCTATAATTAGTTAGCGTGGTTGAGATAGAGGGACTGCCACACTCGATATAGATTAGTTGGCAACCCATTAGTGCTAGATGCACCAAAAATATCGAGTAAACAACAAAGAGACATCAAGGGGGAATTATTTGTAATATGAGAATTAGTTGCAACCCATTAGTGCTAGATGCACCAAAAATATCAAGCAAACAACAAAGAGACATCAAGGGGGAATTATTTGTAATATGAGCAAGATAGAGGTGTACTATAATATGTCTAGTATTTGTTAAGGGATAATGACACAAATAATTTATAAACTTTGACCTAATGTGCATTATGGTCCCTTAACTTTTAATTTATTCAATATGGTCCCTAATGCACATTAGGTCAAAGTTTATAAATTATTTGTGTCATTTTCCCTTAACAAATACTAGACATATCTAGAATTAGTGAAAGGATTACATTGAACATATTTGTATGGTTCAGGGACCACATTGAATATATTAATAGAATTCAAGATAATCCCTTCATTAATTCAAGATTAGGGATTGCATTGAATAAATTAAATATTTATGAACCACATCACATATTAATCTAAAATTTAGAGACCACATTGAACATGTACCATAAATCTAGGGACCAAATTGAATAAATTAAAAGTTTAGAAACCACATCAAACATGAGACTAAAGTTCAGGGATCATATTAAACAAATTAAAAATTCATGAACCACATTGTACATTAAGCCATCAGGGACCATTTGTGTCTTTCTCCCTATTTGTCAATGGTTTGCTTGGTATCAATCAAAAAAATTTTCCAATTGAATGCTTCTCATGTATGCGAAGGCCAAATTATCTCGACCATTAGGTATGAGTTTGAGTGAAAACCAACCTTTAATCTCTGGCAGCAAAAGCAACAAGGAGTTCCATCCATGTCATGCCGTCGACAATACTTTGCTAGCCAGAATGGATGTTCCCGATATTGAAGATGACCAGATGCATCTACTTCAATCTGTAACCAAGATAAAAAAACAAACAAAAAAAGAAGATTGTGCTCGTGTGCATATGAATTTAATCAATCATAGTGCTTGAGGAAAAATTGTGAAAATAATGTAAATGAAGGAATAAAACGCACTCACAGGTTCCCCACAAACGTAGCATGTAGGATGATGATGATGCTTCTTGTAGTAACCATTCAGATTGGAATGATACTTGCTCCGATGTTTGTAGGATGATGATGATGCTCCTTGTAGTAACAATTCAGATTGGAATGATACTCGCTCCAATACAACAAAAGGCGGTGACTATAGTTGGACACGATAATCAAATAGAAATGGTGTATGACCAAACCTCATGATTAGCAATAACCGGATCATCGAAAGCATAAGGATGAATGCATTCTGGATGCTGAATGGTGTGCCTGCAATATATAAATATAAGCTAACGAACCGTATTCGTGAAAAGGATTTGCTTTTCCTTTCATCCCACATCCAATGTTTTTCATCGAGTTATGTAAAGATAAGCAAAAACGTTGAGGAATTTCAGAAAGGCAAAAGTGACCGGGTGTTTTAGTACCTGTTGTCTGTATAAAATGAGAATGGCAAAGATTGGAAGATATTCACGGTATCAAACAGAGAGGATGATCTGATGACTGAACTTTGGTTGATAGCCTCTGAAAGTTGTTCATCTCCGTGCTGCATTGGTGATCCTTCAAAATGCATAGGGTCGTAGGTCGCCCATCCTGCTCCATAGCGATATTCTCCTACATCGAGCATTCAACCATCAACTCATCTGAATTGGGACCCCTATAATTACAAGGTAAAGAAGGCTTTTGTCTAGGGATGAACAATTACTTCTCCTCAGCAAAACGTTCATTGCGTTCACAAAGTTTTGGGTTCTGCACTACTAGATCAGACATACAATGCATATCCAAAATATAATGTTAGAAAAAAATTGCTATGAACTGCTATTGAATTCACCTTGACCTTCTCCTGAGACAAAGGAGGAATGGGGAACTCCATGGTATGTTTCTTCGCCAGAGTCTGTCAACTCATCCTGCACAAATTTTCTCTAACAATTTAAGTACTATGCAAAGATATTTTCAACAAAACAAATGTCAAGATAGGAGTAGGATATATCTTGTATTAGAGAGACTTAATTTCATAGCTTTCCAAATAGCCAGTTACAATTGTTGTGCGCTAGCACAAGCCACAAATTGGCAAGAAGAAAGGGAAACAAGAATGACAACAGCGCTGCTAGTCAGAAGATGCATATACCGCAGAGTTGTTCCCTTCATCAGAATAATGGCAATCACTGTCTTCGTAGCTTCCATGGTATTGCTTTCTAGATCTAGAAGAAGACACATTGAGCACTCTTTTTAGCCAACCCATAAGAGAGTGTCCTGGTATTGTGGTAGATCACTTTTCAAGTATCGCTATTGCCAAAACAGCACTTATCTGATCCAAATCTACAGAGCAGCACCTCCATAAATAGTTTGGTGGTTACAAGGCCCCTTTAATTCTCTCATGATTATTAGATTTGCTAATGCGCTGGTCATATGTCTAACTCCATAAAGTCATCTCTATAATGACCTTGGCCCCAAAAAAAAAAAAAAAATTGAAAGAAGCTGCTGCAAAGAGGATCTTCAGCACCTTCTAATAGTCAATAATTGTATCTAACCTCTTATTTTCTATTCAAATTGTCCTATCAGTATCATTTACTACTTTTGTTTCACGTTGTATACATGCCAGGGGCAGAGTGTTTTCTGAATCGGAATTGTGCTTGTTCCTTAACAACTTTGAAACTTTTAAAGAAAAAAAAGAAACTTTTGAAAAACATTTTCCACATACATATCTCCATAAAGACCCATAAGATTTCTTTCTAAGATTTAGTAGTAGACACAAAAATCTAGAGTCACCAACTCAACTATTGACCCTTCATGAGAGAACTACCAGTGGAAACACCAATAATTGGGTAAGAAGCGGCAAAAAAAATAAAGTTGACCATGGAAGTACCCGTTATTGGGATAAAATGAGCGCAGAAAAGGTTGGAATATGTTTGCAGGGTCACACTGAGGAGATTGTAAAGCCCAACTTTGTTGGAAAGACCAGGTAGGTCGTTCATCTTCGTATCGTAACCTGTCCTCGGTCGATGCTGCTTCATAGAGATCGTCCACTGAATGACATTCACCATTCATTTGAATCAGCATCACTAGAGATACATGGTAAAAGTAAATTGTCAAGTAGAAAGGTTTATGATGTGACTGCAACAAATTCTGGTTCTAATTTGGTCAGACCAGAAAAAAGAAATATGCATCTAGAAACATAACCGTGGTCCAGTGTACATCTAATTTGTCCTCAAGTTGATGTCGGAGAAAAGTTTCATGAACCATGGTCCAATTTACCTTGATCATCTTTTGCAAAGGAACAAATGCGGGAGATTCGATAGTCTGTTTCCTTGCCCTCTACTGATTCATCCTGCACATTGAGGTTCTACAACTATTTAACACTTCTATTGCAGCTATCAATCCTCAACATCCAACTTATACAGTTGTTTTTCTTGGGCATTATAACCACCCATGAATTAACCAGAAAAGAAAACAAGAACAACAAATAAGCCCCAACTTATATTTCTTGTGTTACCTCTGTTTCATCAGTCTCATCAGAATGAGAACGATGATCATCAACCTTACAGCTTCCATTAGAACTCTGTCTGGAGTTAGAAGTAGATCCCTAGAGAATTCTTTTCAGCCAACCCATAAGGAGAAAAGGGTATTACACTGTTGTAGTAATGGATCAACTTTCAAGTAACGCTATCACCAAAAAGACCACACTCTAATCCAGATTTATAGAGTGACGATGTGCTGGTCATATATCTAACACCATCAAGTCAACTCTGTAATGAAATGGAACAATAAACAAAAACATATTCTGCGTGAGAGTTCATCATATTCTAACAATAATTAGTTGCATCTAACCTCTTAATGTAATCCAACTTGTATCATCGCCTACCAATATTATGCTCCTATTTTCTGTTTGTTTTTTGTTTTCTCGATAAGTATTCGATTTTATTACACAAACTCATAAACTATAGGAAGACTGCTTCCTATTATTAAGTCTGGCAACTCACAGACAATTGGAAGCGCCGACAAGAGCATCGCTGTAATTTGGTGTTTAACCATATTGATGCGGTTTATGTTACAATTGACGACTAAGTCAATGGTTTGGTCGATTTTGATTCTGAAACTTCCATCAGGTCAACTCTGTAAGAAAGGTTTTTTAACAAGTAATGGGTTATTTATCAACCACCCCCACAGATCATCCATGTTTATGTTACAAAACTATTCGATGACAGATTCTTTTGCTACAAACTATTCAAGGTAAGATGATAACTAGGCCACGAAACTCAAATATGGATGTACACTTCAAAAACCAAAGTGACCCTGCCCTCCATTAATCATGTTTTGAATAAGGAAATTACGATAAGGCGTTTGTCCAATCAGAGATGTTCGATGATTGCATTTTGCCGAAGAGTGTTTCGGATATAGAATTGTACATATTCCTTAACAACTTTGAAACTTTTGAAGGAAAAAAAAAAAAAAAAACACTTTTGAAATACATTTCCCTAACGTATATATCTCCATAGACGCCCTTAAGATTTCTTTTATAGATTTAGCAGGAGACATAATACTCTTTCAGTCACCAACTTATCTGTTGAATTTTCATGAGAGAACCATCAGTGGAAGCACAAAAAACTCGAATATAAGGGTAAAAAGACGACCCCTAACAATGACGCGAATAGGCAACATCCCGCGAAAGCGCAAATGGGTATTAACAAAGATGAAATGACCTGTAAAGTGCTAGTGTCCGAAGGTGAGAGGACAACGGCAGGTCCAATGGGAGGGAGAAAAAGACATGAACGTGCAGTTGCGCTTACTAGGAAACTCCAACAATCATTATTAACTAGAAAAAGACATCAGCGACAGTTGGGCAGCGTTTTACTTTTCCAACTCAACACTGATATAAGTTTGTGATTTAATTATACGTCTCAATAAAGAGGTTTTAATATTTTTGAACCAATAGGGGAAGAAACCGATTCTTATAAAGAAATAATTAAGTATTGGTGGGTCAAAAGATTCCGGAGAGCCTTGGATTCAAGTAAATATAATATCAAGGGTCTTAGCTTTTTAGCATCATATAGTGCATCTAGAGATACGTAATGGGAAAACAATCTTATGAAATTTTGATGATTGCCAGACCAATCTTTGTATAATGGTCACTAAGAGCTCAGTAAAGATTAGTGACAAGGGTGAAGATATCGACAAGAGGCAGCCAAGTCAGACATGACGAAATGATCATAAGACTTGAAGGTACCATCAACGTAATATCTTTAAAGGCTAACTCAGGAGCATCATTGGTTGATCTATTGCTTTTTGCTAATGTGCCCTCATCCATCCCCTCCAATCACAAAATAATTTTCCAATTGCTTTCTTGAGATAAATCTGAATTGATCTCTTTATCTTTTTACAATAAAAAGAGTCACCTTAGGATAAATTCTTTTTCTAGAATAGATTGCATGTTAAAACTAGGGTATTTATAAATTACGAATTTTAGTAAAAAAAAAATATCATATGTATATTAAGTAATTTAGGCCATGTCCTATTGCTACATCATGTGCATGTCATAGAGTTTGCACGTTAGGCTTATTTAATTAGAAATTGCACATCATTAGAACTAGGTCATGTAGTTAATTAAAATTGCAGGTCATATAGTTAGTTTGAATTCAATAGTTTTGAATTCAAGATAGAAGAAAACCCCAAAAGATAACAACAATTGCTTGCTTCGGTATCTAATTTCTTTCAATTTATTTGTTTGCTTAATGTTACTTTAATAGTTGTGCATTCGCATGATCACTCCCTCCATGTTAATAATTTAGGTTAAAACCAATTCAAGCTGCTTGCATAAATATTTTTTTCAAAAGAATGAAATAGGACCAAAAGGGCATTAAAATACTCTAGAGTGATCAAGTCCCCAAACTCAATGAATATCTTATTAGTAGAAGTAAATTAATTCTCTCAATGCTTTACCTAGATATTTAATCGACTCACCAAAAATTGATTAGGGGGCAACTTCTAGTTAAAAATTGATTTGTAGTGAAGAACTTGAACCGAGCTATGAATTGATATGGGCTTAAAAGAGCCTAAACTAAATTTAAGCTTAATAATCTAGGAGCCAAACCTTAAATGGTCCACTTGAGGTAAGGTCGTGACACCTACCATGGCACATTTTCATGATGAGCCATCACCACCTTTCATGTCAACAATTACTTTTTTAAATATAACTAAGGTTACCTATTTTCATAATTGAGAGTCATCTGTTTTCATGATAACAAATTATTTCAAAAATGTGGTGGTTAAACAATTAAATTGCTTCTCGTCTTTCATTTGACGTTGATTAATTAAGAAACTTCAACCAAAATGCTAATTTTGCTAGAAAGATTTTCGAGCATATTAATAGCTATATATCAACCACCCCAAACCATGTTTATACTAGAAATCTATTTAATAAAAGATTTTTGCCATAAACTATTCAATGTTATATTATGACAAGGCTATTAAAACGGGGGGAAGCATGTAACTTCAAAAACTAGAGTAACCTTGCCCTTCATTGATGTTGTATTGAATTCACTATAGTGCTCTACAAGATGAGATTGACTTCTTCCTATAATTGAACTTGGGAGTATTGAGGTAAACCAAAAAAAGTTAGTTATAGTTGGATCTCAATAATGATTTGATAAACGTCTTATAGTAAGAGGATTTGTGATATCCTAGAATTTTAGTTCTGCTTTCAATTGAATAAATCGGGCATTTCATTGACGCGCTTATAGTGCTATTCTCAAAGCTGATCACTTGTGAGATAACTAGACTATCTAGAGAAGTCATTAAGAGATTTTAAGACAAATAGACTTGAGAATTCTACCAGGAATCGGCTACTCGACTGTGCTCATCTGTCGAGATCATTACGGCATAGTTAAAAATTGATTAGAGATCAGAGATAGGTCGGTTCAATCAAGATATGTGGTTAAACGTGGGCAATCCCACTAAATTGCAAAATTCTCATCGATCGGCACTAGATTGATTTTTTTGTTATTTTGGTACCCTGTGTCCATATTTGAATCCTCGAGATTTTCACGATCATCGAGAGTCACCAATGTGTCGAAGAGGTTCATTGTGGCTCGAAGAAAATCGATCACAGGTCATTTGCACTAAAAAAATTTCTAAAAGCTACCTAGTGGCCTAGGTTACGCTAAAATCATGTCGGATTGAAATTAACCGTGAATTTGAATTCGATAAAATTCTATCATTTCACAAATCATTTTAGGAATGTCGACTCAGCCTCCGAAGATTCTTTTACAAACCGAGACTTTTTGGGAAAAAGTTGTCATAGGGCTGTTTTTGTCCAGAAAATGTCAGGGACTGTTTTTGATCGCGCATTTGAGATGCAAGTGGGATCAATTGGTGAGAAAAAAATACCAATTTGATCGGAGACTTGATAAGAAAATTTTTAGAAGGCAATTTGGGTAAATTCAAGAACCATTTGGTGTCCAATTGAGCGGAAAACATTGAAATTCGTAGCCCCCCTTGCCATGACTTATGGATCACTTCAAGAAGGGTTCTAGAGGGGCCTTGGTGGCTAATTTTCGGCCAAGGGATGCAAGTGGTAGAAGGGAATGGTCAAGGGGACAAGAAAATAGCCTTGATGGCTTGGTGGCCCCCCTTTATTCCCTCATCTCTCCCTCTTTCCCCCTAGCTATTGCCGACCAGCCTTTCCTCCTTCTTCATTATGCCTTGAGAGCTTCAAATTTACAGAGAAGAAGACCAGCAAGCCGAGCCGTCTACCCCGCACACCATCGTCGCCGCACGTCACCGTTCATTGCCCCCGCCTCGCTTGCGCACTGCCGCACCTCGCTCACATGACTCCGACGCCTCAGTAGCTTTGTCTCGCATTCCAGCCACTGCCTCAAGCCTTGTCGAGCTTAGTCGGAGCCCGTGCACCGCCGTTTCATCGCCGAACACCACTGCCTAGACCCAGTTCGGCCTCCTCAGCTAAGCTCAGTCCATTGCCGCTTCAACTGAGCCTCCATCCAGCCATTTCAACCCCCAAACAGTGAGCAAAAGAGTGGGTCTCGTGGCTACTGTTTGGCCTATTTTGGAGGTATTTCGAACCTTGGTTGGCAAGCCTGCTTTGGAGATAGTTGATCCTCGCCGCGTCCCCGTCGTTTCGAACTGAGCAGTTCGTTAAACAAGTGAGTTTAACTCACTAATCATTGCTTAGTGAGTTAATGACGTTTAGGGATTGATTAGTTTAGACTAAGATTGGATTAGATGGATAATTAGATTAGATTAGTAATTTAATTAATTGTATTTATTGCATTTATTGGGCCTTACCGGGCCTAAGTTGCATTTATTGCATTTATTTATTAATTTACGTAATTATTTATTTATTTATTTATTTTCTGGAAATTAGATTGAGATAGCCAGTGACCGGAATTTTATGTCGATTGCAATGCTAATTTTTATTTATTAATTAACTATTATTTTGTGCAATTTGGCTGTATTTGGTGAAATTGGATATTTATTCCAATTTTTATTAATTTTAATAATTAATTGAATATTTACCGAGTGTGGGTCTACATCGCCAAAAATATATTTCTAGACTGCTGAAACCAGTAGGAACTTCAATTTTGGAAATTATTGCATCTTGCCTAAGGTCAACCATATACTCACACGCGGCTATTTTTATCAGGTATGATGAAAATGATAAATTGATTCGATGATCAAAGTTATATATTTTAATATCAGCTTTGAGTGAGCTATATATGTGATTTATTAGTATCGGCTTTGGGTGAGCTATATATGTGATTTATTATTATCAACTTTGGGTGAGCTATATATATAATTGATTATTATCAACTTCGGGTGAGCTATATATGTGATTGATTATTATCAGCTTTTTGGGTGAGCTATATAACTTATCAACTTTGGGCGAGCAAAATAAATTATCAGCTTTCGGCAAGCTATACTATCTATATTTTCAGCTTGGGGCGAGCGATCCTAATTTGATAGGACATAATAGATAGTATTAATTAAGTTGACCTGGAAGTGGTCATGATAACATGTAATCGACTAGGTTGATTGATTGATAGTTCGATTTGATTTGATCGAATGATATGGTTTGTTAGTATTTATTAATTGAACTGACTTGTAGGGAGAAGTGGATGCCAAGGTAAGTCCTCTAATGCCTAATTGTGCTTTGGCAACCCTTAGGGTGTATTTTCATCCTAATCAAGTCTTAGGGAGTAGAATTTGCTAAAACGTCACCTCACCCCATTGTGGGATAACATTTCATGCCCGTAGATGGCAGCCCCTCCTAAACATTGTGGCCAACCAAAGAAGTTCACATAACAGAGTTACCACATTCCGATACATGAGCACCCTGATGGACTAGAGTATGTTCTGGTGAAGTCTATAGTCTGGGTTGATGTGGGTTTGCCCAAAAAGGTGCCCCATCAATACCGGTCATGGTATTGCCATTATCATAATGGCCAAAGGAATGGCCTTGTACCAGAATCTGAGATGCTTCTGTATGTGATGGAGGTTGCTTTTGGAAAGGATATGACAGACCCTAAGAATGGATCAGTGGTGGACGCAAAGGATCCCAAGCTTGATGGTCCAGATTCTCCTGTGAACTCAGCCGTAAGCTCCAGCTGGAGTGTGGAAGAAGGAGAGATCGAGGACGAGGATGACCCGTAGTGGTTTTGAAACCTCCATCCTGTTTGTTAAACCTTATGTGTATGGATATACAAGGTTTGGTTTGTATGATATATATACATATATATATATATATATATATATATATAAGTGTGGTTGTTTTCAGGTTCGAAATTTCGTGGCCCTACTTTCCTATCCCATTGTTTTATTTACTGGGGATTTATATATGCTTCTGCATGCACATCTAAAATTAATGGGACGGCGATGCATCCTGGGACATGGCTATTATATCGACCAAGTAGAGATGGGCATGGGCTCGGAGGATCGGGACGTGATAGGATTGATTATGAGGCCATTAAACCATCTTTATGGGGTGGTGACCACACCGAGAACACCAATTGGTTGAAAAATTGTCGTTCAATTAGGTTATCTTCCACTTGAACACACTTTGCTATCTAGCATTTGTTGCATGAAAATACAAAACCATATTCCTAATTGTTAATTCTTTAAAAGCATTGGTAAACTTCAAAACCGGTTAGTAGATAAATTTTGGCCAGCAACTTATTTAGCTTGTAACATGTTAGTAAGTTATCCATAGCTTTATGGAATTACCAATAGTTATTTAGCCTATAACTATTGGGGTTAACAATACAACCTAAAAGCAGGACTAAATAGGTTGAGTAATGATAGAAAAATCTTTTGTGGAATATTAGACAAATAGAACTCATGATAGTATCTCAAGTAGAATAGCATGTGTGAGATGGTAAACAGATTACAGTAAATTAAGACAATCACACATTAATTTATAATGGTTCAACTTTATATCCAAGCCTACATTCACTCTTAGACTAATAGCCTTAACAATGGCTAGATTCCACTAATAAGCAGTGGAGCAAGTTACTACTTGCTAGTGTAGTTCCTTTCACTTGGGACACACACACTACTCTTATACTTGTACACTTGACTATTAGTTGTTCTCATGCTAAACTCTTACCAAGAGCACTGCAAAGCAAGATTAAATACAATTTCTATTTTGACCGTCATTGTAAAATTCAATCTTGCTAACTTGTATCACTTCTCCTAATATGCTGAAGTACTTCAAAGTATCTATTGGAGGTTAGCGAGCCATTGGAAATTGTTGGAGAACACTTAGGACAAAATCAGCATTGCCGCAATTGCTTCTTTATTATTTTTTACCGTAAATAGTATTGTTACGACTGATGGAATAATAAATTGTCGATTGCTTTTTTAATTGCTTTTCCTAGTTATTCTACTATAGAAACTATCTAATTCTATTGCAGCCTGTTAGAGATAGCGAATTCTGGGCCCCAACAAATCATGAAGCCCTTCACCCTTTATCACTATAAAAGCAAGTGGGTAGACTTAGAAAAAAACCATCTAAGTAGGATTCTAAAAGTGAGGCACGATAACAAACAAGAGGAGCTCTTTGCAAAAGGATAAGGCAATATAGTTATGGGTTGTTTACATATTTTATAATTCTGGAATGACCATTCTAAATATAAATTTTGCAAGTCTTATGCATTTAATTTATGGTATTTTTTTGTTTGACGATATGATTATGTTGTTGTAGCCAAAAAGAAGGTTGGAATGCTGATCTCTTAAGGTGGCTCAAGTCAAGATTTAATGACTACACCCAAAAGAAGAACCTAATGACAAACTCAAACAACAAATCAACTAAGGGCAAGTGGAGCACAATCCAATAAGAAGCAATCAAATGTTGCTCCAAAACAAACGACACTAAGGCAACTTCAAAGACACGAGGGAAAACTACAAAGAAGAGGGATCCAAAATAGCCGTCAACAAAGAATCCAACACCAGTTTCAACTAAACCAATTGATCTTGGCACTAATAATGACCATAACACCACTATTACAAAGCCAAGATTAATAAAAAGGGCTCCCTTCAGATGACCTTATATTCTCCTAGAAAGAGAATGGTTGATGCAAAGAAGAAGATACATGAATAGGAAGGCCAGTTGAAGCACTTGCAAGTCTAGTTCTATTAGAAAGAATACAAGGATTAAACATTAAATCGAAAGTCCAGTAATGGAAAAGGAACTAAGGAATTATTGATATTGACTAATGGGAGGGTGCTAAAAAAAATGACTTATTTATTAAGGTTGTTGATATTGACTAATGAGAGGGCATTCGATATATATATATTTTTTTTGAATTTAGGTTTGCTACACATGGTTTTACCAAGTGGTATATATGGTGTTGTCTACATCTTGGTTGGTTTTGAGATATTTATGTTATATTCAAATGGACTCCATGTCAAGGAAGCAATTGAATGTGAAGGCAACGATGTTTTCATCTATACTTTTGGCAGTTCCAATTTTTGTCTTACTTTTGACTGATGTTGCATATGTTGCTACTAGTGTAGTACACCAGTATAAGACTGCACCGATACTTGTTTGTGCTACAAGTGCAAGCACTAGTACCACATTAACAATAGGTGCAGTTTTGTGCTAGCATCAACACTTGTTTGGACAACTGAAACAAGCACAAGACTACATTAAACTAGTTGAAATTGGTCGTTGCTGGTGTAGCATTACTTTTTATGTGTCCTCACACTCCTTTATAAGCTGATAACAAAAGTGTTTCAATAAGAAAAAACAACATATCACTTTTTAGAAGTTGAAAACCACAAGCGATCACTTTTTAATACGATGTCTGATACTCAAATTATCACTTTTCACAAAAAATGACACTCATGATTAGGAAAATTAACAAAAAAAAGTTATAAACATATTGCAATTATGTCAATTTAATTCTAAATTTTTTTTTAGTCAATTTAGTCCTAAACTTTTTGTTCAGTCCATTTGATTAATTTTGACCAACCAGCACGCTAGTACTGAGTGGACACCAATGCTAGCTAATGTCATGACCCGATTCTCGAGTGCGTGCCCATCCCTCGGTGGTCGATTAAATTGCGATGTCCCAGGATGCGTCACCAACCCATTCATGTTAATGTGCATGCGAAAGTGTATAAATAAATCCCCAAACAACATAAAGAAATGATAGAAAAGCAAGACCACGATTTCACAAACCACAACACACCTTTATACACAGCCAACTAGTTTATATACAGTATTAATCTTTAGACAAAAGTCTACAAAAGCTCAGTTCTCAAAACGAAATTGTCCTAAGATCAGCTAGATCCGACTTATTCGCCAATTCTTCAGTCTCCCCGGGCTCTGGGAGCATTGGGTCCTCCATGACTCCATCAGGAGAGTCAACAGCGTCCTCGTCTAGAATAGTGTCAACTACTACAGCAAGGACTTCAAAACCCCTAAGGGGACCCACCCTGAAACCAATGGGTCCGTAGCGAAACCACACTCTGAATCGATGAGGCAATCCATGAGACAGGCCCTCTTCGACCTAGACGGTGGTCGCTACCAACTCATAGACCCAATGACTTACAGGATCAAGGTAGCTAAAAACCCGCTCAGTAACCCTCATGGGCTGGCTAAAACGTTTCGAAGGAACTGCCATCTAAGGACCTGAATAGGTTGAGCCCATAACGAGATAAGACAATATCTCAGCAAGTTCACCCCCTAAACTCCAACTAGAAAGGAAATACACCTAAAGGCAATCTATGCACACACAAGATAGACGACTTACCTTGCCTCAGTTCCTTTCTACATGTCAATATAAATCATATACTCAATCAAATCAAATCAAACCATCGATCAATTGATCCACTCGATTCAATACCACCAATACCACCTATAAATTTGATCAATTCAATCATTGCTCACCCAAGCTGAAATAGATGATATAACTCACCAAAACTGGTAGGTATTATAGCTCACCGAAGCTGATAGGTATAATAGTTCGCCGAAGCTAATATATATAATAGCTCACCAAAGTTGATATAGTATACTGCTTTCGCAAGTTAACATATCAATACGCACATAGGCTGATATAGTACACAACTCTCACAAGCTGACGATTCACCTTGTTAAAATACCCGATAAAAATAATCGTGTGTGGGTATATGGTCGGCCTGAGCAAAAAATACAATATCTTTATTTTAGAAAATCTCACTATTTAATATAGTCCATAAAGATATTTTTGGCGTTGTAAACTGATGCCCGGTATTTTCTGATTAAATATTGAAATTACACAATTTTGGGATAAATAACCAAAATTACAATTACCACTCAAATTGCACAAATTAGCATTCAGTTAAATAAACCAAGCACACCATTGCAATCAACACGAAATTTTGGTCACTGGCTATCTCGGTCTAATTTTCAAAAAATAATAAATAATTAAATAAATACCAAAAATAATTAAATAAATACAATTAATTACTGAAAATCGAAACTTAGGCCGAAAAACGCCTAATTAAATACTTCAACGGGCCCGGAAAATTTCTGAACCAATCTAGATAAATAATATAGATTATGTAGTCTCTAATTATGCTACTCTAACCACCTAACATGTAAAACTGAATAATTAAATTGCTAATCCGTTCTAACCGCCTAAACCATAATTAGCCTAAACTAATCAACTCTTAAGCATCATTAACTCCCTAAGTGGATTTTAGCAAGTAAACTCACCGGTTTAGCGATCCGGTGAGTCCACGACGACGGTGACACGAAGAAGGGCAACAAACTACCCTATGGCGACACCTGACAAGGCCCAAAAGCGGCCCAAAACGGGCTTAGAAGGCCCATGGCTGGCTGGGCTGCTTGGTTTCGTCCAAGAACTGAGCAAGCTTGATTGGGTTAGAAATGGCAAGCGGAGGAGGACTAGTGGCTAGGCAAGCAAGCAAGCAGGCAGGCGGGGCTTCCGGCGGCTAAACAGTGGCCAGAAGAGCTCCGATGGCAACCGAGGGATGGCAAGGTGGCTCAGGACAGGCGGAACGATGCGCGGGATGGGCGGGCTCGTGCGAGGGTGCGATGTGTGCGAGCGGCGAGTGGTGGCATTCCGACTGGCGCTCGACAGCTTGCGACGACAGGGGGGCTACTGGCAATTTCCTCTAGTTTTTGGAGCTTCAAACTCACCACTAATGGAGAAAGTGAGGCTATTGAAGAAGAGGAAGAAGTGGCTTAAGGCTTGGAGGGGCCCAAATGGCCACAAAAGTCCATATTCCTATCCAATTTCACTCAAGCACTTGGCCGACCACCTTGGCTGTCTTCCTCAGCCATTTTGCAGCGACCAAAGCTTCCTCAACAAGTCTCTTGGTGGTCCAAAAGTGGTGGAGGCCATGGCCTTTGAATTTGGTGCCATTTTCCCCAAATTGAGTTCAATTTCTCTTCAATTGGATTCAATTCGGTCCCCATAAATTCCACCAAGGTGTCCTCGACCAAATTAACATTTTCCCTTGCCAATAGCCTAACTTGCATCCCAAAAACGTGATAAAAAACGGTCCTCTGAATTTTTCGATTAAAAACGGCCCTGCTTTGAATTTTCGCCAAAAATCTCAATTTGCAGAAAAATTTTCGGAGGACGAATCAACGTTCCTAAAATAAATTGTGACATGACAGAGCTTTCAATCTAAAATCGAGTTCAAATTCACGGTTAATTTCAATCTGACACGATTTTAACGTGACCTAGCCTATCAGGTAGCTTTTAGGAATTTTTAGTGCAATTGACACGTGGTTGATTATTTTCAAGCCACAACATACATCTTCGACGCATTGACAACTCTCAGTTGTAGTGAAAATCTCGAGGTTGCAAATAAGGATACAAGGTACCAAAAAAACAAAAAAATCGGTCTAGTGCCGATCGACAAGAATTTTGCAATTAGGTGGAATCAACTACGCATTAATCACATACCTTTGTCATATCGACTTATCTCGGGCCTCTAATCAATTTTTAACTATGCCGTAATGACCTTTACAGACTAGCACGGTCGAGCAGTCAATTCCTAATCAAATTCTCAAGTCTATTGCTTTAGAATCTCTTAACGGCTTCACCAGATAGACTAGTTATCTTGTGAGTGATCAGCATAGAGAACAAAACTATAGGCGCGTCGATAAAAAACTCAACTTATCCAATCGAAAATAGAACCTGAAATTCAAGATGTTACAACTAAATCTGCCGTCCAACCAATGCTAACATGGATAATTTTTAATAATTTTTTTTTCAAATTTGTTTATTTTTCCTTTTTTTTTTTTTCTTTTTCTCTTCTTATTTTCCCTTTGTTCCTATGGCCAACGAGGCGAAGGTCGTACTCACCCTTCCTCGCCCAAATTTGGGCGAAGTTGAGCGAGGGCCCCGACCTTTTCCAGTGAGCCTCAACAACTGATATGAAGAGAAAATGAAAAGAAAAAGAGAAAAAACAAAAGGAAAATAAACATAAAAATAAAAGGAAAAATAGAAAAAAATTCAAAAAATAAAAAATATTATTAAAAATTGTCCACGTTAACGTCGGCTATTGGCATCCATGTTAGCATCCATGCCAGCATTAGCCAGCTAAAATTGGCAAGATGGACTAAATTAACATAATTGCAAAAGGTTTAGAATTGAATTTGGCCAAAAAGAAATTATGACTTAATTAGCACAATTACAAGAGGTTTAAAACTTTTTTTATTGATAAAGTTTGGCACTCAATTAATCACTTATGAACTTGTTACCACTTGTGAACTTAACTTGTCATTGCAACAAAGCAACATTTCTAGTACAAAACAAGGCAATAACTACCTTTCATTACCCTAATACAAGTACATATCCCACTGATTTTCAATGTTGGTGGGCTAACAAACTTCTTCTCATCACTTAGTTTACATTTGAGCATAGAATAGGCTAAACAAGACAACAACAATACCATCTACACTCGATAGAACTTTCTTTCACTTTTCATCTTTGAAACTTCTTTCTTCGAATGGTTGGCCATAGATGCTAAAGCCCTCATTTCTGCTTGCATTAAGTCGGCATTGTCCAACTTGAATGTTAATTTCGCATTGACCCATTTGAAATATTTGCACATCCATTGAATCTTAGAAGAAGATTCAATCAAGTCCAAGATGTTCTTCATGGATTTTTGAGCCCACAATAATAGTATTATTTACCTTCATCTTCACTTCGTTGAAACGAATTTAAGCTGTGTGTCTTGTTCCTATGCTCCATTACAAGATTGAACTCTTAATTTTGGGGATACCAATTTGGGTTTTAAGAATTTGTAAAAAGGCTTGATTGTCCGAATTAGAGTTTATATTTGGGGCAAAACATGTAAACAATGTCATATGAGCTATTAATGTTAATTGGGCAATGCCCGCGAGCCACCCTAACTGGTGAAATTGATAAAATATCTCCATGTCGGATTTTCAATAACCCAAATCAGGGTTGGCACTTCAATGATCATGACAAAAAGTTTTGGTAATAAAGTAAATGTTGCATAAAAATTATGGCACTTCTTATGCCATTTTCTCCAAGTTTGTCACATTTTACAAGCACGGTACAATGTTCTCGTATTTTTCCAATGGAACAGTAGAATTGTCATACTAGCTAACACTCACTTGAGACAATGCTTTAAGCGTATGCACTTAAGCAGATGATACGTATGAACTTGGTGTACACTGACTTCATGATCTTCATGTGTCGAACATACTCCTGAATTCAAAGAACCAATGCCTTACCGTGTTCGTACAACAACTCATCTAGGAAATTTATCCGTCATACGGATGTAATCGATTGTTCCTTTGAGGCCATACATGCCAATCACCCTCTTTGCCCGTCGAAATCCAGTTCCATAAGGATGTGATGTTCGTGACTCAGTATCGTACTTAAGATATTCAGCAAGCCTTTTCTCGAAGTGATTGTTATGACTTGTAGACATGAATGCAATTTGAGACTCCAGCCACATATGAGCCATGACTTCACAAAGGCCTTCTTCCACCTCTGGGCTTATAAATGGATAACCTATCATCCAATGCCAAGTTTTCTTCCGCTTTTAATTGGAGTTTTGCAGTCACTTAAGCAATCATCCACCGCAAGCGTGCACACGAGAGAGAGAGAGAGAGAGAGAGAGAGAGAGAGAGAGAGAGAGAGAACCTTCCAGTCGGAGCCACGCATGCATCATTTCATGAGCGAGGATCCTTCCAGTTAGCAACCTGAAAATGGTTAAATTCTGCGTGTCATAGTTCATATAAAAGATGTGCATTTTCTGAGTAAAGAATAAGATACATTTGATAAGTAATTAGTCGTGTGCTACCTTGGGAAACTATACAAAATGATGATCGCTATGACCTCAGAGTAAGCGACCAGTTTATATCGCCTAGTTTTTATTTTAGTCTTGTTGCCGTCCCTGACCCTCGATTGCTCTACAATCTGAAGAGTTGAAGAACAGGAAGAGAAATGAAAGACTATTCATAATCACAATCACCAGTAATTTAAAACTCTCAGTACAATCTAACTTATTAAGACGATTATATTTGCAAAGAAACTTCTTAGGACTGGATATCATACGGCATCAATGCTGCATCCCTCCGTCATGGTGACTCCTCTTATCTCTCCAAACAGATGATGTCCCTGTCAAAGGTAAAGGAACATAGTGACTTCTCGATCAGCATTAACATAGAACAACACCTGTTCGTTGCCCTTTGGCTTACGTTGTTTTCGGTTTTTTTAACTTCATTGAGGACTTGTCTCTCGACCAAGTATAACGGAATTGTCTGATACACCTTCATGTTTAAGTTCTCATAAAACTCACACACTTCGCGGTACAAGGGTTGACATTCATCCGTATTCATAATTGAGGAGTCGAGGCAATCCAGACACAGCTTCCGACCATCAGTGAGAGAAGAAAATGTCGTGTCCCTCGGCTGCAAATTCGAAAGCTTAGCAATAGAAATTACCAAAAACTCTTTCTGATGCTAGTGTTTGTCATTGTTTTATCATTCACATGTTTTCCAGTTAATTACGTTACTATGGCAAAAACAAATATATAAGTACGTTTGGATTAGTAGAACCAACCTCCAATCTCCTACAACCGCAACAACGATGAGTTCCGTCACGTGCATGTGTGGGACAATACTTCTGTTGCCAGAAACGATTGGACCTATATTGAAACTGTCCGGAAGAATCTACCGGGATCTGTAAGATCAAGTGATAAAGTACAATCATTATGTATAGTCAATGTTATAAACTTAATCAATCACAGCAGAGAAATCGAATAAAAGAGCACTTGATCCATCCCAGCCAGAGTAAACTTTTCAAAAAAGAATATGAAAAGCCTAATTATTTACCAGGTTCTTACAAACATAACATGTCGGTCGATGAAGCTCCTTATTGCGTGATCTGACAAGGGTTAGTCCAAATACCAGAAGTCCATCGTGAGCCAGAAAGTAATCAGCATCAACACAAGCCTTGATAACAAAAATAGAAAAATCACAAGACTAACTGCAAATGAGAATTCGAACTCAAATTTACATGACAAATAGCCTAGCCAACTTTGATTAGCATTTGGAGTGGATGCTCTGCATCAACTGAACTAGCAACTAGCCCCTTAAGCCATACAAGCTGATAATCCGAGCATGACAAAGTGGAGGATATTCTAGCTATGAGAGATTCTCACAACTAGGATTTAGCCGGTTCTACATTCAATTTCCCTCACCAAAGAATGCATTATTCTATCATTACTTGCTAAGGAAAATGAAAATTAAATCTTTGTTTCGTTTTTTGTATCACTGCTTGACCTGTAAGAATGAGAATGTAAATGTTAGCCACCATATTCAGAAAAGGGAGGCGAAGTCTCAGCAGTCAGCACTGTACCTGTCCGTAGAATGAAAAGAGAATGGAAAAGGGGGAAATATGTTCTCGAGTTCGCACAGAGGATTTGAATTGAAAACTAAACTTCGTTGGAGAGCCTCAGCAAGTCCCTCATCTTCCTCCTCCAGGTGGCTGGCTTCATAATATTGTCCATCATCAGTCTCTGATTGACTAGCATCTGATTGTTGATCTTCTTCTGAACAACATTAATAGTCTGAAATCAGACAAACTGCTTCATGTAAAAGATGCCATTTCAGTGAACTCTACCCTGTATAACCCATGTTCAAGAAATGAAAAATTGCTCAACATATGCTCATTCTGTTGAGAGTTTAAAGAGCACAAAGGCTTTTCTGCTCCACTGGCCAATTGGAGATGGTAATATGACGGCTCACAAGTCACATCCTTTTAATCAGTTCTGTTACTTTTCCGTAGTGATTCTTCTTAAAGAACCTTTACAGGATCACAATTCCAAGTAAATTCGAATTTGACTTTCTACAAAATCCTGGGAAAAAAGGGAAGGGATGGGAAAGTCGCAAAAAATCCAACATCAACTATCAAATTTTTTGTATTCAACAAAGTAGGGGAGTCCTATTCACTTGGCATTGTAAGTGCTGTATCAGTTTATCACTTTACCTGCTTCATTTTCATCAGCTGAAGAAAGAGTAGTTGCATATTGTGTTTCTTCTCTCTCACCCTCCAATACTTCATCCTAGCACCAAATAATACAAGCAATTTTCAAGGACGAATCAAAACTATATCAAAGTGTCACACTGCAAAAATTTAATCCATCACGACATAAACTTTCAGGTGCAAATCAGAAAACCAAACACCAGCTTGTTCTTCCTTGCTTAAAAGGAAAGACAAATAGATGTGCTACAGCTGATTAAGTACCGATATATCACAAGGCTCCTCCCAGTTGCGATCCTCCTCATGGTCCAATGGTATCCTGGAGCTGGAAGCAGAACCTTTCAGCATTTTCGTGAGCCAACCCATTTGACAGACGATTGTTGATTGCCTGTTGACCCAATCAGTTGTTCTAATCAGCAACCAGTGACTAAGTAAGCCAGGCTTGGCCGAACAAGTACAGAAAAAAAGAAATGTTAAATGATTCCACAATATTTCTCATATTGGACAGCCATGGCTTCTCTTCCTTGGCCCCTGGTCATATTTAATCGAATAGAAGTCGACATTTCATTAAAGAACCAGGGTTGGCTTTTCAACAACCGCACCACGCTGACTAGATTATGACAACAACCATCGCTTATTGTCTTTTACTTCTGTCATTTGTAGTGTAGCTGGTGGACCGTGTGTCTTGAGTGCCCTTTTTTCTTTAAGACCAAAAATCTTGAAACATTACGGGATCAGCAACAAGATGATTGTTTGCATATGGTATCGTATCAATAGAAATTTTCTTTTTCTTTGTCCCCCTAGGTTTCATGCACATAATCTCATCCACGTATTGACTTTTGCTTTTGAGTCGGACGATCCAACATCATATGAAGCCTCCAATTCATCAATTCCATGTGTCATCTAGAGGTGGCAAAATGGGTCTTAATGGGTCATATATGGGTCACTTATTTTTTGAAGAAATTAGTTAAATGTGATTAACAATTAAAGACTTAAGATAGATGGGTCTTAGATGGGTCTTAAGTGGGTCTTAAATGGGTTAGAT
The DNA here is from genome assembly GCA_014182555.1 of Eucalyptus erythrocorys. Classification (NCBI taxonomy): domain Eukaryota; kingdom Viridiplantae; phylum Streptophyta; class Magnoliopsida; order Myrtales; family Myrtaceae; genus Eucalyptus; species Eucalyptus erythrocorys. Next base: position 21,748,958 of record CM024605.1, on the reverse strand, counting down.
TTAGAACCCATTTTCAACCAAAACCTCACAATCTCTCTCTTCCCTCTTTAACTTCACAAAAAAATATATATTTTTTTTTTTCCAAAAATCGAAATTATAATTTTTATTATTTTGATTTTCTTTTTTTTCTTCTTCCTCCTTGCGGTGGCTGGAACGGCCATGGCCAGTGATTGGCCAAGCGAGCCTCGAGCTCGTCGGCGTCGTGCGAGCTCAAGCTAGCTAGATTTGGCGAGGCGAGGGCCTCGCCGACATCCAGCGAGGCTCGAGCCTCGCAGATCTGGCGAGACTCGAACTCGCCGACGTCAAGCAAGACTCGAACTCACCGGTGTCAGGCAAGGCTCAAGCCTTGCCAAATTCGGCAAGAGCTCGAGCCTCACCGATCTAGCGAGACTCGAACTCATTGGCAGCGAGGGGCAAGGCTCGAGCCTCGCCAGATCCGGCGAGGGGAGAGTGCGAGCCTCGCTGATCTGGCGAGCCTCGAGCTCTCTGACGTCGAGTGAGCTCAAGCTCGCCGGATCTAGCAAGGTGGAGGCTTCGCGGACGTCCAGTGAGGCTCGAGCCTCGCCGATCTAGCGAGCCTTAAGCTCACCAGCGTCGGTAGGGGTGTGCATGGTTCGAGTGGGCGGTTCTTGACCTAGAACCAGGAACCGCCCGCTAAGAACCAGTTCCAAAAAATTGGAATCGAGAACCGCCCGCTAGTTGTATGAATCCACCCAGAAACCGGACCTCTGGTTCGGTCCGGTCTTGGGTGGATCCATAGAACCGGTCCAACCTCCGTGCCTTCCCCTTTTCGCCCTCCTCACATCTACTTATTCTGGCTCTCCCGACCATGGTAGCTTTATTCTCCTCAAATACTAGCACTGCGGCGGTGGCAGTCGCGATCCTCGCGCCACTTCCGTCCCGACCACCACCACCATCTTCACCACCGCCTTCGCCATCTCCCGCTCCTCCCTCGAGACCAACAATGAGAAGGACAACAAGGACGATGAGCCATTCTTAGACCTAGAGTTCCCCTCTGTCCCCGAAAATGAGGACAATGGGGGGAGGCCTGAGAAGGGGGAGGAGGAAGAGGGGAGGTAGAAGCGAGACGAGCCAAACAATGAAGAGGACGATAGTGATAGCGGATGCGGAGGTAGCGACGAGGATGGTGATGACGTGGAGAGAGAGTTCAAGTTTGAGAGGGGGGGAAGAGAATCAACTCACTATTTTGCCGAGTTCAAACTAGGACTCGAAAGGAGATGAGTAGATCCGAAGGTGAATTGGAGAAGAAGAGGGAGCTTGGGGAGATTTTGATCTAAGAGAGACAAGATGGAATAGGAGAGTAGTGAATTGAGACAAGATGGTGATTGGAGCCCTAAATTTTAGATTTGCTAATTTTGAGTTATTTAAATATTAAAAATTAATATATTATTTTTAAGTTCAAGTTCAAGGGGGAGAAAGAGAATCAACTCGTCTATTTCGCTGAGTTCAAACTAGGACTCGAAGGGAGATGAGTAGATCCAGAGGTGAATTGGAGAGGAAGAGGGAGCTCGAGGAGATTTTGATCTAAGAGAGACGAGATGGAATAGGAGAGTAGTAAATTGAGACAAGATAGCTGACCAAAAAAAAAAAAAAAAAAAAATTGAGACAAGTTAGTGATTGGAGCCCTAAATTTTACATTTACTAATTTCGAATTTTTTTAAATATTAAAAATTAATATATTATTATAATATAACGGTCCGGTCCGATTCGGGTGGCCGGGTGGGCAGATCTGCCCATGGAACCGGGAATCGGACCGGTTCCCTTAAGAACCACCGATTCCAGGCGGTTCCGATCCGATTCCGAGCGGTCCGAGCGAGTCCCAATTCTTTTGTACACCCCTAGGCATCAACGAGTCGAGCGAGCTCAAGGCTCGCCTGTGGTCGGTTGCTGGCTATCGTCATGGCTAGGGGCTAGCCAAAGAAGAAGAGGAACAAAAAAGAAAAAGAATTAAAAATTATATTCTTAAAAAAAAAAAAAAATTAAAATTCGATTTTTTTAAATAATTATTTTAAAATTGTAAAAATTGTCCATTAAATTTGTGTTGTATAAAACTATTTTAGCAATACCATATATATATAAGAAATAAGCTTTCTTATATTTAGTTAAATGGATCGGATATGAGTCAAAAAATTTGCATTGCAAGAAATGAGTCATAAACAGGCCAAATGAGTCGATTTAGGTCGGACCATTTAAGACCCAACCCGATTTACCCGTTTAACGGGTCTAGTCATCACCAATCTTCCTTGCAAATGAGAGGGGGTGTTCATACATTTTGCATCCCTTTTTGTTGGACAATCTAACATCCCCTAAGTGTAGGGGTGGTAATTCTTGAAACAATACTAACATATGGCTTGACGCCAAAGAAAAAAAATTGTAGATATGTTGAATTTGACACGACCCGACTTAACTCAAAATCGATACAAGTTTGTAATGATGCGAATCATCAGCATATCACGAAACAGAATGAGAACAAACTGAAAGGCCTAATGCGACAGAGAAAAAGACATGGACACGCAGCTGCGCATAGTAAAAAGCTGTGCCAATAATTACTAATTTATAAAGGTGCACACAAGTTGCGTGTATTAAAAAAATTGACATTTAAAATAGTTTTTTATATCGTCTTATCATAATATATTTGAAATAATAAGTAACGAAACGAAATTATTTGCACGATATGAAGAAAGAGAACGCATATAGGAAGGGAGAAATTTTTCAAGCTCCCGAGCTTATATGTAAGATCAAACAAATTCAAAATTAAAATTGAAATATATAAGATATTTAATAGAATTAACTAATTGAGGATATATTGAGAAAGAATAAAAAAAATCATGACACTTTAAAGCAGGAAGCCTCCTTTGCTTTATATAATACTAATGAATATGCACAGCTGTTGCTTTATGCAAAAGATTGATATTTAAATCACTAACCAAAATTACATTATCACGAAGTATTTTATTAATTAAAATTAAATTGTAATAAGAATTCACAACACAAAGAAATTAATATGTGTGTGTGGAAAGGAAAGGACATTTACCATTTGAGATATCAGTAAAAAAATTCATTGTATCATAGAAAATATACAAATTTTGATATTGAAACAAGAGAGGATAAATAGGATTATGTAGTTACGCAGTTTGTCATGTACACACACAGTACTTGTAAATAAAGTAATTAAATATATTTTGTGAGGAAAGAGCGATTGAGACCCCTTTATGTAGGGAGGTCCGCTTTGCTTTATACAATAGAACTGATAAATTTAATCCAAAAATATTATACTAATTAATCATATCTAAGTTTCCTCTTGACATTACATCAATTTTCAAAAAGATTTCACTTCTTCTTGTGTAGATAACTCAACATTAAGTATAGGTATGTACGTGATTTTCAAAACCTTTGGTGTCCCACACATATGTTGAATTTATGGAGAAATATTCGTGTTTTTGTTGAACTTTCAAAATGACTAGAAATTTTTAAGCATATGTTACGAAATTATGAAATTACGTTATTATTAGCATTTATTTTTTAAATAATTTATTCTAATTTTCAGAATATTCAAAAGCATTTATTGTCAAAAAAAGAATCACTTATACATAGATATATTAAATTAGGCAATAGTTCCAATACATAAATCTACTATCCAAGTCACTTATGAATCTCCACAGGTCTCAAGCATTCATCGCCAACATTACTATGGCAGATAAGGTTTCGTTAAATCTGGCAAGAGTGCTACTCAAAGTTTATGCATTCAACACAAATTTTAAAATGGGAAAATGGCATAAATGATTCATGAATTTTAGTCTAATGTGTAATATTATCTTTGAAGTTTAATAGAGTTTCTAAACTTTAGTCCAATGTTAAATGTAATATTTGAACTTTTAAATATTTTCTTATATTTTAGGGACTACAATGAACAATTATCAATAGCACAAAGACCACGTTAAACAAATTAAAAATTTATGAACGACATTATATATTAAGCTAAACTTTAGAAGCCATCTTGTATAAATTACAAATTCGGGGATGAAGACCATATGTCCAATTACCCTTTTTAAACTTGGTTTAGAGTGGACCGGCCATCCAAATGGGTTTTCAAATGTCTGTGGATCGTTAGTGGGCTAGCAATTTTTTTTTTTTTTTTTTTTTGGTCAAAAGGAATAAATTTTAATTATATCATAACTGATGAGGATCCAGCAGCTCCCAAGAGTAGGGCGTCATTACATAATAGGGCCCAAAGGGCTTGGGGTGGAGAAGAAAGTCAATTGGGCGGTAAGAGGCTAAAGATTGTCACTTCAAACGGATCTTGGGCTAGCTGGTAAAAGGTAGCACTTTGGGGTTTGAGCGTGAGTCGTCCCAATTCAATTATTATTTTTCCTCTTGCATGAAGTTAAATTAGGGGGGCGAGTGACGTCTAAGAAAGCTTCACAAAATGGTAGGTCAAATGGCGAGAAATATATACTTCTGCGTCAAATCCCACAGACAATATTGTATGACCGTAAAAAGAGATTTTTCAAATGCTCAAACTCCAGTAGCTAAGCGAGGCAACCTCGATGAATCCCGATTCGATACCAAACTCTAAATTAGAACATGCATAAAAATATGAAAATTGTTTATTACTGATTGAGGAACTAAAATGCGCATTATGAAATGAACTCCGAGTTCTCCCTTCCCGATGATTTCACAATCAACTCAGATAATTGCCCATAACACTGACTGACTTGGCCACTCCTCTTTTCTGACTCGAAGTGACTTTGACTAATGAGAAGTTTCGCTTTTCGATCTTCGAATTTAACAGTAGTTAAAAAAGCACAAATGAGTAAAATCAAACGAGTGTATGGACCCAGCCCATCCGCGTTAAGCCTATGGGATTAAGCTTGGAACTAATTAATTAGTGACAAAAGAAAATTGACTCTTCAACTCTTGCTCGCTGAAGTACAAAATTGACACAAGATTGGCCTTCTCCATCGTAACCTAAAGTTCTGGAACGAGGAAGGGCCATCGATCTTGAGCAGGAAAGCGGTATCACAGCATGTGTTGTGGTGTTTGTATGTCCCATATGAGATCCAATGATGCCAGTGAAAAGGGGGGGCTCTCCTGACTTGACTGTTCATGGCTCAGTTGAACGAAAAACAAAAGAGACCCATGCAATCATGCAAAGTCCCAAAGCTCCAAAAGTTTGCATAATTCCCCTTATTATCTTTTTATGTACCTAATTTATTCCAAGCATGCGATATAACGCGTCTTGAATTCTGATATTGATAAGTAATAGAAACATAAGAATCGCTAATAAGTAATACAGATGTCGAAATGAATCTCGAGGCCTCAGTGATCTCACCTCGCAAGGAATATAGTCAACTTCCGACACCCCTTTGACCGCCTTCCTCCACACATCAACAAACAAGAACAGGTTTTGAAAAGAATAAAAAGGAGGGGGGGCAAAAAAGAAGGGAGGGAGAAAGAGGAAGACGATGATCCCCTCCCAATGCCATACTCTTTGCCCACCAGCCTGTCACCCCCCCTCCTTTCTGGACACGTGGCGCGGCTCAAACCTGGGACGAGCCCTTTGGACCACATTTCCCACGTGGCCGAGGCCATCCCTTGCCGGCTGCCGCCACGCGGACCCCCTCCCCCCTCCGAATTGGAGGACCACCTTTTGGATGCGCAACACGGCATCGGTTGTCACCCTCTTGTTCTCTTGCCAAGATTTTTCCATCTTTCATAATATTGACACGACCCGCTGAAAAATTCGTTTCTAATGATGTTTACAAATGAATAATACATGCGCATTAGAATTACAAAAAAAAAGGGGGGGAGGAAGAAGAAGAAACTCATCCCGATATCAAAATTACTTTATGAAGAAGACTCATATTACTCGTTCAGAATAATTGATATGATTAAATCGAAATTTTCACAAAGTCCCATATAGAAAAAAGCCCTTTTTCTTTCTCTTTCGGAAGTGCAGCCTCTTTCAATTATTTTAGGTCGTTATCTACGAAGAGCGGGCCACGGCTAGAAAGTTGTCCCCAATAACTAAAGAATCACTACCACACTCACTCCTCTTTAAATTCCAATTGCTTCTCTCTCTCTCTCTCTCCCTTAATTTATTTCTATTTTCTTTTTAATTTCGGGTGTGCGTATGTTTGGACAGTGGGAAAGGTAGAAATTGGGAAAGGAAAAGCAGGCAATAAAAAGAAAAGGCAGGGGGGGTGGGGGAGGTGTAATTATGTTTGGAAAAGGGGTGGAGGCATACCATGAGAATGTTTTTGGTCCTCTCGGTTAATGTAATCGATCAGAACCCAGAAAGTGACCCCATTTGAGAAGGACATCCTCGTGTATTCTTCCCAAGTCCCAATAACAACACACAACAACCGCCCCTCCAATTCGTGTGTTCTTTTCAGCATTAGTTTTAGCAGAAGCATTAGGGAAAACACCCTTCACTTTCATCTTAGCGCAAATTGAATTGTTTGGATTTGGCTTTGATGGACATGATACAGATATAATCGTTTGATTATATACACATCATATTTTTCATTGACCAAGAGGTAGGAAGACGGTATCTCTGTAATTTCCTCAAAGATTCAATGGTGGATTCGCTCATTTTCAAGGTGTGTTTTCCTTCCAGGAACAGCTCTGTACTTTGCCGGTCTTTAAAATATTATTCTAGGAAAGCATTGCTTCTAATCCAAGTCATGTTGATTTATTTTATCTTGTTCCCTTGCTCATCACTACAAAAATGTGAGACAAAAATGTTGAAGTATTCTTTGCCATGTGTGCTGACAAGGAGAGAGAGAGAAGAGGGTGTTCCAAGAATGTCCTCAGCACCAATATCTTAATCAATATAATATAAACTTAACGTCAGTATCAAATTGTTTGTACTCATCACTCATGCCACAGTAGAAGGTGACCGCAGGAGATGAGGTATAATAATGTTTAAGGTGTTTGAAATGATCTTGGTATTATTAAAGTAAACCTTTCCTGACCAATGCGGAAAATGACTGATAAATCTTGATCTGGCCCCACGGGCCAGCATTTTCCTATGTTGTTTCCTTGTGTCTTCAGAAACTACACCTTGTTTCTTTCTCAAAAATGAACCCACATTTCTGGATGACTGTTGCATGACATGAATGGCACCTTTGAATTGGCCAGCCTCTTATTTTATTCTTTTTTTTTGTTCACACTTTAGAATAATAATAGAAACCTATGATTGAATAACATATGTTTTAGCATAGTGGGTTTTATCTTGTTGGACCAATGGGCGAAGGAACTTATTCTTAAATGCAACCCAAAGGTTTGGTGGGTTAAAAGATTCAGAAGAGCCTTGGATTTTAAGTAAATAAAGCATAAAAGAGTCTTGGTTTTTTGGCATCATAGACTGTATCTAGATATACCCTTTTAGGGGAAAATGGTTGGTTAAGGCTTTAACATCATTAGGTGGGGTTACCCATTTTTCAAACAAGCAATTTGGATATAATTACATTATGATTACATTCTTTTAATCCAACATTTTATTGACAACTTTAGGTTATATACAGTTGGTCTAATGATGTATCACTTATATTTTATTGCTCAATCGGCGAATTTGCATTTCGATGCTTGAAGTTGAGAAATTATCCAAGCTATGACTAAATATATGTAGTACTCCCTGTTCACACAAGCATCAATGAGATTTACCTATTTTTTCCAAAGTTGAAATTGTACTCCACCGATAGGGTTAATCTTTAAAGAAAATAATAACCTATTTTTATAATTCTTGAGATATTATTCTGGTTAGAAAGACTAAAGCTTTTATTTTTTCTGGTGATTTTTTTTTTTTTTTGCTAGAATTGGTGATTATACTTTTCTCTATGTATTGAGATTGGTATACAAAAAATGCTCCTTACGGTTGAGAAGTCTCGATAATCCTCGTATGCTGAAACTTCAACAAGTGTCTTAATGTTTAAATAAAGAAATATTCTTATTTCTGATAAGCCGTCTCTCTCGTGTTACGTGCAATCAAGATATTAAAAATGAAAATGTTTGTTTTATTGAAGATGGTGCACTCGTCAACAAAATAAAATAAAAAATCCACATGTTCTGAGTAAATCGAAATCTTCAACTGACCAACTAACCTTAAGAAGGAAAATAACCCAAACATATATGGATAAGAAAAGCCTAATTGCATATGTTAGAGTAAACCTCACTTTAATTATTAGAATTACGTAATATATATATGTGTGTGTGATTACGAGAGATAGATTTTTTTCATCTAGTACACTACACTTTCTTCTTTTTCGCCATTGATACACTAACTTCAAAAAATGATCAATTTCTCAATGAAATGTTGATGTGGTGATCACCTAGCACTTACAGAATTAGCCACATCCCTACCACAGCAAGTATTCGTTGAAAACAACGAGACATATTAAGAACCCTTCCATAATGGAGGAAATAATTATTGGGTTTATTATAGTGTGCATCGCCAGTCTAAAGAAATTTTTATCTAATCCTTCTCGATTTCACTTGCAAGCAAGACCCTTGATCAGGGAACAAAATTATCCAAAGCGTTGTGGGTTATATCCCGAGTACTTCTTGGACATAGCGTTTCCATCTGAGTGTTTACTTTCAATTTGTGATATTTTCTGCTGAGATGCTATGAGAGATTGTGAGTAAACACAATTCGAAATCTACAAGTGTACTCTAGGGCCAAGACGTATTTGAGGGATTGAGCTATTATACAATTTGTGAAAGGAAAGGGTATTGACACTTAAACAAGAAAATTATCAAAAAAATCCTAAACATATTGCAATTGTGCCAATTCAATCCTAAACTTTTTTTTTTTTACCAACTGAGTACTAAACCTTTTATAATTATTCCCAATCGGTCCATCTACCCAAAATTAGCCGGCCAACGCCAGCTACCACCTCACCGCTGGTAACCTTTTTCTAATAATATTTTATTTTTTGAAATATTTTATTAATTTTTCTCTTTTTTTTCCCCTTCTCCCTCTTCCTTCTTCCTACCTCCTCCCTCCTCCTTCCTTTGGCTCCGGTGGTCGGCCAAGCGGCCGTCGCCAAACCGAGGTAATCTAGTGGGCTCGCCTCGCCAATCGGCGAGCTCGCGCCCAACGAAGGTAGGGCGAGCCCTCGCCGGATTTGGTGAGGGCTTGCCTCGTGGTCGTCGGGCGAGGAGAGCCCTCACCATATCCGACAAGGAGGGTCTTGCCAAACGCGACGGCGAGCCCCCCTTGTTGGATCTGGTGAGGGCTTGTCTCACCCAACGAACACGAGGTGAGCCCTCGCTAGATCCGACGGGGGCTTGCCCCGTCATCATTGGGCGCAAGCTCGCCAACTGGCGAGGCGAGCCCGCCAAATCGCCTCGCCAGATCCGGCGAGGTTTCGCCTCACCATCCCTAAGCGCGAGCTCGCCAACTGGCAAGGTGAGCCCTCGCCAGACTTAGCGACAGCGAGACCCCCCTCGTCGAATCTAGCTAGGGCTAACCCCCACTAATGGCAGGGCGAGCTCACCCTCGCCCGGCCGACAAAGAAGGCGAGCTAGCCCAACCGCCTCGATCCGGCGGCCAGGCCCCGGCCCCCCCCTCGGCCGGTTCTGTCAAGCCAAAGGAAGAAAGAGGGTGGAGGAGGAAGGAGGGAGAGGAAGAAGGAAAAAAAAAAAAAAATAATAATAATAATAATAATAATAATAATAATAATAATAATAATAATAATAATAATAATAATAATAATAATAATAATAATAATAATAATAATAATAATAAAGTATTATTAAAAAAGGTCGCGGGCGCCGGTTGGCTGCCATGTCAACACCGACCAGCCAATTTTAGTTGGATGGACGATCGGGAAGAATTGTGAAAAGTTTAGAACTCAATTGGTCAAAAGAATTAGTTTAGAACTGAATTGGCATAATTGCAATAGGTTTATGACTTTTTTGGTAATTTCCCCGCTTGAACCGAACCACAAAAATCTTCGATCCCCTTGTCATTCGTTGTTGATTTCTCTAGCAATTTTCTTTCTTCTCACGTGATATTGAATTGCAAGATTTAACAGTTTTTGTATTATCTAACATTAGTAGGAGTGAGATTGGCCTTTGCAATCCAAGAAAGTGTAGTGCAACATTTTCAATTTTCAACACCATTATAATCAAAATGGAATAGCATATCCGAAAGATAAAGAAAACAATGTAGTATTCAATACACATGTGACAAATTAAAAAAAAAAAAACATCAAACTTGTCCACAAGCCTAAAGAACACTTAAAATCATCTTTCTCTTCCCATTACATAATGAAAGATATCTAAATCTCACTACCCGATTAATCACCACGGATGCATATAAACAACCTTGTTAATGTGCGTCGAGTAGTGCTCCATTTACAAGATGACAAACGCGTGCTCAAGATTGTTCTACATCGGAAATGTTGTGATATAGACTATATCATTACACGCATTTAGATTTAAGAGGTTAATCGCATAATAAACAAATTTCTTAAGGATCGCTTAAGATCACTTGGAAATGAGACTTGAGGGAAATAGGGAGGAAAAAAAAAAAGGGAAGCATCCGGTAAAGGAGAGGGAACAATATCATTTATTTAATACATACAGCAATATAAATATATATGCACCATTTCAAATTCAAAAGGGAACAAAAGGCAAATGAGGGACCATCCATCCACATTGATGTGTCCTCTCGCATATATGCGACCATGAAGGCACTATTAGTATTAGTGATAGATGTGGGGGCAAAATTCGCATTTTGTCATGCTTTGTACACTTGCGCCCTTCGCATCATTTCCTTTTCCAATCGCACAATCCTCGTACCACAAGAATTGTCTCCACGATGTTTAACTTTTTCCCTTCCTTTTCTTTTTTTTTTTTTTTTTCCCAATTCACTCGCCTAATTTTACCCCACGTTTTCCTTTTCTCTTTCGCCAAACAATAAAATAAAAGAAAAAGTATGTCGATGTTCGAGGAGTCTCAATTTTATCATAACTTTTTGACCTTTCGTAAAATTACCTAACCTTTCAAATTACTTCCAAACCTGCATTAGTCTTTTAATACAGCTAATTAAAGGGAATATTCTATTTGATTCCCCTCGAAACTACGTTATTTCTCTTGTGCTCCCCTCATTACTCTCTCCAATTATTCTAAATCACATGTTCTAATTTTACGTGAGATTTTATAAGATTATTGTCAATTTTTCTAAAAGTTTAAGTTGGTAGATAAAGATGCATTTAATATTTAAATATTGTAACATTTCTATGTATGTAAGCTAGTGCACTTGAGTGGGATTATGACAAATGTGATGTGCAATTTTCCATCTTAATCAAAGTTCTGTGTGCAAGTATAAATTTATGGGAAAAGTACCAAAAAAGTCATAAATTTATTGTATTTGTATTAATTTAATTCTTTCGATTTAGTCACAAACTTTTTGCATTTGTATCAATTAAATTCATCTACCAATTTTGGCCAGTAATCATTGATAATGACATCGACTATCTTACATGATACGATTAACGTTGACATTGACAAGTTTTAAAATTTTCACTATTTATATAAATTTTTTATTTTTTTTTTTTTTTTTTTCATTGTGCCAGTGAAGGTTGCCTTGTTGGCCCGACCACTAGCAAGGGTCATGGCCTCACCTAGGCCATTGCACCCTCATCAGATCCAACAAAGCCCTACTCACGCCATTGCCGCACGTTGGTGAGGCGGCCCTCATCAAATCTGGCAAGGGCTTGGTGGCCCTCACCCGCAACTAGCAATGGCCTAGGCAACGGCTGTGAAACTCGCCGGCCACAATGAGAATAAAAAACGTAATTAAAAAGAAAATAATAAAAAATTAGAACATAAAATTATAATTTTTGTTAGCGTCAACACCAATCATGCCACATGGGACGGCTAGTATCCATATTAGTAATTTTCAGCCAAAATTAGTATAATTAACTAAATTGACACAAATACAAGAGGTTTATGACTAAACTGATCTAATTGAAACATTGAGGATTCTTTTGGTACTATTCCCATGATTTTATTTATTGTAATTACAATGGAAAGTATTAAAATGTCCAATCCAAAACTTAAGTTATTAAATAAAGGAATAGTTTAGTATTTAAATATTTTAACACTCCTCTTATGCATATGCTGGACTTTAGCCTAAGCTGTAAAAATATGTAATGGGAGAGGCAAACAGGCCGAAAAGATTTGGTCTTCTTGCCCTCACATTATATGAGACTTCGTCAAACCAATTACCAAATATTTTAAAAAGCTCAAATTGATCAGTGGAGGGAGACCACACAAATAAAGAAAACATATAAGATCAGTTGTCAAGCAATGTAGGACAATATACACCCATCCATGTTCAAGCCGGATTATGAGTGGCAAATGAAATTTTATACCATGACACATATAATTTGACTGATGTGGGATGGATGCACATACAAGAAAGGAATAGCAATACCAAGATAAGAAATATGTGGAAGAGAGAAATATGAAATTTCTGTATTAAACAATTATGAGCCTAATTATGGGCCTTATTAGATGATTGTTTAAAGTAACATATCAATCAAAGATATACACAATTAAAGGAGATATATGTGCAATCTTGTGAAATACATAGAATTAACATAAATATTCTAATTATCTTTAACAAAGGAAAATATTTTAGAGAAGCATCTCTAACATCCCCTATTTTTGCCATTTCAATTAGATCTTAAACTTTACATTCATCTAACAACTTCAATTACATATTTCCACCCTTTAGATTTAGGCTAAAGTCCAACTTATGTGTAAGGGACAGTGTTGAAATACGTAAATATTAACCTAAGCCTTCATATAGTATTAGAACTAGTGCTATCCCTTTCATGTACATGCATCCATCCCCCATCAATTAAATTCCACATGTCGTAGTATAAAATTCCGCTTGCCATAATATAAAATTCCATATGCTACTCCTAATCCAACTTGCACATGAGACGAGGTGTTAATTACATCACATAATTACGAGTCTTATATACTCTTCATATTTATAGAGTCTCTCTTCATCTATCGATTTAAACTTTTAAAGCAATTGACAATAAGTCCCACTAAATCTTTCAAAAACATCATCACTATCTTCATCAAATAACGAACCATCTAGAGAGAGAGCGCGATAGATATCCATGTCATAATTCGTGACCGGGACCAAAATCGGTCAGCAACAGACGTCCCCGGCGTCTAGGAATAAACACATAACCAATCTTTTGGTCCCATCTATTAAGTAGCTAAGTTGATCTTTTCATAGCGGAACATGATCGATTTATGTTTTGCCGGCTTGTGTGCAACCAAGGTCACGTCTTGGGATGTTAATGTCAGCCTCCTCCGGGACGAAATATAAGGCTAGCAAAAAAAGAAAAAAAAAAAAAAAAAAAAAAAAAAAAAAGGAACAAGGAAAGGGTTTGGTATTGATAGAAGGGAAGGAGTGGTTCGATGCGTTTAGGGTTTGGTCCCGTGAAAATGATTACATTCAAAGCCATGCAAGGCGAGCCAAAAGCACGAAGAGGACGACAAGAGGAGTAATTTCGAAAAGCTTGATCACACGTGCGTAGCCGACTTTGGCACGTGAGGGGAGGAAGATAAGGTGAAGATTATAATGACTAATAATTGTTATTGTTAGCGAGTGGAGGTGGTCCATGGGATTTGAGGGCGTGTGAGCCTGGAGAGGGTCGGCATTCACGTGCGAATCCCAATGAAAAAGCAAATGATTTCTTGTTTCATTTTTTAAAATTTTTGGGGGGAGAAGGTTGGCCCGTCAATTATCAAAGCAGGTTTGTGGTTGGAAAGGGAGATTTTAACTCCCCTCCTGTGGAGAGTATTGGTGAAGGGGCAAAAGGGTCCAGATTGTTTACTTGGCAAATCGAAAGATTATGATGTCTCTTTTCCTCGTACTTCACAATACCTTTGGGTGTGAATTTGACTAATTCATCTTGCAATTCAAGTAAAATGAGATAAAGACATGTCTTCAGTTCAGATTCATGAAATACTCCACTCATCTCGCGAATTAAATAAGATGAATGATTAATGAGCCACGTATACTTTCATCTGCCAAAATCATCTGTCGCTTGAGTTTCACATTGAAACAAGCCCAAAATTTTTGTTATGTCGATCTACTATTATGTCAATAGATGCAGTGACCACATGTCTACTGCAAATTACTAAACATGTCAATAAATATTGCTATGACTTTGGATTGGACCCGTTAGAGTCATTGGCTAATTTAGTGTTTTCTAGCTCAAGATCAATATCCAGTGAATGCCGTGTCACTCTCTAAATGATCTTTCAAACAAATTACACATGAAACCTCCTCCAAAGTTTGTTTATTCAAGCGCAAAGTTTTGACCATGGTTCGGCAGATTCCTTTTCACGGTTCAACAATTTGACTTCTTCTCCAACCTCTAACTAAAGCACCTAAGTTATTGGTAAAACTAGCAATGGTCAAATTCTCCTTTATGCTAAGCTTTTGCAAGCATTACCAACTCATTCAGAGGGTCAACTATAGGGAAATTACTCATACGGCGGCATCGTAGGTTTTCTACAGTTTTTGCCAAATCCTTTTTTGTCCTTACTCAAGTTAAAGAAAACATTATAAAAAATGTGAACTTTTATTAGGTCTAGGGCTAAGAAATAATATACATTTTCATCGTTGAATATTTGAAACTAAGGTCGGTTATGTAACAATTTTTAAGTATACACATTATTTATGGAATAATGAATGCTTGAAAGATTTTTTATAGTGGCAAATGACGTAAGAGTAACACAGTATGGATCCGAAAAGGAACAACTTAAACTAAAAATATAATAATAATAATAATAATTCATCGAAATTGTTGTATTTAAGAAATTCCATGGTATAATTGAGATCTTTGATATACTTGCGTGCGTCCCCACCGCGGGGAACTTAAATCAAGGAAACAAATAGAAAATGGAAACATTGAAAACCGAAATAAAAATATCGAGCTGAGTAATTATCACGAATATTTTCTGGCCGAAAGATTTGCAAAGGGGGAGAGCCATTTGCATCTCTTCCGATTCGCAATCGGGTCTCATACGAGGATGCTCACGTCAACCCCCCATCAAATTCACGAATTATCACGTCACGTCTCATTTTTAACTAAGTGCGTCTGAAAAAAACAAAATAAAAAACCCAAAAATCGTCGAGTCAAACCAAACTTTCATGACGATGGAAAATAATTGTCGATCGAAGTCGAACGCGAGACTATTTCAGCGCTCTAGGGTTTCCAAGAAATATGTCAGCCCCTAGCTAGAAGAGGTTCGTATTATTTACATGTCATTTACGTAATTTTGGAAATTTATCTGCCCACGTCTTAACCTAAGTCAACGGCACTACATCAATTATTCCCCTACCTATTGTCTATTATTGATCGATTTCCACACGCTACATTATGTCTTCATCAACTTTAGTGAAATGGAAATGTGAATTAGTTGAAAAACTCGGCGTCGCAGCGAGAAGAAAGAGATAATTAGTGTGATGATGATTTCAATTTGCAACGCCCAATAGAGCTCATCAATTAATTGATAATGGATGTCGAAAATAATTTTAATAAAACTTTCATTCTAATTAGCAATTATTGTGTGAAATCTTAGAAATATTGCTATAAAACTCATTGAAATGGTTTAATGGATATGGAACAGATTTGTTTGTTGATTAGGCGTATAGTAAGATATGATTTTCCACAAAACCAAATGCAAATGAAACCGCAGATCTATGTTTTGGCTCACTTTTCACTTAGAAATTATCTAAGACAGCTTTCTCGTCATTTAAAAAGAAAAGATAAAATCGTTAATATAGGTGAATCAATTGATAGTGTATCACTAAGTATAAAGATACTTAACTATAAAGTTCCATGAAATATTGGTTTTTCTAAAGATCTGCATAGTTAAAATACATCTAAGTTAATCTAATTATTGTATCAAGAAGAAATTATTTAAATCCACACATAGTAAAAACATATATGAAAAGTCGAAGGAGAACAAAAAAGAGAAAGTTTGATAAAATAAAATGGTTTATAGTTAAGAAATTGGGGAAATGTTTTTATCTTTGCAGCAATGCACTGATTTAGGTGATTGCCGGTCTCTAAACTAATTTTTTGGAAGAATAACAGCCAATATAACGATTCCGCTATATAATGAAAACATGATTTGATAGATACTTTCAAATTTTAATCAAGAAAAGGTAGTGCCTGTAGTTATGTATTTATATAAATCCACCTACGCCTTTCATTTTCTATGATGAATATATATATATATATATATATATATATATATATATAAAAAATAAAAGGTAGAGATCCAAGTTAAGTATCCTATCAACCTTTTTTTTCTTAGGTCATATGAGATTTTTGTAAGATCTTTGTATCAAAATAATAACACAAAGATTTGCTTTATTGCCTATTACTTGTTCCGCCTATTTGCGGCGACAACCATGGTGGAGGTCATGTTTGTCACAATGATCAACTAAGATCATTGAGACACGAGATCTACACTTTGATCACTATAAATCTAGCTCTCGGTTGGTGCGGTCATGGCAATGAGATTGCCAGAGCGGTGCGATCACTGTCTGGTGGTCTCTATTGGCCCCATCAATGGCACCAATATTGGGTCCTAAGGTGAAACATCTTGCTTTTTCTTTGTTAGTTTATTTCTATTTGGATGCCGTAAATTATTCGATAACTAATACCGAGAGAAGTTATCGAGATTTTATCCGGATTTGTCACAATTCAAGCGTGACTTTAAATATTGGATAAGATAATTTCTATCTAATCTGACCTTTCATCAGGTAAACAAACGCACCTTAACATCAATTTTGGTGGTGACATTATGGAGATCTCGATAAAGGTAATTCATATATAATTAACATATATATATATATATATATATATATATATTATTGGTTTGACATGATAGAAGTCATATACCTTCACCTGTAAAAGACCATCAAGATAGAGCCCCAATTCGAACATGTCAACATTTTCAATTGAATTTGTCTCTTTCAAATGCTTAAGCCAACTGGTTATCGACCAATTAGGATATATCAACTACTTTACGTAATAACATATTCCGATGCAGGATTTTTTTGGTCTAACACCCTTCCACTTGCACCTCAACACTCACAAAACTAGCGAGATATGTTGTTACAGGGAATCTTGGGATACACTAAACAACAAATGGAATGGCAAAGAAAAAAAAACATGTGAACTTGCGTATACCGATTGATGTGACCAATATTTTTAAGACGGCTTCAATTTTAACTAAAGAAATTGCAATAGACGATATTTCTCCATCTGGCACTAAGTGACCTCAAACACCAAAACTTGGTTGATTATCACTAAAGGCATAATATTTGGTTGATTGTAAAGCATCATATGGAACAAACCCAAACAAATCCAGTGCGTAATGTAAGTGTTCTCGATGTAAATTAACCTTCTCAAGCCGAAACTTCAATGTGCCACACATTCCTTCCTTAATAAGTATCGAACATTCGATAATTTAAATCAAAATAATCAGTCAGACTGTGTCACTGAAATTCAAAACCATGCACAGCAAATTCAATTATGTCTTATCTACTTTGGCTCAAGCAGTGGCATGAGTAAGAAAAATTGCATCATACATGAATTTGTGAACCGAACCAGTGAATGTATCATTTTAAATTTTTCGTGAATAATGCAATCATATTCCTCGACCGGGTAATTTCGTGAAGCCCTCATGTGGAGAGTAGATGTGACAACTTGAACCGACACATGAGAAGTGATTGCGTGATGGGTTTTGCCGGTGCATAATTGCCTCTCTCATGGCCGCATCAAATCAAACATTATGGTCACATGGCATATATCTGCCTGCCTTTTGCACTTGTTTTTGTCCACTTTTCAATCACAATGCAAGAAACACGACGCATGTTTTTAGTTCATACGACATAAATGACGACTATGTATATGATCATTTGCACAAGCCAATTCGTCAACATTTCAGATGCGCATCTTTGCATGCAACACATATTTACTAATGCTCGCATTGGCATCGGCAACATATCTATTTCACATGTTACCTACATCCTTGGCGCCACCGCACATGCTCAGCCAGAATATCGCTAGAGACATTCTCTCTGCAGGAGAAGCGACCGAAACCAAAATGAAGCTATGTCGCTATAGATAAGAGGCCGTGACCACCGTGACTTGTATGCACGAATGTGGTAGCTGAGCTTAGGCAACCTTTTGATTTGAGGACGACTAAGGCGAGTGACCTCCAATATGAACTCGATCAGCTAGAGAGAGAGAGAGAGAGAGAGAGAGAGAGAGAGAGCAAAGGAGAGGGGCTACAGAGAGAGAGCGGCCTTGGTAGTGGTGGTGGTGGTAGCAGTGGTTGAAGCATGATGGAGGTGAGCGATTAGGGGTAGTGTTGGTAGTTAGCCAGTTGCGGAGTTTGTGTACAAGGGATAATTGAAAGGAGGAACAAGAAAAAAAATAGGGAAAATAGGGATAGGAAAAAAAAAAAAAGAGGAAAAACAAAAAGTGAACATCTCAACCATGAGTATTAACCACTGGGATTCGCCCTAGTGACTACCCTTCCAACATGGAAGGGGGAGGTGAGGGGTTCGAATATCCACATTCTCAGGGGGGAATGGGGTGAGGACAAGTAAGTTTCAGAAGTGGGTTTCGACTCTCACGCCCTGCAAAAGGCAGTGCAAAAGTCTGAGAGTGAGTGTTAGAGTAAGAATATAGTAGGACCGACAAAAAAAAAAAAAAAAAAAAATATGAGTATTGAAATTTAATGAGCTTTATGCATTTGAATGAGAACAGAAGAATGAGGATGAAAATTGAACAATTTAAGAGTAAGTGGGTGGATTTTTATAGAGATAGAAATGATAGGTTTTGAATTTGGTTAGATAGAAATGATAGGTTTTGAATTTGGTTGGGTTGGACTGGGTTACTTGGAAAAATTCAAAAACTACACAACCCCAAAAAAAGGGTTGTTGCCTAAATAGCTCTAGGCCAACAATCATGTTGAAGTACATGTTTGAGGGGTGTTGGTAAAGTTTCAGATGAGATTTGGTGTGAGGTGGGATAATTAATACATCCTAGTTGACTTCAATTATTGGCTTAAGCTTCTTCTTTTTTATAGATAATGACACAAATGATCCATGAACTTTGATTCATTTGATTCATTATGCAATATAATCTCTGAAATTTGACAACATTGAATATTTTTATATAATCTATGGACTAAACTGAACATGTATCAAAAATCCATAAGTCACATTAATCAAATTAAAATTTCAACACAATGGGCTAAAGTTTATTGATCATATTAAATAAATTAAAAGTTCATGAACCATATTTAAAAATTGGGCCAAAGTTTATGGATCATTTATATTATCTTCCCTTATTTGTTTTCGATGAAAATTGATTGAAATTTTTAAATGAAAAAATGTCCAACTAAATATATTAATGGGCTCAAATTTAAGTCATCCTTTGATAATCTCCCGGTGTGATGGTATCTAGCTGCTACGCATCTCAACAAGTGATATTAAATTTGATCATAGATTGGTTTATCCCTCCCAATCTGTATAGACATTTAGACGATAATTTCAATGAAGAATCTCATGATCAACACAATTTTCAGGTAGGTGGGCTTTGAGGTGTAGTAACATGGTCTCGAGGCTAGATTTATGGTTCACCAAGGCATTAAGAGAGTGCATGCGAATGTGGGTGTTGCGATGCCTTCAATGTAATGGAATTGAAGATTCGAGTTGAGATATATATTGATGAGAAGGATATGTAGATTAAGGGGAAGCTAACATAATGCTAGAGTCTCACATATGAGTGAAGATGGTTGAAGTGCTTGTGAGAAGGATGTCGGTGGAGTCCCACATTGAAGATTTGACGTGAGATGATTAGTTAATTTATCATAATTAGGACAAAACCCATTGGCTTGAGCCTTCAAGTGTGGTGGGTCCACCTGGATATATAGATAGCTCAAATTTAAAATATGTTGGTGATATTATTATATGAAGGTATTGAACTTTTGCTACGTATTCCAATAAATTATTTGGGTCATACTGTGTTGAGGGTTGATGCTTATGTGCCTAGCATGGCTTATGACATTTTGAGCAAGACTACGCAGCAAATAGTCTTGTCCGTTTGTCACCTCTAAGTTTCTTCTTGTTTATATATAGACACACACACTAGCTTACCAGAATCAAATCCTCCTTGTTTAATGTAACATTTCAAACCCTACTTTCAATGGGCAAACATTTTAAAGTGTTACTTAAGTAAATGACTCGCTTGCAAAGACAACCATTCGAGTTCTCCTTTTGGAGATCTTGCCATATCTATATCGGGTCAAGCTGTCACACGTCACATGAGTGATTCTTCCATGTTTCGCACTACTCATCCAAATTTCACATCACGTCAAACCTAGTTCACCGCCAGTGAGATATCTCATAGGACGAAATTCATCCTCCAAAAGTGAGATTCCTCCTCAACAGGAAAAAAAAAAAAAAAAAGAACGTTGTTTCTCCATCGATGAAACCATGGAAACCCCATGATGTCACCAATGTTTTATACGGCATCTCAATCTAGGGCAGGAGGAATTTGCGCCCCACCCCCCCTAACTCCGTATCGTTTCAGCAAAAAGAACGGTAGCAAAACAATCGATTCTGGTCTCTTGTCATGTGTCTGCGACCTGGCTACATCGCAAAGGCCGACGACAGCTTCTTTTTCTTCTCTCTTTATCCCCTACTGACCACTTCCATCGAGATCCCAAAATTCACACGACAAAGTCCGAGGTTGAGATTGCCTCAGTCATTAACGTAAGACTTTAATCGCAGACTCATCAGTGTTAGGACCCGATTTGAACAACTGACTTTTACCCATTCGTCGTCCATCTTCTTCTTCTTCCTTTCTTTTTTTAAAGCAAAGACACTTTTCGGTGCCATAACAAGAAAAACAAGAGGGAATAAACAACAGAAAAAGTACAAAAGCATCGCCATTACTGAAATATCGTGCTGCTTCTTTACAATGAGTAAATAAAGTATTGGTGTACATATCCTTTTCCATGAGACCCAAGACCCCCACTAGTTAGCTTACGAAAAGTGCTTGCCATTGTCAAGGCACGCCATCTTTTTCCACATCTCTATGATTGCTTGATCAACCTATGATTACCACATAAAGTAGTCATTCTAATTTCTTTCTTGGCAATCGAATTGCAATTCCTTTTGCCTCGCCTCGAGACCACGGTGGAGAGGGTTGTGACCCCATTGATGCATGGTCAAAACATGGTTCGCAACGGTCAACTATACCCTACGGCAGTAATTCGTTTCAATACATGTATTAGGTCCGTCGAACAATTTTTCAAGGTAACATTGATCGTGCATGGAAAATTCAGTAGAGACTGAGCGATCATTGTTATTCTCCCCATCCTTTAATCGTGGCATATTTAATGCATGATCCGTGTCTTCAAGTATTCTAGCATCATTAAGGTAAATTTGAATGGGCAAATGAGGGGTCCGAATACCATATAATGAGATCTCTCCGACGACGCCCCTTGTGAAATTGCTGTGGCGTGAGGGATTGCCATTAAGTTAGACTGATAAAGACCAATAAATGCTTCAAGTTTGTGGATCGAGACATAATCTAACGCTAAAGAACCTCCATCTTCCCATACGCGTCATTAGCACATCGATAAAAAGTAAAAAGAGAAAGGGATTTAATGGCTTCGCAAAAGAAAGAAATGAGTGAAGGAGACGCCTATTATTATCGATCTAACTTTACAAATCAAAAGCAAGCGAAAAAGAGGAACCCAACATGCCTATCCCTTGACGTACCAACGCCTTCGCAAAAGCGGTTAAGTGTGGCTTTCAAACCCTCGTTTCACCTTCCCACACAACAACACCACGAAACCTAACCTCAGCCTAAAGAGCCACAACCTACGGCACGTGCCGATCCACCCCCTCACGTGCGGGTTTTTTATTTTTTATTTTTAAACTTTAATGATTAACCGATGTTATTGGCTTTCCCCTAAGCTCCGTCTACGACCCTACCGTAATTTGCCATCTTCTCGTTAGCCATGAAGGAGAGGGCGCCTAGGCGACTTGACCGAAATAGCCCCACCAACTTTGGTTATCGCTTAAATAAGACAATTATGTTGGCTAGCGCGTTGGGGGAATTTGGAGTGTGGATCGAGAGTACGGCGGTAGCTTCGGATCATTTGAGATGGACTCCCTACTGACCTTGTCTCTATTATATTCCGTTCGTCATACTCCGTAGATTGCGTAGGTTTCCAAAGGATGGAGAATACATTTTACGAGAGTAGACACCGCTTTGAAAGGGACGATTTTATCATTTTGTGAAAGGAACTGCGATTATTGGGGGGGCGCTCTCTCCACCGTGTGTTTGCCGGTGATGAAAAGAAACAGTATAGAGGGTCGTCTTGAGGATGGTATGAAGTACAAAGCCAATCATGGTACATGAATTTAGCGAAATCTAATATATGCATCAAATAGATAATCGGCATGATAAAAGAAAGTTTAGGTGAGTGTTTTTTCATTAATACAATTGAAGAGGTCCGCACTTGTTTTTCCTCGAAAGTTCTAAGCAACTAAACTACCCAAAATCTATCATTTTCTATGCAAAGGTTGTATTTGGTCATCTTATTTTTATGTATTGATAGCCCAAGTCTTCCCTGTTGCTTATATTAAGTTTTTCTTTTTGTTTTCTTCTACTTGGGTATAATTTATTCGATCTAGATATCATTGTCACAATGAAGTACAAAAAATATATCCATAAAAAAAACCATAAAATCATATAGGTGCATTGAAAAGGAGGGCGACGAAGGAAAGAAGAATAGCGACCTCTTCTCTGCCCTCTCTCTCTCTCTCTCTCTCTCTCTCTGGGTTGGGTTTGGTTCACATTGAGAGAGATATCAGTCCCCCCCAAATATAAATAAATAATTAAATAACCCTTCGTATTTAATATTGTTCTCTACCCTCCTCTTTCCACAGCACAATTTGTCCCAACAAAATAAAAAGGAAAAGGAGAGAGAGGGAGGGGGGGGAGAGAGAGAGAGAGAACACTCACTGCAAAGAGCAGCAAAGAGAAATAGAAAAGGAGAGAAAGAGAACGATAGAGACGACAGAGAGACAAACGCAGAGAGCGAGAGAGAGAGAGAGAGAGAGAGAGAGAGAGCGCGGAAGAGAAAGAGATAGTGGAGGAATTGAAGAAGCTTTCAATACCACAGAAGGGAAAACGATGTCTGAGAGCTTTTGCATCCTTTCATGCTCTGCAACTCTTGAGAGGTATATACTAAGGTATACACATCCATACAAACCCACATATATATATGAGATTGAGACACAGTTGAGAAAATGAAAGTGAAGTGAACAGAGAAAGATTCCAAAATTTTCCCTCTTCAGCCTCTTTCCTTTCTCAACTGAGCAAGTTCTTCTCTTCCCTTTGTTCAATTCTGCAAATTCTTGGTTTTCTTAAATGAAATTCATATTGATTAAATCATGGTTTTGCTTGGTTTTGATTCTTGAGTTCTATAGGTGTGTATGCGGTGTGATCCAAGATTGAATTGGGGCAATAGATCAAGAACTTTCAAGGCAAGAGGAATTGTGTGAGAGAGAGAGAAAGAGAGAGAGAGAGATCATCTGGTGTGGCTGGCTAAGTTGTTGAAAAGCAAGCAAAGATAGAGAGAGAGCGACAGAAAGAGAGAGAGCGAGAGAGATGATACTGATATGGGCATAGCAACACCACCACTCCCACCAATCTCCTCCCACACCAAGACTCACCACCATCACTCAATCGCAATCTCCAAACCCACCAAGTCTATGTCCCAAGACTATCACCACCCCAGCATCTTCGCCTTCTCAAATAACGGCTTCGAGCGACCCGACGTTGCCGCCGCCTCCGCTGCCTCAGACCATGAACAGCAGCACCATGTAGCCCAGCAGATCTGCCGTGACAAGCTTCGAGTGCAAGGCTTTGACCAACCTCCGCCGCCACAACTGGTTGGCATGGAGGAGGAACCAGGCGGGCTGCCCGCGTACGAGACCGCTGGGATGCTATCTGAGATGTTCAATTTCCCTCCCGGCGGTGCAACGGCTGCCGAATTGCTGGAGCAGCCGATGGCGTCGGGTTATCGGGCGGCCCGGCCATCACTGCCAACCAGTGAGTGGTACGGCTCAAAAAACCCAGGTGTGTATAGGCGAGGAGAGAGCAATATGTCACAGCAACATCACCATGCTCACCATCATCATCAGCAACAGCAGCAGAATCAGATTTCTAACATGAATGCGGAATCAGCGGCAGCCATGCAGCTTTTCCTCATGAACCCGCAAGCGAGGTCGCCATCGCCTCCCACTCCTCATCACCACCATCATCATCCACCACCAACCTCCTCTTCAACCCTTCAAATGCTTCTCCCAAACCCATCCCCCTCCTTCCCTCCAAGGATTCCATGTGTCTGGCTCGGGCAGCGCTGCCCCCAATTATGGGACTGGCATGATACCCCCGGCTCAATTCACTTGGGTCCCCGACGGCGGCGCCGCAACCGCAGCCCAGCTCAATAACCCTAGCGAGATCTCTGGGGCGGCGGTAGTTGAGGGTCAAGGCCTGTCGCTGTCGCTGTCCTCATCGTTGCAGCACTTGGAGGCTGCCAAGGCCGAGGAGCTGCGGATTGGAGACAGTGGCTTGCTGTTCTTCAATCAAGCCGGAGGAGGTGGGTCAGCCAACTCTTCAGCTTCAGCTTCTGCTGTCGCCGCCTCTGTTCAGTACCACCACCAATTCAAGAACTTGGGAGTGCATAACTTGCAAAGCCACCACCACCAAGTCCATGTCGGCTATGGGTCATCTCCGTCTTCCTCGTCTCTCGGGGTCGTCAACGTGCTAAGGAATTCGAGGTACCTCAAGGCAGCTCAGGAGCTGCTGGAGGAGTTTTGCAGTGTGGGTAGAGGCCACTTCAAGAAGGGCAAGTTTGGGAGGAACACGAGCTCATCAAACCCTAGTTCAAACCCAAGTAATAACAACACTAGTAGCGCTAGCGCCATCGGTGGAGGCGCTTCTTCTTCGTCGTCGAAAGACGTCCCTCCTTTATCGGCTGCTGATAGAATGGAGCACCAGAGGAGGAAGGTCAAACTTTTATCGATGCTTGATGAGGCATGTCTCTCTCTCTCTCTCTCTCTCTCTCTCAAATAGTCATGCATTAGCATCAGCATTACCCAATCATTACAAATCATGATTTGTTTAATCGAATTATCATTAATCTGCTGCGACAAACGGAAGACACCGAACTTTTGACATTAACCAGGAGTATTTTAACACACCAAACAGGGAAAAAGCCGGCCAATTCTGATATGATAGGGTTTGATTTCTCATTATCTTCTTTACTTTTAGCATTTCTTTGTATTTGCTTGAGATTGATCCTATTTCAGTTCACACATATGGAGGGTGGTTGAAGAAAACCTCCCAGAGAGGACTCGCTGCTGGGTTTTCCAGTTTGGTGTTGTATGGAGAGAGACTACTATAATTAGAGTCAACATTATATGGCAAACAACTGAAAAGCCACCACTAATTTGTCATTTATTATCCTTGTTGCTATTATTACGCAAGAAGGTGGTTAAGATAGTGCTCCTGCAGCTACAGCAAGAGATCTACTGCGCACCTATCATTAGCTAAAAAAACACACACATACACACTCGATTTGTTTATCATGTTTGAATTGACCTGTGGAGGTTCTCTTCTAGAATTTATTTTTTTGACTTTCTATGTTTAAATTCTCCTTTTGTACGATGCATGTAAATACCAAACAAGCCTGTCCCTTGTGGCTGTGCTGGGAACGGAAAGACAAAGAAGAGAGAGAGAGAGAGAGAGAGAGAGAGAGAGAGAGAGAGGGAGGGAGGGAGAGAGAACAAGAAAACGAGAGAGACTCTGCGGAAAATATTCCTCATTCACATAAACAGTCATCTCACTGTGACCCCCCAATGAGAAGCGCCGTCGAGGGTTATCACAATTTTTATAATAAGAATAATAATGATAATCTGAAATATTTGACGAACATTCTCTTCATTACATTTCCTTCCCGATCATATCAACTATCAAATCACATCAATGCCCATCTAATGCCCTTTTGTTCCCAATTAGAAAAGCATCCAAAGATTCACCTTCACCATCATGACCTAATTCTTTTTGTTTTTTTTTTTTTCTTTAAATTAGTGAAGTGCACACTTGTTTAGATCACTATCCACTTCGTTTCGCAAATCATGGAACACAAACATTGTGACGCACTGATTAGGACCAAGACCAAAAAGATGAATCCCATAGTCCACATGGTTCTTTTGCAGGTGGAGAGAAGATACAACCACTATTGCGAGCAAATGCAGATGGTGGTGAACATGTTCGACCTCGTGATGGGCTACGGAGCAGCAGTCCCGTACACCGCCCTCGCTCAGAAAGCCATGTCACGGCACTTCCGGTGCCTAAAGGATGCGATTGCCGCCCAACTGAAGCACAGCTGCGAGCTGCTGGGTGAGAAGGACGGCGCGGGCAGCTCCGGTATAACCAAGGGCGAGACGCCACGGCTCAAGTTGCTCGACCAGAGCCTGAGGCAGCAGAGGGCTTTCCACCAGATGGGCATGATGGAGCAAGAGGCCTGGAGGCCGCAGCGGGGCCTGCCGGAGCGGTCGGTCAACATACTGCGTGCGTGGCTCTTCGAGCATTTCTTGCATCCGTAAGTCCCCCCGAACAAATTCTAGTTCTTCGTCTTCATCGCGACCAAAGTATTTTTAATTATGTCGATGGATGGAATTTCTGCGACATAAGCATCCTTAAATCTGGGATTTATGCATGCATGCAACTTACTAATTGACACTACTACTAATTTACCCTCTCCGATGATGATTATGTTTTACTAGACTTTCGTTTGGCTCTCTCTCGACATCTACCACATGTTAATTAACATGCATGCTTTGATGATGCTTTAATTAGTGAATGGGGCTATAAAAAACGACAATTACATCTCTGCTTTTTTTCCCCAGCTTTCTCTGGTGGTTGTTTTTTTTGGGGTTTTCTTAGAGAAGAAAAGCAATGCAGTGTCCTTGGACGTTGTCTCGTCCGCGAAAAAGCTGCCTAAAGACCTCACCATTTGCTCACTCCTCTCTCTCTCTCTCTCTCTCTCTCTCTCTCTCTCTCTCTCTCTCTCTCTCTGTAAACCACTGGTCCCCCCCATGGCTGACCACCATGAAAATTAGTTATGTCGAAAAAGATCCTTTATTTTTAAGCACAATTTTCTCTGACCCGCCCGATCTTTGTCTCGAAAAATTGTCCTATCCCTTTTTGTTCCTTCTTCTCTTCAACACTGTTTTCTTAACAACAAACTTACAAAGCCAATGTACTTATTGACGCAACAACGAGTTATATTTAACAACTACAACTAATTCGACATGCCATTGACTATACGGTTTTGTGCACCGACAAATGAGGAGATTAATCAACAGTAGTGCTAGATATATGGGAATAATGCATGGGTGATTTATGAACGGGGAGAGAGAGAAGATATAGATAGATTCAGTGAGTGCAGGTTTGTCCTTCTCTTCTTTACCTCTGCCAACTGCAGCAGCTGATCTTTAGCGACTTAGATTCTCACGCCTCATGCAGAGAAAGCACAGAGAGAGAGAGAGAGAGAGAGAGAGGGTTATGCTATGTTAATGCTGTGAAGGTAAATGAGCGAGGAAGAGGAAAAAAGATTCGTCTTTATCATTGTATACAGTTTTCGGGTAATTAGAGACTCTGATGTCATTTTCTGGTCTCTTTCTCAGGTATCCAAGTGACGCTGATAAGCATCTGTTGGCTCGACAGACTGGTCTCTCCAGAAACCAGGTTCGTCCTCCAACACACGCACTTCATTTTCCTTCTCCCCGACGCACTTCGGATGGAGAAGTGACGACATCGTATTTTTCATGGCGTCTGATGCAAGTAACATTTCATGTGTCTTTGGATCCCACGACCCGCGTCGAACAAGATCGCTTTCTTAAATCTCGTATTAGATGCATCCAACGCTTTAAAATCTTTCATTACGACGTAAGGAACGAAATATCCGATTCAAAACTAACTACATCACCATGCATTCCACTACACTCGGACATAAGTCGAGGTTATTTGAGGAACACGAATCTGTATGCTGCAATAATCACCATTAATACCTGGAAAAGTCTTGCACACCTCTCAGTCTTCACAAAATAAAATTTAAACCCGTGTTTTTATCTAAATATATAGTGTGTGTGTGTATATATATGTATATAGACATATTGCTTTTGCCGGTCAATGAAACATAGTTGAACTTGCATGGATTTGGGTACTATCAGTGTGATACGTTTCTGTTTTCCGTTGAAAAACTAAAAACGTGGAGTTATTATCATTTTTATTTTCATGGGGTTGAGCTTTTCGTTCTCCTTGGATTCTATAGTTTTTTACCTACACCGGGACATAAATTCTTGACCACTTGAAAGAACTCGACATAATGAGAGCGCAGGCAAGTACACAACAGCTAGAGATGACAACCTGAGACTCTGCAGCTTTGTGTTTCATACAGACATTTTCCCTCTCTCTCTCCTCTCTCTCTCTCTCTCTCTCTCTCTCTCACACACCTCGTGTGACATTATCCTCATCCACACACGCACGACCAACACTCTTGAAAACATTAAAAAAGAAATATCAAAGACAATAAAACCAAATTAGAGCTGCCCATTACGAGGTCACAGTAATATACCTGGACGGATGCATGCATGCATTCGATATACCATGTGCCCTCCTAAAATGATGTTTTTTCAAGTTAGTGAGTGAATGCTGATTCACTTTAACTGATTCCACAAGCAAATAGGTTGCTAAGTGATGTGACTATTTTTAATGAGAATTATGCCAACAACGTGTAAGATAATTTTGCAAACTAAAATAATATTGTTTGCACAATAAACATAGGAACAGCTGTTACATCATTATTGCTCTTCGTGTGGTGGAACATCCAATCTAAGTTAGAGGGTCTGTTGCTATCCCATGCATATCTTAGAAGCTATTCTAAAAAAAGTCCATTAGAATTTTAGGGTTTTCTACCTTCAATTTTGAGCTTTCCAAAATAAGGCGTAATTGTGAAAAATTCACGAATTTTAAGGTTTTTTTTTCCCCTAATTTGTGTCTAGAACACTATGTTATAATGTTAAAAAAGTAATATAATAACAAAATTAATGAATAAGCAAAGAGAAAATACAGATCACAAATAGAGAAAGACAATGGCAGCAAAGTGATTTTTAAGATGAGGAAGTAAACTCTTGGAGGAATATATAATTTCATTAGATAAATATATTCAAATCGCAATAGTACAAATAGTGATGGTATATGTCAATGATGAAGTATAAATAATGCAAAATTAGTGCTACAGCTATGGTGTCATTATCATCGTTATTATAATGTTGCGGCTCTATTGGTGCTACTTAGGAGTTTGGTGTTTCGCACCTAGGTGGGATGTAGGAAATTTCCCCTTCTTGTACTAAGTACCACCTCTAATCTCGTGAGCATGACTTCAGCCTAGGGAAGGAAAATAATTCAACAGATTAATAACTACAAGCATACCACCTCCTTGCTATACATATGTGACAATGACCAATAAATTATGTGATATAAAGAAATCGTAGTCTAACTAGCTCTAATTGATTCAAGTCATCGCGATCTACTAGAGTTGACCTCTATATGGCATAATTATCATCGTCATTAACGTCTTGTTTTCAAGACTTTTCACGATACTTTTTAAGCATAACTACAAATTTTTCTTTTCAAGAAAAGAAAATTGTGTTTTGAAGGTAGTAGGCGTGGGTACAGTGTCTGAATTCAGCACGTCATAAGCAAATCAAACATACGAAAATCACTTTTCTTTCCAATTTCTAGAGCCCATTTATTGTCGCTTAGCAAGTACCCTCTAAGCATTTGTTGACAATCATTTTTATTGGCTTTGCTAACGTCAATCATTTATTCTTGATTTTCATGGCACCGACTTTTCTCTGGCGTGTGTGACTAGAATTTTGAAAATGGAGTCTCTTTTCTTTTGTATACTTAACTGAGCCATCCTTATCTCTTCTACATTACCTTTTCCGTTCTAACAAGTGCCTTTAGAGTAATTGGTAAAAAATACTTAGTAAGAAATCATTCAGCTTTCAGTACGTTTGATTACATATAGCACGAGAACAATAATTTTCCTTAAATTCGGTTACTTAAGTTAAATCAAACCTTTTTTCTATTAACTATATCTTCCTTGACGCCGTCGACTTTGTGAAGTTAACGAACGTACTAACGTGTTTGGGGCTGTGAATTTTGCAAAATGGAAATCTGGCAGGTCTCGAATTGGTTCATAAATGCCAGGGTCCGGTTGTGGAAACCCATGGTGGAGGAGATGTACCAGCAAGAGTCCAAAGAGGGGGATGAGGACGACGATCATCAAGCAGAGCGATCAGAGAGCTCCAGGAACAACCTCAGCACAAGTGGCCATGCACAGACACCAACGCCTTCCTCCATCACACCACCACCCATTAATAACAACACCAACGGCAACAATGCATCAACACCAACAAGAAGATCAGAAATCAATGCCCCCGAAAGCGACCCTTCACTTACACCCGCCATCAATAGACACCACCCCTTCTCGGAGACCCAAGCCACCACCCTCCTCCAGGCCACCACCGCCATGATCTCCTCCGCTGTCCAGGTGGCGGGGCCGGCGCACATGGATGACCCCTGCCGCCGCAGCATCGGCGGCGGCGCCACGGACATCGGGTCCGCGCTGATCCGGTTTGGGACCGCCGCGGCAGCAACGGGCGACGTGTCCCTCACCCTGGGGCTACGCCACGCCGGGAATGTGCCAGAGAAGAGCTCCTTCTCGGTTACCGACTTGGGCGGCTGTTAATTAGTAATTAAATTTTTGCCTGTCATCTAGCTACCTTTGGGAAGAAAACAATTTTAGAAAAAGAAAACCTTTTCTTTTTCCTCCATTATCATTAATCTAGCTTAAAAACAAGATACACCAACCCTCAAGAAACAACGTTTGTACATTGTCTTACTAGCTAAATAGGTAGTTTATTGAATTTCAGTAACTTTCTATATTGTAACAGATGTATAGTAGCTAGGACATCATTATTTGTTGTGGGACTATGACTTCTCTGTGCTCTTCGTGAGCTCTCAAATGCTCTCTTTCTTTTTTCTTTTTTGGGAGTTAAACAGTAGGTGCAAGAGAGAGGGTGGGAGAGAGACATTTGATAGCTCCTATAAATGGTAAAATTGGCGAGGAAAGGGTGGTGGTCATGATGATGATGGCTGTGTGATTGTATCTGTTAGTTTAATAATTGACTGAAAAGGAGTACCTATATTTCACATAGGGCTGCATTATTGTTTTTACTTGCTGTGCAACATGTGAGCTTTTATTGTGTAAGTGGAAAGCTTTCCTCTGAAGGTCCACATCAGCTGCTATAAACTTAGGGTTTGATAACCTTGGACTGATGGTGAAATTGATGTGTGCAGCTCGTGGATTGATATGTCGCATTCTATTATTATAGGTGCCCGTGACTTGATATCATAATATAGAGATGAACAGCTATGAGCCTATTGTAATATTACAAAAGCTTTGTTGTTTCATAAAAAAATGAATGACTTAGATAATATTTTCTTAAAAATTATTACTTGCATCATTTGAAATAATTAATCAATAAAAAAATATTTTCATTATCATCAACAATTTTGTAAGCGATACAAGCGATCATTTTTATGAAATTATTTTCAAAATCATTCATTTCTGTGGATCAAACGAAGTCTACAGCTATGATAATGACAACAGCGAGTTTAAAGTAATCGGCTGAACAGCATGACCTTTATAACGAGGAGATGAAAAAACAAAAACTAATTAGAATAATGAAAAACGTATGAAGAGTTTTAAGACATGCACATTATAATAATAGCTTACAGAGAACTATTGATTTGTTAACTGTATGATAAAATCCAGGAATATATAATTCTTTTCTATTAATTTCCTTCGATACGTTGTTCATGACACAAAATGCTGCAGTTTTTTTATAATAAAAAAAAATCAGATAATGTCAATAAAGCAGGAGAAAATTCATGGTCATTACTTCTCATGAGCACATCCTACCAAAACGAGAATTAAAGTGAAACAGATCGTTGATTATCTCGGGATTATTCAAAATGGCCGTGACTGCTTTCAAGTCTTGCGTCATTACAAGAAAGAAATATATGTGTACTTTTTGCTTGGTCAATTTATAGGAATTCAATAATACCTATTTCATTCATTTAAATTTGTCAAAAATGGGTTTTATATTATTTGAGATAGCTAAATAATGAATACATATCTATAATTGAATACTCAAAAACTTTTGCAGAGAATGGTAAGAAAGCTTAATTACTTCTTTCTATTACTTTTATAATTAGGTGGCGAAATTAGCTCTTTTTCTCGCTCCCCTCAATCAACTTCAAAAGCCTTATTCACTTATAGTTACTTATATAAAGTAAAGAAGACTTCCTACTTTTAAGGATCTCAATCGGTTTTTCTTTCCTCAAGTTTCCTTTTTTTTTTTTGTGTAAATATGTGAATATCATTGATCAAATAAGGTATAAAAGTTTAGGGAAATCATGTAGCATTTCAAAGAGACTAATCATGCAAATAGATGGAGGAAGGAAGCCTTCATAGAGTAGCCAATAAAACATTTGCCTAGAAAGGTTCACACTGTTGGTATAGTGACGCTTTACCTCTAATGACCTTTCAAATCCTAGCCAACAAAAGATGAGGCTCACTATTTTACAACAACCTTCATAAGGAAGACTTCAAATCTCAATATAATTTTCTTTATCCACATATATTGATACTACTTATTTGTCTTGTGTATTTATTTATATAATTTTTTTTCCTTTACTAAATGATTTAAATATTCCATACCTTAGTTTTTTTTGCTTAATTTATCAAGTATCAATTCCTTGCACGCACGCAATGTGTGTACACATTTGCGTGCGCTAATTATTGCAACATACTCTATACGAAGGCAAATAAGAAGGCCACGACTTGGGGCAAAGTTCTAAGGAGTGCATGCAAGAAGTCTAGGATACTAAGGGCAGTTATTGAAAGCTCTCTTTAACCTATTGAAAGCAATTGAAAACTAGATATGCACCTAAGATGAAAAGCATCCTATTTCTCTCAGAAACGATCCAAAGAACCAACCCTTACCTTTAAGTCCTAAGTCTCCTAATTCCAAACGTTCATCCACCTCGTTCTACCAACAGTAAGATTGGTTTCTTGCCAACTGCCAGTTAATTTTGTATAGAGATTTCAGTTGTAGATTTAGCCATCCTTTCCCCATCGCACTTGTAAGTAATGTTCGATGCTGAGAATTTTTTTTTTTTTTTTTTACTTTTTTTTTTGTGAGTGATATTTTGAATCAACTTTTATCTAGGAAATCGGTTTCTTTGTTTTCAGGAATTATCAATTCAAATATATATATAAACCAAAGCCGGCCACGCGATTTTCTTTTATAGTTTGTACTCAATTAGCCAAAGATTGTAACTTGATATGGATTAGGCTTCACATTATGTCCATCCTTTTTAAAGCGAGAAACATACAGAAGAATTTAGTTACCTTGTCTACTTTGCTGCTTATTAAATTATCCTCATGTAAAAAATGTTGTGAACCTAATAATAAGTCCGTGAATCAATCGGCATCCTTTTACGAATAGTCAAATGATTATTTGGAACGTTTTCGTGCCATTTCGGTAGGAGTTCCTTTCGTTTGTTACGAGAACGATCAGAAAAGGGAATCGAGAAAGAAAAACGAGATCTTGCCACTTAAAGAAGATTATCTGCTCAGGGAATGGTGGCACCAACATGCCAGTGTATAACCAAATACACAGTGCAAACACTTCGGACCTTGTCTATCTCATCATATAAAGGGACAAATAAGGGAATGTTAGGATTGTGTGGAGCTTTCAGATATAACAAACGCAGTTGATAGTTCCTTAAAATCCCCAACTGAAGGTATCCCTAAGCAACAAGTGCCCTTTACCTAAAGAACAATGCAACCAACAGAAAGCACGTTGCCTTAAATTCTTCATTTACAAAGGTTGTTGTCCTGCAACTATCAGGCTCAGTTACTTTCAAGATCGAGGGGTGTTTTTCAAGATTGTCTTCCAAGAATTATTTTAAAGCTAAGAGTCAGACAATAATGAAGGGGGAGAGGATGATTTTGATGCTGCATTACACGTCTGCATTTGGTATTAACATGGCAGAAAAGAACAAAGGCCTCTGCGTGAAGCCCAGTCTTTCCTTTTCAATGGGCAGGTGTTTCACTGTCATTTTCAGCTACAGCTGCAATGCTTAGCATTATTCACCGAGCTCCATCTGAAACTGATACTTTCCTCTCTCACCCTTTTTTGTCTCTTCCTTTGTTTATTCCAAGAGCAGATGCTTTGAAGAAAGCAAGAAACAAGGTGTGACAGCAACCCCAGTGGCGAGGACATTGTTTTTAAATGGGTAAAACTATTCTGGTTTGCGATAAATCGAATTATCACGTGTCATGAGTGTTTCAAAAATACTTGTTAAGTATTCATAATTAACAAAAAGAAAAGTGGATTTCATTTAACAAAACATGACTATATTTCCTAACTACATCTCTTTATAGAGAAGTGCATGATTACCTAGAATAGTGATCCTTCAACTAGTCTGGAATTTTTCACTTCTCATTTAATTTTTTTTTTTTTGGCGCGCGGGAGAGGTGGGGGGGGCGGGGCGGCTTCCATTGAATGCATGATTTATTTACAGCTATCAGGGATTGATGGTATGGACCAATGAGGGTGGGGTAGAAAACATAAAGTGAAATTTCTAGGGTTTGACATGCTAGGAGGAGTATCATCTGCTATTCCCAGATTTTAGAGCTCTCTTCCTCTAAGTCGAAAATAAATTTGGGCTGATGAGATTAAGCAGTGTTATATAAGGACACTAGTAAGTATTTTCAACAGCAAAGTCCTTGGAGAGCTAAAGTCCTTCTCATATGATTACTCGGCGAGTTCTCTTCAAAGACACCGATCAACCAAATCCTAGTTAAAATAAGTGGTTTTTGTGAATATTTGGCCAGAACACTTTCTTCTTTGAATGTAATTGATGGTAACTTCTTATGTGCAATTTTCCCTTCGAAAATCCCTTATCTAGTATTCTGTGACTCTTATTCAACAAAAACACCATCAAGATAAAGGATCCCATTGTTGGTATTCTAACATATATCCTAACCCAACAACTATAAATGTGAGATTTTCCCCTTGTTGATCGAAATTTTTAGCTGTTTTGGTGCTTAATCTAAAATGGGCACAAACAACCGGTCCGAGCACGATCACATAAACTTCATCAACTGTGCACACACCACTTAGGGGCAGCAGTTGCAGAAGGGAACCCTACTTACAATTCTGGTCAGATCGAAAAATGGATTCTGGACAGAAAGACATTAAATGTGCCCCATACAATTTCTATCTCCCCTTTCTCTCTCTACACAGGACCCAAAATCCGTAACCAGATAATCGCTCTCATTCAATCAATTGTGTATGACATAAATGTGGGTCTTGAGGGGTGGGTGGCTGTTCATCTGAAGCTCTCTCTGCTGCCCTCACCCGACGCTCCCACACCCCACGCCACCCCCACCCCATTGGCTCTCAGATTGATAGATAGACAGAGCAGATGGGCTCAAAAATCCCCAAGAATGATTCATTCGTCTTGCCCGGAAAACCCAAATTTCAAATTCGCAAGATTCAACGTTAGCAGAAACTGACGAGGAAATTGACATGATGGTCATAAATGTCGAAGAACCAAAAACCGAAAAACAGAAGAGGGCCAAGCCAGGATCAGACCAGACTGCCGAGGACGAACAATTTTGAGTGGACCACATGCCCCCCCGCCCTCCTTTTCCCCTCAATTTCTGTCGATTTTCTCTCTCTCCTTTTTTTTCCCCTTCGTTTTTTCTTGATCTTGCTGCTAGAGAAAGGGACCCATCAGATCCAAATCCAAGGACTGACCACCAACCAGATGCCGGAGTCCGGGGCCCACTGAATTAGGAAATATAGGTGTGTGAAATTTGTTTTTTCAGGGCTAAGGGGGTCCCATTATTTTGGCTTATTGGAGTTTTTTCATCCCCATTTTTTTATCTTTTAATTCATTTGTGTCCCTACCATGGCTGTCTTGAACTTTGGATGGTGATAAGAATAGCCATTATAAGTAACTTCTGTGATTGGGGACAGGGTACGGGATGGGCCATGTGGGGAGAATGGCTACATCATAGCCGTAGGATGGACCTGGTCAACACATGAAGATTGGTAATTAATCTAAAAAATCAAGAGGCAGTAAATAAATTTTTCTATAAGAATGGTCAATTTCCATCAGCCATGTGATTATTTAGCTGATTCCTAGGTATGTACCTTTTCTTCTTTTTTACTAGGTTCATATCATTGATGTAATGTGATTTACCTTCTGTAATTGGCATCTTCTTAATTATGAAACAAAAGTTCAAAATAATTTTTGACTCTCCTCATGTTAATTCGTGACCAGCACTTTGAAAATATTAACAGGAGCACTTCTCTGGACAATTTAAGAGGCCGAGGACAATTTATAATAATAGGATTATACTTTTTAGTTATTCTAGTTATGACAATAAAATGTGGTGATCGCACTTTTCCAGTATTGAGTTGTAAGTTCCAATTCCTATTGAGAACTATGCATTGATTTGTGTGCAAAATAGAAGAGCTAATCTCGCCTTGGATTAGGAATATTACTCTCTCAAATTTACTAAGGATATATCATCACCGGTTGCCCTTTTGACCTTTTAACAATAAAGTAGGAGATGCCTTAAAAGCTTTGCTTTGAAGAGAAGAGAGAGAGAGAGAGTTTATGCAAAAGTTAATTGTTGCAAAATTAGGTACTTGGTTTTCTTTTTGTCACATCACCATCAATTCAGAGTCATCTCATCAAAGTTAGATGGCGTATCTTTTTCTTGCAATCCCAATTCCAAAAATCAATGACAATGCGTCGCAGCAAGAATTTGATTAGTTTATGTGTGCTTATGTGCTACATTAACGTCTCAAATAGCATGCAACTCTAAATGATTGTGAATGGTGATGGAGATTAGTGTGTGACACCCTGTCACTTTTTAAGAAAATGACTGTATCCTCCTTTGCACCTTCTTAAATTGTTTTCCATGCTGTGTTTGAGAAGGTGTCGAATAGATTTTATTTTATTTTAAAAAAAAAAAGAAGAAAAAATCAAACAAAATAGGTTGACTTTACTATCTAGTACTCGGTACCAAAGTTGTGAACTCTATATCATCAACAATCTCCATCAAACATCGAATTGTTAAGATTGCAATCGAATAATGCATCAAAGTTAAACCAACATAATGAAATGCTATGAGCAATCCTAGTCTAAATGTACTCGAGGAGGCCACATTTCAACATATTTTCGTCATTTTCAATTTGGTGTAGTCTTTTAGGAATCGTGCACGCTTGAAATTTGACATTTAGTTATTACGTGTATTCAAAACCTTCCAGAACAGTCACACGTTTACATGAATAGCCAATTAAATTTTTTCTGGAGTTTTTAATATTGAGAAATTGTTTCGTGTTTTAGAAGTAAAGCATAAAGTCAATTAAGGAAAAAGTCAGAATAAACACACCATTAATTTGAAAAAGCCTTGGATTGATTGACTTTTGAAATGTTGAACGAGCTCGCTAAGTCCAAATTAGAAGAAGGCTGGTCTTGGCGACGAAACGTGATGGCCCAATCTTTCCTTTTTGGGCCTCATAATGTTAGGGACCAGGCTTTAAGTCCATTCTGGCCCATTAAATTAGAAGAAGGCTGGTCTTGGCGACGAAACGTGATGGCCCAATCTTTCCTTTTTGGGCCTCATAATGTTAGGGACCAGGCTTTAAGTCCATTCTGGCCCATTTAACCAATTGCATTCCATTTTCTTGCTTTTAAACTCTGAGGGTGTATGGCCAAAAAAAAAAAAAAAAAAAAAACTCTGAGGGTGCGTTTATTTATGTTTCTGTTAAAAAATTGTTCAATGAAATGGAAATAAAAAAAAAAATTATTTCTGCTCCAGGGAATAATTTTTTAATAAAAGAACGTGTTTGTTAAATTTGTTAGAAATAGAAAAAACAAAAACACGCTTGGTAAACTTGTATAATTTTTATGTTTATTTTCATTTTTTAATATTTTTATTTTATTTTTTCTATATTCATTCTTATTTTTCCTTTTTCCATTTTCCTTTTTTCTTTTGTCTTTCTTTTGGCCGGTCGCCGCCTCGGCCATGGTCGGCGACCAGCCAATGAGGGCTGGTGGCCTCGCCCAGCCATGGCGAGGCTCGGTGTCGCCGGGCCACCGCTAGGCGACACCAACTTGGTGGTGGTTTGGCGACGCCGAGCCTCGTCAGTGGCTAGGCAAACTCGCCCAGCCAAGGCGACGTCGAGCCTCACCAAGGGCCAGCGACGCTCGGCCTCGCTGGGGGTTGGTGACACTCCGACGGGGTCCCCAACCCTCGACAGTCGGTCACCGGCCATGGTCGAGGCCGGTGACCAGCCAAAAAAAAAAAAGAAAAACAAAAGAAAGAGAACAAAAAAATAGAAGAGAGAAAAATTGTTTCTCGGAAGTATTCCAGAAACAAGAAAAAATTTTCTTGTTTCTTGTTTTTGTTCAAATTTGTTCTCGGGAACAAAAAAAATAGATTTAGAACAAAAACACAAACAGACGTGTTTCCGTTCTTTTTTTATTCCCCTGAACAAAAAAACACAAATTGTGTTCATAAACAGAAACAAAAAATACAAACAAACAGCCCCTAAAATGTAAATGCATACAATGAAACAAGGGTGAAGTATAGTTTTAGTCTTCCAAGTTTTAGCATCTACGTAATTTAGTTCTATATATATATATATTGTTCGAGTGAGTCATCTAACTTTCTTGATCTGTGCGATATAGTAGTCTAAGACTACATTAATAGTTACAATAAAATTCAGGATATGATAAGTGTTTGGTTCTTACCCAAGACAAGATAATATCGAAAATAAGAGGAATATAACTCGGATAAAAAATCCTATGATGAAGGTGTGATAAAAGTGATTGGATTTTCTAAAATCTATGATATAAAAGTTATTTTTCTCATATAATAAAATTCTTCAACTAATAAAATTAAAATAATATATGACTAAAAATCGTTACCAAAAAAAATAATATATGACTAAAAATAATATTTAAATTAAAATATAAAAAGAAAATTCAAAATAACAACAATTCGTTTTTTATCCCTATTTTTATTTATAAATTCAAATATTTTTCTATCTTATAATACATATTTAGCATTTATATTTGTTACATATTTTAGGTATTTTAATATTTTAGGTATATTAGTTTAGTTTACTATCTAATAAAAAAATTATTAGAGAATGATGGAAGGGGAAAAAAAGAAATTTAAAAAAAAAAAAAAAAAACAGAGAGAGAAGGAAAATATTAAAAAATAAGCAAATAAAAATAAAGTAGGCAAGAATGTTATGAGAGATTCTTATCATTTTCGTTTGTATAATCTATAGGTTCATTTACACTTATGTGTTATTCATACTAAGTAATGGATACGATATGATGTAAAAATATTTGACTTTATTATTACGATTCACCAAACAATTTATGGGATATTGCAAAATTTTTCAATTTTAAATCCTATCTTATTCAATCATATCCCAACAACCAAACAAAGTCTAAGTTTTATTCTATACAATCAAATTCTCTAACTTTCTTGATTCGTGCAATCAAATCCTTCAATCAATTCACCAAACCAACGTGTTAATCAATGACGCAGCATTGTCAGTGTGACATGTTAAGATGGATGCAAATGAGTGCCATATTAACGAAAAGCAAACCGGGTGAAAAAGAAAAGAGAAACCCTAATTTGATAATGTTAATAACAACGGGTAAATGAAGCATTGGATTGCACCAAGCAAGAACATTTGAAGACTTGAATGGATAAAATAAAACTTAGAGGACTAAAATGCATAAATCAATAACGTTTCAAGATTTGAACGGACAAAATAAATGTTAGAGGAGCAAATCACGCAAAATGATGACGGTAGAGGAGTTGATTGTATAATATTTGAAATTTTATGAACCAAAATACATATACACTGAAACGTAGGACTAGAACTTTGCCCAACCCATAAAAGAAAGATAATTTAGATAAAAAGAAATAAAGCATTTAGGCTACATTCGTATCGCGAAAAATGTGAAGTTTCTGGAAAATATTTTCCAATAAGTCATTTTTCAAGAAAATGAAAATGTAATTATTTTTTGATGTTCAGATGAAATCAGAAAATAAAGTGAAAAATATTTTTCACTGTTCAGTAAAAAAAATCTTTTCCTCCATATACTCTCTTTCATTTATTTTATTTTTTAAAATGGAATTTCATATTTTTTAAAAATCGATT
This sequence comes from Eucalyptus erythrocorys, assembly GCA_014182555.1. Lineage (NCBI taxonomy): Eukaryota > Viridiplantae > Streptophyta > Magnoliopsida > Myrtales > Myrtaceae > Eucalyptus > Eucalyptus erythrocorys. Next base: position 21,708,358 of record CM024605.1, on the reverse strand, counting down.
TTTAATTATTTTTAATTATTAAAATCTATTATTAATTTTTTTCATTTTTTATTTTTCATTTTTTTCTTTGTTTTCGATTTCCTTCTTTCTTGGCTAGTCACCGGCCACCGCAATGGCCCGCAACCGACCATCGGTGAGCCTTGAGCTCACCGACGAGCACGAGGCTCGCCTCTCACCAGATTGGCGAGCGCAAGCTTAAGATCGATAGCCTCGAGGTCCGCCTAGCGATAGCCGACAACTAATTAAGAAAGAAGAAGATGGGAAACAAAGAAAAGAAAAAGAAAAGAAAAGAAAAGAAAAAGGAAATTAAAAATAATTCGAATTAAAAAGAACATTAAAATTAAAAAATAATTCGACTAAAAAAAGAAAAGAATAATAAGAAAGGAGAGGAGGAAGTGAGGATTTGTATAGGTGTGAGATAAAAGAGATAAAGTAAAGAAAATGTTTTTCACTTTTCAAAGGTGGAAAACATTTTCTCCTAATTTAGAAAACTTTTTTTTTCATGGAAAACGTTTTCCCCAATGAATTCATTTTTCATGAAACAAATGTTGGAAAATCCGGAAAATATTTTATTGGAAATTATTTTCCGTGAAACAAACGGAGCCTTAATGGTATCATGATTTGCAATGAAATTTTTTACATCTTCCTTTTTTTTAAACAAGCAGGATGAAGTACGTTCTCTTCAGTAGACCTTCATATACCTAACTGTATGAAGTGTATACCTACAAAATAATTATTCTAAAAGTTCCAAACCTATTGCACGGTAATCAATTTAATTCTAGAATTTCTAGTTTGGCCAATTTAGTCCTAAATTTTTTGATGATTTTCCAATGTGATATTTTGACTAGAAATAACTGACGTGGAAGTCGAACATCTTACGTAATACAGCCAGCATTAATATGGATGATTTTGTAAATTTTTTGAAATATTCTGAATTTTCTTTTTCCCCTTTTTCTCCATTTCCTATTTGCCATTACCAGTCGTTGAGGCCACGATGGCCAGCAAAGGTTGCCAACCACAAGCAAGGACCAAGATGCCCTTGCCAACTCTCAACTAGATTTGATGAAGGAGTCGCTGCCCTTGTCAAATATGCGCGAGGGCCGTAAACCCTTGTTGTGGCCGGCGAGGGTGTTGTGACCTTGCCCAATCTAGGGGGCTTGTGAGACCTAGCTTAAGCCAGTGAGAGCATCATGGCTAAGTTGGCCTAGGCCAGGCCCCAACGCTCTCTCCTATAGCCAGTGACCTCTGCAAATTTTAACAAAAAGTTAGAGGACAGTAAAATTGTGACAGTGCATGTACATCTACTAATTATGTAGAACTATTTTTCTTCATTATAGGACAATAAAAAAGCTTATAACATTTTAGTCACAAAACTGATTAGAATGACGGTCACATGATAACATCTCCATAATAATATATGAGAATCGACTGTCCTAATACTTGGTTCTTCTTGCTGCTCACAACCCAGTGCCGCTAGCAAGCATATTACATCATGTTTATAATTTTCCTTCAATTATTGATGTATATCTTTCACAATTTTAAATAAAGAAGCTCATAACATATTAATCACAGAACTGATTAGAAGGACAGTCACATTATAACATTTTACATAATAATAAATGAGAATCGACTTTACCCAATACTTGGCACTTCTTGCTACCCACAACCCCGTACCTCTAGCAAGCATATCACATCATGTTTATAATTCCTTTCAATTATTGATGTATATCTTTCACAATTTTAAATAAAGAAGATCATAACATATTAATCACAAAACTGATTAGAAGGACAGTGTCATGATAACATCTACATAATAATAAATGAGAATCTACTGTACCTAATACTTGGCACTTCTTGCTGCCCACAACCCTGTACCTCTAGCAAGCATATCACATCATGTTTATAATTGCTTTCAATTATTGATGTATATCTTTCACAATTCTTAAAGTATCGTGGCCTATACTCAATCTCGAAACATTCTGGTCTGATAATCATTCAGTTTTGGTGGAATACGCGGCCTATTGGGGAATTGACGAAGCGATCTAAAAGGTCTATTAACAAACATTTTATCCAAAAGAATGACGAAGTAGTCTTGTCGACGGACTTGGACCGGAAGCATGCTAAAGTAAAAACTATCAATCCACAAGTTGACATATAATCTCAGGTCATATTCTAATATTTTCCTTTGCATTCATATTTCAGCTCGTGTCATATGAACTCGTCGCCCCTTCCACTATTGTGAATCTAGAGACAAGTTAACTCACAGGAGTTCAGAGAAATAAGTATAGTACAAATGCCAAAACTTTCATATAGCGCTCACTTGAGTACAAATTTTTTTTTCGCTCACATGAGTGCTGCATCGAAGAGAAATCGATCAGTTGAGTGTCAATTCCAGCCAAATGTTTTGCATGGATTTTTTTTTTATATTTTAGATTTTTTTGAATTTTTTTATTTCCATATGTATTTTGCCTTTTTTTTTCTTTAGGGTCGGCGAGGGTTGCGGCCCTCGCCGGCCACAGCTGCCTCACCCGGATTGGGGAGGGCTACCTCGCCCTCGACCGCAAGGGCCCTCGCCGGCCGCTGGGTGGCTACGGGTGATGCCGCCCAAAGCAAGCAAGGTTCATTGCAACCTCTCTTGCGATTGGCAAGGCCCCAATGGCCTTGCCCAAGGCCTTTGCAATGAGGCAACCATATCCGGGTAAGGTCATGAGCGCCCTCACCGGCCGCTAGGCGGTCGTGGGCAACACCACTTAGAGTAGGTGAGGGTTGTGGCGACCTCACCCAAGGCCTTCGCGACGAGGGCAGCCAAATTTTGGAGGAGAGTGCCCTCGCCGCAAAGGCCCTAAGCGAGGCCATCGGGCCTTGCCAACTGCTGGCAAGGCCGCGACGGCCCTCTTCTACTTTGGGCGACATTGCTCGTGGCTACTTAGAGCTTGACGCCGCCCAAAGTAGTCTCACCTATGGCTTTCATGGTGGGCAAGGCAACCACGGCTGACGAAAGCAAAAAATAAAAAGAAAAGCAAAAAATAAAAATAAAAATTCAAAATATAATAAAATAATATTAAAATAAATATTTTCCGGTGGCCACGTCGGACAATCAACAGCCACGTCAGCTGTTTCGATAGGTCAAATTAGAAGTGGCACTCAAGAGATTAATTTTTTAAATTTATGATACTCGGGTGAACAAAAAAATAGTTGGCATCAAAGTGAATACCGTATTAAAGTTTTAGCACTTGTACTGTACTTATCCCGGAGTCCAAAGATATGTGAGAAGAAGTTGGGCAACTCAATTCTCTTTTATGTCTCCAACGAACTGCACCTTCATCTGTCTATTTGGATGACGATAATGCTAACTTTGGAGGGCTTGAACCTGAACTAATGGGGCAATGCTATAGTGCACAAGTGTTTATAACTAATCGTATATCCTTACATGTTGTCACAACTCCTGTATATATTATTGTGAGAGAAACGTACGTCGTATTAATCAATAAATTTTAATATATATATATTAATCAATAAATTTTAATATATATATACACACACACATCAAAATAAACCCTAAAAGTGATAAAGACTCATTTACCCTTCTTACTTCTAACACTCCCCCTCAAGCTGGAGCATAAATATTAATCATGCTCAACTTGTTACAAATATGTTCTATCCTCCCGTTACCCAAGGATTTAGTGAAGATGTCTACAAGTTGTTCGCTGGTTCAAATATGATTGGGAAGTATTACTTCACTTTGCAACTTCTCTTGGATAAAATGACAATCAATCTCAATGTGTTTTGTTTTCTCATTAAACACGGGGTTGGAAGCTATATGCACTACAGCTTTATTATCGCACCATAGAGTCATGGGTACTAAATCTTTAAAGCCTAACTCAATCAATAACTGTCAAATCCACACTAATTTACATGTTACTTGTGCCATGGCTCTATATTCTGACTTAGCACTGGAGCGGGCAACAACACTTTTTTTTCTTACCTTTCCATGATACTAGATTTCCTCCGACTAAGGTACAATATCCAGTAGTTGATCTTCTATCATCTGGAGACCTAGCCCAATCAGCATCAGAAAAACCTTCAACCGTGATATAACCATGGTTTTGGTAAACAATTCCTTTCCCTGGAACTTTCTTCAAATACCTCAATATCCGAATAACTGCATCTCGGTGAGATGTATGAGGGGAAGACAAAAACTGACTTACTACACTAAGAGGAAAAGCAATGTCTGGTCGAGTAACTATAAGATAATTCAGTTTACCTACCAGTCTTCTATATCTCTCGAGATTATTAAGAATTTCTCCTCCATCAGCAACTAATTTAACCCTTTCTTCCATGGGTGAATCAAAAGGCTTTGATCCCAACATACCTATCTCGATGAGCAAATCCAAGACATATTTTCGTTGTGACAGAACAATACCTTTTTGTGATTGCGCCACTTCAATTCCTAGGAAATATTTCAATTTTCCTAAGTCCTTAGTTTGAAACTGTTGCTGAAGATAGGTTTTTAGCTTAGCAATACCAACCAAGTCATCTCCTATGATGATAATATCATCAGCATACACAATCAAGAATAGTTTACCTCCCCCTGATTGTTTATAAAAGAAAGAATGATCATTTCAACATCTCGATAGCCCAAAAGACAGTACAACCTCAGAAAATCTTCCAAATCATGCCTGTGGAGATTGTTTCAAATCATATAAAGACTTTTTTAATTTGCAAATTAGTCCAGACTCCCCTTGAGCAACACATCCCAAAGGTTGCTCCAGATAAACTTCTTCATGAAGAGTGTCATGCAAGAAAGCATTCCTAACATCAAGCTAAAATAAAGGCTAGTTATATGTTGCAGCAAGAGAGATCAAAATACGAACAGAAGTAAGCTTGGCAACAGGAAAAAAGGTGTCTAGATAGTCAACCCCATACACTTGAGCATACCCTTTAGCAACAAGTCTTGCTTTTAAATGAGCAAGAGAACCATCGGGGTTGACTTTTATAGCATATACCCATTGACAACCAATAACAATTTTGCCTAGAGGAAGTGGTACTAAGTCCCAAGTTTGATTAACCTTGAGAGCCTTTAGTTATTCTTCCATTGCTGTCCTCCAGCCAGAACTTTGTAATGCCTCAGCGACAGACTTGGGGACAGGATATTGTTCAACAGTAGTTAAAAACACTTGAAAAGTAGGAGACATAAGTGTGAAATAAAATTTGCAATAGAATGTTGAGTATAAGTACATGTACCTTTGGGATGAGCAATAGGAAGATCAATATCAGATACAAGAGGAGGGTTAGCTAATGGCGGATCCGGAGTAGAAGATGACGTAGTAGCGATAGGAGGAGCGTGGGGAGTAGTAGCGACACGAGGACGTCAAGTATAAACCTAGAGAGGATGTGATTGCTCAGTAGATACTGGTGATACGGTTGGAATGGTAGATCGAATTGTGGTCACATACAAGTCTTCACCCAATTCAGACACATCAATTTGAACATTATGATAAGGAGTGGGTTCAAAAAATGAAACATCAGCTGTTATAAAATATTTTCTTAGTAATGGAGAATAACAGCGATATACCTTTTGAGTGCGAGAATAACCCATAAACATACACTTGATTGCCTTGGGATCAAGTTTTGATACTCCAGGTTGATGATCATGAACAAAACAGATACAACCAAAGATACAAGGTGGTAGGACAAATAGTGGTTCATTAAGAAACAAAGTGGAAAAATGAATACCGCCTTGCAGAACAGAAGAATGCATGCAATTAAACATGCAGTTAGAACAACATCAAACCAAAATGGTTTTGAAGACCTTCATCTCAAATAACATGGATCTAATAACTTTCAATAAATGCATATTCTTCCTTTCAGCAACACCATTTTGTTGTGGAGTATCAGGACAGGAAAATTCGTGGATCATACCATGTTGAGTTATAAAATCATAAAAAGATGTAGAAAAGTACTCCTTAGCATTATTAGAACACAGAACTTTAACATGCATGCCAAATTGAGTATAAATTTCAAATATAAATGCACGAAAAATAGAAAATAATTCTGAATGATCTTTCATTAAAAACAACCAAGTACTCTGGAATAGTCATCGACAAAAATAACAAAATATCTGAAACCCGAATTAGAAACCAGATAACATGGACCCCAAATATCGAAAGAGGAGATGCTACTCATTTAATGACTCGAGGTGTGTAACTAACACGATGCAAATTGCCAAGTTAGCATGGCTCGCACTCTAGACTAGAAAGAGACTGAAAACTAGAATCCAACTTTTGAAGACTACATAGAGAAGGATGACCAAGACGACAATGGATTTGATGTGGGATGCAACACTTGAGCAAGCAATTGAAGAAGCATCTTCAAGTACATATAGCCCCCTTCCTCACGTCCTCTACCAATCGTCTTCTTTGTAGCCAGATCCTGGAAAATACAAGAATTAGGATAGAAAATTACTGAACACTGAAAGTTTTTGGTTAACTTACAAATAGACATGAGGTTTGTCACGACCTAAAATTTCGTGTGTACCACCTAAAATTAGGCTAATGGATTGTTAAGCCTCAACTTAGCTCGGGCTCTCCCAAGCCCATATCAATTCGCGACTTTAGATTCAAGTTCTTAACATGCAATAGATTTTTTAACTAAGAATCGCCACTAATCTATTTTTGGTGGATCGATTAGAAACCCAAGTAAAGTAACGGGAGGTTTACTTTACTCCTACAAACCAGAGATTTATAAGTTCGGAAACTTAGTTACGCTAAATTTCTCTAACGCCTTTTTGGTACCTTTCTTTTTTATTTTAAAAAAATATTTGGCAAGCAGCTTGAATTGATTTTAATTATCTCCCTAACATGTGAGGTGATCATACGGATACACAAACCACCAATTTAGCATCCAATAAAGCAACAAATAAAATTACAAGACTTACCTTGTAGCAACGAAAGCATCTGTATTGTTAGATTAGAATTCACATCAACAACTCTAGATATAATTTCTAATTAACACGCAATTTTTGTTTTTCTTTTTCACTTAATTAATGAGAATCAAATCCATATGCAATGCAATGCTTCTAATCTAACATGAAATGATATGACATGACAATATAACCTAAATTATATGACATGAGTAAAAAAAATGCAATAATTAAATATGCAATATAAACTAATCTAATGACTTAACTCTAATGACAATCAATTTCTAGCTAAATGGACCTAACCACAATCACTAAGTAATATGCATTTCATGAACCTAATTCTATATGACATGCACATGACTTTTTTTTTATTTTTCTTAAAAAGCATGCAATCTATCCTAGAGATTGAAACTAATTTATCCTAAGACATTTTTTGTATTTTTTAATAAAAATTCGAAATTAAGACTATCAAATAATTATCATGCAATTTAAATCAGTGAAATGAAAATCGACATTCTAAATTTATGTTTTTGGTATTTCTATTTAAGAAATTAGAAATAAATAAATTTCCTATTGTTAACATGCAAAATGACCCTAAAACAAGTAGTATCCTAACATGCATCTAATCTAACTCAAATGTTTTTTTTTTTTTCCTTTTACGGGAGCAAACAAATAAAGGCATCAACAACAGCATGGCAACAAATCCAGCAAAATATCATCCATGTCCATTTAATTTTGGAAATAAATTGACGAATCGTATCTCGCACATGAGATCGGATTGGCCAATTTTAGATAAAATCACAAATCGTATCTCAAGCATGAGATCGGATTGATGACTTTTCTGTGCGATTGCGGGTCGTATTTCGAGCATGAAATCGGATTGTCAACCATATGCACGTTGTGAAATTAGGAAGATTTTCTCATTTAGAAGGCTACTCGAGTTGCGAATATCATGGCATATCGAGAATTTCCATCATGTGCACCAATGAATATATCAAATAAGGAAACAAAATTTTCAGAAATTAAAATAGACAATTTTTACCTATCCTAAATATTTGCTTCCAAATTTAGTCTTCGAACGGCGGCTAGCTTGTGATGACCAACCGTGCTTTAGAGCAAGCTGGCAAGGCATCTCAGCTTGGGATGCTCGAGCTGGTAATTCACAGTGTGGTGCTCGGTTGACTGCAAAATCAAAACAAATGCGCCGCAAGGACCAACTCAATATATAGGATTAAAGAATTAGACCCCAAACCCTCAAATCTCCTTACTGCCAGCGTTTCCCCTGCTGCCATGCACCCTTATATTTCTATTTTTTTTTTATCTAACCCCACTCTCCCACCAAGAACCAAATTTCCACTGCCTCAGGCTACACAGAGGCCAATTCTTTCCCACATGTTTATCCTTTGGCTATAACTTTTCGGGTGAACTTCATGAGTGGCCGTGAATTCAAATATTCCATCGAGAATTCTCGTATTTTTCTTCTTTGATTTCAACCGGTAGTGTCGTGACTTGATGGACGCCGAAGTGCGAACACGAGTGAATTTCTTCACGGACGATATACTCAGGAATCATGGGGACATGACCACCTGGTCACTGGCGCACAAGTCAGCTTGCGAAACAAAGAAATTCAACGGCACAATCCAAATAGCGAGTTGTCAAGGCCGGGGTCATCGATGAGGGTAGCCACTGGTGGTCCGGCTCTTCTGGACGGCAGGTCTTCGCTGATGCTCAGCCCGGAGAGATCACGGGGGAAAGGTCGATGACGGATCGCAACAAGGCTTTTTTTTGCGGTGATGCTTCTCAGCACGATGAAACAACTCTTGGTGGTGTGCTCAGGGTTGGGATTAAAATCTGTCGGAGCAATTCACTGGAGATTCCACAAACCAAGAGCTTTAAACGTGATGAGGGCAGCACATCGGGGAACTCGACACAACTCAGGCACATCAAACCATGGTGTCGGCAAAAGCTCAATAGCGTAGCACTCATTAACAAGGCGTTGCGGATGAAGAACTGAGGCTGCACGATGCCAAAAAGACGGCTGGAGCCTGGAACGGTATTTTGACTTTGCTCTATCGCCACTTTTGTAAAAAGGAGTCTTCCCCTTGGTATTGCCTCGCTCTCCGTGGAGAACGTGAGTTTTTTTTTTTTTTGGGTTTCGCAGCCATGTGTTCTCAATTGTGTGGCCCTCCTTGTTTTCTCCGTACGCGGCTCTTTTATATTGACAAAGAAGTTGATTTTCATGGTTTATTTCACTTCTTTTTCCGGCTCACGCACGCAAATCCCCTTTCTTATTTTGATTCAAAGAATATATTTACTCAATATATGCCCCATGTGCAATATTCTCTCTTAATATTCCATCCTTAAACTTCCAATCTTCAATAATATATCACTTAATGTATAAATTACATGAATATATGAAATATTTACCGAATATTTGAAGAATAATAAAATACCGAATTGTCAACTTATAAAATTGAAGCTCATCCGCCGTTGATCAAATGCAAAAATAAATAAGTGCAACTAAAATGATATGCTATGCAATTTTAATTCTATTTTTTTAGGGCTTAAAATTAATCCTCAATTTTTAATGCAATAAACGATTAAACGGGTTGCCAAAATTTAGGTATCAACAAGGTTAAATGGAAATTGTGGAAGATAAAGCACTGAGGACAACAGCAATGAAGGAGTTAGGTTAACTGTGCCAATTCCCTTAATTATGGATGAAGATGGAGAAAGAGAGGAAAATATACCTGAAAAACCTGACATGTGATCAAAAGCCCTTGAATCAATGATCCAATGACGAGAAGTAGCCAAAAGGCATGCAGTAGCATTACCTGTCTGTGCCAAAGTAGCAGTGGAAGAAACAGACTGTGAGATATGAGATTGTTTGTACCGAGCATATTCCTCATCAGACATAACCACTATCTTGTCTTCAGATGACTGTGAAGTAGAGTCAATATTAGACGTTGTATTAGCAAACTAGTGCTGCTGCCTTGGTCTCCCATGTAGCTTGTAACGAAATTTTTGAATATGACTAGGTTTGCCACAATAATGACAAACTTGTGTAGTCCCTGAATTATCAGTGATATGTGAAATTGTCCATAAGGTTGCTGATGACCTTGACCTCTCCCTATTCCTTTGCCTCAGCCTCCTCCTCGGACACCACACCCACTATATCCACCATAGTTTCCTCCATCACTCCTATTACCACTATCAGTTCGAGTCTGGAACACAAGAGGTGAACTCCCCACCACAGATGTAGTATCCTAAGAAAACTCACAAGATACTCAAAGAACTCGAGCAAACGTATCTGTGAGTGACACTATAGTCTCTCCTCCAAGAATCTGAGACCTAACAGTTTCATATTCAGAACCAAGACTTCCTAAGAACCCCATTACAGCCAATTATTTCCTCTGACGTTGCATTCGTTGAACATCAGCTGAAATAAGGAGAATGGCATTCAACTCCTCATACGATCTCTTAAAGTCTGCAAAACACTGGATAATAGAGTGTCCCTTCCTTTCAAATCGATAAAACTCCTACAATAGATCATAAATCCATGACAAATTATTTTGGTCAAAATACAACACATTCAAATACTCTCATAGTTCTCTCACTGTATCAATATGAGTTACCATGTCAATTACATTAATCTCCATAGAATTCAGCATTTGACCAAGAATAAGTGCATCAACACCATCCCAAGTTGTATCATCTCTGGGCTTAAACTCAATTAAGTGTCTATGTTGATTCTTGCCTGTAAAAGTAAGCTTCACGATTTTCTTCCATTGGTGAAAGTTAGCACTACTTGCGAGCTTCTTATCAGTAATTTGATTAGACAAAGAGGAAATCACCTCAGTCATCATGCTATTATTCTTCTCGGGAGCTACTTCAATTGTACGCTTCGAGTGATCGCCCATTTTCCAAATAATAAGAAAATTCCAACCCTAGTTTCCTTCAAACAACTCAATCTCGGTAACTCAATAATCCAATGTTACCACACAAAATTTGCACAATCCACATAAAGTAATAGAGACCGCCACCAATTTACAAACCCTCATATTAACAAATTTATAATCAGAAAATGGTCAGTCAACTTTCCAGCCATCAAAGACGAAGCAATAGAGGCCATAGAAACTCTAGAAGATCGATGTAAAGGGACAAAAAAGAATTCCTCCTTTCAATCGCAAAGGAAAATATCGGTACCCCCAAAATAGTTCATCCCAAAACCCAATTCACTTAAAGAAGATCGCATCTTCTCCTATGAAAATACCTCAAAACTCAACCTTGGTGTAGCGCCTGTGCTTTGCGCTATACTAAACGCCATTGTCAGTCCTCATGCAAATCGAGTGGGTCAGCCACCAAAACCAGCGACCTAGCAAGCCTGTGAGCCACGTGATGGAGTCGTGCAACCGAAATTAGCAACCCAGCACGTAGCGTGAGTCACACGATGGAGCTGCGCGAGCTGCTCGAGTTGAGCGAGCCACACGAAAGAGCTGTGCTCAGGGAAAGTTCGAGAAAGGAGTCGTGAGGAAGCAAGAGAAAGAGCAAGAGATGCTTGACGGTGACAAGCGTGCCGGTGGCGGTGACGGTCAACTGTTCTGACGAGTCGACGGTGGCGAGTGGCTGCTTTGTTGTTAGGGTTAACCCGTTGGCTCTGATACCATGTGAGAGAAACGTACATCGTATTATTCAATAAAGTTATATATATATATATATATATATATATATATCAAAATAAACCCTAAAAGTGGTAAAAACCCATTTACCCTTCTTACTTCTAACAATTATCATAAAGGATCAGCTGTTTCTACCCTCGTCACAGCTAAAACATTCCCTATCACATTATTTTGATAATATTAACCTTTGTGAGTCCAATCATTTTATAACATCCTTTTTCATCTGGTTCTGATTGTTTGTTTGTTTTCTTCTTTGTCTTTTCTTGTGAGTCCCATTTTCCTCCTCTTCTCTTCGTTCCCTCTTAATTCTAATCATGGCTCAAGCCTTAGTCATATCTATTAAAAAAAAAAAATGCTCTATGGTCTGTCTCTATCACTTGTTCTCCAGGCCACGACATGCTCATCAATTTTTGAATCCCTAACCAGAGTTTGATGCCTAAGAACATAATAGACCTAAAGGCTCTCGCATCAAACTTCTTTACGACAATCAAAACACAAGGATCTAAATAATTGATGGGCAATAGGGCTGCCTCATCGCATAAGGGCTCAAACTTGAGGGTTGAGTTCGTAATCACCTCTTCAGCCCTCTTAATAGCCGGTGGCAACAACTCAATGACCAAGATCGGCGCCAAAGTAAGAAAGAGCACATTAGCGAGGAGGGGCAAATCCTTGATGGTCTTTAGGATGGAACTGTTGTTCTTGAAGGTGGCATTTTCAGTTTGCATAAGCAACTTAGGGAGAGCAGGGGCGAATTTGGGCCATGGATCTAGAGGCTAGTAGGTAATAACAAATTGGTGGAGAAGCATAAATTGTTGATTAGCTTGATGAGGTTTCAGGCAAGGGCTTCAACTCTTGGATCTAAATTTTTTTAATGGGGGTTTCTCTTGTCTTCATGATTGATCAATTGAAGAGTCTGATGTGAAATGGGACAATGAATAACACGGGGTGAAAGGGATGGAATGGGGTGAAGAGTGGAGATATGAGATGGGTTTTTACTTACAGTTGAGCTTTGAGTTGAAGAAATTGAGATGGAAGTGGACTAGTTGGGTAAGGAGGTAATTTCTGCAAATCTGAGCTTCAACTTAGTGAGTTGTTTGTGTCGGAGATGGATGTTTTTTTTCTTTGGTACTATTGATGTACGTTGGGGTTTCAAAACCCTTGTCAATTATTGGAATGAAAGGGGTGTTCAAGAAAGAGAGATATTAAAGAGAAATAAATGAGAAGAAGGAAGGTGGCACAAGCAAAAAAATCCGTCATAGTGAGAGGGGGAAAAGAGAGGGCCCAAAAAGGTTAATATCGTCGAAATATTCTGACGAGAGATGTTTTAGCCATAATGAGAGGGGGGAAAAGCGCCACCCTATCATAATACACATCAACCAGAGATCTGCGATTCCACGGACAAGATGCATTCTTTTCCGACAGTCATCAAGGCTTTTGATTATATGAGGCACGCCAGTCTCGACTGCTGTGATTGAATCGAATCGAACAGCAAGTTGTGGACCTGTGCATGGTGTTTAACACCAAAGAGAAACATAATTTATTCTCTGTTAACAATGGCCCAATCTTGGCTTGGGGCGTTAGACAAACAACGACGGTAGCTGCGGAAACTCGAACAAACCAAAGTTTTAGTTTCCGGCTCGACGACTCATACCAGAACTGGTGAGATCCAGATTGTGATCATTCGGAATGTATTCCGCGAAGACTCCTGCATTCTAGCTGAATTTTTGGTTTTCCACTAACGAAGGGGGAAGATAAATGAATGCAAAACTAAAAGATTAAAACATAAGAAGAGGTGGATAAGGTGTATCTTTTCATTCAAAAACATACGAGAACAACATAGTTAAGTCTGATTTTAACCATTTCTGTTTTCAGTTCTGTGGCTGGAACTGAGGCTTAACTCGGCCTTGGCCCTTGACTTTGGTCTGGAATCCCACTGAACCTGAAATACTTGATTCCAAATCCATTCAAATTGTCTCTTTCAAGGAAACCGACATCCGTTCGTGGGTTTGGAGTTTTAGCACATCCAGAGCAACACATGGGAGAGAAATGTTATCTCTATCAAGAAACTGCCCAGAATACAATATAATCTTGATGAACGAGTTTTGTCACAAGCTCGCTTTGAGAATGCAACATGGTAGAAATTAGCTAGAAACAGAGCATTGTGTGCCGGGGGTAGGGAAGCGATATAAGAAAAGGCAATCGATGCAATCTTGAATACTTTAGAAATTCAGTTCTGATATACCCGGAGAGCCACCATGCCATAGTCAAACTGTGCACGTACTTGTTAGATGATCAAATAATTGCATCAAGAAGCAACTTCAAGCATGCTCCCCGGAAAGCTTCTATATACAAAGCAATTCCCTGCATTTTCGATCTACAGTGTCGGTGAACGTCCAGATGACACAATGTCTGGTCTTTGCTTCACCACGAACGGACCTCTAAGTTCTTCAAGAGGTTGGGTCTCGCACATGCAAGATTTCTTCTCTTTTCTCTACTCTTGCAATTCCCAGGTTGCATGAGGATTGCTTACGAAGAAATCCACTCAATTAAATCCTAAACAAAGCCTTGCTAGCAAGGACACTTTTTTTTAACTTCCTTATTTTGGAGCTATCAAGCTTTCTATATGGAGAGAATCCCCATGCGACTCCACATACGGCCTAACGAAAGTACGGCGCCACCAGACCTCAAATGCCCTCTGAAGATTCGGGCAATTATCGCCAGCCTTCAAGAAGCTGCCCAACCAGGAAAGTAGAATGCCCTGCTGGTCCTCCAATGGTAGGGTCAATATGGTCCTACCAATCCCTTCTTCCACAACCTTACGATCAAAGGACCTGCACCCGTGTTGCAACCAGCTGTAATCATTGATCAATGGCTGCAACCAGGTCTTCAACAACATCTGGCGTGTCTCCTTGGATGGCAACAACTGTCCTCTTCCAATTCCTACAAAGAGCCGTGCTGTGATGCAACTCACATGGTAGCGTGACATTACAGGAAGTTTCCCGTGTAAGGTCGCAAGTTCTTGTTGGCCAGCCCACATGATGGCGAAGTCATCCGCCGCTTGTCTGTCGGCTAAAATCTCTAGCAGCCAAGTGAGGTTATCAGACTCCAAGGCTATCTGCTTCACCAACATTTCTTTGCCAGTGATAATTCTATCATTTGATTCCAGTTCAGTGGCTTGCTTGAAACAAGAGACTAACGCATATAAACAGCTCCTGCATGAGTTATAGATGGCTTCATTACAACTGGGAAGACTACTGTTGTTCTCCTTGAGGAGCTTCAGCACAATGGATTTCATCTCGCGTCGACCTCTTTCCTCAGTGCTCTTGAGAACCATATCCATTATTTGAGAGAGCGTGTCTTTTGATGGGGCAGAGGCATTAGATGAGACTCTCTTCAGGATGGGAGTGACACCAACTCCTTCACCCTGGAGGTGCAAGATGGACGACACTACTTTCTCTTCTTCATCGTCGTCGACCCAAGGAACAGCTTCCAAATATTGCACGCATGAGTGTATGCATTGGTTAAAGCCAAGTGCTTCTGCGACCTGTGAGAGGCAAATATGTGTCAAGTTGTTGACATCAGAGAAGCCTCGTTGGACATTCACTGAAAAGTTTGTCAATGATTTAAAAGGAAAGAAATGCAAGGCAAGTGATTTTGACATAACTAGAAAAGAAAAGTTACTATCATTGCATCTTCAAGTAATTCGAGAGAATATATTCAACAATCAGACTTCTTCAAATATCAAGTACTCATAAGATCATGCAATCACAAAACATAAACCCAGATGCAACAGCCTTATCAGCCCATGGTGGGTTCAGTTAGGGAAAATTAACTTTCAACTGAAATAGGAGGGTTCCTGCTCAAGTAGCGGCTTATCTAATTGAAGATCATGTATTAACAAATTATGTCGCAGCCTCATCATATGCTATTTAAGGCCAACACACAAGGAAAAAAGAAATTTTAACAGCCTGATTATGAGAGTTCATTATATCCAGGATGGGCACTTGATGCACCATGTGTTTATCAGTTCCAATATTTCCCTCAAGAGTCATCAACTCCTTAGACAAAACGAAATCTAGTCATTTAAATTGTTGGCCCTTTGCAACTTAATAAACCATTTACTCCATGTTTTCTCTCAAAGGTCCAGCCAGAACTATGATGTCTTCTAACCACCCAGCTTAAACCTATCAGGTAAAATTAAGTTAAAGACTCCATTTAATAAATAATCAATAATTCAAAATTTAGATAATGGAATTACAAGTCTGCTATAATCAATCAAGTCAATCGAAAAACTCATTTGCATGGGCCACATCCTAGCTCAAATTGGCTGCAGGTAACCCTTGTTCTCAAAGCCGATCCTTGAGGTTGAGACTAGTACCAATTACCATCATCACCAAAACTAATAGCTCTTATATCTTGTATGTGGCAATGAGGAGCTCTAAAAATCGTAGCAAACAAGCTAGACACTAGCATCTTGAGCCACCACGTAGGAAGAGAGAGACTGGAAACACAGCTTATAAATTCACAATAATGGTGCATGAGTCTATTACCTATCACCCTAGATGTCACATCAATTTTAACCCACTAAACAATTAAGTGAGGGCTAGACCCCTATGTGATAATCCTGTCATGCATGACTCATCCAATTAATTTTTTTGCAACTTGATGTCCCGCTATGTGCTTGTAAGCCACAAGGTATTTGCTCAATGACACATCATCATAACCAGGCAATTGACCCCAAAGCATCCAAAACATGATTTTAAAAAAAAAAAAAAAAAAAAAAACAGTAGGACCTCTTGAGATCAATCATCTGAAGCCTAAAGCCTACACAGCCCATTGTATGTTCATTCAGTTATATAGCCATGCCATGTTTCACTAAATATTCAGCTGCTGACATGATAATTCAAGTGCTCTTACGTTACAAGAAATCTACAAACTCAAGTATATTGATGCAGTAAAACTACAATTACTTTCTGTGTCGAATACCTAATGATCCATTGACATCTGCTAGATTAGGGAAGTGTCATCTAAAGGGACAAGTCTTGGCTACATTACTGCAGTAATGCTATTGGTGTAGATGTTCATTGATTACAATCTGTAAAGAGATATCCATAAGCCCCTCTATTGCAATTTCTAATAAAAAGTGGAAAGCAATAATCAGTATTATCAGATAATTACAATAAAGAGTCAACTGTCAAAAAGGACAACAGATAAACAATGAAGTCATATTTGAGGCATTTTCTCATTATTCAAACAAATGGCAGAAGCTCTCTGTAGTTTGAATTTGTGAAGTTCATCTAAATACTCTAGATTAAATTAATGACTGAAATACATAAAT
The DNA here is from genome assembly GCA_014182555.1 of Eucalyptus erythrocorys. Taxonomy (NCBI): domain Eukaryota; kingdom Viridiplantae; phylum Streptophyta; class Magnoliopsida; order Myrtales; family Myrtaceae; genus Eucalyptus; species Eucalyptus erythrocorys. The sequence goes on along the minus strand of CM024605.1, from coordinate 21,691,419 downwards.
TACATCATTAAATTACATAACCAATAGAAGAAGATCCTGCTCAACATCTGTAATTGCATAAGCAAATGGAGACCTAACTGCTTCAGACAGGTTATTTTTGGTTAACAGCTCTGAGAACCCATGATTTGATAAGGGATCTACAGAGCGCGCTTAAATACCCTACGAGCTTTATGAAGAGATACTGTTGAGTCGTGCCCTAATCAAATTTTACAGGGGCCCCCCATGGCCTTGCTACAGTTTTGATCGATTGCAGATGTGTGGATGAAGGTTTTCATCGTTGTTTTGTCTATTTTCTCACAGTAAAAAAAAACCATGTTATTCACCAATCGCATGTTTTTCTTATGTCTACAAAAGTCTGTAACCCTTCTAGCCTATATACTGAGAAATTTCAGTCTAAGAGCCTGCCGGAAAGGTAAACAAGTTTGCACCCCAGAAAGACCCAAATCTTAAGAGACATGGTAAAAGCTTGCCAACTAGGGGACCACCTTATATCAATCAGATACTTCCAGACTGTGCTGTTGCAATATGATAAATTGCCTTTTGAATAGGATCTCTAGATTTGAATTTGCCATAGTGTGGTCTAGTCAAATAGACAAAGACATAAGACAAATAAATCAGCATGCCTCACAGCCACCCTGGTACACAACTCTCTTTTTTTTCAACTCTTCTGCTGTACCTTCCAGTGCAACCAACCGAAGCAAATGGCCCTTACATGAAGTGTCATGAAAATTCACCTAGTAATACCTGTTTATGCTTGGTTTTCAAATTTTGCACATTGTCCACTGTCCAAGGAAACATGTGATGTCTCTAAATAACAGCTATGAGTTGCTGTATAACATGAATAAAAAGCTCTTTTCTTTTTAAGAGTTGCATGAAACAGGGAATAGTGAATGGAAACCCTCTCTATAAGCTGAAACAGAACTGCAGCCCGGACCGTAGGTTCTTTTAAAACGGACAAAAGAAAGTAACTTTCTTCAGAAAATTATCCAGAGAGAAACCATCAACCCTTGTTAACAAGTGTAGGCTTCATCAAAATACTATTACGCACTGTTGAACTATCGCTGTATAGAAAGGTAGAAAACAACTACATGACTCTTAGGATAATTACCTTGAGTATGCGTAGAACTCGGGGAACAGTTTGCTTGATCATCCTCTGCTTCATATCTTTGCAGTACATTAGTCCGACAGTTTCAACGTATATCTCAGCATCCTCACAATCATCAATTTCTAAACAGGGCAGAGCATCCTCTTCTTCCAGTAGCTTCTTGGCAAAGAAACTGCTATTCTCTACTAGAACATTCCGGTGGACACTTAACTTCACACAAAATCCCTGCTTCCCTAGCAAAATCACCCTCATATCACTAGTCCCGGGTTCACCAAACTCAATTGACACCTTCCTTGGCAAATGATCTGGTTTTGGTCTCGGAGTTCTCTCAGGAGCTGCAGGTGCAGCAACAGCAGGAGTGTCGGCTGCCGCACTTTGGTTCTCAGAAACCACTCCCGACCTCAATGGGGTGGTTGTTGGCCTTTTCTCAGTCACTGGGACTTGCTTTTTCTGGATGTTAGACTTGTGTGGAGGTGAGGATGGTCGTGGCTTGTTTACAGTGTTTTGAACTTTGATGCTCTTCTGAAACACTGCAGGAGAGGGACAGCACCAAAAACCCTCTGGAGTAACAGCAATCGGAACGTTTTTTATCTTTGTCTGGCCTTGTTCCACTCTCGTCAGTCGAATTTCAGCCATATTTTCCAAAAGTTACACTTAGAGCATACGATGGTGATTCTATGGCTAAGCAGGCCAACAACCCGAACCGAGAATCACGTATTTTTCCAAATTCCTCAGGAAAGGAGCGATTTTTCTACAGATATGGACACTGATAAGACCACTTCAGAGACTATCAATTTCTTAGGCTCTCAGATAACACAAAAGACTCTTCCTCCTCCTCAGCAAATCTTTGTGCTACTGCTAATAATGCCTGAAAAAAGAAAAGGAAAGGGCTGAGATCAAGATTGAGTCCTGGAAGCGCATTCTGCACCAGAGAAAATGCCACCACCTTTCATTTCGAGAGAACAAGCCCAAAAAATAACTATTCCTGCGATTATAAAATTCGAACTACAGATAAGAGATTCTGTTCGATGCAGCAGAAAATGACGAACAGTCTCAATCACGCATCAGCAGAAACTTCGTCAAGCGCGAATTTTTCATATGGACTTAGCCATAGATTCAAGCCCCCAAAGAAACAGCTCAAGAAGATATCATGCCCAGCCCAGAATCAAGAAAACAAAAACAAATTAAACGGGTCTCGTCATAGTGCCGAAAAAAATAGAATCTTGAAAATAACAAGCTCAAGACCACTGACCTGGAACTGAAATTGGGGTATTCTGAGAAATCCCAGTGAACCCATCTCTTATCTTGATCAATTTCTTCCAAAAGGTCCCGAAGGGGTGCTCATGAAAATGATGGAACCACAGCTCCGGTGTCAAGCATCAAGGGAACCAAATGAACAGAGGATTGCAGAGAGGAAATGATGGGGGCAATGTGCCTTCCTTTAAATCTGTAAAGCTAAAGGAACCGATCGAAAAAACAACTCACAAAGCAAAAGCAAAGCGGGAGACTTAAAATAAAGTAGAGGCCGATGGCTCATGGGGGTTTGTTACTAGCTCCTGCTTTTCCCAGTTGCTTGTCTAAAACCAGTTGCTTTTCATGATTGCATTGAGCCTGTGGGTCAGACAAGACTATTTCCGTGATTTTCTTTTGCCTCGATATAATTCTCTCCTCTCCTCCCTCGGCTATGAAACGACTAAAAAGACTAGAGCACGCCTAACCACTTTCTTCCATTTGTTTTCTCCCTCTCTTTCTTCTTTTCTTTTTCCATGCTTCTGTCGGTTTTCGTGGGATGATGCTGGATTTTTCCGGGGGAAGAGAAACATGAAGCAGATCGCTGTCTGTCGTCTCTCTCTCTCTCTCTCTGTCGGAAATGCCCTCGGAGAAGTGCCCAAAGAGGAGTGGGCGGTGGGAATGATGTCGTGGGCATTTCGAGAAAAGAGACTCGTGGGAACTAGCAGGACAATCCAAGATAGAGGTCTGGATAAAAGTCTTGGTGTTGGAGGAAAGATGAAAAGGATGGATTGTGGCTCACTTATGATTTGAAGGTTTAAAGCACGTCGTAACTGGTACTCATCGAGAATGTAGTTGCTTCTTTTCCACTAGTTGGAACAGATCCCTGTGGCAAAAACTATGATTGGTAAATGTGAACTGGAGTAGCGAATAGTAATTATGTTAATTATATAGTAAATGCATTACTTTACCTCTTTCAAAGATCATCCATTATGAAATCTGAACACGAGGAAATGTTTAGCTGCATATCCTTTGAGTTTGTGACTAATCTTAACCCAAGACTTGTTATGGTCACTTTAGTTAGTGCCAATCGTTGTGTACGCACATTCTTATGCTGATTTTGTTTGGATGCATCAAACGGGCAGCAATTTTCATGACACAAGGTCATACCGTTGTATTATGACGTAGAAAGCATTAGTAACTAATGCTAAGAGTCGATGTAAACCTTTTGCTTGATAAATGGTTAACATAAGTTGCATAAAGCATGTCATGAGCTGAGCTTGTGGCATATGGTCAGGGGCAAGCCCCTTGTCTCTTCCATACAAAATCTTAGATGAAATCACAGTTGCGCATCGTTATTGTCTAGTTGAAAGGGTAGTTAGCTCCTAAATGGTTCGATCCTAATTAATAACCCAGAATATATTTGGACAGAACTGGTTCCTAATTTTTAGAATAACCGTGTTGCAATCAACTTGGAGTCGAACCGACTGATTCTAGAATAGACTTGTGAAGTTGGTCGTGAGCTTCTTCCAATTATAAGATATGTTGAACTTATGGGAAAATTGGGACATTAGCTTTTCTTGGTAGAGTGGTTGAAGAACTTCATTTTCTTGGGCTACCTAGGAGCAAATATCCTCCTTTCCAAGTTCTATATATATTTCTCTAAATTAGATCAAGATTAGTTTTATGCTAGGGAACGAAACAACCTTGATCGGTTCCTAGTGCTTTTACCCTTGAATCTATTGGTTCACCTGGGAAAAGACTTTCTTGAGTATAATTGGAACGATATTGGCCCCAATTAGTTGGTACTTTCTACCTCAAAAGAAAGTCCACTGCAAAATTCAGCCCAACGCCTTACAACTAATGCTTACCCCTACTAATCGGTTCCTAATGCTTTCACCAATTGGCAATACTATATTATTACTTCATAACAAATGTAGATTATACATCGACAGTAAGAAAATTTATGCAGGTGATTTATCCACTCTTAATTTGAGGATGATAGCTACTCATACCTCAAATTAATAACGTGTAAGGGTGTGTCTATGTGAAACTTCTTTTACACCAATACCCAAATCAAAAGGCTGCTACAGTACCAATTAGCTAAATCCCACGAAATAATTTCATAAAAGTTTATTGAAATCTTCCTTTCATAAAGCAAGGCGATTTTGATTCTTGAATAATCCGAAAGCTCGATTTATTGGAGCACACGCAAGACAGTTCAGCAGACTATTGACTAAAGGCTCATAAATGGGTTGTCCAAGAAGGAACACATGAAGAGGTTAAAAAGAAGACTCATGCTTTGGACCCCATCAATTAGATTCCAACCTTGTCTTATGGGGATAGGAGAAGGTTGGTCATCTAATACCCCATCGCTTCTTGGAATAATCATCTTTTCCCATTAGTCAAACCCTCGGATATTACAATACATGATTAAGACAACGTAGAATCTAATCCAAGTCGGAAAAATCAAGCTTTTGTTGGGCCCATCAAATATAAAAATAAAAAAACAAAGTGCCAAAGAGACCAAAAGAACCGCATCATTCAAATTCCCTTGAAAGAGACACCAAGCATCTTTCTTTCTCTACTAAAGAATAGAAAAGTCAAAAGTCGGAAAGCTTCACTATTTGAGAACGACTAGGATCCAAAGTTGGCGTGACAATTATGCAACATGATGTAGAACATCGTCGCAGATTGAGATTATGAAATTAGCATCAATGAAATATTGTTCTTTATCCAATTTGCGCCTAAATTGATGATCCCTTTTATTTCAACGATAAGAATACCATACTTTGATGGTTACCTAGAGCAATGAATTGATCACCTTGTTTCATCTTCCTACCATACATCCTAGCATGACAAATTACCTTAAGTATTATCGTGTATCATCTAAACACGGTTCATTGTCAGTCTCTAGGTAATATGCTGTCGGTATATACCCATTATAAGGAAAGGAAAACATAATAATTCGTTGTGGTTCACAAATTAATTATTCAACATGAGATTTAAGTTATTTGGATTCTTTTTTTTTATAAGAGTTATACCAATGGATGCTTTCGAAACACTTATCAAATATATTTCACGGAAAAAAAAAAAGTTCACCTTCTAATACTCGTGACAGCACAGAACACGAAAAACATTGAAGTTCGTGAAGTTTTCTTAATCGAGCGCTTGTCAAGTTCACCGAAATAAACGTTAATTCAAATCTCTCTTTTTGTGATTCAAGATCACAACTCACAGTGGATCGCTCTGGACATGTGCCATCCAACTTTGAGATGCTTGCATCGGTGCGTGGACCTTGTCGACCCGGTTGCTTCAGCAATAATTGAGTTGATAACAGAATGATTCATCGGTGGAAGAAAAAGGGAGGGATAGGGGGGGCACGTTTTCATCATCAACCAAAGAAAGGGCCCCACCACCACCACCAACGCCATCGAATCGCTTCCCTGTCAAAAGCCCCTCATGTCGTGGTTCGCAAATTCGTGTGCCATTTCTACGCCACTCGATCCTTTTCCAAGTTCCAAGATGCCCCCTCGCACGTGCTGATCAAAGCCAAGTTGGGGTAGCCGACTGTGGAAGCAATCTAGCAGTCGTCATGTCAGTGCCCTAGCACCTCCAGTCCTACTCCTAGGATGGAAATGTCTTTGCATGGACCTGGTTTGATCCGGCTTCATAGATCCAAAATATCGCAGCTATCGGTCATCTTGAATCCCACATATAGGGCTCACATGATTAATGTCTATGACACTAAGTCTATGTGGACTCGGATCCAGATATATCTTTGCCTTCGTATATATATTGCTAATTCATTGCATGACTTTATTTTTGTCTCTATTGCTTGAGTCAATGTAAATATCAACTCAAAGTCATTTTACATAAGGATAATAAATGATGTTCCATAATCACATATAATAAGCATTATACTTTCATAGATTATGGGCCTAGTAATGTAGTAGGAAATAGTGCTAACATGTTATTAAAATATACACTATTTCTTATTAATCCTCAATGCAATTTTTCAACGACATGAAACTACATTAGCGCAATTTCTAACAATATGAAATTACATGATTATGTCACAATTCAATATGAGATTTCATAATTAGTGACATCCAGTCATCTTTAAATTAAAATTTGTTCAAAGATACTATTTTACACTTCCATTTCTCAGTCAATAGAAGAAAAGATAATAATAGAATCAACAATAATGATAATTGAAAATAAATGATTTAATAGATATCATGAAAGTATTATTAGTCTACATATAATTATAATATCTAGAAATACAAATTATATCGCTCGCACTAATAAAAGAAATCAAAAGAAAATACTCATATTCTTTACATGTTCTTTAAACAAAATAGGTCGTAAGCCTTTTGTTAGAGGATCAGCCAAGATTGACTCAATTTTGATATTTTCAATCGCAATGTCTTCCTTTTTGACTAAGTCCTTAACAATATAATATTTAATCTCCATGTGTTTGGACGCATTGCTGATATTGTCATTCTTGAAATAAAACATAGCTGCAGTATTGTCGCAATAGATCACCATGGGTTTAGCAATAAAGTCCACAATTCGCAATTTTGAGATCAAATTTTTTTAACCAAACAGCTTAAATTAATGCATCATAACATCCTACAAACTCAACATACATTGTAGAATTTGTAATCAAGGTTTGCTTTGTGCTCTTCCAAGAAATAGCACCTCCGGCCATAATAAAAATATATCCAAAATTGATTTTCTATCATCCGAACAACTAGCAAAATTAGCATATGAATATCCAATCACCTTTAGGTCCTCAACTCTATTATACACAAGCATGAAGTCCTTTGATCGTTGTAGATATCTCATCATCATTTTAGCTGTAACACAATGTTCATAACCTGGATTCGACAGATATCTTCCAAGAGTATTCACAGCAAAAGTAATATCAGGTCTGGTACATATTTGTGCATATATAAAACTGCCAATTGCACTATCATATGGAACATTCTTCATTGCTTCTTTTTCAACATCATTCTCGAGACATTATTCTATGCTTAGTTTATCTCCTTTTCACAACAGGAGCTTCACCTGACTTGTAGGTTTGCATATTAAATCTTTTCAAAACACGATCTATATAACTTTTCTGAGATAACCCTAAAACCCTCTTAGATCTGTCATAATGAATCTCAATGCCTAGAACAAAGAGGCTTCCTCTAGATCTTTCATATCAAACTTTGTGGATAGAAAACTTTTTGTGTCATTCAATAGATCAACATCACTACTAGCAAGTAAAATGTCATCTACATAAAATACTAAAAAAATATATTTACTCCCACTTACTTTCATGTAGATGTATTGATCAAACTTGTTTTCTTCAAAGTTAAACGATCTCACAACCTTGTGAAATTTCAAGTACCATTGATGTGATGTTTGTTTGAGACCATAGATGGACCTTTGAAGTTTGTACACCATATGCTCTTTTTCGGCTTCTTCAAACCCTTTAGGTCATTGCATATATACTTCTTCATCCAGATCTCCATTTAGAAAGGTTGTCTTGACATCCATTTGGTGAAGCTCTGAGTTAAAATGAGTCACCAATGCCATGATTATCTAAAAAGAGTCTTTAGTAATTACTAGAGAAAAAACTTCAATATAATCAATACCTCCTCTCTATGTGTACCTTTTTGCGACTAACTTGCCTTGAATCTCTCTATGTTGCCTTTATTATCTTTCTTGATTTTGAATATCCATTTGTAGCCAATCGATTTATGCCCATCAAGTAAATCAACAAGTTTTCATACTTGATTAGTTGACATGGAAATCATCTCGTTCTTCATTGCTCCTAACCATTCATCTGCTTGATCACTATAAAGAGTTTCTTTGAAGGTCACTGAATCAACTATATTTCCAATGTCAAAATTAGTTTCTCCAAGATAGACATGATAACCATTTAAAGGCACATCTTCTTAGTCGTTGTGATCTTCGCATAGGCATTTCTGGAGCCGCATCATTCGTCTCGGGAATTTCATTTGTAATGGGAGGATCTACCGTTATATCTTCAATATTTGCTTCTTGCTGAATTTCCACTCTACAGGGATCTCGCATAGAATCATCACTCAAGATGGGCAATGGAATAAAGACCTTTCTATATGGTTCTTTCCTTTCGAAAGATTGAGAATAATTCTTTTTAGCAACATCTAATTTCAGGAATTTTGCAATTTGGGATTCAAAGATTCTAGTGCCACGAGTATGACAATAGAACCTATACCCTTTGGAATGGTCATGGTATCCAATAAAGTAACATCTAGTGTTCCTGGGTTCGGTCTCTTTCTAAGAATGATCATGAATTTTCATCTCTGTAGGACAACCCCAAACTCGAAAATGATTTAAGCTTGGTTTCCTCCCTGTCCGCAATTCAAAAGGTGTTTTCTACACTGATTTACTAGGTACATGATTCAATATATAGGTTACTATATTAATTGCATCACCCCACAAGTATTTAGGCAAATTAAAACCGCCTATCATACTTTGTTTCATCTCCATGAGTGTGCGATTGTGCTATTCAGCCACATTATTCTATTCAGGTGTCCCAGGCATTATATATTGAACGACAATACCGTAGTCCTACAAATATTTAGCAAACGGTCACATTTGTTGTCCAGTCTCAGTATATTGCCCATAATATTCACCACTACAATTAGATCTAAGAATTTTGATAATTTTTCCCAATTGTTTTTCAACTTCAATGCTAAACATTTTAAACATTTCAAGAGCATCGGTTTCTCCTTAAATAAATAAACATAACAATAGCGGAGAAATCATTAATAAATGTGATTAAGTACTTATTTCCACACAAGATAGTTGAGTATGGCCCACTAATATTAGTATTAATTATCTCCAATAGATTTTGACTACGAGTAGCGCATTTCTTCTTGGTTTTAATTTTTTTCCCCTCACACAATCAATATAAGTCTCAGTATCATTTGAGTCAAGAGGAAGAAGAATATCAGCCTTTATAAGTCGCTTTACCCTTTCTTTGAAGATATGCCCTAATCACTTATGCCATAGCAATGGAGATCTTTTTTTGATTAAAGATCTCTTAGTAATATTATTCTCGACATTGAAAGAACAATATGGTCTATCGAGAGATAAGGATAATCAATATATTCCATTAGACAAAATGCAATTCCCAATAATTCTAGAATCATAACTTAAATCCACTCTTTTATTTGCAAAATAAAGACAATATCTAGCTCTATCATTTGTCAAGCGAATAAAGAGATATCAAGTTTCTCCTAAAACCAGGAACATAAAAGACATTGTTCAAAATAAGCTGAAAATCAGAATATAAATTCAAAATAACTGTCCCTATGCAATCCAAATCAACTCTAGTATCGTGTCCAACTTTAAGTTTTGACTCCCTCAGACTTGGATTTCTTAAATTTGTGAGACCCTGTAAGGTAGTAGTCACACAAACAATAACACCAAAATCAAGCCACCAATAATCCAAAGAAACATCAACTAGATTTGATTCAAAACAAACCAACAACTCACTTTGGTGACTTTCTTTTCTTGCTTTTAGCCAAGCTTGGAACTTGTAGCAATGGGCTCTCTTGTGACCCTGCTTCTTGTAGTGAAAACACTTGAAATCCTTATCTCAATTTCTCCCATGGTTCCCATTTTTCTTGAAGTCTTGGCCTTTCTTTGGACCATGAGCATTTGACCATTTAGGCTTCTATTTGCCTCTAGATGAACTTAACTTGACATTGGCAATTAAGTGGGCGGATTCATACTTTTGCTTCTTTAACTTCTCTTCCTCAATCACACATTTGGCAATTAAGGCATTAACGCTCCATGTCTCATTCTGAGCGTTAGAAGCAGTCTTAATCTAGTTAAATTCAGCTAGCAGAACATTTAAGGCGTGATGCACATTATAATTTTCAAAAATGACAATTTCATAAGCCTTAAGTTTGGACTGAATGTGGACCATCTTTAGTATAAATTCTCTAACACCCATAACAGCATCATACCTTATATTCATTAACTCACTTAGCAAGTTTCCAACTTTAGCCTCATAAGAGACTCTATATCTTTCTCCCACTGCTTCAAGGAACTGTTTGGCATTTGTATCTTCCAGCAAACCACTAATGAAATGCTCAGCAATGGACCTCTTCATAGCAATGAGGCTTAGTCGGTTAAATTTTTCCCATCTAGCATAATGGGCCTTATAATTTGCTATACTTTGATAATGGGGCTTGAGAGATTCATCCTCACGTAGAGCCAAGTCCATATCCATGATGCCTAGAGCAAACTTTATATCTTGCTTCCATCTCTTGAAATTTGATATAGTTAACATTTCAACAGTGGCATTATTGTTTTTTTTTTGGTAAGGAACAATGGCATTATTGTTATTTAGACCAAAGGTAACTGTTTGTCATACATAATGCAACAAGATCAATTATAGGCAATAAGCAATTCAACAAAAATAATTAGTATATTATAAACTCTCATTTGCGTAGAGTGTAATTACATATAATTGTTAACGATCCATCCCCTATGAGCAGACAAATCATTTAAATTATGCATCTCCATAATATCACTATAGAGGGAAATTACATATAATTTTCAAAATATTTATCCCCCTTAGGTAGATAGATATTTTTCAATTATACATTCCCATCTTTTAAATATGGGAATTAATCTTCATGTTATTTTCCAAATTAATATACACAATAATTCCCTTTGGGCGAGTTATTATATATACTAATTTTTATCAATATGGAACTCCAAAAATTAATGCCCAAAATTCATCAAACAATATGAAGCACTTTACAACATGTGCTTCCAAGATCATATTGCATTTATCAAGCAACAATTTTTACCACGATTTTTTTTTAAATTTTTTTTATCATAATATTTCAGAGCCCCCGCAAGCCCTAACCTGCGAGTAGCCCAAAATTGTGGCCCAGGCCGCATGAGCCCATGCTCCTTTTAATTTAAAAAAGGCCCACAATTTGGGCTATAGGCCCACACGAAAAGGAATGAATAAAATGGGCTTATTTGGCCCTGGCCCAAGTGAGTTACAGCCCCTAGATTCTGGGCTTATGTCCAGAATCTGAATTTCAAATAAAATAATCTGAGTCTCGAACTTTGCAAAACCAAGTCGTATGACCCAGTTTTGACCCATAACTCAAAATAATACCCATTAAGTTGATTTTTCTTGAAATTTATTCATGAGTCTTGCTACTAACATCATTATAAATTGATTAGAGTGAATTAAATGAAGAAAAATGAGTAAATCTTCCACATACAAGCTTCAAAATTTTGGATCTAAGCCTCCCATGGCCAAAATTCGGTTTTCTTACATTTAAGCCCTAAAAACTTATTTTAATGCAACGAAAGGATGCTAAAACCAATGCAACGATTTACAACGAACATCAATCAATTATAAGAATTTTAGAACTTTTTCATGTATAAACCTTAGAATTTCAAATTTAAAATTCTCCCTCAATTCTCGACAAAATTATACAAATTATATATGCTTAGAAAGATCTTGACATGTAGAACAAAAAACCTATGGTTTTATGATCAATCTATCAAAAAATCCACACACAAAAATAACGACAATATTCAGCTCAAAGAGGAAAATTTCGAATTTGTCCATAATTCTTTTTTTTTTTTTTTTTTTTTTGGATTCTACAATCATATATGATTTACTCTGATATCATATGTAGAAAATTAATTTACATAAAAAACTAATTAATTAAGAATAATCGGATCTATATATGACTATAAAACACCGGAATTGATATGCACAACGGAATTAAAACGCATATGTTTAAGCCATTGCTGCACTTGAGGAAAAATAGATCACTTTGATATCGGAGATCTATTAGAATGTCATATCTTCTTCTCTATGACCTATTTCGGTATAGTAGCTTTCAATGTGATTAAAGCAACTATAGGCATAACTTACCCTTTTATAGGTTAAAGAAGGGATTTAGTAAACTCTAATCAATAGTGTGTCAATTGGGCTCCTCTCATTACAAGTTTCAATTAAACACAATTGCCCACATAATTGCCTACACTTTGTTGCTCAACTAGGCCTGTTATTAATAGATGCCAAAACCCAATTCAATAAGATCACTCAAGAATTTAACAAATATTAGAATATCCATTAACCCGATTATATAAAATAAAAAATTAATTAACTAATATAAGCTCATATTACAGGAAATTTCCAACATCTTCTTATTCTCCAAGAGTAGCACAAGTAGCAATGAGAAGGCTAAGACCATCTGCATCGAAGACTCAACTTTGTTGTTGCAATCACGAGTGAGAGGAGTTAGCTAGAAATCGTCAACCCCAAAGCCTTCTACTTTTTTTGTAGTTCCATCCTCATCTTCACCGACAATGTCTTTCATGCCTTCAACTCTACCCTCGCCCTTTCTTGCCAATTGCGCAACTTCATTAATGTAATTTTGTGAAGTATTCATCTTCTCCTTCTAGATCTTGGGCTACTAATGAGCCTTCCGTCATTTGCTTTCGAATTCCATTGGAAAATATTACGTATTGGAAGAGAAATACATAACACTGTTTATTGTGACAAAAAAAAAAAATAAATAGAGATAATAACACTGAGAAAGTAATAACAAATGAATAATAACTACCAAGTCGATGTATATATAATCTTTACAAGTAAAGATGTCTAATTACAAACCAAATATAGATTTGAAAGATGCTATAAACTCATAAAGAATTAAACAGGAGGTGAGGTATGTCAAGCCAAATCTCCTTGAGGTGATTAATTCTTGTCAATGAAGTCAAGCAACTTAACGAACTACGCCTCCTGAGATACAACACCTCAAACTCGTTTGAATTAACTCTATAGAAACAAGACTCTATCAAACGCCTTCTCGAAATTGACGCACTTAGAGAAAACTAAAGTGAAATTACAAAAGTTGCCGCTATTGTTTGAATGAAGAACAATTCAAATCTATTTATAAAGTTTGAAAAGTCATGAACCAAAGAAATAAATGAATTAAAGAGATGAATGAATCCAAGAGATATTAGATCAATTGGGGATCAAAATTCTTCTACTCACCACCTTCATCAATTTGAAGGGCATTGATCTTACAATTAAAATATTTTTTTCACTTGGGATTTAAATTGCACAAAAGTAGAGGGAGCTTTAGATTTCAAAGTGGAAAAAGCCATGGGTATCCACTATAAGCATCAATATAAATGATGTAATAACAAAAACCATTCATAGATATAATGGGAGATGGTTCCCATAGATTAGAATAAAATATTTCCGAAGAAGCATTACAAGTGGTCAATGATATAAGATGATGTGATGACATGATTCACATAAACTAGATGAGGAAGAAGTAGATAACGGCAGACCATTCTTTGAAATACCTAAAAAAGTAATGTAGGCGCACATGCCTAGTGGAAGCAGAAGCTTATTCACCAATGAAGCAGGATGGAGCTAGTGGTGATTTATTTGATTGCAGAGGGACCTTATTGGTGGCACATGCATTAACAAAACAATAGAGTCCATTCTTATTCTGGCTTTTGAGTAGAGATTCCCCAAGGATCAATCCTTTATACAACAAAAAGTATGATGAAATTTAAATACCACATTGTTGACCTTGGTAAATTGAGAAATAGATAATTGATTCTTCTTGATAGATGAAACATGATAAACAGTTCATAGATTAAAAGAACTAGTGGGAGAATGTAAGATGGAAGAACCGATATACATTTGCAAACCTAACCCATTTGTAGAGCAAATTTGCTCGATGTTGGAATAGTTCAGCCAAATGTTAAATTTGCCATGTCAGCTGTAAGATGGTGAGTGGCACTAGAGTTTGGTTACCAATATGGGTTAAACAATTCACCAATTGAAGAGACATACATTGTAGATGGAGAGTCAGTATTGATTTTATAACTAGGATTAAATCCTTGATAGTGTTGGGGTGCCGAGTGACCTGCACAACCAAAGACCCTATAGATGATTTGAGAATGATAGTAAGTTTCATCATAAAACTTTGTGACCACGGCCTCAACCGCATACTCATCCTCGGCCACATCCTCAACCATCGAAGGGAGTATTCAGGGTATCAAATGATTTGGATGTAGCATTCACAATTGGAGAAGGCCGAGGAAGTCATCAAGAGGTAGTGGATCAAGACGAGTTGTAACTGAGGTCATGAATGCATCCTACTTTGAACCCAAGCCATTGAGGATGCTAAGAACCAATTGGGAATTAGAAATGGGATGAGCAACCACAAAGATGATCCGCAATGTTCTTGGCTTTTTTAGCAAAGGCCTTCATACAAAAAGAGCCCTTCTTTGGAGATCAAAGCTAATGTTCCAATTGCATTTTGCAAGCTTGAGGAGCCCTTCTTTAGAGAGCCCTTCTCAAGCAAAGTCTAGACATCATGAGAAGTCTCGAGATCGACAATGCGTGACAAAACTGATTTAGTAAGAATGGAGAGGATGTAGCAAGAGATGAGCTGATCTTGATAATGTCATATAGTAAGATTTGGGTTGTCAGTCATAGTACTATTGACAGTGATAGTAGGTGTTGGACTAGGATATGAGCCATCTACAGACCGAAGATGTCCATGGAGATGAAATTAAGGAATAAGTTGTACACAACAGAGAAGGTAGTTGTTGTGATCTAGCTTAATTTGGAGAACATGAGATATATTGTCAAGAGCAAAGATTGGTTGGGAGGGGGCCAACAACAATGGAGAGCTAGAATTAGCGGTAATGGTGTTAGAGGACGTGGAAGAAGACATTATAATGAATAAGAGAAATAAGAATGACAAAAAAAAATGGAGAAGCTCTTATACTATTTGAGATTTTGCAGGATGATTGCCAACTGTATAAAAATTTAAGCTATTAAATAAATGCGTTGTTTATTATTTAAACATTCTAACAAAATGAACTTAAGAGATACATAAATTAAGGAAATACATGAACTGAAAAAATGTATTGTGTTTTGCTTACTTTCATTAATCTATTGACAATAATTACAACAATTTCTTCAAGAACAACTACCTCCTCATTTACTCTCTCGTGATGGGTAATTTAGCATATGTTCGTTCTCCCCATTTTGCCTTCTCTTTTTATCTTTTTTGCTTGGATCTCACTCAGTTCTAATTTTCTTTGCTCACATGCTTGTGCTTTGAGTGAGGGTTTGGGATATGGACCAGAGGAGTTATGAGGAATTCCCGTCGAGATCTTGCGATAGTTGAGAATGCTGTTGTAGAGGATCTGCATTTGAGGTATAGTTTCTCTCGGCATCATCATCTTCTTTTCTGACGAATATTGTAGGTAACAGTGTTCACTTTCGTTAGCTTTTCATAGGATTCCCACTACCTAGTGGAGGAAAAAGACAACTACCCCACGGCCCCCCAAAAAAAAAAAAAGAAAAACAAACAAGCACGCAAACCACAAAACCCAACTGACATGGGTTTTCAGTTCTAGGTTTACGTGGATCAAGTCAAAAAAAGCCATGTAGCCTTTATGTTCGACAGTTTGGGTCGGATATCTCTAATTTCAGACTAACTTGAACCAAACTGTTGACACTTTTAGTCAAGATCTCCAAATTCATTCCACAAATGGTGGAATCTAGACTATCGGCTTTGGACGGTAGATTAACTCATACCTAATTTGACAAACTTGAGAAGCAAATATCGTAATTCAACTCTCTCTCTCTCTCTCTCTCTCTCTCTCTCTCTCTCTCTCTCGTTAGTAGTGTTGTAATTCAAATAAATGGTACATTTTTTTTGCTAAAAAATTCATGATAAAGGAAAAAATTTTATACGGAGATATTTTCAAGGAAAAGTGATAGTTTACATTTATTTAGTGGATTAGAGAAAGTGTTTTCTTTCTTACTAGAAAGGGAAGTTATTTATTTCCAATCTAAATTTGTTACTTTCAGTCCATGAAAAACGTCTTCTATAGATTGATTAGATTTTCATCATCAAAACTCTTAAAAAGTCTATTAGATTTTCTATAGATTGAGTAGTTTCTTGCGGGATGAGGTGGGGATGCGTGAATGAGGGAGTAGAATTTTGCAACTTGCGCATAGCACATAGCACACACAATAGCCTATAAAATAGATATAAGATACGATCAGACAAAAGAAAAACTCTAAAAAGTCGGAAGATAATTTCCCAAAAACAGTTTTCTTTTAAATAAACTGATCATAAAATGCAATCTCTTAGAGCCATTAGTCCTGGAATTATAATTTAATTCCACAAATGGGATTATGACAGTAGACTGCCTCAAGAAATTGTCATTTTCAGCAAGCAAATTCATCTGGAGCTTATTCAGCATTCCTTCTGTAATCTTAAAAAAAAAAAAAACGTTGGTGTATGTAATATAAAACTAAATATTTACTGGTCCTCGAAATTGATAGGTAATTTCTTTCAGCAAAATAGGGTAAAAAGAACAAACCAAAGATCAAGATGTTTGAGTGGGTTGAGCATTGAAAAGCTGGAAGGAAAGAAGAAGCAGCCCAGGGAAATGGACATGAATACCACCTTTTTGTTGCAAACAATCCACTAAAATTAACTTACAATTTAGATAGTTATGTCAAAATCAGGGGGTAAATTGAATGTCACAAAAGAACGAGGGGCAAAATTGTGAACAAAGGCAAAGTAGCAAACATCACGGAAACACCTAAACTCATCCTGGCCAACCACTATGGACTATTCGAGCCCATTCATGACATTTCGGTCAAGATTTGGACTAATTCTGGCAAATTGTTCGGACTTTTCATTTGGAGATGGGCCTGGGCCTGGGCCTCTCCCCCTTTCAGGATAACCCATCTTCGTTGTCATATTTGCTTACCTGAGGAAAACATTATAACTCTCATTAAGGTCCATGTTTGCTTAATCTGACCAAGGGACAAAAATGGATAACTCTATCTTTGGCAAATATTCCCAAGTCCCAACCTATATTTTCCTCTAAAGTTCAATGCACCAGGCCATGACCAACTTGCTCGCCACCACGATCAAATGCACTCGGACCCAGAACTAGCCATGACTCTCGGGCCACATCAAGACCCAACCTAGTACACGATGTGGGCCTCGACAATGTGCTCGGACACGACCTCAGTGATGACTACTAGGTCTCGACAAGGCCATGACCAAGGCATGCGTGTGATGGCTTTTTCCTCTCCAAACCAGGCTTTCTAGACCAGTCAAACACGTTTTTAGTTTAGTCTAGTCATCCTCTTCTTCCGCTAAGTCTTAAAACTTTTGTGTGCTTCATAAGAAACAGATCGCATTCAATCGCTTTTTTAAAATTGCTATTTTTTGGCCATATTGTCTTCAATCATTGACAAAGTCCCCATTCGACCTAACGAAAATTTGCGATGTTTTTCTATATCTTTTGGGGAGAGAGAGAGAGAGAGAGAGAGAGAGAGAGAGAGAGAGAGAGAACTGTTTATAGTCCTCCAAGTACTTTTAGGTGAGTCGTTTAATCTAACTCGTCTAAGTCCAGGACCCCATGTGATCTCAATCGACGAGGCAAAAACTTACCAACTTTCAATGGTGTAACGATCTTTATCCCGTCCCAAAATTTCCCAAAAAATTAATTAATTAATTTAATTAACTTAAAGAAAAGGAACAATTAAATTAGATCAGAAATATATGTATTAGGTACCCCTGTCCCCCCAGCAATCTAAAGCCCTAAGTCCGAACCATGGCGAATCATCGGCATCAATTGCACTTTCTCGTCAATTCTGGTTTCTTTTATGCCCTTTTTTTGCAAAAATGAAAAGTGCTTTATGTCTGTCTGAACAGTTTAATTTTTATTATTTACTCTAGCTTTCTGGTAGTGGTTTATCTTACGAGCTTTACCCACCTACGCATGTCAACCAAAAGTGGGAGTAGGAGATAATAGCTTTGCTTTCTGTCTCTTTTTAAAAAAGTTTAGTAGAGAATATTTGCATTTTATTGAATACATTTGCATATCCTCTCAAATTCTGTTTAGAACCTTTATCTTTTCAAATTTCTGCTTTTGGGTCCTTTAATTACAGAGAGGACTGAAAGAGGATTTGCTCGAAAAGAGTCGAAAGTTAAAAGTCAGTAGAGAATATTTGCTCTGGCTCCCGTTGTTCTAGCGCTTCGTGAAAAGAACCGTGCACTAATTAATTTATAAAAGTGGAGAAAGAGAAAACATGCGCGAAACTTTTTCGCTTGCACTTGTAAAGGCAAAGTGGGTCAACAATCAATGCTGCTCATTGCTCCTACGATATCCAATAGAAACTTTGACGTGCAAATTTAGCCTAGATTGTTTTATAAAACTATGCGGAAATTATCCTGGATATGTTATAAATCTATTGTACATATATCAATTTAGTTCTAAATTTTTTTAATTTGTACAAAATTTTAACCTAGTTCTTCCAATCAATTTGAATGGAAAATCACTAATATGATGATGTGTCACATAGAATAGTCTATAATGACTTGACCACCTCTCATTAGCAATTTTTGGTGAAAATTGATTGGAATTATGTTGGAATTTGAGAAAGTTCATAACCAATTTAATAAAATAAAAAGTCCAGAACTAGATTAGCATTCATATAATAAACTTATAATTAAATAAGTAATTTTATATACTACAACTAGACAAATGCGCGAATTCAATCCAATTATTTCCTAGCTATGACTCTTGCCGATAGAATTGATGAAACCTCTCTCTCTCTCTCCAAAAGTCAAAAAGGGCGTCTCGTCTCCATAAAGAGGATTAACAAATGATAGGGAATTCCATCATTGCTCGGGTGATATTCCCTCGACAGAAAAAGGTGGTTGAGCCGTATACATTGCTTTAAAGGCGTACCGCCTCTCTTTTCCGGCTCTAATCCCTCGAAAGAGAAAAGACGACACCAAAATGTCAATGCCACCCTGGCCCATCGCTCTTGACGGTCGTTGCACCCAAAAATGGATGGGGAGCTGGTCATTTCGTTCCCTCCTTTATACCGACGGGAATTCAATCATTTTCCGACCCATCCATGTGCTTATGTAGCGAACTTTTGTCGTCCCTATATCTCGGTGTTAGAATAGCAAGAGTGTTAGGAAATGATGCGTTCTCCCTTCATATCTCCATTGAGAAGTAGCAATGGCCGGCGGACCGTGCCATCGCCTTTGCTCTCGAGGCTGGTACCCCGGGCACTGGCCAAGGTTGGGTGGGGACCGAAAGTTCTTTCAAGTGCAATGATTAGGTCAAAGGAACATAAGAAACGGAGCTCAAAGGCTTGGTCTGGCCAATGGGTTAGTGACCGTGGAATGCTGGCCAACTACTTAACCGAATTATAAGGTAACATGAGAATGACGAAACACATTATATAAATGATTATTCATAAATTTAGGGTAACACGAGGCCGCCACTCCTCCCCAAGGTGACACCAACACCCTTCCCCTCGGCGAAACCCCTTTACCGATGTTGGAAAACAACAAACCCGAATACCGCACAGGCTTTTCGACCATAAATGTCCAAAAGTTGGGAAACATAAGAGGCGGGATACTCCCTTAGAAGAAGGCGGTGTGCACTACACGTGAGAAGTACATGTTCATCAATTTTCGAAGATAGGACACGCCACTTCAGGAGGCATCAAGAGAAATATAGCATTAAAATGTCCGGCCAACGCTCGTGGAAGCTTAGCCAACGCAACGGTCCATACCGGGCGCATGTTCAAGTACAACGAGACAAGCAACACCGATGCTTCTGGCACGTTATGCACTCGCCGCCGACCAACTACTTTTTGTATTGCGCTTGCTTGCATAATAATCATGAAAAGGACCGACGTGAGAGGCTCTTACAACAAATGGACACGGACTCCGATAACGCGACCTGTATAACTCCTCTATTATTGTTAAGAATTGTGGCCTCAGCAATTGCTTCTTTTTTTTTTTAATTTATTTAAATTGACATTGGAGGTGCACAACTGGTTGAAACTCGAGAACTCGAAAGGAGCAGGATACCTAACATGAGGATGGTCGTCGGCGTGGAGGTCACGAAATCAATGTTCCAGTTGCTCCACACGAGAAAATATATAAATTTGTCATTGACTATAGAATTGGATGTCTTACCTACCAAGATAATATTTTCATTTTGAAGGTAATGCGTATTCATCATATCGTTCCACATGAATGAATGAAAAATATTTTCTTACCTAAAGAATTTGTTAGAAACTACGTTAAGGTGAAGGCTTACCTTATTTATTGGACGAATGCACCTTTGTGACAAAATACCAAAAAAGTGTGAATGTCATTTCAATCCCAAACTATTTAATTTGGCCAATTTAGTTTTAAACTTTTTGATAATTTATCAATGTAAATTTTTGACCAATTTTGATTAGCAATCATTGATG
Organism: Eucalyptus erythrocorys; assembly: GCA_014182555.1. Lineage (NCBI taxonomy): Eukaryota > Viridiplantae > Streptophyta > Magnoliopsida > Myrtales > Myrtaceae > Eucalyptus > Eucalyptus erythrocorys. The sequence continues at coordinate 21,670,702 of CM024605.1, read as the reverse complement.
TAGATGCCGATCAAGTGGATAGTTTTTGCATTTTTTTTAATTTTTCAAAAAGAAAAATTATTATTTTCTTCTTCTTTTGCCCTAACATAAGCACTAATCATGTCGCATAAGATGGTCAGTATCCATATCAACAATTTTCGACCAAAATTATGTAGAATTAATATATTGGCAAAATCGTCAAAATATTTAAGACTAAATAGGTCATGTTTCTCTCATTCCCCTCCTTCTTCAATTGCTTTTCCTTCTATTTTCTTTTATTTCTTACTCTACTCTCCCAATTTGGATCTAGATCTAAGAACTTTGCACTCCCAATCTCATAAATCTAATTGCTTTTCTCTTCTAATCTAATTCTAGAACTAGGAATTTTAATAAATAAATATCGCACCTCTAGTATTAATGGTGTCCACAATAGCTCCAATGTCAAATCTGTACTTGTTCATTATGTTTTTGTTTGAAATTATGATATATTGTACTTGTCAAAGGGCTCGCTTTGAACTTATTCAACATTTTTTTTTTGTTTTAACCAAAAAAAAATTTTTTTTATTGTCTTCATTCGATGGTGGTGTTATACCGCCGAAAGGTAAAGCCATAACTACAAATAGAGATTCTAGCAAGTGTTCATCATTAATAATGATGTGTCAATTGGTGATTAGCTGCCGATCATTTTGCTTGACACAATCACAAATCTATTTTTGAAGGATGAGTGTATGCTTACCTCTGCTAACCATGCTTTAATGATATATCTTATAGTTTCTAGAATTTTATGGGCTTGCTTTATCGTGGTGATTTTTGGGTTTTTCTATAAATCAATGCTTGTATTGTTTTAGTAATGAATGAAAATTTCTTCAACAAAAAATTCAAATTAAAAAGTTTATGAGCAAATTAACATCCATACGGCAAGTTTATATTTTTGTTGTTGTAATTATCCATGTGCTTTGCATTATTCTGCACAATGAAATCAAGTATCACCGGTCATCAAACGGGAACCACCAAATTTAACGACTTAGATGGACTCATGATGCGCGCATCAAATTGCGTACCACCGGTTAATTTTTCCTTGCACGACTTCAAATGAACTGGCATTAATGAGAAAAGCATGTGTGTGACGATAATTTAATGACTCTAATTTTGAAATCTTTGCAGTCAAACGTTGGAGTAGATGTTGTTCGGATACTGCACAATTATTTTTTCTTTTTATGGGTAATATCGTCCTCGGAATCTTCGACTGGAAGAATGATGTTTCGATCTTCGTGGACAATAAAATAGGCGTCGTAACCATGCGATCCCGCGGTGCACTAGTTGTTACGTCGTTGATTTGGTTCGCTAGATATACGATGAAAACTGAAGCCTAAAGTTGAATTTAGTGCACAAATGGCTGACGTTTCGCATAGAAACATCGGGAGACAGAAACCCGTGAGTAAGACACAAGCAATGTTTGATATTGACATCGGAGTTTGGGGAAAAGACAAACCGGGTAGATTTCATTTCGTACATCACACGCATTATAGTTTAGGTGCATTTATTTTGTAAAAAATAAATAATTTGAAAATTATTTTTCTGAAAATGATCATTGGTATTGCTTATAAAATGAATTAGATGAAGCGTATTTTTGTTGTACGTGAAAATATTTAAACATAAATTGTTATTGACTAATTATTTAAAGAGATATAAGCAATCATTCTTGGAAAAATATTTTTTGAAACCGTTCATTTTCTACTAACAAGTAGTGCCTTACTACTAACGCAAATTGGTTCAGCATATAAAAATAGTACAACAATATTACAGGCATTGCAAAATATAACATAAAATTCATGAAAGTTATATCGAAAGTTAAAAAGAAAGATGACAAATAACAAAAGCCTATTATCAAACTTATTCATGGTAGATCATTTACTACGCAATTTGGTTCACAAACGGAATTAAATTATTTTCTGCAATCTATGTTTGGTCTCCATGAAAATATTTAAATGTTAAATAATGCCTTCATCTTAGATAGAATGAGAGTGAAATTTCTTAAGTTCAAATACTTTCATGCTTCTATATGTCTCCCCTCTTATATATTCCATATTTAAATCTCATGCCAAAGTTTAGGGTACACACTTGAAAGATTATGAAAGTATTTGAATATCGAATCACACATTCATCTATTCACTTAAACTTTTAAATTTATTAATAAATGATCCCACAAAATCTTATAATCTAAACATTTTCTTTGGCCTAATTTCCTAAAAGTCTCCACCTTTATGGCCGATTGCAATTGTAGCCTCAAATTTTTTTTGTCAAAAAAACATACTAACTTTTACTCTAGTTCCAATTCTGCCATCATCTAAAATTTACTTTAGTCATCCGACATGGCATTTTCAAATCAGCAATAAAATCCACCTCAGTAAGTTAGAAGAAATTAGGGCTCGGGGATTTTTTTTTGGGGGAGGGGGTGGGGGTGCAATTTCTTCAGTTTCTCTAAAATCTTTTGTTCTCCATATATCGACCTTACCCTCAAAGTTGCGAAGCCGGAGCTAGCAAGCTTCTCCATCCTCCACACGTTAGCCTTCGCTGCCATGAACGAGGCTCTTGGTAGACACTCGTTTCACCTGAAAGAATTGATCGTGAATAGGAGAAATTCGTTTGTGAATTGATCGAGTTGCAAACTCCAAAGCTCTCGATCTCTTCCTAGTTCCCACTATCTCATAGGCTTGCACTCGCTCATTTCATTGCTTCTAGTTTCCCTAATTTTCAGAGCATGGAACGACCTTATTTTTTGGAGCGGTTTTTCTGCATCAGTTTTTTCTTTTTTTGTCAATCTTACTCTATTCCTACTCTATACTTACTCTCAGACTTTTGCCCTGTCTCTTGCAGGACGTGGGAGTCGAAACCCACTTCTAAAACTTACCCGTCCCCACCCCATCCCTCCGAAAAGGTGGGGATTTGAACCCCGGACCTCCTCCTTCCATATTGGAAGGGTGGCCACTGGGACGAATCCCAGTGGTTTTTTTTGCGTCAGTTTGCTAACGAGGATTTATTGCTAACGTGAAAATGCTGTCAAATGACTAACAGCAACTGTTGAACTAAGAGTGATGGAAGCAAGTTTGGAATTAGAGTGAAATTTGGTTTCCTTTTTTTATTAAAAAAAAAAAGTTCAAGGAATTTTGAAATTGAAACTAAGGTCGGGATTTTCTTTTGAGGGAATTAAGGCCCATTATCTTTAAACAAACTGAAGTATAAAACTACACGATACTGACTATTATTACTCAAGCGTCCTGTGTTCATTTATTGGTGAGGAACCTGTCTTTTATTTCTAATGGAGCTTAGATTTCATTTTGTGTGGATTTATGAAACAGTTAAATGTTTACCACAAAAATTATTAGGTTCTTTAATAAAAAATGGTTTGGTTGGATTACAAGTAAAATCGAACCGCCTGTTTGGGTTTGCTTCCAAATAACAATTTGGCTAGATTTTCTTTCATATATTTTTTTTCAAACCCCGATCTGAACTAAATTCAAATCGTACTCCCTTAACTTTAAATCAAGTAATCGTATATGAAAAGAAGTTAGCCAGAGGAGAAGTATGCTTAGCGATCGCATTACTGCTCCTCCCATGTTTAATGGAAACTGTCAAATTCACCAATAACGACAACCTTCCCACATTTTTTAGCTCCACTATCTATTAAAAATATTGCAACATTTGCTTTCCAACAAAATCTTTCTCATTATGAAATCCAGCAACATCTCCATTTTGGGAGGTGATTTTGAAAAATTTCCCCCCTCATTCCCCTATCTGACATTGATTTGAAAGTTTCCACTATCTCTAGCATTAGCACCAATAATACACTTTAAATTGTTAAATTGAACTGAATTGAATTGAAATTTTCAGTTCAATTTGATTTGGGTTTGATTTCTTTCCAAAACCGGACCACATAAGTTTTTTTTTTTTTTTTTTGGTCGATCCTATTTTAACTCTCACTCTCAGACTTTTGTTATGCCTTTTTGTAGGGCGTAGGAGTCGAAACCCACTCCTAAAACTAAATCGTCCCCACCCCAATCCCCTTGAGAAGGTAATGATTCGAACATCTCACTTCCCCCTTTCATATTGGAAGAGTGGCCACTAGAGCAAACCCGAGTAATTGGACCACCTAAGTTTAAATGCACCCATATTAGTTGTATATGGTTTATTACTTTGGATGGCCTGAAATGTTGTCATATTTTTTTTTTTGGAACAAACCTTTCTTGGTTGTTTATGTTTTAATATTATGTTGACTTACGTGCAACGTTGTCGAAATGAAGAACTACGTGCAAGTTGGAATTGTAGCAATTGTTATTACATTGAAACTTCACTCTATTAAGCGACTTTATCATTAGATATTGATTTCAGTTATTGAAAAAACTGAATTTGATAAAATTAAACGCCCAATGAGAGAGAACCAAAGGCTAAGATAAGTGCAAAAAAAAAAATGAATTCACTTCGATTCGGTTTTAAATCCTTATTTAGTTCAGTTGAGTTTCGTATTCTATTTTCAAGTTGTCATTTCAATTTAGTTTGATTTTTCTTCCGAATCAGGCTAAACCTTCCTCACTCCTATTTGGCGCCAATGCCCTCTCTCTCTCTCTCTCTCTCTCTCTCTCTCTCTCTCTCTCTCTCTCTCTCTCTCTCTCTCTCTCTCTCTCTCTCTCTCTCTCTCTCTCAAGTGATCCATAAACGTCTTTAAAATAGTCTTCTATATTCTAATAATTGACATTCGAGCAATTTTTCAAAACATCTTTTTGGTGCATATATTGACAAAATCTTCCGTTAAGTATATATATATATATTTTTTTTTGGCAAGCGTGGAAGCACGCACCATTGCTAAGTTTCTGATTTTGCACGTGTTCCTTGAACTTGCATCATGTATCGCATTGGTACACGCATCACAGATGAAATTGCTCGGTTACCTCGAATTTAGAATAGAGAAAAATTCTAGGAACTTGGAGTATACAGATTGGGGATCCTAACTTGAGAAATGGATCCTTGCGATGAACATGGATTACAAGGAGGTGTGCTACAATAATTCCATGATGAACTTGAGAAATGGATCCTCGTAGATTACCCTGAATGTAGACAAGATTTCAAGAATTTAGTCCCACGATAACAGTAGATACCAAAGCCAGCACCGAATTGGCCTCGATTTGAGGCCAACGAAATCCTAGATCTCCATTCCAATCAAGAGATGCGTTGCACGAGCCAAGGCCACATCGGGATGATCCTCAGGGTTCATCACCATTGTCGTCTCCGTCGTAAGATCATGGATGGTGGAGCACACCTATGGCGGCGAGCACGTGGTTTCTCAAGGCATGGTAGCGGGAGGCAGACAACAGTAATATGGTGGGTCAAGAAAGAGTGGAGAAGGAAGAGAGAGGGTGTGTAGTAATGTGCTACGCTTTTTTTTTTTTTTTTTTTTTTTTTTTAAGGTTTTTGGTGGACCTGTGGTGCATATCCAACGTCTAATAAGTGAGTGTAGGAGACGAATGAGAGAGCAAAATCAGATGACTCACTCGAGCCTGGAGATTGCCAACGAACTGTTCATGGCTTGGCCTGGCACGATGAGTCTCGTGACCCCTTAGCAAAAAAGGTTCGTGCCAGGCATGGCGCCTTCACTCCCCAGGCCAGTGGCCCCGGTGAGCCTAGGCTGATCTAGGTTTGCATCTTCATACTGGCAAGCCGAGTACATTGATTGGGAAACGAAATAAAATGGAGCCTAAAAAATTGCATAGATTTTCTTATAGATTAGAGATATATTCCTCTCCTACAAATTCTTCAAAAATTTTGACTTTCTAATGAAATCCCACTTTATACGTGATTCCCTATCTATTTTGGCCAATAATAGACCACAACGCTGTCTAACTTGCTTCCTGGATGGTGAGCTAATACCTTTAGGCAAGCAGTGGCACTTCGATTCCTTCACTGCCCTGGTGACTTTAGAAAATTCCCAATGTGCTCACTCCACCCAAGCAACAATAAGAATTCCATGATGACAATGATGAGAACACGATAACCATATGGTTATTCGCAATTGCTAGGGCAATAACGGGCCATCAACACTCCACCTATCTTGTAACAAAATTTCACGACGATGACGATAAGCCACAATAACCAGATGATTATGTGGAATTGTAAAAGAAATAGTGGGCCAACACCCCTCCTCTTGGCGAAACCCTTGCCCTCGACGATTAGCAATTAGCAAATCCTGAATGATGTAGTGCAAATTCCGTGGTGACAAGCATCCACTATCTTTTGGAATAATTCCTTTTTAATGATAATTTGGTGGTGTGCGTGATTTGTGGGAATGAGTCATTTGCCAAATTTTGAGGTGAAATGGACCACCTGAGGAGGCACCAAGACAAACATAAGGCTCAAATGTCCGAGCTAGGGGAAGCTTGACTAGTGCAATGGGTCTTACCGGCAGCTTGTTCAAGTACAACAAGGCGAGAAACCAATGCCTACTCGAATGTTATACCTTGGCCATCAAGCAAACCTTCATCTTCTCCCGAGATTCAAGATTCATGGAACATGCGCAAGGGCCGTTGCAAGCGCATTTTAGGTCTATTTCGTGGTCATTGTAAATTAGGAACTACAAGTGACTTTATAAAGAAAAAGTGCAAAATTAGGTCCAATTACCGGAAATTTATGAAACACTCGGCAAGGCCATAAATGGAGTAAGTCTAAACCTTTATAGGTTGCACTACCATGACACAAGTTTTGATTGATTTCAACTGAATGAATGGATTAATCCAATTCACTAACATGGCAACCAAATCAGAGATCTTTATCCCAATTGGTCACCTTGCCATGATATATAGTAACCGCCGATTTTGCAAGAATTCTAAAGAGGCACTTCCATGGCATTTTACAAACTCAATCTCCCATAATAACTTGTCATCCCAAGTTCATCTATTATAATTCTTATATAGAGAATATCATATCCCAAAATAGTTATTCTTGAAATTCTTAAACATTGGTTGCATACGACATTACATATTGGAGTTATGTAGTGTCTTGGAGAACTGATCTCTCAAGAATATGTAGAAAACCTCCATCCTAAAAAAAAACAAAAATGATGAATTATCTTCTTTTCTTTTTGGAAAGGTAACGGTCGGCTGTAAATTGTAACTGGCAGGGAAGTTTGAGCATTATTTTATCTGGTTTCGTTTTCATCTTGGAATACTCTTCTTGATTTCTTTTGATGCATTGAGGAGCCTGTGGTCCTATGAGGATATAGCCCCCATCCATTTCCATTTGGACACCATGGGAGGGAAGAGGAAGAGAGGGAGGTGTTTTTGCTGTGTTTTTGCTCGCTTTCGCTGGTTATGATTGGCATTGACTCGCTTGTCCAAATGTCTTTGGAAAGTTCGCTTTTCCTGTTTCTTTCTCGTGGGATTCCACGCTCCTCTCTCTTTCTCTGTCTATGTCTCTCTCTGTCTCTCTCCCCCACGCACAGTGAGATGAATAAACAAATCGGGGCAGAAAAGGAAGGCATGAACAGGCGATAAAGAGTCGGATGTGTTAGTGGAGTTTGGCTTTATTCGATCGAGGCGCTCGTCGATCTCAATCACTCCATAATGCGGAATGGACTGGCCACATGAAAAGAAATTTAAATCGATAATGCGGCAGCGGCTTCGCATCGACCAACCAAGGATAATAAGCCAACATATCCGGTGTTTAATACAATATGACCCCTCCCACAATTATTAAAAAGATAAGTATACTAAAATTTCTAAATTTTATCATGAAAGTTCAATAAAATTCTAAAATTTTAGAAAAATGTAATCAATGTATACTTATCAAATTGGTACAATTAAGTCATTTTATTAATTCTATCCAACCTTGATTGATGAAAAATACTTTTTTTATTATATTCTCTTTCATATGTGGCACTGAGGTGGTTAAAAATAAAGCAAAAGGTTAAAACGACATTGTTTTGCTCCAATTTTTTTAACCCAAATTTTTGCTAAATTAAGTTAAATGATAAGCTAAATTGAAAAAAAAAAGAACAAAAAAGAAAAAGAAAGCATACGGGTAAAAATCATTTAAAAAAAAAGAAGCTACATCAAAATTTTATGTTAGCCAAATTAGATGGAGTGAATAGAATGATTTTATTCCATAAATTTTACAAGTTTTAGAATTTGACTATACTTTTTGAAAGTTTCATTACTCAATTACATTTTTATGATAAATTTTAAACATTTATCCCTTTATTATATTCTATGGGGCTACGCAAGTGATTTGTTTTGTTACAAAGAGTAACCTAATTATCTAGGATGATCCCACAAAAAATCCTAAACTCTTCTATGTGGAAAATTAATATCCCAAACTTTTTTTTTTTCACTCTGGTCAATGTTCTCCAATTATATTAGCAACCCAAAAATACATTGGTTTAGATTTGTCTCTTTATAGCTACTAAAAATCCCGACAAGGGTGGCGCGCATGGCTATGCTTCTAGTTGATGTGGCAACATGTGTCCATTGTCATGTTGGATTCGTTTGCCTGACATTGTCCATGAAAACTGTCACCTTGAATTTTAAACGTTTTATATCGACGGAAATATGGCAACGGGTAACCATGTGTCGTTGCAAAAAAGAAACAGCAAAAGACCATATTACACATGTTGGGACTGCGTAGCATCTTTCGCATTAGCAGCCAAAAGATGTCGATTAACGAACTCTTGTTTAGTTTAGGTACGGCTGAGAAATACAAGAAAATATGGCTAGGCGTTCTAACCTAGTCTATGTATTTATGATATGGGACTCTGTGCATCAGAATCTCAGTGAAATAAGATTCTGATTTTTAATCGATTAAGAATAATATGGAAACGAATTAATTATCTTCGTAGGGCCACAATCTGTCTCCATGTGACGGTGATCCAGAAATCGAAGGAAAACATAAAAGAAATCTTGAAGAATAAAGTCAATTTTCACTTTAGACCTCCGCTGCAAAGGCAAGCATATTGCCCTCGGACTACAGATTAGACTAGTCTTACCATTCATCAATTCTCCATTCCCCATCCCCCAATATGTCAATTTCCATCCACATATCATATAAAATCATGCAACTACAAGGTAAAATTAGGTTTTAATCAAATCAATTATTGATACATATGTATTAATTTATTAGTATGGTAGATCAGTAAAATCTATACCTAAATATTCTTATTGATAAGGATAATAATTTTTAGTATGCTTTCGTAAGCTGTATAAACGGTCATCTTTTACGAATAATTTTAGGGGAAGGGGCGGTGGAGGGAAACCACAGGTGTTGTCCTATAGTGGTGGGAGATGAGCACCGTCCCTTTCGTCTGACTTTGAGTTTCCTTTCGAGGGGGGCACGGGGTGGGGAGAGGAGAGAGAGGGAAGGGGTAAAAGGGATGACGACGGTGACCATCGTGCGGTGGTGGCCGTCACCCGACAGCGAGCGCGCGGTCTCTTTCCATTTTTCCTGCAATTTAACAATGTTTTCTTTAAGGGGATGGACTGAGGGGGTGATAGGGACGACAGTGGCCATCAAGCGTTGGTCTCCACCTCCTGCGGCTGCAATGGCCGGCTCCGTCGTCGGTCGTGGTGGCCGGCTCGGTGGCCACGGTCTCCTTCTCGCATCACACGGTGGCTGTGGTCTTCTGTTTGGTCTGGGGAGGGAGGAAGGGAAGGAGAGACCATGTCACAGGGGCAAGAGAGAGCTTCAACCCACATCATCAACGAGTCTGTGTCCTCAAAGGACGAAATATAGACATTTTTATGAAGTACGGGATTTCAAATTGCGGGTGACAGTGTAGGGATCAACATTTTCTTTTACTAATATTTCTAAATTCTGATTAATAAGGTATTAATTTGATTGGTTTTTGAGGTAGCAATTTTCTTTTTCCTCTTCGGGCACAAAAGAAATGGCCTCTTACCTCCCTAAAAGAAAACACACTTTCGATGCATCACCAAAATGATTGGCGTAGTGATGAAAGGATCATTCTATCATCAATGAGATCATGTGTACCTCCGAAAAACTTCGCCTTACTTAGTTGCGCATATCCCATGAGGAGAAGCTTTTTGACTACCAATGGATTAGTTAATCTCATATCTTCCAAGTACAATCAGTATGAAGCGGTTATGATTTAATTTGAATATTTCATTATCAGCGTGTGACCGTTTTTGGAAATACCTAGAGATGGTTGTTAGCATAGATCATTCCTCTCGACCATTTTGTAATATCCAAAAAGAAGTAAAAAACAGTAAAACACAATAGTGTGACCTGCCAATGGCCTTCCATATATGGCTCCAATCTCATCCAAAAAGGCTTCCACTAAAATAACAAAATGACGAAAAAAGTATCCCTTAAGCAAAACCACCTCTCTCTCTCTCTCTCTCTCTCTCTCTCACCTCTACTTGCAATAGAAAAAACGATGCTTTTGTTATATCTCAGTAGGTCAGAGTCACGACAAGAAAAGGAGACTCCGGCCAGCTTCATCACCCTTATTATTATTATTATTATTATTATTATTATTATATCACCCAACTTTTCCATGTGTATCGATCTTGGCAAAGGTCAAGCCCCAAAATTTTCTTTTTATATTTTTTCATGGATTCTGGGACAAACATGAGTCTCTTGGATGCTGGAGGACAATGTGGGTATCTCCAATTTTCTATGGACAAGAAAATCCCCCCAAAACTTCAATTCCCTTTGGAGCATCCTATGGATCTTTTCTCATCAAATCACCTTTCGTCCCTTTTGAGGCGAGCCCTGCTTTTGCTCTTCTAATTGTTGTTTTTCCCTGTCTTTGGCCGTTTAAAACCTTTCCCCATCTTCAATTCCGGGATGCCGTTGCTGCACACCGGAGGTAGAAATATATATTCCCTTATAAACAGTAAACTAGAGTAAAGGTCAAAGAAAAGGACAAACCTAATGCCACAACGCGCATGAGAAATGCCTTTGAGAAGCCGCATTCTTCGATGGAAATATTCCAGCAACTCGAAGCTTGCATGTCATAATGATATTCATAATTTGGGTCGAGAATATTTTCGATATACGACTCGATTTTCCTTGATAGATCGTGATACATCACCTAACTTTTCTTTATGGTTCTTGAGTACAAATTCGACCCATTATGTTAGCCCATCCGTTTGCATCTGACAACCATACAAAATGTATTAGCAGAGTAAAGACAGATTTAATGTCCGACAAGCAATCTGTCATTTTGTGGACCAAAATGCAGTCTACATCACCTCGAGAGCTTCGGACTCAACAATTTTCAACAAAGTGAAGAAAAAAAGGGCATTCTCCACTAAAAAAAAAATGGACGACACCTCTCATGCCGAGCAGTGTGAGACAAAGATGGGGGGAGGGCCGGTCACCAACTCCCACTGGTTTTCCAACAAGAAGGGCACAGGCTGTGGAAATTTGAGTCCTCCTTAAATAGTTATTAAAATAATGCACGATATACCGAATCGATGTACGAATTCCACGTATGCTTATCGAGTGTGGGATACGACGTATTTAAGTGCACGTCCGTATTTCGTTACATCTTGTAAATCAGCCTCGAGGATGTAATTCCATATAATATTCACGTTTCGTTGTATATTACAGATCTCCCTGGAGCCTAACAGTCAAATGCTCAGTGGCGTTTTCCTTTTTTAATCTTCCTGTCCTTTTCCCACTCAGATCTCTGGTTATGTGTAATTTGTCAACGTTTGGACTCATTTGACGTTTCTTCGAGTCTACTAAACTTTTTATTTTTATTTTTATTTTATGTCTGCTGAACTTTCCTTTTGTTCTTTTTTTTCCTTCTGTAGTTAAAAAGCCCCCCCCACGAGCTGGTTTTCTCCTTTTAATGCAAAAGAAAAAGAGGAAGAGGGCCTCCTCCATTGCAAAAGTCAGGCAGGGAGTCATACACATTACTTCCATATATCATCGCAAGTCTCCCCTTAACGCAGCAAGGCTCCGTGGTCAAAAGGAGAAAAGTTGGTATCTTTTCTTTTTTGCTTAGCAGGATTTGCGGGTTTTTCATGTACATGAACAGTGACAGGCTCCCAGCTCTGTTTAAGTTCTGACCCTCCGTGACTTGTCCGCTGGCGAGTAAGAACTGTGCAAATGATCGCTCCGCGGGTGTTCAATCTTGGAGCTCTCTGTATTTTGTTTTGCTCTAACGCAAGAAGACGGGTGAGAGCCTTTGGAGCCTAATTCGCGCTTCGCGGAAGCCCATTTATTAGTTCTTGGATTCGCGCGTCTGGGGCTCATCTTCGTCTCTGCTCTTTTCCTTCTGTTGGAGACGGTAATGTGAGCTCTCTTTTGTTGTTTGCTCTGTTTTTTTTTGTTAAGATGCTTTGCTTAGGCATTTATTGCTGAACCATGGTTTTGCTCTTTGTGGCTGTTTGTTTCAGAGAGATGGGGTTTGAGAAGGCTGGAGAGATTAAGTTCTTGGGACTCACGGCGTCTTCGAGGCACAAGCGGTCGAAGAGGTAGGCATTAAATGTTCTTTGTTACTTTGCAATCATTATGAGTGCTTAATGGCCTGCAGTTAATAATCTCTGTTCATGCTTTTATTGCTTGATGCTTCTCTTCAACTGGGAATGCTTCTGACTGAGATGGGTGGTTCGTGTGAAAAAATTGGGAACTTGCAGACTTTCTTGATCGCACATAGTGTGACCACACGTAAACCTGCATCTGGGTTTCTTCCTTGTTCTTTAGTCCTCCTCTGATATTTCTTCTTGCAGAAACTCTTTCTCGCGGGGTGAAATTTTTGAAGTCGGGCTTGTTAGAATTTGGTTATGTGACCTTAGCTTGTACCCTTTTTTCTTCCTAGAATCTCCACAAGGCCTTTTTTACTTCTGATAACTTTGGTGTAACAATAAGGAGGATTAGAGCTTGATCTCGAAACTAACAAAATCTTGCAATTGCTGGCTCCTCCAAATTTTGCCTCTTTCAATCCATCAATGTTAACTCTTCCTGCTTGCGTCTCTGCCACTGTAGCTTTCCAGGCAAGAACAGAGCTCCAGAAGACGGTTCCGATGTTTCACCTGAAGTTTCACAAGGCATGAAGCAGGTGAGACTGCTCTCCTTTTCCAATTTGCTTGAAATGAACTGAATTCACTTAGAAATGAAAAGAAAGGTTCACTGTCGATGCAGTAATCTGATTTTTTTTTGAAGAGTTATCTGGTATGGAGTATGGGGCAACTCTGCATTTCACAACGTCGAAAGTTTCTGAGAAAAAAAATTGTTCCATTTTCCTCCGGTTAAAAAAATGACAATAGTTAGGTTAATGATGTTTCACTGCTAATATTGGGTGGAGGACCATGACGACTATTAGTGATATAATTGTTGATCGGTAAAGAAGTTGTTCTTTCGAGTCAACATTTTGCCCTTTTTTCTGGATTTGGATAAAAAACCTGTCCTGCCTCTTCTTCAAACAAGGAGTGGTATTGAGGGTGCAAACCAACAAGAATAGTGTCGGGCTGTCAACACCAGTAATCGAATACTCAACATCAATGGGGTGTATCAATCAAGACTCATGTCGGTTGTCATTGTCAAATTCTCTGTTTCTGAACCCCTGATGCCTAATTTTGCTTCTTCACTCGACATGATTAAGTATTCTGGAAGTTGGAACTTTTGTGAGCTGAGAATATGCAAAATGCTTTACACGTTCACGATCATCTCATTTCTGTATCACAAAAGATGTTGCCTTAGTTTCTAATATAGATTTGTTAAATCTCTTATCAGGGCTTAGTTCATGTTGAACCCACCTTAAAGACCAACAAGAAACCGTCCTCGAATTCTGAGACCCACGATTCTTTGAAGCAAGAGGTATATAAAATGACACCATAAATTAACCTTCGCTGAAAAAAAAAAAAAAAAAAAAAAAAAAAAAAACTGTCGTCCTCCATTCATTTTGAACCCTCTATGCAGATTTTGCAACTTGAGAAAAGATTACAAGACCAGTTCCAGGTGCGTCATGTTTTAGAAAAAGCGCTGGGTTATCAGACTTCCTCCCATAACAGTGCAAGTGACGTTTCAATGCCCAAGGTATTTTTTCGATTTCTCTACTTTTACTATCTACTTTTTGAAGGCACTCCACATCAAAACTAGAATTACCGTCCTATTCTTAGTGTGGATTTCAGTGAGTTCTTGATTTAGATTTAAGTGGTTCTTGGATTTTACTTTACGAACATGATTTTCTAATAGCTTTGAACGTCGCTTCTGTTGCCTTTAGATTGCCTGAGCAAACCATGTGCAAAGTCTAAAGGCACGCATCTAATTTGGTAGTAGTTTCATTTCCATCATTTGGTGGCGGAAACTGACGCTTTTTCCCCTTCCTTGAGTCCAGCCAGCAACAGAGTTGATCAAGGAAATCGCGACATTAGAGTTGGAAGTAGCACATTTGGAGCAGTATCTTCTCTCGCTATACCGGAAGGCTTTTGATCAACAGGTTTCTTCGGTATCTCCATCCACAAAAGATGCATCTTCCAAGGACAAGAGGTTGAGGACTCCAAAAGATATCCCGAGGGCAAGGCTTTTTGAAACTCCTCCATCTGCTAATGCAAAACGAAGGGAGGACTCTGCAGTTCCTTCAATTGTTCAGCCACTTGAAATCCCATTGAAAGATGTTCATGGTCTCAGCGAAGAAGAGAAACTGTTGCATTCTGGTGTCCATCGTTGCCATTCTGCACTGTCTCACCGTTCAGCCTTGGAAGTAAGGATTTCTCCTCGAGAGGAGTCTCTGGGTAAAGCCGTGCGTGCTTGTCACTCCCAACCATTGTCAATGATAGAGGCAAGTTTCATATCATTCTTTTCTTGGGCCTACTCACTGAGAAGACCCAGAAAGAAAGCATATATGTTGTTGGTCTTTCTCAAGTCTTTGTCATCAGTTCCTTTTCTACCGTTCCACTGTTATAAAGTTCAGCTATGTAATTGTCAAAATTTTCCCCTAGGCCTTTTTCTTTTCAGTAGCTGTGAATTCTCCTATATTATGGAGCCTCTGCACATCTGGCTTCAAGGACAACTGAGTTGGGAGTTCACTATGCAAAAAGCATGTTAATATGCACGCGCGCGCGCGCACCACACGTGCACAAAAGGAACTTAAGACTTCTGAGTTATGATTTGCTTTTCTTGGACTTCTGTTAATTAGTATGCCTTTGAGTGAACTGACCTTTCAGTGTTTGTCTTGCAGTTTGCTCGAAAGGCAGGAACAAGTGTAGTTAGTCTGGCTGAGTACCTCGGCACGAGCGTTTCTGATCACGTGCCTGAGTCGGCCAATAGGCTCTCCGAGGATATGATCAAGTGCATGTCATCCATATACTGCAAACTGGCAGATCCTCCTCTGGCAAATCAGGGCCTTTCTTCTCCGAACTCGTCACTGTCGTCTGCAAGCGCATTCTCCCCTCAAGATCAATCAGACATGTGGAGCCCTGGGTTAAGGAACAATTCGTCCTTCGACGTACGGTTAGATAATCCTTTCCACGTGGAGGGACTCAAAGAGTTCAGTGGACCATATAGCACGATGGTCGAAGTGCCCTGGATACATAGAGACAGTCAGAAATTGGGTGACATCGAACCTTTGCTACAAAATTACAGGTGTGGGTTTTACTCTGTATCTTGTCTTTCCTGAAAACGGCATACCAAGGACATCATATGTTCAAACCATTGTCCAGGATGACCATCGTCAAACCCCGTCATACCTTTTTGATTCATCGATTTAACAAGTTAATTCTCTTACAGGTCACTGATCTGCCGTTTAGAAGGAGTAGATCCGAGGAAGCTGAGGCATGAGGAAAAAGTAGCGTTCTGGATCAACATCCACAATGCATTGGTGATGCATGTAATGATACTTTAAACAGCTAATAGAGTCCATATATATGTTTGCTTCATTGAACCATACTTCTGTTGCAAATATCTGATCGGTCCCTCTAAATTTTGGGAACAGGCGTTTTTGGCTTACGGGATTCCACAGAACAATGTAAAGAGAGTATTCCAGCTACTGAAGGTAAGTAAACACCGAAAGAAATTATGTTAGATTGGAAAGTGTATCATGCATAGGTTTTAAACAATGTGCTGTGTGCCAGGCTGCATACAATGTCGGAGGCCACACGATTAGTGCAGACACGATCCAGAGTACCATCCTGGGATGCCGGATGTCTCGTCCAGGACAGGTGAGTTAAAAGCCTCAACCCTGTCTCAAGATCTGTTTCTTTTGGAGGAAACTGGAGATTTTTCAAATTATATGCCTAAAGTGAAAAGGAAAAGAACTAACGCCATCATTCTCTCTTTAGACAAATGATTTGATTTATTACTTGATTATATATCATGTTATAATGAAAGAGCTGATAAATGGGATATTTTGCTTGCAGTGGCTTCGGTTATTACTTAGTCCAAAGAAAAAGTTCAAGACCAGGGACGAAAGACAAGCTTATGGCATAAAGCATTCAGAGCCGCTTCTGCACTTTGCACTCTGCTTTGGGAGCCACTCCGATCCTGCGGTACTTTATATTCCTTCCTATCCATTCTTCTATTCCGATACTTATTCCTGCGTGAGTGCACTCGTTTCTCTTCAGATTGATCTTTGATAGTCCTCTAAGCTAAAGACTGGATGAACATAGGTAATTTAGATCTGTTCTGTCCAAAATTGTGGGTTCACATACTTTCAGAAGATCTTTCAACTTCACTGAGATGGAGATCCTGGTACTTGGTGGCATTCTTATATTTCTATACAGCAACTAGTTTGAAGCATGCCCCAGTGATAAGTAGCCACTAATCTTTTGAAGCCAAATTTCCTGTCATATGAAAATGTCCAGGAATGAGGATTGTTTGTGTGCCCATTTCCTAAATCTGTACACAATGCGTTCATTATTGTCTAACAAGGAAAAATCTCAAGCAATGGAAAAGATGCAACTGTCCTGCCTATCTGGGCTATAGCCAACACGTTGAATTTGTTCTTGATATATCAGGAATATTGAGCCCTGCATTTTAACTCTTCTCAGGTTCGCATATATACCCCAAAAGGATTATCTCAAGAGCTGGAAACTGCGAAGGAAGAGTATGTTCGAGCTACTTTTGGTGTACGCAAGGACAAGAAGATCTTGTTACCAAAGACTGTGGAGTCTTTCGCAAAAGATTCGGGGCTGTGTGCTGCAGACATTATTGAGATGGTTCAGAAATGCCTGCCCGATTCTTTGAGAAAGAGCCTGAAGAAGTGTCCGGTGGGAAAATCGAGCAAGTCCATCGAATGGATTCCTTACAACTTCAGCTTCCGCTATCTCATTGCAAAAGAGCTGGCAAAGTGATCAGGCCTTTGTAGATTTTACGGCTCCCTCTGTACATAAATAGAATCGAGTGGACAACCGACATTTATTCACATGTGATGTAAGTTACCTTGTGCCATTCAGATAGATGTGAGTCGCAGTCCACTCATTTTTGTAATGCTGCGAACAGATTGATTTCAATTGTTCCACCTGTAAATATATTTGTTTAGCTAGCCATCACTTTTGTGGTCGATGCTTCTTTCACGCAATCTGCTTGATATTTACCATTTCGCAGTAAGTACCATATTCTGACGACAGAAAGTTGGATTGTACAAGATTTTGTTGCCTTTCCAGAAGCTAACATTATGAATAAAAGCCAATAATGTCACCTGAAATTCAAGAAAAGCAAGCAGATGAACAACTTCTCATGGTTTGTAGCCTATAAAATTGCAGATCTGTGATTTTGGTACTTTCACGGCATGAACACCATCAGATTGTGTTGCCTGGCATGTGATCGACTGTTCCGTCCACTAAACAAGCCGAATTTGTCCTAGATCAGATGCTAAATATATTGCCTTACGATGGCCAAAGAACGATTGCTATTTCTTTCCAGGAACCACATTACGGGAATGCAATACATAGCAAAGCAAACGACTAGCAGTAATTCCTAGGCTCTCAGGAAGAACAAACTCAGCTCTTGTCCAAAACACCCCGAAGGATCAACCAAGTGGTACGCCTCACAATCGCGCGACCCCACCGTCCGAACGAACTGGCCTCTCAAGTACTTGTGCTCACCGACCCCCTCCTTATCAGGCAACAGCCCTGCACCGGTGGAGACCGACCTTATCATCTCCAACAGCAATGCTTCCTCATGCGATCCCGCCCTTCTCACCGCGAACCCCATCTTCCTCCCATTGCACAGCATGGCCCAAACCGGTGCACTCAAGAGCGGGAGCGTCCCCGAGCCACCGTCAGGCTCATGGGGGCACGTGAAGACGATCCGGTTGGTCTCGCCACGGACAAGGGCCGCGAAGTGTGAGGTGTGGAGTGGGAGTTCAAGGGTTACGAACGGGGAGGTTTCCGCACGGTTGTGCATGGCGATCTTGACACGACCGTTGTTCGTGGGGCAAATGATGGTGCCCGTGACCGTGGTGGCGGTGGCCGGCGGCGAGGAGAAGAGAGAGAAGAGGAGGAGAGGGTGGCACATGCAGCATGGCACCAAGACGTCGAGGACGGGTTTGAATACGTTCCACCATGGTTGGCGGTCGTCGGCGTCCTTGCAGTCCGTGTGAAGCATAGATTGCTTCCTTCAGTGTGAAATCGCGAAGTGATTCTCTGTGAAGAACAAGGCCCTGAAAAGGGATAAAAGGAGATTTGTCCATAGTTACAGATACCAGGGAATTGAACGGATCTTCAGGATCTTAACTGTGAAGTAGTGTACAGCACTTGTACAGCACTTGAGCAGTTATGCTGAGGGATTATCTCAGCTTCTGGATTTTCCGCTTATCCGCGATGTTCGTTTCTAAAAAAGTGGAACGGTATACTTGCATTGATCGATTGACTTAGAAAATATGAACAGTTTTTAAGTATCAGAATAATCCTTTGAAAATTTTTCGATGGTCGGCTGCTAAACTTGATAAGGTTTTAGAGCTTTATGGGAAAATTAACTCAGAATTAGACATTATAATGAGCATCATCTGAAGTAAGTCCTAAAACCATCGTACATCTATCAATTTAGTTCCAAATATTTTTATTTTATCAATTTAATTATAAATTTTTCAATTGTGTCAATTCAGTACTAAAACTTTGATGATTTGCTAATTTGATCCCTAACTTTTTAAGAATTTGTTATTTTAGTCATTTCGACCAATTTTAATTAGAAATTGCTGATATTGACAATTTCAATCATTTTTTTATTCTTTTATTCTTTTTTCCTTTCTTGTTCTTTTCTTCTTTTTTTTTCCCTTTTTACCTACACTTGGCCTCATCAATGGGCGACAAAGTCATTGACCTCAAGCGAGGGTGAGGATTGTCCTTGTCGAATTAGGCAAGGGTAGCCCTCACTTGAGCTGGCAAGGGCAACCCTCACCAAGCTTGACGCAAGCGTCCCCAATTTGAGATCAACAAGGGTGACTCTTGCTTGAGGTTGACCACCTCTATCAGGCATCGATGATGCCCGACAATGGCCGAAGGAGAGAAAAAGAAAACAAAACAAAAGGAAAAAAAAAAAAAAAGAAATAAATTTCATAAAAGTATAAAAAAAAAATTTGTAAAAATTGTCCACATTAATATTATTTGTGCCATCCAAGACGATCAACGATGACTAGATTGTAATGTTAACAATTTTCGACCAAAATTAATTGGAATGACTAAATTGGCAAATCATTAGAAGGTTTAAAATTAAATTAATGAGTCATCAAAAAATTTAGGACGAAATTAATACAATTAAAATGTTTAAAACTAAATTGGCCACGACACAATAGGTTTAGAACTTTTCAAACATTTTCTCAAACTATCATGGTAAAGGAGGCAAGTTTAGATGAGAGTAAAATGTTTTCAAGGATTAATACCATTAAAATCCCAAATTGGTACATTCGTGGCTCATCTACTTCAATTGAATTTGTTATCTCAAAAACTCTTAAACCGGTATACTCGTGCCACATTTATTCTAAATCGGTGCACCCGTGCCACATTTAGTTCAAATTATTTTTCATGTCACAAAAATCCCAAATTTATATACGCAAGCTCTATTTACCCAAAAAGCCCTAATTTACCACAATTTGGGATAAATGGGATACATGTATAATATGGCACGGGTGAAATGGTTTGGAAGTGGATGTGCCTTTTTTTTTTTTTTTTTTTTTTTTTTTTTAATAGTAATTCTATTTTCATATAATTTTATATTTAGTCAAACTCATCAAATGAGCTAGGAATTATTCTGACATATTTAAACCGTTAAATTCTTAAAACCGGCTTTTGAGAAACATAATCAGAGTTTGTCGCACCATCTCGAGACCTAGACCTAAACCAGTTTTAAGCCCGGCTTCCCGAGTAGGAAGACTCGAGGGTGGCACCTAATATCCCTAAGGTCGAACTCGGGACCTTGGTTCGGATGTCAAATGATGCTATGTTGTATTGAAAGAACAAATTTAGTAACTAGATAATCTTGATCTGGTCTTTAATCGAATCACCACCCTATTGGGCTACTCCAAGATCCAACATTCTCTACGGCAATTGCTAGCATGAAATTTTATTCAATGACTAAACTGTGTGTTTGTAGCTAAGAGTCCGTTTGGAGTAACTCTAAATAACAAAAATATAACATAGACATAGTAAAAGAGGCAACAGTATATTGAAATACCTATCATCAATGAGACTACCTAAAATTTACAGCTTGTGCATCAAGAAAAAAAATCTCACACTATAAATTAAGGACCGATAAATAATAAGAATTATACAGAAGTCTAATTTTAGAAGCCTGTTTGATGACTCAATCAAATAGTGAAAACTAAAACTCAGCACATAATGAGTTATTATTCCTTTGACGAACTAAACTAGAATTAAGTTAATTGACTCGATCAAGTTAAGGACCACTTAATCTGATAAATTAGGGAGGAATTCCTTACTTTTTTCAAAAGAAGTATAATTTTGTGGTAATTAGCTAAATGCAGTTAATAGATTAATGACAGGAGAGCAAAGAGTGCTAACATTGTGAACTAAGCAAAATAACTAAAAAATTGCCAACCTCTAGGATTGCTCCATTTGTAATAGATTATCAATAAAATCCTTATTGTGCTTGTGTCAGTTCAATTTTAAACTTTTTTTAATTTGACCAATTTAGTTCTAAACATTTTGACAATTTGTCAATTGAGTAATTCTGACCAATTTTAGCCAAAAATCGTTGACGTAAACGTCATATGTCATACATGGCATGACCTACATTAATATGGACAATTTTTTAATTTCTTATTTTCTTTTATATTTTTTCATCATGGCCAATGAGGGTCACGCAAAGGCCTTGCCCAAGGCCATTGCAACCTCATCGGCCACGGATGAGAAAGAGTCGCCTTGTCCTTGGCTGATGGGCCTATGAGGCCCTCACCCATGGCCAATGAGAGTAGACAATGACTCTCGCCTATCACAATGAAAAAAGAAAAGAAAAGTTCAAAATTAAAAAATTTTGAAAAAATTGCAAAAATTGTCTACATCGATAATTTGCGGCTAAATTTGACTGGAATGACTCAATTAAAAAAAATTCTTAAAATGTTGATGACTAAATTGACTAAATTAAAATGTTTGAGTTTAAATTGGCATAGATAATAGTTTTATGATTTTTTGATAATTTTCTCGAGTTAATTATATACCAGAAGCAACACTCACTCCAAGCACTTTCATGATGTCAAATTAGTGCTAGATATATAAATGACCAAAAAAAAAAATTAGTGCTAGATATATATATATATATATATATATATATATATATATATATATATATAATTGTGTGGATGTCAATTCAACATAAATTGTCCAATGTTGCCAATTTACTAAAATTTGATTATAAATCAATTGGGAGGAGTGCATCCTTGTGTGAGTTATAGAGCCAGGTTGGCTTGTGTTTGCCCGAGGGTAGTAGTTGGACTTCGTGATAAACTAACCTTCCCTAGTCTTTGAATTGTCTTAGTGAATTTGAGAATATCCGCGCCATCTTTCATGTTGGTTTATTACATTATTTATTTTGCTTGCTTCCATTATTCATCTCAGAAAAGAAGGGGGATCCAATACGCGTGAGCGACTTGTACTTATTTCCCTCTCGAATGAAGTTTTTCCTCAAAACAAAAATCAATTCTAATCCCGACCCTCTTAACTTAAAAACGGTATTTTCAAGAATTTAGTTTTCGAGCTCTCTTTGGGTGCAACTGAATCCCAATCCTTCGCCCAAATTGAGATGAGGGTCGACGAGGGTCACTGCATGTGTACGACTAATCAAAAGGATCAATTGAAAACTAAAGAAATGCACAATTTAGATAAGACATAATCTTATAAATGTAAAGAAAGAAATCCCAAAAGCGGTAGATCACGGGTGCTTTCTTTCTTCTACTGTTCAAACTGAGGAGAGAACATATTTAAAGACTAATAAAAGTACACACCAACTCAACCCCCATTCTTCCCCAAGATCCCTCACCCTACATCGCCGGTCTGCTTAGTAAGGCCTCTCTCCGACGACATTCCCCGGCGGGTTGTAGAAGCAGATGGTCAGGCTCGCCGGCTCTTTGGGACAACTCGCCTGTGCGCACCCCAACTCCGAGCTGTTCCTCCACACCACCTGCGTGTACACCCCGCACTGGTGCCCCGCCGCGCACGTGTTGCTGGCGTGGTCGTAGTAGATCTTCTCCTTCAACCACGCCCCCACCGCCGCCCGCGGCGGCACTCCCGTCCCCGCCCCGCCGGCCCACAGCTGGTTCCCGCCGTACTTGGAGGCCGTCAGGTTGGCGAAGTTGCACGACATCCGGTCCCGCTGGTACCGGACCTGGCGGCTAGCGGCCGCGGCCAGCTGCGGGCTCCAGCGGAGCGGGGCCACGCCCACCTCGGCCCTGGCCTGGTTGTGGGCGTCCAGGAACTCCCGGGCGGCGGCGGGGAGCTGGGCCGCCGGCGACGGAGGCGATGCAGGCGGTGCTGCTGGTGGGGGTTGAGCTGAGATGTGGAGTGTCGCTTGGAGGAGGAAAGCTAGGAGAAGAAATGAGCGGGTCATTTTCACCTCTTGGGTTCGTTGGGGAGAATGAATTTTGCAAAAAGAAGGAGGTGCGATTTATAAGGCGGAGTTTGGGAAAATAAATACTATTTACGCACTTTGCCATATATGTAAGTTTTAATTCATGATGAATTTTGGAAAATCAAAAGAACCTTTTTATTTAATTTTATTAACGATTGCCTAAATCTCTCAATAAACATGGCTTGTCATTTCCAAAATACTGTTTTAATATGTTATATGTAATCACATCCAAGGTTGATAAATGGTACTCCTTAACAAGATCGTTTTTTCGAAACAATTTTATGCAGATAATGAGAGCCCAAGTACATTCGAATCACAAGCAATTATGTAAACCTCATCTTGGAAACTTTGGAAACAATCAAAATACTTGGCACATTTTTTTTTTTTTTTTCTAAAACTTTCATTACCCCCAATTTACTCGTGTAAAATCCCGTGAATAGCACAAAATAAACCCTAGATCTCCTATTTTGGCATTTTGAGAAATATTTCCAATAAGCAGTATTTTGGCATTTTCCCTAAAAGCTTTATATTTTAAGGTTATTATCACAAAAAACTTCAAAAGAATACATCTGTGACAAATTTATCACTAATTAATTTTTTACCTTCAAAATCCTTAACTAGTATACTTATAACAAATTTACTCAAAACTAATTTTTAATTATCAAAAATCTCAAATTGATATAATTATGATAATTTTACCTTCTGTTTTCACGAAAATTATAAATTGATACACTAGTGACAAGCAAAGATTAAAACTCCAAATTAATACAATTATCAATTACCACGTATCATTTATTTTAGTAATTTAATGGTAAAATTTAACGGAAATTAGTGGAGATAAATTTGTCGCAAATATATTAATTTAAAATTTTTGGTGATTAAAAAATTAATTTTGAATAAATTTATTACAAATATACTTAATTATATTTTTTATGGTATTAATATTTTTACTTAGTTTTTGATAGATAAATACCATAAATACTACAATTTTATGATCATCAAGTCAAGATTATATTTTAGT
This sequence comes from Eucalyptus erythrocorys, assembly GCA_014182555.1. Classification (NCBI taxonomy): domain Eukaryota; kingdom Viridiplantae; phylum Streptophyta; class Magnoliopsida; order Myrtales; family Myrtaceae; genus Eucalyptus; species Eucalyptus erythrocorys. Next base: position 21,646,671 of record CM024605.1, on the reverse strand, counting down.
TCATGCGTGCAAAGGGAGTAGACAAGGAGGTGGTAAAATTGTTGTTTTTGTCTTGTTTTCCTTGGTACGTGCATCAGTTTCGAGATAGGATACTGGAACTATTATTAAATGCAATGGCAGTGTACTAGGATCGCCGCACGTGACGGTGTTTTGACTTTCTGACTCCGCCACGTGATGTTCATTTATGTCATTTCGCGACAACCATCATCAATGCCCCCCGCTCAACTCCCAACAGTTACTGTCTCGCATGTGATTTTGATTAACAAATAAAACTCTTCAGAAAAAAATAAAAAGATTAACAAATAAAAGCACTTAGGGACACGCATTTCAGAAACATTTGGTGTAATTTTTTTTTTCTCAGACAAATGATTACATATGGTCTGACAAAATCCGTTATACTAAAATGAGTTAATACCACCGACAATCATATATTCGTGTTATATTTATCACAAATTGATTAAAAATTTTCAAACTGATATTCTCGTGTCACATTAATGCCGAGCTAATTCTGATGTTACAAATTATCCTAAATTAATAAATAAATGATAAATTTGTCCTCCATTAACTTTTGTTTAGTATCTCCATTAAATAGCTGACATGAAAACATACTTGATAAACAATTTGGATGCTTTAAGTGTGACATGAATCTGATGTGAAAATTCAATACTAATCTTCTAAACAATATTGTTTTGGAGAAACTAGATTTGAAGAAAATGAACTAAGATGGAAAAAAAATGCCAAAATTTGCTTATTTTGCCTTTAAAACTCCCTCACGATTTAAAATCTGCTAAAATCCCCAATTTTGGCCGAAGTTTGCCTTAATATTTTGGTAATTTGGGAGAGAGAGTTGAAGCAACTTCAATTTTGCCATGTTTTTAAATCTCAGTTCATTTTCTTCAGATCTAGCTTCTCAAGACGTCATTAAAAAAATGTTAAATTTTCACATCGGATCCATGTCACGCACCAATTATTCGAGTTGATTGCCACACGTGAATATTAGATGGAAGTTCATGGAGGCTAGATTTGTGAAGGGGCGTACCAGTTTGAGATTCATTTGTAGACATGAAAATTAGTTTGAAGTAAATATGATATAAGCATACGGTATGGGTTTTTTGTGATACGAAAAAAATTTAAGATAAATGTGGTATGGATGTATCATTTTGAGTTTTTTTTTTGTGGTACTTAACTCTTTTAATATCTGTAAAATTCATCTAATTGATCATTTGACGATGACCTCTATAATTTTTTTGTTAAAAAATCATATATATATATATATATATAAGAAAGTTTATGTGATCAAAATCATAGTGGATATAAGTCATTTAATTTCATGTACATCTTTCATGTAAGATATGCTCGGATAAACATGGATATAACACTAGAAATGGTTTTTCATGATCTAGATGTGCATGCGCATGGATAGTATTTTTCGTTTAAAAATCGTCAATAATAAAGTCAACAAGGACAACATTGACTACAAATTAGATAGAAACAATTTTTGGTCAACACCTCAACATTTTTTTGTATTGATGGTCGAGCGATCAGATCGAGAAAAGGCAAGAATTCAACTTTCAAGCCATGTAAGATGAGAGAAAATCTGCTGGTTGACAACACAGAGCCACGAAGAAGAAGAGAGAAGGTATTCATGTGGGATGCAGATCTCCTGCCACCAACTATGTTTTCCATAAGTTGTCTCTTTCATTAAAATTTTATTGTTCAATCGTTTATTTTTGTAACATTATAAATTGGCTTCCATTTAATTGGCTACAAAGTTAATTAGTCAGTGATCGATTGCCAATTCCAGCCAATGTTATCATTTTGCAATTTACCACAAGTATGCCTCGGAAAGAGCTTGATTTTGACTCGACTCTTTGCTGCAATAATCACTGCCACCTGTCAAGTTAAACTCTAACTTTAAATTTGATTCAAGAACATATTCCCAGTATGTGGGTTTTGTCCTAATTGCGCAAATGCAATCACATCAAGAAGTTCTATGGGATTAATGGCTTACTGTGTCGATAAAAAAGAGTCAAGTAACATGTCAACTCTAAGGAGCTCGGTCATCATCATAACTTCTCCAGGTTTTGCACTTGTTAAACGACTCTAATACTCTATTTACAAAGAATTATAAAAATTTTATAAATCTATTACAATTGTGTCAATTCGGTTATAAAACTTTTTTTTACTAATTAAGTTTTAAATATTTTATATTTATATCAATTCAATCCAAACAACTCTAAATAAGGGCCACGAGCTCTCCTTGACCCTTAGGCAAGGGCTCTTAACCTGTCTAGATCCGAGGGTCGTGAGTCTTGGCCAGCCATGCCGACCACTAGGTGGGGCCTTGCATCCCTCGCCCAATGGCCACCAAGATTGTCAGGTCTCATCTAGTGGCTACTAACTCTCATTGGCCCATAATTATAAATGAAAAATCAATAAAAAATTTAAATTATAAACTTATCATCGTCATCACTAGCTATGCCACATATGATGATTGATATCCATGTCATTAATTTTCAATTAAAATTGGTCGAAATGACTATATTGGCAAATTGTCACAAAGTTTAAGACTAAATTGACGTAATTAAAATAATTAAAATTGAATTGGCTTGTGACATCCTAAATTTTACTAACCTTGTAAATGTAATCAGATTGTTAAGGGCTTAGATTATTTTTAAAGCGGGCCAGATGACAAGCCTGATGAGCCGTGAGGAAAGTATGGGCTTAAGTAGTTAATGGGCCACACAAAGATATCAAGTGTGGGCTCAATCGGCCAAGAATAGGATATGGATTTGGGCTTGGCTTGGAGCAGGCCAAGAGTTGGGTTCAATAAAATTGTGAATTAAGTCTAGTGAGCTGTGAAATGTTGTGGGATGAGCCTGGTGGGCTAGAGACATGTATTTAGGCCCAAGCACCTTAATTTTTGATTAAGTTTATAGATTACTGTTACGAGGGATTTAATTAGAAATTTTATTAAAAACTTATTAGCGATTGTAATTCCATTGTCGACCACTAATTTTAGAAATTTCTCGTGATAAATTCTTGTTCGTAGATTAGTGTCGAGATGTTAACGCGTCAATTCGATTCGTGCGAACTCATAGATTCGTATAGTTACGAGCGGATCGAAAATTTTGTGGAGTCAAAGCGAAACTAAGTAGAAGACATTAGAAATTAATAGACTAATTAACGACATGGATTAGAAGTTAACTATTCTCGAACACCATGTGTCGACCTCGAAAAATAAGACTTGCATGGAAGCCACAACACCCATTTCTTCCCTTCAGTTTCCCCCCAACTTGAAGCTTCAGAGGAGACATCATTTTAATCCTTTCTAATGATTACTTCTTTCTTGAAATTTAAAATAAAAATTCTACTCACTCACAACTATCTTCTTCAGAATCCATGCCTCTTCACCCCAAGATAGACCCAAAGCTCTCTCTCTCTCTCCATTTTCTTTTTCCCCCTCTCTTTCGTGACATGCGCAGAAGAAGAACTCAACGAGTTCAGCTTCTTTTTCTTCTTTTTGTGCGCATTTGAGGGCAAAATTTTGAAGAGCAGCAAACCAATGGCGAAGCCAAGCAACCGGTAAGGAAATGATGAGTTCCTAAGCTAGAAATTATCCGCTGATTGTCGAGGGAACTTGCGGAGCATGCTGAATGGTGGAGGATTAGGTTTGATGATTCTGTTTTGAGTTGAAATAGGCTAGATGAGCACTCAAATGAAGCTGTGAGTCTTTGCATGTCATGACAGGGCTTCAAATGATTAAAGAATCGAGTGCGAGGGAGCTGTGTTTGGTCGAGTTGGTGGGAAGACAACTGTTGAGTGATGGATAGGCGTTGCATGTTGCTGTCAAGAAGTCGAGATGTGAATGCTAGTCTTGAATTGAGCCATAGGTTGCTGAGTGTAGGTGAAGAGCTACTGAGGTCACTTTTGGGTGTTGTTGGAGAGGTGTCGGGGTACTAAAAGAGGTTGTAGATGAGCTAAATAGTCTAGTTGAGCTATAGATGGGGATAATGGTTCAGGATGTTCTGGTTGGGAAAGACAGAGATGGAAAACTTACTAGTTTATGTGTTGCTTGGGGTTTTAAAGGCGTAGTTAAAGGAAAGAACTAGTTTTCTTAAGAGTGTACTAACTATTTTAGGCTTTGACCACTAGTTGTAGTGAGATTCTTGCGAAAATGTGTTGGCAAGAAGATTCTCCCTTAGAACAGTAAGCTGACTTGCAGAAAACAGCAGCCTTAGATAGTTCTACGAATTTACTGTAATTTTATAGATGGAATTGGACCTTAAACCCTTCATGAAAGTTGTAGGAAACATCTTTGTGAACAACATGTCAAAATTTGAGAACAAATGGTCAAGATTTGAGTAATGAAATGATCCTTCTTCAGTAGGCACTTAATTTGGAAGTTGCTGCAGAATTTAGGGGTAAAGACAGCAAATTACTGCTCTTTATACATTGAGATATAGACTTAGATTTCTTCATAAAAAATGTTAATCTATGTCTCTTCTATAACATACTAAAATTTCGTAGTATTTCGATGAGATTTGATGCACTTTATACTTCTATGATTAAAACTGCCCGTGTTAGCTTATATCTTGCCTTGATCCGAGACTGTGCAATGGATGCTGTACCTCTTGTACCTGATTTTCATGGCATATAAGGAGCCTAATGGTCTTGTGATAATGGTTAGTTTGTGCATGAGCATGCCTCTTCCATAATTCGAAGTGTGGTCATTGTATGGTTACCAATTGTGGCATGTGTGTGCAATGAGTGCGACATGAATGAAATGTTGTGAGAGCATGAGTCCCGCTTGAAGTGATCGTGTGTACTCTTGAGGTCTTATGCATGCTACAAAGTGATATAATTCAGAGGTTTGACGTGTGAAATGTTTGAATTAAATGAATAAGAGATTTCCATCGGTATTGAGATGCCTATGATGCCTTGGGGATTGGGATGCCCATGCTGTGTGATCTTGGATGCCTCGGTTGAGTGAGATACTAGGATGCCTCGAAGTTGAGATGCCCCTATGTGTGATCAGGGATGCCTCGGTTGTGGAATACTAAGATGCCTTGGAGTGAGATGTCTCATGCTGAGTGATCTTGGGATGCCTCGGTTGTGTGATACTGAGATGCCTCGGAGTGAGATGCTTACGATAGCAAAATCGTGGAAGTCCGGATGTGGGATTCCAGAAGTGACTCGATCGGGCCAGCTTGCATTCCGATGGGTAAACTGATCGAGGGTGGACTTTGATATACACACTATAATGTAAATTCCACTTGGCATGTGAGTTCGCCTCATCTTAGTTTAGATTAGGAGCATGAGGTATACATGTGCTTTTAGCATGTTTGTTATGGAGTGATCATTCATGTGACTTTTTAGTATTCATGTGACAATCCTGCCTTAGTATGTTGAGCTATTTGGTTGTGTTCTTTTGCTTTCTTTGGCAACTGTGGATTGTCTAGCTTAGGGTCTTATTATTTCTTTACTGGGTATTGCTCATTTATTTTTATTTTTCAGATCGTTAGTATGGACGTATCACCGATTGCTCGTTATGGGGTGATAGCGTATATTGATGTTTCTTTCCACGATGTATATGACCCCGATATCGAGCTGACCTACAGGAGATATGAGGCTACGCTTTGGATGGACGATGGCGGGGTAGACTAGATTCCTATGAGGTTTGTTGCTTGTTTCATAAACTATGAAGGGGAGTTGTTTGGCCCTCTTCAGTTCGGTGCTGGAGGACTTGGGGCCGGGCAAGAGGTGCTTAGGCACCCAAATCGTGATGAAGCCAAAGAAGAAGTCTTTTGTTTTTTGGATGGACGTGGGCTAGTGTGGGGTAGTGAAGTTAGGAACCCCTCTCACCCTTTTCCCTAGCTGTTTACTTACACTTTTGTTATGAACATGTAAATATATGTTATACATAGGTGAAGAACTTGTAAGTAATCCAAGTCGACGTATGTAAGCCCTAATGATTTTTAAAAGGAAAGATAATGAAGCTTCTCACGATCTTTCTAATTTCCGCTTGCACTTAATATGTGGCACTATTGGGATGTCACAACTCTGGTTTTGGTCATCACATGGCTACTGTACAATAAATTTAGGATTTTTTTGGAAATTTAGGATTTTTTGGATAAATTCCAGACTTCTCAATGAAGACCAAAGTTAGAATTACCTTTTTATTATTCATCAAATGATGTATAGCTTAGAAAGGAACATGAACTATGTTTATGAGTAAGTCAAAGCCAAAAGCCAAGTTTGCTAGACCCTATCCTTCCACCACATTTTCCTTAGAAAGTTTGGAAACTCGTTCAATCTCCCCTTTCAAATTATCTTCTAATATACAATGGTCCACTTCAGCATGACGATGACCTTTCTCTACATTATCAGGTCGTTCAAAGTCGGCTTTACGTCCACATATTGCATTGAACCAAACCTAACTTTCCCAAAGAGATTATGTTTTTCACTTAAGTTGTCCCTATTCACTCCCATCCGCTTGTTTTCTCTAGTCTATCCTACGCCATGCCAAGCTTTCTTGCAAGTACTCTTTTGTGAAAGAAGAACTAATTATGCAAATGTTGATAGTTTTATCAAATAACTAACCAAAGAGTTGAAGAGTTAAATTGTAAGTAAATGTGTAGTGGCTAGGCTTTTCACTATGCCTACATCTACTCTTCTAGACTAATATCAAAAAACAACGTCGGAATCCATTAGTAATCTCAGAGATGTTACAATCTATAAAAGATGTTGCTTCTCCATGACAAGAATTTTAGTATATGGTTATAATGTGGGACTTTTCCCGCATTATCCTCCCTCTTGTCAAGGATGTTACGACGTCATAGAACGGCCTTGAGGACAACACCTTGGGTCACCACCAAGGGACCACAGCCCCAAGAATAAAGTGCTAGAAGGTTGGGGCCTAAAATTTGGCTCTAATACCATGTTGATGCATTATAAGGGGTGAAAAAACTTGTCTTGAAAGCTAACTGTCAGGAGAGGGAACTTGCCTATTATAAGTATTGGAATATCTCCTTAATTGCCCGATGTGGAACTTTGCAAGCATCACCTATGAATAAAAGCACATTTAACACTATAATAAACTATGTTCTCCCTTTTAAAAACAAAGACAACCCTTACAAGGAATACAATTAAAAAAAAAAAAAAAAAAGCAAGTTTCAACAAGAGTGAAATACAATATGTTGTCCCTTTAATTAAAATTTTTTAGGTTATTTGCTCCTGTTAACACCCAAATTTCATCTGTCGTTGTCTCGAAGAAATGTTTTTAATCATGGAAGGTTGCAAAGACTAGGACCAACTAGTTTGACCAGAATTGACTTGCGTCTTGAGACCTAACCGATAGAGCTCAGCCCAATTCAACCTTGAACCATACCATTGTCTCTAGGCAGAAAATTCTCATGCCACATGGTTTCTTCTCATTTATTCAAACCCTCACCATCTTGAGATCTCCAGTTGTCATTGCATCTTAGAACCTTAGACAAAACCTAGTTTACTCCGTTTAGGAAAGGGATGGCATCTCAATTTAAGAAATGCGACCGTTGCTCTAACACCATACACTTCTGTTTTTAGGAGCAAATCAAGGAACTCCGAATGAATCCGACTTGCTGGAAACACTAGTTAGGATGGTTGATGAAGTAAGTGAATGGGCTTTGGCGGCTAGCCGAAATAAATCACTAAGGTATATATAAAGCTTTAAGTTAGAACTGTCAGGAGTTGGTTACACTACTGAGCTAGAACTATCGAGGGTTGAGCACACTACTGACAATTCAAGTAGTTAGAGCTTTAGTGGTTCAAGGAAGGCTAGGTGTCTCTTTTCTAATGGAAACTAAAAATTCAAGAGCGTGTGCTTTGTTAAATAAATAGGTGTTTTCAGTTCAAGCACTGCTTCATGGTAAATCTAGTGGGTCTTGCGGGGGTAGTGGCCATCTTTTGGAATGAGGAAATTTCTACTACTGTTAAGTCCCATTTGAAGTTTTATGTTGATACTAGAGATATGTTCGGCACAAGTCCTAAAACTTGTCAACAAAGTGCAATTGAGTTATAAAACTTACAAAAAGTGCAATCAAGTCCTAAAACTTGTTAAGTTGGTTCAATTGAGTCCTTCCGTTAACACCTTTAGTTCATATTGACGGAAATTGCTGACCTGGCTTATTTTAATGCTTTCTCTCTCCTACGTGGCAACTAGGGCAAGCAAAATTGTGTAGGTCAGCAAAACGACGTAGTTTTGGATATCCCCATTATCAAAACAACGACATCTCCCCTTCCGTTTTTACCTTTTCCTTCCATCAGACTCTTCCCTTGCCCTTGCATCTTCTTCCCCGTTCGAATCAACGCTTCCTTCGTATGAACCCTAAGCCCTAAATCTCGATGCAGATCACTAGTGCCTTCGCGAGTTGCTATTCTTTGTCAAACGCTAGTGCGAGTACGCGCAACACTCGTCCCACAAGAGCCTTGGTGGTGGATCGAGCGACATCGACGATGGATGCACTCACTGTGATCTAGCTTCGCAACCGATTTCCCTTATAAGAATCGGAATTCATGCTCGAGTTCTAGACAATTCTTGGACGGTTATCCTCTTCCATCGCCTTCCGATGTCCTTGCCACCGCCGGTCAACACCAATGCCTGCTCCTCCTCTTGCTCTGTCGAGCTTTGTAGATTGGTCAAGACGCTCAAAGCAGTTCATTCTTGTGTCAAGCTCCTTCGCATGTTTCTCCTCACTCGTCTGAGCTAGGTTTGTATCTTCACCATTGATTTCACCGTAACTTGTTGATTATGAGATTTTGGGTTTTTAGTTTTTGAAATCTAAGCACTAAATTTGATTTGTGTGCCGATTATCCCCAAATTTCATTTCGAAACTTAAATGATATCCGTAAATCTTGCGATTTAGTTGTCTGTCATTCAAGTTTTGAGCCTTCCTTCTATTATAGGTCCTTATATTAAGGTATTTATAATAGCACTTTAGGATTGAAAAATAGAACTTTTTGGGAACAACAGGTGAGTTTTACTGAAAAATAGAACTTGCTACGGCAAGTTTTGACTGTTTTACATAGAGTGCATGAGTATGTGCTTTGCTTTGGTGAGACAATTTGATTATGAAAGTCTGGATATTAATCTAATAATTGTGATCATAATCTGGTCAGCCAAGCTCGTAAGTTTATGTTGTAGGCTTTTAACCTTTAGATCAATGAAAAGATGCAAATGTGCTGAGTGCATTGAACTTGTGAACTTGTGAGTGATTATAATCTCTATGGACTAGTTTTGCAGCATGAAAACTAATTGTAATATTGGAAATTCAGTTTCAGGTTCCAGTTCTTCAAATTGTTGGGCCTTTAGATCAATGAAAAGATGCAAATGTGAAGGTTGTTTGCCACTTTCTTGCTCACTAGTAACTTTCGGATGCATGGCCCGCATAAAGATGACAACTGTGTAGATGCTCATAAATCAGCATATAAGGGTTCAAGGTTGGATTCTCTACATGTCTTCAAAATATAAGAATTTTTCCTCATATTTCACAAATTACTAACACGTATTGAGCATTTTTTGGCAAGCCTTCATATTCTTTTGTTCATTTGATAATTTATTATAGTCAGATTTTGTTTCGCTCAAGTGAATATAGTATGTTCATCTTTTCTAGATATTCTTAGAGTGTGATTTATAATCCCTCTCTCTCTCTCTCTCTCTCTCTCTCTCTCTCTCTCTCTCTCTCTCTCTCATTAAAAATCAAATTTAGGGGTAAAATGATGTCATTTTGGGACAAACATTGCTAAGTGGATATTTCGACGAGCCATGTAGACTAGCTTTATAAATAAAATAATGCTATGTCAAATTTCTAGTAAGTCTCACCAGAGTTGGCACTTAATGTCCAATTTTCAAAAAAAGTCGTTCTTAAGTGTACCTTTTGGAAGTTTTGGCACTTAAGTGTTTGCCTATGCCAAGTTTTTACACTTATAGTGTATTTTTGCCCCTATATTTATTTATAGACTATACCTTCCTCCATCCAATTTTCTTCAACTAACTCACATTTATATTTAGTGAAGTTTGTGTAAAAGTGACATCTATAACTTGTAATCTACCAATCAAATATATTTCCTCCAATCGGGGATAGAGGAAAATGTACCCATAATTGGTTGCATATGCATGTAGGTAATTTCATTCAAAAATATAGTTGGAGGAATTTCCCTTCAAATAGAGATGGAAGAAAATATAGCCTCATAATAAGGGCAATGTTTTCCTCCGTTCAAAATATAGGAAATTTCCTTCAACCATGCTCTAAACAAGGATGTCACTCACTTTTATTTTTATTAAAGTTTGCATATTAGTGATATCCATAATTTGTAATCTATCAATTAGAAGTACGACTAGGGATGAAAGAAAATATAGACTTTATAGTAAAAGATCATACTTTCCTCCATCTCAGCTGGTCGAAACTTCCTTCGACCATGATTCTAGTTGGTGGGTTGAAATATGAACTTCATCAACAGACACGCTTATATATAGTTTGATGTAAGTGCACTTATGCAATCGACCGATTAAAAAAATGGTTAAAGGAAGTTTCCTCGTAAAAGAGATAGAGGAAAATATAGCCAGACACTAGAACATTGCCCAACATGATTCATCCACACCATTCGCATGGTACCAAATTTCATTTGGGCTGATGATTTTTTTTTTTTTTTTTTTTTTTGTGCTTCTTTTAACGAACAAATTCATAAGAGACCTGATGCTTGAGATATCGAAAGGGCCGATGCCTTAAAAGGTAACACAAATGCAACAATGAAATATGCTCAGTACTTAAGGAATTTACCTTAGTAAACATGGCAGGTAACTCACCATTCAACAGAATCTACCAAAGAAATACAATTATCATGTCATTTCATGGTTGGACGATATTCTGTCTTGAATTAGCCAAAGGCCACATGGCGTAAAATATATGCCGAGGAATATCCAAAATATTATGCCCCAAAAACATGTATTGAACGTAGACTATAAAGAGGTTAAATGCACGTTTAGAATAGAATGATCTTGCGAGACTTCATAAAAGATAGGGCTTGGCTACGGTGACGGTGCCGGAATTTTATTTTTCTGACCATCCCAACCACAACTTTTAATGGAGGAAACTAGGACACTGCTTTGACCGGTTTTGCATCTTTTTCACCTTCCATTGTTTCCTTTTTTCTCTTGGCTTAATTTAGCATTAGAGGATTCAAAAATAAACAAACAAATTAAATACCAACATAGAGATAATACGAATAGAAAAATATTATCACTAATTAAAAAGAAATCATTAATATCATTAGTGACGTGACACCAGTTTTATGAAACTGCTTTCGATACGAGCTCCATCAATCTAGATGATATTAATGTAAAAAAAAATTAAGCATTGTATATCTGTGTGTGTGTGTGTGTATTAAGAAATATGAATTAAATATCAATTCAACAAATACCTCTTATTTTTCTACAATCAAAGAGGCAGAGATTAATGACCCATTCTCCGTTATGGGTTAATCATTTTACAAATAAAAAATAATTGGAAGTTCAAAGTATAATAGATAATCAAATTTTCTATTTTTTTGAGTTCTTAAATTTCTTTTATTTGGGAACAACATTCACCAAAATTTTGACTTTGGCTAGAGACCATATCCATTATTTTAAAAGTCGCAAGTGAATCTTGCATAAATTACTATTATGCAAATAAAATCACTTTGATTTGTTTTTTTAAAATTAAAACAAAAAATAGAACTCATCTTATTCCTTTTTAAAATAATGGAAAAATCCCACCAATTCGTTACAGAAAAATATGCAATCGGCCAAGCCCATATGCTCGTTTCCAGCAATGAAACTTGTGGCTAACATCATACCGTCCATTTTGTAAAATGATTGTACGGTCATGCACTCAAATTCCTAGAAGATATTAGGTGCCAAAAGTACTAAAAAAGTGACAATTTATTAAGTTTGTAGCAAATCAGTTATAAATCTTTTAATAATGCTAATTGAGTCATATACCTTCACTTTGCCAATATAATTCGTTTGGCAAATTTTAAATAGAAATAATTGACATGAATGTTGGTCGTTTTACGGGATATGATCGGTGTTGACACGAATTAATTTTACAATTTTAAAATATTTTTCTTTTCTTTTCTTTTACCTTTTGTCTTTTTCTTTATTTTTCTTTTTACAATTTTGGGCCAGGGAGGACATTGGTCAACCATTGCTAGACACAGGTGAGGGACCCCATACCAGGACGTTGAGCCTCACGTAGATCCAAGCGAGGGCCACAGCGCCCTTGCTCAAACCATGCCTATGGCCAATGATCTCGTCAACCCATAGTTATAAAAAATAAAAATAAAATAAAACAAAAAAACTAATAAAAAGTTTTTAAAAAGTGTCTACTTTAGCATTGAACGTGCCATGTAGATTAGCCAACATCAATGCCAGTAATTTTCAGTCAACATTGACCAAATGAACTATATTCACAAATCGCCAAAAAGTTTAAAACTCAATTGACACAATTGAAATATTTATGATTGAATTAGCACAAGTGCAATAGGATTAAAACATTTTTTGTACTTTTTTTTGATATTATACAAATACGAGGAATTTGTAAAAATATCAAATAATATCCTTAAGATATAAAAGGATTTTTTTTTTTTTTAACTTGTTTAAAGGACTCAACAATCAAACTCCTAATGCGATTGGCTCATTTCTACCTAGCGCATGGCTCATTTCCATTGTTCAATTACTCTTTAGCTCAATCCATTCGTCTACGTTAACTCTGGATCCCCTATTCCGCAGAGTGCTCTCGTTGGTGCCTTAGACATTTCCTACATTTGATGTATGTAGACAAGGTGCGCATCGATACTAGAGATATTGCTGAGACACCCAAAGGAATACCACACCCAAGGGATACGGGGGTGACATTTTGAGGTCTCTCACCTTAGGATGGATCCTCCACCTGTCTCTTTCCCTTAAACCTTTTAAGGATCTACTCAGATCCAAGTGGGAAAATATAGTTACAAACAATTAATAAAATGGGAGGATGAATTATACAGAGGATAAACCTTTATAAGCATATTGCTAATCAATTTCCCACGATTTCTCTTTAATCTTTGTAACTTTCAGTGGTCTATAATAGTCCTTTGTTAAGTGATTACTAATCCTTCTCTTGGCTAAGGATTTTCTACCGATATAACTTTACCATATGTCGTCAGGCACTTTCTTGGGTACAATGGATGTTCTGATGAAGCTGGAGATGCTTTGCACCCGCCGACCCTCGACTCCGCGAGGTGGATGCTTGACCTTAGAAGACGGGTTGCTTGACACATTGGCGGAAAGGTGTAAAAAGAAGTTTTAAATCTATTATATTGGTGTGAATTTAGTCTTAAACATTCTATTAGTGTTAATTTTGTCATTTTAGCTAATTTTAGCTTAATTTTGTTGACGTGGATGCCGAACAGCACCAACTTACCTACATGGCATGACCAACACTACCATGGACACTTTTAATAATATTTATATATTTTTTTTCCAATTTTTTAATTATATATCTTTTTTTTTTTTTTTTTTTTTTTTGCATTTCTTCTTTCTTTTGTCATTGAGTGGCCAATGGCCACAAATGATGGCCAGCCTCTGACCATGGCATGGTGAGCTAGCCTTGCCTGGGCGATGGTGAGCCCCAACGAGGACTCCCCTCACCAAATCTAGTAGAACCGCCCTAGCCTGGGCGAGGGCAACCCCAACAAGGGCTCCCCTTGCCAAATATGGTAGGTCGCCCTAACTTGGGTGAGGCTCGGCCTTGCTAGATCTGGGGAGGGGAGCTCTTACTAGATATAGCGAGGGGCTTGTCGTTGCCTCATTGGACCTAATTTGTGGCAGGTGGTAAAGACCCTCGTCCAAGTGAGGCTAGCTTGCCCCACCATGGTTAGTGGCGGGTCATTGGAAAAGGAAGAAGAAATGCCAAATAATAATAATAATAATAATAATAATAATAATAATAATAATAATAATAATAATAATAATAATAATAATAATAATTAAAGAAAAATAGGAAAAATAATTACAAAATAAAAAAATATTATTAAAAAATATTCATGTCAACACCGGCGATGACACATAGGTTGGTTAGTGTCGTCCAACATCTATATTAGTAATATCTGGTTAAAATTAGCCAAAAGGATTGAATTGGGACTAAATTAAAAAATTTTGGACTAAATTAGCATCAAGTCAAAAGTTTTAGGATTAAATTGATACTAATAAAATGTCTATGACTAAATTGATAAAATTCAATTGATTTAGGATTTTTTTACGCTTTTTCCGCACATTGGGGATTTAATTTTTAAGCTTAGCTTGTTGCGCTAGAGAGGTGTGAAAAGGAGAGGAGATGTAGGGCAAACGACAAAAGTAAGACCGTTGTATATATATATATATATTTTTTTGGCCGGTTGGGTTAATCGACTGGGCATGCCAAACACAGTCGTCTTGGTATTTATCTATCCCGTAATTACCGCAAAAAATTTCAAGCAAACACGTGACCTAGGATATCAAATTTGGTTTACATATCCCACCGAACATCCTGCATTAGAAAGCCATGTTCGCAAGCACATAATTTTACATTGTTGGTCGCCCTGTCTCTATATCACACAGGACGAATTCTTGGCTTCTAGCTTGATTGGCTACAAGTCCCCTAATGGTACTTTTCTTGCCCTAGTTAGCATCATTACATGGAATCGATTGTTCTTTATTAGTTGTTTTTAATTCTTAAATCTCCAATTGGCGCAACATGAGATGAGATTCATCTCTCCCAGGCTCCCACTCGCACGCGAAATGAAGTCCGAATTTAACGTCATCATTACTTGACGTAATCGCGATTAGCAATTAATCTTGCATAACATCCTCGTCAGTATGGCCGGAAAGCATCCCGTAAAAACGATTGTTTATGATGCTTCAGTTTCTTCTCCAGTCATGGAAATTGATTGGGTTGCCTCCCACCTGTGATTTGCAAAGTTCACCTCATCCTCGTCGGCGACTTCGGCAACCCTAAAGTTCTTCTTGCCTCATTGATCCAGTCTCTCTGCTGCTAATGGATGTGGTTTACGGTCAAATGCTTCCATTTATGGCATTGCAATCGGGGCACGTCCTCTCTGGACTACTTTTCTGAGGGAATGTTAGGAGGTACTTCAGGAGTCTCATTTTTCTGTCAACTAATTTTTCTAAACAACATAATCAAATATATAGTCATAGATTATTATCAATGATGAAAATATTTTTTGTTGACTAATTTCTCTTAATGATATAAGTAATTGATTTTCGAAAAATATTTTACAGATCACTAATTTTCAGCAAAACGAATGCACCCTAAGATTGGATAGCCACAAAATATTGACACCAATGACAATCGTAACCACGACCAGCCAAGAAACCCATAGCTAGTTGTCCACTTCTTTCGTTTGTTGGAAAGAATGCTTTCACACGAAAAGCCGCTGTTGTTTTTATGATTTGTCTGCTTGGAACATCCACTTGCCTGATAATTAATATAAACTTGAAGTGGTAATTAAGGTCGGTTCAACCAACAGTGAAAGGATAACCGCAATTTCACCGTCCAGTTTAGTTTATTGCCAATCATGTCAGTCATGGTTCAAGGATATCCTTCTTTTTATTAGCCAAAGGCCATGATGTTTTTACGATTTTTCTAAACAATATAATCAAATATATAGTCATAGATTATTATTAATGATGAAAATATTTTTTGTTGACTAATTTCTCTGAGTGATATAAGTAATCAATTTTCGAAGAATATTTTACAGATCACTAATTTTAAGCAAAACAAATGCACCCTAAGATTGGACAGCCACAAAATATTAACACCAATGACAATCGTAACCACGACCGCCAAGAAACCCATAGCTAGTTGTCCACTTCTTTCGTTTGTTGGAAAGAATGCTTTCACATGAAAAGCCGCTGTTGTTTTTTATGATTTGTCTGCTTGGAACATCCACTTGCCTAATAATTAATATAAACTTGAAATGGTAATTAAGGTCGGTTCAACCAACAGTGAAAGGATAACCGCAATTTCACCGTCCAGTTTAGTTTATTGCCAATCATGTCAGTCATGTTTACCCCAGTGACCATCCTTCTAAGATGGAAGGGGGAGGTAAATGGTTCGAATTCCCACCTTCTCAAGAGGGTTGGGATGGGGACGAGTAAGTTTCAGGAGTGAGTTTCAACTCCCACGCCCTACAGGAGGCAGGATAAAAGTCTGAAAGTGAGTATTAGAGTAGGAATAGAGTAAAGCTGACCGAAAAAAAAAAGAAAAAAAATCATGTCAATCATGGTTCAAGGATATTCTTCTTTTTATTAGCCAAAGGCCACAATGCCTTTACGATTTTTCTAAACAATATAATCAAATATATAGTCATAGATTATTATCGATGATGAAAATATTTTTTGTTGACTAATTTCTCTGAATGATATAAGTAATCAATTTTCGAAAAATATTGTACAGATCACTAATTTTCAGCAAAACAAATGCACCCAAGATTGGACAGCCACAAAATATTAACACCAATGACAATCGTAACCACGACCAGCCAAGAAACCCATAGCTAGTTGTCCACTTCTTTCTTTTGTTGGAAAGAATGCTTTCACACGAAAAGCCGCTGTTGTTTTTTATGGTTTGTCTGCTTGGAACATCCACTTGCCTGATAACTAATATAAACTTGAAGTGGTAATTAAGGTCGGTTTACCGACCAAAAAAAAAAAAAAAAAATTACGGTCGGTTCAACCAACAGTGAAAGGATAAGCGCAATTTCACCGTCTAGTTTAGTTTATTGCCAATCATGTCAGTCATGGTTCAAGGATATCCTTCTTTTCATTAGCCAAAGGCCACGATGCCTTTACGATTTCCTTTGGAATATCCAACATATAGTGCCTTTGAAACAACAGCGAACGAAGACTATGAAGAGGTTCGTCGCACGACTAGAACAAAATGATCTTTTGAGATTTATGAAATCATAGAAGATATCATGCAGATTCCAAAAAATAGCATCAAATACTCTTAGCTACTAAATGATTCCTAGCAAATTTAGGAGACTCAACAATCAAATTTCTAATACGGTTGGCTTATTTCTACGGAGTAAATGGCTCATTTTTAAAGTTCAATTACTCTTTAACTCAATCCATTAGTTGACGTAAGGTTTTGGCTCCGGGTACAAATGCTTTCGTGCCTCAGACAGTAAAGAATGAGTTATTTATACTTGGATGAGGATCCTCTATCCATAAAGTGCTTTCATCAGTGTCTCAATTACTTTTCACTAGTTGATGCACGTAAACAAGATCTTACTTCTCGCATCAACGATTGAGGTACTATTGAGACACCCGTAGAAATACCTTCTAGGGTAGAGGATCTGAGAGAAATCGAAGGTGATGAGAGAAGAACGAAGAATTTCTTATTTTCCTCATTCATGGTTTGAGTATTGTACAGACTCTAGGTATATAGACTAGCTTTGTACAATTAGTGGAAATAAAGAATTCTATGTATCAATTCAGATTCTATTCTATCAAGTATGTATCAATCTAATCTTTAATTGATCTAAATACATAATCAAATCAGAAGTTTCCAACTTGTTGTCGCATATCTTCTAACGCTCCCCCTCAAGCTGGTGGCTTGTAGATGTCCAAAACGCCTAGCTTGCTCAATAGATATGCGTGCTGTCGATGACATAGGGGTTTTGTAAAAATATCTGTTGGTTGATCGGCTGTCCCGATTCCTTCTGGCACGATCACCCCTTCTTGAATTTTGTCTCTTGTAAAGTGACAATCCACTTCAATGTGCTTAGTTCTCTCATGA
Source organism: Eucalyptus erythrocorys (assembly GCA_014182555.1). NCBI lineage: Eukaryota > Viridiplantae > Streptophyta > Magnoliopsida > Myrtales > Myrtaceae > Eucalyptus > Eucalyptus erythrocorys. Next base: position 21,628,813 of record CM024605.1, on the reverse strand, counting down.
ACTATAGGATTTGCTGCTAGCTTGATAGCTGCATCATTGTCACAATACAATTTGGTTGGTCCCTGCACTTGAACTCCAAGGTCCTTAAGCAAACCCCGTATCCATACTATCTGGCAAGTGGTTTTGGCCATGGCTCGATACTCTGCTTCGGCCGAGGATAAAGACACAGTGGACTGCTTCTTAGTCTTCCATGAGAGGAGAGAACCTCCTAATTTAATGCAATATCCAGTGACTGATCTTCGAGTAATAGGACATGTAGCATAATCAGCATCACAGTATGCCTTCATTCTCATGTCACATTGCTTGGATAAGAATATTCCTAGTCCTAGACACTTCTTCAAGTACTTTACAACCTTCAATGCAGCCTCCAAATGAGTCTGTTTGGGACTGTGCATAAATTGACTGAGTGTCTGTACTGCATAGGAGATGTCAGGTCTAGTCATAGTTAGGTATATGAGCTTCCCGACCAATCTTTGATATCCCGATGGGTCTTTGAGTAGGGGATCATCATTTTGTGATGTGCCCTTATCATACTCTGCAGTTGTTAGCTTAGTGTTCTGCTCAATGGGAATCACGGCTGGTCTGCACCCTGACAAGCCTGCTTCTGATATAATCTCTAAGGCAAATTTGCGCTGACTAAGGGAAATTCCTTGATCAGATCGAGCAATTTCAATTTCAAGAAAATATTTAGGCGCTCCCAGATCTTTAATGTGAAAGGTAGCACGTAAATAATTCTTGAATTTGTCTATGGCAGTCTTATCATTTCCCATAACAAGTATGTCATCGACATATATCATCAAGTAAATGGATGACATACCTTTAGTCCGTGTGAAAAGGGCATAGTCGTGCTTGGACTGTTGGAAACCTGCTGATGTAAGGGCATTTGCAAATTTGGCGTACCATTGTCTGGAGGCTTGCTTCAATCCGTAGATGGATTTACGGAGACGGCATACTTTATTCTCCCCCCGTCTCCGTATACCTTGAGGAATATCCATGTAAATTTCTTCATCAAGATCGCCGTGCAAGAAGGCATTGTGCACGTCCATTTGATGTAGACTCCAGTCATTAATAGCAGCAACGGTCAAGAAAGAACGGACCGTGACATCAGTGGCAACTAGAGAGAATGTCTCGTGGTAGTCAAAACCTTCCTTTTGTGTGAATCCTTTTGCAACCAATCGTGCCTTGTATCGTTCAATGGATCCATCAGTGCAATGCTTTATCTTGTAAACCCACTTGCAGCCAATTGGCTTACGACCAGGTGGGAGTGAGACAAGATCCCAAGTTTTGTTTTCCTCAAGGGCCTGAAGTTCTGCTTTCATGGCCTGCTGCCATTTTGGGCTAATCGACGCCTCATCATAACCAGAAGGTTCTTTCTCTTCGATATACGACTAATACAGCATCGTGTTCCTCGATAGTCTATGAAAAGAAACAAATGATGAGACAGGATATTGAGTACCTTTAGAGTGATGACTTGCACAAATGTAGTCCTTAGTCCACGTGGGTGGTTGTGTGCTTCGACCGGAACGCCGTGGATGAATGACTTCCATGTTTGTCTCGTTTGAGGATAAGGGCTCAATGTGCTGGTCTTCCTCAATATTGGTGGAATCTTCGGGTCTTGATTCCAAAATATCGGCCGAGTGATTTGTTTCCTCCATGGCTTCAGAGGTTGGCGTCTGGAGAAATAAATTGGAGGGAGGAGCATCTCTTGATGCTGCTATGGGAAGATAGGTATGACTTTGATGTGATGATTCATCATCTAAGTATCTAAGTTACCACGAAAAAGATCTGAGATCCCTGTGTTTTCATCAGTAGCTCCTTGCTCAAAAAAAGGAAAAACATCTTCATGGAAGGTGACATCACAACTTATCAGAAATTCCTTTGTGGAGATGTCAAGGACCCGATACCCTTTCTTCAGGTTGGGATATCCCATAAAAACGCATCGCCGAGCACGTGGACTCAACTTGTCTTTAGGTCCAACTGTGGCAACATAACAAAGACAACCGAAAACCTTGAGATGCTGAAGCTCTGGTTTCTTTCGGAATAATAACTCAAAAGGAGTTTTTCCTTTAAGAATCCGAGTTGGCATACGATTGATTAAGTAAGCCGCTGTCATAACACAGTCTCCCCAGTAATCATCTAGAATTGATGCTTGAAACTTCAAGGCTCGTGCGACTTCCAATAGGTGTCGATGTTTTCGCTCTACCACCCCATTTTGTTGTGGGGAATATGCACAGGAACTCTCATGTTGTATGCCATGAGTAGAGAGCAAATGGGAGCAATCATGGCTGAAGAATTCCTTTCCATTATCTGTGCGTATCCGCTGAACAAATTTCCTGAACTGATTCTTTGATAGTGCGAGAAAATTTTTCAAATGAGAATAAGCCTGATTTTTAGATTGCATCAAGAAAATCCACATCGCACGAGAGTAATTATCCACTATTGTGAGAAAATATCTAGACCCATCATGATTCATTGTGTGATAAGGTCCCCATATATCTACGTGGATCAGAGAAAATATCTCGCTAGATCGGGAGCTGCTAGACGGAAAAGGAGCACGAGATTGTTTGGCAAGAGGACATATGGGACATTGTGAAAAAGGAAAAGAGGCACTGTGTCCCAATCTCAAATGCATAATGGAATTTCTATCATTGGTACTCAAATTACACAATGATTTATTTAAGGAATTGCTAGAAAAAGAGAAATTACTTGAGAAACTATTCCAGAAAAAAAGGCCTTCTGAGAGACTACCCAAGCCCATCAGTCTCCTAGTCAAATGGTCTTGAAAGAGACACGTGTCAGCATGGAAAATGACTTTGCAAGAATTTTCTTGGCAAACTTTCGAGACTGAAATGAGATTGAATTAGAATTGTGGGACATAGAGAACATTTCTTAGGGTGATTTGTGGACTCAAGTGAACTGTCCCTGTCTCACTCACATAAGTAATATCTCCGTTAGGCAATTGCACGGAAATAGGGAAATTCAATTTGCCATTCAAACTTGAGAAATATTTTTTATCACATATAATGTGATCGCTTGCCTCTGAATCAATTATCCATGCCTTTTTGGATATTGAGTTAATCAAGCAATGGGTAATACCTGAGAAACTCGCTCCCGTATTTGAGAATTCCATTTTTTGAAGTGCCTCCATCAGCTGAAGATATTGACCGTGCGAGATGGGCTGATCAATTTTTTTACCGGTCGGCCCAGTAACCTGATAGGCTGATGAAATCCTTTTCTCCTTTTCACCGGGCTTTCCATGTAATTTCCAGCAATTTTCAACTGAGTGATTAGTACGTTTGCAATAATCAAAAATAATTTATTCTTGCCTTTAAAATTTTTTCCGAAATTCCTTGCTGACGTGGCGAAGATTTGGCCGTCCGTTCCTTTGAAGATCTGGCCGTCGGATTCCTTAAGCGCGGAGTCCTGTCCACCGTTGGATCCGAGCAAGAGATCGAAGGCGTGTGAGCCGTCAAATCCGCGCGCTGCATCTGGACCATCCATTCAGTCAGATTTAAGGAGGAGCTTCGACTCCTCTTCTCCCCCAAACCCTAATTGCATCCTCCTCTCTCGATTTAGGGTTTGAGTCCTGGTGGCCGTGTCTCGTCGATCTCCGCGGGCTGTTGCGAGCGCGACCCTCTCGCTGCTCCGGTGGTGCTCCGACGTCGCGAGTCGCTGACTCTCTTCCTGTACCGCCAGCTGAAAAATCCGCCCAATCGGCGGCATGGGATCCATGGCGAGGATCTGTGAGCGGAAGCCGAGGTAGGTTTCGTTCAAGATCAGGAGAAAGCGTGTAGCTTTCTCCCGATCCTTGATGGATCTGTATTGTTTGAGTGTGGAATCTGGTCCTTCGAGTTTTTCTTCGGCCGCCTCGAGGTTATTCCACAGTGACAAGAGCCGATTGAAAACGGCCGTGACCGTCATGTTGCCTTGCTTTAACTCGCTGAGTTCCTGCATCAAGGTAAAAATCTTCGCCTGGTCTAGCTTTCCATACATTTCCCTGATATTTTCCCACATATTTTGGGCATCTTCGGTTGGTGGGAGCCCTGTCGCAACCTCTGGGGAGAGGCAATTGCCGATCCAGGTACGGACCAGGCGGTTGCTCTTCCTCCAGAGGCGTGCTAGGCGTTCTTCCATAGGAACCGGGATGGTTCCATCGAGAAAACCATCTTTGTCTTTGGTTGCCAGGGCGCGCCGGAATTCCTATGACCATCTTGTGTAGTTCTCAGGCCCGGTCAGCAGCTGGCTGATCAGCCGTAGCTCTGGCCCGTCGGCGTTGGAGACAAACAATGGATCACCAGGTTCGGGTCGTTCGGCGAGCGCCGCCACCGGAAATGGCAGAAAGCTGGGCGCAAAATTCAGATAAGTGTTCGGGTGGATGTTCGCCCCTTGACCCGATTCGGTTGACCCAATTGGATACCCCGCATGAAAAAAACCCGGGTAGGGATTTGTCCCATTCCTGGCTCTCCCGATCCGCTCAGCTGCTCCGATCCGATGGATGGGTTTGCCCCATTCGTGGTTGGTGGACCTCCATCGGTTTGGACGTAGCCCTGGTGACCCACGAATGCAGACGATGATGGATTTGGGTTTCCCCCAAAGAAAAATGGATACGGAATCCATTGGTATGGTTGACCCGCCAAGGGTTGCCCCACATTTGGCTGAGTCTGCGGGGGTCGCCACTGTACAGGTTGAGGCTGCGTGAGCGGAGGCTGCGTTTGTTGATCCACGGCTGAATGATGTTCAGCCGCTGAGTCTTGAGGCGTTTCTTCAATTGGTCTATTGCCAGTGGCAGAGATACTGGATCGTGGAGAGACCATGGTGAGTAAAAAAATCTCCCTTCGATTTGTTGATTCTAATGCCGAGTGCAACCTTTTTCTGTAGGTTGGAGATGTCTTCGGCAGAGGAATGAAACGAAAGCAAAACAGGAGCTTGGAAGCTCTGATACCATGAGAGAAATCGAAGGTGATGAGAGAAGAACGAAGAATTTCTTATTTTCCTCATTCATGGTTTGAGTATTGTACAGACTCTAGGTATATAGACTAGCTTTGTACAATTAGTGGAAATAAAGAATTCTATGTATCAATTCAGATTCTATTCTATCAAGTATGTATCAATCTAATCTTTAATTGATCTAAATACATAATCAAATCAGAAGTTTCCAACTTGTTGTTGCATATCTTCTAACATCGATGTCAAGTCTCTAGATCTACTTTCATCTTTTTCTTCAAGATCAGCTTCATTTTGATTTTATGCCACTTTTGCTTGATAGTATCATTTAATCAGGAAATTGGGAAGTATAACAGTTGTCAAATTTATATTTATCTGTTATATGATGTGTTGAGCAAACTAGTTTCGTGATCAATTGGAAACTTAGTAGATTTATGATTAGCTTGTAAACTTTCAATTTGATTCTACAGGCTCCTTCCAAGCGCACTCATTCTTAAATTTCACGTCTTTATGATACTTCTTCATTTATAATCATTCTTTCATCCAATTGTAGTGGATTCGCATCTTTTAGGCTTTCGATGACCTGCTAAGCCTTCGAATGAGGAGAAACATGAGTGACTTCTTGTGATCACTCATGGCAAGTACATCTTAGTTTGCTTGTAACAATACTCCAACATTTCGCAAGGTTCAACCAATTATGGTACAACCACTAGGGTTAAACCGAGTGGCTACCCTTCTAACATGGAAGGAGGAAGTGGGGGGTTCGAATGTAATGACTCGAGCCCCACTGTATAATATTGTCCGCTTTGGACGCTGAGTCCTCACGACTTTAAAACACGTTACCTGGGGACAAGGTTGCACTCGGCTATTCCTTTCCCCAAACTGATATTGTCCTCTTTGGATGGGATTGCACGAAGCCATTTCCCTCCCTCAAGGCTTTGTTTTCAGCGCAGCGGAAGTGTACGTGAAACGTGTCATCTGGGGACAAGGTTGCACTCGGCCATTCCTTTCCCCAAACTGATATTATCTGCTTTGGCGGCCCCACACAGTGGGCCCCTCACGGGTTTGTTTTCAGCGCAGCGGAAGCGTACGTGGTACCTGGGGACAAGGTTGCACTCGGCCATTCCTTTCCCCAAATTGATATTGTCCGCTTTGGTGGCCCCACAGTGGGCCCCTCACGGGTTTGTTTTCAACGTAGGTGACGCGTTTCACGTACGCTTCCGCTGCGTTGAAAACAAACCCGTGAGGGGCCCACTGTAGGGCCGCCAAAGCGGACAATATCGGTTTGGGGAAAGGAATGGCCGAGTGCAACCTTATCCCTAGGTAACGTGTTTTAAAGCCGTGAGGACTCAATGTCCAAAGCAGACAATATTACACAGTGGGGTCTGGGTCGTTATATCGAATCCCTAACTTATTAGGGGGTTGAGGTGGGGACGAATTAGTTTCAAACATGGGTTTCGACTCCACGCCTTGCAAGGCGGTAGGGCAAAAGTTTTAGAATGAGAGTTAGAATAGGAGTAAGTAGGACCAATAAAAAAAAAAATCAATTATGGTATGTGTTTATTATTGCATTGCAAACTAGACACGTTTATATTGGATTAAACAGGCAAAATTTTATGAGGTTTGCTAGGAGAATTGCTTCCTATTACTCTGGACTAAACAATGACCAAGACCATGAAAGACATGTCCAAAAAAGAAATAGTTAACATAGACTTGAGTAAATTAATGACAATTTGGTCAATCTTAATGGAAAGTAGATCCAAATCCTTTGCTATATGACGAGCACCATGACTTGCCTATTAAAGGCGACTATCCCTCCAAGAAAAAACAAGAAAATGCTTAGATCCTCTGAACCCTAGCTTCTCCTAAACTTTCCAAAGCAAACAAAATGTTCTCCACCATTTCTGTAGCCCTTCTTTTCATAGTGCTGATCCTTTTTCTCATACACATGACAAAATTTAAGTTCAGTACTATCCACAAAAATGGAAGATCGGTGCCACAACTTCCCCCCGGTCCTGCCCCGTGGCCCATCATTGGCTGTGTGCCCCAAATGCTGAGCCAAAAGCCAATATTCCGGTGGATACACGGCCTCATGAAGGAGATGGACATTGACATTGCATGTATTCGACTCGGTAATGTTCACGTCATTCCCGTGACATGCCCCAAAATTGCTAGAGAATTTCTCAAGAAGCACGATGCAACATTTTCGTCAAGGCCTACTTCGATGGCAACACGAACATGTAGTGGCGGATTCCTCACTACCATCCTAAGTCCTCATGGTGACCAATGGATGAAAATGAGGAGAGTTCTAGTTTCGGAAATTATTTCCCCCGTGAGACATCATTGGCTCAAAAATAAAAGAACTGAGGAAGCGGACAACTCGGTCAGGTACATTTACAATCAAAGCAAAAGCTCGAGCAGAATTGTAAATGTGAGGACCGCCACTAGACAATTTACTGGAAATGTGATTCGGAAATTAATGTTTAGTAAAAGATACTTCAGAGAGGAAAGGGCAGATGGGGGACCAACCATTGCCGAGGAAGAACACGTTGAGGCGATAATTACTATACTTAAGTATTTATATGCATTTTGCATATCTGACTATTTTCCTTGGTTGGTAGGGCCTGATTTAGATGGTCATGAGAAATTTGTTAAAGAGGCTATCAATACTGTAAACAACTATCATGACCCCATAATTGATGCAAGGATTGAAAAATGGAGGAGGTTCGGCAATTCGAACGAGGAATTCACCAGTAGTGATCCTCACGATTTGCTCGATTTCTATTTATGCTTAAAGATTCAGAGGGAAAGCCACTACTTACACCTGAAGAAATTAAAGCACAAGTAACGGTAAGATGCAAACATGTATATACTAGCTTCTTTTTCTTTAAGCAAACTTTTTTTACTTGTGTATGCGTATGTCAAATAGATCTCTATTGTACACTTTAATACATCATCAAAATTGTATCGTTACATTAATAGAAACTCAATTTCACTTGAACTATATCCTATATGCATTTTCTTTTTTGTCTTCAAATAAATTTTGAGGTCTAAACGGTACAGTAGGAAATTTATGAATGAAGTACAATAACTAAACCAATCAAAATATATATTTGCAAGAAATAATGTTCGCTGCTGTTGACAATCCCTCAAACGCAGTTGAATGGGCCATGGCCGAGATGATAAACCAACCTGAAATCCTCAAGACAGCGACGGAGGAATTGGACAGGGTTGTTGGTAAAGAGAGACTAGTCCAAAATGTGATATCCCACATCTTAATTATATCAAAGCATGCATTCGAGAAGCCTTCAGGCGCCAATTCCTCCGTCGCTGTCTTGAGGATTTCAGGTTGGTTTATCATCTCGGCCGTGGCCCATTCAACTGCATTTGAGGGATTGTCAACAGCAGAGAACATTATTTCCTACAAATATATATTTTGATTGGTTTAGTTATTGTACTTCATTCATAAATTTCCTACTGTACCGTTTAGACCTCAAAATTTATCTGAAGACAAAAAAAGAAAATGCATATAGGATATAATTCAAGTGAAATTGAGTTTCTATTAATGTAACGATACAGTTTTGATGATGTATTAAAGTGTACAATAGAGATCTATTTGACATACGCATACACAAGTAAAAAAAGTTTGCTTAAAGAAAAAGAAGCTAGTATATACATGTTTGCATCTTACCGTTACTTGTGCTTTGATTTCTTCAGGTGTAAGTAGTGGCTTTCCCTCTGAATCTTTGAGCATAACCAGAACATCGAGCAAATCGTGAGGATCACTGCTGGTGGATTACTCGTTTGAATTGCCGAACCTCCTCCATTTTTCAATCCTTGCATCAATTATGGGGTCATGATAGTTGTTTACAGTATTGACAGCCTCTTTAACAAATTTCTCATGACCATCTAAATCAAGCCCTACCAACCAAGGAAAATAGTCAGATATGCAAAGTGCATATAAATACTTAAGTATAGTAAATATCGCCTCAACGTGTTCTTCCTCGGCAATGGTTGGTCCCCCATCTGCCCTTTCCTCTCCAAAGTATCTTTTACTAAACATTAATTTCCAAATCACGTTTCCGGTATATTGTCTAGTGGCGGTCCTCACATTTACAATCCTGCTCGAGCTTTTGCTTTGATTGTAAATGTACTTGACCAAGTTGTCCGCTTCCTCAGTTCTTTTATTTTTGAGCCAATGATGTCTCACGGGGGAAATAATTTCTGAAACTAGAACTCTCCTCATTTTCATCCATTGGTCGCCATGAGGACTTAGGATGGTTGTGAGGATTCCGCCACTACATGTTCGTGTTGCCATCGAAGTAGGCCTTGACGAAAATGTTGCATCGTGCTTCTTGAGAAATTCTCTAGCAATTTTGGGGCATGTCACGGGAATGACGTGAACATTGCCAAGTCGAATACATGCAATGTCAATGTCCATTTCCTTCATGAGGCCATGTATCCACCGGAATATTGGCTTTTGGCTCAGCATTTGGGGCACACAGCCAATGATGGGCCACGGGGCAGGACCGGGGGGAAGTTGTGGCACCGATCTTCCATTTTTGTGGATAGTACTGAACTTAAATTTTGTCATGTGTATGAGAAAAAGGATCAGCACTATGAAGAGAAGGGCTACAGAAATGGTGGAGAACATTTTGTTTGCTTTGGAAAGTTTTTATGGCTAGATATACTGGTGGCGGACGGTGAGAGCATGATCGACCTAAGTTGTTACTCTTCGCTCGGTGATTTCAGGCTCGACGTCAAAGCAAGAGAAGGAGGAAGAACAAGAACGAGATGAAGGAGAAGAAGGAGAAGATGGGTCCTTGCTTTTCTACTTCTGGGTTTATCTCTTGAAGTCCGCCACTTTCCCTTGTACCATTTTCCGTCAGGTTAGAGGAAAGCCGCCGTTTTTCCATCTTTTTTTCGTCCCTTTTTGGTTCGTTGGTTTTTGATGGGAGGGACGGTGTTCATTTCTCAATTCTGTTTTTTTTTTTTTTTTTTTTTTTTTTTTTTTAATGTTTGGAGAGGTTGGGTGTTATGAGTTGCTTGTTTGGCGGTTGTTTTAGCGATTGATCACTCACCGGTTGTTGGATTTTGTGATTTGGAGGGATGCTTTGTGTTGGTTTGGATCGAGCACCGTTGCTCGGCTCTTGGGTTGTGCCTGTCAGTCTGATTACGATGAGTTTGAATCATTGTGGAATTTTCCCAAGAGTGTCTTTTCACGTTCACTGGAGTCTATTGCTGTGTTGTTCCTGTTAGATGGTACACTGAGTGTCAATGCTTGTTGGTGGAACCAAAGCTTATTGATTTTTGTGGATTTGTCTGGGATCAATCCTTTGTAATGCGTCAAGTCTTGTTTATTTTTCCGTCCCCTATCGTGATCTATCTTGGTTTGTGACACAAGGGACTAGTCAAAAATGGTGATTAAGGAATGATGTAATAATCACAAATAGTGTTGCCTGTCACTTCTCTTTTCAGCTCAAAGTTCTATGGTTAATGGGGTTAAAAATATTCTTTCACACAGGTGAACTCAGATGTCAAGGATGATTTTCCAATTCTCGTTTTGAATGGAGATAAGAGACTCACGCTTCTGCCACCGCTTCCTCCACAAAAAGAATCTCTTGATTATGAGGTTTCTCCTTTTTCAAGTGAAAAATCGTACGCTTCTTCAGATAGCGAGTTTCCATTTGGAAAATGGGTCCATGTTGGCTGTCAGGTATGTGTATCAAGTGTCTGAATTACTCTTTCTACACATGGTTTTTAAACTGCTCGTTCCTTTTGAGTTGATAACTGCTGAAATTTTTATGGCTATAGCTGAGCACATTAATGTCTGTCATGTTTACCACTTATTGGTTCTAGCTGTCGAGCTGAAGCAAGTTGTTACTGAACATTTTATGTCTGTTTTACCTTTAACCAATCATTTTCAGATGTAATTGGAATTGTATGAATGGTGCATGTTCTTCAAATATATAAAAGTAAGGCGTATTGGATGGATATTCATATAGCACATAGAAATGTTGCACTTTCAATGTGATTGAAAAGAACAAGCTTTTATAGAGTACATACGTGGAGTATGATTCTATTCATATTCATTGGAGTGCCTGTGATTAACTAATTGCATGCATTATCTGGAGGATCTTGGACAAGAATTGTTATTTGCAGAATTTCATGGAAGTCTATGTCTCATTGTTGGTTTGATGAAAGAGATAAAGTAGAATTTTAGATTTAATAAATGGTGCTCAACCGAAAGTCTCTTGTCAATCTTATGATGTCATTGTCTTTCCTAGGTTTCTTACTCTCAGGGCCTTTTTCCTTTTGTAAATTGCTCAAAGTTCTATCTTCATGGCAGGTCTCAAGTGAACTTTTACGGCTTCACATTGACGGGGAAGTGGTGGATGAGAAGCCCCTAAGTGCCTCAAAAGATGGAGAATCTAGCTCTTTAAGGAAAATAAGTTTTGTTAGTAGCAGTGGAACTAATGATGGTATATAAGGTTATTTATACAGTCCAAAGGTCTTGCACCCTTCTTCATCCATTGAGGATCATTATAAGGTACCTTCTGTCGAGTTTGTTTGACCTTATTCATGTGGATATGATTTCTTTAATGAATATTTTCCTGTAATGCTAATATTTTCCTGTAATGCTAGGACTCACCTGTACACTTAGCTATTGACAAGTCATCTGCTTCTGACATAGAAGAAGGTAGTGATGGTATCTGGAGTATCGTGGGTGGAAAGGTAAGTCTTTGTATCTTCCTTTTAATCCTATCACCACTACATTTTTTTTTTTTTTTACAATCTAATTGAGTGTCACCTCCAGTGTTAAGCATTAGTTCAACCTTGACGAAGTTGAATCTTTTTTCTGTGACTGTCAAGAAGTGATATTTCTATGTTAATAGCTTCCGACTTTTTTTGTTGTTTTTCTTTCAATAGAAAAAAGTTGGCTCTAAAGCTTGCCTCTTTGGAAAAAGTATCAATTTCTGATATGGCTTAAGTATTTGCAATTTCAGCTTTTCCAATTGTTTCCCGTCGTGCTTCCAAAGCAAGATTGCGAATTGGAGATTCCTTGTAATTTTCTATCCAAAATGAATTTATATATGATTGACTGACTAGGTCATAGCTTTCCTTGCAAGTGTGTCTGGGAAATGAGATGGGCGGAGAAAGCTTACTCAATGGTGTTTTACAATCAGCATGGTTGTATGAATCTGTTCTTCCTTCTTTGAAACCCAATAGGCTCCTTATATGTAATGTTCAATTTGCTCCTTAAAAGTTAGGTGCCATGCTCTAGCTACGGCCTTCTTCCAATATGCAATGACAATTGGTTTACTGAATTGCAGGCATCGTGTCGAAGGAACTTTGCGTTGGATGTTGTCTTGCTAGATGCCTTTGGCCAGATTGTGAATAAGGAAATGGAGGTTTGCTTCTTCTTGCTTCTTACTGTGGCTCTCTCTCTCTCTCTCTCTCTCTCTCTCTCTCTCTCTCTCTCTCTCTCTCACCAACCCCACCTAAAAACAACTATCATAAGAGAAAAAAAGGAAAAAGAAAAAAAATCATAGATAAGGTGCTGTTAATAATTGACTTTTTTTGCGTTTTTTTTTTTTGGTAGGTTGTTGCTTCACTTTTGTATGCTAACAGTGGGTCACTGGTGGAGAAAACCAGTGATGATGAAGCCCCGCTGTTGACAAGCTATGATGGAATCGAATTCGATCCCTATGAGAAACCTAGCAAATTATTGCATGGCTGCGCTTCTTTTAAGCTCAAGATATCTCAGGTAGATGTTGGTTGGGTGATTTGTATTATGCTAATGATAGCTTGTCATCTGAATTAAAGATTGCATTAGTGGCCTGCAGTTTGTTTCCAAATATTTGAGTAGGACTGTATACATGAAAAGTAGATGGCATGGGATAATTGATAGTAGCATCTCATTAATATGTTAAGCAGTACTAGCATGCTCTGGAGATTGCCTAATCCAAGTAAATAGAAAAAAAAAATTATCACTAGCTGGGCAGAGTAATCATGTGCGTAGGTTGTAGATTAAATTTTTCTTTGGTTGAATATTTTCTTAAACATTGTTAGCTACAATGGTTAGATCACCTCTTCAAGAAAAACTTACGGTAGAACTGCAAGAACTTGGACCGATTTTTCCTCTTTCATATAAATACATTTGGGCATACATAAGGTGTTTTTTTTTTTTTTTTTTTTGATGACCCAGGGAACCCCGCATGGCCGGCAGCCGGAGATAAACCACTGGGGGAGACACGTGCTAGCCACCACACACATGCCACCGGGTAAGTCACCAATGTCTCACGCCAGCCTCCCTGCAACTTGTGTCGCAGGGGCTTTGAACTCCAGACCTCTCAGCGAAAGGAAGCCTGAAGCCTATCCAGCGGAGCCACCACGGCGGGTGGTGGCATACATAAGGTGTTCATACTTAATACAGTTGATCAACTTGAATCAATTCCAAAACATTTTTTTATTTCAATTCCCAAGTACTCGTAAAAAAGAATATAATAATACGTGCCTAAGATTAGCTGTAATGACCTATTATTGATTCAAACTTTTATGTGACATTTCTGCTTGTATGCGTGTTCTCCTCTGCATTAGCATGAACTACATTTACTAAATTATCAGTGTGGCAAGTTTAGTGCCTTCTTGGTTTTCTAGTTTGCCCCCACCAGGATAATAGTCTTTGATTTGCCATTGCTTCATTTTATGATTTTATATATATATATATATATAGAAGACAATTGCCTCATTTAATGATGTTTTTTATTGAAGACAATCATACAGCTTACATGGAAAGAAAATTTTCTCGTCCCTGAAACTTAGGCTCTTTTTTTCCTTTTTCAGCTTTCATCCAAGTGTGATAACAGGTTGTTCCACGTGAGGTTCAACATACCACAGGCTGGAAATTATTCTTTCTTAGAGGCTTTTTCAAATCCCATCCGCTGTATTTCTTGCAACTGCAATGCTAGAACATCTCTGATAATTTGGAAGAGGCCGGCATCTGGCATTTTACCAGTTAAGTGTACTCTATCTTCCAAATATGAATCCCCAGAACTCGAGCATAATACTGTACGTGAAGCATAACCTAGTCCATCATCAAAAAGGGTTAGATTGGGAAAGGCTGATTAGTCCTTTCAGCAGCTGGATGACGAATGCAACTCTAACATCCGTAATGATTTTAAGGTACGACTGATCATTTTACACTGTGGTTTCCATCCTGAGATTGTGAGCAGGGTATTGCTAATATGATAGGGGAAGCATGTTTGGATGTGCTGATGAGCTACTAGCCCATTTTAGAAGTAGTTCCTCTAATGTACATTCCCAGTCACATGAAAATATGCATTTTTTTCCCCATCTCCACCAGAAGAATGGAAACTATAGTATACTTTTTAAAGGTTAGGCAAGTTTTTACCAATTAGTCTTAGCGGATTTCATGGTTCTTAATTTATTTACCAACACTAATGATAAAGGGAAGGACTTATTCGTGGGCCTGCAAGATGCAGTCATGAACCGTTAATGGTTGCTATCAACTACCCTGGTTACTGCCTTATGCCACTCTAGATTGTCCCTGCTCATCCTCCTTTGCGAGTTCTCATGGTACTACCGATTACAAAAATATCTTTACATGCCATATTTGAAGAAAGTGGAATATTTAATGTTTCTTTGTTGCTTATAGAAAGTTAGAAGTAACTCTTTTACCTTCCGTCAAATTCTAAGTATTACTTAAATTTTAGAACATTATGAATATGTGTATCAACATTCAAATATTGTGAAAGTTATATGAATTTAGATTTTTTTTAAAAAAAAAGTCAAAAGTAAAAGTCACTGCAAACAAACTTTTACTTGAGGAAAATACTTTAATTTGGCGAATGCCAAATTTGTTTTTGCGACACGGCACCGGAAAGGTGCTACCCATCTTTAGATGTTGTCAACCTCTGTATAATTTTTCAGCTTGTGTATTTGATTTCTGAAATTTTGTCTTGTGAAGTTCTTTCTTGATCTGACACAATCTAAAAATGTTGATCAGGCTAAGGATAGTTTCGGGACTCGCCCAGACGTGATATTGAAGAATATTGAAACTGCAGAGAAACATTTTTCAGATTCTGAATGTACTAAAATGCGAAATTCAAATTCCAAGAGTATGCCAAGTGTTGGAAAAGCAGTTCCAGATTCTTTCACATTTAGTTACTGCTTGGCAGGCCCACATGAGAGGGCTCTTCTGCTGAAGAAGCTTGCAGCATCTGCTTCAGATGAAGAAGTTTTGGAACTTGCGAATCAGTTCTCCTTGTACACTGGATGCTCCCATCATATCTAAGTTCCTATCTCTTTAGTCATTTCTATTGGGATGCTGACAGAGACTATACTTACCATTTTCCCTTATGTGCACGATAGTCTATTTGTCTGAAATGATCGTGCTTATAAGTGGTGGGAGAACACTAGTCTTCCCACATGTACTTTCTTGTTGCCAATTGACCAACTATGTTCAAACCTGAAATCGATAGTTCTTATTAATGCATGATACAGACCTTCTTCTCTGAGCACTTAATGGTAATGATATTGCTTATTGGCGGCTAGGTAGTTTTCCCACCTGCCATGGTTTCCTCCCCTTGTGTCACTGCCACACTTTCAATAGAAGTGTATGTGAACCTTGTGCGTCCATAACACTTCTTTTATTTTTAGGAACCAAATTGCAGTTGCAAAGAAATTGATAGAGGAAGGAATGAAATTATGGAGCTTGCTTTCACAAAACGACAGCCATGTTCCCTGGGAGAGCGCCATCTATGAGATTGAAGAGTACTTTATGAAGATTGCTTCCTGCAATACTAGAACTCTTTCCCAACAGGTTCTCTCTCTCTCTCTCTCTCTCTCTCTCTCTCTCTCTCACGCACCCTCGCTTGTGCGTACACACATATGAGAATTGTATGTTTAATGGAAGAGAAAGATGGTTGCATCTATATATTTTTGAAAGATTGCTTTTGATGCATGCAGTCTATATTTAATGACGATTGAGGCTATAGCTTTCTTTCTTTATTCCATGATGAAGGAGTACTTTTGTCAAACAAAAGTAAAAAATGGATAGTGGCTATGTTTGTACTGATTAAGGAGTAGATACTTGGAATTAAGGAAAAAAATGGAGTAGATTCTCAGTTTTTGTGAGATGCTTTGCCTGTCAAGAGAACTGATATTTCTCCTCAGTCTAAGTAGCAGAAATGCCACATCAACATTTAGCTATTAAGTTACTATTACACTGTGAGATAGTGGAAAGGAAACATGTAGAATTTGTGAAGGCGACAGAATGATATATAAAGCCATGTTGTATGAGGAAATAAAATAATCTGAAAGCCATGCTAGTTCACAAGTATAGCTATCTGACATCAAAGGTAATATTTTCCTTTTGTACATTCATGTGGTCGAGCATGTGTGTCCAATTACGAAGCACCTTGTGAGTCCACTGTCCCAAATTATGAGACACAGAAGAGTTAGACAATGGGGCACATATGAATTCATTTACTGGTTCAACTTTCCTTTTCCTTTGGAACGAAGAGGTGCCTCTTTCAGATATCTGCAAGATGCTGGGTTCTTGAGTTTCCAGTTAAATTCGAATGGTTAGGGAAGCTCTTCAATAGAGAATTGGTCATGGATTTGATGATATTTTTCTCTCTCTCATGGCATAGGACTTTGAGCTCCTGAGGAGAATCTCTGGTTGCCAAGATTATTTGATGCAAGAGAATTTTGAGAGGATATGGTGTTGGTTATACCCTGTTGCCCTCACACTATCGAGAGATTCGGTGAAGGCATTGTGGACTTCTGTATCCCCTAGATGGATAGAAGGTTTCATAACTAAGGAGGAAGCAGAAACTTCACTTCAAAGTTCAAGTGGTCATCAAGAGCCTGGAACTTTTGTTCTTCGGTTTCCCACATCAAGGAGCTGGCCCCACCCGATGCAGGTTGCTTGGTTGTGACTTACATAGGCAATGATTACAATCCTCACCACAAGCTTCTTTCCTTGGACTATATCTGCAGGTTTGTCCCATTATCTATACCTTGTTTCATTTTCCGGATGAGTAACATGAACTTATGGTTCTCTTTAACACATTCGCCTATACTTCTGAAATGATGCCTAGCACAACCTCTTGCTCAACTTTCGACCTGTGTTTGGAGGGAAAAAATCAAAGCTCTCGGTAGTGGGGGGAAAGATGAGCAATTATAACAATGCTGTATTAGAGGTATAATCGTAATTTTTGCAGTATAATCTGATAATGTTAATTGGTACAGTGCTATATTTTTATTATCTTTTCTTAATTAGAAAGCCTTTTTTTCCCTTCAATTAAAATACTGAAGTATATCAGAAAGTTTCTATTGAACATTTCTGATACAATAGTCAAACAAGATCTTTGGAACTACATTTGCTATTATTATTATTATTATTATTATTATTATTATTGTTAGTAGTAGTAGTAGTAGTAGTAAAACTAAGTAGTTTAAAAAGCTCCGCTGAATTTTGTGCTTATAGTAATTAGATAATGTTGACATGTTTTTTCTTACTCTTTCCTAATTACTACGTGGTTTAATCTTTGTGCCCTTTTTTTTAAAAAATTTTTGTGTACTCATGTATTTTCTTAATAATTTTCAGGATGCTGGAGTGCTTACTGAAGGATTAGTTGGACTTAGAATAAAGGCCTGGTGGCCATTTGATGAGATGTGAGCACTCTAGACATTCACTAGCAATACTTTATTTCTGTCTTGGTTGAGCATGTTATTTGTCAATCCTCATCTCCTTCTGTCACTTGCAATTGCTGTTCCTTCGGTGATGGCTGGCTGCTGCTGTTGTTCCAATGATGGTCTACAGCACTAATGGTTGTTTATGTCATTTTCTTCCTATTCCTGATCATTTGTTTTACAGGTTCTATGATGGCCTAATTCAATCTTACAACCCTTTAATGGAAAAGCACAAGGTGAGGTGACTATCAGTCTTTGAAAGTTTATCTAACTGGGACTTACCATTTTGTTTTGATCAGCTCAGTTAGCTTCTTGCGTGTATCTATGGAGATCAGTCCTTTTGTTATCCTCAAGTCTTACCTGTTAGCTAACTTTTTATAATATCATAACTGTTTCAGTAGGTCTCTCTCGCTCTATGCTCTCTGTACCTCATTTTTTAACTCTGATTTCTTTGATATTGTGCTAAATATATTTGGCCTGATTGGGGACTATAGGTTTTGTACGATGATGGGGACAAAGAAACCTTAAACCTCGAGAAGAAAAGGTGGGAGTTCATTGAGGATGATTTGCCAGTCGAAGTAAGTGTTCACTTTAATTTGTTATCTTTCCATGTTTCGCTTCATTAAGTGACATAACTCCCTGCTTATGTGCTTCTTGGATATCTTGAAACATCGACAGGTGGCTGATAATCCCAAACCCATTACTTCACTTGTCATGTAAGTTTTGCTTTTTTCTGATATTTGTGCCAGCGTGTTTCTTTTTTGTCCTAATGAAATTACTGTCTTATTTGCTCCCGATTGTTGTATCGATTGAGAAAGCGAGAATGGGAATAAAGGAATTTTTCCATTGATATTAAATTACAAAAAGTATGTTCAGAGGTTAGATTTCAATACGCATTATCTTACTATTTTTATTGTTCACTTGGCTGCAAGCTTATTTCTTGTGTTTCTTTCCAGGGCCAGAGCAGCCACTAGATTGCAAGAAGTTGAAGAAGCTCCATTCTAGAGACATCTTGACAACCAGTGTATCAACATATGGAATCTCTATCATGCTAAAGCATTCTGTCTTTCTTTATTCAACGAGGCCTTGCAGCTCAGTTAGCGCTCCGAGATCAACGGTTGAGGAAGGGTACTTAAGAATAGTCTTGACACTCAGAAATATGATAAAGAACAGTCCCGATGCTCAGAAATATGATAAAGAACAGAATTCAATAGCCTTGGAGGTCCCAGAGACTACGACCTCTGTCGGGTTCAAGCTAAAATCTGAAATTTCTCCGGATTGGTATTCATTGAAGAAGAAAGGAATTGATGGGGTAATATATTGTTGATTGCTTTGGCATCAAATGCCACTTCTGTTTATTCGTAACTATGTTGTTTCTTAAGTCATGAGGCACCTTATAGTTAATTTTTTGCATAATGAGCAGTACTAGCAACCATGAAAAGTCATTGTTAAAACTCTGCCAAGCTTTCAGGAGGACAAAGGGGAAAGGCACATATAGTTTACCTGATTTGTGCATCATTTCTTATAGATTCATATTAATCGAAATTGGGACTAAGACTGCAAAGAGTGTGAGACTGCAGAGTGTAGAGTTTTATCTCTTCAGGCACAAAAACATACCTGGTGAAATTGAGTTTTACTATGATGATCAATCAAAGGAAGGAATGGGTATGGAGACTACTAATGAGATTTAACCAGTTGAATTGAAAGCTTAAAGGTCCAAAGTGAACAGACTTATAACTTATTAAACCAACATTTCGTCAAAGTTGAACAATGCTACGTCTTCTCGCCCACATTATCAAGCAAAATCGAAGCATTGTAGTTTGTATAACATTGGTATTTTGTAGTCGAGGGCCAAAAAGAACTCGAACACAGCATTTCGATGTTTGAATAACAAAGTTTTCAAGATATCTTCCAACAATACAAAGAGTGAGAATTAAGAGCCACCATATTCTCTATAACAAGAATTAAAAATTCAAGATTCTTCTGATTTCCAAAACTAACTGTTAGTTAACTAATGTCGATATTGTTTGTATATCTACACATACTCAAAAGCTGCAGAAATTCTTTAGATCCTCTTCCTTGGAGGAGTTCCTAATCATCCCCTTGGTGACTCTAGTAACAAGTGATATATTTGCACAAACATTTGATTATTATAATGCACGTGCTGTTTCAGGCACAAAAGAAATTATAATGGAGAATTTAGTATTACAAGGCTATTTTATGATTAATATCTTTTTTTTTTTTTTTCGTTTAAAACTTACTATTCGGCCAAATTCATGTCCTTTCAATGTGGATCTCTTTCTGTCCATCATCTGCAATGCCTACGAGCTATTCTTCTTATTCATGTTTCTACCACCACACTCAACGGTTTCTTTAAGTGTTCCCGGTTCCTTGAGCAGCTTTAGGGCACCCGACAGCCCTTTCCCCACTGCAGCTTCATGAATTCTCATCCAGAACAACTTCCTCCTCATCCTCATTAACAGGACCTTCATCATTACCAAATTCTTTAAATTCTGTCCAGCCTCCGGGCTCATCTTTTACTTCATTATCAAACGTTACTGGTGCTTCGTCTTCATCCATGAAGACATCTTCTATGTTAGGCTTACGAGAAACTGGAATGAGGGGTAATGGCACAGTTTCAGTAACTCACTTGATAAGAAAATAACATCCCATATCCTTTCGGACACCAAAGACCTATCAAGCAATTGGTGGATATAACACCGATTTGAAGAGGAAGTAATTTCAATTACATGAATGAAATCTCAAAATTGCAATGCAAGTCCAATATGCATGTCCCTCTCCCCTTCTCAGTAGAACCAACAGCATTCTTAGCTAGCATATATCATGAAAGCTAACTGTGGTTTTAAAACTAAGCAACTCCAATATGGCCAAAACAGTTGAAAAAGTCCACCGCTCTTCAAGATAGCAATTCCCTTGACCAACGATTAGGAATTTAGTTCGGAAGTTAAAATGCATCCCAAATAAACAAGCTACTATGACTGCATGAGCAACATACTGCAAGTTGTAAGTGAAAAGTTCGCTTGTTTGCAAGTTGTCCAGGATGTTGTTCAATGAGACGCATCAAGTGCACTGCTTGTTTGCACATACACAGAAGGCATATTCTAAAATGAGTCACTTACAAACAATCTTTCAGTATGCATACAGTGAAAGAACAAGAAATGTTGCTCATTGACAATCCAAACAATATCAGGATTCTAAACTAAATAGCCAACTTAAACTAGTTTTGACCCAATAAGCAGCAATGCTACCCAAATCAGCAAAAGGCAGTAATATGAAAAATCCGAAGAACAAAATAAGGGTTCCACCGTTTGGAAAGAAAATATGATCGCAAATTGTCTAGGGCAACACAGAATTAATCAAATGTATACCTTCATCAACCTCGAGGCCTGAAACGAGACCTTCTATTTCTGTCATGACAACCTTGATTTCCTGTGATTCTCCAATCGCGACACTCTGATTTTCTGCATTGTGTGAGCTGGGAATACTACTGGCACGAAGAGCTATTGCTTTAGGACCAGAAGCCCCCTCCTCTTCTTGCTTCTTTGGAGCCAATTTCCTAGCTCTCTCTAAAGATTTATAAAGATCTTCATCATCATCAGCAATGACCATGTTTTCATCATTCTCCATCTTAACAGGAAGAGTTTGCTCCACCCGCAATAACCTAGATGCATCCTCTGCTTTAGCATAGGCCAATTGGTAGGCATTCTTTCTCATCTCAGCCTCTTTTTTCTCTTGTTCCTCTCTACTAGCCTGCCTCCTCCCATCCTTACGTGATCCAAGATCTCTAACACCCAACCCTGCTGAAACTGCTTCCACTTCAAGGGCATCTAAGTCCAACTTCTCTTTCTTCTGTAAGGATTTCTTGTTCTTGGGCTTTTTTAATCGAAGCAATTCTTCTTAAGTGTATTAATCGCACGAGGCCTTGGCAGATGAGGTGAGATCTTCATAATGACTATTTGAAGAAAAGAACACCCTGTAGCCTCCTTCTTAGCTATATATGAAGTACATGAAACATTTTTAGAATGACCAAGTAGACCTCATTCCTATTCTATCTAATGCTCAACCACAATATGCAGAAAAACTAGTTACCTCTTCCAATTTCCTTTCAGCTTCATTGGTCAAACGTCCACTTGAGTCAAGAGTTACCCCTTGAAACCATCAAAAGAAGTGGGAATGACACTTGTAATCAGAAAAAAAAAAAAAAAAAACTAACCTCATCTTGAGCCGTATCGTCATATTGTGGAAGTATTTTCTTCTCCAATGCAGGGTCATCACTGAATCTAAAAATGAAAGTGCTAATAATAAGTTGAGTGTATGCATATACCAATAGGGATAAGAATATTTGGCTTACTTGTCATCATAGATTCTAGTTTTCTTCTTGGCAGCTTTGTAAGCTTCATCCCGCTGTTTCTGCTCTCCAATTTCCACATTCTCAACCATATCAAATTCTAAAGTCAAACCACAAATTACAGCTGAAAAAAGATCTTTAGCGACAAATTGACGAAGTTCCACATTATTGGTTGATATAGCTAGAAGAATCACAGTAGCACAAAAAGAAGAAACTTCACAGTAGCACAAAAAGAAGAAACCTTGGTCACCACATCGTCATCTGTACATGTGAAAACTTCTAAACACATTTGTAATACAGGAAGAGCCAGACCTTTGTGCTTCATAAAGAAACTGTAAATGGATTAGAGGAGTGAAAAGAATCAAATATGAATATACCAATTCACACAAAGAACAGGGAATACCAAAAAACTGCTCATCATTTATACCTAACCATAGAGCTTTGTGAGTAGACGTCCAACTCTTGCAGACAAGACATGTTAATGCAGTTGGCATGCCCCGATTGTTCTAGTAAAGGAAGCCTTGTATTTAATGCTGGGGAAGCTATCGCAGAGAGGAGTGCACATATTTCACGAGTTAAATCTTGAAGTAACTTCTCCTCCATAACCTCAACTTTCAAATCTGAACTAGCAACCATGCCAGTAGTATCCAAAACCTTTGCTCTACCTTCATGCAGCAGACTGGACCATAAGCAGCTAAGAGCTTGTTGAGAATGGATGAACAATGGTTGGAGGAGTGTCTCCAGCCAGGTTTCCTACAAGTCTACTGGACAAGATTTAATCAATGGGACTACAACTAAATGAACAAGCTGCCTTATATGCTGGAATTCCATGGATCGGATATTTTCCATCAGTGCTACAGCAACATAATGAATATCCGAACATTTGAAAAAATGCATCACCAACAGTAGTTGATAAGCCTAGCACATTATACCTGAAAAGTTGAAACAGTGGTCTGAACCTTGTAAAATAAAGTTCTCATAGTAAGAAAAAAGTAAAGGCAATTTGTTAGAAAACAAAACCAAGCATCCTTAAAGCATGAGTTTCCTGCCTAGAGACCCTTGAGGGAACACTAGTCTTGTGTACTAATCTACATGACTGGGTTTGAAAAGATAGTCAGAAACTAGAGGAAACTTCTGATATACGCCATAGAAAAAGTCAAATTATTGTGAAACTTTTGAACCCACATTCATTAAGAGATTAAAAAAAGTACAATTAAACTAGATGCCTCATTTCACCAATGCTAATATTTTTTCACCCAATATTATTCTAAACAGAGTACAGTTCAATAAAATAGAACCATTTCAAGACACTTTAGTTTGTGGTTAGTACCATTGGAGAATGCCTCATATCAAATTGTTTTCAACGCCTCACCTCAAGTGTTACCAGTAAAAGTTTTACATCTTGCTGTAGTTTGTTTAAACCCCAAAAAACTTAGGTCTGACAATCTTTAAGAACATAAATTTTAGCAAAACAGAAACCTTCTTCTCATGTCTAGGAAACGTTTACAAATTTTTGGTGACCCTATTCTTTTCTTATCAGATCCACATCACGTGCTCCAATCCCCCACTTTTCTCCCTCAACTAGAAGGACGAGAAGGAAATGGGGAAATACTCATCTAGGTTAGTAAATATTCACACTTACCCACTGTCTCTGACAACTTTCAAATAGTTTCGAATATAATTTTCATTTGGCTCCGCATTTCCTTGCTCAAGTCAGTTTGAGATCCATCTGCCGAATTCAATGTGGACTTTGAAGATTTAGGAACCCCCTCTCCAAGAAAGCCGGTCTGCTCCACATTACTTATGGTCATTGTAGCCTTGACTCACTTTGGGTAACATATAGAAAACGAGGAGGAGACCAAAGGGAGTGTATGGCACGAAGTAAGCTGCATGACAAACAAAATGAAGAGCTCAAATTCGTGCGGTGATGGTAAAGGCAGGATATCATGGATTAAACACATCTACAAAAAGAATACTTGCATACTTTTAGAAGGGGAGGCAGCATCCATGACAAATGTGAAGCCATTGGATGCATAAAAGCTGAATTTCCTATGAAGCAACTCTACAAATTCAAATTCCCTTTTCTGTATCCACTTCTCTTGAGCACTAGGAAATGGGCAAAACCTTACATTTTATACTCATTGAGGCCAAGCAAATTAGGCTAACCATCCAATTAATCCCTCAAATCAACAATTCTTGCTAAATCACACGATTTTCCACAAATATAGTTCAATAATTATGAGTGATCACCAGTAAAACTCTATCCATCATGGTGGACAATAGAGCACGGGAAAGTGAGCATCTCATTATCATACTATCTGCACCAATTCAAATTATAATACGAGGAATGAGAAACACAAAGGGCAAATAAACTTTTTCTGGTGCCTAATATTGTTTCCATTAGTCATCTTACCAACACAACAATGCTAAAAAAATGCGGATCAATATAAGTTATTCAAAGACTATACTAACACATATAAACCTTGCACTCTATGATTTGAAAGAAATATTATGACACTGCTAATTCTGACTCAATCAATAATTGAAAGAAACTAGATATCTGACAAGTTTAGCACCAAAATTACCTTTTTACAGGAGGAACTACATTAGCTTCAAGATTCAAGGAAGACCCATGGATGTTAGTCCTTGGTTTGTCAAAGATTTCCCTGAAAATTTTACCAGCTATAACATCCACTAGCCCACTAGTAGTAGCCTCAAATAGTAAAGGACAGGACCACCAACTCGACGTCCAAATAAATGCATAGGCACTTATCCTATAAACTTCCAACTCCAATGCATTGTCATGATACAAGCAATAGAAGAAAGAAACTGTACCGTATGATAGAGGGTAAATGTGAATTTAAGTGGAAAAGAAGATCCAGAGAGAGAGAGAGAGAGAGAGAGCACTCTATCAGCTCAAGCTTTAGTGATCACACATGGAATGCAAGCGTAATCATCAGGACAAAAAGGAAAGAGGAAAAGAACATCAATATTCAGAAACTCCTCTTAAAGCATCATTAAGCATATGAGGTGGTTGTTGTCATACCTTCTGAAGTAAGGAACTAGCATTGAAAGCTTTCTCCCTTGAGTTAAGTTCCTCGATAGGTAAAACTCCGCTACAATTGAGAGGAGATCCTTCATCTCAGCCCCACTAGCTGCGATCAAGACTCTACCATCGAAGTTAATGGTTATTTTGAATTTCGGACCAAATCTCCCATGAAATCTGAGAGAGCACTTTGAGTGGAAAATTGAAAGTTAGGGTAGATGAGAGAAGGAATGATGGGTAGGCGATCCATGTCAGTTTCCACTGAGTGAAGACCTGTTAAATCAGATACTAGAGACATATCTAGTCCAGCCTTTTCAGCACAACTCAATCCAGACATGCTAAACTCAAAGACTTCTCTCTGCATGGTGGATTGTTCGGCAATCCCAGAGCGTAGGGGCCCAGTAGTTGAGTGGACATCTGCAATCATAATAAATAAACTATTACTTGACCATCCCCCCTCACGACAAGTAACCTGTTTAATTGCAAAGAGCACTGCAACACATGCCCTACAAAAGCTATATTGTTTTATTTAGAAGCAGATCTTGGTTTCATTGATCTCCTAAACCTATATAGATGGTTCAGCACTTTAGCCAGTTCTACCAACCCCAACAGTAATCCCCCATTTGTTGTTGAAATTCAGTTTCCATGAATTTTCTGACCATACAAATGCAAGTGCCATGACTAAATTGCTAGTTCAGTTTCCATTAAGCTTATGATTCTACAAATTCATGTGGCCTAATATAATTGCTTATACCGTCAAGCACTTGCAAACGGATACAAATTCAGATTCTTAAGTTGTTTTGTGGTAAGATGATTTAAAACTGTAACGGTGATAATAGTGGCCCCAAAGAATTTCATTATCTCTGTGGCATGAAGGGTGAGATTTTCATCAAATGAATTCAATGACTTGAAACTTGTAATTTAACAAATTTACATGAGAAATAAATTACATCAAGAAGGAACACGAGCACTTTATTTCAAGGTCTCTCCTTTTGGACAAGCTGACACATAACGTGAATTGATTTAAAAATATAAATAGTAAAAGAGAGAGAGAGAGATCTTCAACTGAGTATTACATGCATACCTTGCAAATCTAGAATCTGCTTTGCTGCTAACAGTACATATAGGGGTTCCACTGCCTCCTTGCATTGATTAGGACTGAGGGTCATGGATCCCAATCTTATAATGTCTTGTCTTGTCCTAGCAGTAGGTAAAATTGGCTGAAGATCCTACACTTTCCATGATTAGATTTCCCGAATGCAGGATGCAAAATAACAAGGAACCGACACCTGACCAACATTAGCCATTTCTATAATCTAACATAGAACAAAAGAAAATCCCTAGCAAACATCACTGCACATAGATCTAAACCACCCTAAATAATTGAGGAGGTCAGAATCAACAAAGACAAAGCTTTGCAACATGCAATCACCAATGAAAAGCAAAATTTAATTGCAACTTCTCGACACTCTTTAAACCCGAAATCACCAAGCTTGGAGCATCAAGCCACGGAGGTCAAGATGGAGTTGTAAAATTTCAATCTTTTAGACAAAGAGCGGTGAAAAAACAAAAAACTCGTGATCAAGAGATCTTACATAAATGAATCTCCTAGAGAACCAGAGTTGTGCAACACGTCAGAGGCCCAGTCAACGACGTGCACAGTGCAGCATCGAAACTCACCAGAATCAACCGACGGAAGCTAATCCAAAGCGCTTCGGCAATCCCTAGGCACGAATCCCAGTTCGTTCCGATTCGAATCCGCGACGGACGGAATCGAGAGGGAACCGAGAGAAGTCGAGACTCACCCTGCCGACTCTGCTCGCCCCTGCTCCTGACCCAAGAACGACGCCCGGCGGATAACCATGCGAAGCCATCAAGCAGAGCGCTCCGCCATCATCGACCAAGAACGAGGCTGAGGAGGGAAGCGCTTAGGGGTGAGCGAGAGGGCTCGGGACACAGGGGAGAGGAGCGTGCTTGAGGAAGAGAGAGGCAGAAGAAACGGGAAGAAATAGAGCGCGCGCTCCCGTTGAAAAAAAATACCACTTCGTATTTTCTCCTTTAGCGAAGGGTTCCAGGAAAACAAACCACTGTTCCGTATTTTCTCACTTTCTTGCTCCTCTTCCATGGAGGAAATCGACCCCGACGTTTCCCGGTGGATCCTCGAGTTCCTCCTCCGGCAGCCCCGCCTCGACGACGGCGCCGTCAAGCTCGCCCTCGCCGCCCTCCCCCTCCCCGACTCCGACCTCCGCCTCAAGAAATCCGTCCTCCTCCGCTCCATCCAGTCCGAGATCGACGCCGCCTCCGTCTCCGAGGAGACCCTCGACGCCCTCGAGGCCATCGAGGAGGTGGACCGGACCGCGGCGGCCGGCGGCGGCGGCGGCGGTCGCCCGCCCGCCGTCTCCGACGCCATGCGGGAGGCGTACCGCGCCGTCGCCGTGGAGTGCGCCGCCAGGTTCCTGCACGGGCGGGTGGAGGAGGGGGGCGAGTATTCCCGCGCCGTGGAGAGGATATGGCGGGGGAGGGTCCGGCGGATGGAGGAGTCGGCGGTCAAGAGCGGGCTCCTCTCGCCGGAGCTGCTCCGGTGGGGGCGCCGCGTCGAGGCGGCGATGCGCGATGAGGGGGAGCGCGAGAGCGTGCTGGCGATGAACACGAGGGGCGATGCTTTCAGGTCGGTTAGGGCGTATTTGGGCGAGGCGTGGGAGAGGATGGGTCCTTCTTTCCTTGAGGTGGCGGCGAGCCAGACGGCGGAGGTTAATCCGTGTAGAGAACTGGTTGTCGCGAACGGTCGAGCGGAATCCCGTGTGTGCGAGCGCGATGATTTGCCCGACGTTAGAGCGAGTGCCGGTCCGAATAGCGAAAGGCCGGCTGTAAGGATAGAAGATGATGGGGAAATGCCTGGTTTGTTCTATTGGATTTAGTTGCTCTGCTACATTTCAATTGTTCTTTTTTGGCATGTCCTTTTGTGATGATCTTATTCTGTTCTGGCTGATTGTTATTGGCGTATTGGAAACAAGTTGGTGAATTGGGTTTTTGGTAATCTATCAAGTTGTTTTCCTTAGAAACATCGAAGCCGGATGAGGGATTGATCAAAAGAAAGCAGCTTGCCCGCCATAGGCGATCCAAAGTGGGAGTTAAGATCATTGATGATAATGGGGAAACTGAAAGAGATGTTGCATCGCGATGCGGATTTGATACCATCCCTTCGCCTGATGTTAATAGAGTTCAAGAGGCGCTCAAATCTAGTTCTGTGGAGCTGCGAGCGGCAGTCGTGGACCCACTTCCTGATGCGATACGGTTGGCTGATTCCCTTGTGCGAAATGCTGCTGGATCGTCTCCAAATTTTGAATGTACAGAAGCACAGATTAGGGAAGATGTTAATGCATCCAATGCCTCTGCTGACCAGAATGTTGGGCCTGTTCCAGGCAGTGAAGAAAATCATGTTAACCAGTCAACCAGCCATCAGAATAAGCAGTGTAAACCTAGTTTGTTTGAGAGGAACAGCTCTGCTCGCACCTATGAGGTATCTAATTAATGGTTGCATTTTGCTTCGCCTCTCTGTACTTCTTTCATTATTATGTGTATGTGCAAACGTGTGCTTTTCTCTCAGCATCTCTGTCTACTTCACACATGAGAGTTATGGCTTGAAGCATATAACGATTATGCGACTTAATTTGTTATCGAAACTTGGTGTCGGTGTCAGCATTTGTCTTGTCTAAATAAATAGCTTGTCCTTGGTGGAAGATACTTTGCCAGCGTATATGCAACGATGGGATGCCCTGCATACATACCTTAATGCTTCATTTTGTTATTAGTTAGAAGAATTGGCGGATGCTTCTAGTTGTGGGAAGAAAAAAATGTTCACTTTCAGGTCTTGAAGATAATTAGTAAAGCATGAAGAACTAAGGTCCTTTAATCTTTTGTAACTTTTTTTTTTTTTTTGGTGTGGTTATAGAGACTCAAAAGTTACCACAGATTCAGGAAAAATACATCTGTGTCATAAGAATGTTTTTAGACCATGTGAACATACTTGCTGCACTAGACTCAGGGTTGTCCTCTCTCGTCATCTCCGTGATAGGTAAAAATGAAGTGCTATCGAGCGCAGAGGATGCTGAACTGCCCCTTTCCTCTTCCTACTCACTTTTGGGACTTTTGTTAAGTTAAGCACTTTTTGTTTAAAATCCCTCCCTTCAAAACATAAATTGAACCTCTGTAAGAAATTTAACTTGGAATATTCTCATCTTGAGACACAAGGAAGTATGGTGTGTGGTGCAGACATGATGGGTACAGGTTGTTTTCGTATTTAAGTGGGGTGCCTTTGTTTGGTAAGTAGTAATTAGTTTAGTGGAAAATAATAAAATCCCAGTACATGGAAACGATGCAAAAGAAAGAAGAGCAATAGAAAAAGTTAATACATTCATAAATTGATACGCACCAAATGGAAGTCAAATTTCTCTAAACTAAGAATTAGGAATCGAAGATTGACAACTTCATTCTTGGAGGCGAACTTGTGAACTGTTTCTCAAGCTTCATTCCTTTTTTGCCATCTCAAGCATATTTAATAAAATACTATTCTCTCTTGTAGCCCAAACAGACTGGTATTTGAAGGATAATAAGTCTGAAGCAGTTGGTGCAGGGCTATCTTTACTGCAAAGTAATGTAATTATGGTTAACAGGGGACACATTAACTAGTAATGTTAAATTTGGGTGGCATGCAAATTACGGTACGTATGTAGTCACTGGACCTTCTGATCCATTTATCATCTCATTCTCTCAGTTGAGCGTTTGAGAGGAGCTATGCATCTCTCAATGCTTGTTGGTTCTTCAATTGATTCAATCTTTGAAGAAAGCCATCTCTTTACTGAAGCAGTCTCAATACTGATCATGACCTGTTCTGTTCCTCTTCATATTATTTCTTGATCTTTATGGAGATTTTGCTTAGGTGTTGTAGGATTTCTTCATCTTACATTGATGAAAACAAAGGTGGTGATAGCTTTGATCTGCTGAAAGTTTAATCCTTTGTGGATTAATTTAGAACTATATTTGGAAGTTGGCCGGCATAAAAATGAGGGCATCATGGAGCCATGTCAATCTTAAACTATATCTAATCATTTACTGATTCATGAAGCATTGAAGTTTAGCTGTAAAAAGGTAAAGTAGGCACTCTTAATGCTGATCAACTCTTGCAGATGCAGAAGTATACTATGCCTAATGCCTCTGATTTATTATGGTTTTTTGGAGAAACTTTAGCCTTTCTTCGTTCATGGTTCGATATTCTGGTTTGTTTCTTTTGATGATTTGATAGTTGTAGCTCATATTATGTTTGAAAATGATCATTTTTTCAGTGGGACGATACAATAGATGGCTCATCTGAAGAACCTTTGGGCTCCGATAGGGTTGTGTTACCCAGCCCAAGAAGAAGCACTGTTTCTCCATTGAGGAAGCCATTGACTCGGAGTTTGAAAGTTTCTGGACGGAGAAAAATAAAGAGATGGAGTTTGGAGGAAGAAGAAACTTTGAGGAATGGTGTCCAGAGGTACAATATTAATTTTTGCGGTATCCATTGACAGCGTGAGGGTCTCATTGTTGATATTTGTTGTCCATAGACTTTTGGGTGCCTTTGTGTTGAAGTGTTTCATGTGCTTTGAGTCCCAAGTTGATCAAAATATCGCAGTATCTCATTGTTATATTGGTTTTGCAATCTAGGTTTGGCAAAGGAAATTGGAAGCTCATCCTACACTGCTACCGCCACATTTTCGAGGAGAGAACTGAGGTAATGCTGGAAACTCATCATACCATAGATTTGACTGCGTAACGAAGTGGAGCTTTTCTGTTCAGGTGGACCTGAAGGACAAATGGAGGAACATGAACCGCTAGTGCAAATAGCTGGTGTTTCAACCAGTGCTGGAGAAGCTTGCCGGCCTGTCGATCGCTTGCCAGTGCAGAAGTTTGTGTTTAACTTAGTCATTTTAACGATTCATAGTGGTGTCTATGTCCACTTAGATTGTCGAAAACCTTACTCAAAGCTGGTTTGTGCGCATGAAGTACGTCAAGTGTACATTGGCAGAATAGGATGTGCGCAGGTGTAGTTAATCTTGAGGGCCTTGAAGAACTTGGAATAATGAGAAAAAGGTTGTTTTCTTATTTAGTGTAAATGGATATACAGCCAACCATTTAGACATGCACCTATGGATGATTTAGGTGCATTTGCATGGTCGGGACAGTTTTATCTCAGTGCTCGACTCTCAAGAAATTAAGGGCGTGTTTGATAATCATTTTATTTCCGGAAATAATTTTTGCTCAGAAATGATTTTGTTTTATTCTATTCCCAAGAACAACTCATTGAGTGTTTGAAGGCATTTAGTAGGATTCTTAATTTTTTTTTTTGTTTCTTTTAATTTTTTAATACTTTTATTCTTTTTCTTTTTTCTTTTCTCTTCTCTTCTTCTTCTTTCTTATTTGTGGCCGGTTGCTAGCCACAGTGGTGGCAAGCGACTAGTTGGGTGGGGTCCTCTAAGCTCGTCGATGCCTTGTTAGGCCAGAGTGAGGTTCGGCAAGTTCGCTGGAGGCTCACCTAGTCATTGTGAGGTGAGGTCGAGCCTCGATGGCTGCGGGAGGCTTGGCCCCAATAGTCAGCGCGAGGCTAGGCGTCACTAGGCCAAGGCTAGGTCGATTGTGGTGAGTCTCACTTGGCCATCGGCGGTGGCGGTGGCCAATGGAGGAAGAAGAGAAAAGAAGGGAAAAAAAGGGAAAAAAGAAAAAGATGTATTTTTTTTTCTGAATCTTTTTTTGGGAACAAAGAATTGGATTTTTGTTTCTGGAAATAAAAAATTTACCAAGCGGATTTTTGTTCTTTTTTGTTTTGGAGAACAAAAGAATAAAATCAATTGATCTTAGGTATTACCAAATAGGGCCTAACTCAAGGAAACTTAAGTGAAAATTGGACAATTTAAATAAGGAAAATTAGGACATTGTTGCTCATCCAACAAACAAAAGTAAATTACGGCAGAAGTATGTTGACTATTGGGAAAAATATCTACGGACCTCTTCTCAAATCCAAACTCGATGGTCAGCGCAAACTGAAAATATCGTTCTCACAAATCAGTTTCGAGCAACATGATCCATTGAACTTCGGGGCGTTACAAGCAACGATCAGTTTCGTCTTCTTACCCTCTCATCTTCAAACCTTCTCTTTGATATTTTTTCGCCCCCGCCATATAGCCACAGTCGCCCAAGCAGTGAGTGCAGTAAGTACAGTCGACGTCGACGGGCTTTTTCTCCCACTCAGACAAATCATCTCTAATCTTCAACTTGAAAAATTCTAATACTAACGTGTGGCGTCCTCTCTTGGCAGCAAAAATCTGTCCTTCGAGTAAGACTAGATGGAGTTTCCATACCTCAGTGGACTTATCCTTGCAAAGGATGACATTCCATGTAAAGTCTTTTGACATTCCAGATTTCGACCAATTTTTGTGCAACCCGGCAGTGAATGTGTCGATTATGATTCGATTGTTGAGAGGATGTATAGGCATGCTCATGATGAAGAGGGAGGAGTTTGAGGACGGGGGAGTCGCGATGAATGTCTTGTAAGACGATTACGCCGAGGGAGGTCGATTCGATCTCGGGTTATCAGCTTAAAGAGGAAGATGGACGAGATCTCTCTTCTTCTTCGAAAGAGAATGAAATCTGTAATTTGAAGACCTTGAATGATAATCTATGGGCTCTCCATCAGGTGGATTTGACTGGTAAATCTGCCATGCTGTTTCTATTCAATCACTCATTTACATTGCAATATAATAAGTCAATCATCACGGTACATCTTAACATCGATATATTTGATAAACAACTCTTAGTTATTCCACATGTGATGACTCAAACTTTTGATTGTAATGGCCATGTGCCCGATACTTTAGCTAAATGGAGCCTCGCTAATGTCTATGATGTGTTCCAAAGTGCCATTTCGTTTGACTGCATAAACCAGACACTTGAGATAAATGCTTTCGGAGCTTAATGATTCCCCATTGGGAGGTTCAACAAAGGAAAAAGAAAATGAAAGAGAGGCACTCTGTCGTTATAATCAACGAAGAAATTTCGTGAGGGATCTAGCTCATCAACCAAGAAATCGATGAATCAGTCTGTGTGCGCATTCAAGGTGATTAAATTCTTTGTTATGTATACGGTCAATTTTGTGCAGAGAATACCTACTAGCTTTCGTGAAAAAGCTATTATAAAGTCCATGGTTCTTGTCAGACAAGCCAAAGATGCTACAAAGACACAGAGAGAGAGAGAGAGAGAGAGAGAGAGAGAGAGAGAGAGAGAGATGGCACGAGAAGAAAACAGAGTGGTTCTTCATGGAATGTGGGCTAGTCTGTCCAGCGAGAGGGTAGAACTAGTTCTGAAAGTGAAAGGGATCGGGTATGAATTCGTGGAAGAAGATTTGACAAACAAGAGTGAAGCGCTCTTGCGGTACAATCCTGTTCACAAGAAAGCCCATGCTCTTGTTCACAACGGCAAGCCCATCGCCGAGTCGTTGGTCATTATCGAGTACATCGATGAGACTTGGAAGGAGGGTCCTCGCCTCTTGCCCCCAAGATCCCCATGAAAGAGCGAAAGTTCGCTTCTGGGCCAGCTTTCTCCACCATCAGGTTAGTGCAGATTTTTCAGCAAAATGTTTGATGAAAATTCTCAGCGTGTACATGATCATTTCTTGCGTTATCCCATCGTCAGGGGAAAAACAGAGTATGCATTTTCGTTCGCAGCATTACATGATGTATCAATGAGTGAGTGCACTTGGTTCGTAGTGATAATCTTTGACTTGCAAAATTATGCAGCAAATACATGTAGATAATTATAAGACATGGGGTAGGAAATGTGGTAAAGTTTTCATTATTCCCAATAAAATGTCGAGAACGTGTCCACGTGACCGAGGGAGCTTTATATGACAGCTCTGATAACAATGACACACGATAGTTGTATCAACCTGCTGTATTTTTTTCAATTGCTATTACCTTGAGATAGGTAGGCTACTGCCTAATGTGTTGTCACTCATCGTGGATGAGAAATTCTCAAAATTTTAAGAGAAGCATTTGTCACGACGAAAGATTTCCTCTTTGCAAAATAGACAGATTAAAACAAAGTTGAGATCAAACTAGAGTTCAAGCAAGTTTATGATTAGAAGTTGTCCACTGTAGTTGTTTGAGGCCATATTCTCTATGCTCAAAATTGATGGAGAAGCGCAAGAGAGAGTTGTCAAGGAAGTGCACGAGAAACTGAAAGTGCTGGAAGAGGGAATCAATGGCAATCATGCCAGGGGATCGCCATTTATCAACGGCGACAACGTGGGTCTCTTGGACATTGTTGTCTGTTCAATATTGGGTGCTCATAAAACTCAGGAAGAAGTCCTCGGTGTAAAATTTCTGGACCATGAGAAGTATCCAAGGGTGACCTCCTGGGTTAAAGCTCTAACCAAGTTGCCATTAGTGAAAGAGGCAATGCATCCTCATGAGAAGTTGGTGGGCGTTCTTCAATTGAAAAGGGCCAAGGCTCTTAAATTTGCAACGGCTTGATGCTTATGAGGGTCTCCTTGATGGTAAGGCAATAACTTCGTCCGTCGTTCTCACATGTTATATTCGATTGCACTTCTATGTAATCTGCATATGCTTGCAGAATAAGCCACAGCCCAATAAAGTTCACTTCAAATGCTCCACTACATATCAGTCTTCTCTATCAATTCTTTTATTATGATACATTGAACTAGTCGATTGTTCCATCCTTCCATGCTAAATTATGTAGGTATTGATCATTGATTTCACTAGTTGTGAAAAAAACTGATTGCTTGCAACTTGCTACTTCGGTGAGCACGACGAAGGATCTAACTCTGCAAGAAGATCATCTCATGCTTTTGTCAATCTTGCAACGTAAATACCCATCATTTTTGACAACCATGTTTGGCCGTCAACACCAACATTACAATTTCTTTTTCCCTCTTTGAACAATAGAGCCCATTGTTGGGGAAAAAAATTGCTTCAAATCAGCTGACCGGACTAATGGAAGTTAATTAAGATCATGTATTGTTGAATGGTTGATCTTTACTACTAGGGATATTTTTAATGTGAGTTGCCCAGTAACTTTCTTTCCAAGTTAGTCCTTGTTTTTCGAACAAAAAATAAAAAAGAAAAGCTAGTCCTTCAGATTGATTCCTGGTATCTTGTGCCTGGGGACGAGACATCTTCCTAGGCTAGCCAAATTTGTTCTCTTAGGAAAAAGAATGAAATCAAATAATTTGAAGACCATGATTGATAATCCTTAGACGCTACATTAGGTCATTTTGACAACATGTCTATCATGTTGTTTTCTAAAATTTAGGAAATCATGCTTTTTCATTATTTTGCCGGACCATCAGACTCTCAGCTACATATATATTACCAATTCAATCGTCATAATACATCAAAATATCGATATATTTGATATACAGCTTTTAGTTATTTGACATATCATGAACCGAATATGATTGAAACTGTGTAAGATCAATGTTTTAGGTAAATGGAGCCTCACTAATATGATGTGTTCCAAAATGCCATTCCGTTTGACTAAATTCAATAGGGATGCTTGAGATGGATGATTTTGCATATTTATAGCCCTCCATCGGAAGGTTCAACAGAGAAAGAAAGAAAAATTAAAGGAGGTGACTTTGTTATCATAACGTAGAAGAAATTCAGGGAAAAATCTGATTTTATGTTCATCAACCAAGAAATGGATGAATCGGTCCGTCTCGGTGCACATTCAATGAAGGAGAAGCTGATACAATGCAAATTTCTTTTTCGAGTTGTACGAAACGAAAATTCTCCATAAAGCAGCAAATCTGAAAAGCAAAGGCAAGGCTGG
This sequence comes from Eucalyptus erythrocorys, assembly GCA_014182555.1. Lineage (NCBI taxonomy): Eukaryota > Viridiplantae > Streptophyta > Magnoliopsida > Myrtales > Myrtaceae > Eucalyptus > Eucalyptus erythrocorys. The sequence continues at coordinate 21,592,850 of CM024605.1, read as the reverse complement.
TTGGAAAGAAGCAGAAGACAAGAAAGCCTAACATACTAACGTACAGACATGTCTAGGTAATCAGCTTGTAAGTTGAACAGGAACCTTTGTATGAATCCCATGAAAGAGACCAAAATAGCAGGAACGTTAGATTGATGACACCGTGTTCAAAGAATTTTAGCTTAGCTCCTATACGAGCCACTATTTATAACATTAAATATTTCTTTAATCCGTCTACTGTAGATGGTCGAAGAAAATCGTGCCAAAATTTCGGATCATCGTTAAAGAATCGAGATCCACCGTCTACCCAAAAGAGGAAAAGTAAAACGAGGGGGGGAAGTGATACTTTGTCACGAACGTCCTAAAAGATCTCGGTTTTGGCTGACTTCTTGGGTCTGGTTAGCTGTTCGGACGGCTCCAGTTCATCCAATTTGTCATCTTTCTTCCTCAAATCCCAGTTCTTTCCTTAACCCGCCTCTGAAGATCCTCTCTTTGTTGCGCCCGCAAGATAAATGGCTTCTTCTTGCGCAGCATTTTGCGTTTCTCATGCGCTCGCTCACTGGAAGGTCCGTAAAGCTCTTTGCTCCGTGCAAAGACCCATGTCGATTAAGGCCCTTTCGGCTTCCGCGGATTAGTCCAGCGCCTCGGTTGCTGACAAGCCCGCGAGCTCATCAAGGGTACGTGCCGCTTGTACTAGTCCTGCAATTTACCTTAGTTCTCCTTGTCCGTTGGGTGGTGGAATTGACTGAGCTAATTGGGTGGGAGGCGGTTGAAACAATTGATGGGTCGTGATGGGTTTTTTGATTCGAGTGTTATTTAACCCATGAATGATTTGCTGGTTAGCGATGGGTTTTTCAATTCAAGTGTTGTTTTTTTTTTTTTTTTTTGGTCGAAAAAAGTATATGATATTGATAATTATATAAAGGACTTACAAGAAGCACTCGCATAGAGGTCCGAACATAATATATGCCATAAAGAAAGCGGGGGAGTAGACCACCAATTGAGAGGTAGCTTATGTGCTCGATGGTGCTGTGCAATCCAGTCTGCTGCAGCATTTGCTTCGCGTGGACAATGGGCGACCATGATGTTAGTATTTTGGGCCAACACACTTCTACATTTATGCACAACTATGTCAAGATTCCACGAAGGCTCAGCCCGGCCCACGATCATGTCAACCACCGCGGAACAGTCGCTTTCGATGAACCATTGAACTCTTCGGCTTCCAAAGTCTTCCACGTGGCGCGTCTGGAGTTCCTGGGCATAGAAGAGCCTGTGAAAGATTGCCCCCACTTCTGCTTCGTACAGTGTTGAAACCCTAGCCATGGAGGCAAATCCTTCAATTACTTTGCCAGACGAATCACGCACAAGCCTCGCCACAGAACCCAGAAACTCTCCTAAACTCCAAGCCGCATCAACATTTAGCTTCAGATCCTGCTTTTCCAGGGGTGTCCATTGACCAGGTTTGTCTTGTTTAGGTTGTAGTGTATTTTGTTTCGACTTTCCTCGACTAACAAAGATTTGTTGTTCCTGTGCTGAACTTAATAGATCTGCTGGCCTGGGGTATTTTGCGCAAAAAATCTAGTTATTTCGTGCCTTCCAAATATTCCACAGAACCATACTCGTAAGTTCTCGTGTAGGTAAGAGCTTATCGCCTCTAAAAGCTTCGTATATCCACTGATCTGTTCGTTTGATGTTGTTGCTGGGTCGGATCCCTTCAAATCTCGAGTCTTTCCAAATTTTCCTTGTCCATTTACACAAGAAAAATAGATGTTCTGTAGTTTCGAGGCTTGTATGACAGAACGGACATGACGGATCTTGAATGATCTTCCTTTTGTGCAGATTTTCTCTCATGGGGAGGGCATTCTGACAAAGACTCCAGAGGAAGGTTCGAACCTTTGGTGGTGCGTCCAGACTCTAGATCTGAGTCCATAAGGTGCGTGGTGGTTGGTGTGAGCATGAGGGTCGCTTTAGATCTGTGCAAGTTGTATTTAAAATGGCTCTGTTATAGCCACTTTTGACAGAGTACTGCCCTGTTTTATTTCCTGTCCATATTAATGTGTCTGTTTTGGGTTGTTGGCTCAGTGGGATAGCTAATATTTCGTCCGCTATATTTGCATCGAAAAGTTGTTGGATTGTCTGTTGCTTCCATTCACGGGTTTCTGTATTGATTAATTCCGATACCAAAAAAGGCTCTGTTTGGTTTGCTTGGCCACCTATAATCCCCCGCATTAACCATCTGTCTTCTCGAATGCGAATGGACTCTCCATCCCCTACTGACCGTTTTACATTGTTTGTAATTGTTTCTCTGCCAAGCATGAGTCCCTACCAACCCCATGACGACCTGCGACCCTTAACAGCTATCCAGACATCACCATTTGGAAAGTAGATCCCTTTGAGGACACGACTCCAGAGCACTGTTGGGGAGTTGGCTAATCTCCAGGTTTGCTTACCAAGCATGGCCTTGTTAAAGGTAATCAGGTCTTTAAATCCAAGCCCTCCAGTATCCTTTCTGGTTTTTAAAATTTCCCAACGTTTCCAGTGCATCCCACATTTAACATCTCCTTTCTGCCACCAAAATGACGCAATCCTTTTCTCTATGGATCTGCAGATAGAAACTGGTAGCTTGAATATGGACATAGCATAGGTAGGTATGGATTGCACTTTTTATCAAGACTTCATTTCCTGCCTTGGTAAGTAATTTTTCTTTCCAGCCTTCTAGCTCTGAATTTACTCTTGCTAGTATCCGACCGAACAGTTCTCGCTTGGACTAACCCCATTCTGTGGGTATACCCAAATATTTGCATGTTTTCTCAAATACACTAACTCGCATTTCTGTGACCATGTTCCTTTTTAAAAGTACCGGGCAGTTTGCATTTAAGTAAATCCCTGATTTGTTTAAGTTAACAGCTTGACCTGTGGCATAGTAGTATTGATTAAGTATGAGTGCTAAATTCTAACATTCCATAAGAGTTCCATCCATAAAAAAGATGGCATCATTAGCAAAAAGAAGGTGTGACAATTGAGGACAGAACCTATTAATCTGTATGCCTTTTATACTACCATATTCTAATGCTTTTTTCATCAGCCAGGTCAAGACGTTAGATATCAAGATGAATATATAGGGCGAGAGTGAATCACCTTATCTGAGGCCTCGTGAAGGGCGAAAGAAAGAGGTAGGTTCTCCATTGAATTTCACACTGAAAGAAACAATAGAAATGCACTGCATGATGAGTGAAACCCATTTAGCACAAAAACCCATGTGCAACATACTGTCCCTCACAAAATCCCATTCAATCCTGTCATATACTTTATGCATATCAAGTTTCAAAATAGCTTGATGTTTAGTTTTGTTCTTTGTAATGCGCAGCTAGTGCAAAACTTCCTGTACAATGAGGATGTTGTCCTGAATCTGTCTCCCCTGGACAAAAGCACTTTGCTTCGATTCAATGATAAGTGGCAACCACTTTTTTAGTCTGTTTGTAAGAATTTTCGATATTATTTTGTAACTGAAATTGCAGAGGCTAATGGGTCTAAACTGACTTATGTTTTCAGGGTTTTTGACTTTAGGGATCAAGGATATGTGTGTTTGGTTGAGTCGAGGATCAAGAGTACTCTTCTAAAAGAAATCTTGTACGAGCTGCAGCAGGTTAGGTTTTATAGTTTCTCATGATTGCTGGTAAAAGATTCAATTGAAACCATCAGGTCCAGGTGCTTTTAAGGCTCCCAATTGAAAAATAGCTGCATGAATCTCCTCCAATAAAGGTACAGCCACGAGTTCTTCGTTTATGTTGTCAGTTATAGGTGAGGGACATTGATCGAGGACCGGCTAGTAATTTCTTGGACCCTCAGTTTTATATAAATTCTCATAGAAAGATTGGATATGGTTCTGTAGGGTCACTGGGTCACGACACCAACTTTGATCTTCTAGTTGCAGCATTGTAATACGATTTTTCTGCCTTCTTTGTATAGTTGTGACATGAAAGAATCTGGTATTTTTATCACCCCATTGCAACCACTTAATACGTGATCTCATTCCCCAGTACTGTTCTTCCTGCTTTCTCAGTACTTCAATTTTATGAATGATATGCTGCACTTGCGCCTTACTTGTAAGCTGAGGTGTTTGGTTCGTAATATCTGTTAATGCTTGGCTAAGCTCTTTTATCTGCATGGAAGCATTCGCAAACTTTTCTTTACTCCATTTGACCAGCACTTGTGTTGTTTCCCATAATTTCTCTAAGAAAGAGGATATCTGGCTTGGCTTTGTAGACCAGATTTGTTGGATTACTCCCTGATACTCTGCATGTTCTGTCCAGAAAGCTTCAATTTTAAACTATTTCTTTCTCTTCTTTGCTTCAAGGTAAAGTCGAAGAACTAAGGGGCTGTGGTCCGATCCAATGGCCGGAAGAGCCTGGACTTTTGCTTCAGGAAAGGTAACTCTCCACTCTAAAGTACAGAGCACTCGATCAAGTCGCTTTTTGACCAGTTCCTCCCCTTCCCTATTGTTAGTCCATGTATATGTACATCCATGACTATCTACATCCATTAGGGATAGTTCATTAAGCATATCTCTAAATGTTGTCAGCTTCTTTTTTCCCCAGTTTCTCCCACATACATAATCTCGTTGAAATCTCCCATAGATGTCCATGGAGTAGAGTGATGAGGTTTAAGAGTCCCCAACTGATGCCATAGATCCAGCCGCTCTCCAAAATCAATTGAGGCATGGACAAAGGTAATCTGCATAACTTTTTTGCTTACAAGATCAGTACATACCACATCTATGAACTGTTTTGAGCTTGCTTGCACCATTAATGCAATTTCTTCTTGCCACATTATAGCCAGACCCCCCGCAATTCCTATTGGATTAACTAAAAAGAGATACTGATATTGTAATTTTCTGCGAACATTTTCCACCATTGATGCTTTATTTTTTGTCTGCATGAGAAAAAGTAAACTGGGCCTTTCAAGAGCAATTAAAGCTCTCAGTTCCCGGATTGTCAGGGGGTTGCCTAGCCCTTGACAATTCCAACTAACTATTTTCATGACGTCGTTGGTGGCTTATTAGGGCTAGCCACCAAAGCCCACTCGTGTCCATCTTTGATCAACTTCACCGGGGTCTCCAGAAAGTCTGCCTCGTCGAGAAGGAGAGGGGATGTTTCTGGTATGCATTTTTATTTCTTCGTCTTCTGCACTTTCATGCTTTTCTTACTGCATTTTCCAACTTTTGATAAAACTAGTTTTTGAATTTCAAGGCTTAATATATGTTTACCATGGTCTTGGTTTACTTCTGCGCTAGGTACTTCTGCTGGCCTTACCTCCTGTTCTAGGCTGCTTTCTAATCTTTTTTTACTGCGGGCTACAATCTGCATGTCAGATACTGGTTCCCGAGCTATAATCTCCATCCTACTAGGTTTATTGGATGGTACAGGAACAATCTCTTCTACTACCAACTCTTCATCAAGTGTCCCATAAAAGGCTTCCCAGTAAGGGCTATGGTCACTTTGCTCTAATTTCAGCCAGGATCCATAGGGTCCTACTTTCTCCCTTGCCCAAGGAGATTGTGCGTAGGGGACTTCAGCACAGTCAGCTGCATAGTGTCCTATCCTTCCACAGGAGTAATAATAGTGTGGGAGCTGCTCGTACTTGAATTCCACCCAGAGCCACTTATTACCGATATCCAGAATAGCCCCCGATTTCAAAGGTAAGGTCAAATCAATTTCAACTCTCACTCTACCTCCTTTATGCTGAGCCGGACCTGTTGATTTGAGTTGAACTTCTATAACTTTTCCTAGCCGTTTACCCAGATCATGAAACACTTTTTCTGTTCTCCAACCAAGGGGGATACCTCCAATACGCACCCAGAAGGCTACTTCAGTAAAATCATAGCAATGTTCAGGAACTTTGGGCTCACATTGCTGCAACACTAGCATATTACTGGAATACGACCAATGTGAGGTTTTCAGGATTCACTGTTTTTCCTCCTCTGACTGAAAGATAAATGTGAAATAACCTGGTTCTTTTTGTGAACATATAATAGCTTCAGTCTTTCATGCTTTCTTCATTGTAGAGATAAAGGCAGGATAGTTCACATTGGGTCGACAACGTCTTCCTCATACCAAAGGTGCCCAAGACGTTTACATAATGCAGCAACTCGCAATTCATTGTCATCTTTACCTCCCATTTTCACTAACTCTCGATTTCTTTCTAGGTAAATCAATGTCTGACTTCCAGTCGCTTGCCCCGTAAAAGACCCATCCTCTTCTAATCCCAGGTACAAAAATCTGTCTCTCCTGCCGCTTCCAAACAAAATCCGACTACCCAGGTGAAGACGAACAAAAAAACGACAACGGAGATCCACTTACGAGCAACTCAAATCCAGCCCCAAAACATCAACTGGGCAAAGAAAAGACATGCTACCTGCTCAATGCTTCCTTGCAAGACCGCCACCACCGCTGGGATCCGCAGATCTTCCCGAAGACCGCCACTGCCGCTGGATCAGAAGATCTTCCCGAGGAACGCGGACAAGTGTTCAAGCTATCGAACCCTAGCTTAGTCGTAATGCTCCTATTGTGATACTTTTTTGTGAGATTTTCATTTTTGAAGACAAGGAGGATGAAAACAAAAGGGAAACAGTGAAAAAATTGTAGATCAGCAGTGATTTAGGGTTTGTGATGAAGGGTGACGCTACCATGAGGTAGAGAGAAAACTCGCATAGGCTAGAGCTAGAGCACAGCGAACCCACAATTCAAGTGTTGTTTACCCATGAAATGTTTGCTCTCTCTCTTGTAAGTGCTGTGAAAATTTGGAGGTGTGGAAGAATTGTCCTCGAGGATACATTCTGCCCTTCGTTAAAGTGGAGAAGGTATGTTGCAGCGATCCGCCAAGATACAACAGACCGTCTAATTTGCGTGCACTTGGCTATTGAGGCAATATAGGAAGAGCATGATTATTTTGATACAACAAGTCCTTTTCTCTCTCTATTGCTCTCCCTATCTAAACACTTGTACTCAGAGTTGAAACCTTGCGACCTTGTGCTTTTCTTAAACGCATTCTGTTTCTGAGAGAAGTACATCAAACACATTAATGTATATCTATGACCGAGTATAGATTGCCGCTCATTGGTTCAAGTTGCTGCCAAAGACCATTTCATTGCATTTGATGCAAGCTGGCTTCTGAAGTCAACATAGTTCTTGGACTCGGCTACCTCTTGCTTACTTGTGTAGAAATTTCCAGCTTGCTCATGTACTTGCCACTGCCTCAAATTCGCTTTGTGAAGAAGCGAATGTTCTGGACTTTGTTCATGGTCCATTTGCTCGACTTCCACCACCAAAGGCTCTTCACCGAAGTTCTATTTTCAATGTTGCTTTAAACTCAATAGAATTTAGTAAAAGTGAGAATATAAGCCTTTTGGAATGCCTACTTTATACAACAGTAGGCTTAGTGCAATTCTCCTTGATAATTGGTGTTTGGCAGTTTGCCAATGATCTAAGTTTCGCAATCACACTCATGTTTTAGCTGCTTCGCTTGCATTGGCTTGTACTATGGAATTAAATGTAAAACGTGAAGTGGCATTTTATCAGTGATTTTTGGTGGTTGCGCAGCAGACTGGCTGATATTAACCAAATTTGTCCGATGTAGAGGCAAGTAGACTGACTGATATTGACTGACCAAATTTGCCTGACAAAGAGGCAAGCAGACTGGCTGATCTTGACTTAGATTATAGGGTTAGATGGTCCTGCATTTGCAACGCAATTACCAAACAGTGGCCAACTTGTCATGCAAAATTTGGGCGTTACATGATTTTGTTGTTACATAAAGCAGTACATGATTGTGACTACAAATAGGTGGACGTAGGCTATTTATGGTTTGCAATTTGATTTCAGTCCAACAGTTGGCTGTGGAAGTTCAAGGACAATGATATCAACATCACTACGAAAAGCATGAAAGCAAAAGCCCTGATGCTTCTAAAGATATCCTCATGGTGCCGACAATATCTGATGTGAGTACCGTAGAGGAATGGAGACTAGTGGCCAAAGATATAGTCGAACAAGTTGGTATAGTTAATTGGCATACTACTATTGTGGATTGGCCTGGTCTGGGCTACTCTGATCGGTTAAAGATGGACTATGACGCGGATGTCATGGAGAAATTCCTGGTTGATTTTATAAATGCGCCTGATAACCCTCTTAGTCACTCAGATAGTGTGTTCCAAGTAAAATACACGTAAATGATTACATTTACTTCATTGAAGCCTCCATTTGAAACTTTTTCAACTACATACACCATAGTGTGCTGGTGTGTTGGTGATAAAGCCTTTTTAACAGTTGAAATCCTACAATGCTTTTAACAAGGTATCATGTTCTTGTACAATCAAGCAAACAAGGTGATTGACATACGGATACATGTGCTACAGATGTGTCCATGATTTTCTCTATGAGGGTCAGAGAATTCTAAAGGTGTTGGACAGACAAAATTTTTAATTATTCTGATAGATTTCTTTTCAATATAGTAAAAGAGGTTAGTATATGCAGCCATGAGGCTGCTCCACGATCTAGCCTCTAGTCTGGCTTGCTTTGTACAAGGACAAGCAATTTGAGCTCAATAGTTTCAACCTTGCTCACAGCTATCTTAAAATTCCAGTCGTCTATAATTACCTACTGGTTTATTTTGTCTGCTGCTCTGTTTAGAGCTTTTATCTTCTAATACGGCTTCTTTGTCTCTCAAGTTGTACGGATGATACTGTCGCTAACTCTCTTGTGTTATTACCAGCAAATGATTTGGTAGTTTTTGGAGGAGGCCATGCTGCCGCAATCGTAGCTCGTGCTGCAAAAAAGGTTTAGGGTCAGGCCCGACCGATGGGCCTAACCCCCCCTGAAAAATGCCCGCAAGTCGCGACTAGGGATGCTGCGACGACGGGAGGGCGGTTTTTCCGGCGGCTGTGGGGTGTCGTCCCGATTAGGCGAGGCGGCGAGCTCCGGCCAGTCAGTGACGCCACCCCTGTGGTCGGCTGACCTGGCCGGAGCTTCACACGAAGGGGGGGAAATAAGGCTGTTTCTAGATGGGGCATTACGGCGAATAGCTGGGGTGCGCTGCGGATCCGGGGGGCTTCGACCTCAGCTGAGGCCCGAGCATGAACCTAGAGAGCTAGCAAAGCGAGCCGGTACACCAAGGAACGTGATGGGGGATGGACGAGGGCCGGAGCTCACCTGAACTGGTTGGGATGAGCTCCGGCCGGCTCATTTCCGAAGATGCACACCAAGTGCTCGACGAAACGCCTACCTGGGTTCCTGCGGAAATGGAGGCGGTCGGCGGCTCACCGGCGGCGGCTAGGCATTCTAGGGGCTCCTCGGCTCCTTGGATGAACTCCACGAGCTTCCTTTCCTCCTTGCTCCTCCTCTTCTCCCTCGGTTCCCTTCTCCCTCTTCTCGTTTTTCTCTCGGTCGCCTTCCCTCTCCCCCTGTTCTCTTTTTTTCGGCCTCTCCTTTTTTTTTTTTTTCTTTTTTTGCGGTTCTTCCTGCTCCCCCCTTATCCTTTCTGCTCTCCCCGTTATCTTCTGTCCTGTTCACCTCTTCTTCTCTGCTCTGCGAGAAAATATTCACGTCCCCTTTGCTGCTGTGCTTTTTTCTTTTTCCTGCAGGTCCGCACGCAGAGGATGGAAGGAGGAGGAAGACTGGTTGGCACGGGTCAGGCCGAAGGGGAAACGGCTTGGGCCGCGGGAGAAAAGAAAAATAGGAGAAAAGGGGCCCGGGCCCAGCACAGGGGGGAAAGGGAAGAGAGCCGGGCCGGGACAAGGCCGGATTTGGCCCGACCCGACCCCTAAGCGTTTTTTCTTTTTTTGTTTTGTTGTTTTTGTTTTTGTTTTTTCTTTTTGTTTAAAATAGGTGTCAACAGGATTAAATAGACAAAATAGAATTCAAAAGATACTCAACATAATGTTGTTCTTCTTCAACAACGTAATTATTGGACCATAAAATCATGCAATAGCATAATGCTACGAGAGTGCACCAAGGATTTTTGTCCCACTAGCACCATTCTCGGACGAAAAAAATCTTTTCTTTTCTTTTTTTTCGGCAACGAACTTATACATTTTCCCCCATCTTTTTAGTGTTATCTCAAACACTCAATTAATTCATATAATTTATTTGCCTCAATCCTATATCGTTAACTATATTTCATGGCTACTCCCGATTCTAGTATTTTACCTAGTAGATTCCAAATTGACATCACCTACTTAAAATTCTGATTTTATAGTAGAACAATTAAAACCTATCTTCTTCCAATATTCATTGGAGAACTGTGTGATCGAATAGGAGGCAATAGAAGTTGTATCAAGCGGCCCTTGCCACCCCTCTTTCTAGTAGGGAGGGGTTGGTCTAGGCAAGTCCAGTTCGATTCCTAAATTAAACATTTGAAAATGGGTTTTGATCGATTTGATTTGCAATTCTATATTTTGAAACGGTCAATTCTATTCAAAAACCAATTTTGCAAGTTGGTTTCAAAGTAAAATCGATTTGGAACCAATTTCAAAGCCTATTCTAGGATAGAAGTTGAAGACCAACTCCAATAGGTTTTGGTGTCTCTCTCATTTCTTATTATGATTCTTCACTCTCTCTATCACTCCCATGATAGTGTTTAGCTCTCTCTCTCTCTCTCTCTCTGAGCAATTTGAGACTATGTCTATTGATGGTCCTCACTCACTTTCTTTGATCCTTTCCCTAGTCATCGCCTAGACTGGTTTAGGTTCTTCTCTCTCCAATCCCACTATCAATCTTCACTCCATCTCCAATCTCTCTGTCTCACATAATCATGTTCAGGCTTGTTGCTATTTAAAACAATTTGACTAGTTTGTCTTAGGTGTCGCTTAAGTTTCTACCTTGAGCTTGTTGATAGAATATTTAAATATTAAATCACGCTTTCATTTAATAGCTTAAATTTTTAAAATAGTAGGCAGTGGTTCTACCAAATTCTTATATTAGAGTAGAGGATCCTGAATTCAAATCTTATCAAATCCTGTTTGCCCCCAATATATCCATGCTTAGTACTAGAAAAAAAAAAAAAAAAAAAAAAAAAAAGGACCAAATTAAGCATGATGAAAAGTAATATGATATTTAAATATTAAACAACGCTTTCATATAATAACTTAAGCTTTTAAAATAGTTGGTTGTGGTCCCACCAAATTCTCACACTTGTTTTTCATGAACAATCTCACGCCTCTCTTTGCAACTCAGCTCATGGAAGGTGATCACTTTTTCATCTCTCATTAGCCTGTCGTTCCTAGTGTTTCTTTGCTTCTTATGGGAACGGTCAGTTGCCTTGTCAGATAAGAGTGTGTTTTCGGCCTCCATTTTCTTCCTGTTTTAACAAAGCCATCGAACTCCATGCTCCATCTGGGTTTAGCTTCACAGGAGCAGACAGTTTCCCTAATCCATGCATCATCGCTTTATTACATTTTTTTTCACTCGACTAATCTCCACAAGTGTATATTAATGGTCTTGTCCATGTATATTGAGCAAGGCTTCACCAAAGGGTGATGGGCATGAACACCAAGATTACTTTTGAGTGGAAAAAAACTATAATCTAAACACAAGATTTGAAAACCTTCAAAATAAGGTGCTTAGCTACCAAGTCATTTCTTGGTTGCTGATTTCATTGCCTCCTTTGCAACTAGAAAAGTAATGCAGACTTTGGGTTTGTATGCTAAAGCATGATCGGAAGCCAAATTAAGGAACACAATAGCAAAAGCTAAAATATTATAGACATGTACAGTGTGAAATATTTCTTCAGCAGTAGCTCTAAGTTTCAAATATTATAGACATGTACAATGCGAAATATTATAGACATGTACAGTGTGAATTATTCAAGGGTCTCCTCGGAGACGGAGGCGGCATCGACCTCGGTTTGGATGGAGCGGAGGAGGACGGATTTCTTGAGGCGGAGGTCAGAGTCGGGGAGGGGGAGGATGGCTAGGGCGAGCTTGACGGCGCCGTCATCAAGGTGGGGCTGCCGGAGGAGGAACTCGAGGATCCACCGGGAAATGTCGAGGTCGATTTCCTCCATGGAAGAAGAGGAGGAGGAGGAAGAGGAAGAAAGTGAGGGAAAATTCGGAATCTTGGTGGTTTTCCTGGGAAAATGCAGGAGGAAAATTTGGTCGGACCAAATTGGACTTAGAAGAGGAAAATAAACCCTAATTTAATGTGAGGGCAAGTTGGTAATTTAGAGGGTAATTTGATTACATGGTCTAATTGCATTTTTAGATGATTAAACCTTAGACCATATGTTTCACATCTCTTATTTTAGTTATATCTTGTACTAATCAAGGCATATTAGGGCGTCAAACCTTTTGAACTTGAAGGTGGTCGGATTCTTAATATCGTCTAATCTCATACATGATATAATTTGTTATACACGATTAATTAAATGAATTTGGTAGTGTCGAAATAATATTTTATGAATAATACTAAAAAATCTCAAGTGAGATATATATATATATATATATATATATATATCAATGCATCCTATGATTTTAAATTTATTAATTGTCGTGTCTATATTATTACATAATGTATGTTTAGAGCTTAAGAAGTGTTCATAATTCATGATTTACAATTTTCGTGTTTGGGACAATGCATGTTAGGATAATTCATAATTTTCATCAAATAAGAATCAAATAAAAATGTCATAGTGATTTTCATATAGATTGCATATGAGAATCAATGTGTGTCACAAATTGCCCATTACTCAGTGAGTCGAGTGAGTTAAAGTTAAGACTTTATAAAAATCATATCTTGTAGGAGAGGGAGAAGGGAGAGGGTGAGCTTGACGAAGCGGTCGTGGAGGAGGGGCTAGCGGAGGAGGAACTCAAGCATCCACCGAGAGATGTGAGAGGACTAAGCAAGAAGAACCGGCGATTGAAGTCCAAGTGGGAGCAGGGAAGGAGAGAGAGGAGGAGGAGGAAGAAGGTGAGAGAAAAACAAAATCTTGGTCATTTTCTTGGAAAATTAAGGAAAAAGAATGGGTTCGGCTCCATGGAAGTGGGCTCATTCCTGGCTCGTACACAAATCGATTTCCATGCAAACGATCCTATGAATTGTGAGTATTAGGAGTGAGAATGATCCGAGTGTACGGTTCTTGCTTTGGATCTGGGAACTGCAATTTCAAAAAATTAGAATCGAGATCCGTTCGTTGGTTCCATAAATTCACTCGGAAATCGAACTCTTGATCCGATTTAGTTCTTGAGTGGATCCATAGAACCGATCCTCAATCCTTACAAAATTTGTTCGGTCTTATATTCGAGTTAAATTACAAGTCATTGTAATTGACTTGGAACAATCGATTCCTGATCGAATTCTCAAGTTCATTATGTTAAAATCCCTTAACGGCTTCCCCAAATAATCTAATTATCTCGTGAGTGATCAGCTTAGAAAATAGCACTATCGGCGCGTCGATAAAAGGCCCGATTTAATTAATTAAAAACAAATTCTGAAAATTCAAACTATCATACTAACACTCACAATTATCCTCACAAAGGAGTGTTTATTAAGTCTTAAGGGTGAGGGCCCGTCTCATCGAGCCAATGATAAGGAGGGCAATAGAGGAGAAGTTTTTAAGTTTGGATCGTCGCTATTCCGCATCAAGAACGGTGGTTCAAATCAAGTGCATGAATCTGTTTACATGATTACATATGTGTTCTTTGATTCAAATAAGATTTGAGTACTATATTGTGTTTAATAGATTGTATAAATTGTGTTTAGCTCTCAATGATATATACATCACATATACGGTTGAAAGTTTATTTTGAAAAGAATTTTGCCTAAGGAATAATATCATGCATTAACGTCTCGGTCACATGTGTAGATAAAGAGAAGTAAGGATAATTTTCTCACTAAAAAGTTTGATGCTTTTCTCGTGCCAGTCCTGTCAAATTTGGTACCAACACAAGTAAACAAAATAAGAATGATAAGAGTATCATAACTTTTGTATGGCGCTCATTTAAGTGTTAAACTTTTCTTTTTTTCCACCCACTCAAGTGCAACTGCTCACTTAAATGTCACTTCCGACTAAACATCATACATGGGTTTTTTTTAATTCTTTTAATTTTTAAATTTTTTTTCTTTTTTTGGCAACTCTCGTCGACCGCGAAACCTTGCCTTGGGCCACAAAGGAATATAGTACAATAACATTAAAAAAATGTCCATGTCAGTGTAGGTGAATTCACGTCAGATTTTCTGGTGGGACAAATTAAAATCAACATTTAAGTGATCAATTTTTTAAATTTATAGCATTTAAATAAGTGAAAAAAAAAAAAAAAGTTAACATTGGGTAAAAGTTTTGACAATTCTAGTGTCCATATCCCCAAATAAACCACATTCGTCACATGATGAGAATTCATCATATCACTGAGTAGTAATTCCTCAAGTCAATATCCTTGTATCAAATATTACTCTCTAGCACGACAAACAATGTCATCCTATGTCTAGTAAAAATACTAGCACGCATGGATTATGAAAAAGTATTGAATATACTTGTGATTGACGACTCATGTTTACGCTAGTCCAGTTAACGAGCGACACGTGTCTCTCTTGGCCCCACTTGTCCGAAATTGGCAAGGTCTCTCTCCCCCTGCCAACTCATGCTTTGAGATACCCCTCGGGGAGGTTCCTAGGTGATCAGCTGTCGACAGTGGTCACCTCCCTCCCGGTCAACGGCGGAGCCCACGGTGGTGAAAATCATGGTGGATCTGGGATGGTGAAATGACGAGCTCCACCGTCGCCTTCCAAGCACCACACCAAGATCGCCGTTGCTGGGGTCAGCCACGTCGACACGGCCATCGCCGCTGAGACCATCCCCACCCAAGACCTCGCCCAACGAGCTGAGCCTCATCGACGCCGAGCCCAACAAGCTCCGCGGCGAGATGCTCGACCTCCAGCAGGCCACCGCCTTCCTCCACACGCACCAAGATCTCAGTCTCCATCGACTACTCCGTCGCCGGCCTGCCGGCCGGCGACTGAGGTCAAGATCTTGATGAAGGAAAGACCAACTTCCATGAATGCCGAGATCTCAGCCTCCGTTTCTGAAGGGAAGAAGAAGAAAGTGGGAGAAAGGCGAGTGAGGCAGATTTGTGAAATATCGTAAATGAGGGAATATTGTTGAGTTGTCCATCAAGAGTATACCCAATATATTCTCCATGGATTATAGCGCGCCTTCACAGGTTCAAAGATCCAACATGCATAAAAAGTTAATATAAATGCATGGATAGAGTGTATTGGGATGTCAATTTTAGTTAACTGCGATTCTATGTTAAAATTTAGGTAATATATATTCCCTCATTTTTATTCGGTAAAAACAACAATAAAAGTCCCTCGAGGTTAAACATGAATACTTTCAATATTAAAAACTATCTTCTCCACCTGCATTTTTTTTCTTAGAGATTGGTACCTATGGTGCATTTGTTTGGGGAAAATTTTTATAAAAAAAGAAAATACTCTCGGCAAATCACTTTTTAGGAAAAAAAAAAACTTAGTTTTCCTTTGTTTGGTAATGTGCAGCTGCAAAAGTTCTATAATGTTTGGATCTCATTTGAAAAATAATTTTAATCTCATGACTTTATCTCACGAAAAAAAAAACTCATTTTTTTAATGATTTTTATTTTTTTCTTTTTCTTTATTATCTTTCTTTTTTACTCCTCCACTTGTTGTTCGTCCTTGGCAACGATCACAATAGGCCTTTGATGTTATCTCCGAGACCCGATGAGGGCTAACTTGACCTAGATCTAGCAAGGTTCAAGCTCGCGTAAGGGTGGCCCTCATTAGCCTACACCGGCTCACACCTGTTGTTGGTCACTAAGGCATGGTGATCGGCAAAGGAAGAAGAAGGAAAAGAAAAAAGAACAGAAAAATATTGAAAAAATCAATTGTTTAAATAAAAGAAAAAAATAAAATATCAAAAAATTCAAGATGAGCAATTCTGGAAAGTGTTTTTACATTCTTAGATTTAGGAATTCACTTTCCTAATTTCATGTAAATATTTTCTTTGGTCAAAAAATGTTTTTGATTAATTAATCATTTTTAGTGAACCAAAAAAGTAAAGGTTCAAAAAACTAATTATGAGAAAACACTTTCCTTCAAACAAACGCATCCTTAAGTTAAATTACGTTTATTAAATCGTGCAACTTTAGAGTTCTAAGCCTAATATTATTGAGTGCAAGGCAAGTAGAGTACGATAATCTGCATGACTATTATGGTTTGGGACAAGATAAATAAGTATGACCTGCATCGAGCATGACGGACAATGGGTCACCTACAACAACAATGGCCATGTCGAGCAACACCTGCTCCGCCCCATTTCCATATTCGAGAGTGTACCAATTCTTTTTTTTTTTTTTTTTGAGAGAGAGATATTGTATGAGATTGCAATGCCAAAACGAAATCAATCGCTTTATGTAGAGTCCACTTCTTAATGAAGCAATTGATCAACGCATTGACTAATGCTGTCACACCAATGTACCGTGTTCAGCAAACACGCCCTAGTCCCTAACTCCTAAACGAAGATTAGATGATGACTTCGATGACTCACCTTCCCCAGATAGGTTAAGTCAAAGAGTAGAAGCTACCGCCATTCACCGCCACCACCAGTAAAGACCTTCTCCTTCTCTGACTTCTCCGTTGGATTTTCACATGTTGACATTTTTATTAGGGGGGTGCGATCCAGTCCTACTCTGAAACCAAATCGGATCTAACCAAACTAACCAATTTTGGGTTATTTTTGGAGACCCGTCCACTTGTCAATTTCAGAAATATAAAATTGAAATCGGTTCTACTTAAGAAACCAGACTGAGGAGACCGGTAGGCCGATCAAAATCTCTTAAATTTTTATTATTCTGAAAGAAGCTCTAATTAATTAATTTTTTAAATTCTCACCATAGCAAATAAAGGAAACAAAAAAGAAAAAACCACCTTTAATAAAAGAAACAAAAAAGAAGAGATCATCCTTAATTTAACTCTCACTTGTGGCTTACATATTCTGGAGTAGGAATCAATCTATTTTAGAATCGGTCACCCTTAATTTTTGCCATAATAAACGGTACCACAAGGGGAAAAAAGAATAAAATAAAATCATAATCATAATTTACCAGAGAAGTTTCCTGATCATTACAATCTCCATCTCCCAACCCAAGGACAAAAAAAAGAAAAACACCGCAAAAGGAAAGGGAAAAAAAAGAACCCCAGCTGTACAACATTCAACTCCGAATGAATTTGGAATCAGCGGACAAAATCTCGACGCCGTCGTTGCCGACGACCGAGCTCGCCTTGATGGCGAGATCGCACAAATCGGGGAGCCTCAGGGGCTTGCGGGCGAGAGCCAGCGGCAGCAAGAAGTAGATTTGGCCGGCCTGCAGCTCTTCTTCCTCGGCGACTTGAGGCGGGCAAGAATCGAGGGACAGCGTCTCAGAGCTGCAGAGGAAGGAGCTCGGGTTCTGGGAGGTGATGAGCCTCGCTTGCAGCGGCTCTTTGTACTGTCGAACTTTGCCGTCGGCTTGGACGATATTGACTCTTGCTGCCGATAACCCTTTTGAGCATTCTCGCGTCTGATGAGATCGCCTTGTGCTTCGGGAAGAAAGGCAAGCGCCCATTATGACGCGTGCGATTTAGAGAGAGACAGAGAGAGAGAAGGAGTTTTTGCTTTCGATGTATGGATGAGAAGACCGCTGAAAGAATGCAGGAATGGGCTCCTAGGGAAGAGGTGCTGCTTTACAGTTTTCCGTTCGTATTATAAACGGGTTGACGGTAATAATAAGAAACGTGTGATATGCATGTTTCTTCTAACCCGATTTCGTTAATAACTACACGTCATGACCCGTTTGGTTATCCAGGTCAACATGTAATTATCATCAACATAACACTTATAGATATATTTAGATGCGTTTAATTATGTTTAGACACATTTATGTATAGACGCTTTTATGCACGTCCAATAATTACATATTTACAAGTACAAATGACAATTCTTATCTTAAATAAGCCATCTTGTATAAACCGCGTAATATACATGTCATGTTTTCTAACGCGATTATTATAGATGCTTTTAGGCCTAAACTTGACACGATTCCATTACAAGAGACATGAAGACATGAGCACCGAGCCCCAAAAATGAGTCTATAATCCCTCCTTGCATTTTTTTTGCCTCGCTCTTTCTAGCTCTCTCCTTGTTACCATCTCTCTCGAATGCAAGGGGATAATTACCAACTCAATTCTAAATTCATTGTAATGTGTCATATATATGTTGATCTTTCAATAAGGACACGTCAAGACCCGTTTGGAAATACAAGTCAACGTGTCATGAGCATCTACATAAGACTTTTAGATATATTTGGACACGTTTATGCACATCTAATAAATACATACTTACAAGTACATGTGATCATTCATATCTTAAATAAGTCGTCTTGCATAACCCAATTAATAAACGTGTTATATTTTTTAATAAGATTAATAAACACGTCATATCAAATTAGACCTAAATTTGACATGATTCCATTACAAGACGACATGAAGACATGAACAATCGACCCTAAAAATGAAGCCGAGTCCCTCCTTGCGATTCTCTGCCTTCTCTTTTTAGCTCTCTCCTCGTTACTATCTCTTTCCACCATCTCTCTCGATTGCAAGGGGATAATTATCAGATCAACTTAAATTTATTACAACGTGTCATATATGTGACGATCTTTTAAACAGATTTCATTAATTTGGACATGTCAAGCCTCTTTGGTAATACAGGTCAACATGTTATAGCATTAATGTAACACTTTTAGATATGTATAGATGCATTTAAATTTTTTAGACACATTTATGTGCGCCCAATAGATACATATTTACGCGCATATGTGAGAATTCATATCTTAAACAAGTCATCTTGCATGACCCTCTTAATAAACATGTTGTGTTTTCTGATACGTTTAATAAACATGTCATATCAAATTAGACTTAAATTTGACACAATTCAAATCTGAGAGGATATGAAGACATGAACAATCAACCCAAAAAATAAGTCTATAATACCTCCTTACGATTCTCTCTCCTCTTTCTAGGTCTCTCCTCATTATTATCTCTCTCGGTTGCAAGGTGATAATTACCAAATTAATCATAAATTTATTGTACGGATATCAATTCAATCATAAATATTTCAATATAATCTTTAATATTTACACAAAATTCAAAGATATTCCATTTGGTCAATTGTCGCACGAAATTGTTGACGTGGTATTTAATCATCATTAACCATTTTGTGTGACATGATTAGTGATAAAACATGTATGACTCTTGATGATATGATGTCGTTTTGCATATATTATTTCCTCTTCTTTCCTTTTCTGTGCTACTGTGTGCCTCCACGCAAATTGGCATCGGCCGGGGGAAAATGGGCCTGGCCTGGGTTCGCGGCGATCCCCAGCTTGGAGCTCCTTGAAATTCAGCCACATTCTCGTCATTTACGGCACTTCCTGTTCTCAACTACAGACCCATTCAATCTCCAGAACAAGCAAAAGAAAAGGAAGCAAACTGAAGCTCTCCAGGGATGCGTTTGTGAGTCAAGAAAACCAGGTGTCAAACTTTCACCACTCGCCAACCAAAGGAATTCAACAAAAGAAGAGGAAACAATTAACGACCATGCTGAAAGAGAACAAGACGCTTTCATTAGCTGAAGAAGAAGAGGGAAGGCGGGGGGGTGTTGGGGGGATGGGGAACTTACCAGATGCTAAAAGGTCAGAGCTCAAAATAGCAAGTTCAGAATAGACTGTTGGATGTATGCCCTAAAATGATTAATTAATTATTTATTCATTTAATTAATTAATTAAAGTTGAAATGGTCAGCAATAATTGCCATTCCCACAATCAGCATCCGAGAAAAACCGTCCAATAATTGCCGCAATTAAAGGAATTAAAAATCGAGAGTGGTCAGCAATGATTGCTGTTCTCACGATCAGCAACCGTTGCTGTTCTCACGATCAGCAACCGTTGCTGTTCCGAGAAAAACCGTCCAATAATTGCAGCAATTAAAGGGATTAAAATCGAGAGCAATTCAGCGGTTTTATATTTATTGTCTTCGCAAGAAAGATAAAAAGACATATAGTGACCACCCACCTAGGTGGCGCTGTTGGCTTTGGGCCTCCTCCCCCTCACGAAGGGGAGGGGTTCAAAACCCTAGCGCGTCGCAGGGTGACTTACCTGGTGGCACGTGTGTGGTGGTTTACTCCCGGCATCCGGACGTGCGGGGTTCCCTAGGTCACCAAAAAAAAAAAAAAGACATATAGTGTGTGTGGGTGTGTTCCTAGAGAGACGCAAGAAAGAAAAGGGTTTTCTCTCATCCGGGCCATGACTATAATATATAGAGGATAAGACGAATTGTCTCCACGGGATTGCTAGCACGATCATAGTGGTGAATATCCGAAAGTTCTCTCTTCTGTTCGACATCCATTATTGGTGTGTCTGAACTAGAAGTCCAACGCTTGTGGGGCTCGAATTGTGAAACATCTGAACCAATTCGTATAAAGCGCGCTTTGAGAGGTAATTCGTTTAACTCTCTTTTATATATTCAATTTTTTGATTAAAACGCACGAACAACGCCTTCGGAGAGTCATGTATAAGATATATCATATTTGTTTCCGTTGCGTTCTTTTGTTAATTTTATCTATACATAATTCATAAAACCCCAACATAGACAGCAAGGAGCTCCAGAACAACAGAGTTATAAATATCATATCGTCGGCTACATCACATAATACGGCCAGTAATAACTTGATCGCCATGTCAACGAACCAATGATAATTGGCCAAAAGGACTACATTAAAATTATGTGCAAAGGTTTAGAAACATCAATAAAACTAGAAAAGTCCAGGACTATATATTAATATTCATATAGTAAATTTATGATTAAATTGGTAAATTTTTCCGATTGTGAGAGGTTGCGATGGTTGACATTCTAAAGTTACGATGAATGTTGCCATTCTATCTCTGTGGCAAATCTAGATACGGACATGACAACCACCGCGCAATGGTCGCCATCCTCCGGTGAAGGCCACAGCAGCCACCACTACATCATGCGCAAAGTCCACATAAAGTAGTCAAAAGTGCCTCTTGCTTCGACCATGCACAAAGTCCGCATGAAGTGGTCAAAGTGTGGATTGTCCATTTTTTTGGCTCGTTGATTAATTTAGGTTCGCAGAAATTGACTCAGACATTACTAAACTATACGAGAAAAAAAAAAAAAAAAAAAAAAACACCACAATTTTGCAATAATCTATTATGACGATATTGTCCTTCTTCGTCTAGAGACAAGCCTTTTCTCCTCAAGCATCCATGTAAGAAGAAAAGTGCAGTTTAACATTCACATGGTCCTTAAACTTTTTTGTTTTTTAAATATTTAATGTGTTTTCTAAATTCGTTTTTTCTTTTTAATTTAATTCCGAAACTTTAATTAATCCACTCAACGTTTTACTTTTGTTAAGCATACCGCCACGTCGCTTGTATTTTTTTAAGGTGCACTGCCACGTCAGTCTTTAGTGGACCAAAATAATGATGTGGATTGCAGTGCCATTTTCCTAAATCAACCAATCTGTTTTAAACGTATGTATGCCATGTGGACGCCATCATGGCAAATCTAATGTCAGGTTATAATAGTTGCAAAAAATAATTGCATTGGAATTTTTAACAAAAGGACTAAATAGAGCAGATTTTCTAAAAATTCACAGAGTAGATTCAACAAAATTAAGTTCAGAGATGTATAAACCATATGTATGCCATGGGGATGATCATATGGCAAGTCTAACGACACCATCTGCGCCGGGTGGAAACCACCAGCCCCGCAGATCTTCAAGCTTAACGTGGATGCGGCTTGGCGAGACGGCGAGTTTTTGTGTTCGGTTGCAGGTGTCGTGCGCGACAGTACCGGACGAGTTCGTGAGGGCTTCGCTGCGTCCGCTAGGGTTTCTTCTTCAAGTGAAGCTGAAGTCGAAGCAGTTCGCCTGGGGATCCTCTTTATACAAGACCTCAGATCTCGCCACGTGGCCAATCTCTCAAGCTCTTCAGTTCTATGGGAGATTGAAAGCGACAGTTCCGTGGTGGTGGATGTTATAATGGGCCGGGCCTCTCCCTCTTGGAATCTTGAAATTGCAGTCTCCAATTGCCGACATCTCTTGGCGCAAACCACTCAAATCTCGATCACCCATTGTCCATGAGAAGCCAACGCTGCAGCGGATTGGGTGGCTCGTCACCATCGCATTCATCAACTCCCGTTGTCATGGTGGCTTTCACCACCTGCCTCCCTTTATCTTATTTTATGTTCCGACCTATATGGGGCCGTTCAATGTAAGCGGTGACTTTCTCATCCTCATACATCACATCTTTTCGACCAAAAAAAAAAAAAAAAAAGAACTTCAACTTAATAGAAATTATAGTCACTTGAGCTAATGGCATTAGAAATTTTAACAAAATGAATATATTGAGTAGATTTTTTAGAATTCACATACTAGATTTAATAAAATTAAGTCGATTGACCACTTTGAATATTGTGGAGAAGTTCTTGAACTATCTATATCATTATCCAAATATTGAAAAAAGAAAGCCCCGGTTGATTTGACACACTGATTAGAGGGAGGATTAAATATGATATTTTATCGTAAAAATGTTTGATGAATATGAATTTGCCATTGTTGATGGCACATTTCTAATGTAATTCTATCAAATAAATAAAAGTGAATACATAAACAAAAAGGCATCTGGTTTTGCTCAACCAAAATGTGAATTTTACCACTTCGATCATAGAGTAATGCATCGTATTTACCTGAACGTTTACTCATGATTTTTATGAATGCTTGAACTTTTTTCCTATTCAAATATGTACCTCAACTTTCAATATCAGTTTGATGTGATGCTTTCGTTGAATTGGGCGCCACATTACGCGTTTCGTATCAACGAATATTGCCAAACTCAAAATTGATTTAAAGAAAAAAATCATGACATGGACCTTCTTGTCAACCTTCATCTCGATTGGCAACCTTTTTCTTTTTTTTTTTTTTTTTTCTTTTTTTCTTTTTTTTTTTTTTTTTTTTTTTTTGTAAGGGCAACCTTTTTCTTTTCTACTCTTTCCTAATCATAATCCTCCCGCACCTATTCCTTCCCGCCTCAGAGTTGGCCATCACTGTCGTGGTGGCTATCAGAGTTGGCTGCACCTTACCACCATCGCCATGAATTCCACCACACCAGCATCAGACGAAGGTAACCATTCACCTACGAATAGAGAATTCATCGGGAAGAAATTACATCAATATCTCAATTTCAATTTAAACATGGGTTTGATTCACACTTTATGTTTTGAGAAATATTTACCATCCGAAAAGAGGAAATCATGGAAAAATCCAAGCGACTCTTTGTTAGAGGAATTATTTCATTGTGGCTTGACTCCAAATGATTTCCATCGAAAAAAAATCGAATTTGAAGCCGTAAGTTTTTCAGAGGCACAAGATTCCGGTCGTCTTCACTACTACTCGATCAAGTTATTATTATAGGAATTCTCTATTATTTAGTGTTTGCTGTCCACGTGCACCAGTTCATAAATAAACAGGCCGAGTGTTCACGAATTTCAAGCCCATCACACATTTGTTTTGTGGTTTTTTTTCCTACTCATATGAGTATCTCTAATTGGATGATATTGGTAAGGAAAAGCTGATTTAGATAATGTATCTACTATTATAATTTAGCCTTAAGAGTCCTCTAATAAGCACTAGATTTCTTTAGATCAGCATGGTCATCAAGAATGAAATTCATGTGCAGATTGATTGGCTAATTATACATACTTCAAATGGCTAGGAAACGGGAAAATTATCAAAAAGTCTTAAAAATATTACAATTGTGCTAGTTTAGTCCTAATTTTTTTTTTTTGGCAATCAATTATAAACCTTTTATATTGTGCCAATTCATTCCACCTAGTCAATTTTAATCGGACAGCATTGACATGAAAAACAATTGTCCTATATGGCACCACTAGTGTTGACATGAAAATTTTTTAATAATATTTGAATATTAATTTGTTTATTTTTCTTTTTTTCCCCTTTTTTTTTTTTCTTCATTCTTCCTCTAACCAATCACCAACTTGGTGACTAACCAGAGGCAAGACTAATGAGGGACCTCGCTAGCCTCAAGCAAGTCTTGCCCAACCCACTATGAGGCTCGGGTCCTCGCCAAAGGCCAAAAGGGTGGCCTTGCCCAGGCCACTCACTAGGCTTGTGAGGCTCACCCTCGCCAGCCATGGGCAAGGTTGTGCCTAGCGAGGGCGAGCTAGGCAAGGCTCTCCTTAGGTCAACCTCATTGGCCCTCACCTCTAGGCAATTATTGAACCCACAATTAGCTAGATGAGTAAGGGAAGAAAAGAGAGAAAAAAAAAAAGGAAAATGAAAAGAATAAACAAATAAATAATTTGAAAAGTATTAAAATATTATTAAAATTTGTCCATATAAACGCTGGTGGTGCCATGTAGGATTAATTGATATCAATGTCAGTGCCGATTGGCCAAAATTAGCCGGATGGATAGAATTAGCATAAATGCAAGGTTTTGGACTCAATTAACACACAAAAAAAGGGGGGGTTTAAGATTGAATTGGCATAAGTATAATAAGTTTAGGACTTCTTTAGCAATTTTCCCACCAAAACACTTCTCTGAGATCGTCTCATCCTTTAAATTTAAATTCATTTTCAATATCTGTTCAAGTAAGATTGTTCATTCCAAACTCTTTTTTAAGAATTATCATTTGTTGGGCTTCAACATCTTTTCCCAAGCCCGCAACGCATGGGTTTTCGGATGGCAATGAGGCAAACATCCACGTCTCGTATACGGGTGAAGTGGGATAAAGATGGATATGGTCAGCCTCGCCTCGTGACCCCACCCTGCCTTGCTCCACAATCTTCGTTTGATGAATTCTCATCCCTTTGTTTTTTTTGATAATTTGCATAAATTCTGGTAGTATATACTTTGAAAAAATTATCAAATCATTCTTCAATTCAGTTATAGATTTTTCAATTTTGCCAATTTAATCCTAAATTTTTGCACAAAATTTCAGTTTTTTCGTCAAAAAGGGCCGACATGATGATCTAATCAATGCCAATTGTCATTTGAGGCACAGCCGACGTTTAAAGTGAACAACTTCAAAGCTCCGTTTATTTCGTAGAAAATAAATTATTTGAAAAATATTTTTCTCAAAATAATCATCCGTATCATTTGGAATAATTAATCAATGAAAAGTTTTATTATTGACGATAATTTATGTCTAAACATTTTTGGGGACGATGAAAGTATTTTGTGTTCATTCATTTTATAAAAAATACAAGCAATTATTTTTAAGAATATAACTTCCAAATTATTCACTTTTCATTACACAAAACAGAGTCCGAGTAAAACAACATCGCTCCGCTTGATATATTAATTTTTCCAGATTTTTTCCCCTTTTATTACTGTTCATTTTCTTTCTCTCCTCCCCCTCTTTCTTTCTTATGGTTCATTTCGTCTCGCTTAAGCTAGAGGGCGCTGTGGTCGAGCTCAAGGGTTTGCATCCTCTACCGAGCGTGTCAATTATAGTACAGATGGCGACCTACCTTGGCAGGGCGCCCGGCCGCAGGCTGGATCTTTCGACCTCCATTTTGGATGTGAGCTGGAGCCGGAGCCCGAGTCCCTACACAACCTGTAACAGTCGGCCAAGAGGTTAACGGCGGCGCTCGATACCTACGCCAGCCAGGTCAAGCCTCGGCTAATCCCTTTGGATCTCAGATCAACATAGACCCCACGCCGACCGAGTCCCCCAAGCCGAGCCTTGGACCTCACGTGTCCCTATTGCCACACCTCCTAAGGATCGTTCCACGATAGAATCAGAAACTTGAGAACTAGGTTTTAAGACACGCAAGTTTAATTTTAAGTTTCAAGTAAAATCGGGAACTTAGAAGTTAGAGCAAGTTTTTGTGGTTTTCTTATTCTATGCCTTCACTCGATTTTATGGTATTCCATATAGTTCAATGATGAGTGTATAATTTAAAACTGCTAATTTGAATTTCTATTTTCAACAATATCAATTATTGACACTTTTATTTTGTTAAAATTTTATAATTTTTCATATGAGTAGTGATCAATAGATTGTAACAAATTGTGATCATTCATTCAATTGAAAGTGCCAGGTGAAATCTAAAAAAATCCTGGAATCTGTGATAGGAGGATAGGTACCAAGTTCCTCAACATGCAAGGCATTTCCAGGTTAAAAAAAATTAGTGAACTTGTTACAAGTAAGTTCCATGAATTTAGATGGAGCCTGAAACTATCCACCTTTTTTGTC
Source organism: Eucalyptus erythrocorys (assembly GCA_014182555.1). Lineage (NCBI taxonomy): Eukaryota > Viridiplantae > Streptophyta > Magnoliopsida > Myrtales > Myrtaceae > Eucalyptus > Eucalyptus erythrocorys. Next base: position 21,566,510 of record CM024605.1, on the reverse strand, counting down.
AACAACGACGAGGGGCAATTACGAGCTTCGTTGCACTTGAGATGGCCGATTATTGGTGTATGAGCAAGCTGCAGACATGGCTCCAACGCTTTGGGAAGATGAATAGTAACAAAAAAAGAGAAAAAAAAAAAAGAAAAAAAGCAGACAATATAGAAAAGTATGCAAAATAACGTAGTTTTAGTCGAGTTCTTGTACATTGACGCTAATCATGCTACATAAAATGCTCGACTAATTTGACCACCATAATAACGATTCTGTCAAAATTGGTCAGAAGAATTATATTGAAATTTCATTTAAAAAGTTTAGGACTGAATTAGTACTAATGCAATAGGTTCATGACTTTTTTGGTACTTTTCCCCATATATAGAGAAAGGAGGAGCTCAAAAGTAGATCCAAATCTCATTTTTTACTCAAAAAATCATTTTAAAGAATTAAGGGTAAAAGAAACAGTAATTATATATGCACTTAAAAGGGTGTTCGGTTGACTATTGTTTCGCCATGCCCAAATATAACAGAGGTTTCGCAATCAAAATTATAAATATTGTGTTCTGAAAAATATGACAAAAGAGGTGAACTTTAATTGTGAACATTGATATATAATATAGATTTAAGATGTTCATTAGTGAATACCACTTCGGTTCCAATATGTTAGACCGCAAGCTGAAAGCTAATATTATAAGTTATCTCAAATAAACGTTCATGTTTTCATTTGCTTATCTCACAAAGCCACTTGCGAGAATAGCTATTTCTTCCTACTATATATAATAGCCATTTCGTTGTTTGGTTTTTAAAAATAGCCATTTGACCAGAATAGCTATTATAAATAGTAGGAATAGTCATTCCACGTGACTAAGAATAGCTTTGATTTTGGGAAAATGACAGAGACGGTCTTTGAATTTTCACACAATGTGCAATTAGGTCTCTAAAATTTTTAATTTATTTAATATAATCCCTGAACTTTTGGTACATATTTAATATAGTCCATAAGCTGTAAGAAAATGTTTAATGTAATCCCTGATCTTGAATTAATGAAATGACCACATTGAATTTTTTCGCACAGTTCCGGAACTATATTGAATATGTACTATAAGTTCAAGAATTACATTAAACAAATTATAAGTTTAGTGACCACATTGTACACTGGGCGAAAATTCAAGGATCAAACTAAACAAATTAAAAATATATAGATCAAATTGCACAATAAAACAAAGTTCATGGACTGTTTATGTCATTATCTCTTTGATTTTCTATTTCACAAGAACCTTGAAATAACTATAACTAGATAAAACTTACAGCCACTTTAAACTAAAATTATTTAACTAATAGAATTTAAATTATCAAATTAATATAACTTATATTCTAAATTTAGTTTGTAATTCTAAAGTAATCAATTATAATAATAATTCTCAAAATTTAGTTTGCGATAATTGTTATTACTTATTGTGTAATATTTAAACAATATCATTATTGATTATAGTTTCAAAATTTGATAACCCTAAGAGTTTCAAATTATCATTTATAGTCATGGTGAATGGGAAGTGATAATAATGTTTATAGTGTAAAATTCTTGAAATACGATAAATAATAAGAAGATGACACAAGAAGTGTCATGACTTTCCTAAATTGCTCACTTTGGAACAACTAAAACTTTTCGAATGATTACTTGAATATCATTTGGTAAAATATAAACGATCACTTGAATATCACTTCAGTACTATTAACGATTCAAGCGATTAGAAAATCTGATATGACATTATTTAAAAATTAAGGATCCGACACGACTTGGCTCCAAAATAAAGTCAGCAAAATAAGAGCTAAACAACGTGGTCTATCATATACATGTTTGCCCCCAGTTGTCCTCACTTATTGGGCAATTTACACCACAACATCCAAACCGAAAGAAAAGCCAATTTTTCCCTAATCCTTCTCTCTCTCCCCTTCATCTTCAGTCACCTTTGGCCTCTATCCCGGGCCCCATAGCGTGGGCACCGTTGAAAACTCCCGACCTTGTGCCATTGGTCCCGAGCGTCACCCATCAGCCAGCCCACGATTTGTGTCCTTGTCTCTCTCCCCCAGGATCGCAACCACTGCAAATGCGCAAAACCAAATCGAAGGTTGCCCGTGGCTAGTAAATCTGGATCTGGGCCCGGCGACGTCGAACCTCACATCTCAAGCCAAGGTCCGACGCGCGATGGACGAGGACAGAGGGTAAGGCTTGTTGGCTTGGGGATCGATGCTCAAGGCTACGTCTGGTGGCTCGGCGCCGAGCTTGCGACAACAGCGTGAGCGGCGACGAGGCATGGAACTGTAGCGTTCGAAATGCTAGGCTGGAGATTCATGACCTTTAATTTCTCTACTTGCGACTAAGTCAACACCATTCAACTCTTGCTCTGTCAAATTTCATGGAGTCGGTGTCCTTCGAGCACGATCAGAATTACCTTTGTTGCTGTAGATGATATGTGAGCCCCTCCTCTCACTCCTGCTCAGTGCTCACGTCACGAACTTTACCAAGAAATTGAAACTGAGCTCCTCATTGGGAGTCGAACGAATTAAAGCAAAGGTTACATTTTTTCCGAATCGGTTTAGCCTAAATTCCTCACACAAGTCCATGTTGGATTTCAATTTTTTTCTAAAGAGCTAAGGACTTATAAATTCATTAAAAGAGTCATGCAAGACTCTTTTGTTGAAATATGCCATCGGATTGAATAAAGTGGTCATTTTCAACCGTGTTGGCAATTATGTGATTTTTCAAAAAATTTGGCACTAAAATAGACTTCATAGGATTGTTATGGTACTTATAGTATCATTTTCCAGATGAATAATTATTGTGGCAACTTTCCAAGAATCTGGCTTTCATTATCCCATGGATTTAAACTGACAAAAACTGTTTTGGATATTCGGACGGTATCCCTTTCTCGTGCAATTATAGTGAATCACATAAAAAACTTTATCCCCAAACATTGAATAAATAGATATGCTAAGGGGTTCGCTGGGCTTTGACTCTTTCTTAGTAATTATCTGAAGTGATTAGGTTTATACTCCATGTCCTTAAATGACGATAAAGGTGATGCTTGATTAGTGAACCCCAACGTGGATCAATAGTGGGTCGAAATATGTAAGGACAAAATCTTATGATCAAATTATTTCTTTGGTGGAAATTGCCATTGAGGTTAACCTGCGACAAGAGAGACCACATGTGAAGGCTGGCTTTGTGGCATAGTAATGTGGTCTTGAGTTGGTTAGTAATGGTGGTTGTGTACATAGCTACAGGTTGATCGCCGTGAACTTGATATATGTTTGTGCAAAATGATGCTTGATTAAATGAGAGGATTGCTTGACATTGAATCTCACGTGTGGGGATTAGAGAAAGTCCATCATCAAAGATTGGTATGTTGTTGACTGGTTAATATTTATTTATTGATCCATAATTTATTAACTTAAGTTTGAGTGAAGTCTAACTGAATATATCAAAGGGCTTGAACTTAATCTCTCCCGGTGATCTCTTAAAAGCATTGACATCGGTTTTTGCAATCCATCCCAACAATAATGTACGTGTTGTACCTATTTCATAATTATAAGTACCGCAACTAAATTATATCCAAACAAAGTACAATTGTCACTCTTTAACCATTTTTCCGCCCTTTCTAACTAGTTATTATTTGCTTTATTTTTATTTCTTTTTATACTTTCAACGTGCATTGAAACAAAAATTTCATAATAAAGAAAAATATTTCGAGGAAATCAATTTTTAGAAAGATTATTTTCCCATTTTGAGGTTAGAGAAATTCATTTTCCTAACCTTGAGCTTGCATTTTATTTATTTTTTGTTTTCTTACCTTAAATGGTTTTCCATTGATCGATCATTTTTAGCATATCAAACACATGAAAGTCTAGTTTGCAAAAAATTCTTTCATTCAAATAAACATACTATTAATTTTGAGTATTCTCATATTGTTAGATTTGACTTCTTTGTATGACTTTAGTGCTTGATTGAAATCTTTCTTGTATAGCATAAGTTCAATCGTAAATTTCTCCCAATCCGCTTAGTTCCGCCATTTCATGTTGTCATAATTCTTTTTCCGATTTTCGTGTTCACTTTTTGTTAGGTTGACATCGCCTTAAAAGAAGGCCATTGTAACCGAAGATGAAAATATGTTCTCTTAAAACCCATAAAGGTCCAATCTGATTGAACTTTAATTTTTTAAACCCACTTTCACCGGGTCCTTTAAATGTTTAAACTTCCCACATGGACTCTGAATCTAAAGAGTTGAGTCGAATAATGGATTTAAAACCCATTTTGACACCTCTACATGGAGGAACTCAATGAACAGATTACTAGCCGTTGCATATATTTAAATTTCTATTTCAAGAGGAGTATGGATATTTGTACAAACACAAGGAGCCTATGAAGAGGGGAGCCAAATACCCTAATTTGGTTATTCCATTAATGGATGATTAATAGTCGCTCCAAAGTCCCAAGTAGATGCTTCATAATGTGAAGAGGACTCTCCATTGGCGTGAAAACTGAAAAGGTCCTTCACTTTATTCCATCATAAATAGAACGACTCTTCCTAGGCAGTTTTCCCTGTTAATCCACTTCTCCTTCAAGCACTGTCCTAGTTATCAGAATATTAAAAGATAGGGAAAAAAAACAGAAGATCAATGAGAGCTGCCATTCTAAGTACAGTATTCTATGCAGACTATGTTGTAGTGCTAAAACTCCTACTAGTATCTGCTCGTTCCTAATTTTTCTAGATTCTATTGCAATTCCTGCGGTGTCATTGTGGTCAAGTTATTTCATTTCGCCAACTACAAAGCTCGTGTCTAGCGTTGCGATGTTTCAAACTAATAGTGTCGGCATCCGTATGATGTTCGAGCCACTCCACGTTCTTTTCTCCAAATGTTCGTATCAAATTCCGATGATTTTCTCGTGTCGTTTTCACCCACCAACCAGCCAATCCCCTTTCTCGATCCATCTGAATGTGGATAATAATGATGATGATGATGTAACAAGTGGAGACTTTTTGAGATGGAGCCATGCGGTCCTGTGGCTTTCTTTCTGCTGGGTAATACAAGTTGCCGAGAGGAGGAAAGGAACAAGAAAGAGAGGAAGGAAAGGGAGGACATTAGCTGGATCCAAAGTTATTCTCTGCTCTCGAGGTGACCCGAGAACCATCAATAATGCGCCTCGCAAAAAGGAGGGACGGAAGATAAATAAATGGGGCTAGTGGGAAACGGAGAATGTGCCAAATAGGGATTTCTTTCATTATTATTTCTGCAACTCTCGTGCAAAGTGTCGTAATTTTGAAGGATGGTTGCCACGAGCAAAGACAAAGAGATCGGCCCCCACGAAAACTGTGGCGGAGCCTCCCAAAATTGTCCAAAAGGAATCTCCACGGTGGAGTTGCAGATGATGAAAGCGATTGCGTTATGGCATTGTCAGATCCTTTCACTAGTCAGCAGCAGCATCCGCCGTGCAGCGCATGGCACTTGGAAGCTTCTCCCGTATTGGGGCCTACTTCCTTGACATTCGTCTCGTTTTAGCCTCTGATGATACATGGGAATGGATAGGTCGATTCGTGCCGTCGCCGTCAGACATCGTCGTCCTGGGTCAATGCATTTATGGAGTACTAGGCTGTCTTGTAGCTCAAGGTGGGGAAGGCACTGTGGAGATGCTCCTCCCCCGAAGTTAAGTGCATGCGGACTCATCAACAGCTAAGAAGGCTGTACCAATGCCCGGGAAAAGTGAATTCACGGGAAAGGTCTCGAAGTTCGCTTTCCTACCATATCCTAGGTTAATAAGTGCCCCGAGCCATTAGGCGTTCTCCCTTGTATCGCCCTCCATCTCTTGAAAAGTCTTTGCAAAACTTAAATTTGTCCGCGTTATGAGATCGAACGTGTTTACTTTTCGCTGTTTGCGCCCGAGACATTATCACAATATCTCCTTTACGACCATTCCATTCGACCTCCCTTTGGTGTTAAGATTTTGGATGTTTTTCGCCCGTTGACTGGCAGCTTAGTATTTTGTAATAAACAATCCATTGCATGTTCAATTTTGACTAGGGGTGATCGGTTTCCGAGTAGTCCAATTTTTGCCTAGGAATTAGGAATTGGACTAAACCGGTCCAATTCCCAGGTGAGTAAAATTTCCTTTAAGATCAATTGCATTGAAGTCTGAAAAGTGGCCCTTTCCTAGAAAGCCTAGGGGAAAATTTTCTGTTACCTGTCCTCAAAGACCCAATATCGATCAATATCGACACTTTTATCAACAACTACCTCTTCCACTCCATCTTATATAAACAAAAACCTCTATAAAATCATTCAAACTTGTCCTCTTAAGTTAAGAAATGATTCGGAAGTACATAGTGGAGGGCTTCATGCACTTCTCAAAATGTGAAGGAATAAAGGGTTAAGCTTAGTTATTTTATAGACTTGTGATGAAATTAGAAAAAAAATAATAATCAATCCTATCCCAATGGGTAGTTTCATTGCTAAAATTGAGAACCATACCAAAATTTACTGAACTGGGAACTACTTAGAATCAATTGATTCAATCTAGTCCAAGCATTCTTGTTCTAGATAGTTTCTTTTACTCACCCCTAATTTTAATGCAGCATCGTATTCAAAAATCACCACAACCATTTCTCACGTGGGGGAATCTCCTCTATTAACCCACCAAGGGTTTCAAAAATTCATCCCCTCGCATTTCCCGTTCTTTATCTAATAATTTTCTGAGCCTTTGAAATGAACGGTGCACGCCCAACTTCATCTACCTAGAGGGGGATATTATTGCCGCCTGCTCCATCACATAAAGACAAATTAAGTACTGGCCATCATAGGAAAAAGGGATGAGAGCCACCGAAAGATTCAAGGGGGGTTGACCCGAAGCTTGGACACCTTCGACGGTGGCTCAAGTTCGCACCATCGGGCTCCATCGCTGTCGCTTTAATGAATCATCGGCCTTACTTATGGTTGTCAAGTAATGCTCAACTTATTAAGACCGATTTACAAAGTTGATTGATCAAGTGACGTATTAGACTAGCGAGCAGCAAGCTCTTAAACTAATCGGTCATATGCAAGAACCAATTATAACCGGCGTATCGGTGTAGCATCTTTGTTAGCAATATAATTAGCCTAAAGTCTACCCTAATTGATCTGGAACTAAACACCGCCGTAGCCATCCATGAGCCACTTGCCTTGCTCGCCTTTGTCGTCTTCTTCTTCTCACCACCAACCCACTTACACACACGTGCCAACCAGAAAGACGTAAAACGAGGGGAGAAAAAACCAAAATAAAATTCATTGGGGACCCGTCGGGAATCATCGTGGAAACTAACATATATGCCTAATAAAAAGAAATGGAAAATAACAATTTTTGGATATGAAATCATGACCACTTTTTCGCATATGAAAAAGTAGTATGGAGTCCAGCCTAGTCAGCAATACTATGTGAAAAGAAATATTTTTGACATTACCATGAATCAACTATAGTACTTACGTTCGATCTACTATAAAGCCAGAAAAAATTAAGTCGTCACTCTTTCAAACTAGGAAGGACTTGTTAGTGTCATGTTGCAATCACACTCGCCATTGCTTGTCCTTTTTGGAGACTTTTCAGATTGGATGAGCAGATAATTCCTCTTCTCTCACTTCATTGCAACTCGGAGTTACATTTTTTTTCCAATGTAGCCGTGACATGACGTGTTGTAAAATAAGTGACCAGAATAAGATATTTCGATATCATAGCACATTAAAGTTAGGCGGATGAAATATTATGACGTGTTATGGCCAAGCAATGCTCGTAAAATTGTAGTTATTACACCAGAGTTATCTAATAAGTAAAAGGAGATCACACATATATAAGGCGAATAGAAAATTGAATATGAAGTGGAAATTGATGTTGATTCCAAGTTGGAAAAACCTAATCTAATAAAATAAAATAATAAATAAACCGGTAGATTAATCATGTGTAATTATTTAATGATATGAAGCGTGTTGGTGACATTTCGATTTTTGCATTGCTTTGTCGTTAACTTTAGTTTATCTTCAAGGGCAATATCTTGAATTCGAAGCCATTAACGTACGCAGCAAGTCAAGCTTTTTGTTTGGTTCACTTCCCATTTACAATTTATAATAATTATATTTAGAAACCTAAGAACACTAAATTATGTTTGGTTCACTTCCCATTTATAATATTTTGTTCGTTACCCATTTACCATTTTGTTTAATTATATTTAGAAACCTTAGAATACTAAAATATGTATGAAGGATAGAAAAAATTAAAATTTGCCCAAAGGGTCTTATCTTCTCTTCCCCATTATCACATCTTCTGATTTTCAGGAGCAGCTCTACAATCAATTGAACATTCAGCCAAAAAATAAAAGTGGAAACTCACTAATATATATTTACACCTTCCAAAACCTACAGATATTTTCAAAAATGCCCCTACTCGGGGATCGCACTCAACATCGCCTTCCTCCTCCCACCCCGACCGCCCCTCCTGCCGCCGCCGCCGCCGCCGCCGCCGCCGGCTGCAGCCGCCACGGCATCCCTACAGCTATTCGTCTCCTCGTCGGAGAACCACGCCGGCGACACCGACTTCCGGCGGCACCCGCATTTGTCGCCGCCGCTCCTCATGAGGGCGGAGCTGGCCTTGACGGCGAGCGCGGCCATCTCCTCCGCCTGCAGGGGCCGCTTCAGGCGGCTGAGGGGCAGGGCGAAGTAGAGGCGGCCGGGGAGGAGCTCGTCGTCGGCGTCGACGGCGGAGACGACGTCGTCGAAGTCCATCTCGTCGGAGTTGCAGATGAAGCAGTCCCGGTTCTTCTGGAGGACGTAGGAGGCCTTGACCGGGTACGAGAACTCCTGGAGCCGCCCGTCCATGAGGATGAGCTTGGCCGTCGCGACGGTGGTGGATTCGCAGGAACTGCAGATGCCCATTGACGGTTCACGTCTCCTCTCGAGCCTCGCGGGGTCAAATGGGCGACGGAGAGAGACAGACAGACAGACAGAGAGAGCAAGCTCTGCGAATGAGCTGTTGTGGAGAGAGACGGAGAGAGAAGGTAGGGGATGGAGGGAAGGTGGAGGGGCTGGAGAATGTATAAATAGGGGAGATATTGGGACAGGGACGCCACGTCGGATCCCTTTTTTTGACCGATTGTTTTGACAATTAATGCTTCTTCTGGGGAAGATTTGTGACGATCTGCGCGAAGGGCAAGCCAGGCTGGGAGCGATGGATGACAGGGTGTAATGTGTGTGACCCCCTCCTTCCTTCGAACACTCATGAGTAATGATGCCTCTCTCTCTCTCTCTCTCTCTATCCCTCTCTAAAAGTTACATAAGGAGGCGTTTTATTAGGGAGTGGGAACCACCTCTAAAACCTAATTATAAGACCGACTTGTTCTATCTTTACTTAAACGTGCCATTTTACTGTGAGCATACCGAATCAGACCTCCCTAAAATCTTTTTGGAGAATAACTTATGACCACATCACTAATCAGGGGTCAACCTCTACATGGACCGCCATCGTACATTTGCAGAAAAATTGCTAAAGGTTGACCCTTTTTTAGTAAATATAGAGAGACACTTGACGGAGAAGAATTTTTATTAATCCCTCGTAGTAAAACAATGCACAAGTGTGATCATATTACGCAACTACAGAGGTGAGGCAATTGATTGAATTCATCAATATCTCACTAACACGTCGCATGAAATGCATATTACCTAATATATGTTCTCATTGAAATATAATTAAAAAGTATCATCTAATGACAACAAATTGACTATGGGTTAATGATTTTGACACATTTCGACTTAGGAAAACCTAGGAAGAAGGACTAACAAGTTAAAAGCCATGGAATTGATTAATCACTTAAGGGTTTTGAAATATTGGAAGTGCGTGCTTATACATTTCTCACATGTTACACGAAATGAACTACGATGCATATGACTAGGTTCACCATACATACACCCCACATTGCTTTTTGGGGATCATTAGTCCATGATTACAAGATTCATGCACGGACAATGGGCATCAACCTTCGATTACTTTTGCGTTTAAATGCCTCGGGTCCTTTTCTCTTTTATGCCTTTTGGTCCGATTTATAAATGCCGGTTTCCAAAAAGGAACTCGTGACTTTAATCAAGGCGAAACAGAAATGTAAAAGAATTAGAATAAAAAATCTAGAGAGAGAGAGAGAGAAAGAGAGCTAGTGAGACTGCATTTATATGGAGGATACCTAATACCCAACTTTAGATCGAATAATTGCATCTTCCAAATCTCGGCAAACTGTGCAAAAGTGCTCCCCAAAAAGCGAACCCCCAAGCGCGACCACGAAAGCGACGGATCCAAAGTTGGGTTCAGCCGCAAGTGGGTGTTGTGCTTTAGTGGGATTGAACTAAGCTTCTTTTTTCTGTGTGTTTGATTCCCACGCAAAGTGCTCGAGTTCGACGAACGGGTGGCGTGTCCGAAAGGTAGCCGAGGTAGGACGACGTGGACGATGGCTACGAACCTTTGTACGTCGACAGTAGGGAACGTGGCGAAATTTGGAGAGGAGTAAGCAACCATGCGAGGGCGAATCGAGGGGACACGTGGGCGACGACGAGTCCTCGGGAGTCGCAAGGCCAACAGGCCAACAGCCCGACAGCCGATGATCTGGTTCTGCCGAGTTCATGTGGCTCCATCACGCTCTTGTATTCATAGTCGTACCAAAGACGAATACATTAATAGTATGATGTACCTCCACGTTGCGGCTTGCTCCATTATTTGGTGAATCGATTTGATGTACTTATATGTCAAAGTTATAATGTATTACCGGTTTACTATTGTTCGATGATCGCTTCGCCCACTTACTTTGTTATTCAAAGGTTTTAACCTTCAATTTGCTCGTTCTTGGGTGTCTATTCATTATATGTGGACTTGACAAGGGATTCAAAATCTCTATTGACTAATTTGTTGGCCAGCAATTCGATTTGGGCGTCTCCATACAATATATTATATAATTTTTGGCTCATCGACTAAATTTGGCGGGCATCAAAACTCTAATATGTAACATTAAATGTGATATAAGGTATAGTTAGTAACGTGATATTTCGATGTTTATTCTTATCGTCTACTCCCATCCCATCTCACTAATTTGGTCTAATGTCATTTGTAGCCCTAGGAACCGTAGTCTGTACTTGTTATGAGCCAATGCATGTGTGTTTGGCTAGTGGCATGCCATTAGTTAAACAACATCGTGTCCTCCTCTTGCAAGACAAACCCTGTATCCTCATTTTTTAATCTATTCGGCAAACTTATTCCATTAGTATTCTGAAAGTTTTGCAGACCTTTTCAATATTCAGTTGCTTGTTTAATAATTAATTAATCAAGGGAATCGCTGCCCTTGTACCCAGGCTGCCCAACACTTGCTGCGAAACTTCCCCAGTTGGGTCCTTCACCCCTACAGATCACAAGTGAAAATTTCAACCAAGTTGGTCCAACATCTTAATCTTTAAGTTAAGGACAAGAAAGATCTAGCTTTAGACCTTTTTCTGAATATATTCTATTATTATGCGGTGTGGACCCTATATTCATCTGTGCACGCATTTTAAGAAAACTCATCACTACTGAAGCCTACCTTTTTCTGTGGTTACTCAGAGACTAATTTTGGTTTTGGACCTAGATTGACTTGAGTAATATTATCACAGCTATCTATTGCTCTATTTGCTTTGTGCTCAATAAATCGATAAACTTAAAACGGTTAAAAAACTCATCAATGTACTTGCGGAGATTCCTTAAAACTTACTGCTAAGTGTAAGCGGTCAATTCTACACGCGAAACTAGAAACAAGACAGAATATCGAGAGAGTGCCCTACAGCACAAACCCTTAAATTATGCCGCCGGTATCACATAACTCTTAGATGGTTGGAAGGATTTTATGTATCTGCTTTTAGCGTCATTGATTTCAGTGGGGAAGGGCCAACCGTAACGTGAGTAGTTAGTATATATATATATATATATAATTGAACAAAAAAATCACGCTTCAATCTTTGGCTACTTTCTAAGTACGCAGGTCTGTATCCGCGGGCTATTTTTATTCATACACGGTGGTACGTAAACTCTGGCCATAAATCAATGAGTCTATGCTCTACATACATCAGATTGCCGACCATAGCTTCCCAGCACCAAGTGGCTTGAAAATTGTTTCAATTCCAAGACGTGGAGACCGAGACACAATGCCTAAATAAGAACACAACTCGAGACGAAAACAAAACATAAGATATAATGCGAATTTTTTGGAAGGACTCAAGATAATTTTTCTTGGTATTATTTGGCGGCATGGTGGGACAAGGCCAGATATCCACGTCACACTAGAAAGATAAAAGAATTCCCAACTGTGAGGGAAATGGGAAGGTCACGTCACCTTGCATTTTGACGATTAATATATTCATTTTCGCGTCTGAAAGTGCATTTTTGTAGATAATATTAATTGTATATGCATGAAATTTGACATTTCTTGCGTATAATTGCCCTTGCCCCCGATTGATTGGAGAGCTTGAAATTGAAGAAGCGAAAGACTACTGGCAACTGAGACGCTGAGCCCACCACCGACCGGCAAAGTTTCGGATACAATCTAGTCACGCTTATGTATGGACTGTGCTGTCGGGACAGGCTAAGAAAAAATATTGTATATTTTTTTTGTTTGGCTGAGAAATAGTACCTTAAAATTATGACAATCAATCTTTAGTGTCCCATCCATTATCAACGAAATGGTATTTATTTTATTTTTTTGAAAAAAAAAAAGAAAAAAAAGAGGACGGATAGTGGAAATAGAGTTGGTTCTTATCACTCCCATGAAAGTTCCTAATTTGGACCTCCGATCATTGCATTTGACCGGCTGCGCTAATTCATATGCCGTACACCATAGTGAATAAATACAAGTTGGTTACTCTAAAAAAATCAACTTTTAATTATTGTCAATATGTGATAAACTTAATCAATGAGAGAAGAGTTTAATCATTTACAAGAACTTGAAGAATAGAAAACTTGAAAAAAATTGACAAAAAAGCGAAGCTGATAATATCAGATGCAACTGTCAAAAAAGTAACCATCAATGTAGTAGAGTCAATGAAACCATCAATGTAATCATCCAATGACCATTTTAGCCTCTATTTATAACCTCTGTTAGTCATCGACGATTGTAGACATTAGATAATTACATCATACTTTTCGGAAACCCCTTAGCAAAACAAACAAACATGTTATCTTTCATGTCCTGCACAATAGTTATAGTTTATAGACTTGTGTCGCCAATTAAATCTTGGTGGGTTTCTTAGCTATAATTTTCAAATTCGCGTCATCAGTTAGATCTTGGCGTAAATCTTTGTTGTATATCATCCGTGCCTCATCTTCGATCTTTACATTCTCATGCTTTGTCATCAATTAAATTCCAGTATTGTTTGAGTATGTTTGGTTTTGTTTAAAAGTGATTAAATTCTCAAACTTTGTCGTTGATTAAATTTTTGCACAATTTGTGTATGTTCAACTCCGTTTGAGATGAAACTATTGATTCTCTTAGTTGCCTATGATATTTATGTTCGGAATCACCGTAGAACTTGTCTCCTCCAATAAAATTGAAGAATGACTTTCAGTGAAAAATATTTTGTAGAAAAGTCAAATTTTAATAAAACATCTTTTTAGCATGCTTGATAGAACCAATGTGGTCGATTTGAAGAAGTATTATCTAGAGAATAATGAATCATCTAAAGGCTAAGCATGTTGCAAGCAACAACCCTGATGATACGACTACCCAATCCAAGAACTCAACCACTCTAGCAATAGAGCCAAGTCAAGGGGGCAACATCAAAGAAGTAACCGTCAATGTAGTGGAATAAAACAACTGTTAAAATAGTGGATTGAAGAAACCATCGAGGTAAGTCAATTAATGAAATACAAAAGAAGAGGATAGTCGAGTCGATGAAATCATCAAGGGATTGGAGTTAATATAACTATCAACGTAATCATTTGTCAAATATATGTGACCTATTTGTAATTTCCATTGGTAACTGTCAATTGTAGAATTTAAATAACCACATCATACTCTTTGGAGACCTTCACCCCTAGCATGTGAGTGTGCACACAATAAAATAAAATAAAAAACATTTTATTTTACTATTTGTTTATTTCCTACACAATAGTTATAGTTTTTAGACTTTTACATTTGGTTCCATTTGAAGAGATTACGTCCCCTGACTTTGCCATGAATTAAATTCCAATATAGTTTAAGTACATTCAATTCCATTTGAAGTGAAATTACTCTCTCTTATCTACATGTAGTATTTTCTATTTAAAATTAGCATAAAACCTATCTCCTTCAATAAAATTAAAGAATGACTTTTGGTGAAAGATATTTTGCCGTAAAGTTAGATCCCGACGAAACACGAGTTAAGTATAGCCTTGAGTTTGACTAATCCTAATTAATTAACATTTACAATAAAAAAATCGATATAAATCATTCACGAGATCAGGTATAACCCAAAACCAACTCAAGCTAAAAAATTTGACTCCCCCTCCCCCAAAATCCCCGGGCGCAGGGGCCCCCAAAAGCCATTCATGCTGCATTTTATAAGGGAGTGGAGATCGCTACAAAATCCTAATTAAAAAACCGGCTTATCTTATCTAATTTAATTTTACTTGAACGAGTTATTTCAATATGAGCATATCGAGTCAAATCACATTCTTTAACAACAAAAGTGAAGAGATTGGTGGAATTTGCCAACATCTCACTATCACATCGCAAGGAATGAATATTCATTATATATTATCATTGATAAATGTAAGTTTACATACCTTCTAGCAAATCTTGCTCGAGGAAGACGAAATGATGACGTGTCTAAAACCTAGTCCCAATAAGATGAAGTGTAGATTAACTTTAATATGCCAACTTTCCCGAACATTCAATGCTCACCAGCATTATTATCGGAATAATTGAAGGAGGAAGGAGGAAATAGGACATGTGGCGAATGCGCAAAGGAGTAAACAGCCATACAAAATTGACGCGGAGCGACACGTGGACAAGGAGAGGCCTCGGGAAGTATCAGACCAACAGCTCCGACAGCAGATGCCGTGGCTCCACTGTGTCCATACGACGCCATGCTCTTACTACATTCATTTTCATATTCCGGGGACGATGCAACTTCGAATAAATTGATTAGAAGATAGCGGTGAAGAAATTGAGAATGAATGACATACCCAAAAAAAAGCGAATATGTTTGATGAACTATATTAACTTACATAGTGTTTACTAATTCATTGATGATCAATGATCACTCCCCTCGCACACCTCATTATTTTTGTCTTTTTCTTCATCCATGCGTTTTTGGGTGTTTATTCATTATATATAGAATTGACAAGTATGTTGGTGAGCACTTTGATTCGGATATATACATCTACCATGTAGTATGATCTTACACTCGTTGATTAAATTTGACAAGTCTCGAATTCTTATATATGGCACTTGGTGTAAGATAAATTGTAGTTAGCGACATAATATCCCGATGTAATCTTTGTCGCTTACCGCATCAATCTAACTTATAATATGATGTTAGTTACTTGGGAACTTAAGAACAGCCATTGGAATGTGAGCCAGGATGTACTTAGTGATATGATGCTTAGATGCCATCCTTATCGCCTCCCCTTTCAACCCTAATTTATAGTCTAATATTACTTGTAACCCCAGGAACACTGTATTTTTTTAAAAAGCAACGTATGTGAGTTGGCCTAGGGGCATGGAATTACTTAATAAAGCGACATTTTTGTCTTCCTCTCGGAGGACAACCGCTGCATCCTCACTTCGACCCATTCGGCAAACTTATTCCTTTCTTAGACTGAAAGTTTTGCGGGCCTGTCTTTTGTCAACCCACTCTAATCTTTATCCGGTGTGCTTGATTAGCAATTAATTAATCAAGGGATTTGGTGTTCTTGCACCCACCCTCCCCAACACTTGCTGCGAAGCTTCACCAGTTGGGTCCTCCCCTCCAACAGATAGATCTAGCTTTAGACTTTTAAAATTTATTTTATTATCCCCTCTTACCTCCCATTTCTGTACTTTTTACCATCTTCCGTCTCTCTCCATTTTTATGTGGTGTGGACCCTTTTATCTTTTCATACGTTTTGAGTAAACCCATTACTAATGAAGCCTACCTTTATCTGTGGTTACTCTAATCCTAATTTGGTTTTTGGACTTATATCTACGAGTGATATTATAACAACAATACATTAGTCTATTTAATTTTTGCTAGATAAATCATTTTTCGTGAAGAACTCAAATGGTTAGGAAACATATCAACAATGTACTTGTAGAGATTTTTTATCCCTTTTGCTCGAGTGTTGCCGATCGCTTATACATGCAAAATAGGATTTTTGGACATAATCATCTTGATGAGTGTTTTGTCGGAATTTCTCCCACAATAAAATATTTTTCACCAAAAGTCATTCTTTGATTTTTTTTATTCAAAGAAGACAAGTCGTACGCCAACTCTTGATAGGAAATATCGTAGGTAATAATGAAATCAACAACTTTACTTCAAAACAAACCGTGCCAAAATTTAATTGATGATAGGGCCTGGAAAATATGAACTCTACAACGGAACCAAACATGAATAAACTATGCCGGGATTTAACCAAAGATAAATCTTGAGAATGCAAAGATGCTACACCGAAATTTAATTGACGACATAGATCTAGGAACTGCAACTAAGAAATGTCGGAATTTAATTAATGATGCAAGTTTGAAAGATAAAAGTGGAGTGCACAAAAGTAAAGATAACTGAAAGAAAATAGATCTATTTGAATTGTGTGCGAGGTTTCCCATAGATGATCAGTGGTATTTATAGTAGTTGTGCCATAATTGCTCTTGAGTGGTTTTTCACCGGTTGTATTCATGTTCCTCCATCTTCAAAAGTTTTGTGCCCATACTCTCACAATACCATGATCTTTTTCTTGACCCTGTTGTTCCTTTGAAAATGTGTGCTATTGCTCCGTGACCTCAGTCACTTTGGTTTCTTCAATAGCTTTCCTCCTTGTAACTGCAACTAGATACTCACTATCCGTCTAACTTTCTCTCGATGCCTCATTAATCAATATTTGTGTTGACCATCGTTGCCATAAGTCATTGTATCATATACCGACAATTAATCAGCATTGATCATTGTTGTGTGTCATCAACATTGGGTCACGTGCTTGATATTATTCACACTATAGTCATGTGCTTATCCATATCGATAATTTGATCACTTTTTGGTGCAAACTACAAGATAACCGGAAGAGATGAAATATTGAGAGAGAGCACCACAGTACAAACCCTTAATTGATGTTGCCGGTACCATGTGACTCTAAAACTGCCAGAATACTTGTCGATCATCTACTTATAGGACATATACGACAAAGAAATACACTTTTGCTTCGTTATTTTTGTTTGCTGAAACTTTATACAATTGAACAAAAAATCTTACTCCAATCTTTGACTGCATTATAAATATGCAAGTCTCTATTCACAGGCTATTTGTGCTCATACATTGTGAAACGTAAACTCTGACCATAAATCAGTGAGTTTATGCTCTACATTCATCAGATTGCTTGACCATACCTTCCCAGCACCAAGTGGCTTTGAACATTGTTTCGATTCCAAGAGATGAGACCAAGACGGAAAAAAAAATCAAAACCATGCAAGTTTTGATAATTGACTCCCATCTAATTCCAAACAAGGACTCGACATTTTCCTAGATTTTTTTTGGTGATATAATAAAAAATAATTCCCAACCTTCGGGGAAATGGGAAGGCCACCCCATCCTGTAGTTTGACGATTATTATATTTATTTTCACGGCTAAACGTGCATGTATTTTTTTTTTTTATTTTCTTTGACATTTCAAGCATATAATTGCCCCAATTGATTGGAGAGCTTGAAATTGAAGCAAGAAACTGCTGGCAACTGAGACGGTGAAACCCACCAACCGGACTGTACTGTTGGGACAGGCTAAGGATGAATATCCTTAATTTTTTTTTTTCGTTTGGCTGAGAAATAATACCTTAAATTATTACAATCAATCTTTAGTGTCCCATCCAACATCAACAAAATTGGTATTTATTTTAGGGAAAAAGTCACGAAAAACCTCAAATTTTGTCTAAAGTGATACATTTATCCAAAACTTTTTTTTTATGACATGAAAAACCCCAAATTTTGCTAACCATAATACATTTACCCCACCATGGGCATTTTCGTCTTATATTTTCTATTTTTCCTTTTCCTTTCCTTTTTTTTTTTTCCTTTTTTCTTCTTTGAGTGAGGGCGGCCCTCGCCGGCATTGGGTGAGGGAAGCCCTCAGCTGGGTCGAGCGAGGGCCTCCATCACCAGATTTGGTGAGGATACCCCTCGCCCAACGCTAGTGAGGGCCTGGTGAAGGCCACCCTCGCTTGACGCAGGCGAGGGCGGCCCTCGTCTAAGTTCGGCAAGGGGTGCGCTTGTTAGGCCCTCACCAGTGTCGGGTGAGGGCCATCCTTACCCTCGCCAAGCCCTCACCAGACATCGGGCGAGAGAGGCCCTTGCCTGACACCAGCAAGCATAGCCCTCGCTTGAGTCCGGTTTCCCTCCGCCATGCCCAACGAATGGAAGAGAGAAGAAGAAGAAAAAATTAAAAAAGTAAAACACGAAAATGCCCTATAATTTAAGGTAAATGTGTTACACATATACAAGTTTAAAATTTTTTATTTCACAAAAAAAAAATTTGGCTAAATGTGTCACGGTTGGCAAAGTTTAAGATTTTTCATGTCACAAAAAAAGATTTTTGGTATATTTGTCACTTTGGGCAAAATTTGAAGTTTTTGGTGGTCTTTCCCTTTATTTGATTATTTCGAAAAAAGGGGAAGAAAAAGATAACAAAAGGTGCAAACAAAGTTTCCTCTCGTCACCCTCGTGAAAGTTCCACACTTAAGACTTTGGATCCTTGCATTTGTGTACTCCACCGAGGAACCTATGCCAAAATAATATTGGCTAATTATTACTTCCTAATATATTTATTATATTTTAGGTCCTTGCATGATAAACATTATTTAATAGTGGATAAATACAAATTAAGAACACTTCCAAGTTTGACTAACCATAACTACTCAAGCTAACCGAAAGAATTTCGATTTAAATCTTTCACGTGTACTAAGATTAGGTTTTACCTAAAACCCAAAACCAACTCATGCTAAACGATTTTTTGACTTCCTTTCTCTGTCGTTCGCTCTCAAAATTATACAGACCGAGTTTTATAAGGGAGTTGGAACCGCTACAAAACTGAAAACCCTAATTATGAGACCGACTTACTTTATATTCTCTATTCTAACGAGTTATTTGAATGTAAGCAGCCGAGTCAAAACCCTCTGAAATCTTTTCGGAAGACAAAACTTATAACCACGTAGAGAAGAATTCTCATTGATCCCCCGTAGAAAAACAAGGCACGATCATGATTAGACTACGCAATTCTCCAGCGGATTGAATTCACCAATGTCTCGCTAACATGTTGCCCGAAATGAATATTATTATACCTTCTCATTGATTAATGTAACATTACATGGTCATAAGTGTTTGGTGGATTGAACTAGCTACTTTATGTGTTTATTTGCACGTAACGGGATCAAGTCAGACGAAAAGATGACGTGTCCGGGACCTACTCGCAATAGGTTGACGTGTACAATAACGTGAACTTTAGTATATGGACTTTTACGAATATTTAATGCCCGTCAACCTTACTATCCAATAATTGACGTAGAAAGGAGGACATAGGACACGTAACAAACTGTGGAAAGGAGTGGAAGGGACACGTGGACAACCGAAGGTCCACGGGAATTTGCCAGACGAGCGGGCCGACAGCCGATGATCTCGTTCTGCCGTGCCCATATGACTCCATCAAGATAGCTTTAAAGATATTAAGAATGGCATACCAAAATGAATTCATAAGTAGACATTCAAATCGGTAAGAAAGGCATTGTAAATCATGCACATTTATTATAAGTTTTTTGCAGAGAAATTAAAAAAAAAAAATGTGTTGCACAACCTATCTCTAATCCTAACCTCTACAATCTCTCCCTTCTTCATTTTTCTTATTTTTAGTTAAATCTTTAGATTTTGTGACTCACCAATTGATTGAGGATTGTACTATTATATTCATTATTGAAGATAGTAACATCCCTCTCTCTTCTTGTGAATTTTTTTTTTTTTATTTTGTGTTTTTACATATATCTTGTGTATCGTGTAATTTCCATTTTACTTTCATCCTCTACTCTTTATGCTTTGATTGGAGCAATTTTTTGTGTTGTTTCCCAGCAAACTATTTTAGTTCATTAATGATTAATGATTGCCCCTCCCACACACTTCATTATCCGTACCTTCTCCTCTCAATTTGCGCTTACTCAGCTTTTTATTCATTTCATATAAATTCGACAAAGGATCCGAACCCTCTGTCGACTAATTTGTCGGCGAGCACTTCGATTCGGGTGCTTGTGTCCAGCATATTACAATGTGTAGTTAGTGACAGTGACATGATGTCTAGATGTTATTCTTATCGTCTCCCACATCAATCTAATTTATATTCTAATATCAATTGCTTGTAACATTACGAACAGTCCTTAGAATGCGAGAGAATATGTAATTCGTGACACGATGTCTCGATGCTTCCCAATGCTATTTTCATCGTCTCCCCCGCATCAATCTAACTAATAGTCTAATGTTACTTGTAACCCTAGGAACAGTCTGTACTTGTTGTAGGGCAAGGCATGTGATTGTCCTCCTCCTGGAGGACAAGCGCTGCATCCTCGTTCTAATCTACTCGGGAGAAATTATTCCATTCTTATGCTGCAAGTTTTGCAGGCCCTTTCTTTTTTTTTCAATGCCCTCTAATCTTGTCATTACGTGGGGTTTGATTGGCAATTAATTAATCAAGGGATTTGCCGTTCTTGTACTCAACACTTAGCTGCGAAACTTCACTAGTTGAGTCCTCCCCCCACTCAACAGATCACGAGTGCAAATTTCAACCAAGTTGGTGCAATATCTTAATCTTTAGTTCAAGGACAAGATAGATCTACCTTTACAGCTTTTCAAATTTGTTTTGTTATCCTTTTTTTTCCTCCCATTTGGTTTTCTTTTACCATCTTCTACCGAAATTTTCTCTGTTTTTATGCAGTGTGGACCCTTTATTCATCTTTTCATACGCTTTAAGAAAATCCATTACCACTCAAGCCTACCTTTAACTGTGGTTACTCTAAACCCGATTTGGGCGTGGACTTGATTGAATGAGTGACATTATGACAGCTATATATTTTCTGTCTTTTTGTGACAAATAAGTCGTTTATCTAGAAAACTTAAACCGGTGAAAATTATGTCACCGATGCATATGTAGATATTCAATAACACGTCCACTTGAGAGTATTTGAATTAATAAATAGAACAAAATCTCTTCTTTTTTTTTGGTTGAAAAAAAATGACATGTGAAGGGGTAAGAAGATTAGAGATAGAATCAAAAGATTTATGACTTATCCTACCCTTCTTTTCATTTTTTCAAGATAAAATAGCCAATCTCTTATACACACAAAACAAATTTTTTGACTGCAATCACCTTAATGAGATAGCATGAGAATAGGATAAAAGGCAGAATATTAAAAGAGAGCACCACAAGGTGAACCTTAATTCAAGTTATTGGTACCAGATGACTGTGACTGTTAAAACTATCAAAAAGTGTATTCATAATAAACTTATCAGATACTGCTTAACATTTTTTGATATTATGTTTTTACTTTTTAATGGGATCGGTTTCAGTCAGAAAATGTCATTTGATAATGTGACGAGTACAGAG
This sequence comes from Eucalyptus erythrocorys, assembly GCA_014182555.1. Classification (NCBI taxonomy): domain Eukaryota; kingdom Viridiplantae; phylum Streptophyta; class Magnoliopsida; order Myrtales; family Myrtaceae; genus Eucalyptus; species Eucalyptus erythrocorys. The sequence continues at coordinate 21,544,642 of CM024605.1, read as the reverse complement.
ATATGAAACGCGAAACTCTCGCTTTTATTCCAATATTTTTCTTTGCAGAAAGTTATGTAATTTAGAAAATCGAATTTTGATCATTCATTTCACGAGTTATACATCAATCTTTGACTAAAATTGCAAATATGCAAATCTCTCTTCACGGGCTATTTTGTATTCCTATATTGCGGTACGGGAATTTTTAAAATAATTTAAGAAGTCGATGCTCTAACATGGATGGAATTGCCAACAATTCCAAGACATAGAGACCAAGACAAAGAGCACACAACTCGAGATGGAAAAATCGAATTTTGATAATTCATTTTGCATCTTATACCCAGACAAGGACTGGACAAATTTTTTTCTAGATTTTTATTTGGTGCTATGGTGCGACAACGTTAGATATCCATGTCGCATTACAAATTTAAAAATTCCCAACTTTGAGGGATATGGGAAGGCCACGCCATCCTGTGTTGGGACGATTATTATATTTATTTTCACTATAATTATGTGTACATTATTTTAATATTTCATCCACATAAAGTGGCATTCATTTTTTTTCTTAAGGGACCGAAATGGGCAAATAAAGTTGGTTCTTGTCACTTCAACGAAAATTCCAGACTTGGACTTTCGATCATTGCATTTTGAATTTTTGACCAGCAATGCTGATTCACATGGAAAATAATTCACTGTTCCGTAAACTTTTTAATTATATCGATTTAATTCTCAATAATTTTTTTACCTTTCCCTCTTTATTTTTTTATAAAAAATTATCCAAAAAATCCTAAACTTGTTGTACTTCGGTCAATTTAGTTTTATTTCTTTAAGTTGTACTAATTTAGTCATAAACTTATCGTACAATAGCCAATTTAGTTATAAACATTTCCATTAAACAAATTTAATTTTGAATAGTTTGATGATTTACCACTTTAATCATTAACCTTTTAAAATATTGTCAACATAGTTATTTTAGCTAATTATGATCTTAAATCGTTAATGTACTGGTTCAGTCGGTCCTATAGTGCATTTTGAAGTTTTTACCAGCAATGCTGATTCACATGGAAAATAGTTCATTGTCCCCTAAACTTTTTAATTATGTCAATTTAATTCTCAATAATTTTTTTACCTTTCCCTCGTTATGTTCTTTTGTAGAGAAAATTATCCAATAAATCATAAACTTGTTGTACAACGGTCAATTTAGTCTTATTTCTTTCAATTGTGCCAATTTAGTTATAAACTTATTGTACAATAGCCAATTTAGTTATAAACATTTCCATTAAACACCTTTCCCTCGTTATGTTCTTTTGTAGAGAAAATTATCCAATAAATCATAAACTTGTTGTACAGCAGTCAATTTAGTCTTATTTCTTTCAATTGTACCAATTTAGTTATAAACTTATTGTACAATAGCCAATTTAGTTATAAACATTTCCATTAAACAAATTTAATTATGAATAGTTTGATGATTTACCACTTTAATTATAAACCTTTTAATATATTGTCAACATAGTTATTTCAGCTAATTATGATCTTAAATCATTAATGTATTGGTTCAGTCAGTCCTATAGTGCATTTTGAAGTTTTTACCAGCAATGCTGATTCACATGGAAAATAGTTCACTGTCCCCTAAACTTCTTAATTATGTCAATTTAATTCTCAATATTTTTTTTACCTTCCCCTCGCTATGTCTTTTTATGGAGAAAATTACCCAAAAAATCATAAACTTGTTGTATGGCGGCCAATTTAGTCTTATTTCTTTCAATTGTATCAATTTAGTCATAAACTTATGTACATTAGCCAATTTAGTCATGAATCTTTTCATTAAACAAATTTAATTATGAATAGTTTGATGATTTACCACTTTAATTATAAACCTTTTAATGGATTGTCAATATAGTTATTTCAGCTAATTGTGATCTTAAATCGTTAATGTGTTGGTTCAACCAATCCTACATTGTGCAATTCGCACTATCATGTTCTAAATTTTTTTAAAATTTTCCACTATTTTAATATTTTTATTGATTTTTTATTTTCTTCCTTTGTTTTCTTTTTTTCTTTTTTTCTTCAGTGTGCCAACAAGGCCCCCGGCGACCTTTTTTGGCCTCTAGGCGAGGGCCAACAACCCTTGCCAACTCCTGGGTGAGGGTCATAGACCTCATCGAATTTGGCTAAGGCCTCACCGGCCACAATGACAATGCCGGGGCCCTCACTATAGCTAGCCCTACACATTTATGGTAGGATTTTTGGACGTAATCACATCAATAAGATGAGGGCAACGAGAAAATAGGCATAAGATGTAGGAAGAGCGCCAAATTTTGGATCCTTAACCTGTGCTCTAGTACTTTGTTATTCTTAAGCTGGTAGAAGACATGCCAACAATATATTTATGGGATATTCCTCAACACTTTCAACATTACGTATTTTCTTTTAATATCACTACTCCCAGTCAGAAAAGGTCATTCAATAACCTGACGGTAAGGAGATAAACAACGAAAAACTCTCACTCTTTTTTTCTGTTCTTTTGTTTAGAGAAAGTTTGGTAATTGAACAAAGAATTGTGCTTCATTCTTCAACTACATTGTAAATATGAAATTTTCTATTTGCGGGCTATTTATATTTCATAAATTGCGGTACGTGAATTCTTATTATATTCTAATTCATTACATGACTCAAGATGAAAATTCAAAGTTTTGAAACTTATTCCAAACAAGGACTCGACATTTGGTGCTGTTGTGCGGCGACTATGTCAGATTTCCATATGATATCCAAAAGAGAAGAATTTCCAACTGTGCGGAAAATAGGAGGGCCACGTCGTCCTTTTATTAATTTTTTGCCGATTAACACAGTAATTTTTAGCTATAATTATATGTATATTATTTTTTTTATATTTCATGCATATAGAATGCTATCTATTTTACTTTTTCGAGAAAAGAGAAAAAGGGACCGAAAGCTGCACATATAAGTCGGTGGTTGTCCCTTCAAATGAAAGTTCCTAACTTGGACTTTCGATTATTGCGTTTGACAGCTGGGCTGATTCATGTTTGACTAAATTATGAACACTTCCAAGTTTGCCTGAACCAAAACTAATTAAGCATTGCAAAAAATTTCGATCTGATCCTTCCACGTGCAATCCATTAGAATCCAAAACCCAAAACCAACTCCAGCTAAACGAATATTTTGCCTCCCTCCTGCCATGTTTACTTCATTTTTCAGGTGTGATCGATCATATTGGAATATGTGTCGATTATCCAGTCAAATTAAGGGTCCGATTGCTTAGTAGACCATAGAGTAACTTAGATCTGAAGGCAAGAAAATCCATATCCAGTGCTCAGAGGAGCAAATCGAAAGTGTGATCCGGTTGCATCAAATATCCAGCCTTGGAGACCACAAGCTCGATTGATGAACGGGTACGACACTATAGTGTGACCAAATCACATCTTTTGCATGCCTGTTCAGTTTTCGCCGGTATTCAATCTTAGTCACTTCTGCTTTCGCCATCCTCGAATCCTAAGGGACCGCGACGAAGGATAATAGGAAATACCGCATGTAGAATGAATCTGAAATCAAGAAAACGTTCGTTATAGGCTTGCAACTTTCTTTTAGGATCGATTGCTTTTTAACATTTTCAGTATTTTATTCTTTGGGAAAACGAAATAGTAAGACTGGAAGTGGGCCATCCGCATGGCACGGCAACGGGAACTGCATGGTACATGAAAAGCGGGAAAGTACGACACCCTAAATACAAAAGCCAAATCTGCAAAATGAACATAATGCACTTGTAGTCAAGGGATCAAGATGACCTCACATTTCACATGTTAAAAAGTATTATTACATATATAAAATTGGCCACCATTTATTTCAAATGATACAGGGTGACAGATGACGCAACTAATAAATGCCGACCGACGTGATACATTGGCGTGACACCTCTTCTTATGAAAAATTTAAAATAGAATCATAGGTCTTAAAAAAAAATCAGTTTTCTTTCATATGAAAGAAAGGGTCCCCCCCTAATTTTCACCAATCCTCCATTTTTCCAGAAAAGCTTATTTTAAATTTCTTTCTTTTTTTTCCTCCGTTTTTCTCAATTGATTCCGAAACCAACACCTGAGTAAAAGCCATGATCAAATCTGGAAAAGTCTAAACATCCCACAGGAATGCAAAAGACCATTGACACAGATAGAGCGGTCTCCTCCAGCTCTCTTCTACTTCTTCTTTTTTTTTTTTTTTTTTTTTTTTTTTTTTGGCGTTAGAAATATGAAAGTGAACAAGAAATTTGCAGGGACAAATGAACTTCTGGACCAAGATGGGAATCCACATCACCAGAGACTCCAAAAGCCGCCGCAGCCCTCAGGCTCGAGCAATGCCCAAGCTGATGCGTATTGGACAAAGCCCGCTGACATGTGGGCTTTGCACTGAGAACCAAGGGTCTCCCCTGGCCTCGGCCATGCCGATCTAGTCCGGATCCAAGGTCATTGGACATCCGTATGGACCAGATCCAAAGCAACAATCGTCACCAACCTTAGATCCAATAGTCAGGACAGCGGGGAAGCAACCAGAGAGGGGCAACAGCCAGTAGCCGAAGGCTGCCATGCCTCTGTTATCCGCTCAACCCTTTTCTTTCCTCAATGAAAACTACTTTATTTTAAAATCCACGATCCTATGTCTAAAGATTCTAACAACTAAAAGCGTCGCATCAGCGTCTTTGACCAAGATGTCAGCTGACATGTAGGATTTTTTTGGACGTAAAAGACAACAGTGACCATTTTAATCCCTCGACTAAAGAATACGTAATCTTGCTTTTATTTCAATTTTTTCATATATTTGAAAAGTGAGACCGTTTTTATCCGCCAAGTACTACATGATTTTTCTGTATAGCAAGACGTTGCTTTGTAACTCTGTATAGCAAGACTTGGGAGTGAAGTGAGATGTGACCATTTTTTACAAAGGGGTCTGCTACTTCTGCTATGAAAACATTCCAAGTAGATAAAAAAAAACTTAGCCAACAATCGGATTCGAGAAGAAATTACCACAGTTCTCAGAAAGCAAAGTCTTCCTCTGCACCGATTTGAATTACTCTGTCTCCCATCTCTTGAATGGCCGCTGCAGTCGAGTCACTGATTCCAAGCAGATATTGCAATCTGGATAGTTTCTCCGGAGCAGGCTCGCTCTTCATGTATATAGAAAATAAGTCAGCCATTTCTTCTGGGACTTCCCAAGACAGCGGATTCGCGGGTACAGCTTTGTCGCAAGCCAGCAGATCATTAAGCGAGGAAACCTACAAAAAATGATGATTGTGGCTTACTGATAATGTAAAGCTAGCATCTGGACTCTTTCTATGATAACTAAGTCCACAAGCTTCAACAAATTGGTAAAATGTAGAGAGAGCAAAAAAGGACTTTATCTCCGTACCACTCCTTTTTGGTTCCTTTGTCGTAACAAGGCAACAGCCTGAATGAGTGAATTTGACAATCTACTTCGAGCAAGCTCGTGAACCACCTCCCTAGCTTTCTCAGCATTAATATTCAGGTCAGCTGGTATTTTCTCATAGACTTCCTCCTCATCAAATTCACCGGTCCCGGCAGAGAAAATTTCATCCACAGTTTTCTTGAAGAGGTTCTCCCGCAAGCTCTCAGATATCATGCTGTCCAAATCTACGCTAGCTTCCTTGAGTTCTCTTATCTGCTTTATGTTGAGCCTCCCCTGACTGACAGCAGTTTCTATTGCAGCTGCCATTTTCGTAGTTGTAATGCTCTTGATTACTTTCTGAGCATACTGTGGAGGCAAGCCAACTTGCTTCTGCACCTCATTAAGCTGCTCAATCCTAGCTTTTGTCAGCTGGCCATCAGCCAGTATCACCTCAGCTTGTTGTCTGAATGCCTGCTCAGCAAGACTCCGGTGAACTTCCACAATCTCCTTAGGGGACAAACCAAGGATACCACCGAGCTGGTTTAGCAGTACATATTCAGAGTCATCCTTTTTCGTTGTGATTTGTGCCCCAAACGGGATATTGGTGACTTCTCCTGTTAGGCAGAACAACAGATAGGTTTTATAGAGGTCTGTCCTATCCCTCTCTGGAAGATCGTCTTTCAGATTTATCTCTGTTTGGCCTAGCTTTCCTAACTTGGCCGTAAGTTCTCTGTTGGGTCTTATCTTTCTAAGGGTCTGGAGGGACTGCCATTCTTCATCCTCTTCTATTTGTCTTTCTACCTCCTTAGCGGCCTCTTCAGATACAGTTTCAGGTGATTCCCCTTTTATGTCTGCCACCAGTTCCGTAACGACCAACATATTGAAAGCAATCATCTTCTTCAGCTCCCTTGCAGATTCAGTACGATTCTGCGCCGCCCGTGCTCGTTTAATGTAACTTATGAAAATCTTTCTCACCTGCATGGGTTATGAGGCTATGGAAGGTCATGTTTGCCTGAAATATATCAACCAATGTACTCTTTTCGTCCTAGACAATACATAACCAAAACATTGATTCTCAAACCTTCAAACAATGCAAGTTCACATGCTTGCTGCATCAGCTTGCATGCACAAGACAAATACAAATCTCAATAGCAGAATTTATGGCAAAATAACACCAAGAAGTGCTTGCTGGTATGAAGGACAGTCAGATATCAATCAGCTTTGTGTGATTTTTTAGTAGGAACATTTATATCTCATATGACCAGCATGAACCATGTGAAAAAAGTAAGGTTGCTCCTCTGTAGCCTGATCCCAAGATGTATATCAAAGAAAAAAAATACTTTCAATCTGGCTCTGCCAAAGAAACTTTCCTCAAAAGGATAGTTGACTTCCATTATATACGTAGCTACACACTCAAGCATGGGATCTCTGCTATCCCGCTCAAGGAGGAGAAGGCAGGCATAGATGGCTACTTATCTCTTGAGCATAGATTGCATTCATCCTCAAAAAATAAATGTACAACTCCCAAATGGTTTTATAGAGTACCTACCCATCTATGTCGGCATTGGTTATAAGTTTAACTTGTTACGAGTACACTGATCTTTTTACAAGTTAAAGGCTCCTCTTGTAAAGACAGCCATTTTAAAACTATATGGAGAAGCAAAGGTCAGAACATCCAATTAAATCACTGTAAAAATATCTTATCATCCCACACTTGCACATGCAACTCTCAAAACTTATTGCCACCATTTGAAATATCATTCTATAAGCAAGACATGAAAATTCATTGCAAGTTATAAGATTGAGTGTTAGATGAGGTGGATACTCATACCATCACACTATACAAAGGAAGTAATGCCATTTAAGATTGATTGCAAATTCTCTGCGATCGTGATCTCATGCTTTTTAGCTACTCAAACTCAGTATCATTCCTAGGTTGGTTAGACACACAAACACATTTGAAACATTCATATTGATGTCCAGTCACTCTCATCGATGTCCTGATGAAGAGAAAGATACAATTCAACCAAAAACAAAAAAAATGGTAAAGGCAGATACTCACAGCTGTGCTGGCGATAGACATGGCAGCCTCCTTTGTCAAGCGCAAGCCATGAGCTGCTTTTCTCACCGATTTCTTCACTTCAGCATCATATCCATCAACACCTGAGGCAATTGCATCCTTCACAACCTGGATCCAATAGTTCAGTTAGTCAGCAAAGAGAAAAGATAAAAGACAATGATTTTCTCCATTTACCGAAGACATCAGAAAAATATGTTCCTGACCATTGTGGATAAATTGAAGGCTTTCCTTGTCATTGCAAAGGAAAAAAGATTCACATATAGAGGTGCACAACATCTCCTTGCATCTTTATCTAAAGATGATAATTCAGAGATAAAATTTCTTAATGACTACTCAAACCTACAGGCTGCACTTTGGTCATACAAATGACAAAATTATCAAAACGATATGGTAGTCTTCATACTAACTGAAGTTCCAAAGCATAAAAATGCTGCTGTCAAACTGAAACTTACAGTACGCAAATAACAAGCAAAAAAGTACGAAGTAGAAAGAACTCCAGAGAAACAGGAATTCATCAGAGGAGACAAAACTTTACCTTCTCGAATAAACTGCCACATATACTGGAGTGAGCTGCTTCAACTGTCTGCTGAGGGATACAGAGCATAACTCGTATTCTTAGCAAAGCTTTAACATCCTCTTCACTCAGTTCTCCATCAGCAACACACTGCTGAAGCTTCTGCCGGTATATTTCTTAATGTGAAAATGAAAGAGGATGCTATCAATACTTTGGTGAAACAATGGTATGCGTGACACAATACACAAATATCAAGAATTTTAGTCCTAAATGGTTCAGAAAATTGCCCCACATATGCCCAAAGGACCTTTTTTTATGTTCCATTCAACAAAATTCTTTTTTTCGAACTTCTTAAGTGATTAGAAGTTTTACCAAGTAGATAAGCATGAAGAACCACTGGATCACAGCATGAATACACACACACACACACACACATCACATATGACACGGGAACACTCCAAAACTTGGAATCAATGTATATACCTTCATGAATCTCACTGGCCTTTTGAGGATCAAAGTGTAACTCTTCACATAGATTCTGGAGGAAGGCCGCTTTGCTATCTGCAGCTTCCAATTCACCACCAGTAAAGGCAAGTTGAAGTCGTTTACGATACACCTTTGCAGATACATCAAGCATGACGGCTTCAGCCTCACGTTTTCCCAAACCAAAGATATTCCTCAGTTGACTCAAGGCAACAAGCTATGAAACAGAGAAAAAACAGAAGTAAGGTTATCAGGAAGCAAAGACAACATTAGCCGGGTAATATACAACAAAGGGCAGGTAAGAGGCAGACGATATTTTAATAGAAAAAATCCCATACCTTGCTTTCCTCCAGTCTACCACTTGAGAAAGACTCTGCAACATATGCTCGATAAAGCATCTTCAAGTCATCCATTTTTCGGTCAGTGTTGTATTCACCACCTGAGGTAGAAGAAGAGAGGTAGTCATTCAAGACTTCCATGAAAACACACTTCATGGCCAATAAATCAAGATTTAAAGGTTCCTCACCAAGTAAGGAAACTGGACCAATCCCACGAGCAAAGTGATCAGCATTCGGATGGTTCTTTAATGAGACAAGTAAATTGTTAAATGCTAGTATCTCATCTAGCTGTTCTACAACTTGAGTGACTGCCGTCCTGGATAATCAGAATATATAAGACAATCACAAGTAGCCTTTGGGCAAAGCCAATAAAATAAGCAAGCGCCGTTCAATTTCTAAACAACAAAATCTTTGACACTGTTTCTATCATAACTATGGTGTTAACTTCTCTTGAAATTCTCAGTTGATTGACTTATTCTGTCAGTACACATCTAGTGCAAGCATTTCATTATCTTTTTTTTTTTTTTGGGTAGCAAAAGTATGAAAGATAATTTTTTATGATTTATGATATGAAAAATTCATTCTTTTCCATAATTATATGGATGTGACTCACTTAATAACCTTCTAAGTAGGATAATGGCTCTTGACTTATAGGACTATAAACACATTATAATTCTTTCCTCAAAACTCTCTTATAAGCTAATTGAGCGTAAACGTTTATGGATACTTAACGTTACTAAAATAACTATAGATCCAATAGTAAATACAATCTTTCCTTTTACACAAAAGTAAATTATTTCCAAGTTTTTTAAAATTGACAAGAGATGGAGAAACAAAATATCTAACACATGTTTTTCAAATCCCCAACTCCTGCTTAATCATTTCTCCAAATTGGACATAACATCACTCACTTCACCATATTCATAATTAGGAGCACTATCATTGAAAGATCTAACTCTTAAATTGAATGATTTTATTGTGGATTCCACATTACTTCTTTCAACATCGGAATTTGAAAAAACTTGAAAATTTTGGGGAGTGACAAGACTTATGGATATATTTTGAAGTACTTTCCTATATTTGGGGCCCACACGGAAATTTAGAAAGTTGGGATGGGGTCCCCCCCTCCCCCATTAAATTTGTCCCATGCTGAAAACATTTAAAAAACTTGACAAACAGCATCTACAGACTAAGGGTACAAAGGGAACTTAGGCAAGGGACATACGCTGCTCTTGTTCTTGATTTCACCACATTCACAGCTGCAGAGATATTTTCCTCCACAAGTTTCCTTGTATGTTCCCTAAACAGATCTTCAGCAAGCTGCACCAACCAATAAAGTGTATGGAAGATATGCCACCAAAAACTACAGTCAATCAAATCTATGCAGAAGATAAGTGATGAAGTAACCTCATCAGAAAGTTGATAAGATAGTTGTGCTGCTCGAAGATTTTCAAGCTGCTCCGCCTTGAGATCTAACACAGATATCAAATTCTACTTATAATTACAAAGTACCATGTTCAACTCTAGCAAAGCCCAACATCAACTAAAAAAGGCTGCAATCACAAAATGCAGTTCGAAGTCCAAGTTTTATTGAATATGCCTTGACATAAACTATTATAACCAGGTTGATAAGCAGTTGAAACTCCAGGGTTGTTTGAATTAAGCATTAATATGGTTAAATTACAAAGTCCATAATACAAAAACAAACATTTTTTTTGGTGGCAGGACAAGCAGTTTCAACGGATATAAAATAACTTTGCCAACCAAACAGTTTCTTTCATCACCATTATCCCGAAAAAAAGGCGGGCTTATCTTGTGTCCAAACTTACGATGTTAGCCTAATTTTGTTGCTAAAGGTCAACATTTTCATTTTTGCAATGGATCATGTAATTATACACACCTCTTCCAATTGCTTTTAGCTTGGACACATACAACCTCTGTGCATTATCGCGAACGGCAACCTCAATCTGCAAGCACATGGATACATGACTGATTCAATGAAGAAGCTAAAGATGACAGATATATTAGTAGATCCTCATGTCATAAGTATGATGATAAAAATAGAGTTTGGATAGGCTAGAATAACAGGAGGAGATCTTGTTATTCATAACCCTAAGATCGGACTTCTGACCAACCATGCAACACCAAAATAATTGCACAGGCAGACATTGCCTAAAGAAATGACATATACCTGCGCATCAGTAACTTTGAATATGCGCTTCCAAGGTAAAAGGAAACTTGACGCTTCTCCAAACACAAGTGTGGAAACATATATCAGCTTTTGAAATGCCTGTACTGAAGAGGAACCAAAATTGATAAAGTTCCATAACACTCCTGAAAAAGTATCCAAGTTGCTGGCTAATAATGTGTTTGTAAAGAAACCACAAGAATTCAAATTTCATACCCGACGCTGCTCCGCATCAGCTTCACGATCCCCAGTTTCAAGCCTTTGCCTGAAAATACGCCTACCAATCTGGAAGACACAAGTGGACCCGATTTCAACCAGTCATTACTCCATCATGCTTCCTCTTCTAATTTGGTATTCTTAAGCATTCACAAGTAGCGAGAGCAATAGTACCTCCATATGCATGGATGCTGCCTCTGGATCATCAATTCCCAGAGCACTCTTAAACTTCACAATTTTATCGACTTCATCTCCTTTAAGTTCTTCATTTCCAGGAGGAAGGACAGATGAGACAAACCTGCACAACACATATCATAAATTCAACCGACTGAAAGTCAACTAAAACTCAAGCCAGCTCCATCTGAAATTTTAAACCTTACATACAGAGAAATCAAAAATAAAATACATGCTTGAAAGACAACAGATGCATGATTAGCTCATTGTTTTAGCTCACCTGAGGTACAAATCACAAAGCTCCGCATTGAAGGCCTCATCTTGTTTGCTCACGCCGTACCTGACAGATTAGATGTTAAAAATATAAGTAGATTATGAAAATCAAACGCAATTAAAGCACAACAATCAGATGAAGAAAAACATTGCTCAAGCTGATTCTACGCACTGCTACAGACGTAATCCGATCAATATCTCGTAACTCAATTAGTGAATTAGAAAGTTGTAATCTAATTCCACTGATACACAAAAGAACTATAGGGAGAAATGTGATCTCTAGTACAAGCCTCATCCAGAACCAACCATACGTCACCGGAGAAGGCGAAAACAAAAACAAAGCAGCGATTAAGAAACTATATACCAAGAACGGAACTGACCTGCTGGCAATCTGTTCTACATCCTCTTTCCGGACCGCCTGAGGATCGTCGCAGCCGGCGACGTAGTTATGCAAATCGGCGGCGGCGACCTCGGGCACACAAGCCCTCACCGCGTACGCGGCGGCCCCGCCGGCGGCCCCGAGCACGGCGGCCCCGCCGAGGGCGGCATTGCGGGAGCCGCCGCCGAAGCGGAGGCCCAGGCGATACCCGGCGGCGAGCGCGCCGGCCACCACGATCGCGGAGGCGGCCAACCGCGCGGGCGGGGAGAAGCTCTTGACGAGGGGCTGGAGGCCGGCGAGCTCCCTCGGGCCGCCGAAGACGTCGGGACCGCACGAGGGAGAGGGAGAGGGAGAGGGAGAGGCGGAGGGAGAGGCGGACGGCTGCCGATCGAGGTCGGCGGTCACGGCGAGGCTGCGGCGGCGGAGGCGGCGGCGCCTGGCGGAGGAGGGGAGAGGGAGGGGAGAGGGGTTGAGGAATGAAGAGGAGGGAGAGTGAGTGAGGAAGGTGGAGGAGTTCATGGTTCGGCGGGAGGGAGACGCTCCTCTCGAAGCTCTGCTTCGATAGCAATGGACCTCTCTCTCTCTCTCTCTCTCTCTCTCTCTCTTCCCCGCGCTGTCGAGAAGAAGAAGAAGATGAAGAAGAGAGGGAGGAGGATTGGAGGTGGCCTGCGGATAGACGTACGGGGAGCGCGCTGTGCCGAAAGAACCGGGTTCACACTTGATACGCCGTCGAACCGGCGATAGTCGCCGGAAAGAGCGAACGAACCGGCCAAAGAATTATCTGGTTTTCGCGGGCGCGGGAGGGATGGGTGGCGAATCGAACTGGCTGAACCGTTGTGGTACAAACCGGTTCGGTATGCAAACCGCATCATTTGCATTTTGTTGGAGCAGTAGTTTGCCTTCCGGACTAATTTGGAGGTACATAAGAGTGTGCAAAAGAATTGGGAATCGCGGGAATCGCCTCGAAGTAGACCAAATAGCCTGAGAACCTACGGTTCCTATGAGGAACGGTCCGATTCCTAGTTCCAATTTAGTGGAATAGATGAGTATCGGTCTTTTTTTTGGTTTAAGGCGTGGAACTGCTCACCCGAATTGGACTGATTTATGTATGTGTATATAGATATATATTTGTAGTTATTGAACATTATTGACTAATGTTATTTCTCAGGTGTGTAATAAGATTAACTCCCTACTCTCTTTTTTTTCATGCTAATAAGCTATTTACTTAATTTCTCAACCAAAGCAAAATAAACAAATGAAGCAGAATGAGAGAATCAATTGGAGATGTTCATAAATGTCAAAATTTATAACTAATGGCTCCTTTTAAAAGCATAATTAGATCTTTCCTTAGCCATCTCCATGATTAGAAAGAATCAATTGATTAATATTCTAACTATTGTTGAGGTTAAGACTTCTTACAAAAAATATAATTCTCAAGAAATCCTAAGAGAACTACTGGAGTTTGCTCTAATGGCCACTCTTCTAATATGGAATGGGGAGATACCTTCTTAGGGACTTGGGGTGGAGATGATTTAGTTTCAGGCGCGGGTTTCGACTCCCACGCCCTGCAATGAGACATGACAAAAGTCAAAGAGTAAGAGTTATGGTAGGAATAAAATAGGACCGACAAAAAAAAAAAAAAAAAAAAACAGCCTAAGAGGACCATATCATGATCTTTGAAAGAATTAAATTCTTCACTAATGAGTATTATATATTCAAACCACTGAGGTTTGCCCTAATAACCACCCTTCCAACATAGAAGGGGAGGTGAGGGATTCGAATCCCTAGCTTCTCATGGGAGATTGGGATAGGGACGATTTAGTTTCAAGTGTTGATTTCGACCTTTACAACGAGGCAAAGCAAAAGTCTCAGAACGGCAATTTGCATACAATTAATATTATGATGAGGTTTCAATGATCAATGTCATCTTGCAATTTGCATACAATTAATATTATGAAAATTTTAAATTAGTACACTTGTGACATCTAAACCTAATTTCTTTATCATGAAAAATCACAAATCGATATATTTGTGATAAATTTGCTTTTTATTAGTTTTCATTAAATTTTATTGTCAATTATTGAGTTGAATAAGATATGGCAGTTGACTGGTGTATTAATTTACGATTTTACTCACCATTTATCACAAGTATAATAATTTATAGTTTTTCATGATATTAATTTTATTTAACGGGAAATTAATAAAAGGTGAATTTATTATAAGTTTACTAACTTGAGATTTTTTTTTTTTTATCATAGATATATCATTTTGAGTTTTTTATAGTAAAAAAAAAATAACTTCGAGTAAATTTGTTACATGTAAAATAATTTTGATTTAACCACTGGAATTTGTCCCAGTGGCCACCTTTCCAATATAGAAGGGGGAGGTGAGGGATTCAAACACCCACCTTATCAGGAAGGGATGGGGTGAGGACGCGCAAGTTTCAGGAGTGGGTTTCGACGCTCACGCCCTGCAAGAGGCAGGCAAAAGTCTGAGAGTGAGTGTAGAATAGGTATAGAGTAGGACCGACAAAAAAAAATAATAATTTTGATTTTGAATTTTTTGTAATATTAATCTAATTTCATATTAGCATGCCCCCTCTCCTCTCTTATGTCTACTTACTCATAAATTACCACTTCCCTTCCACTCTTCTTGTCTGAATCGGGCATCGATCTCATCCTCCGTCGTCGCATTTAAATGATCTAATCGGGTTCTCCATCTCGTGATGGACAACGACGATCTCCGAACGGACGAAGGTGCTACTGTACCCCTTGGCTAGAACATGTTCTTGTCCTTGAATGAGTTCCAAGAGCCTTATGCACCCGCACCTGATCCGACCGAGCAACAACAACAATTCGTGTGATGTGGAGACATGACAAGCGAGTGATTGGGAGGAACTGCAAGGGCAAACGCCGCAAGCTCCCCGCCGTCCCCGGCCAAACCGCTACCCTTGGTGAAGTGAAAGAATGCTGTAGCCGGTGGCTCCACGGAGAAGAATATCCGGCAAACACTCCAAATCGATACTAAATACAAAGGCCAAAGTTGAGAAGAAGGTCATTTGCTTAATACACCGCAAAGATTTATCCGATGACTCCCCGGAGGGACGAGCCACCTGAAAAGGCATAAGCCAATCACGAGACTGAAATGGTAAAGGGGAGCTCTAAAATTGTAACAAAAAGTGAACGATTTGAAAAATATATTCCTAAAAAAATTGCCAATCTCACTTATGAAAATGAACATATGATAAAAGATTTCATCGTCGAAGAAAATATTCAGACATAAATTATTATTGATAATGAACTATTTTTCATCGAATAGTTATTTCAAATGAGGCCAGAAGTTATTTTTTAAATCATTTATTTTATACACACCCTTAATTTCTTTCTCTTCCAATTTCAATTACCCCAAGACAGTCCCATTACAGGTAGGATTCTCAAAGTGGGATCCCGTTATGGGTGGATTCCCTTCCAATTTCAATTGATGTACTGCTCGCACCAAAGAAATTTTGGTGGCGACAGCCCTACTGTCAGCCGTGATTGCGGTTGCGGAGTTTTGTTTGCGCTTTTTGAGAAAAAGGACAATTCTGTATTAATGGATGCATAACTCAAAATTCGAGAGTTGTCCCGTTATGGGTGGATTCTCTTCCAATTTCAATTGATGTACCTAATGATTGCTCGCACCAAAGAAATATTGGGGGCAACGGCCCCGCTGATAGCCGTGATTGCGGCTGTGGAGTTTTGTTTGCGCTTTTTGAGAAAAAGGACAATTTTGTCTCAATGGATGCATAACTCAAAATTTGAGAGCCATCCTATGACGTGTTAATTGTGAAGAGGTAATTCGTTTTGTTGAAACCATTCATCTAGTAAAGTCACTAAATTCGTTATTTTATCATTCGTTATAGTCATTCCGAATGTATGACTTTCTTGAGATTATATTATTGAATTGGCATTCTCTATTTTAGATATGAAGTAAAAGAGTATCACGTCATCGCATTCGATGATTAATAAAGTGGTTGAATGTTAAAGTCACAAGATGCTTGCGACATTACCAACACAATAACAAGGACTATGCCACATAACCATTACCGCTGGTTTCGCTCGACAACCCCAAATACTCCCTCCATTTTTCTACAAATAAATGAAACTAACATTTTTCTACACATAAATGAAACTAACATGAAATAAGGACTATGATAATACAATTGAGGTTTGTGCTCAAATTATAATTTACCATTTACATTGGTGATAAGTACATGCTTTTACCGCTCTTGTACCTAATCAAACTTGAATCTCTGGGTTTTCAGGAACACCTCAACGTATATTTGAACCTCTCTCTCTCTCTCTCTCTCTCTCTCTCTCTAGAGTGGAGGAACGTCAATGCGGGAAAACTGAAAGCCCTTCACCAAACAGAGTGAAATACCTAATCTTATTGCTTGCTTGCTCGTGAGAAAAACACTACTTATCAGAGTCGAATCTTGGGCTCTTTTCAAAACCTAAACATCGATTAGCACTCTGCTTCTTTTCCCTGATGAAGAAGGGAGTTTCAAGCAGTTCCAACGACGAAAACCGGCAAAAAAATTACGTGCCAAATCAAAGGAAATCAACCCGTTCTTCAAGCTTTTCGGCAATGTGTTTACCGATCTAGAAGAAGGGAGCCCTCTGGGGATTGGATTGCTTTCTCGGACGCTTCCTGAAAGACACGCCTGCCGCGACGTTCTTCGGAGCGTCGCTAGGGCCCTCGCCGTTCGTCATCTCCAGCTTCCTCTTCCCTCGGTTCGAAGCCTCTTCTGCTTCTCTCCCTTCAATCTTCTTCAAAACAGCCTTCACCTGCAAGAATCGTTGTACGCACACCAGCGAGAAACCAAGTTATGCAGAGGGTATGATGTCAAACGGACGTCGAGGCCTTTGCTAGATAAATTTCATAAGGAAAACTACAACTTTGCAAAACCCTAGCGACCCGCCTCGTAAGGAAAGTAAATGCACTGCAAACTACAGTCTTGTTTCATAGCCGTGCCATGAAACGCGGTACAGGAGGGTAAAATTTCACTTACTTTACATTCCACTGAGCAGAAGTTGTTCGGGGCTACGATCTTGTACTGGCAAGTCCCGCACTTGGCGTCGCCGTTGGGGGAGCCGGTGTGATGGGCTCCTCCTTTCTGATTGACGTACACGATCGCCCGCCGGTTGATCGTGTACTGCTGGATGCCGGACCAACACCACACCTTTTTCAGGTCCTCTATTCTGAACGCGGCCACCCCCGAAGACTTGTATGCCTAAGTTTTTTCAATGTATTTTACGAAGTATCAAGATGCATTCAAGAACTTGTATTCATAATGCTATGCGATCGAACGGAGTTTTAATTACCGTCAAAATTGAGTGGCCAGAACTCTTGTGATGCTGCTCCATGCGATCCTCGCAGACGACGATCATGCAGGGCATGCAGTAGTACTTGGCAGGCTTCGAGCAGCGGTCCTCGCAGTTGCAGGGATCGTAGAATTTGCTGGCGGCGAACATCCGCTCCAGCCACGTCGGGACGCCGCCGCTCATCTCGTCTTCAGGACGCTCCATCGTTTCCGACGCCGTCAGGTTTTTCTTTCCTCCCTTCTCTTTTCTCCGGGCTCTATAGACAGTAGCAACCAACTGGAGCAGACGTAAATTTCTTTTGGTGTTCCGAAATAAGAAACTACTTGAGAAAATTCAAATAGGAAACTATGTCAAGATTTCGGATATGTGCGAAGTACAGAGGTCGTTATCAGTTTCCGAAGCCGGGTCTGTTAAAGGATTTTCACCTGGAATTCGAATTTGTTTCCTTCCTCGATCTGCGACCGGGGGGAAGTTGGAAGAGGCAATCTGAACGTTGATCATCGTCATCTCCAGCAAAGTAAATAATACTATTAGTATTCGATGAGCGTCCTACAACTAAAAAAAACGTATGATTCCATTCAAATTGTAATTTTTAAGAATAACGATGATCCATAAACTTTGACTTAATGTGTAATATGATTCCTGAACTTTTCATTTGTTCAATATAATCCTTAAACTTTAGCTCAATGTGAAATATGATTCGTGAAAATTTTAATTTATTCAAATATGATTTTGGAATTTTTGATACATATCCAACTTAGTTTTTGAACTATATGAAGTTGGAAGAGGCAATTTGAATTATGATGATGATCATCTCCGGCAAAGTAAATACTAGTAGTATTAG
Organism: Eucalyptus erythrocorys; assembly: GCA_014182555.1. Classification (NCBI taxonomy): domain Eukaryota; kingdom Viridiplantae; phylum Streptophyta; class Magnoliopsida; order Myrtales; family Myrtaceae; genus Eucalyptus; species Eucalyptus erythrocorys. The sequence continues at coordinate 21,526,399 of CM024605.1, read as the reverse complement.
ATAAGCGTCTTGCAACTTAAAAATGTATGGTTCTATATAAACTGTAATTTTTATATGTTGATGTCGAATGTTTTATCAGTCGATGCAGGGACATTCGAAAAGATTTATTTCGCATATCCACGTTCAGTTACCTCGGCCTTGAAGGGATCTTATCTGATTTATCATTGTGATTTTATCCTGCAATTGGCATGTTTGAACAGCATGGAGTCCATGATACTGCTCTCTTTTAAAGCCAGCACATAATTTTGTTTGATTTTTCTTCACCATTGCATGGACTTATTGATTAATTTAATCAAATTGATTCTTTCTATGAAATAGACTGTCAAAATGGTCCATAACCCACTTATGAACATTTATCATTTTGTTTTCCTTCCTTTTGCTTCCTCTCCTTTAACCTTTCTCTGTTTACCACCCGCCGTGGTGGCTCCGCTGGATAGGCTTCAGGCTTCCTTTTCGCTAAGAGATCTGGAGTTCGAAACCCCTGCGACGCAAGTGGCAGGGAGGCTGGCGTGAGACATTGGTGACTTACCCGGTGGCATGTGTGTGGTGGCTAGCACGTGTCACCCCCAGTGGTTTATCTCCGGCTGCCGGCCGTGCGGGGTTCCCTGGGTCATCAAAAAAAAAAAAAAAAATTTATCATTTTGACTCGACCCACCCATTTGACAAGTTAACTACCGAACCACGAGAAATTGCAGCCAATTTGTTAACGGGCTAAATTTCTTTAAAGCATTCCATAAGTTCATAACTAAATTGATTTTAGTCTTTGAAGGAAAATTGTTTAAAAAATCCTAAACTTACTGTACTTGTATCAATTTAATCATAAATTTTTCAATTTTTTCAATTTTTTTTTTATCGTTTCAATTTTCTCAATTGAATATTAAATATTTTTACATTTTGACTTAAATCCATTCAGTTAATTTTAGTTGAAAATCATTGATGTGGACGCTGGAAAGAGTGCTAACATGAAATTTTTTAATAATATTTTAATATTTTTCTTTTTTTTTATTTTTCTTTTCATCTCTTTCCCTTTTTTTTTTTACCCTTTTTCTCACTACGCCGCCTGTCTTTTCATCTTCCGGACACTCCACCATTTCGAGCACCGCCAGGCTTTTTTCTTTCCCCTTCTATTTTCTTCGGCTTTAATAACAGTAGTAACAAACGGAGCGTAATTTCTCTTAGGTGATCTGAAATAGGAAACTACCTAGTAATTTTTTTTTTTTTTTTTTTTGGTCTAAAACGATAGTATTATTTAAGAATGCAGAGAGGAACAACCGTTCTTCAGAGTAAATAAGGTCAAGAAAATGATGAGGAGGAGATATGGCCCAGTTCATTGGAAGGAAAGAGCGCCTATGGGCTTTGGCGACCCAGTCAGCAATAAAATTTGCTTCTCTTCGGCAGTGGCGAACCTGCAGATTAGGGAAGCATGGCAAGAGCGCCGTGCATTCAGCGAATAGAGCTCTGTTCTCCCAAGGTGTCAAGGTAGGGTTTTGCACAGCTTCCACAATAACCGAGCAGTCAGATTCCAGCACAATGTGATCCTTTGATTTCCCTTTCTACAGAGTAATTTAAGTGTGAGATTGAGTGCCTGCACCTTTGCTTGCAAGCTGAGAAGGCAGTGGCGGTGCTAGTAAAGCCGTCAGTCAATTGGCCTGAAGAGAGATCATTATCAATTTCGGAAGTGGGTCTGCTCGAGGATTTTCGCTTGGAATTCGAATTTGTTTCCTTGGTTGATCTGCGACCAGAGGGAAGTTGGAAGAAACAATCTGAATGATGATGATGATCATCATCTCCAGCAAAGTAAGCAATATTATTAGTATTCGATAAGCGCCTTGCAATTGAAAAATATTTTAGATTTTTGTTTGAGCTGTACGAGATGAAATTCTCAAATATAGTTCTTTGAAAAATGTACGGTTCCATTCAAATTATAATTTTTAGATATAACACACAAATTGTCTCTAGATTTTGACTTACTGTGCAAGAATAACGACGTAAATGATCTATAAACTTTGACTTAATGTGCAGTGTGGTCTTTCAACTTTTAATTTTTTCAACATGATTCTTAAACTTTAGCTCAATGTGAAATGTGCTCAATAAAATTTTTAAATTGTTCAATATGATTCCTTGAACATTTGATACATGTTTAACTTAATTCCTGAACTATATGAAATTGGAATAAGCAATTTGAATTATGATGATGACCATCTCCAACAAAGTAAATATTATTAGTATTCGATAAGCATCTTTCAACGTAAAAAAGGAATGGTTCCATCTAAATTGGAATTTTAATTTGCTGGAGTCCACTATTTTATTAGTCAATGTAGCGAAATTCGAGAAGATTTATTTCGCGTACCCACGTTCAGATACGTTGGCCTTGCAGGGATCTTATCTGGTTTATGATAGTGATTATCTCCTGCAATTGGCATGTTGTTTTTTTTTTTTTTTTTTTTTTTTTTTTGACGATGAAAGGGTGATATTCATTGATTAGCCCGTAACTAAGGCGCCATAAGGTGAAAAGTCCAAACAAAGTAGGGAAATTAAAGACATAGGAGGATAATTAACCCATTGAGAAGGGAATTTGTTGGCGAGATGAGTCTGCGCTACCCCAATCGCCCGCCTGCATTTGACTCCCGGGTGAGAACTCGAAGCTGATGGCTTCCATTTGGGCTGCCATTGTCTTGCAGTCGTCCACCAGGAGATGGGCCTGCCAAGGGGCTGCTGCACGGCCCAAGAGGAACTCAACAAGTGCTAGGTTATCAGTTGATACGCGCACGGGCAGATCTAAAGAGGGGGAGACTTCGGCTTCTGCAGATCGTGGAACAGAGGGGGTTCTATTCTCCCGAAGCCACTGAAGAGCGTGTCGTACGGCTAGGGCTTCTGCGACAAGGGCGGACGGAGCAGCAACGGGCTTGACAAAGCCGGCGACGAGGCGGCCGGAGGTGTCTCTGCACAGGCCAGCCACCGAGCCCCTTTGGGTCTCTCTGTTCCAAGCTGCGTCTACATTCAGCTTCAAGGAATTCAGGTCAGGGGGTTTCCACTCTTTGCTAAGGTTTGGTGCATCACTGTGGTGTAGAGAGGCCTCCTGATCCCGTTTGTTGTGTTTCCAGAACAGATCGGCTTGAAGGCGAGCACATTCCACGGCGTGAGCAGGGTCCGACACATGTCCCCTAAAGATGGAGCCGTTCCGAGCAAGCCAGGCGGTCTAGAGAGTTGCAGCGAAGAGGGATTTTGCTTTTGGGTCAACAAGTGAGGTAAGATTTCGATGGATCCATTCATCAATCCGGGTAATTTGTTCAGGGTTTGTGGGGATAGAGATTTCGGATGCTAACCAGACATCTTTGACCCATCCACAGAGTATAAAGAGATGTTCGGCCGTCTCAGGTGCCTGGCCGCAAAGTCTACAAAGTGGATCAGGTAAGAGTCTCCTGTGATAAAGATTTTCTATAGTGGGAACGGTGTTTTGGCATGTGTTCCAGAGGAATATCCTGATTTTGGGGGAGATGGGGGTTTTCCAGAGTAAAGACCAAAGGGATTTTGAGGGTTGATATGAGGAGGACGGGTTTTGGTTTGGGAGGGAGGTGGAGGAGCTGTGGATGCGATTATATCCGCTTTTAACGATGTATGTACCTTCCTTGTTGGCTGTACAGATAAGTTTGTCAGGATTGGAGTGGAATGGTAGGGGTTGAGTGAGAATTTCTTGAGCTATTTCTGCCTGAAACAGGATTGTTACTTTCTGGACATTCCATGCTCTGCAATTAGTGTCAATAAGATCTGCTACAACAGTAGGGTCTTCTTTGTTTGCTGGTCCAGGTAATTTACCCATGGGTAGCCATAAGTCTTCGCGAATTCGTATCGATTTCCCATCGCCAATCTCCCAACGGATGTCTTTTTCTATAGCATCTCTCCCTTGTATAATGCTCTGCCAACCCCAAGAGGGGCGATTGCCTTTTGCCGCTGACCAGAAGTCATTGTGAGGAAAATAGATGCTTTTCAAAACTCGACACCATAGATCATTAGGTGTGGTAACAATCCTCCATGCTTGTTTGCCCAACATGGCTAGGTTAAAAAGCTTTAGATCTCTGAAGCCCAAACCCCCTCTATCTTTTCTGACTTTCATCTCTTCCCATTTTTTCCAGTGGATACCTCTTTTACCAACATGTTGATTCCACCAAAAGGATGCTATCCGAGACTCAATTGTTCAGTATAAGGAGGTTGGAAGTTTGAATATGGACATAACATACTGGGGAATAGCCTGTACGACTGTTTTGATGAGGATTTCTTTGCCCGCTTTGGAAATAAACTTTTCCTTTCAGCCTGCCAGTTTACTGTCTATCTTGGTCAGGATCCCTGTAAAAAGATGTTTTTTGGTTTTGCCCCAATCAGTTGGGGTTCCAAGGTATTTTCCGAAATTTTCACCATCAGCCACTCTCAATTCTGCAGCCAGGTTGTGTTTGAGGGAAGTAGGGCAGCTTTTGCCAACAAAGAGGCTAGATTTGTTGAGGTTTATTGCTTGGCCCGATACATAGCAATACTGATGTAAAACAGTAGAGACATTATGGGCTTCTCTGAGGTTACCTTGCAAGAAAAAGATGGCACCGTCTGCGAATAGGAGGTGGGACAGGGTGGGGCAGGTAGGGTTCAATCGAATACCTTTGATAAGTCCATCTTGGACAGCTTTTTTCATTAAGGTAGAGAGGATATTGGACATGATAATAAAGAGATAAGGTGAAAGGGGATCCCTTGTCGAATTCCTCTGGATGGAACAATTTTAGCAGACAGTTTACCATTAATTAAAATGTTGAAGGACACTGTCGAGATGCATACCTTGATCCAGTTGACCCACTTCGCATGAAACCCCAGTTTTTGCATGTAATCACATAGAAAGTCCCATTCCATCCTGTCGTAGGCCTTTTGCATGTCAAGTTTAAGGATAGCATGGTGTTTGCGTGTTCTCTTTCTCACCCTCAAATGATGGATCGCCTCTTGCACTGTGAAAATGTTGTCTTGAATTTGCCGGTTGCTCATGAAAGCTGTTTGTTCTTCTGCGATAAGCATTGGCAGCCAAGGTTTGAGTCGGTTTGCCAGGATTTTGGCTATGATTTTATAGTTGAAATTGCATAAACTAATAGGTCTGAATTGGGAAATGCTTTCTGGGTTTGAGACTTTAGGGATAAGAGTGATATGTGTGCGGTTTATTTCTGGTTCAAGGGTTCCTTGGCTGAGGAAAGAATGTACCATGCTGACAAGATCATCCTGAATAGAGGGCCACTGACTTTGATAAAATAAACATGTCAGTCCGTCCGGTCCCGGTGCTTTTGACGCCCCTAGCTGAAAAATAGCCGCTTTGACTTCTTCTTTTGTGACTGGTTTGATTAGATCTTCATTCATTTCCTCGGTTACAGTCCTTTGACATTGGTCTAAAACAGGGTGATAGTTGCGATCGCCAACCGAGGTGAAAAGAGATTGGTAGAAGCTAGTGACGTGGTGGCTGATGATATCGGGGTCTGTAGACCAGGTATGATCATCTACCTGAAGCATAGTGATGCGATTTCGTTGACGACGCTGGATTGTGGTTGCATGGAAGAACTTAGTGTTTTGATCACCCCATTTCAGCCATGCTACCCTGGATTTCATGCACCAATAAATTTCTTCCTGCCGCCACAACTCTTCAATTTTGCGGGTAATGGTATTGATTTCTGTTCTGTCTTGCACCCTTGTTGTATTGTTAGTGATTTCCATGAGTCGATGTTTAAGAAAACTTATCTATTTGTAGGCGTTTTGAAATTTCCCCCTGCTCCATTTCTGGAGGGTTGCTTTGAGACATTGCGGTTTCTGAATAAGAGTGGAGAGCTCCGGGTCTGAAGATGTCCACGCCTGCTGAAATTGCTCTTCAAAATCGGGTCTTCAAGCCGAAGGGCTGAAACCCGAAGAGTTTCGTGGTTTGCTGCCCGGGTGGTGGAGGGAGAGGATAATTGGGCTGTGGTCCGAGCCGATGGCTGGTAACGCAAAGGCTTGCGCATTTGGAAATAGTACTCTCCATTCCATATTGCATAGAACTCTGTCGAGTCGTTTTTTAACTAACGCCGTACCGTCTCGATTGTTGGACCAGGTATAGGAACACCCCTTGCTCTCAACATCCATCAAGGAGGCTTCATCTAAAAAATCCCGGAAAGCAGCAATTCGGTAACGATCCACCTCCCTGCACCCCACTTTTTCCCAGTGGAAAAGTATTTCGTTAAAATCTCCGATGCATAGCCACGGTAGTTGAGTATGAGGATTGCTTTCTCTCACAAACCGCCAGAATCTAAGTCTTTCCTAGTAATTTGTAGGCGCGTGGAGGAAGGAAATTCTCATAAGGCAGCCACTATGGACATCTCGGCAGGTGAGGTTGATAAGATGCTGAAAGCCTCCTATAACATTCACTTGAGTCTCTTCATCCCACAATAAAGCTAAACCCCCTGCGGTTCCCACTGGTTCAATAATATATGACCTTTTTAGGAAAGTCTTTCTCCGAACTCGCTCCACAACATGAGTTTGATTTTTTGTTTCCATTATGAACACCAGGTTGAGCCTTTCTTGAGCCACAAGGGCTTTGAAATCTTTGGACTGTCAAGGGGTTACCCAGCCCTTGACAGTTCCGGCTAAGAAGTTTCATCTATCCGAGGTGGCGTTTAGGGCCACCACCAAGGCCCGTGAGCTTGCCCCTTCCCATGACAGGACCGGGGTATCAAGAAGAAGGTTTTCATTCAAGACATGCTCCTGCAGATTATTCTTTTCATAGGGACTGACCCGCTTTTGCTTCTTTGCCGCAGGGGCTTTATATATCGCCTTCCCCTTCTTTGCATTCATTTGTGGTGATTCGCTTCCAGCAAGGCAGAGAGGTAGAGTTGGCTATTCAGGTGAGGAAAAGCTGCTGGTAGAGCCCCCATTGTTTGTTTTACCAGGTTTAACAGGGATTATAGCTAAAGCTTGGGCCTCGATTGGTGTTTCAGCTACCTGTGTCTCAAGGACCTTAGTCTATGTTTCCATGACAACCTCTTCTTCGAGTTCCAAGAGGTCAAGGTTGCTGTAGAAAGTCTTCCAATAAGGACTCAGGTCCCTGACTTCAGCCTTTAACCAAGACCCGAAACGCCCAGGTTTGCCCTCTTGTATGCCAGTTTCTTCATAGGGAATGTCAGGGCATGCTGTTGGGTAGTGTCCCATGCGACCACAAGAGTAACAGTAATAGGGCAACCGTTCATATTTGTAATCAACCCACCACTATTTACCCCCACAAGAAATGAGGCTATCTGTTTTGAGAGGATTTGACAGGTTGAATATTACCTTTGCCTTGCCCATTTTTGCTGCATATAAAATTCGTGGTTCGATTTTGATTTCTGCTACTTCCCCCAATTTTTCAGCAAGGAGTCGAATGGTATCTTCATTAACCCTAGCCCGAGGAAGGCCAATGAAATGAACCCAAAAATCACAATGTGTGAAATCATAGCAGTGTTCAGGTATGTTTGGATCTCCTTCCTTTAGAACTAAGAGATTACTCGAGAAAGACCAAGGCCCTGGTTCAATTTGTTCACAATGAACTGCAGCTATTCGCCATGATTGTTTCATGGTAGTGATAAAGGCCTGAAAGTTGACATTGGGTTTCGAGTATAGCTTGCCAAATAGGGTGTGCTCACTGTGCTGTTTGGCAGATTCAGGTAACTCATCCCCCAAGTCAGTTAAATCATCTTCACACCAAAGATCTCCCAGTTTCCGACAGAGAGCAGCTACTCGAAGTTGATTTGCCCTGTTTTCTTCCATATTTAGGTACAAAAGCAAAGATCTGAGATAGCAATGGCTTGGAATGAAGGGAACTCTGAAGGATACAGGACAGTAGGGGCGGACTCCACAAGGCGATGATGATGGGGATGGTGCGATCTGAGGTTGGATTAACCAAGAGATTCCGCCAAGGATTGGGGTTTCGATCGATTAAGGCGAAGGGCGAAACTGGGGAGAATGGGCAGAAGACCGTGGAGGAGAAGGCCGAAAATAGAGATAAACCCTAAGGTTTTGCAGTGAGAATCGGGCAGCACACCAACGGCCGGAAAAAAACCAAAGGCGAAAAGGCAGGAGGAAGAGAGACACGCTAGTCGGGAGGGGGAGGATTGAAGATGGCCATTTCAAGGAAAAAAAAAAAAAGGTTCCGAAGAAGAGAGGAAGACTATCACCGATGGATAGGGAGGAATCTCAGACCAAGCTGAGGGGAGAGCTCGAAGAGACGAGAGATCGATCAAAGGTGAAGTTGCGCCATCTTGGTGTTGCCTCGGTGGGATTGCGCGACCTAGGCAAGTGCTCACCGGATTTGCGCAACCTTGCGATTGGCATGTTTGAACAGCATAGAATCCATGATACTGCTCCAATTCTCTTTTTATGGCTAGCACATAATTTTGTTTGATTTTTATGAATGGACTTACTGATTAATAATCAAATCAATCATTACCATGGAATAAACCTGTCAAATTAGGTCCACCACCTATTTACAAACTCATGTTCAGTTACCTTGACTTGACTCGACTCATTTGTTTAATTGACCAATGACGGAATCGTGAGAAATACAGCCGATTTTTTAATGGGCCTAATTTCTTTAAAGCAATTTGGCTGCATTTGCGAATGGCCTTGGGAATGGGCTTTGGTGTCCAAAACCCATTTGGCCAGATATTGAGTGTTTTGGAAAATATTTGCCAACCCCATTAGGGAAAAGTTGGCCCTCATAAGGCTGAAAACCTATGGTAGGTCTTAAGCTGTCTTAAGCTTTTAGTATTCTCGGCATGCCTTCTCTAGGGTTTAGTATAAAAATTTTGTTCCAAAACTATCCTCACTTAATTTTTATTTTCCATTTTTGCCCTCATGATATCATTGTTGATCTTCTTCTCAATTGAGTCAGCTGCCCTAGTTATGCATGGCTACGAGGGGTCGACAACGGGCTGAAGAGAGGTGTGTGATTGCAACTACCTCGGCAACTATCACTCGCCAGTCGCACGACCTTGATGAGTCGTGACAACCCAAATCTAGGTCACATGACCTCCATAAAAAACCACTTGAGGTCACGCGACTAGGTTGCCCTCACTGAGGTCACGCAACCCCCTATGAGTTGTAATAACCCAAATTTGGGTTGTGCGACCTCCATGAGAAGTTGCGAGGGTTGCACGACCAAGCCACCCCTGCCAAGGTCACTCATGTCGCACAACCTTCATTGAGGGTTACTTGACCCTAGACAGTCCTCATCGGTTGTCTCCAAGAGCCATCTGAGGTCTTGCAACTTCAGATGTTAGTCATCGGAGACAGGTTTCGATCGCCAATGGTTGCTTAAGCTTCGCCAGCCAACCTTTTTTTTTTTTTTTCTTTTGACTTTTTTTTAATTAATCACAAAAGTCCTTTGTAAATATAATTTCTCCAGACACTATTTTGCCCGAATGTTCTTTACAATGGACTTTCAAATTGCAATTTAACAAACACAATTTGAATTTCAGAAAACCTCCTTAACTTAAAATCCTTTGTATTATCTCAAAGAAAATTCTCAAAAGTCCAACCAAATGCATCCTTATGAACTAATTATTTTTAGCTTAAAGGAAAATTGTCTAAAATATCCTATTGTATTTTTTTTTTCAATTTCCTAAAATTATTGTATTTTTTTTCAATTTAACTTTAAGCATTTCAATTTTGTCAACTGAACCCTAAATATTTTCACATTTTTTAAATTGAGACATTCGGCCAATTTTGATCAGAAATTGATACGTGCCATATTGGCACTGTCATGAGCAATTTTCAATGATATTTTAATATTTTTTAATTGTTATTAATTGTTATTTTCTTATTTTCCTTCTTTTCTTTTTTTTTTTCCTTCTCCTTTTGTTTTCCTTCTTTTTCCCTTTCTGCCTCCACCGACTTCCACCGAACCTTGTCGTTGGCCAGCGAAGGCCACCAACCTCAAGTGAGGATCACCCTCGCTGGCCTTGGGCGAGGAACGCTCTAGCCTAGGTTAGCGAGGGCTACCCTTGCTTGGGCAAGGGTCACCCTAGTTGGCTTGGAAAGGGTGACTCACGCCTAAAATCGCAACCTCCACATTATTAAAATATTATTAAAATTTGAAAAATATTAAAAAATTATCATTAATTGTCCGCTTTAAAGTCGGTCATGCTAAATAGACGGTCGATGGTTGAATGGACATAATTGGTAAAAATATAATAGATTTAGAACTTTTTGGATATTTATCTTAGTCTTTGACCTTGAAACTTAGAATGATATTCTTAATGAAAAAGGGTTAATATACAAACAGGATGATAGTCTCAGTAGCTCACGACTTCTTAGCAAAATCTGAACCCAGAAATAGACACATTCATTCGTCGAATTCGTTCATTCAAAAGATAAACAATTAAAAGCCCCTCTACGACTCGAGCTGAGCATACCAGACACCCTGGATCTTCACATCCTTAGGCACCTTAGCTCCCAAATCAGTATCCGATGGCTGGACGCTCTCGAACACGCCGATCACCTCTCCGGTCTCGGGCTTGCTCTTGGTCACGCTCAGCGTGATCTTCCCGGTCGACGACGAGGCGTTCTTGATGTTCTCCTTGGTCAAGTCCTCCTCGTCTCCTCTCCCTCCGGCAGGCAAGGCCACAGCATTGTCGTACCCGGTGGAACCACCACGGCCCTTTGGGTCGAGGAATGACGAGCCACGGTATGAGGGCACGAGGAACTCCCCGCTGAAGCTCTCGGGCTTCCCTGAGGCCACGAGCTGCTTGATGGTGAAGAGGAAGGGCACGCGCTCACCCCCAGGGAGCTGCACGGTGACGGCCGCGTAGTCGATCCCGTCCTTCTCCTCGAACTTGACAGTGCCATCGGGGGAGACCTCAAAGGGGCCCTCGATCTCGTCGAGGGTGTAGGTGAGGCGGGTCATGAGCTTGGTCTTCTGGAACTCCGGGGGAGCGTTCTTGCTCACGCTCTCGGCCTTTACGGTGAAGGAGGTCGGCTCAAGGCAGATTTTCTTGGCATTGTACTTGCCGGGCTTGAAGGCGAACGAGTCGAGCCCACCGTCAATGGTGGGGCACTGGTTGGCCGTGCCTGTCCCCTTGACTTCCATGTAGGTCTTGCTCTGGATCTCGTCATAAGTCAGTCTCTTTGGGGCTCCCTCCGCACCGGCTCCCTGAGAAAGACCAGAAGCTCTCATCACAAATATATCCATCTATCTATCTATAAAAGCAGACCAAAAATGTGCAAATGAGAAACTAAACTGTACTCCTGAAATGTTTTATCGGGATCCAAGTTGGGAACCTCCATAAAAAATGTGTTGACTAGCATGGCCAAGGACTTAGTTTCAATTACACTCACTTAAAGTAAAGCATTGATCTCTCAGTTCTTGATCAAAACAGTATATGCATCTCGGTGGCAGGAATGCTTCGAACATCAATCCGGACGATCCAATCAATTACCGAAGACTGAACGCCTCTACGACTTCACCATTAGAGCCTACCGACCATATCAAGAACTGATTTCAGCCCGTGAACTCTCCGCAGCTAAGGACAAATGCATAGTTTCGCAAGGCGTGCTGAAAAGAGAGTAGGATAACTTCGGCATCTGGAGAAGGGAAACGATCTATCTAGCACAACCCGACATCACTATTCGAATGCTTAAGGACCTTCTCTAGATTGGCCCCTCGATCTATTCAGTAATAATCTTCCAATTTCGAGCACCATCCATCGCCCACACAACATAACACGAAAGGAGCAGAGAGAACAGCAGTAAATACTTCAAGGACACTAATAATTCAACCATGTTAGCCTCTAAAGACTAGGGAGCAACATAAACTGACAAGGGTGGCTCGATCTCCATACCGAGACTACGAGGGCCGAGGTGGCGAGGGCGAAGCCGGCGATCTTGGTGGCGTCGGCGCACTTCTGGGCCAAGTCCTTGAGATCAGCCTGGAGAGAGCAGGTCACCCTGGAGCCGGCACCGCATTCCAGCCCGAAGGCCTTGGACACGTTCTGCGACGACCGCAGCTGCGAGCTGCTGATCCTCCCCACCTTGGTGGGCTGCATGAGAGTAGCTGCCGCCTGTAGTGAAGCCGCCATTTTTTCTCCCTACTCTCGCTCTCAAACACTCTCTGCTGAGTCTCTGGGAGAAGGAAGAGAAAAGGGTATTGCAGATAAGCGAGGTTGAAAACGAGGGCGGGGAGGGGAATTAATCTGGTGGACGTGGTTTGGGTAAGATAAAGAGATAGGATAAGGCGGTCTTTGATTGGCTGGTTCGAGGTGATGCATCTGGCTGCAGGGCTCGCCACGTGGCGCTGTCCAGGTGTTCGATAAAGATACTTTGGGTCGGGAGGGTTGTGGATGGTGATGGTGGCCGGATGGGAGAGTCTCTCTTTGTTGTTGTGTTGCTTGAGCTCTGCTCTCTCTCTCTCTCTCTCTCTCTCTCTCTCAGGAGCAGCATCAAAATGAATGCATCCAATGTGGGCTTTCAAAATCTGACAGCAACCCTATTTTAATCTTTATCTTCTCTTGTATTTGCCTTCTCTTATTGATTTTCATGTAATATACATTTTAAAGAGGAGGATCAACTAAAAGCAAATGGAACACTTGGGCAAAACCCAATCCAAAGCTCCTTACGCATTCAACTGGGGGATCTTACATTGGATCTTCCCTCGTCCTTTTCCCTTTCTTTTGTCACTCTTCACCTTAGGTTGTTTCTTGAGATCTTAACATTCGGAGCAACAAATTGGTGTAAAACAAACTTGGCTATTTCACTCCTTAGCATACCCCCATACATGTCAGTCTAATTTCATTAACGTCGAAGATATTCTTTCAATCGAGTAATCCAAATACAGAATGTTTCTTAAAAACCCTCTAGATGCAGATTAGCAAATCAAACCACATTCTTGAAAGATCAAATCCTTGGCCTGAAGGCATATATCATGTCCCAACACTCATCCTACTCGATTTGATATATTAGGCCAAATTCACATAATCAAGTTATGTGGCAGAGACATAGCTTTGATTGGGGAAAATTGATTTAAAAGTTCTAAACATATTGTACAATAGACAATTCAGTCTTAAACTTGTCGATTATTACATATATAATTGTAAACATTTTAATTATGACAATTAAGTCCTAAACATTTAGATGATTTGCCAATTTAATATTAAACCTTTTATAATTTGTCAATTTAGTTATTCTAGCTAATTTTAGCTGAAAATTATTCACGTCACAGTCTAATTAGCGTTAATCATCCTATGTGGCATAGCCAACATTGACATTTAACATTTTTGTAATTTTTTAAATTTTTCAAATTTTTTCATGTATTTTTTTCTTTTCTTCCTTATTTCTCTTCATCGATTCCTTGCAAGGGAACCTTCACCAAAGGAAAAAATTGTAAAAATTATCCACTCCAAAGATTGGTCGTGCCACATAGGATGAGCTGCACTCATCTATGGCTGGCAATCGAAAAAGGTAGATATGGAAAAAAAAAAAAAGTCGAAAAAAAAAAAGAAAAAAATGCAGAAAATTTTTAAAAATTGTAAAAATCGTCAGCGTTAATTGCACCACATAAGATGGTACTAATTAGACCATTACGTCAAACTAAAATTAGTTGGAATGATTAAATTAACAAATCGCCAAAAGATTTAAAACTAAATTAGTAAATCATCTAATGGTTTAGGTATAAATTAGTATAATTGAAAGGTTTTTTAACTAAATTAATAAATTATCAAAAGATTTAGAACTAAATTGGCACAATTGAAAGATTTAGAACTAGATTGACTACCATATAATAAGTCTAGGACTTTGGGACCCGCTTTGAATATGTTGCATCATAAATATGACGAGTTCTTTTGCCCCTTAGACTCCAACTTTTATTAAGGGCCCGTTTGATTAAGATTTGGGGAAATAACTTTGGCAAAATGCAATTTCAAAGTGCATTGAAAATTGTTTTAGCATAAATATTGTTTGGTAAAGCCTACATTGACAAGGCCTTTTATTAATTTAAAAATAAAATAAAATAAAGTCTAATGAAGCTCCATTGTTGGTCAATGGCTGGCCAACCGTCGATGGCCAGATCTGGCCATCGGCAAGGTTGCCTCGAGGTCACTTGGGCTACGCATGGTAAAATTTATGTTTCTCAATTTCTCCCGATTTACGCCCCGGAACAAGTTTGGAATAGAAATCCATTTGGTAACGCAATTTGATTTTTCTATTTCTGAGATAGATTTCTATTCCAGAAATTGATTTGGAGGAGAAATCAGAAGCTAAAAATCGTAGCCTCTCCAATTTCTGAAACAGAAATAGAAATTATTTCCTTTATTTCATCCTTCTTCGTTCAAGACGTCTACTCACTTCTTACCTTTGCTTTTCTTCCTTCTCCTCACTTCAACCAAAAACCCTAGCGCCGTCGACTCCGAAGCTATCCATCCTTGCCGTCGACTCCGACGCCGTCGCCGTCCTCTTGCCGGTCAGATCGTCACTCATCTCGCCATCGTCATCCTCAGACCGTCCATTTTGCTCCAGTCCTCTTGTCGGACCCACCTCCTCTGTCCGCGTCGCCTTTCGGCTCTTGATTCCACAACTCCAGTCACCATCGCCGTCCTCTTGCCGGTCAGATCGTCGCTCATCTCGCCATCGCCGTCACTCATCTACCCGTCAGACCCGCCTCCACTTCATCACGACTCTCTTCCACAACTCAAGTCACACGTCACTATAGCCGATCCCAGGTAATCATCCTAGGATGTTCTGTTTCTCTTCGGTTGAGAGCACTCCGACGGCATTTCTAGCTCTTCAAACCTAAAGATGTCACTGTGTTCATAGGAATCATAAGATAGATGGGAGTGATCTGGAATGAGGGTTTGATTACGGTGCATCGCCTTGCAATAGATAAATAAGCACATCCACAACACTAGTGGAAGTAAAGAGATACTTCCCACTGCATTTGTATAAAGGTGTGGGATTTCACTGCCAATCCGAAGTTTGGCTGATTCCGTATTGGATGTAACTCTGTTCCATTCTTAAAAACATATCCCTGTTTAAACCTGCTGTTGCTTGAAATGAATTTGCTATTGTTGGCTTGGTTATATGTGAAGCAATGCTTATCTAGTCTACGAATTTGAGGTGTCGAAATGGCCTTATCTTGCTTGATTTCTTACAATTTCCCATGCAGTTTTATGTTTGCCTCTGTTGCTTTTTATACGTTTGACATGTTGTTTCGAGGTCTGTTTAGGATGACTTTTAGCTTTTAAGATTTGATTTGTTGGTTCATTGAACTACCGAACCTCTCGCAGTTTGCGTTCACCACCTGTTCGACAATTTGCCCTAGAGACATTAGCATTGATTTGAGAATAGATGTACTTTCTATGTCAAGGTTTGAGACTGCCCATAATTGCTCATATACTGCCTTGATCCGAAAATGTGCATTGGTTGTTGTGTCTCTTGTACCTGACTTTCTAACAAGTGCTTTTAGGAACTTGTTCAACAAAACTAATATTGCTTGAATATGTATAAAGGTCATTAGAAATGTCCAAGAGAAACATGGCCATGTTCAAGAAATTAGAGGATATTTTGTATGTTCTTCAGGTAAAAGACAGGATGTGATTACTAAGACAGGATCACAATGAGAGATTCAATAAGGTAGGTGGGAAGGCTTATGCTAATGGAAGAAGCTACTCCGAGTCCTACCCTTGTGTGAAATAAAAAGGCCAACCAGCAAGGTTCTCAGCATAGATGGTGAAAATAGTGCACGATGTATGTCGCGACCAAATTTTTCGGGTGTGTGAACCACCTAGGGTTTGGCTAATGGATTGTTAAGCCTAGACTTAACTAGGGCTCTCCCAAGCCCATACCAATTCGCGACTTAGATTTGAATTCTTAACATGCAAATGATTTTTATTAAGGAGTCGCCACTAATCAGTTTTTGATGGGTCGATTAGAAACCCAAGTAAAGTAATGGGAGATTACTTTACTCCTACGAACCCAGAGATTATGGGTACGGAGACTTGGTTACACTAGATTTCTCTAATGCCCTTTCGGTACCATTCTTTTATTTTTGAAAAATGTTTAGCAGGCAGCTTGAATCGATTTTAATTTATCTCCCTAACATGTGAGGTGATCATGCGGGTGCGCAATCCACCAATTTAACACCCAATAAAAGCAATAAATAAATTGCAAGGCTTACCTCAAAGCATTAAAAGCATCTGCAATGTTAAATTAAAGTCCACATCATCAATCCTAGATATGGTTTCTAATTAACACGCAATTTTTTTTTTTCACTTTATTTAATGGAATTTAATCTAAATGCAATGCATGCTAACAACCTAATATGGCAAATTGACCTAAGGAAATGTAACAACCTAAATGTCCTAATATGTGGATTTTAATTAAATGGTCCTAAAATGCAAATTACCTAACATGCACCTAATGTTTTGGATTTTTTATCTGGAATTTTGAATTAATAAAAGTCCTAATTAAACTACCTAAGATGAATAATTTTCTAATTCATGTTTAGGATTAACTTTAAATTAACCCTATTTTGACTTAGAAAATTATTTCGTTATTTTTATTTTGTTTTTTTTTTTTTTAGGAAAATGATGCCAAGTTTTCTAAGAATTAAATTGTCTAAATCTAATCCTAACCTATTTTTAAAAAATTCCTAAAAGTATAATCCTAAAAATGTGATTCTAAAAAAAAAAAAAAAACCTAATTTACTAACCCACATGTCTAATGCTAATTCAATATATCTAATTTTACATGCTCATGCAAGATTTTGATTTTTTTTTTTGTTTTTCTTTTGAATTTTATGATTTCTTATTTTTCTGAAAATTAACTAAATTAAAATTCTATCTAATTCAAACTAGGGATTAGATCATCCTAATTTAAACTAAGATATTATTTTAATTCAGCAATTTCTAGCCTAAGATGCAACCTATCTAAAAATTGATCTAAGCTTAAAATTAAACATGCAATTCTATTCTAAAATGCCTAATTATTTTTATTTGTTTTTTTTTTTCGCTTTTTAAATAAAATTTAACATGCAATTCAGCTATCATCCTAAGTGAATTTTGCTTTTCTTTTTTGTTTTTTTTTTTTTATGATCTAAATAAAATCCCTAATTCTAAATATGCAAGACAATAAAAAAAAAAATCCTAATCCTAATTTAACATTTTTTGAGTTTTTTTAACTTTTTGGTGTTTTGAAATTAACAATTTCTAAACATGCAACCTAAACTAATTAATTTGATTTTTTTTTTTTTTTTTTTTTTTTTTTAAAAAAGGTAAATTTCTATCCTAAACATGCAAACCCTAAAACTACATTCTTTTGATTTTTGGTTTTTTTATAAAAAAATTAATTAATTCCAACTAACCCCAGCAAATCAAGGAAAATTGATTTCCCAAATTGACGAACCGTATCTCGCGCATGAGATCGGGTTGGCCAATTTCACGCAAAAATCACAAATCGGATCTCGGGCTGGAGATCGGATTGGCAAATTTTTTAAGTAACTACGAGTCGGATTTCGGGCGCGAAAATCGGACTGGCAATTACTAATTTCAAGCAATTTCACATCATGGAATTTCAATTTAACATTAAAGGAGGAGTAATTGCACTACGTAAAAAAAAAAAAAAAAAAAAATATGCAAAGTGTTAGTAATAATAGATAAAACAAAAAGGTAAATAACATAAAAGAGTAAAAATAAAACAGGAAATTAAAAAAACATTAAAATAAGAATAAATAAAAAGGGGAATTTACCTAATTTTGTTTTTTTTTTTTTTTTTCGAAAAAAGAAAAAAAAATAAAAAAGGGGGCTCGGGTCTAGGGTTCCGCGGGGCTGGGGATGCGACGGCGGTGGGGCGCGCGGCCGGCGGCGGGCGGCCGGTGGCGGCGGCGCGGCACTTGGGAGGCGGGGCGTCGCGGCGAGGCTCGGGGCGACGACGGTGAGGCCGGGGGCGTCGCGGGCCGAGGGGCGTCGGGCGCAGAGGGCGAGCGACGGCGAGGGATAGGCGACGGCCGCTTCGGGTCGACGGCGACTCGGCGAGGGCGTCGGGAGCGTCACGGTGCGCGAGCAAGGGGCGTCGGGCGCGCGGATCCGGAGGAAGCACAAGCGACGGGGTGGCGGTGGGGCTCCACGGCGACGGGCAGCGGCGGCGCGCGGACGGGCGACGGCATCGGGGCTCCCGCGCCGGGCGGCGGCGGTGCGAGCGGCGGCGTGGGCATGCGACGGCGTCGGGGCTCCTAAGGGTGGCGGGGCGGCACATGAGCGGATCTCGGCGGTGGGGGCTCGGCGGCGGCGCGCGACGCGTCGGCGCGACGGCGGCGCGGCTTTGGCGTACGGAGGGGACCCCCTTCGGGGAAGACGAACCGTCGACCGAGGGGGACCTTTTTTTTTTTATTATTTTTTAAAAAGAAAAGTTTCTCTCCACTCACTCTCTCTCTCAGCTCCCTCTCTCCCTCAGCTCACACTCTTTCTTCTTTTTTTTCTTTTTTTTTTTTGCCGAGAAAGAAACCCCCTTTGAATTTTTTCTCAAAAAAATTTTTCAATCCCCCTTTGTTACGAAAAATGGACTTCTCTTTTATAATGATTCCGAACGGCCGCTTTGTATGGCATTTTATGAGTTTCCATCTCCAAGTCACATTAAATCGAGCTATAAATCGAGCATGATTTCGCAATCAGCCGATTTTGTTCGGATTTCTTCCATTTTGCAAAAATTCTTGCCCCTTACTCACTTGATTTCAAAATTGTTTCTACATTTAACGACGATCTGAATATCAAACTTCCATGTATGAACAATCAAATCAATTTCCCCATTTTTTCCATTTTTTCATTTATTTGTTAAAAATGCAAATTTTATTTTTCTAAAATTAAGTGTCAACAATGTACATATTCATTAACTAAATGGGCTTCTGACTAAGCAAATAGAAAAAAGTTGATTGACTGGACTCAGCAAACATGGTTTTCTTCAACTGCTATCCCATATTTTGGAGCTCATCCCCATGCTTTTTATCCGTTTATGCTCCATCTACTCTTACTTTTAAAGCTTTTTCTTAAAACTATATCCAAAAAATTAAGACAGGTAATGGTATATAATAGCATTCCAAAGACAAGTAATAAACAACTACCAACATCCAATAGTATTTCTTGTATGATGAAGCACAAGAACATAAATTAATTATCTCATTGGCAAAGACATCCACACATAAGTTCAAGATTGAACAGACTAATCATATACCAGTTCACTAGAGAATATTGTCACAAGTCCCTCAGCCACTTGACCTGAAAGCATGACGACTGCTGCATCTCTAGATAAGAGAATACTTGTCAAATTATAAGCAATGGTTAGTTCACGCATGAGCATGCCTCTTCCATTATTTGAAGTGAAGTCATTGTATAGAAAGATTTATGTGAAAATGTATTGGTGAGAGCATTTCTCTTTGAATCAGTAAGCTATTCTGCAGAAGACAGCAAAACCTTAGGTAGTTCTATGAATTTTCTGTAATTTACTAGATAGAATTGAACCTTAAAATCTTCATGAAAGTTGTAGGACACATCTTTGGGAACAACATATCAAAATTTGAGAACAAATGGTCAAGGTTCGGGTAGTGAAATAATATTTCTTCAATAGATACTAAATCTGGAAGTTGCTACAGAATTTTAAGAAAGAAGACAACAAATTACTGCTCTTAAATATATCGAGATATAGGCTTACGTTTCTTCATAGAAAACATTTAGTTATGTCTCTTCTATAACATACTAAAATTTCGTAACATTCTGGTAAGAATAAATGTACTTTCTCGGTCTAGGTTTGAGACTACCCATAATTGCTTATATACTGCCTTGATCCGAGAATGTGCATTGGTTGTTGTGTCTCTTGTACCTGACTATTATGATATATTTGGAGTCTAATGATCTCACGATAGTGGTTTGTTCATGCATGAGCATGCCTCTTCCATCATTTGAAGTGAAGTCATTGTATAGTTACCAAGAATGATATGTGTATGCAATGATTTTTATCATGACATGCTTGATAAGAAAAGAGAACTCATTTTGGCTTCTAATAATCTTATGGTGATTTTTATAAAGATAACTTGTTTTTGCTTTAGTAATACACACGAAATAATGGATTGTTGATTTTATATGCCTCTTGAATATACGATTTCCACATATGTAACTATTTTTATTGTTATGCGTTATTCTTTAACTTCTAATTTCAACTTACCCTTCATGATGTGCTTGTTAATCACAAGCTTTTGTTCTTGAATTGAGCATCATCTGATATAGTTCATTGAATATTGATTCAATTAAGGTTAAATGACACCCCACAAAAAAGTATTTATAGTAAAGTGGACTGAGCCTTTGACCAATTTGCTTATAAGTTTGTTGGTAGAAGAGGTGAAAAAGGGAAATCGCCCCACCTGTACCTACAACAAAGTAGGGTGGAATAACATTAATGCCGAGTTCAATAAACAAATGAAACTCCACTTTAATGTAATTTAGTTGAAAAATAGGGTAAACAAACTAAAGAAACAATATAGTAGTTTTAAGAAGCTTCTTTCATAATCTGGATTTGGTGGGATAATTGTCAACAAGACAGTTACCGTTGAGGATTTAAGTGTATGGGATTCTCACATCAAGGTATCACTTTACTTAGGTCCATTTTTTTCTTATTGTGGGTGTAAGCTTTATTATAAATGAAATTTGCAGGATAATAGTGAATAGGCTAAATTTAAGAATGAATGGTTTTCTCAGTATGCAAGCCTTTGTATTGTGTTTGGTGATACATATGCTACTGGGGAGTATGCAGCAGAAAATGCAGAAGGAAATGCAACAGAGTATGTGGTGTCGGAGGGAGAAGACCATGGTGTTAGTGGTGACAATGGTGGTGGTGCTACAATAGGTGATGCGGAGAAATCTAATGAAAACAATGTTGATGAGAGAGTCTTTACATTTGACGTGACTCCCATCCCAGTTCGTGAGAAACACAAGTTGAATAGAACTCCAAATTCCAAGAGGAGAAGAAAGAGTAACAACTTTGATCTTAGTGCCACCTGCAAAGCCATTCAAGAAATGATCAAATTAAGGATGGCCCAATCAACAAGTAACTTTGTAACCTCAGAGGCCTTACCTCTTGTAGTCCCACCTCTTATAGACCCCTACTCCATAAGAGTTGTGGTCGCCGTTCTAAATGGCATGCCTGACTTGGAGCAGAATCTTTACAATAAAGCTGTGAATCAGGTATGCATTAATGCCACTTGGAAAGAGGCTTTCATCATCTCTCTACCTGAAAGGAGACGTGAACTTCTTGAATCTCTTTGAGTAGTTGTTAAGAATCATGCTATAGATTTATGTTTGGCTTAATTTCATTCCATGATTTATATATTTAAGACTTTGTTTGTTTATGTTTTTACATTACCATTATGATGACATTATTGCTATTGTTGATTACAATTGGAGTTCTTATCTAATGGGTTTATATTCTTATTTTGTGTGATGATAAAAGTAATATGGATGAGGGTAAAAGTAGCATGTCTAATGGTCAAGTAGCATCGGTTGAACCAATTGAGTAGAATTTTGATGATTTTTATATTGATATACTTATAGCATGGTTGGCCACTGTTGTAGTGGATATGTCCATGCACACAAGAGAACCTATTAGGGACAGCTCATTATCAGGACCGCAATGGATAAGAGAGGTTCTTTATGGGCATTTTGATAGAATATATGAAGCTTTTAAAATGGAGAGATATGTCTTTCTCAATCTTTGTGATCTAATGAATGAAAAATGTTGGTTGGAAGATAGCCAATATATTGGGATAGATGAACAAATTGAGATTTTCTTATCTATGATTTGTCACAAGAACTCAAATAGAGATTTATGTGAGAGATTTCAACGTTCGGGACAAACTATAAGTAAATACTTCACTAAAGTGTTGCAAGTAGTTCTCAAATTGACAAAAGAGATTATCATACCACCATCCTTTAATGTTGTCCCAAAAGAGATTCTTATAAATCCTAACCATAAACGTTATTTCAAGATAGAATTCTCATATATTCCTTTACACCATCAATTTTATTTTGTTGATAATCTTGTATAATATTAGTCTTTGATAAAATGACAGGGTTATATAGGCGCCATTGATGGCACCCATATTCATACTTCTGTACCAGTGTCGAAGTAAATCCCATTTAGAGATAGGAAAGGCATCACCACTTAGAATGTGATGTGTGTTTGTTCATTTGATCTGAAATTTACTTTTGTATATGCTAGTTGAGAAGGCTCTGTGAACGATTGCCGAGTGCTTGTAGCAGCACTTGAGACTCCTCGCTTGGAATTTTCTCGGCCACCACTAGGTATTTGCTTGTCTTTTAAAGAGTAATTTTCTTTATGTTCATATTTATAGTTACAAATTATGACTAATGTATGAATACATTGTTGTAGGCAAATACTATGTCGTGGATTCTGGTTATGCAGCAACTCCGGGATCTTTAATTCCTTTTAAACGTGAACGGTATCATTTAAATGAATATAGGGGTACAACGAGACAGCCAACAACTGCAAAAGAATTGTTCAACTATAGGCACTCTTCTCTAAGGAATGTCATTGAAAGATCATTTGGGGCATTGAAGAACCGCTTTTGCATTTTTAGGCACATATCCTCATTTGCAATTCAAAAGTAAGCACATATTGTAATTGCATGTTGTGCCATCCATAATTACATTTATGATCAAGACAAGATGGATAAGAACTTTTCCCTATATGGAGATCCACATTATGTATCTGAACCTATATAGAATGAGCTTGCAGACGATACATTGACTGAGAAGGGAAACAAAATAAACACGCTTATGAAATCCATTGCCAACAAAATGGCAAGGGATAATAATATGCCGAAAATTCCATGAAATTGTATCTTCAGCTTTTATAATATATTAATATTATTTCGACTATTATTTTGTATTTGAAGATTTCCTATGTTGTTATCTAATCAATTTCTATTTCTAGCACAACTTTCATTTTATTAATTTCAATTCTCTCGCGAATTGCGCATCCATCCATGTCAACTAGTACCTACCATAAAATCACTTCGTTCGGCAATTGGCTTGCTATTCTGGTTGAAGATTTACTTCTATGGTTTTGTGTATATTAATGGGTTGTCCGTAACCTTTTGAACACCTAATCCTCCCGTACCACACACACATGAAAGTAACCGAATATCACACATGTTTGTCCACTTGAAGTGGTCTCAAAATAATGCAAAAAAGTGTAATGACTTAAACCCGAATCTTGAATGAGGAGAATAAATACATTCACTATTTGCATATTAGCATTTGAAAATACCAAATCTTTTATAGTTTGCATATTAACATTTTTTATACTAATTATTAGCTTTTATTTACATAAATTGCTAATGTTTTGAGGTTCCTAACTACTCTATCGAATTACCAATCTAAATTAAAGTGATTTACCAACTTTATCAAATTAAATTACCATCACAAGCCCCAAGAAGAGTGAGGTAAAAGGATGGGGACAGCATGATTCATAGAAATAGAAATTTTTATTCTGTTATCAAATGGATTTTTGTTTCAGAAATAGAAAATTTGAGTCGTTATTAAACGGGTTTCTTTACTCAGAAGCTTGTTCGGGGAATAGAAATTGAGAAATCAATTTCTAATCAGAAATCAATTTCTATTTCGGAAATTTTGTCATGCACAACCTTGGACCCTGGCAAGGCTTCTTGAGGTCACGCAACCTCAAGTGAGGTTGTCCAGTGGCTAGATATAGTCGTTGGCAATTGGCCAGCCTTCAACATCCATGTGAAATATAAACAGTTGAAAAAAAAAAAGGGGTCAATGAGTGAAAAGTATAAGTAGACTTGTATTTTCAAAATGCCAAAAGCTCAAAATATGTCTGGACCTACTTTGGGCTTTTGGTCTTGTCGGTGCTAACATTTGGCTAATGGAATTCTGAAAATGCTTGCCAACGCCTAATATTTTCCCCATTGAGCTTTGGGGGCTCAAAGCCTATTAGGAAAGTTAAACCAAGTGGAACCTAAATTCAATGCATTGATTTATTAAAATCGTCCAATTTGGTCTCTATCATTAGACTTTTTTGTTTTTGGTCAAAAAAATTTGCTTCATTCATTGCTTTATGTGCTCCCGCTACATGAAAAATTAGCCTCAGAACAAATTAGGGGTGCGTTTGGATTTGGCATTTCCAAGTGCCTTTAGGCCTCCAAAGCCCTTTGGGCTAAAAATTGGTGTTTGGCAATTTGTTTTGTAAGGATCCTTGATTAAAAGTCAGCCTTTTGAAGGCTGAAAGCCCAAGGCAAGGTCACCCCTGCCTTGGGCATTTCAGCATTCTCAATAAGCTGGCTCTCTCCATTAATGAATTTTGTTTGATTGCCATTATTGCCCTTATAACTTAACGAAATTCCAAGTTTAACCCTTGAGAAAAAAACCCTAGATCTACTCACGCTTTCCTCTTCCCTTCCTCACGCAGCCGCAAGTTACCGTTTCTTCTTCTCTCTCAAATCCACGAGCCTGACCCACCTGCAATTCTCGTCTTCTTCTTCTTTCTCAAATCCACGAGCACGCACCAAGAATCATCATCAAACCGAGCTTCCCCATACAACCCAAAAGCCATCTTCTCGTTACTCCTGTGGAATACGTCTCTAGTTTCGCGGCGCTTCTAGTTTCGTTGCGCCTTTGGTGTCGCTACTCTTCTAGTTTCGCTGCGCCGTGCCTTTGGTGTCACTGCTCTGTGGAATACGCCTCTGATTTCGCTGCGCCGGACCTTTTGTGTCGCTGCTCTGTGGAATACGCTTTTGGTTTCACTGCATCGCGCCTTTGGTGTCGCTCTCGTGGTGTCTACTTTCTTCGCTGCATCAAGTCAACGTACTTGCTCGTCTCACCCTAAATCCAGGTTCTTTTGATTCGATTCCTTCTTATTATGCTTTTTCAGTTGTGATTGTTAAGTGTGTGGTGATTACGTGAATGATACTTTTGATGCCATGCTTGATGAGTATATATAGCGGAAGGGTTTAATCGAAACTGGTTGGACAGTGCTGGCTATATGGCCAAGCACCTCAGATGCGCGTAGAATAGCGTGTGTATCATCTATTGTTAACTTAAAGAGAGTTAAGAAGTGCGGTCCCCTGGCAGCTTTGACATTGATTAACTGAAAACATAGGGCAATTGCGCGGATATCCAGCTAATTTGGAAGAATCTTTGCTGTATGGTCTTTTTCTTTTTCTTTTTTCTTGTGCTCGTGATTGTTCGACTCTTGGATCATTGTAGGCAAACAGTTCTGTGGCAAATCATCTTGCTAACAGCACCAAACAAAAGGAACATGACTGTACACAATTGAGCTAAGCATGACTTGACAGGGTCTCTTTATCTTTGTAGCTGTTTGTTGTTTGTTATGAGTAGCTGTTATGCACAAGTCTATCTCAAAATCAAATTTAGTAATATAGTTTTTGCTTGCCTTCGTGTGCTGTGTGGGGGATGATTTGGATGTGAAGTTTGGTGTGAATCTGAAGGCAGTTGAGCTTGCCACGCGAGTTTTTGCAGTGTTTGGCTGGGGATGATGCTTTATTAGTTTTTGCTTGCCTCTGTGTGCTGCGTGATGGTTTGGGTGGAGTTTGATGTGAATCTGAAGGCAATTGAGGTTGCTGCGTGAAGTTTTGTAGTGTTTGGCTGGGGATGCTGCTTTATTAGTTTTTGCTTGCCTTCATGTTGTGCTTGGGGGATGGTTTGGGTGGAGTTTGGTGCGAATCTGAAAGCAAATGAGGTTGCCGCGTGAGGTTATTAACAAAGATCCCTTTGTCATGTTCATGATGCTGCTCTTGGTAGAACTGCTCAACTAAAATTTTGCCCGGATTCAAAGCTTGTCGTGTGAGATAAATTGTATCGGTCAAAAGGTGAAATTAGCATATGCCGACATCGAACCTTTGGATCCTCGATGCTTTATCTGCAGCATTAGACGGTAAATGCGTCCCATGGTTGGGTCTGAATGGATGAATGAAGACACATGGTCAGTAGGCTTCTAGAAGACTTGCTTTCGAGCGGCCTGGTCATTTTAAAGCTTTGCCATTTTGTAGGACTTTTTGTTGACTTCAGTAAATGACAACCTTCACCCGACTTATCTAAATAAATAGAGAAACAGAACCTTCACTTGTGGCAATACTTTTTGTTGAATCATAGCATGAAAATATATTATGAAACTTCCCTTTTTGGGCATCTAAATCCTTAGAGTCGTAACTTTTCATCTAATAGAGTCCTCCCGTTCGTATGGAAGGATTTAAGGTGTATTGAAGTTTCAGGTTTGAGGACTTAATTGGACGAGATGAAGTTTTAAAACTTAGGTGCACATAAATGATAAGTTTTTAAGATTTGTCTTCAATTTTTACTTTGTTATTTATTTATAAACCAATGTCTTTCCTTATAAATATAAAATAGAACTCCTCAGGAGTACTTTATGATCAGAAACCATTAAAGACCCTTCAAATTTGCTTTGATGAAATTATGCTTTGCTAATGTGATATTTGATTTGCCCGTTTGTAATGTGGCAGTCTCGTAAGTATTTCATAACTCGTTTGTTTCCCATGTAAAAGAGATGGCCTCTTTATTTATTTATTTATTTTTAATAAAAGAAAAGGTGCTTGTTTTTAACATTTTGAAGATAGGAGAAAATTAATTTGAAGGACATAAATGATGGCAAAAGGTCCATATTTCAGTGTTTGGCTGGGAAATGCTGCTTTGTTGGTTTTCGCTTGTGGCAAGATGATGGCTAACCTGTGTTATGCTGTGTTGTCGCACCCCCTTGATTGGGATAGTGCGCTATGGGATCGTTTTAGCTTTGACATACAGCTTCTGACTGAGCTGCTTTGGTTTGTGGTTAACGGACGGTTTGGTAGGACTGGCAGCTTTGGGTGTGACTAAACGAATGTCTTGAATATGTGGAATGAACGGTGCATTAGCTTGTGCTCATATATGTATGTGCAGGCACTCGTGCATGAGTGCGAGTGTGTTGATTTCGTTTTTTTTTTTTTTTTTTTACTCCAAGGTTAATCTGGTTAAGTTTGTCATGAAGAATGGTGTAATGAAATTCTAACGGAAGGAACATGCTGATGATGTAAATAGATCTAATGAAAGTGCCTCACTGGTTTAAATCTTCCCCAATCTTTCTGGTCTAACTAAGGATAAAGCATATCTCTTGAAGTAACCATCTCAAGAAAATTTGGGCATCTGACATATATATGAGTGTCAGGAATATTCATGTGTCTCAGTGTCCGGTTTTGTTTTGCTATATCATCACTTTGACTGGAATATAAAGCCCAAACAATGGATAACAATAGTTATCTTATACTCTCTTTTTCTTTGACAAATAAGATAGCAGTCTTTGGTGTTTTAAATCTACTCACCTTTTATTGTGTTACTCCAGCAATCATTTTCTTCAAATTCATTTAGCAGACTAAATAACCATTATACCAGCAATAGATTTACCTTCTCTTCCCTCTCTTTTTCCTTTAAGGTGCATTTTCTTTGGCTATATCATTCATTGATTACATCAAATACAAGCCAAAAAATCATTATTTGCAAAGAAAACATAAAGGACGATGCCAATTGAATTAAAAGAAGAGGTCTGTTGACCAAGCACCTCATAAATATAGTGTAAGCTTGAAGAGCTGCCTGTTCAGAATGTACTTTAAGCACAAATGCATATTAAATATCTAGGCTTATGCTGAGAGACACAACAAACATCATGGCCAAATTATGTATTTTTTTGCGCTATGCATAGTTCTATAGATGTACATACGTGTTCATTCATCTATAGGGAATTGGGTCATAGTTAATCTCATTTGTTTTCATTTTTCATATGTGTTCGTGTTTATTTTATTGGAAGATGGCGAGTTCATCAAAAGAAAAGGCATATTGGAGCCCGGAAAACGTAGAAACGTTTTGTCAATTGTGCATTGAACAAATTGAAAAAGGCAATCATCCTACGAGTAACAAAAGAAACGGATGGACAGCTATAATTACCAAGTTTGAGGAGCTAAGGGGCAAAAAATACGATAAAAATCAAATGAAGAGTAAGTGAGATAATCTAAAGGAAGAATGGAAAAGATGGAAGCAATTGGTTCAAAAGGAAACAGGACTAGGATGGGATCCAAGGAAGAAAACCATTAATGCGAGTGATGAATGGTGGGAGAGAAAGATTCAGGTGTTTATCTTTTTTTTGCCACATTTTTTTTTTGTAAGTTCATCTTTTGTGATATAACTCATGAAAATATCTTATTATAACAGGCCAATCCTAAGCTTAAAGTCTTTCGAACGAAAGGCATACATCCAAATATGGAAGTTTTGTTAGACAGAATGTTCCAGGGTACGGTTGCCACTGGAAGTGTTACCTGGAATCCTGTACAAGGTTTATGCAATACTGAGAATCTTGAGGCCACACAAGCTGATATTGGTGATTGTGCAGGATCTACTAATGATACTTTAGGGTGTGATGTAGGTGAAACAAATGCCCAACCAAGTCAAAGTAAGAGCAACAAAAGAACGGTACAAAGTTCCACGAAGGAAGCTCGAGGAAAGAGAGCAAAAAAATTGACCGGACCTGCTAAATTAGCATCGCAAATCGACAGACTTTGTTCAGCAGTTGAAAGTAAGAGCAATGCAACATCGGTTGCAAGGGAATTTGACCCTTACAAAGAAATTATGCAAACGTTGAAAGCCATTCCTGAGATTAAGGAAGACAGAAAATTGTTCTTCTTTGCACTCTCTCATCTTTCTGAAAAGAAAGACAATAGGCAAATTTTTATGAATTTGGATGGAGATAAAGAGAAAGTCGAGTGGCTGAAGTATAAGTTGGAGGAGTATAATAGTCGTCGCTAGGATGCTAGTTACTTGTTTGAGCTTTTCATATGAATCTATGTAGTAATGTGAAACTTATTTTGGATCAGTGATTTGCACTACTTGTAAACTCTCTTTTTAATTATGTTTTTTAGTCTTGTGTTTTTAGTTTGTGTTCTTTTGATTGGATAGAGTTTGCATATATATTATGGATGATAATTGTTTCATTGGTTGATGATTACCCATCACTTTTCTTATTGGTTTGTTATTTTAAACAGATATGGACAACTCTCTTGAAAGAGAATTTCATGAAAAAAAGGACAAGGAATATTGGCAACTTGTGAAAATTACTCAAGCCGCAATCGCTTATCAGGCAATATACAATAACAAAAGACCTTGTAGGACATCATCATATACAGGAAATGCATGGGTAGGAGAGTTGATGGACGAAGATGCTAATCCAATAAGGTGTTATGAAATGTTGAGAATGGATAAAATTGTATTTAATAATTTAATGCATGATTTAGTAACACGTTATGGTCTTAAAGGAACTAGGAATGTTGATGTTAAAGAAATGCTTGGAATATCTCTTCAAATTTTAGGACATGGTATAGGTAATAGGTTAACACAAGAGCGTTTTCAACGTTCTGGGGAAACCATAAGCATATACTTTAGCTTAGTATTAGATAAAGTATGTGAAATGGGAAAATATTTGATCCAACCAGCTGATTGGCAATTTAGGGATATTCCAGAGAAGATAAAAAATAATCGAAGATTTTTTCCATATTTTAAGGTATGTTTTTATTATACCATATGAAAAATGAATTAAAAGCAAATTTTGATTATATAATAATATTTGCGTTTTTGTTTTAGGGTTGTATTGGAGCTATTGATGGCACTCATATCCCAGCGATGATACCTGTACAAGATCAGATTCGTTTTATTGGTCGAAAAGGTACACCGACTCAAAATATCTTAGCGGTGTGTAATTTTAATATGGAATTCACTTATGTTTGGGCTGGTTGGGAGGGCCAAGCTCATGATACTCGTATTTTCTATGAAGCTTTAGGGAGACGTGATGTGCAATTTCCTCATCCTCCTCCAGGTTTGTTAATTAATGATTTTTGTATATTAATACATATTAATGTAGTCTATGTTGATTAAATTTATATTATATTTGTGCAGGTAAATATTATTTAGTAGATGCTCGATATCCAAATCCGACGGGTTATTTGGGACCATACAAAGAAATTAGATATCATTTGCCAGAATTTCAACAAGGTCTTGCCCCTACAGGCTATCGAGAGGTATTCAATCATGCTCATTTCTCGCTGCGATCGGAAATTGAGCGAGCTTTTGGTGTCTTGAAGAAGAAGTGGAAAATTCTAAAGTATATGCCAAATTTTCCATTTGAGAAGCAAGTAAAAATTGTTATAGCAGCAATGACTTTGCATAATTATATACGACGAAACGCCGCCAATGATAGACATTTTGCAAGAGCAGATTTGGATCCCAATTATGGATATTCAGTTGACCTTGATGATACAAATGAGGAGGCTGGTACTTCAAATGACAATTTATCTTATGATATGGCGCGTTTACGTGATCAAATATAAATGAGTTTAGTAAATATTTAAGGATGTTTGTAATTTTCAATATAAACCTATTTCTTTCTTCGATGTATATGTAATCATGTTTATTATAATGAAATTACTCTTTCTTTTTATTTGAGAAAAAGTCCACTTTGATGTATTTTTTAACTTATGAATTTGTTAATATATCTCTTTTATATATACATCTCAATGCAAATAAAAAAAAAAAAAAAAAAAGTCATTATTTTTGTTTTCAATTTAAAAAAATAAAATTAAAAACTTAAATTGGTTTTGCTAAAGAACTTCCCAAATATATGTGTTTACCAAACAGCATTTCCCCGAAGTTGCATCTCAAGGCACTTTTCAATTATACTTTACCAAACAGTTTTTGCATTTCATCAAAACTCTTTAAACTAAAGGCCTTTGCATTTCCTTAGGGTGCGTTTGGATGGGCATTTAGAAAGCCCATTCAGCCCCCAAAGCCCCTTTAGCTAAAAAATAGGTGTTTGGCAACCAATCTCAAAGAGCTTTCAAATGAAAGTCGGGCCTTGGAAATGCTGAAAGCTGAAGGCTGATAAGGATCGGCCTTGGGCTTTCAGCTTTCCACCAAATGCTGAAAATATTTTTTCTCTTCCTAAACTACCCTCATTAATCTTTCATATTTCCGTTATTGCCCTTATATTTATTTATTTATTTATTTATTTATTTATTTTGAAAATTCAGCCAAACCCTTCGCCGGTCCGGCGAAGGGCGCGACCGCGGCTAGCCGATTTGGCGCCATGGCTGCCGGCGAGGTCGCCCGAGGTCGGGCGACCTCCGGCCGAGGGTCGGGCGACCCTCGGCGAGGGTCGCTCGACCCGGGGGCCGCGCGACCCGGGCGACCGCCGCCCGGGTCTCGCGGCCCTCGCCCGGGGTCTAACGGCGTCGGGTCGCACGGCCCCGGGTCGAGCGACCCGGTCGCCCGACCTCGGGCGACCTCTCGACGACCGCCGGTGCCGGATCCGGCTCATCGGCGGCGCAGACCTCTTCGCCGGACCAAGCAAAGGGTTTGGCTGAATTTTCAAAAAAAAAAAAGAAAATAAATAAATAAATAAATATATTATATACCCATGAAAGCCCATTGCGAAAGTGTTGTTTACCAAACGCACATTCAACTCAAAGTCCATTTGCAAAAATTTTTACCAAACACAATTGCATTTTCCCCAAATAGTTTTGGGCTTTCAAAGATTGTATTGGACTCAAAGCCCATTGCAAATGCTGAACCAAACGCACCCTTAAAGGCTTTTCCCAAATGCTTTTCCAAATGCAACCCATCCGACAGGATTTTCAGGGGATTGGAGATCCAATAACTAGAGAGCTCCTTTCGTCTGTGGGCCTTAGAGACTCAACCCGCCACTTAATTTGTTTCCCTTAGTCAGTGGGCCAATTTTATGCTTTAGAAGTGGCCCATTAGAGTTTTGTACGCAGAGACCAACGACTGTACTTCCCAGGATGGCTTATCTTGATTTGTGAGGGCATCTATCAAGAGCTACGGTCCAACACAAGCTGGTACTTTTGGTCAGAGCACGAACGGAAGGGGCGAAGTGCTTCCAAACATGCTAGGGTTTTGATTTGCTCCGGGGAAGATGCTCGCACCTTCTTTGCAAAACCATCAATGATCTTCCCGAAGGCGTCTCGGCATAGCCAGGAGACCCTACCTTTGTTTTCTCCTTCCAGAAATGACCTGTCAACGTTCATTTTGGGGGTCCCTTCCGGCGGTGGCTTCCATATGGCAGGTGGGTGAGCTCTCGGTCGACTATGTTTGTTCTTTCCCGGGTTTCATAGGATCTTGGCTATTAGCTCTGGTGAGGGAATTTTGTTAAAATTGTTTTAATTTCTCCAGGAACCAGTCTTCCATTCAATCTCAAGCCTCGATCTGTGATTATAATGTTCAAATCAGGGTGCGTCAAGACCTTCTTGGTGCACTGATAGAGAGAAAAATATGTTCTACAGTCTCTGGGTGCTTGCGACAGAGGGCATATGGGCTTAGGTATGATTTTTCTCGTGCGCAAGTTCTTTGCTGTGGGAATAGCGTTTTGGCATATACTCCAAATAAACATCTTGACTTTTGGAGGGCTGTTCAGGTGCCATATCAAAATCCATAGTGCTTTAGGTGGAGATGATGGAGGACTGAAGGCACAAAATGGGAGGTAGAAATACTCTCAGATCAAAATCAAAGAGAAAACTCCCATGCAGGGAGAGAAGACGATATAAATCGTTCGACTCGACCGCCAATTTGTATAGAGACCTATGCCCCCTAAAGTTTTAGTTACCATCAAAATGTTCCACAAAGTCTGCTCAAAATTCCCTAGAATTTAAGTATATCGCAGTCTACATTTGGTGACCACTTTACTAAAAGACCTTTGGCAATTTCCAGTCGGCGACCACTTTATTAAATGTCCATCATCTTAGTTTTGGGGCTTAGCATTGCCATTTTTTTCTTCCAACTTTGTCTTTGCTAAAGTATTATAATTTGGGAAAATGTCCCAACAAAGGCCTCCAGGGCCAACGAGAGAGACCGACGAGCTAGATTTAGCTAGATCTAGCACCAAGGCACCTCACTTGGGGTCGTCCTCCCTTGCCGATTTGAGTTTTTGTTTTTCTTTTTTGAATAGCAAAATCCCTTCACAATTCGTGCAAAGTTACATGTCAATGCACTTTCAAATTATACTATCAACCATCACTATTGGCATTTCAAAAAAAAAAATAAAAGGTGTAAAAAGTAAGCAAACGGAGGCCTTGAACTCGAAAGGACGGGCCTAAAGCCAAGCTTAATTCGTTAAGCGACTTGCCCATCAACCCAAAGGCAGAGATAGAGCAAGCTTGACTACAACCCGACCCGACTTTCGCAACCGAATGCCTAAGCCGAAAATTCAATCCGATTTAACCTAAAAATGCCAATCGCAAACTTTCGAATATTTTTTGGGGGGCAATCAGTATGAGTAGGAGGTTCAATTGAATCGTCACTTCGTCAATCGGATGACAATAAAAACTCATCATCACTTTGCCCCCCGCCCGCTCCCAAAATCTTTCCATTTCGCAACCCGAAGCAAGCCAGCAAGCAAGCAAAGACGAATCGCTAAGCAAAATCCCGGCCGCGAAACAAGTTTTCCTTTCGAAAAAAAAGAGGTCAAAAACGAGGAAGAAAGCTCGCGTTTCTCTCGGACAAATGCCTCGATTTGTCGTCACGATATGAGAAAGAATGGAAAATGATCGGACTCGTCATCGATTCTTGTTCGTCACTGAGAAACGAAACGGAGCGCTTCCAAAAATCACGGAGAAATCGCGCGGTTTCGAAAGGGGGGAATACAAATCGACCGTTGGAAACAGAAACGGAACACAAGTTCGCAAATCGTAACGGCAAATCAGAGCATTTACGCTGACTGGAGCGATTCGGATCGCGGCGGCGCAGGCGGCGGCGGCGGAGGCGGAGGCGGAGGCGGAGGCGGCGAGTAGCTTGAAAGGGTTGAGGATCGTCGGTGCGGAGGATGTGCGAGTCGAGCTCGGTTTATATAGCCGGGAGCGAACGGCGTGCTAGGGTTTCGACCGTTAATCGAGGCGAGTGGGAAAGAAAAGAGAATGGGTCGGGGCACCGCGGGAAATCGGGTTGGGCCGGCTGAACCTTCTTGTTGGGCCGGACTAGGCCCAACGGGCTTCGATGGGGAGTGAATTGATTCGACGGGGGGGAGCGAGTTGATTCGACAGGTCCCACCCAACCACGTAATTACCGTGGGACCTACCAAATAGACCGTTTCCCTGGATCTGCCCCCAATGGACCGGGTCCAAGGGAAGAGTTCTCTTGACTTTTTTTTTCCTTTTTTTATAAAAAAAAAATTGATCGAATTTTAAAATATAATATATAATATAAATGATATATACCGTATGTATCATTTAGTCCAGATTGAATCAACTCTAAAATTCTAGGAAAAAGGAGCAACCCATATAATGTAAAGTCCAAGGGTCCTTGGAGATTTAGGGCCTATTTGTTTTCATTTCTTTTTTCTATTTTTAAACGGTTTTTTTGTTTTTTTGTTCCAATGAACAAAAAAGGAACAGAAACAAGTTTGTTTGCGTTTTTTGTTCAAATATATTTTTTTGTTCCCAAAAATACATTTGTGGAACAAAATTTAAGAACACTTTTTATCTCTCTTCCATTTTCTTCTCTCTTTTTCTTCTTCTTTTCTTCTTCTTTTTCTTTCTTTTTTCTTTGGCTGGTCGTCGCCGGCCCCTGGCGAGGCTGACCTTGTGCCGACCTGGGCGAGCTCGAGCTGACCAAGAAAGGGGAGGCCGAGCCTCGCAAGAGGCGGGCGAGCCTCGCCATGGCGGGCGAGGCCGCCGCCCTCTTCGGCCTGGTCATCGGCCATGGGAGGCGCGACCTGCCAAAAGAAGAAAAAAAGAAAAAGGAAAAATAAATAAGAAAATAAGAAAAATAATAAAGAAAATAGAAAAATAAAAATAAAAATATTAAAAAATTAAAAGAAATAAAAAAATTATACAAATTTACCAAATATGTTTCTATTCTTTTTATATTTCGAAGCATTTACCAAACGCGTTTTTTTTTTTTTGTAATTTTTTATGTTCCCAGAAATAATTTTTAAACAGAAATGTTATCAAATGTACTCTTAAGGTCCCATAACCAAGGACTGACTTGGTAGGACCAGCCAGGTTCAGTAGGTTCTACTAGGCTGGTCTGGGATTAGCCGATGCTCACCCCACGAGATGGTGACTTGATATGATTATGGTAAATACCATCATTGGTATGCTCATTAGTAGGGAAAAAAATGTTTGTGTGGAGCTATACTTTAAAAAAAAAAAAAAAAAAAAACAATAGCTAGATGACAATATTTCTCCATCTTTAAGCGTTAAGCTAAAATCGTTTCTAATTAAACTAGAAATGGAAAGAAAAAAGTACTAGCGAGTGATGACATTTCATCATAGGGCGGGTTGTTGACTTGAAGTTGCAGTATGGAAATTGATAATTGGAAAGACAAATTGAGGGTCTTTTCCGGTGTCAAGTAAAAATTTATGTGACTATTATCCATTATTTTAAAATTTTAAATTGTA
Organism: Eucalyptus erythrocorys; assembly: GCA_014182555.1. Lineage (NCBI taxonomy): Eukaryota > Viridiplantae > Streptophyta > Magnoliopsida > Myrtales > Myrtaceae > Eucalyptus > Eucalyptus erythrocorys. Next base: position 21,490,845 of record CM024605.1, on the reverse strand, counting down.
AAAAAAAAAAAATGCCGGTGTACCATTGATTCTTGTTTCAAGTAGCATGAAACTTGGTTACTATGTCAAAATTTACGGGTTTGGTTACCTTAAACTATCCTCAATCTCAACAAACTTTGATTAGTTTGGGAAGGATGATGGATGTGGGCTAAGATGTATCGGCTCTCTCGGGCTTCCTCACTCACCCCCAATGAGGTAGTGGTGATTAGGGGTGTGCATGGTCCGGGTGGGCGGTTCCCGACCTAGAACCGGGAACCGCCCGCTAAGGACCGGTTCGAAAATTGGAACCGGGATTCACCCGTTTATTGCATGGATCCACCGGGAACCGGACCGCGGTCCGGTCCGATTCTCGGGTGGATCCATGGAACCAATCTTGACGCGAAACAATTTTGATTTTCAACATAGAACGGTCGGGTCTATGAGTTGGGAAGGAGGGGAGGAGGTCTATGGTCGTGTTTTCAACATAGAACGGTCGCAAAACAATTTTTCGCGGTTGTGACGGGTGGCGGCCGACGCAAGGGGGCAAATAGTAGTGGCGGAGGAGCCGCGGCGACGGCGTCAACGCTCGGGGAGGAATCGAAATGGTGATAGGATTAGGAGGAACCGAGGAAAAGACAAAGAGAGAGATAATCGAAGACGAAGGGAGTGAGGAGATGGGATCTAATCTGGGATTTCTTTTAGTATTTTTTTTTTTAATACTAAAAAGGTTCCGGTCTAGTCCGGGTGGGCGGATCCGCCCATGGAACCGGGAACCGGACCGGTACCCACCGGTTCCGAAAAATTGGAACCGGGAACCGGACCGGTTCCCTCAAGAACCGCCGGTTCCGGGCGGTTCCGGTCCGGTTCCGGGCGGTCCGGGCGGTTCCCGGGTATTTTGCACACCCCTAGTGGTGATGGACTCGCTTATTGGGTAGTCATTGCTTTGCCGATGCCTCAAACCGAACATTCCCGTAGCGCAGCAGATGGCACCAATTTTTAACACATAAAATGGAGCTAAGATGGATAGGAAGATGGTGCCATTTTTAATATTGCTCGGTGGTACAGTTCATTAGTACAACCAAACACAACAAAGCATCATCGCTGGTTAACTGAGAACCCGCCCTAAAATGCATCTCACCTCTAGGAACCAGGATCCCTCAGTTCAAGCATTGACATACACTAGGATCGGAGCCAAAGTACAAATCAGGACAGTAGAGAGGCTTTAATAGGATGGATGATCCCTAGAAGAAGTGGATCAGGAGCGCCCAGACCGGGAACACGATCAGGATCACGATCCCGAGTGTGTTGGATATCCCGTGCGACTGCGTGAGGGCATTCCTGAACCCACCCGACGCGCGGATGTGCTCTTGCAGCAGGTAGCACCCGATGAGGAGGCATATCAGGACCCCGATCCAGTGGTCCCTTAGGGAGTGTGCGAAGAAGTGGGGCGCCACCGCTATGAGCAGGATCAACGAGCCTGGCATCTCCAACCATTCTGCAGCGATCAACCAGGAAAATGAATTATGTATATGTGAAGCAGATTATAGATGCCAGTTTAATAACTGCACGGTCGATTTCCATTCCGTTGTATCGTTTGATGCGTATAATTCGAATGGCGAACCGACTGAGCCTTAAGGATCTACCTGGGAAATGGCGGGGGAAGAAGAGCCTCAGCACCACTGTAATAAAAGCAACCCATTTTCCAAAATCCTCCCTGTGAAAATCACAGCTCGATAAGGACATACTATCCACAAATATATTCGAGGAAAAACTTACAGATCTCGAGCTATTTATGATGCTTAAATTCAACTGCTCGTCAGCGATGTCACGAAACAACGTGTCTTGAAAATATAGGCCCTATTCGATAAGAACTTCTGTTTGGCAGTTCAGTTTAAGGTCGGCAAAAGACATGTCATTGACATTACTAATCGTGTTGCATCTGTCAAATTCGTTCAAGCGATCGTACTGTAACAAAGGCTTAACGTGTTTAAAGAACAGTTCTTCGCATACACGTAATGACTGTTTAAAAACCTATATAGCTGTGTTGAAGTCGATAGGAAAAATCGACCGGCTGGTCCGAACGTGCTTATACAGGTTGATTTATTCAACATACAAAGCACAGATAAGCTCGAGCTGAACCGACTACAACATATGTAATGCATAAAGATCTTGATCTCGTCCTGAGCTGGCGATTCAATTATTTCGTGCTCTAACAATCGAAACAGCGCGATCGTCACCTCAGCATGTGAAACAAGGACGGAGGCAGGCTGAAGAATACGTAAGGGACCAGGAGCGAGGTCAGCATGTTGGTCCTCCAATTCGTGCGATCCAACACCAACAGGTATCTGCCAAGTCAACCACAAAACAGGCTCGTGTAAGTCGCTAAAACCGAACCCCCGTTCGCCGTGCGAAAGAAACGGCCACCGGCGGAGAAAGAAAGAAAGAAGCCGAAAGGAACTCACATGGCGGCGGCAGAGGCGGTCCACTTGAGGAAAGTGGTGCCAAAGCGGATGCCGCCGAGCCGGGCAGCGTGATTGAAGAGATTCTTGGCAGCAACCTTGAGCTCATTGATGTCGGTGCTGATCTGGTCGTCCATGGCCGGATCTGTCTTCATCGCGAGATGATCCATCCTCCCCATTTCTTCAAGCGTGCGCGCCCCGCCAGAAGGGAAAGCCGAGAAAATGCCGCAGCGGATCTTTGGAGAACGGGTTCGGAGAAGAGAGCGGCGACGGTGGGCGGCAATCTCACTCTGCGACTGGGAGTCGATGGTGGCGAGAAGGGTACAAAAAATTTGTACGCTCCTCGGAGGGATGGTTCGTGGTGGGGAGGACACCGCGAAGGTTCGGATCTTGAACCGTTTCCTGCTTTTGACTGTCGAGTTCGGTGTCGTCCTTCCCCTCCATGCAAATTCGCCGACGAAGGAGGCTTGCGCATGTGGCGCTTGCGCTTGGACGACACCCCAATATTCAGCAGAGGGCTCTGTTCACGTGACACGTGGACAATACCCGAAAGTACCGCATGGATGGACTTCCCTTGCGGGGCGATGTTATATGATGGACCAGCTCAATCAAAACATAGAAACCGTTAAAGATCAGGTTTGAGTTCAGGTTTTCTAAACTTAGATTAACCGAAAGATCCGGAAGTATAGCAACCTGGTAAGATTGGATCCGAACAAGCCGCTTTAAATGCCCAGCATTAACAACACACGATCTCACAATTAAATGTGACAAATGAGTGAGTTGGGTCAGATTTGGATATGTCATAAATTGATTCAACCTAAATCTACCCATTTAACCTATATTGACCCATTTATTTGCTAAGTAATTTAAATAACTCATACCCAATCCAACCCAAATTTTGCCATGCAATCCTAAGAAAAACAAATAAAAAGGCACAACAATTCTTCAGAATTATCTAAAAAATAATAATAAAAAAAAAGAATTTGCAAAATAAAATGAAAACCCTAGTCATAGAGGAAGTTCAAGCTCGAGAAGGCTAGGGCTTCGAACCCCGACAGCAGCTACCTCAGCCCCGAAGACAATGCCTCGGATGATGGCGGCCCCGCAGAGGCCCCCCCAATAGGATCAAAAGTAGGAAAATCACATAATTCAATTGAATCCACATATCCATATGCCTCCTAAATTATGACATGGCAAAGGTTGGAAGACCGGACACCACGTCAATCATGTAACCAACGTTGAAAATATGACTCTCTGATGCGAGCTATTCTAATGTTGAGTTGCGAATCAGGTTTGAATTTTGGTGTCTTGAATAGAGGACATATAGCTTTACATTTTCCACCCAGAACATATTCCAGCGTGTCTCTAGGAAGGAAAAGTAAGATAATTTGAAAAAGCCTGGTGAATCAGCCACAATTTAACCATTGGAATTCACCCCAGTAGTCACTCTTCCAACATGGAAGGGGGAGGTGAGGGATAAATCCCCACCTTCTCAGAAAGAGATGAGATGGGGACAAATAAATTTCAGAAGTAGGTTTAGATTTCGACTCTTATGCCTTGTAAAAGGCAGGGTAAAAGTCCAAACGTGAGTGTTAGAGTAGAACTGATCAAAAAAAAAAAAAAAATCAGCCATATGATCATTATATGGAATTCGACCCAATTTGCAAAATAACTGAAACATTAGTCACAAAATAGGACCGGCAAATATTAGGGGGCCAAAAGTATAACTTGGATCGTCCTTTTGATCATCGCCGAATCGCGTTATTTAGTAAGCTGTTTGATGAAGGTGAGCTGTGATCATCACTCAACCAAGGGTCCTGAACAGAGACCGGGGAGCTATCCTTGACCACTTCCAAGCTCGAGATATCGGCCGGCTTGGGCGGAACGAACAGCTTCTGGCTCACCGTGCTGGCCTTCCTCTTCAATGTGCCTCCCGTCGACCTCTCGCTCACGGCATAAGGCGACGAGCAGATGGATGCCACGGCCGATGCGGCACATGCCACGTCCTCGTCCAACGGCGCCCACCCGCTCTGCCTGATGAGCTCGAGCTCTTCCGCCACCTCCGTCATGGATGGCCTCATATCGCTGTGGAAGGCGAGGCACCGGAAGGCCAGTTCGGCCACCTTGTGGATTGATGAGAGCGTCCAGGCGTCCCTATACTGGTCCAGGAATGGGTCTATGATCTCATCCACGCACCCCCTGCCGATCCTGTCAACCGCGAGGGCAGCAAGGTTGATCTCAGTGTGCGGCCGGGAGAAGTCGACCACCTTCTGCCCTGTTATGATCTCCACAAGGACCACCCCGAAGCTGTACACGTCGCTCTTGTCTGAGAGGTGGAAGTTCTGATGGTACTGAGGGTCAAGGTACCCTGGAGTCCCCTGGGGAGCTGTCGAGATGTGGGACAGCTCCGACTCCACCATCCCCAGCCTGGAGAGGCCGAAATCTGCCACCTTCGAGTTGTAGTTGAAACCCAAGAGGATGTTGCTGGACTTGATGTCTCTGTGATAGATGGGTGGGTTGACGGCTGAGTGGAGGTACGCAATGGCATTTGCCGTCTCGGCTGCAATGGTGAGCCTCACGGTCCAAGGAAGCCCTTTCCCTCTCTCTTTCTGCAAGTGCTGCGACAAAGTTCCGTTCGGCATGTACTCGTAGACGAGTATCTGCTGATCTCTCTCGATGCAGCATCCCAGGAGGCGGACGAGGTTTGGGTGGCTGACGGAGGAGAGGAGCTTGATCTCGTTCATAACTTGCTCGATACTGTCAGTGTCTCGATTCTTTATTCTCTTCACGGCAACCCACTCGTTGCTGTGGAGCTTTCCGGCGTAAACCGTCCCGTAGGCGCCGTTCCCCAATCTCTGCTTCTCGGAAAATCCGTTAGTAGCTTTCTCGATGTACTTGTATGGATACAGAGGGATGCTGGAGCTCCCAGCAGCTTCATCCAGAAGCCGCTTCGCACTCTTCTGGCTTCTGAGCGAACTCGACCGGCGGCGGATGAAAAAACATATACTGGCCAGACCAGCCATTATCAAAGCTCCAGCAATCAGCCCTAACAGCAAAACAATGTAAGATAATGCTTTTCTTGTATCTAAGAGATTGCAGATTGTGAGAGACCAAAACCCTTCTCAATCTAGTATCCGATTCAATGCAAAATGCAAATCGAGTTGGTCATCAAAGTGAGAAAATTAGCTCGACCTTCACCAAGTCAACTATTAGCTTCGAATCTCAAAAGGCGATATGTTGAAGTGCAAGCATTGATTTTAAGTGTTAATCCAGTCTGATTCATGTGTCGCAGGAGGATCAAAATCCTCCGGATGACATCAAGTAACAGTGTCGATGGCAGCATGACAGATGGAGTCAAGAAATCTGCAGCTAGTAATGTGTTCCCAGATAGTCAAGACTACGTACCTCCAACAAGAAGACGGATCCTCGACATTCCTTTACAATCACCAGAGAAGTACTTCGAAGCATCACAACTCGAAACTGCAGAGAAGCAACATGTGCAGAAATGGATTAGCAGAGACGTTTTTCGGCACCAGATCAGAGTCTAACGAATGGCATCGAAGCCTTCAAAAGTGTATGCTATCAGGGATGCTTGCACGTCTTCCCGTTCTTGCTGTTGTATGCATAAGTATCCTGGACATAAATCTTTTGCAAGGCATTCAAACAATATACTCCAACTAGGGTCTGAAAATTTTTCACCTATTCAGATTGGAAGGATGAAGAAATGTGAATTCATAGAAACTAGTTCCTCAGAGCACTCCGCATATCAGACAAGCATTCAAATGTTTCTAGAGTTATCAGTCAGTTCCGCTCCATTCGGAAAACCTACTTCATTAACAATATACAACATGATACTGGATTGACTGTTTAGGTACCAAATGATAAGCTGAGTTCCTTGGCACAAAATCAAGCCGAAAGTTGTTTCTGTAGCTCTTATTCATCAGCAGAGGAGCAAATGCAGCATCTGCTGGTATTAACCTGAACAAACAAGCTAAGTTAAACCCCAAAAGTTCTCATTTTCAACAGAATCAGAATTGGTCATTTCCATGTTCCTTCTCTTAGTTAAGGGGTCATCATTATGCCGCGTCACACTAGGATGCTATTGGCACTGCACCCTCATAAATACATTTCAATTCTTGCAATAGAGAGTAACTGCAACTAGCGATTCTCAGGCGAATTTTGGCACAACCACTTGACATTATTTACGAAAAACTACTAAAGCGCATCCTCGAGACAGGACATAACAACCCGGACTGCCAGAAAACAGTCCACATTCGCTAAAACCAGAGAGCAGCTTCTTCATGCCAATCCGAAATGGAAGGCCGAGAGGCACGAAAGCCTCTGACTTCGACAAGAAGAGTCCTCCACGCCTCTTTTCCTATTCTCAGCACAAGAATCTTTCCAGCCCATCGTTCAAAGGGGCCAAAAAAAGCAAGCTGTACTACTTTACTCGACGCCTACCTACATGCGCACGAGGGTCAAAGATCTCACACGGCACCTTATCTTATCATGACCTAAACTGCTGCTTTGCCACCATGCCAAACAAAAAAACTGAACCAGAAACGCGTTGACCCCGGGGCTGCCGGGTCAATAGTTCTGCAGTCTTCTTCCTCCTCCTTCCCTCCCTCATGTTAATGGGGCTCCACAACCCCTCAAAACCCTCCCTTCAAACGAGGGGGATTCGAGTGCAAAGATCTTATCCAGGAATTAGTAAACAAAGAACAACCCTCTTTTCATAACCTATATTAGAGTCAACCAAATGATGGGTTTGGTCAAATTATAACAGGGGGCGCACGTATCCGCCATCTTTGACCGGTCGCAGGAAGAGTTTTGCCGACAAACCCTCTTTCCATTTCCCTATTACTGCGGCTCTTTTATTACTACAAGTTTTAGCCTTTAGGACCGACCGTACTTTGACCAAATCAAAGGACGTTCGCTTCATGTGTAAGTTTTTTCTTTTTCCTGGTCGAACTGTTACCACGTGAGTTTCAGTCGCACACGAATGTTTACTTTCTATTGTCGCTGTTTGTCAAAAAGCAAAATTAGGCCGACCCGCAGAAGAACTTTTGAAAGGTAAATCTAAGAAAAAGAAAGTGATATTAACAGCTACATGATAATGACATGAGAAATGTTCACACGAATGCTCATTTCATGGCCTGAATAGTATGGACCAATGTTTATTATTTCAAGTACATACCGTGAAGTTTCTTTACTATTTCCTGTAGTAATTTACTAATGACGTGGCCATGAAGGCTTGACATTTAAAGAAGCAAAACGCCAGCCGTTTTCACGTGGACAATGACTCAGTCGCCCGAGTAACATCACCTGTAAATCTTGATAGCACCACCAAAACGTCACTAAAACCTACTCCTAAGAAGTAAATTTCTGCCTGAACTAGTTATAATTTCATGAATCGTGTGGGCTAGGTCGGAATCCAGTTTAATATGGATTAAGCTCATGTAATACTTAATTAGGGACGGTGGGTATTTCTTAAAGAGATTCACTAATCCGTTATGTCACATCAGATTATCAACACATAAAAAAATTCACCACCCATTTCGAATTTTCTTTAATCTATAGACTAATCTATTATTTGACGAAATAAACCCACCTTCTTATCGATTTAGAAAATGGAATAAATCAAATGCGTGAAGCGCGTGGATGGATGATAATGATGCATCGTGCGTGTGTTCATCGGTCGAGTCAGACTCACCTCTCCGGCAACCGCGGCCGGCGGCGAACCCGTCGCCCTCGAACCCCTCCAAGCACTCGCACCGGACCCCGCGCCCGCCGTCGGGGAGCCGCACCGCCGTGCAGTCCGCGTTCTTCGCGCACGGGCTGTTGTATCCGCAGGACCCTCCCAGCCACCAGCTGAGCTCGACCACCTGGAACTCGAGCGAGTTCCCGTCCCGGCCCACCGCGGACACCGCCGAGAACAGGATCTTGCATTCGCTCCCGTTCCCGCCCAGCACCGCCTCGTGCTCCATCACGTCGGACGATGTGGCCGCCGGCAAGAAGCAGCTTATGTTGTCGCTCCCGGCCCCGCAGCCGATGGCCCCGAACCGGCCCTCCACGAAGCTGGTCGGGATGAGGCAGCCGCTGCCGCCGCCACCGCCGCCTCCGGTCGGGGGATGCGAGCAGTTCTGGAGGAGGAAGCCGTTGGCCCAGGAGGGCGCGTAGCGGGCGGCGAAGAGCGGCGAGACCGAGCCGACGGAGCGGTTGCAGGCGGCGGGGAGGCTGACCAGGATGCTCGACCGGGTCACGTTGAGGACCCGGAATCCGCCGATCTCGATCCTGCTCTCGGTGGCGTTGGCGGCCGTGCAGTTCAATCCGATCTCGCATCCGCTCGAGAACCCAAACGGGTAGTCAACGCGTTTCGCCCACTTCCCGGTCCCGCATGTCTGGTTGCAGTTGGAAGTCGAGCTCTGAGCTCTGGCTCGAGGCGTCCGGACGGCGGCGACGCAGGCGACGATGACGAAGGCGGCGACTGCGATGTCGAGTCTCGCTCGGTGGAGGAGGGTCATGTCCGAACTAATCACTCACGAACCTCTTCTTCTCAATGAGAAACGGAGCAAATCCAGCGAATTCTCGACTCTGCCCGCCAAGTGCTCGATGCAGACACCCAGAAAGACCATCAACACTCGACGGGGGAGTTTAAAGACCGGGACGTTGGCGAGCCATCCGTCTCCATAAATGCTCTCGGAAGAAAAGAGGGAACCGGGGACGGACACGTTCTGCAGGAGGACGGAAACCGAGGCGGGGGTTTGACTGTTTCCCTCCCGAAGCTCTGCTCCAGTGGAGGTCGCCCGCCCGTCGTTATTGCTCTGCTTCGATCTCCGATTGGGCCGCGATTCCGAGTCCCGGAGGGCGCACGAACTCCGTGCTTTCTCGATCGCAAGGAGGAGAAAGGGAGGGAGGGAGGGAAGAAAGAACCGTGAGAGAGTGGGAAAGCTCGCTCCTTTCGATTTGTCTCTCTGTCTCTCTGTCTCTCGGTGGAATTGCCAACGGAGGAGAAATTGGTTTTTTTGGTGATGAGAGGACTGCGCAGCTTCTTGGAAACTTTTATTGGGGAAGGATGGCAAGGAGCAGCCAAGTTTACCATAAACGTCCATCTCCCATATAAGAGAAAGAGAAGCAATATCAAAGCTTTGACCACCAAGGCATTGATGATGGGGACTTGGAAATGGCAGAGTATATCTGATTAAAGAAGTTTATACCTATTAAGAAAAAGATTATTTTTATAGCCTCATTTTATTTCACAAAAAATAAATAATTCAAAAAACATTTTATTCTGTAAATAAATTATGGCTTGGATTGCCTAGAATAATTAGCTGATAATAACTTATGTATAAATGCTTCTGTAGATGATGAGAATACTTTTTATTCGTTCATTTTTGTGAGTGATGTAATCAATCATTTTAGGAAAAAAAAAAGTCCTTTGAATCATTCGAAACAAATGAAGTAGGTATTTTGGAAATTTTATTTACGTGCCTTTGTTTTTTTATAGCATGAGTTGTGTTCAAGATTGACAATTTGTATTTGCATGTATAATCACAGACTGTAATCACTTCGTTGCGTGTGGGTAAGTGATGAAGTTTCTCATTTTTAAAACTCAAAAGAAAATTATATCTGTACAAGCTTAGGTTATTAGTTGGATAGTTGCATGAAAGAACTTAATTGAAAAACATAGTATCGAAAGGGCTTATGGGGACGCCTCATCCCCTCCTGCATAATCCGTCCTAAGTTTATACGCAAAGTGACCAGTTTCTTCACATGTGCATTTAGAATTTTTAATGATTTTCGAATAATCCTCACAATTACAGTTTCCAACGCATAGATTTTTATCGCGATATTTATTATAAATATTTTGAAAATTAATTACCTTTTCATTAGTAATAAAAATCCATGCAATTTTCATTTCGACTAACCTTTTTTCTTCTCGACTCATATAATCAACCTACAGCTAAACTAATGCAACTTGGCATCTTATTTTTGTGTGGGGGTCAGTAATCACGCCCATGTACAAGGGCATTATAGTCAAAGAGTCGCTTTTTTTTTGGCATTTATTTATTTATTCGTTTTTGGCCATTTGACTCCCGTGCCTTTCCTGAATTTTTAAAGGCGGTGCCGTCCAATGTCGTGTAGGAAGGGGAGAAAAAACCTAAAAACAGTCAGGAAAAGACCATAAAACACCCCCCCTCCCCCATCGATGTTGACTCTAATGCGCCGGTTCCTTAGATTCCCATCCTCTCACCTATGGCTATAGTCATCTCGTTGACTTTTCTCCCCTATTGCAACAAAAGTCTCACATTACCTGCTCCTCTCATCCAGTGGATTTATTTATTAGAGAAAAAAGGAAAAATAACAATAATTCCATGCAGTCGTGTCTCCCTCGACATTGAATGCGATTTGCCCATTTCGATGCATATTTTGAAGGATGTTGCCACCTATTCTAATGGTGAACCGTCCTAGGGTTTGATTTATGAATTATTTAGTTCACATCTAATTAAAGTTCTCCCAAACTTATGTTAATTTATAACTTAGATTCAAATTCTTAACATATAAGATTGATTCATTTCGAAGTCGCTAGTTTTTTATGGATTAATTAAAAACTCAAGTAAAGTGTAATATACTTTTATGAACCAGAGGTCAAAGGTATTCGGAAATTTGATTACGCTAGATTACTCTAACACTTCTTTAATATATTTTCTTTTTATTTAAAAAATATATATATTTGTCACACAACATGAATTGATTTTAACCTCCTTTAGTTACATGCGAGTGGAGATCATACGGGTGCTCAATCGATGAAATCAACACTCAATAATCAAAGCAAGTAAATAAATTGCTAGAATAAGGAAGGAATTTACTAACTTCAAAGCAAAGTAATAAGAGACACGGTTAATTAAAATTGAGTATTTAACTTAAATATGATTTTCAATTACCACGACTCCAGTTAATTCTTTTTGAGTTTTTCTTTTTAATTAAAGCTAAATTATGTAATTATTTAAGGGTAGATATGCATGATGTACTATTCTGATGATGTATTACTTGACCTAGTTCTAACATAGCATAGAATTCCAAATTGATTAATCCTAAATATGCAATCACTAAATTACATGACATATACGACGTGTAATTTATGATATCTAATCCAATATGACATGCGCATGATATTCTTTTTTTTCTATTAAAATCTGTAATTAAAAATTAATGAATATAAATTATCTAAAATAAGGTATCGCCCATTTTAAATTAGGAAGCAGTCTAGGTCAAATTATATTTCTAACTTGGAATTTTATCAATCTTTTAGAAACTATCTAGGATGCAATTCTCTTCAAAATTCTATCCTACCAAGAAATCTTATTTTGATACTTATTCTAATTTATCATACAATCTTTCTTGGAATTTTTCGAATAAGAAATAAATCAAACGGGATAAGCGCCCAATTGCACAAAATAAACATCAACTTAAATAAGACAATCATTCAAGAGTGTGAAAATGTTTTGAATGTTCTTAACTCATATTGCTATGCCACTTGGACACGCTATAAATCTGAATAAATCATGTATATTTTTCAGCAAGGGTTGACCTCAATTATTAAGAAACAATATGGCAGAAGCATTGAGGGTGCGTTTGGTTCAGCATTTGCAATGAGTTTTGAGTCCAATGCAAATGCTGAAAGCCCAAAGCTATTTGGGGAAAATGCAATTGTGTTTGGTAAAAAAATTTTGCAAATGGACTTTGAGTTGAATGTGCGTTTGGTAAACAAAACTTTCGCAAGGGGCTTTGATGGGTATAATATATATATATATATATATATTTTTTTTTTTTTTTTTTTTTTTTTGAAAATTCAACCAAACCCTTCGCCGGACCGGCGAAGGGCTGCGCCGCCGGCGAGCGATCTCGGCACCGGCGGCCGTCGGATGAGGTCGCCCGAGGTCGAGCGACCTCCGGCGAGGGTCGCGCGACCCCCCGAGGGCGCCGGAGGTCGCCCGACCTCGGGCGACCCTCGGGAGGTCGCCCGACCTCGGGCGACCGGGGTCGCCCAAGGTCGCGGACCCGGGCGACCTCGGGGTCTCGGGCCCGGGTCGAGGACCCGAGGGTCGCCCAAGGTCGGGCGACCTCCAGGTGGCCCTACTGGTCGCGCGACCCTCGCCGGAGGTCGCCCGACCTCGGGCGACCTCGGCGGACGGCCGCCGACGCCAGATCCGGCTTGCCGGCGGCCGCAACCCTTCGCCGGTCGGCTAAGGGTTTGGCTGAATTTAAAAAAAAAAAAAAAGAAATAAAAGAAATAAATATAAGGGCAATAACGGAAATATGAAATATTAATGAAGGTAGTTTAGGAAGAGAAAAAATATTTTCAGCATTCCCAAGGCCCAACTTTCATTTGAAAGCTCTTTGAGATTGGTTGCCAAACACCTATTTTTTGGCTGAAGGGCTTTTGGGGGCTGGATGGGCTTTCTAAATGCCCATCCAAACGCACCCTGAGAATACTAGAAATGGGTCATATAGGAAAGTACCTTGGCATCCTCTTTGATTGGGAAAATTCAAAGAAACATATATTCGCTTGGATATTAGGGAGAGTAAATATGAAGCTAGAATGTCTAAAGCGAGCAAAGAAAGTTTACTGAAATCAGTGGTTCAAGCTATTCCACATTATACAATGTCAATCTTTAAAATTCTTGTGTCAGCTTGTAAGGCTATGGAGCGAAAAATAGCAAATTTCTAGTGGAAAAACAGCAAAACAAAAACTGGTTTACACTAGAAAAGATGGGAAGTTATGAAAGCAAGAAAAGACAAAGGTGGAATGGGCTTTAGGGATTTACATATTGTCAACAAAGCTCTTCTAGGAAAACAAGCTTGGAGATTGGCAAAAAATCCAGACGCATTATGGCGTAAGTTGCTAAAAGAATTGTATTTCAATCATATTGATTTCTAGCATACTGAGTGTTGACACCTAAATTTTGGGGACTCGGTTATTTATTTATTGCAAAAAAATTAGAGATTAATTTTATCCCTAAAAAAAAATATTAGAATGCATAGCATATAATTTTAGGTGCATTTATTTATTATTATTGCATTTGCATTGGGCTGGTGACATATGGGTTTGAAGTGGTAGTTCTGAACTTTAATTTGATGAGTTTGACAAAGCTAACGAATGGAGCAAATTAGCCCAAGCTCTTTTTCTTTTTCTTTTTTTATCTTGTGAGAAATTAAGATTTGATATGATATTGGTGAATTTTTGAAATTTGAGAAAATCATGTTGCAATCTTATCTTTAGCAATAGGCGATAAAATCAGTTGAGAATATTCATGAGATGAGGAAAATAAATGGATTTTTGCGATCTGGAGGTTATAAGCAATCTTCATGTATATTTGAAAAGAGATGAAATATTCCATGAAGATCACTTTTTTTTTTTTTTTTTTTTTTTTGCCTATAAAAAGAGTAATGTATGGTGAGAAAGAGGGGGGTTTTTTCTCTTCATTTGAAAAAAACAAAACAGAAGTCAAAAAGTGAAGGAAAGAGAGAAAAGGGGTTTCGGTTCTCTAGGAAAGGAAAAGTCAGCAAGGGGTAGAGGGAAAAGAGACATGAGAGTGACATGTGACCCTAGTACGGTTCGTCTTCTTTAAGGACCCCGCTAACCGCGCCAACAATGCCCACGCCGGCACTGCCTCCGCTAGCTACTACCGCGCCTCCACCATTACGCTTCCGCCACCGCCACTTCATCGGTCTCCCCAGTGAAGCTCGCCGCAATGACTTGATGCTGCGCCTCGCTCGCCGACGCTTCCTACAACTAGCTGATTCGGCCACTGCCGCTTTGCCCGCGAGCCAACACTCGACAACGCCCCTCTCTACCTGTCCTCAACGCCTTCCAGCCTTTGCTCGATGACCGTTTCTGTCCCAATCTCGCCGATCGGGTGTTCGACGCCGGCAGATCTAAGCCTGCCTCTACTTGCGACCCAGCGACCTCCGCATCCTTGTGCCCGCACCAGCAGCGTTGGACACCAAAAGCATTGGCGCCGACGCCCCAACTCTACCTCTGCTGACACCGACGCCGACGCCCTAGCTTCGCCTCTGCTGACGCCAACCCGTAACGCCGAAAGCCCCAACGCCCCTACTCCGCCTTTATCGATGCCACCTATAGCACCGGGAGCCTTGACGCCCCCGTCCCCCCCCCCCCCGACTCCACTAATCCCTGCTGCCCGAATGCTACCCCTATCTCACTTGAACCGTGACCTACTCCACCTGCCACCGAAGCCCCCACGCCGGAGATCCGACAACCGTGACCGGTGACCGATGGTGACCAACCACCACATGAGCACAAGTCTTGCTTGGAAAGAAAAAAAGGAAAAAACAAAAGAAAAAAAGGAAAACTAAATTAGGTAGTCTTTTATTTACCTTTATAATTTTTTTATTTGTTATTTTGCTTTTTTTTAGTAGAATTATTCTTTAATGTATGACTGAAATTCCCAACATGAATAACCTCTTAAATTAAGTATTGATAGTCCGATTTTCGCGCCCAAAATCTGACTCGCAATCGCCTGGAAAATTGCCAATCCGATCTCACGCTTGAGATTTGATTCACAATTTATTTAAAATTGACCAACCCAATCTCATGTGCAAGATATAGTTCGTTAATTTTTTGGATACCAATCTTATCTTGCTCGATTTGCTGTCGTGTGATTTGAGTCGACTTTGTTTTCGTAAAAAAATCCAAAAATCCGAGATAGATTAGGTTTGTTTTAGAATATTCCTCGTCTTAGGGTTATCTTGCATATTTGGGATGGGAAATTTATTTATTTCGAATTTTTGAGAAAACAAAAATCCAAAAAAATGCATTCATTTAGGATGTTATTTTTTTATAAAAAAATTAAATGGCACATTTAATTATTTGGCAATTTTAAATTTTGAATTTTATGAAAAAAAAAAACACAAAAAATATCATGCATATGTCATGTAGAATTAGGGCATTCTTTGTACGCCGTTGCATATTAGGATAAAATTGCATGTTTCATTTTAAGTTTAGATTGATTTTTTAGATAGATTGCATCTTAGGTTAGAGATTACCAACTTAAGGTAATATCCTAGTTTAAATTAAGATTTGGCATAACCTAATTCTCAGTATAAGTTGGATAAAATCTTAATCTTGCTAGATAATTTTTGTAATTTTCTAATTTTGAATTTCATGGAAAATACCAAAAAAATTGTCTTTAAATAACTTGATTTTATTCTTTAGGATAGATTGCATTTTATTGATGTCATATATTTTAGGTCATATTGCCATGTCATATCATTTCATGTTTGATTAGTAGTATGCATTGCATAAATCATGATTCTCATTAAATAAGTGAAAAAGAAAAAAAATTGCATGTTAATTAGAAATCATATCTAGGAGTGTTGATATGAATTTTGATGTAACAACACAGATGCTTTTGTTACTATGAGGTAAGTTTCGCGTTTTTATTTTATTTTATTTGCTTTCTTGAGTGTTAAATTGCTAGTTTGCGCACCCGTGTGATCACCTCACATGTCAGGGAATTGAATTAAAATTAATTCAAGCTGCCTGCAAAACATTTTTTCGAAATACAAAGAGAAAGGTACCAAAAGGGCATTAGAAAAGTCTAGTGTAACCAAGTCCCCGTGCCCAAAGTCTCTGGTTCGTAAAAGTAAAATAATTCTCCCATTATTTTAATTAGGCGTCTAATCGACCTACTGTAAACTGATTAGTGGCGACTTCCTTTTGTATGCTAAATATTTTAACCTAAGTCGCGAATTGGTATGAGCTTGGGAGAGCTCGAGCTAAGTTAGAGTTAATAGTTTATTAGCCTAATCTTACGTGGTGCACTCAAAATTTAGGTCGCAATAGCTTAGCGACTCCGCTGGGGACTTGAGTTAAAAGTCTTAGTGGACTTAGGCCAATTTTTTCTTCTTTTAAAATTTTTTTTGTTTGGCAGTGAGAATTCCAGGTACACCATAACGTTTAAGGTGTTAAATGTTCTTGCAGGATGGGAGGTATAAGGGGAGTGGTAATTGCTAACACTTGTTTTGCAGATTGGAGTTGGGGATGAATGTTTTGAATTTAAACTATTGAAATGTTGTTTGGTTTAAACTGTTGTACATGCCTTGCATTTACACTACACTCTTGCACACACAACTCGCCACCGGACCTGGGCTGCATAGGATTATCTAGGATGGTATTGAAATAGATACCACTCTGACCGCATGCCCGTGGTACGAGTCGTCCATCTTGATCCCGAAGTTTCTTTCTGGTGTAAAGAGTACTCACCTCGATCCATATGCAGTGACCCGAGTCAGCTCTTTGACCAAGCTGGAGTCATGAGGACTTGACGTAGTCCACACGCCTATGGCTAGTCTAATCATCCCTGTAGCTTCGCCTTATTAAGCCTTATAGACTAGAAATCGAGCCACTTATCACGCGCATGTCTCTGTGATTGCCCATTGTTTTTTGGTAAAGTAAGTTTTCTAAATTTGCACCCTTGCGATCTACTTACTTTATTATATCATTTTGTCGGTCCATGGCATTAGTATTGTCCTGAGTCTTGGTCGATATATAATGGGAATACCACACATTCGAATTATTCTCCCTCCAAATGAAGAGCTTAGCACATGGTGGGACAAGTTAGACCAAGTTGGCCGTCAATTTGTAGAGTCGCACATTAGTCAACTACTTCCATTGCTGCGTATCAACATCCATGGCGGCCTCATCCACCTCGAGACTTCTACTTTTATCTTCGGTGGTAGGCACGAGCTCACGCCCATTGCCATAGGAAAGTCTTTGAAAACTTAATTAATTAGTCCGTCCATCGGAATCGATCCCGTTGTAGCCTTATCTAATTTTTTTAGAATTAAGGAGGACAATGTAATAAAGGTTTTAAAGGCTTACCGTGATACATGTCTTTTATCTTTTCTAAAAGAATATTTTGAAAATGGCACTTCATTTCAAATGCGTAGGGTTTTCCTTTAGTTTTCTTTGGGTTTATAGTTTTTCCTTATTACAAGAATGCTATTAACTCTTTGATTGCTCATTTAGTTAAACAGGTGTTGGAGGAAAAAAATTTCGTAAACATTATTTTGGCTGAAACTTTTCTTTCCCTCATTCGATTTAAAGGAGGCGGTAATAAGGCTTTTCATTCCTCTCATGAGTTTTTGCAAATTTGGTTTCTTTCTCATATAACAGAGTTTGATGGTTTAATGACTATACATGATATTAGTAAATTCTAATCACCCCATTATGAGATTTGAGAACAACCAAAAACATGCATCGGATTACTATTATTTTAGACGGTTAGCTTTCATGAGACAATCGACTTCCAAGGGTTTCCTATGGCATGCTAAGTGGTTCCAAGTTCGTGTGGCGAGACTTTCATGTGGAGGTGTTGGCTAAATCCCTTTACTGGGATTTACTGGAGCGACGGAGTACTGTCCGACTAGAGTGACCCGTTAGTATCAAGCTGTGCAAGAGCTTCCCCCAACGTTGCAAGCAGATTCGCTTCGAGTAAGCTTCGTTGATAGAGATCAAAACCATGAGGATTCTATTCTCACGATCAAATCAATGTGGGACATATGTCATCCACGAAAGCTCAAATGGCCTGAGGAGGAGCTAAAGGGCAAAGAAAGGAAGTACTATGCCTCAACTAAATACATTCAACAACACAAAATCCCAGAGAAGCTGCTTCCAAAGATACCAAAGGTACCGCTGAAGATCACCAACCGTGTTGAGAATAGATGTCTCAAAAGAGTTGCCTAAAAAGCTCAAGTGGAGAATAAGCGATTGCGTCAAGTGGTGTCCCGAGTGTATATTGATCAAGCTAGATGATGTGGCTCGAGTCAATCTTGTTATTTTCATTTCTAGATTAATGTTTAGGAAGTTAAGTCATTTACTTTTCTAGTTCATTTGTTTAGGGCATCTCAAGTTTTTATTTTGTTAGGCTGTGTCAAAAACCCCATCAATGAATAAAATCTTTTAGACCATTGCCATGGATCGACGTGTTTTATATGAGATGCTTAAGTTGCTCATTTCTTCTAATTAGGTGATAACGGATCCTCCACATTCACCCATTATGACATGATTAAGAGCTATAATGGCCGATCAAACTTAAATGCGTGATTATATCTCAACTACGGAAAATGTCTATGGCGAAGAAGATCACCAGATTCATCATGAGATGAGTATCCCTATGTGGAGCCAGACTCTGAGTTCGAATCGAGTTATCACTCATTTGAATTGGTGTCCACCATTCACACTCCCCAAGATTCGTCACCACCCACTCCTGATGTTTCAAATGCTGCCCTTATGGTGGGAAGGGTGATGGTTAAGAATGTTTTTGTTCATAGCCGTGGTTTTGAAAGAAGGGGTCAAGGCATTCGAAACCCCATTAAAGCCCTTCAGAGGTCCCGTTCTGCTGGATTAGAGTACTATGGAAGAGGTGGAGAAAGTTCTGAAAGGCAAAGACAATGGAGACAGAACTTGCCACCTCAGCAAGGGTGAGGGAGGCAAAACTTACTACCTCCAAACATTCACGAGACGTTCCTTGATTCTCCAAGAATGATGCAAGATAAAGCAGAAGTGATGGACACTCTAGGACAGCCAAGTGACAAATTCGACTATTTGGTGAAATATTCGGCCTCTCCCAACTTTTACATTGACCCCTCAACATAGTTCCGGATGGATGTGATGGCATGGACAATCTGACGCCTCCAAAGACAAAGAGCTCTAATGACGCTCTAGAAGGAATCACAAGTTTGTTTGATGAACTCCTCATGGGAGCCATTGACGAAGGACCTTTGGAAGACATGAGCATTGGCTCGCAAGAGTAACTTATTGCTTTTGCACATTCCCCTGCGCGAGAATTTTTATCGCTTTCTAGGAATTTTTATCGCTTTTTAGGAACTGTTTTCGCTCTCTAGGAATTATTTTCGATTTCTTCTTTTGCTTTTTTTTAGGGATTAGGAATTGCAATTTCCATTCAATAAATGTAATTAATTGATGAATTTCAATGAAATTACAAATTTTATTTTGAGGGCATGATGAGGTACACCAAACCAGCCTGGCGATGATATCCAACTAATAAAAGAAAAGAAAAATCCAAGGAGAATTATGAGGCCTGGGCTTCATTTTGCTTTCTCGTGTCAAAATGTTTCAAAAAATGCTTTTGCAAATGCTTTTCAAAAATCTTTCAAAAAAATAAATAATACGGTCTACCCAGTGTGTCTTTTTGATTCATCTACTTCCTGTTTCAGGAACAATCTTATAACCCGCAAAGGTGTGAAAATGATCCAATCAAATGCAACAAGTGCTGATAATAATGATCTTGAAGACTCAACCGAAAATTCCATTACGGTGCAGCGTAGCTAGGAACAACATGAAAAAGCTAAGGCTCTTATATTCGAGAAGACCATCACTATTAACTTAGGCAACACTGAAGAAGCCAAGGAAGTGAAAGTTGGGGCAAATCTCTCAAAAGACGAGGCCGAGTGCCTAATGCAGTTACTTAAGAAGTATCAAGACGTCTTTGCATGGACCTATGTTGACATGCCTGACTTAGACCCGTCAATTATGGGGCACTGTGTGCCTACTAATCAGGATGTGCCACCCAAGAAGCAGAGACTGCAGAGGACTAAACCCAAGCTCTCAAAAAAGATAAAGGAAGAAGTGATGAAGCTTCTAAAAGTGGGATTCATTGAAGTCTCGCAAGGGTGGCTAAACTTGATTGATGAGAAATGACTAAAAGCTCTTTGCCATGGCCAAACTTATCAGTAGAGAATGGCTAGATCCTTCAATCGGAAGGTACAACCGAGACATTTCGGGGTAAATAATTTTATTCTAAGGAAGTTGTTGCTAATTTTTCTAGATCCTTAGGAGCAAGTTTGCTCCAAATTACAGCGGCCCATATGTGATAAAGAAAGTACTTCCTGGAGGTGCCTTAATCTTAGTAGAAATAAATGGTCATGAGTTTTCTCGCAAAGGTGGCTAAACTTGATTGATGAGAAAAGACTGAAAGCTCTTTGCCATGGCCAAACTTATTAGTAGAGAATAGCTAGATCCTTCAACCGGAAGGTACAACCGAGACATTTTGGGGGTAAATGATTTTGTTCTAAGGAAGTTATTGCTAATTTTTCCAGATCCTGGGGGCAAGTTTGCTCCAAATTATAGCGGCCCATATGTGGTAAAGAAAGTACTTCCTAGAGGTGCCTTAATCTTAGTAGAAATAGATGGTTATGAGTTTTCCACTCCAGTTAATTCGGATGTTGTCAAGAAGTATTACCCATGATAGAATTTGCCGTGTCATGTTTTGAATTGCAAGCATTTCTATGTTGAATAAATTGTCACAGTGAGTTGAATTGTTCAAATTTGTTGCAAATCTTGCATTTTTCTTCCTTGATGAATTGTGTGAGATAAATTGAATGAGTCAAATGGGATACCTTGAAATGATGAAAGGCAAGCATTATTTTATACATTATTCCATACACTAATCCCTAGTGAATTGCGTGAAAAATTCCATGCTTGTAAGGAAAATGGTGATCTCCCAAAGGATATGTCAACCAAAGTGATGAGAGACAGTTTCTTCCTCTACCTGAAACACTACAGGTATACCCATTGTTTAGCCCTTTGAGCCTACACACATGAAGAGCTTTTTTAAATTATCCCTGTTAAGGATTATCCCATGCTGGGACAAAATTTGAAATGAATGATAGAAATTTTCTTACTCACACTTGCATCAATCTTCGAGTATTGCATTCGCAATGTAACTTATACACTAATTGAAGTGCCTTAGGATGACAAAGAGCGGTTATTTCTCTATCATATATACTTTTATCCATTGCATAGCCTATTTGAGCTTATGAATTCATTTCACGTTAAACTCAGTTGGTGATCATCTCCCATGCTTGGGCAAGGCAAGGAAGAAAGAAACCATTCAAGTAACATGGTTTAGAATGCTGATAAAAGATGGAGGCTATGCGAGCCCAAAGAAAGTAAGTGAAAAAAAAAAAAAAAGAGGGGGGAATGAAAAAGCAGTGTACCTAGTAAAAGTAAGGTCAATGCTTAAAAGAGAAAAATCAATTGCTTGATGTAGTGAATCATATCCCCCGTAAGGCGGTACTAAAAAACTCAAATGCTATTACAATCAATGGAGTTGTGATGTGAAGAAAATCTTCGACGATGGGGAAGAAAATTGGTGAAAATGTCAAAATGATCACAAACTTTGACCCCCTAAACACTTTTGAGCCTAATGATCATTTCATTTCTCAACCCATGGACTAAGCCTGCGTTACGTCCCTTACAAAGTTCTTCAAATTATGGTACTTGAATTAACGTAAAAGTTAATATATTCGAAAGCATCGCTCGAAGAAGTGTGAATAAGATAATTTTTACCTCATTTCATTGTTTATTGACTTGTAAACCCCAAGACAATTGCAAAATATCATTTTTCAATAGCCTCGACTCAAAGAATCTCCCTTGTTAAGCCGTTGACCAAGCCCACATTATGGTCCCTGTTAAAGACCTCTCAGATTGGTAAGGTTGTCCCACTTGCGAGATTGCTTAAGCCCTTGTTTGGCATGACAATGGTGAGACAGAGTGATTGTCAAAATCCTGCATCAAAGGACAGGATGAAATGGCCATTTTAATGAGGATGAGTGAAAAGTCCTTTCAAACCGAAAGATCCCTCAATTGACACATCCATGACGCTCATGTGTTCAGATTGGAATATTCTTTTGAAATCATTCCTAATGGAAATTAGGTGATGCAAGATTGATAGAAATTATCATGCATGAACCTCACTTGAATTGATGTACGTTAGTGACTATAAATACATGTTGCCTTTCCAATGACCATGTTTTACAGGAGACATATTCCTGAAGATTAGAGATGTTACCAGGTAAGTATATCTCTATCCATACCTTAAATACTTATCATTGCACAAGTATTCCCTCTTGAGTATACCGACACTCGATTGAGCTGTCCCTCCAAAGATTTTTTTCCAAATTTAGTCTGATTAAGGCAATCGAAGAAAGGTCTGGGTCCTAGTCAGATGATCTATGTTGGAATGTAAGGTGAACGAAGAAAGGTTTGGGTCCTAGTCAAGCAAAACCTCATGCTAGGCATCCGTAGAAAGGTGCGGGTCCTAGACAATATTTATTGCTTTAACAGGCGACCGTAGAAAGATACGAGTCTTGGAAAAGCAATTTTTTCATTCAGATGACTGTAAAAAGGTACGGGTCTTAGACAATATTTATTGCTCTGACAGGTGACCATAGAAAGGTACAGGTCTTGAAAAAATAATTTTCTCATTCAGGCGACCGTAGAAAGGTACGAGTCTTGGAAAATCAATTTTTTTCATCAAGGCAATCGTAGAAAGATACGGGTCCTAGACACAACCAAACACTGCCTTACTAGACGACCGTAAAAAGGTACGGGTCCTAGACAAAACCGAACATTGCCTTATTAGGTGATCATCAAAAGATACGGGTCCTAAGAAAGTAGTTTCCTTACAAAATCTTGCTGCCATGCTAAGCGACCATAGAAAGGTACAAGTCTTAAGAAAGCAGTCTCTTTAGAAAGCCCCATTACTATTCTGGGCGACCGTAGAAAGGTACAATCCTGGACATGTAATACTAACTATCTTCAATTACTCTACCCTCTCTGAAGGTAAGTTATTCCAGGTAGATTCCTTTATCATTTGTATTAGCATTTCAATACATCATATAAATTGCATTTTTTTTAACAAAAAAATTATTTAGTGCATGTGCATAGTCAAAATTTAGGTCTTAATTTGTCTTTAAATGCAACCTCTACGAGCTCACCTTCAAAGAGGGGCAGCTGTTAACGCTTAAATTTTGGCGATTCGGTTATTTATTTATTTCACTAAAATTAGGGATTAATTTTATCCCTAAAAAAATATTAGAATGCATAGCATAACATATAATTTTAGGTGCATTTATTTGTTATTATTGCAGTTGCATTGGGCTAATGACAGATGGGTTTGAAATGGTAATTCTGAACTATAATTTGACGAGTTAAACTAAGCCCACGAATGGAGCAAATTAGCCTAAGCCATTTTTTTTTTTAATCTTGTGAGAAATTAAGATTTGATATGATATTACGATGGATTTTTAGAATTTGAGAAAATTGCATTGCAATCTTATATTTAGCAATAGGTGATAAAATCATTTGAGAATATTCAGTAGATGAGGAAAATAAAGGGATTTTTGTGATCGGGAGGTTATAGACAATCTTCGTGTATATTTGAAAAGAGATGAAATATTCCACGAAGATCACATTTTTTTTTATCCTATAACAAGGGCCATGTATGGTGAGAAAGAGGGAAGGTTTTTCTCTTCATTCAAAAGAAAACAAAACAGAAGTCAAAAAGTGAAGGAAAGAGAGAGAAGGGATTTCGGTTCTTTGGGAAAGGAAAAGTCAGCAAGGGGCAGAGGGAAAAGAGACGTGAGAGTGATGTGAGAGAGAGAGAGAGAGAGAGAGAAAAAAAGAAAAAAGAAAGAAAGAAAAAAAGAGAGAAACCCTAGCACTGTTCATCTTCTTCGAGGACCCCCCCGATCGCGCCCACCGTGCCCGCGCTGGCCACCGTGCCAGCACTACCTTTGCCAGCTGCTATCACCGGTCTCCCCCGCGAAGCTTGTTGCGACGACCCGATGCTGTGCCTCGCTCACCGACGCTCCTTACAACCCGCCGATCCAGCCACAGCCAGTTTGCCCACGAGCCAACACTCGACAACGCCCCTCTCTGCCTGTCCCCGACGCCTTCCAGCCTCTGCTCAACGACCATTGCTGTCTCGATCTCACCGCTCTAGTGTCCGACGCCGGCAGATCTGAGCCTACCTCCGCCCGTAACCTAGCGACCTCCGCGTCCTTATGCTTGCACCAGCAGCATCGGATGCTAAAAGCACTGACGCCGACGCCCCAACTTCGCCTCTGCTGATGCCGACCTATAGCGCTAGAAGCCCCGACGCCCCTACTCCACCTCTGCCGACGCCGACATGTAGCGCCAGAAGCCCAGACGCCCCCCCGGGCTTCACTGGTCCTTGCTGCTTGAACGCTGCCCCTGTCTCGCCTAAACCACGAAGGTCCACTTGCCGCCAAAGCCCCCATGCCGGAGATTTGACGACCGCGACCGATGACCAGCCACCACACGAGCACAAGCCTTGCCTGGGAAAAAAAAAAAGGAAAAAACAAAAGATGAAAGGAAAATTAAATTAGGTAGCTTTTTATTTACCTTATTTTTTTATTTGTTATTTTGCTTTTTTTTTTTTGTAGAATTATTCTTTAATGTATGACTGAAATTCCCAACATGAATAACCTCTTAAATTAAGGATTGACAGTTCAATTTTCACGCCCGAAATCCGACTCGCAATCACTTGTAGAATTGTGAATCCGATCTCACACTTGAGATTTGATTCGCAATTTATTTAAAATTGGTCAATTCGATCTCATGCGCGAGATATGGTTCGTTAATTTTTTGGATATCAATCATATTTTGCTCTGACTTGCCGTCGTGTGTTTTGAGTTGACTTTGTTTTCGTAAAAAAATCCAAGAAATATGAGTTAAATTAGGTTTGTTTTAGAATATTCCTCGTCTTAGGGTTATCTTACATATTTAGGATAGGAAATTTATTTATTTCGAATTTTTGAGAAAATAAAAATCCAAAAAAATACATTCATTTAGGATGTTATTTAAAAAAAAATTAAATGGCACGTTTAATTATTTGGCAATTTTAAATTTCACTTTTATGAAAAAAAACAAAAAAAAAAATATCATGTAGAATTAGGGCATTCTTTGTATATCATTGCATATTAGGATAAAATTGCATGTTTCATTTTAAGTTTAGATTGATTTTTTTAGATAGATTGCATCTTAGGTTAGAGATTACCAAGTTAAGATAATATCCTAGTTTAAATTAAGATTTGGTTTAAAACTAATTCTTAATATAAGTTGGATAAAATCTTAATCTAGTTAGATAATTTTTGCAATTTTCTAATTTTGAATTTCATGGAAAATACCAAAAAATTTGTCTTTAAATAACTTGATTTCATTCTTTAGGATAGACTACATTTTATTCATGTCATATAGTTTAGGTCCTATTACCATGTCATATTATTTCATGTTAGATTAGTAGCATGCATTGCATAAGTCATGATTCTCATTAAATAAGTGAAAAGGAAAAAAAATAAAAAATTGCGTGTTAATTATAAATCATAGCTAGGACTATTGATATAAATTCTAATTTAACAACGTAGATACTTTCGTTGCTATAAGGTAAGTTTCGCGTTTTTTTTATTTGCTTTCTTGAGTATGAAATTGGTGGTTTGCACACCCGTATGATCACCTCACATGTTAGGGAATTAAATTAAAATTAATTCAAGCTGCCTGCAAAACATTTTTTCGAAATAAAAGGAGAAAGGTACCGAAAGAGTATTAAAAAAGTCTAGTGTAATTAAGTCCCCATGCCTAAAGTCCCTGGTTTGTAGAAGTAGAATAATTCTCCCATTATTTTACTTAGGTATATAACTGACTTACCGTAAACTAATTAGTGGCAACTCCCTTTTGCATGCTAAATATTTGAACCTAAATCGCGAATTGGTATGGATTTGGGAGAGCACGAGCTAAGTTAGACTTAGTAGTCCATTAGCCTAATCTTAGGTGGTGCACCAGAAATTTAGATCGCGACACTGAGAAATGGTCAAAACCATCATGGGGTTGGCAAAGTATCTTAATGGGAAGAGAAGCAATTTCAAATTCGGTAATATGGTCAATAGGAAACGGAGAAAATGTTCAAATTAGAATAGATAAGTGGCTGAAGAGGGGCATCAATGGAGGTCCAGAGAATAGAAACGATCCACAATTTGCCTCAGAGTTAATGAACTTTAAAGAGGAAAGTTGGAATGAGCAACTTCTAAATAACTTGTTTGATGAACAGACCACACAACAGACCATATAGGAAATCTTAGCTATTCCAATCAAGCATCAGAAATACAAGTGATGAACTAGTGTGGATGGGCACCAAGTGTGGAAATTTCTCAGTAAAAAATGGAAATAGTACCCTTAGATAAGAATCAGCAAACAAGGCACAACAAGTTCAACCATCAACATCTTTCCAAATCCCAAAATCCCTATGGATTACATTATGGAACTTGCAGACATGCACAAAAATAAAGATCTTTCTATGGAGTTTATGTCAGAATGCCATTCCATCCAAGGAAAATCTATGGAAGAGAAATATTTTCCCTGATCCTATATGTGACCTGTGGAGAAGTGAAGTGAAAACGGTTGAACATATATATACTTATGCTGCCATTGGACAGAGCTCATATGGTCCAACCCTAGTCTCAAAATCCAAAATTTAACACAAGGGGTTACTCGCATTGACGGTTGGTTGATGAATTTTATGAGTAACTCGACAGACTTACCTGAATTTGAGATGATAGCAACTGTTCTATGGCATATTTGGAATGCCCGAAACAACCGGATATTCAGGGGAATCAAACCAAATGCAAGAGACACTGTGCAATTAGCTCGGATTATGCAGCAAAATGCGAAAAAATGGGGCTTGCATGCTCAAAAGACAGGATAAAGAGGAAATCTCGCCTCAGCACGAATGTAAATAGCTCCAGTGGAAGGGATCTTGAAAATTAATGTTGATGGGTCTCTTGGTGAAAGGCCGAAAGAGGGTGCAATCGCCTGCATATGTCGAGACCATACGGGTTGCCTTGTCGACGACTTTACCCGATTCGTCAGAGCGTCCTCTCCGGCACAAATTGAAGCCCTAACTCTATTTGCATTGCTCAAGTACATCGACCAGAACAAGTTAAGCGGCGTGGTGGTAGAGTCATATCGTGTGGATATGACAAATATGCTGCAGAACGAAGGGACTTTTACTTGGGAAGCAAAAGGCATCATTGAAGACTGCTCCTCTCTATCTATCATCAAGATCATTAGAAGTGGGCTTGGATTATTGCCCAAGAAATGCAAATTTAGTGACAGGCTATCTTCTCCTCCTCAGGCCCTTTAAGCTTTGCTTTGTAACAACACCCCCAGTATGGGATCTGCTGGTTGAGTCCCGTTTATTATATAATTAAAACTCGTTTAAGACCAAAAAAAAAAAAAGACAATCATGAAGATCACACAAGGTAAAAATAAGGTCACCAAAAGATATCCAATTGAGTCAAATTTGCAAGCAAATAAAATTTGATAACCTAATCTAGAATTATCGATTGTACGCATGTTGCTAAGTAGGAAATAATCATAATTAGATATGCCTAATATCTCAAAATATGCAAGTTAGATGATGATGTCAATTAATTAGGTAATAAAATATTTGAATCTAATCGGATTATATTTTTACCTAATTTGAAGATTTGACTTCCAAATTTGAAACAATGGACGGCGGATTACGATGTGGTATGGCATAGTCAAAGATAGCGTGTTAATGGCTCACGGCTATGGAAGACGACTATGGGGGGCTATGAGGACAGCTATTGTGACTGTGATTTCTCAGCTCAGTGGTGCTCAACTAGGATGCCCAACCGAGGAGGCTGCCTCGTGTTGTACAAGGATCAACAAAGGCAACGAACTCGAGAACCTGAACCTACCAAACAGAAGCGCAACACCACTCGACTCAGTGAAAATCAGGAAAGGCATGGTCGGAGGGGAGCACGACGTTGCAGATCAAGACAGCAGGCTCGTTGTCGGCATAGGCTGGCGGATTGACTAGCCCCCGGTCGCGGGATGAAGCGGGGAGGTTGGGGTGTTGCTGTAGTTGGCTGAAGGAATTTGCGGTGATTCGTGCGAGGCTGGAGTGGAGCGACGATGGCTCGAGAAAGCCATAATAGGGGTCGCGGCTCGGTCAACCTGGAGGGCAGCTTTGTCATTGAGGGCTGGTCTAATATCATCGTCGCCGACCAGCAAAGGAGCAATAGGCAAAGCAACTACTGCTAGGAGGCGTTCGACTCGGATGAGGAAAGGCAACGGTCGATTTAATCGCTAACGAGGAGCGACAGCCCCATCAGTGTGAGGTAGGGGTGCGCGTGTAGGAACTCCTCTCTCTCTTTCTCTATGTATTCTGAAATTTTTTACCTAATGTGACCCCTTAAATTTGTGAGGCGGAACATGCTTTTATAGTGTTAACCCAGGCTTAATGCACTTTGATGGGCTTATTTTCGATCTTTCTAAGATAATGGGCTCTAATAATCTAAGGTCTTTTACTAATTTCCAGCTCTCAGGAATGGTTCAATTAAGTCCAATAGGCCCTTCCTTTCATCAAATTTCGGACACTACAATCCCTATGGGCTTGGTCAATTGATTAAGATCAGCATCATTCATCACCGATCCAATTATATGCAATAAATTTATCTATACAATGACTGTTCCTAAAACTATATGCAATATAATTAATTTATTTTTTTTGCTAGGGGTCAGGGCCATTCCTTATTTTCAATGCAATTAATTTCTGAATGATTAACCAAAATTTAGGTATTAACAAAGGGGAAAAAAAATACTAGCCAAAAGGCCACATTTGATATTGGCAATTAACTCTATGCAATAATTCGATTGTTGTCAAACGCGAGTTTTTTTATTTCTTAATTAGACCAGAAAGTAAAAGTAGTGAAAAACTAAGTAGTGTCAATTTTCAAATTTGGAGAATGAAAATACAATTTCTTCGGATAATAGCTAAGAAGTTCAATGTGATGCCCCAGGCCGTCATATGCTATGCGTGTCCTTTTCATTCAAATCTTATACTTATAAATACACATGCATAAGCACTATAAAATGCGTCACAACATGCCATACAATAAATTCGCTTAAATTTAATACATGATAAGTGCAATAGAAGTCCTAAAATTTATTACGAAAATGCAATTGAGTCCTAAAACTTACAAAAAGTGCAATCAAGTCATAAAACTTGTCAAATTGATTTAATTGAGTCCTAAAATTAATAATGTCAAACTTACTACGAAAAATTATGACGTGGCGCGAACATGACATTTTAAATTTTTTTTATTTTCCACATGGCTCTTTAAAATTATTTTTTATTCAATGTTTTTAAAAATTAGATTTAAAAACTAAAATTTATTTTTTAAAAAAACTATTAGAAAAAAAAAAATGGCAGCTCCTCCACCACCGCCGTCATTGCCCATTGTCAAAGGGGTCAGCGACGATCATCAGCCTTGGGCGGAGGTCGCCGGCCGCATCCCGACTAGGATGAGGCCTCGCCAACCCCGGGCGAGGGCTGATGACCCTCGCTAGGTGCGAGCAAGGGCACCCAGATCTGGGCACGTCGGCCCTCACGAGGGGCTGACGATTGTCGCTCGCCCGGGTGAGGCCTTGCTAACCCTCGCCTGGGGGCTGGTGAGGCTCGCCCCAAAGTGAGGGCCACCAAGGCCTCATCTAGGGAGGGTGACGGTCGCCGGCGCTCGCCGGGGGTCGGCGAGGCCTCGCCCAAGGTGAGCAATGGTCGCCGACCCCGTGAGGGCCGGGCGTGCCCAAATTTGGGTGCCCTCGCTCGCGCCTAGCAAGGGTCGCGACCCTCACCGGGGCCGGTGAGGCCTTACCTTGGTTGGGCGACGGCCGGCAACCTTCGCCCAAGGTCGACAATCGTC
The DNA here is from genome assembly GCA_014182555.1 of Eucalyptus erythrocorys. Taxonomy (NCBI): domain Eukaryota; kingdom Viridiplantae; phylum Streptophyta; class Magnoliopsida; order Myrtales; family Myrtaceae; genus Eucalyptus; species Eucalyptus erythrocorys. The sequence goes on along the minus strand of CM024605.1, from coordinate 21,460,768 downwards.
ATCGGCCCCTTCGGCGATGGGTGGTGGCGAGAGAAGTTGCCATTTTCTCTTTTTAATAGTTTTTTAAAATAAATTTTAGCCTTTCTTTTTTAGTTTTTAAATCTAAATTTGAATAAAAATAATAATTAAAATAGCCATGTGGAAAATGAAAATTTATTCAAAATGCCACGTCAGCATTTTCCGTTAGTAAGTTTGACGGTATTAACTTTAGGACTCAATTGAACCAATTTGATAAGTTTTAGGACTTGATTACACTTTTTGCAAGTTTTAAGATTTCATTGCATTTTCATAACAAGTTTTAGGACTTCTATTGCACTTATCCCAATTTAACACATATGCTTCTTCTTTATATAAACACTAGTATTTATTATCAAAACATGTACTCCCGGGACTTGTGATTTATGAGCCCTCTAGTACTACTCCCGTACTATTCCATAAGTGAGCCACCATCCAACTTGTGAGTTGATGGTCTCATGCATCACCCCATTCTTTCCACCATCATATCCCAAATGGAATATCCTATATACTGAAAAATAAGAGATGAGCTAAAACATAGTAAATGAAATCCCTAAATCTAAGGTAGGAGATTGTCTTAATACTCAACTTGGCACCAAGTTATTAATCATGCATAAGTAAGTTCACAATAAGCCAATAACAAGCCATTAACCATAATGCAAGTTCATCCACCCATAGGCAAATTCATACTTGTCATACACTTCATCACCACACACACAAGTGAATTCATACATGTCATGATGCATTTCACCGCCACTATACATATATTCCATACTTACAATGAAGCTCGCCTATATACACAAACACACACATATATATAAGTTCATATTTGTCATGAATTTCACCACCACACACATAAATGAATTCATACATATGCAATCCACCACCAATATATATATATATATATATATATATATATATATATATATATATATATATACTTGTCAAGAAGCTTATCAATATACATACATAAGTTCATACTTATCATGAATCTCATCATCATTCACAAGTGAGTTCATACAAGTCATGAAGTTCAAATATAATTGAGTTTATATTGGTCATGAAATTCGCTAACACTTACACAAGTGACTTCATACTTATCATTGGTCATGATACATTTAATCTCATGAGATATTATGAACACTCCTGAGGTACACCCAACGCGCTCTCCCCTTCTTTCGATGTCTAATTCAATTCATTTCTACCCCCTTCAACATCCTAGAAGTCTATTATGAGATGCTCCTTGTCCAAGCCCTCTCGTCCCGATGATCACTCTAGGCCCTCATCGGACCGAGCATTAGGCCCACTAGCTTCCCCCGGGTACGTCATCAAACTACACAACTTCCAAAGGGGGTCCCACTTTCGTATCTCTAGATTATCTTATATAACCTACAACTTAGCATCGATAACTCATATAATCGACATTGTGAACATCAACAACTCAAATAAGTGATATCGTGAACATTGACAATGCAAAAAATTGACCACGTGATTAATCAATAATACTTAACTAGTAATTCAATATATTAGTTAAATCACAAAAATATCATTTTCAGGTTCAAACACAAAAATTTGTCATCACAACTTTAGAGAGATAATCAAACATTCCCTAAGATATCCATCAAACACCTCATAGGCACAGAACAAGCTTAGCAATCCAATTCAAACAAACACAAGATTTCACAAACCATCATTAAGACTCAACTTTACATAATTACAAAAGCCAAACACAAATTAACAACTAACAGCTAACCAAGTCAAGAGCACTAAATGGATCAACCCAACTTAGTGCTTAAGGTTTTCACTTATCTCAAATAGAAGGCTTGCGTTTTAAACCAAAAATTTAATCATCTTCAAGATAATGTAATCAACAACAAAAGTTAACATCTCTTAACATTTTATCAAAACTAGTTTGATAAGAGAGAAACCCACAAATTCACCTTGTAAGTTCTTGAAAAATGGAATTTCAAAATTTTGACAAAATAAGAATGAAATTTCTTCTTTCACGCAAAAGATTGGAATGTGAACATAAAAAAAGGAGATCTGTTTTTTTTCTTTGCAAGAACAAGTTAAAATTCTTTTCGAAACTTGAAAACATATGAAGACTTATTTATAGGCTAAGAGAGGTAAGAATAAGTAACTCAAGTTAAGAGAAATGATGACTTGAAGTTAAAGAGCATGCTAGGTGGAAGTGCAAGAAATGTATTTAAGTTAGAGAATTACAAGTGGCATGATTATGTGGTTCCTTTCAAATGACGCGGCTAAAAGGAATGAACTAAGATGACCAAGACTTAAAGGTAATGAGGACTTTAAGTATACATGGCCAAATTTAGTTTGCTTGAACACATAACCAAGATTAAAGATAATAAGGACCTTGGGTTAAAATTATGAAGTCTATAGGTAGATAGGTTTTGTACTCCACTAGAAATGTTTCAAGTGGTCCTAGGTGAGTAGGCAAGGTGCAAATAGCCTAATGATAATTTGCCACAAAGAGATGCTTTGATGGAGATGAAAATGAGCTCCTCTTCTTTGGCTAGGGGTGTGCATGAATAACCCAAAAAAACAATGAACTATAGGCATGACTCACCAAAATAGTAATGAACTATAGGTGCGAGTAACCTAAAACATTAATGAACTATAGTTGAAATTGATGATGTAAAAGCCAACCAAATTAAATATTTTAAACCAAAGCATAGGTTTAAAATTTTCGATAGAGAAAAAAGAAGTAGCCCACCTATTAAAGAGAAATAGAGATTTAGGAAATCAATTTTTGTTCTAACATCTTATTCTAAATATTCTTGCATTTGAAAATATTTTCATTCTAAACATCTAATTGTGAACATTCGTGAGTCTAAAAATAATTTAATTCTAAACATCTAATGCTTCTAAAAATATTACCTACTAAATCGTAAATGAATGATATCAAAATTAGGAAAACTTCAATTCAATAAATTTGTAAGTTGGATATCATATAATCCAAAATTCAAAGCATATCAATCATTTTCTACAACTAATATAACTGTAACGAATCATGCTAAATACTATTGTTAAGCGTAGAATATCCAGGATGTCACATTTGAGGCTGAAAAGCACTTGATTTCTGATTAATGTTCTGTTTCATTTGAAAGAAATTGTTTCCAAAAAATTATTTTTCGACTTTATGGTGTTTGGATTAATTGTGATCAGTTTTTACCCTAAAATAGGGAGTCAGACTAGGAGGATTAGTTCTCGGTTTTTGGAACTAGGAAACCAAAGTGCCTAATCTTATGGCCGAACGAAACTGACTAGTTTCTTCTTGTTCCCAAGCGGTCCAATGGAATTAGTGGATTCCCAATAATTGTGGCAAAATTCAAATTTAAAACACCACCGGACTACCACTACCACATTAACAACCACCATCAACCACCATCCAATAGCACCAAGACAAATGAGGATAGAGAAACAAGGCAAGGGCAAGACATACAATCGTAAACTCAAATAGTAGGAAGGTGAATATAAAATAGATTAATCAAAGACAAAAGTGGGATGGACATATAAGTGTTTTGATTCAAAATATTTTCTTTAAATAAGAAACATCTTCGTTTAAGCATGATGACGCACATAGAGCAACTAGAATGGATATACGGCACAAAGATAAGTTTGCACGAGTTTGGTTCAAGCATTTCATCAAACATGTGATGAGCACAGATTGAGGAGAAGATGTTGACCATTTTTCAAAACTCAAATCCAAAATTAAAACAACCATCGAGAGATGCTCGACATTTAAAAAAAAAAAAAAAAAACAACAACAACTCAATTGGACACAAAACTATCGAAAATCAAAAAAATCAAGCTTAGCTCATCCTTTAAATAGAACAAGGCGGAGCAAAAAGGGTTCGCAAGGACAAGCATTTAATTGCGAGGCCTTACCTAAGTTCGAAGATGGTGGGAAGAGTTCCAGATGAATAGAATTATGGCCGACCACCTCATCATGTTTCGAGCTAGGATCCCTAGGAAAGAGCGAGTGTGAGAGGCTGAGGGAAAGAGTGAGTGCAAGAGGTTGAGGGAAAGAACAAGCATGAAACTAGAGAGGGAACAACCAAATAGGGAAAGAAAGGGGGGAGGGCTTGGGGAAACTGTGAAGAATTTTAAGAAATAAAAATAAAATAATTCGTCTAATTCAGGTGAGTGGTTCCATTTCTAGAATCGAGAATCAAACCAGATATAAGGAACTGAACGGTCTAGGCGATTCTTTGTTCGGGTGGTTCTTTTCGCACACTCAGAAAATAGTCCATCAACAGATAACTTTTTCCATGAATTAAAAACAACAAACTTAGAATAGAGAAAACAACTTCCTCTTTTAACAAGAAAGAAATCATTTTCTTTAAACTCGCCAATTAACTTTCTAACATGATTAATGGTTCTTTTAATCTCCAATGAGAGCTTGCTTGCTTAGGACATCATTGTTTTGAATGACCTACTAAAGAGGAAACATAACTCTGGGTTCAATCCCATGGGACTCATTCTAGAATTAGTAGATCTTATCATAAGAAGTAGTGAAAAAATCCCAAAAAATAAGGAAAAAATTCTGTAATTTCTAAAATAGCATTATGTATAAACATTTTCATGATTTTAAGGATTGAAATACTTGACATCAAGCTCATACAAATTGTAGAGAATTTTTATGTTCAATTCTTAGAAAAATTTAGAAGTATTATCAGTTTTTGTAAAGAATAATAATCGGATCTTACAACTTCAAAAATTCAAGGTTTGACCCGACTAGTAGTAACGGGCCTAAGAAAAAGGTCTTTTTTGGCAGCCATGGCCCAACCTTCAATAGATATTTCATCTTAGATTTTAATGCTTTGAAAGAAATCAAAGGTCAACAATTGGCCCACTCTCAAGAAGTGAACCACACAAGTTTGTATAAGCAAAACGAAAAAATTTTAAGTGCATCGAGTGCATGTGAGCATGACATGCTGCAACTTGCGATTTTGATGAATTCCACATGATTTTAAGTATTTGGGAGGCATTGCATAAGTGCTAAAAATCAATGTTAAGAGAGTCCCAAGACACTTGCATGCTTATTTTGTCAAGCCTTTCTTTAATGGATATTAATTGCTCATGGAATTAGAAAACGAGCTTCCTGACTAATTTTATGTTAAGAGCTTTCGATCCTATAGTATACCATTTTTTAGTCTATTATCACTGTTTGTGTTATTGTCATTTGACAAATGAGGGCTAAACTAGCTTTTTTGGGGGCTGATCTAATATATAGTGTCGATATGCTAGAAAGGGCCCATACTTTGTGGCGGACAAAATTTAAAATTTTCTCCATAACACTATTTTAACATAAATATTATGATAGCATTTCTCAGAACAACTACAATGGATAGGAATATGATGGAATATGGACGGGATGGGTTTAGGTCCCTTGTCCCCCTTTTGTAAAATAGAAACTTGCCACACCTGCCCCGTGCCTTGTGTAAGATAGTTTTGTCTTTAAGGGGTAATGGGCCTTGCCCTAGAATTTTTTTTGCCAGCCACTTGTGAGATAGCCATTTGATATATTTTTAATTCTTTCTATTGTTTGATAAAATATGAAAATCATGCCTATTTTCACTAGAATAACATTTGTACATCTTACTTTTATAAATATACATTTTCACCTTAACTTTAGCAAAATTGTCAACTCATTAACAAATCTATCATTTTCTTTGTCAAATGCCTTCACAAACAAAACCTTTATGATTGCAACACTGTGTCCCACTCACATCAATCAATCAACTCTCTCTCTCTCTCTCTCTCTCTCTCTCTCTCTCTCAAAACATCATCACAAATGCACATAAGCCACTAATGCCCAGCCGTATAGTGTTGTCTATCGACTAACTTAGGAGCTAGAAAGCACCACGCCTCTTTGTGTGCACATGAACGCCTTGATAATTATGATAACTAAGCCAATCACCGTTGGCTTTATGCCGAAGATGAAGCATCTGGTGCTAGCTCGAGGTTATTGGTTATGGTTACAAGCGATATGGTCATGGTTATATCCATTGACTATTTTCTATCAACCACATGTCACTGGTCCATTCTATTGACTAATCATTGTTCCTCAATATCCAAACATGTTCGCAATATAACGACTAATGAGAAGGCAACTAAGATTCCCCTTCGACAAGATGCCCACCTATCATCAGCTAGTGGCTTGGCCTAAAATGATTTCCTAAAACTAATATGAATACCCATAAATTGTTAAGGCTAACAATACAACCAAGAAGTAAGCGGATGGGTCATTTGAGAACTGTGAAAAACAAATGGTGATGATAATGAACAATTGATGCCAATAGTGAAGATATAGAAGATATTGCAAACATATATATATAATGGTTCCACTTTATCCCTAAGCCTATGTCTACACTCTAACCTAATAGTCACGACAAGGTTATAATCTATTAATAATCTTCAAGAACTTTTTAATCATCAAGTACTGCCTTTATAATAAAGCACACTATTAGAACTCAACGTACAATTATGACTCATGTATACTTCCTCTTATCACTGATTATAAACATCAGCATGACCCAAATACTGACAGCGTGAACACGCAACAAACATCAACAAAATCAAAGCAAGAAGAAGACTCTGAGCACATGATTCATTTTGTTCATTTCCATCGAACTAATTACTTCTCTTGGACTCAATATATAGTCATCCATCCTCATATAACCGTTCGCCATTGCAATCCTCAAGTAGCCGTTGATTCTACCATATTCGGTAGTAGGTCATTACTAGAAATCATTAGAATAGCTTTCTAATATCGGCAACATCTCTCTGAATGGCAATTTTGTAGAGCAATGGCTATGTATTTTTGTCTGTCTTGCTCATTATCGCCATAGTTGCTCCTAGTGAACTCTGGTGATCCTTTTTTAGGAATCAAAACCTTTGTAACAACAATATTCATCTTGATTGATGTTCCAATCAGATTATATAGTGACCAAGCACCTTTCATGACTAAATGTTAGTACAATCCCTTACCCGTAATTAGGACATGCAAATTATTACTAGTCTATTGATGTTGTCCACAAACAAACCATGTAGATGACTCACGATCAATCATCCAATAATCCTCTGAAGTATGTTAGCTTCCAAAGATGTTACCTTGATAATGAATGATTATAGCACCTCCAAGTCATCATGAACATCTCGTCATCTTTGGCTTATTCTCCTTTCCATCAAGCCTTATTCTTGTACCTAGTCTTCACTGAACTCACATAGGTCATTGATATCATCATAGTCATTTACATCATATGTATAAAGCAAACTATATAAATTAGATAGATGAATATATTGAATATAAAGAATAAAGAAAAAGAAAAAGAAATAAAGAATAAATAGAAAAAACGTGAAGTGATACAAAAAAAAATGAACTTTATTTGATTTTTTATATTTTCTATAAGAGGAGATTATATGAAAAATGAAACCGATTCTTTTATTTCCTTGGGAAACTGGCCACCAACTGGGAGTTTCATATTTAATACCAATATTCAGCAACAAATTTAGTAAATCCAAGTGTAGTCCTTGATGTATTAATCTTTTTTGGAAATGGAGTGGGCACAAGTTGTTTATTTCAAGAATTGATTAGACCAAACCAGTTGCACTTTTTTTCATTATAATTGGTACAAACTAGAAGATGCACAATCTAGCGAATTACTTCCGAATAAATTAAGTGAATAAATTAATAAATAATATTTAAGAACCATAGCATTTCATGATTTATTGGTAAATCCACTTTGATTCCCGTTTAACTAATAATGTGGAGCCATTAATATGGTTAAAACTAAATCATTTGAAGTTTAAACGTAGCATGATATTCTTTTTACTAATATGCTTTTTGTCAACAATCTGTTGCTCCAATACCAATCCGTTGCACCCGATAACAATGCTGATCTTTTTTCTAATCCTTCCAAGTATATTGGCAATTTCGACTTTACAAGACTATTCACCATCATAGTCCTTTTAAACTTTACTAAACATTCTTGTTCTATGCTTCTTCACCATCACCAGGTCCATATAATTGTTCACCATATCTTTATATGTTCAAGTCATCATGAACATCCTTATTCTTTTTACTTGTCCACTCTCAATCAAGATTGTTCCAAATATTCACTTTATCAATGATGGAGCAATCCTCATATTAGAATCTCCTGGTGCTATTTATGGCATCATCTCCATATCGACTTGTGCATATATCACCTAGTTCTTCTCAATTAATACACACATCAGTAGCCTTTGTTTTTGTCATTGTCAAAACAACCTAAGGGATTTTCCAACAATTACCATATAGGTGATATTACCAACACAAACCTCTAACTAAATCCATAATAATAATCAGCATCGAACCATTATCTTCCAATAATCTACAAAACCAATCCAAAATCCATATCATAAATCATCTTACATTTCACAAACCAAAACAAATAACTTTTCGCAACTTAGTTCATCAGTCAAAATACCTTTTGTAAAGCATTTCTCAAATCATTTCAAAACTCCTTTCATAGACTAGATTTGCAAGGAAAAATGTATAACTTTTCACGGTATATTTCATAATACATTTCTCAAACTACTTACAAAAAAATAGTAAATACTCAATTCAAATTTTGTCCAATAAAAATGTCACTCGAAACTCTTAATATATCTGATCGACAACACTTTTGTAATATGACTTTACAAACTCAAAGAAGAGATGCTCACTTGAGAAAGCCTAAAAAACCAAACAATGAATATTACTCAAAGATGACAAACTCACAATTCTATTGAATAAGCGAGAAACAACATCAAAATCAAGTGAAATATTACCTAAACTACGAATCGACTAAAACAAATCATACGTGGCAACAAAACACTCGCTCAAAGCAAATTTCCTAAGTTGTCCGTTATGCATAGCTTGAGTGCGTAACTTTATAAATTCACTTCAACTAAACCATAACTCAAAATCGATTTCCATAAAACCCTGCAATTCAAAATGTACGTAACTCTTAACTTATTCCTTAAGTTAGGAAATTCCTTTGATTAGATTAACAAAGAGTTAATTCTGCTTGGCGAGATCTAGTATGCGTGTACGCGTGTATGCGTAAACTTTTCCTTTTCTTCTTTCCTTCCATTGGTCTTTTCTATCTTAGGAAGTCCCTCCCTCCCTCCCTCCCTTTCGTTTCTGTTATGGTTTTCTTTTCCTTATTTTTATTTTTATATTTCATTTGTTCTTAGGTGGTTTTTTTTTTTTTTTTTTTCGGTCCTACTCTATACCTATTCTACACTCACTCTCGAGACTTTTGCCCCGCCTCCCGCAGGGCGTGGGCGTCGAAACCCACTCCCGAAACCGCGCGTCCCCACCCCATCCCTCCCGAGAAGGTGGGAGTTTGTACCCCTCACCTCCCCCTTCCATGTTGGAAGGGTGGCTACTGGGGCGAATCCCAGTGATTTGTTCTTAGGTGGTTGAGTAGAACAGGGGCTGTGCTCTCTTTTATTCATTTATTTATTTTAGGCCCATTCGTTACAACAACGGCGTCGGTCAGCGGTGGGGGAGGGTGGTGACAAAGGGTTCGGCCGTGTGGTTTGTGTGGGCTTAGTTCTGTTGGGGCTATCTTCACAGGATGAACATTTTAGTCAGTTTATGGGAGCTGAGATATCGGATATGTACTCCATAAGACACAGGTGCATAAGTGGTATTTACTATTTAGATAAAAACTCCCATATATGTTCAATCTCATGGGTGAATTTTATAGAAAACAATCGCCTCGTAGATTGATTTGATGGAGCCAAACAAGCTCCGGCCTGCACAAATTAATAAACGGGGGACAATGTTGATGAAACACGTGAAAAGGAATTGTCCCGCGGCGCTTACAGAAAAGAACTTTTTAAGCCCGTATCTCCTATAAAAGTAAGGTTCCTACGGAGAGGGATAACTCTATTCTAGGTTTTTTTTCTTTAAATTTATTATCATCAGCATTAATTCATGTCTTATAACGCATATTATAAGATAAACTAACAGAGCTTTGCTTAAAATAAAGAGAACGTACACAACATGGATTCTCAGGGCAGAGAGAGGCAAGGGCTTATGCCCAGTTCGTTCCGTTTGTGGCGTTGCCCAAAGGGACATGCGTTGCTCTCGTCCCTTGCCTGAAACCTAGCGGTTACAACAGTACTACGACACGATTACAGTTCAGTTATATTTCTAATATAGCTATACCAAATGGTTGCAGCAAGTGTAATGAGCTTCACTCGTTGCCAGCAAGCTGGGATTAGAGTTTCCAGTTCGAGTAATTTCAGCAAGCAACAGATCACATCCGATAATACAAACCGAAAGGCATCATATCGTCAATACAGGGCCTCGAACCAGCTGGGAGTTCTAAGGAGAGGAGAAAGCGTCGTCGTCGAGGGGTTCTTCTTGCACGGAGGACGAGCCACCGAGGATGGACTCGAAGGCGGTGCGGAGTCTGTTGATGCGTCTGTGGTGACGTATGCGTCTGAGCACCGCGTCCTTCTCCAAGGACGAGGCCGCGCCCGACGGCGCTTTGCTCAAGTAGAGCCGTGTCGTCACGTGGCCGGCATCACCGCCGGTTCCTCTCTCTTCTTCATGGCCGGCCTTCAGCTTCGGCTCCTCGGCCTCAGAGAGAGGCCGCCGGCGGTGCTGGCCCTGCGAAATCAAGAACGCCATTCTTCTTTACTCGAAGAGACAATGACGACGGCAAGGAAGGGGAAGAAAATGGTGTTGGAGGAGAAGATGAAGCTCTCTCCCTACGGTGTTATATACCCTGGTTTTTCGCCCTCTTCGTTTCTTGGCTTTTTGTCTTCGTTCTTGTAGTGATCGGTGGTTTGAGGGGGTCCTTCCTTTTCTGGGGGTCCGGCAGAAAAAACTGTGGGTGCGTTCCTTGATTTTTATGATTCGCTTCCCGCGGAGGTGGCATGAATCTAGGCCATCCGTTACACAAAATTCTTTTGTTATTAATTCAAATTGCCGGTGCTTATGATTTATGGATTTCACCCCTTTGACCGGCAACTTGTCTCCACATATTAGAACTCGGGTTACTAATAAGTCTAGTCGATCCGTACTGGTATTAAAAATTCATAATTTTCCTTTATTACGAAAAAAGATTAATCTACTTTTTTGTTCGTGTTGATAAATAAGTTGAATTGTTCATATCGTATTATAATTGGAGTTTCCCTTTATAATCGTATTTCATATTCATTTTATATAAACAAGTCATGAATATTACCGGTCCTACTCTTATTCTTTTTTCTTTTTTCTATAGTGCGGATGCACACGTGCTTTGCTATTTAAGGAAGTTTTTATTTACAAATGCTCTCACAATACTTATTAAATAATTAGAAAACAATTTTTTGTTATAAGGGGCAATATTTTCCTTTTAGCCATGGTTGGAGGAGATTCCCTCTATTCATGTCTTTGATTATTGACTGACATTTTATGTATATTATCCACATGTAAACTTACGCAACGATAAATGTCTAATATTCATATTCCTCAATTCCGGGATGGAAGAAAACATGGCCTATTTCAAAGTTCCCTCATCATCATATAGATGTAATTAGTATATCGATATTATACACATTGCTCATTAAAGAGATTTCAATTTAATACTGTAGGATTAAATTTTGTTTTTATTTTATTCCGATTCTATTTTGACAAATAGAACAAAAATATTGAAATTACAGAAAAATAATAATTGCAATCAAATCGCCACGTGTGATCCCTCCCGTCAAAGCAAAAGAAACGATGAGACTAATTCTGATTGTTCACTTTGGTTATTTTTATCAACAGTCATAAATCGAATATACGCAATATAACATTATTCTAAAGGGTCTTAATACGAAAGTCACGAATATTTCTTAGACATGCTTAACAAGATATGTTTCGATCCTCAAGAATATCTCCACACATAACATGAAATTCTACTTTAAATGTGACACTTAACGAGAAAAGTTTCTTAATTAACTTTTTAACAAGTGCTTCGTACAATTTTTTTTGTAAAATCCTATTTTAAAATTGTTTAGTGTACATAGGTATCACGTCTACCCATGCAGTAATACATTTACAACCTCGAGTTTGCAGGGGGGTTCTAGCTGACTAGTAATAAAATTATAGTTTGTGAAATTGCTAGTTTTTACAACTTTACTTTACAAAAAAATATGATAACGGAAATAAATATAACTGCTCAAGCCATATTTTGGCATTTGTAGCTTTTAATTTCACTCAAAAGCCAAATTGTTTGAACACAAAACATTTCATCGCTCATAATTTATAGTAACTAATTAGTAAATTAGTTTTTTATTAAATGATGAGATTTCGCTGACTAGAAATTCCCTACAAACACTACACTTCAGAAAGACCTTTCTCCACTTTGATGTTCCTATAAACCTCATAGTCAACAAGATGCTTTTGTATGGATTATTTTCATTGAGTAATTCTCTAACGTAAGAATGAAAGTAATGTGACTCAACCATCTTCATTTATCGACTGATTATTGTAATTTAAGGGCCTAATTAAGTTGGTAAATCGTATCACAGTCAACACGTAAAACATTAAAATAAAATTATGTTCATAATGTGAGATATCCAAAGCTTGCAGCTCCTCATGGATACCCTAAGCTGTCCGGTTCATGTGCTTTGAGTAAGACTTTAATCATAGTTACATATGGTCCGAGTTTGCAGATAAGATAAAGGTAAAAAATAATGATAGAAAAATAAATAAAAAGAACGACTTTGCTTCACATATGGCACCAATTACCAAAGGCACGTGAGGTTTTCCTGTGGCTTCCCAGTGGTCAAATATATCATTCTCATAGATGAAAGTTTACCTGCTCGAAGAACTCGAAAAATCAAAGTTCTTGTTTATTTAATTATTCATCCTTGGAAAGTCAAATGTGAAGAAGAAATTAAAGCTACTTTATAATTTTCTTTTCTCTCTTTTGGACCATGGCCTATGTGGGTAGTTGAAATTTGGAAATAATGAGTGGTCAAACTTTAAGGAGAACCACATTGATTGGGAATCAGATAATTTATTAGGTTTTAGGAACCTACACAGGCCTTACTTCAAGGATAATCGTAGCACATGCCCCTGAATGGCATAAGAAGGAAATCTTTGCATTAAGTGAGGCAAGCAATGCACATGGAATTGGAAGTATTTTGATTCAAAGTTTTAATTCTTATTTGAAAGAGGAAAGAACCAAGTCAATCGTACTGCTTTCTATATCGCCTAAATTACAAACTAAATAAGTATCATGATCAATTGGGAACGCGCTTTAGGACAAAAACTTTCTTTGCGTTGTATTTAGCAAACGTTTTTCTCTAGGGTCTCGAGTTTTTTTGGAAATTGCTAGGACTATGTTATCATAAGAGATTTGCTATGCAAGCTGAAAAGACGGTCCAAATAACAGTCCAACTCTCCCTTTGTGAGAGATTTGGATCCAACTCGGTCCATCGTGGTCGGAACTGTATCTTTTGCATTATCAAAATTACACGGGTTTTGTTGTGAGGGAATCCGAAGGTTTTCGCACTCTTCTTTCCATCCATATAGTCAAACTCACAGTGTAATAGTCCAACTATGCTATCATCATCCGAGCAAATTTTATTTGGAAATCATGTCACAATGAAATCATTCTTTTTTCATGCAACATCCTCCTCTAAAGCTACCTACTTTTACTCCAAGGGTGTCCAAAAATGAGCTCGAAAGTATCATTTGGGGTTTTAGGTATCACAAATAAGGTGTCATATTAATACAAATTGAAAGTCTTTGATTTCTACGACAAAAAACAATACAGAATTTACAATAAATATGTCTCAATAAACATAAATTTGGGGTTTTCATTGTTATAAAAAATTGTTCAAGGTAAATCTGTTACTATGAATATAATTTGAGCATTTCTGGTAGCTTTTTCTATAATATTTAGTTTAAAAAAAAAATTAAAAGGAGGAGGAAAATATCGTGGCGTCAACTTTGAAAGCAAAAGCCAAGCCAAAAGGTCGCCCACTTCGTACCACTGTCCTAAAAACGGTGGGCTCTCGCCCATCTTTAAACCGAGGGCTGACGTGCTGCTTTCCGCTTCATACGAGAACGCTAGCGAGTCGAGACACTGTCACTCCGGCAAAAGAGCCTCCTCGTTTTCCAATCCTCTACCGACCCATCATCGTCCGCCGCCCCGTTCGCTGGTTTTTAGCCCCCGAGAAACTGCACTTCTTGGCCTCCTCCACCTGTTTGATAATATGCGCAAGAGAGCTCCAAGAGCGCATGCTCGTGCACGGGCCAAAAACGAGGGATGGTCACGCCTTTCTCCCTTTTACTCCACGGGACCATCAGAAACTTGATCGTTTCCATGTCATCTCGCTTTCCTCTCTCTTGCGGGAACCGCCACGTTATTGTCGTGGATCTTGTTAATGAGTGTTCTTAGAGCACTTGCTTGCGGAGCATGCTTAATTATGAATATTTGGACTTTCAAGACAATCATTACACATGATATGAGAAAAATAGCGGATTGAGAACTATGACATTTCTTGTATTGTTTGTCATTAATGAAATTTATCTCACATTGCTCAAAGGAAATTAGAATTAGACCTTTTCAAAGATGGAAAGTCTGAAGGTCGGAACATACAGACAAAAAGAAAGGATCAAAAGATAGGCTTTACAAGAGATACCTTAATGGAAACACACGGTCGGACCTCTTGGTGAAGATGGAGGAAAATACAATAGTAAGAGAATAGGTTCAAGTGCATAAGATCGAGTCAAATCTAAGTGTAATGGAGACGCTTTCAAGTGCATGGCGACTGGTAGAGGAAGAAGGAAAAAAAAAAAAAGAAGGAAAACAATAGAAAAAAATTCAAAAAAATTTACAACAAATTCAATTAAAAAATCAAAAATCTCAAAATTTTGTTTACATTAATATTGGTTGTTTAATGTAGGACGATAGTTATTCATGTCAATGGTTGCTATCTAAAATTAACTGGAAAAACTATGTTGAAAAGATTTATGATTTAATTAGTCAAAAAAAAGGTTGATTATTGAATTAACATTAATAAAGAGAACATTTCCAAATGAGGACCTCAAGTGTCCTCATTTTTTTTTTCAAATAGAAGCATGAAGTTGATCTTGTGTCAAATAACAACATAAAGTGACAATATCAATCTTAAATACGGGCTTAAAGCGGGGCCTCACCTCGCAGGTGGCTAGTTAGCTAAATATTTCGATCAGTTAAGGGCATTTTTGTCTAGATACAAATTTAATTTTTAATTTTTTTATTTTCTTTTCTTTTTCTTTTTTTTTTCTTTCCCAACGAGGGCTCAGTGACCCTCGCCACACCCTCACCTAAAGAGAGGGTCGGCTTGCATGTGGCTGGCGAGGGAGACCATCACTAAAAAAAAAGGGCAAAAAAAGATAAAGAACGAAAATGCCACTGACTAGTTGGAAAGTCAAACCTTTATTTAAAACAAACGTAGGCTACATTTGGGAATAACTTTTCCAAGTCACTTAGGGCATCCAAAGTCCTTTGGCTAAAAAAAATAAATGATGTATGGGAAATTTTTTTACAAAGATAAGTAAGCTTTTGAAAGGCTGAAAGCCCAAGACACATATGAGATTGCCTTGGGCATTCAGCTTTCTCAGCATGCTAAGAGGGGGTGAGCCAAAAAGTTTCTTCTCAAAATATCCTCATTAACATTTGGTTTTTCCAATTTTGCCCTCGTGACTATTCACCTTCTTCTTTGTCAAGGTTGGTTGATGAGGTTGCGCAGGACTACAAAGGGCCAGCAACGAGCTGGAGAGAGGTTGGCGTGAGGTCGATGTGGTCGCGACAACCATCACTAGTAAATCACACAACCTCGGCAACCCCTCACAATTCGCGTCACTGAAACCCAAATCTGGGTCACATAACCTTCATGAAGGGCCACCCGAGGTCGCAAGACCAAGCAGTCCTCGCCAAGATCGTGCGACTTTCACCAACCTAGATTTGGGTCACACCACCTCTATGAAGGGTCGCCTAAGGTCGCGACCAAGCGACCCTCGTTGGTGGTCTTTGAGGGTAGCTCGACCCTAGCTAGCCTTCGTCGATTATCTTCAATGGTTGCTAAGGTCTTGCAATCTTAGACATCGGTTGCCCATGATAGATTTCCATCACCGACCTTGCTTGCCCTTGTTGGCCAACCTTTTTATTTTTCTTTTGACTAATTTTTTTCTTTTTTTTTTAATCACAAAAGTCTTTTGCAAATATAATCTTTCCAAACACTATTTTCCTCAAACGTACTACCAAATTGACTTTTAGACTACAATTTAACAAACACAATTTGCGTTTTTGAAAACCCATTTAACATTTTCTTAAAGACTTTTTTCCAAAAATCCAATCAAACGCACTCATAATCACTTCATGCCTTCATTTAAAATAAGATCCACTTTAGAACCTTAATTGAGAAAATTATGACATTTTAGGCCCTTATTTAAAATAAAATTCACTTCAAATACTTATTTAAGAAAATGAATACACTTCGAGTTATTATTTGAAAATTTTTCCTTTAATAAATTTACGATTCTTTTTTGGGTAATTATTCATTGTCATATCAGTTCTATTGTGTTGGTAACTTACTCAGTCTTAGCTTAATTCCACCCAGTAATACCAAAATTTTGATGATACCTACTCCATCAAACGATTTTCGCTTCCAAAAAATGCATCGGTATTCAGTCCAAAAGCAAATTTATCACCTTATGGGGTCTAATGAAAAGCATGAAACGTTGCTGTAAATCGAAACCCCTCTTAATCAACGTAGAGGCTGAGGGACGGTGAAAGGAGGAGAGAGAAGGGGAAAGGTCCTCTAGGAGTGGTCGAAGGGATTTGATCTGGAGCGTCCACGTGTCGTCATCTCGTGCTAAGAAACAGTAAACGAGTTGCATAAGAAACAGCAGATCTGCCACCGTATACTCAGGCCTTATCTCTCAGCCTTTTGGGCTGATCCGAGCCTACAACAATGGGCTTCTGGGCTCTCTTTAACAGCCCAAGACGAGTGCGTACACCATGTATAATTTTAACGATTTCATAGGCTTAGGAAATAAGGCCCGTATCCCAAGCAGTTGAGCTGTCACCTAACTTTGTCACGAATTTTGGGTCCTAAATCCCAACGCCACCCTCCCCTTGTTGCTCTCGTTTTCAATTGATTCAGTTGGTCTACCGAACAACCATAACCATCTCCGCGCAACTGTTTGCCTCACTAAGGCCCGAGATTTGTATCTTCTCCCAGATATTCATCGTGCGAAAAAATATGCGAGCTATCGTGAATTAATTGGGGTTGAATTGTACACGACCAACTTTTTTACATCGGCTTTTGTTAAATAAATAGGCTTGAGAATATGGACTCCCATGGCATGCAATGCTTGGTCAAGTAGTGACCCGTCACCCAACCCATTAACTAGGGATGATCGGTTTTTAGGTGGTCCAATACTCATCTAGGAATTGAGAACCGAACCATATGATCCTGGAATCCAATCCGAGGCAATTCTCGGGTGAGTAAATGGAATCAGATGCCAACCCCCTCCCTCCCTCATCATCAACTTCTTCTTCACTCATTGAGAGCACCACTCTCGCATGATTGCATTCCCATGCTCCCTTCGCTTAGAGCTTGCTCACAGCTCAGTCTCTCGAGCCTCCCTTTCTCTCTGTTTCAAGGTTCAATCAGGGAAGAAGGAACGAAGGTATTAGTAATGGAAGCGAATGAGTTCTCCTCATCGAAGCGGGGCAACGCAATAGATACATCGAACGAGGCCATGAAGATAGGCGGAAGAGGAGGAGGAGGCGTGAGTGAGAGGGATTAGGGTTTTGTTTTAGATCTGAGAAAGATTAAAGAGGCATGAAAGAGTTGTGAATACATTAGGGATTTTTCACATTTGGAAAAAAAAGTGGTCCAATCCGGCCGTTCACATAAGTGGTTCAACAGCTAGAATCGAGAACATAACTGAATATCACTAATTCCAATTGCATGGAATTGGAAATCGGACTAGTACCTTGAGGATTCGGGCATTTTTTTTTTTTTTTTGCTGACCCTTTTCATTGATCATGGAGAAGGTATATATAATTCAGGTATTAATCCTAATTAAAGCGTGCTTGGAAGAGCCCTAATATAATCTCTAGGTTGCAATTAAAAAAATTAAACCTGAGCTGGCGCTGTTCTCTGCAAGTAGGGAAGGAATCCTTCCGAAGCATGCATGACTTTCTTATTCAGGACACTAACCACCGCACATGAATCTCTCCTGTCACCTTTCTTGCAATGGCATGGCCCTGAGAGTGGAATCCGATGAAAAAGAAAACAATATAAATTGAGAAAATATCCGCAAAAGGAATGGAACATATCGACTTGTGCGTATCATATTATGCCCCCGCATCTCCTATAAAATCATATGCTGACCATTGGAATTAAATACGACATAGCTTAGAAACTTAGGAAATTGTATATCGCCCGAATTTAATAGAGTATAAACATAGTGCTATGCTTCAGCCACCTCTCGACCCTCTTTGCGATCGCTTGTCATCGCCACTTCAAGACAAAATGCCACCTAAAGGTTTTGCTCAATCACATTACGATGTTACTATTTCATAAAAATAAATTTTGTAAATGGCCTAATAAGTCTTTTAACTTTATGTGCATAGGACTCATTTTTGTTAGCTGTTGGCTTGTGGCTGCCGAGCACTCCTTATTGTTCACGTGTCAGTTGTAGTTTGGTGTTTAACAATTAGTATATCATAATTGGCTCACAAGTCATTCACTTAAGTTTATTTAGTGAATTGTGGATTCGAAATGTGTTTGGGAGAGCTTTCGTCCAATAATTTGCATGAGTATAAAGGACTTTAGATTAAAAGGTTTTCATGAAATATAAATAGTGCTTTGGAGGATACTATGTGTTTTAAACTAAAGGGTTTTCTGTAAAGCAATTTTCAAAATTAAAAAGAAGGAAAAAAAGAGAACAAAGAGGATTGAACCACCCGGGATCATGAAATGGTGGAAACAATACTAGTAGAAGTAATCAAAGCAGTAGAAGGATTGAATCATTAGAGAGATAAGGCAAAGTGAGGCAAAGAGTTCATGTGATCTTAGGCAGCCCGAGTGAGGTGAAGTTGAGGGATGCACAACCCCAACAACCCTATCTTGAGGTCATGCAAACCTAGATCTTAGTGGCCCTCAATAAACGTCACGAGTCTCGTGTGACCCTTAATCCTCTAGTTTTCACTTGATAGCTAGACGATTGTGAACTGTCATTCCCTGACCCTTGGCAACCATTCCTCAGCAACCGTCGACTCTGGGCTCATATCAATTAAAATCTAGTGCGATAGCAAGTCTGTTACGGAGAAACAATAAACAACAGAGCGATGACAAAATAAGAATATAAATATATTAGTGAGGGTAAAGTTGAAAGATGCAATTAATTTACCTCCTGAATAGCATTTTGAAAAATGACGAAATATAAATGTTCGACAAAAGTTGCATCAGGCTAAAGGACCTTGGAAATGCTAAATTTGACTCAAGCACCTTTGGGATTGAATTATCAAACATCTCAACTTCCGCATAAGGGCCTTTGGAGAACCAAAGATTTATGGGAAAAACCGAACTAAATGCACCTTTAGAGTTAGACCCTTTCTCAGTGATTTTCTTTGGTAAAAGTGTCATGCTTCTATTACTTGTCTCAACAGTATACTTATATGAGTTAATTAAAATTGATCTCTAAGTTAGCATGATGACTTTCCTTCGTAAAATTGTTGTCCGGCTGCTTTTTTTTTTTCCTTTATTGAACTGTCAAATGATGTCTAAATCAATTTTAGCATATTTTTTAATTCGAGTAGCAAACTTCCGAATACAAAATTTATCACCTCATTTTGTTGAACCTTAAAAAAAAAATTAAAATTGCAATGGAAGAAAGGAAATCAACCCTACTTGAGTGGACCCATTAAAATTGAAATGGGGATGCGTCCGATGCGGGGCATCTGCAAAACATTCTTTGATGGTCCTCCTCGGATTCTGAATGTACACTCCATTTATTGTGATTTTTGTGCACATTAATAATAATAATAATAATAATAATAATAATAATAATAATAATAATAATAATAATAATACATGGGATGGAAATTACATGGTTCGATGTACGGACAGGTATATGTCGTCATTTTTCTTTTAAATATGTAAAAAATGCTTGTTATTACCATAAAAGAATCATAAAATGATGTTATCATAATTTTACATCAATCCTATTATAAATAAGAAATGCTTACATTTCATGATAGGACTATTTAAAGTATAAAATCTTATTGAAATGTCACATCACATAATTGAACTTTTATTACTAATTCATGTCATCTAATGAGAAACCACACCAAGATTATTTAGTAAAGGTGAAATGAAATGATCCTATATGGAGCTTATAAATGATGATCCATGTATAATATAATTTTAAAATTAAAGTAACTATTCCCGAGTACAATACAGCTCACCTTGTATGAGTGTATAATTCGGTTCACTTGAAGAAAAAAAATCACGTGTAGCTATGCGTATATTGTATAAAAATACGACTATTCTCCTCGGAGACTTATTTTGAAATAAAAGCTTTTGAATATCGTTTCCCCCTTCAATGCGAAGTCCGACCCCACAGTGAATCAGAAAGATACAATCGGTCACGGGCTGCCCGTGCTTTCAAGGACGCCACATTCTCACTGTGATGTACTAAGGCTCTTAACAAGAACAGGGCAGAAAAAAGGGGCCCAAAAGCTGTTCTAAGTACAGGAGAGAAAAAAACACCAAAAATTCCGGTGGTCCAATTTCTACATCAATGCTTGCATGATAGGAACCCAAAATAAATCACCGAGGTCACTCTCATTTCAGGACGCATTTGTTTGAAAAAATATGATTGATTTGAAAAATACTACCTTGAAAATGATGACTTCTATCGCCTATAAAAATGAGATGAGTGAAAAGTACTTTCATTTCCAATAAGAAAATATATATACACATTGTCGTTGATAATGAAAGTATCATTTATTGATTAATTAATTATTTCAAGTAACAAAAGAGATTAATTTTAGGGAATTATTTTCTAAATCATTCAATTTTTTGTGAAACGAACGAAATCTTATTTTATGTCATTGAAACATTACCTCACCCAGTTTATATGCTAGATTATCTCAAACTCCATTTCACAGTCAAGTAATATCTCAAGCTATATTTTTGCCAAATCGGATTTGCCTTAATAAAATTGAGGATAGGTTATTTGTGTTGAAATCCATAAAATTTTGTGAGAAGTGGCATCTCTGTTTCTAATTTCCATCCTCAAAAGGTCAATTTGAACAAAAATCGAACTAATAACATCATAATGTTCGAGGTGCAAATCTCACCCATGATTTGAGATAGTATATTCTCCGTGTTGAAAATCAAACCGTTCCTATGTAAACATGCTTGACAAGTGTTTTAGGGGTATTCCTTAATAAGATCTATAAAATAAAAAGCACAATGAAAGGGGGTCTTAGGTAAGGGTGAAACCAAATCAAGCTACTTGGACTCGACTCATCAATTAATCGAGTATATAGGCAAGTCGAGTTCGAGCTCGCCAAGCTCATGACCCCAATCAAATTTCTGTTATTTTTTTCCAACATATTCGATGTTCACAACAAAGCACATAAGTTGTTCAATCTACATAATTAACAATCGTATACAATCACATAGGAAAGATGTTCTCGAGCCTATTAAACTAGAAGTCTGAGTTTAAATTCACATATAACTCTATTATAATTGGGTTGAGTTTAAAAATTTTGATTTACAACTCTAGCCGAGCTCCAATAAATGTTGGTGTTTGATCAAGTTAGAGTTGAAGTCGAGCAAAACTTAACAGTTAAAAATTGAAAATTCGATAGTCGAACAAAATGTTTATATATAGAGTATTATGGACGATGAAAATATATTTTATTAATTAATTATTTTGAGCAATACGGGAGATCACTCTTGTGAAAATGATTTTTCACATCATTTATTTTTTGTTAATTAAATAAAGCTTAAATTACCGACTTCCTCTAAACAAGGAGAAAAAGGGTAAACGATCAAAAACCCCTTTAATTTCAACCGAAATTCCCGATCGCCGAAAAGAAACACGAGCGAAAAGACAAAAAAAAGAAAGAAAGAAAAGAATACACTGGGGGGGCCCACTGCTGAGTTGGCTCACAGGAAGTGGATATTCAGGATAATAGTATATCATTATTAAAAAAATTATTAAACCGAAATAACGGAAAATGAAAAAAAAAATAAAAAAGAATATCACAAGGTGGGGGCAAAAAATTAAAATAAAAAATAAAAAATAAAAAAGAAATAAAGTAAACAAGCGACAGATTCTCACTTCCCACCAGCAGCAGCCCGGTTTTTCTTCGGCTGTCCTTTTCTCTCACCTTCCCAAACGCCTTTTCCCCATTTCCCTTCTCTCCAGACACGCCACCCACCCCCCGCCGCCGCCGCCGCCGCCGCCGGCCAACCTCCTCCGCCGCCTCTCGCCGGGTACTGGTGTCTCCTCGCTCTGGCCCCTTCTCTCTCCGACGCCCTCCGAACACGACAAAGAAAGAAGGAAAAATCCCATCTCGCGACCGCCTTTTCGCTTCTCATTTCTCTGTCGTCTTCTCTGCCTTTTCCGTCCCCGCTCCGCTCCGAGTCCCTCGTCGCCTCTTGCCGAGCTCCGCCGCCTCCCCTTGTCCGCTTCCGGCGGCGGAACGACTGGGGAACAACAGCGCCGTCCCCTTTTCCCCGCAGCTTCCGCAAGATGTGATCCAAGAACCCGGAAGAGAAAGGCGGCGTCTTTTCGTACGCTGTCTGGTTTTGATGCCCGCTCGCTCGTTGGGTTCTTGTGGAATCTAGGGTTCTTGTCGGAATGGCCAAAGTGGGTACCGCTTTCCCGCTCGGGGAAGACGGGTCGGCCAACCAGCAGTACTCGTTCGCATTGGAGTACGAGGGTCCCCCCGTGAGCCGGGATCTCCCCCGGGCCGTCCCCATCAACCTCAAGCAAATCCCCGTTGCCGCCGTGGTCGCGCAGGTCTCCATCGCCGAGAAGCTCGCCCTCCCCGTCGTGCAGCCCATCGCGGCCGCTGCTGCCGACCCTTTGGCCAAGAAGCGCTCCCGGGAGCTGGGCGCCTCGAATTCCACGGTCTCGCCCACTTCGGTCATCGAGAACAGCCGGGAGCGCGCGTCGAAGGAGCTCGATTCGGCCTCGGAGATCGGGGTGTCGCCCGTGGCGTCGGGTATCATTGCGCCGCAGGGGCCGAGGGGCGGGGGCAAGTCGTCAGGTGAGTTGAGTAGCTCGGGGGCGCTGGAGTTCTCTAACGGCAACTGTTTGTCTGGAGAGTTGTCTGATGTCGTGAGTAGTTCGCACGGTTTGGAGTCCTCGTCGTTAAGCCACGAGCATTCCCGGGAGTTGTTTAATGGGGCGCAGAGTTGTAGCACCATAGAGTTTTGTGATAGTTTTGACAAATCAGGGGAAAGCTCTCGGGCATTTAGAGTTTCCAATGTTGGGAAGGAGAGCGTAGATTTGGATGATTCTAACCGGTTGGATTGGGCTTCCAGTGGATCTGTTTTGAGTTTAGAGTGCCCATCTTCTCGGAAGACTGGGGATTGTACCGAGTCAACTCCTGATCTTAGAAGAAACCCTGTTGTGACGTTTAATGACCTCGAATCGGATGGTGGTCTCGAAGAGGAGTTTAGCAGGGAGGAACAAGAAGTTGTTCGTGTCAAGAGACAACCTCAAAGTAAAGGAAAGAAAGGATCTTGCTATCGATGCTTTAAAGGGAACCGGTTTACTGAAAAGGAGGTTTGCCTTGTTTGTGATGCAAAATATTGCAGTAATTGTGTGCTTAGAGCAATGGGGTCAATGCCGGAAGGGAGGAAATGTGTTTCTTGCATTGGCTTTCCTATTGATGAGTCTAAGCGACCAAATTTGGGTAAGTGCTCTCGAATGCTTAAACGGTTGCTTAATGATTTAGAGGTCAGGCAAATTATGAAGGCCGAGAAGTTTTGTGAAGCGAATCAGTTACCTTCAGAGTACGTGTTTATAAATGGGAAACCTCTTTGCCCGGAGGAGCTGCTAATGCTACAGACTTGTCCGAGCCCGCCGAAGAAGTTAAAGCCTGGGAATTATTGGTATGATAAAGTATCCGGATTATGGGGAAAGGTGAACATTGTTTCCAAGAAAATCTTTCCATTTTTTTTCCCTCTTATTTTTTTAAATCAATGGTCTGTAACGGATAATGCATCCTGGTGACTATAACAGGAAGGAGAGAAGCCTTCCCAGATAATCAGTCCCCATCTCCATGTTGGGGGTCCAATTTTGCAGAATGCTAGCAACGGAAATACCCAAGTGTTCATAAATGGTAGAGAGATCACAAAAGTGGAACTCAGAATGTTGCAGGTTACATCATCTCACTTCTCGAAATCATTCTGAAAACACTAATTCGAGAGTATGATTTTAGGAAATGAATTTTGAATAATGCAGTTGGCTGGAGTTCAGTGTGCTGGTAACCCTCACTTTTGGGTGAATGAGGATGGATCGTACCAGGAAGAGGGACAAAAGAATACGAAAGGTTATATCTGGGGCAAGGTAACATTCTTTGAGGCGTCCTTTTATGTTTTCTTCTTTAAGAGATTGCTAAACTAAATGTTTAACTGAGATGTGCATCTTTCTTCAGGCCGGGACAAAGCTATTATGCGCTTTCTTGTCACTTCCAGTGCCTTCTAAATCTTCTGGTTCTTATGTGGAAGAATCGAACAGCCTACTTAGCAGAAGTGTTCCTGACTATGTTGGGCAGAGAATGCTTCAGAAGATTCTTTTAGTTGGAAATAGTGGATCTGGAACTAGTACAATATTCAAGCAGGTAATTTTTCCCATCCAAGCATGCAAAATTAATGATGTTGGCAGGCATACAGTTGTACTTGATGACGTAGCTCTTGCTCTTGAAGACTCTCAGAGAGAGCTCTGCGATTGTATACATAGGGAATCACAAGCTGTTTCAGAGTCCATGCTTGTGAAATATTGAAATATGCCAGCATATCATAATGAAAGCCTTGGGCCAGGGTCCCTGCTTTTAGTCTATATCATGTGTTACATCACATGATCATGCTTATGGTTTCTGTTAAACTAGAAGAGAGGTAAGTTGGCTCAAAATATATATGACTCAACAGTGGTGTGAAGTTTATGAGGTTGAAATAAGAAATGGAAAAATGATGCAGTGTTTAGAAGATCATTTATGAAATAGATCAAGCTAAGGACTTGACAACTTGCTAGTCTATTGAAAGCAGAATCTCAATTCCTTTAAGACACACCCAATTCCTCCCACCATGCTTCATTGTGACATTTATGAAGAGGTTGACTTCCTTTAAATACATCAGATCTTCAGACTTCTTTCCATTACTTTGAGTGTGTCATAGGCTATTCTACATCTTCTATTAGTAGCATGGTCTGTGCACACAACATGGAAGTTTCAAACCAAGGAAAAATGTGCATTTATTAATTTGATCATGCAGGAAGCAGAGTGCTTGGTGAGTGTACTTTTGGATAAGATTGGAGAATATCAATTTTGTATTTTGGCCTTGAGAGACCAGATTGAAGTCTTCTCATCTTTAGATAATATTGTACAGTAAATAAGGAATTCATTTGCTATGATAATAAAACACGGCATCTAATTGCTAAACCTTGCTTTTGCGGTGTCTCACTAGGTGTTTAGGTCCTCAGCAACATTTTTGCTCTGCTTCCTTTATTTTTTTTAACCCGAAAGTGTTGGCTAATGCTCTGAGTCATAGTAATAAAATGTGTGAGATTATAGACTTACGCTCTGTCTTTTTTTATTTTATTTTTTCAACTAGTTTTAAGATTGATTGAAGGTATTCTGCCTTTGGATAATGAAAATGAGCTTATGTCCACTCCAGGTCAAACTTCTCTATGATGCTGTCCCTTTCTCACCTGAAGAGCGTGAAAATTTGAAGATCACTATTCAGGGTAATGTATATACCTATCTTGGGATACTTCTTGAAGGCCGTGAACGTTTTGAAGAGGAAAGTTTGTCTCACATGAGGAAAAACCATTCTTCTGGTGGCAACGATCATATAGGTGATTGTTTGATATACTTCTCTTTTCCTTGCCTTTAGCTGTTTTATGTAATGATAGAGGATGTTGGCCTGTACACGTGAAACATGTCCTATAAAAAATATGATGGGCTTATGTCCTTGAATATTTTGGATTGCTGAGTCGTAAATGTGAAAAAGTCATGATATTGAGCCTAGGACTGAGGGAGTAATGTGATGGGCTTAGGAGAAGTTCCCCATAGGTTGAGAATGGGTTCATCATTTAATAGACAAAATATTAGCCACATTAAATAGCAACTCTCGAGTATCCTTTTGAGACTTGGTCTGTAGTTCGTGGCTAGCTCAAGTAAGAGATTCTCTATGAATATGTGATCTGTGTATGGAGATGGCTTCTGTTTTATCCCATGAGGATTCTAAAAGCAGAATTAGAGATTGTCATAATGACATGGTTTTACTCCTATGCAATCCTCACTTGTATATCCAGTGATTGCGTATTTCTGATTAAAACTTGGTAGTTTTTGCGGTCTCTCTCTAGTATCAAGGTCACTTGTAAGTGCCTAATGACCGTACTAAAAGAGAATAAGAAATAGAAGGACGTACTGGACAAAATAGATGTACGAAAGGTCGGTTGTTTGACTCAAAACAAAGATTCGGGGCTACTGTTGTTGTGACTTGCAATCTATTGTGGACTGAGAGAAAGAAATTAAGGAATTATAGATAGCTCACTTGAATTATGTATAATTTATATAGCTCACTTGAATTATGTATAATTAAATATCACTCATATCATGTTTTCCTACTGTATCTGCAAACTAACAACAATAACTGGTTGCAATAGTATTGGCATAAGAAATTTTATGTCTTCAAATGCAAATTGTCCTTGTCACCGAATGTGGCTCAAATATGGCAGTTATTAAATTAATCTCATTATGGCAGAACATCAAGAGGAAAAGTCAATATATTCCATTGGACCACGCCTGAAAGCCTTTTCAGACTGGATGCTAAAAACTATGGTGTCGGGCAATCTGGAAGCTATTTTTCCAGCTGCCACACGTGAATATGCCCCACTTGTGGAGGAGTTATGGAATGATCCCGCCATTCAGGCCACTTACAGCCGAAAAAATGAGCTGGAAACGCTACCTTCTGTAGCCAACTACTTTTTAGAGCGGGTAAGATGATGTTTTCTTTCCCTATGTGAAAGACTTTAATATAAAGCATGGATTTGTAAGAACCTGATTGTGCTCTTTCTATTTCTATTAACAGCAAAACTAGATTACGCTCTTTCATGTATTTTTGAGTAGAGAGTTGTGTGCTACTAATTGTGATTATGCTCAATTTCTACGGGGATTCATGGAAGAAAGAAATTCTCCTGTTACAAATGTGATTCTCCATTGTTTCTTGCTTCTTTTGACATAATTGGGCTGGCTTTTCCTTGCTTGCTTCAAATTAATAGCAAAGTCTGCAAGATTATGATGGTAGAAAGTAGAAACAAGGAAGTTTGTCACACTGAGATGCTATTTGCTTATATTTGGGTTAAGTAATAGATGGAGACGGAGTTGAGTGAGTGGCAGAATGGACAAATATTTGAATGAGTATTTCATGTCTATTCCTTTTCATTTGGAAAAAAAAAGGGTTCAAGTTAAAAGTGACAAGGAAGTGATTCCAAGATATTGATTACATCCTTATAAAAATAAAAATTATATAAAAGAGATATAAAAGAATTTGGGAAATGTGCACAAGTTGAGAAGGGAATAGTAACTTTTCAACAGATGATGACATGGGCTTCCACAACCCAGAAAAACAGAAGTAATAGAGGAAAGGAATGTTAATTTCACTTTGGATCAAACATACTGCAAGGGAATAAGTAGGCTCTTGATATGAAGAAAAGAGATGATAAATATCGTGAAAAATGATCAAGTCAAGTCCAAGACAATGAATACTTTGAGTCTCATTTATTTTTTTCCAATTATGTGAAGCTCTAAAGCATCGTCAGTCGCTATGGTCACTGCTTTTATATGATTTGACGGTGATCTAGCTTGTGATTAACCCTAAATAATGTGACCTTAAGCTTGTTGAGTTTGCTATTCCACACTACATACACCCGCATTTTATTACTGTACGGCTACCGGTTAGCCTTTTCATTTCTAATGCCTTTTCCTTTCTGTTCAGGCTGTTGACATTCTAAGGTTGGATTATGATCCCTCAGATACAGATATTCTGTATTCTGAAGGTGTGATGTCATCAAATGGACTTGCTTGTGTGGACTTCTCGTTTCCCCAGTCTGCTTCTGATGATGGTACCGATTCAATGGATCAGCATGATTCTATGCTTAGGTTGGTACCATCTTGTTAACCTCCATTGTAGTTGCAGCTCCTGTATATTGTTTAGTCCTCTTCCAGGCATTACTAAAAACTTTATTTTTAGAAGAACCTAAAGATCACTGCTCCAATGATCACTTTGCCATTGAACTTTATTTTTAGAAGAACCTAAAGATCACTGCTCCACTAGCGAATTAAATGTTTGACTTTAGCAGTTTCGCCAAGGTGAATCCAATTATATAATCAGTCTCGACATAGAATTCAAGTATCTTTGCCTAGTAAGAGTCGTGATTCATCCTGTTCTCTACCTTCTCACTATGTCTAGCGTGTTGGATCTCAAGTACTTTAACATTCTTTTTTTTTTTTTTTTGCCCCTTAACGTTTTCACAGGTACCAACTAATCAGAGTGAACGCGAGAGGCCTTGGAGAAAACTACAAGTGGCTAGACATGTTTGAAGACGTTGGTCTCGTCACCTTCTGTGTCGCCTTAACCGACTACGATAAATGTACTCCCGATGCAAATGGGTCCTTGACGAACAACATGATAATGAGCCGGAGATTCTTTGAGAGCATTGTCGCTCACCCGACTTTTGACCAGATGGATTTCCTTCTAATCCTAACAAAGTTTGATCTCTTCGAGGAGAAGATAGAACAGGTCCCGCTAACCGAGTGTGAGTGGTTCGATGACTTCCACCCTCTTGTCAGCCGCCATCACAGCAACAGCAGGAGCAACAGCATTAATTACAGCCCGACGCTCGGTCAGCTGGGCTTCCACTATGTTGCGGTGAAGTTCAAACGGCTTTATGCCTCACTCACAGGTCGGAACTTATATGTTGCCTTGGTGAAGGGATTGGAGCCTGGCAGCGTCGATGCGGCTCTGAAGTATGCGAGGGAGATTTTGAAGTGGGATGAGGAGAGAGCGAACTTCAGCTTGAGTGAATACTCAATGTACAGCATGGAGGGGAGCTCTTAGTGCAGGCAATTCATACCGGGGGAAAGCGTGTATATTGAACCTCCGAGCGGGCATTACTGTAGGTAATGTACATATAACGTGCTGTAAATTTTAAGGCGGGAGTCTTTTCTTCGACCTATCGTGACTGACGGAATGGAGGCCATTTCTATGAGAGTTTGGAATGCACCGCAAACTTAGGCTTGTTTGTGGGATTCGCAAGGAAGGTGTGGTGATGTTTGAGTTGTAGCGGGAATGTTTAATGCCTTCTCTTTTTCTCTATTTTGAGTAGCTTTGCGAGATTTGTTCCACGATGTGAATTAATTGAATGCATTGAATGCAATATAGTTTGGAAATGTATCACATAGCTTGTGTTTTGTAGTCCCGCTTTCTTGGTGTATCCGTTTATCCGGCTTAACAGGTACTCGGTTACGCCTTTTAAAACCGATCCGGCAGATGACATGTGCTGGCTTCAGACCCAATGGCCCGGATTCTATACGGGACTGTCCAGTCACCTACTGCACCGTAGATTTTTGTCGGAAAGTCATTTGCTTGTGCTGCCTGATCGGAAGCACGATCGTACAGACAAGCAACTACCTTGCAGGCGCACGAGCTTCGGCTAGTTGAACTGAACTGCAGTGAGCCGTCCATACCGTAGAGAATCTGTTCAAATTCGAGCAGCTCGCCAAGATGTCATGGGATCTATTAAATGATGTTTTAGAACCATGAACTGATTTGTTTTCTATGGTGGGCCGATACGAGGGAGCTATCAATAAGCCTTTTTTGATAAGGAAAAGAGCAGGGAATGGGCAACCAAAGCTGAGGACATCTCTAAGGGCGTGTTTGAAAAAGTTTCCATTTGAGAGAACAATTTCTGATTGGAAATTTAGGGCGCGCATGAAATCATTTTTGTTCCAGAAATAGTTTTTGGAACAGAAATAAATTTTTCTATTTCTAGTTCTGGATGAGTTTCTAAATAAAAATAAATTCTGGATGAGTTTTCCACGTTACGTGCAATTTTTCTATTTCTTTTTCTATTCTAGAGAACGAAACAACAGAATTTTTAAGAATAAAAGATGCTAACAAACGGGCCATAATTGTTTCGCACTTACAATGCAAGGTTCAATTAGAATCAATGGGTCTATATTACCTATCAAGTTTAGATCTTTAACCGACCAAAAAAAAAAATGAAAGTTTAGATCTTTGGGCTTGAGAGTGTAAAATCTCTTGATGGGCAAAGCTCATCATTATAGCTGCATTGAATCTCAATGGAATAAGTAAGAGTGTGCAAAACGAGCCGCCTCAATCTCACCGAATCTTGATTTCCAATTCTGAGGGGGAATTGGACCGAAGTCACTACGTATACACTTTATTATTTCAAAAAAATTAATGAATTTAATTTATTATTTCTAGAGAAATAAGAGCTCGTAATTAGACAATAAGATATCGTGATGGAAGTATAAGATTTGTCTCGAATTCTGAATTTGTTTTTAATCATACTTGGACAAAATTATATTCGAATGAAAACATGAAAAAAGGAATGACCAATTTGATGGTCCGATCTGACTCTTGATCTTAGGATCAATCGGTCCAATCCTCCTTTTTTTTTTTTTTTTTTTTTTTTTTTTTTTTTGGGGAGATCGATATTCCCACTTTCATCTTGAAATCAGACTGGAATGGGAACTGATCTCACCTAGGACCAGGGTCTCTTGTGAGCGGTAAGCGAAGCTGGTTCGTTCACGGATGCTACAGCCGCTGGTAGATATGCTGCTCGGCTAGCCAGCCTCCTGGACGGTGTAGCATCGAACCCTTTTAGTTTTACGGCGGTAGGAGCGATACCCACCTTCGAAAACCTCCCCAAAACCCCCCGTCCCCCACCATGCGCCACCTCCTGAGCACCCATCACCGCCGTCTCCTCCTCCTCCTCAGATGCTCCAAGGCCGCCGGCGCCGGCGCCGGCGCGTCCCTCCATTCCTCCCGCTACAAGGCCCCGAGGCCGCCGCCGCCCCCGCCGGACCCACCGAAGCCGCCGAGGCCGCCGCGGAAGCCGGAGGCCTTCGCCCTCCACGGCGCGGCGTGGGAGGACCCGTACAGCTGGATGTCGAAGCTGAACGACAAGGTGGCGATGCGGCACATGGACGTGCACATGGAGCAGGAGGAGAAGTACACCGAGGCCTTCATGTCCGACACCGACAAGCTCCAGAGCAAGCTCCAGTCCGAGATGGCCTCCCGCCTCTCCTTCGAACTCTCCACGCCGCCTCTCCGCTGGGGCCCTTGGTATCTCTCTCTCTCTCTCTCTCTCCCCTGGTCCATTGTGAAGTTGGGTGCTTTTCGAGTTACCTATGTTTTCTCCGTGATTTTTCTGCTTATTTGATCTTGGAAGAGTGTGATCTCAACCAATAGTGGAATTTGATGAGAGAATATAATCTAGTTTGCGGGTCCATTGTCTTTCCGATTGTATTGGAGCCAACCCATTTTCAGATTTCTCGTCATTTGGGAGATTATGATGGTTCCCTAATGATTTCCCCCTGTTTGACTTAGGCTGTACTATAGGCGGGTCGAAGAAGGAAAGCAGTATCCCGTGCTCTGTAGACGGCTGGTGAGCTTAAATGAAGAGTTCATCTCTAATAAATCTCCTTCGGCTGGATTTGATTTCACCTCGGGGAAGAGAATTGAGCAGAAGCTTGTTGACTATAATCAAGAAGCTGAGAGATTTGGAGGTAATGTTCCTCACTTTTGGCCGAATGCATGCTCTTTTCATGTTGAAGACTGGGTGCTTGGTACTCTAACACGTCGCTGGACCTTATTAAGATGCAAGTGGAGGATAAAAAGAATTGTCTCTTTCATTCCTTACTTGATTACTGTTGTTCTGTTTTAGCCTTTTGTGGATAAAGTAGGAGATGAAGGGGTTTTCAAAGTTTCTAACGTTTGTTCCTTTGACCTACTTACTTGCTCACCCAGCCAAAGAAGAGGAAGTATTTCCTGACTTTTGCCTTCCTCGTGTGGTTGTACATTATTGCCTCCGTCTTTTTTCAGGTTATGCTTATGAAGAATTATCGGAGGTGTCACCGAACCATCAATTTTTTGCATACACCATGTATGACAAGGACAATGACTTATTTAAGTTATCTGTGAGGAATTTAAATTCGGGTTCGTTATGTAGTAAGCCTCAAGCTGAAAGAGTTTCGGGTCTGGCATGGGCAAAGGATGGGAAGGCATTACTCTATGTTGTCACAGATCAAAACAAGCGGCCTTGTAGGTATGTATGGCATGTCATTGCTTGCTTTATCGTATATTTATATGACCCTTAGGATTGCTGAATCTAAATCAGCTTTTTCTGATCACAAGGCTGTACTGTAGCATGATTGGATCAACTGAAGAAGATGTTCTGCTCCTGCAAGAACTGGATGATAATGTTCATATTAACATAAGACATACTAAGGATTTCCAGTTTGTGACCATTAATACCTTCTCCGTTGCATCTTCAAAGGTATCCCTCCTGATGCTGATGTCTTGCGATAAGCAAAAAGTTAATCTAGCAAGTACACGCAGTTGAATCAATAGAATGATATTTCAGGTGTTTCTGATAAATACAGCAGATCCACTTTCAGGCATGATGCTTGTTTGGGAGAGTAAAGGTCTATGCCATTGCATAGTTGAACACCATCAGGGCTACCTTTTTCTATTCACAGATGCTACAAAAGATGGTAAACCTGTAGAGAATCATTATCTTCTTCGAAGCCCTGTAAATCCTTCTAATGTTCCAGCAACTTGGGAGGTTAGTGGTAAGCTATGCTTTCTAACCAATGTTTTCAGTAGCTTACTTTCTCATCCTACTAGTTTTCCACGTTACATGCAATTGTGACATTTTTTAGAAACATTTGTATAAAATATCTACAAATCCTGTTTTCTAGCCATATCTTGTTTGCATCTTCTAGAGTTTACGTCACTTAACTTTTTTGGATCAAGTCTTATTTCATCGCTCTACAATAATCAACAGGAGTTCTTGTAGAATCTTCTCACTTGAATATATTGTTTTTTCTTTGCTCTTTTCGACCAGTTTATTTGACCAGTTTACTTTGCTCTTTTTATTGCTGCAGAATGTATTTGTTGATGATGAAGATTCAGTCATTGAAGATGTTGACTTCAGTGATAAGTACTTGGTTCTTATACTAAGAAAAGATGGAAATTACAGAATTTGTTCGGTCGCCCTACCTCTTGGGAAGGTATTCGCAGAAGAATCTGCCATGGGATCTTTTTAAGTCATTCTGGCACTCAGCCAATAGCATATAAATAACTTGTGCTCTCATTAATATTCCTTTGGATAATGGCAGGGTCGGATTCATCTTAAGCAGGCTAACCCTTGTTTCTTACCTCTTCCAAATTTTGTCTCCCAAATATCACCTGGACCAAATTATGACTACTATTCCACTACGATGCGTTTTACAATATCATCACCTGTGGTACGTGTTTCCACATTCCATGGTTTGCTTCTTACATACTATATATTCACTTAGTTTAAAAGCAGCATATGGACTTCGCTTATTACCAGGACTTAAAAGTGTCTTGTAGCCTCACATAGGTGTTGTCTAGATTGACTAAAGCAGTTTCTAGTTCCTGTGAAGTCCCTTGCGACTTCTTTGTTTTAAAAAAGGAATTCTTACCATTCTTTGAAAGTAATATATGCCTAATAGTAAGAATTTATTGCTAATTGTTCTTGTTGAATTAAGTATAGCCGTAAAAGCCATCTCATCGATCATTTAATTCCCTTCTCCAATTTGATGATTTTGTGGAATTTGATTTGCTAAATGAGTAGCCAACTAAGTTGATTTTATTTGCTGATAAGTTGCCTTCCTCCAGCCTTTGCGTTGAATTACTCAATTCATAAACTCTGGCAAAGTATGCAAGCCTGTCTGAGGCATCTAATGTTTTTTGTCATGTCTCTGGCTGTTTAAAATATCTCTACGGTTGCTTTGCTGTAACGTTACTAAACTTGATGTCTGGTTCTTTGGAAGGTATGACTCTAAGACTTTTGCTCATAGGTTTTACCAATATGAATGGTGGAAGCGAAAAGCATGATCTGATAAGGGGGCATCTTTATCTTTTCACTTGGAGCTCCTTGTTTTTGTGGGCGGGAGCCCTTTTGAGTAGCTTTTGGTTCTAAATAGGCAATTGCAATGGAAGTCATCTTCCAAGTAAAAGTGATGGGCCTAGGTTCTAGTTGCTTGTTCATCATTACCTGTGTATGTAAGTTATGTTGCAATTGTCATTTGTTGAGAGTTGAAGGCTAGGGGCATCAGCTAGTATGTAACTTGTATCATTATGAAGAACTTTATGAATAATTCAACTTTCTGAAACTGTTCTATTTCCTCTCTTGATGATGTGGTGGATGTTATCGTAGTGTTTGCTTATTTGTTCCTGTCAATGTGCAATATTTCCCTTTTATAGTATATGGTGGTTACATCTTATGAGCTACTTTATCCAAAATGGTTCTGATGCCCATATTTGAGTCATCTTGCAATTTGTTGAGGTTGGGTCATCAGCTTAGTGTAACTTTCTTCATTGACAAGAATTTAATGAGTGTTGCAACTGTTGCATTTCCTCTCTGGTGAACACCTTCATGTTGGCAGCATTTGTTTCTTTTGAGTGTGACGATTTGGAGAATGTTCTCTTTGTTATTGCCTTTTCAGACATCTGCAAGCCTGTAAACATTTCTCTTTAATAACATATAGAATGCGTATCTGATGGGCTTCTTTATGTCTCAGATGCCAGATGCTGTGGTTGACTATGATTTATCAACTGGTATGTGGAATATCATACAGCAGCAAAATCTACTTCATGAGAGGACACGAATTTTGTATGGGATGGCTTCTTCTGCTAACATTCATGGAAAATCCTCTTCTATGACTGAGGTTAAATCAGAGGATAATCCATGGAATGAGCTTTCTGAGTTTTATGCTTGTGAACGTCATGAAGTCCCTTCATGTGATGGGGTTGTTGTTCCTCTGACTATTGTGTATTCACGCAATAATAAGAAGGAAAATTCAAAGCCTGGTTTGCTGCATGGACATGGAGCTTATGGTGAGCTACTTGACAAACGTTGGCGCAGTGAACTTAAGAGTCTTCTAGATCGTGGTTGGGTTGTTGCATATGCTGATGTTAGGTATGTTTGCCTTGCTGTGGTTCCCTTTTCTTTAGCCTTTAGTGTTTCTAGATAGGATTTTCTACTGTCCTTTTTCTTAAAGATGTAATTGTCATTTTTTATTTACCGGAGGATTTCCGAGAATTGCTTTCGATTCTGATGGATTGTGTGGTTTGTCTGCAGAGGTGGTGGTGGCAGAGGTAGGTCTTGGCATGATGATGGAAGAAATAGGAAAAAGTGTAATTCAATCGAAGATTACATTTCCTGTGCCAGGTTCCTGATTGACAGAGAGATGGTACATGAAAACAAACTTGCTGGCTGGGGATATAGTGCTGGGGGACTTTTAGTTGCTTCAGCCATTAACAAGTGTCCAGGCTTATTTCGAGCTGCAGTTTTGAAGGTCTGATAGACTTGCTTTCAGGTGTATTTGGATAATTTTCGCTGTGTCTATCCTTCTCGTGCCTGTGCTGCATATATACTTGCTATGAGTCGCATTATTATGGTTGAGAAACTGATGTTTCTTTTCCGTGTATTGTCACTGCAATGTTCCATGAGTAAGTAGAATTTAGCAGTTGTACCTCGAAAGGAGTCTTGCAGTACCACTTTGCACCATTATTACCTCTTATGTTTGCATATTTGGGAGCTGGATTTAAGATGATTACGTGTGAACTTATTGCTGCTTACTTGTTCTTTGTCTTTTCAGGTACCCTTTTTAGATGCGACAAACACACTTCTCTATCCCATTTTACCACTTACAGCTAGTGACTATGAAGAATTTGGTTACCCTGGGGACATTGATGACTTTCAAGCCATAAGGGAGTATTCTCCATACGACAATATCCCGAAAGATGTATCTTTTCCTGGAGTTCTGGTGACCTCTTCCTTTAGCACACGGTATGTCTCTTCTTTTTCTTTTTCAAATTTTAAAACTCATCCTTTATTCCTTTTTACCGGTAAGTGCATTGGAAGTCCTAAATCTTGTCAGGAAAGTGTATTTGAGTCCTGAAACTTTTAAAAAGCGCAATTTAAGTCCTAGAACTCGTCACAAAGTGCACTTGAGTCCGGAAACTTTTAAAAAATTGCAATCAAATCCTAAAATTAATCAAATTAGTCCAATTAAGTCCTTTTGCTGATTCCACATTTTGGAAATTTTAGGATTTGATTGCACCTTCATGACAAATTTTAGGATTTGATTGCATTTTTTGAAATTTTTAGTACTCAATTGCACTTTCGTGATAAGTTTTAAGACTTTTAGTGCACCTATTTCTTTGTTCTATAATTGGTATGGCGGGCGAGGGTTTTGGAATAATTGGTATGGTGGGGTAGGGTTTGAGAATCGTAGACACCTCAATCAGTTGAGTTCTTCTAGAGTCAAGGTCACAGATGTTTATATGCAACAGAAAATGCAGCCAAAGCTGATATTTGAGTTATTCTTGAGGGCAATTGGATTCAACAATATGCATGTCGATTATCAGTTCTTTTTAATTTCATATATAAAACAAAATTTATAACTATGGATGCTGATCAGCATTAACATGACCAGATTTTAAGTTTGATCTAGGTTAATCTCGCATGA
The DNA here is from genome assembly GCA_014182555.1 of Eucalyptus erythrocorys. NCBI lineage: Eukaryota > Viridiplantae > Streptophyta > Magnoliopsida > Myrtales > Myrtaceae > Eucalyptus > Eucalyptus erythrocorys. The sequence continues at coordinate 21,423,647 of CM024605.1, read as the reverse complement.
CCATGTATATTTGAGAGTTTTCCAATATACGGATAATGGCTAGGCTACAATAAGGAGCCTGAAGGTTGGCTGGCTTGTTTGATCGGAAGTCATGGGACATAGACTCTTAAGCCATCATGCAAACCAAGAAAAATCTCCTAGCCAATGAATCATCAGGATAGAGCTGCTTCTCATGTGTATCCTAACATGAAAATTCTATGCCCTCCTTTTGTTGTTGATAAGGAAATATTGACAGCAATATGGTTTTTAGCTTTTCGATGTTCTGTGGATTGGAAAGCAATTTGTATGGCGTTTGGTGTGGCACCTGCATTTTGGTGCACACGAAGAGGAAAAGGAGACTTGCTGGCTTGTGGAAGGTGATCATTTCATGGATGATGGAATCAGGCTTTTGGACTGCTGCATCTTCTGAGGGTGTGAATAAACTAATGAGCAAAGGAATTATCTGTTCATCTAATTATTACAGGATCATATTGATTAAGTGATTCTTTCTGCAGTTATTGCTTGTTTCTGTTTTGTCTGCTAGTCAGTTCAATTTTTCCTTCAATCTTGTGATGTCATAGAGATCTCCAAAGTTGTTACTGTCCAATGATTCTTCGTGTTTCAGATTTGGGGTTTGGGAAGCTGCGAAGTGGGTTGCACGAGTCCGTGAAAACACTATATACGACCCTGAACGACCCATACTTCTCAATCTAACTACTGATATAGTAGAAGAAAACCGGTATCTACATTGCAAGGAATTAGCACTGGAGACAGCTTTTCTTATTAAAGTGGTAGATTCCTAGGTTTGGCTGTACCATCACCTGTAGTATGTTTGTATAAAAAACGTGACATTACATTTCTCAAACACATTCAATGAGTCTTTACAAGTGCCTTTAAAGGGCACTTTATAACATTATCCATGTGTTTATACTATTCTCCTTGAGTGTTATTTACATATCCACCACGGATTTCTCTCTTGAAATTTCAAGGCTGGAGCAGGAACATGTTTTGAGAGAATCTGCAGGGATTTAGTGACATCGTGGAAGGAATGGTGGTTATGGCCGCCAGATTACGGTCAAAACTGAGAATCTGTCAGATGTCAGAAATGGGGCTGACAATCTGGTGCATTTTGCTTGTGGATTCATGGGGTAGATGAGGGTCCATTCTGCATGCCTGAAGGTACTACTTTAATAGTTGGGGACCGGTGTGCTTTTCATTGTTCTTGCCAACTCTTATGATCGCAAACATGTTTTGTCTGTACATGAAATAATTAGCGGTTGTTAATTGCAAAGTTGCTATCATCCCTATGAGACTGAGAAAGCTAATCTTGAATTTGACAATCTCCATAATTCATTAATCACAATAATGCTACTTTCTTTTTCTTTTCTTTTTTTTTTTTTTTTTTTTTTTATTTTAATATGAAGGATGACGTTTACGTCGTGCCATGGTTTAGTTGCCAACTCCATCTTACAAGTGCCCGAGTTTGTCAAAGGGTTGCTGTCACCAACCACCATTTCCTCTTCAGAAAGCGGCTTTGGCACGCCTGCTTTCAGCTGTCAACGCGACACTAGTCTCCTGTTTTGCTTTTTTTCCCTTTCTAGGATTTTAAAAATATCAATCATCCAATGTTACAAGAAAGAATACCCTCCTTTATTTGACAACAAAGGGGCATATTTAGAGGAAAAAAAGAAAAAGCGGGTCTTGATCATCATTATCAGATCACTACACGATGCATCGACTGCCATTTCTTGAGGAAAAGATGCTCGCACTATCTCTTCAAGAACACAAAGGAAAAGGTATCTCCTACAGAGGGGAGTTTTCATTGGAAACCAAAGTTAGTGGGTATGGCCCGGTCATGATGACCGCAGAGAAAACAACCGTGCCCTTTAAAATTGCAAACAAGAAAAAGAAAGCTGTTGTTCTCAATAGAATCGCAGATGTGGAATGCGAAGATTCTGCATGGTTCGTGCGCATGTGTGACCGAGCAATTTTGACAGTTTTCTTGGCCCACAAAGACCCGGGTCGTCCAAAAAAATCTGCGTCTTGGCCTAATCTCTGTCTGCTATCTGTCTTTAGGATGCGTTGAATCATGCCATTATTTTCTTCTACCTGATAAGGATAAGCTCGAGACGACGACAAATTTTAAAGCATTATTATTGCTACTTTCATTGTCAATATAAGGACGGCTACCAATAAGAATACCTATCTTTGACGGTTGGATCTGTAATTGCAAACAAGATAGGAGATTAGGAATAGATATGACAATAAGATGTGGCCAATATGTCAATGAAAATACAAAGAAATGACCAGATGACACACCCAACGTCCTGCTTCATCCAAAAGAGCAGTTGAAAGGATATGTGTAAGCCGGGAAATGCAAGAAGGTCCTCGGCTGCTGATTCCCATCAGGTACAAAGGAAGGAAATTAGTAAAAATCTCTTCATAATCAGCATCCTATGAACATCTACATGATTTGTTGTGAAATCATGATCAATATTGTACTTATCGTTGGTTGCAGTTCCTTTACTGTTCTAAAGCAACATTGGATCTCTTAAATAAGGAGAAAAGATTTCAGTCTTTTGGAAACTATGATAACTGGAGGGATTCAATGTCGATGTAATGTCTTCTTGTGACAACAATGGCATGACCAGAGTAGGACCTGAAAATCATTGGCACGAACTGAGTTTCTATGCTATGGTCGCAGCATAGAATACAATATCAGCACAGGGAAAACTATGCTAATTCATCATTACATAGCTCGAACTAATCATTGTATAAAGCAAAAGACAGCAAGGTGGAGGTTTTTGCCAAAGGATACAATTTTCCGAGGCTAACTCTACAAGAACCCAGAAAAGTGAGAAGAAGAAAAAGAAAATCTCAAAAAGCAGCGCAACGCATGAATCAAACAAATCCATCACTTTGTTAGGGTCTCGGCAAAAGGCAAAAGAATCCACCTCACAGGGTATGAGAAAGTTCCCCCTCTTCTCTGGCTTTTTAAGGTCTCCGAATCGCGAGCCTCAGTTTTCACTCCCCAAGTGCTCTTCCACCCTAGAAGAACCGCATGTTCCCGTCTGTATAAGACTAGAAGAATCAGTCTTCATTTAAGCCCTCATGTCTCTGAACCTTCAACAACGGTGGGGAGCTCACCCTGGCGGGCAAATGAAGGGTTAAGGAACCTTGCCACAAATGCCCACAGCTTGTAAACATCTTCAAAGTTGGTCAGGAAGCCGAGAGAGGCTGTGACAACCTCAATGCGCATGAAACCATTCTTTCCAGCACTTTTACCAACTTCTGTTTGCCTGGACAAGCTGCTGTCCTCTATGTTTAGCTGTCTTGAGCCATCAACGACACGTATGTGACTTAAGATGCCAATGCCAAGAGAGATACCTTCTTTCTCAGCAAGTTTTTGTACGACTTCTGGCTCAACAATCCCCTTGGAACTATTTCTCACATTGAATGCAACAGCACCACCTCTCTCGTACTTAACTTTCGGGCCATATATATGAACAAGCGACACATTACCCTCTGAGCTCGGCAACCTTAGTTGCAGTAGAGAGGCTACCAGCCAATTAATCAAGAACCGCAGTCTACTGGAGGTTTTGTTGAGACCCAACTCATTTATATGATTGAGATGGCGGCACACTATCTCAGGCTCACCCCTGAATTCATCCTGCACATCACCATATTCGCCATCTGTGCCATAATCTTCATCATCTAGGGTCATACCAGACATTGCACTGGGTTCTAGGATATGGCTTGTCTGCTCCACATGATTTTCTTCCATAGAGAAGGACACCCTTCCTCCACCACTTGGGTGATCGCTCTCCTCAACACCGAAAAACCTACTGCCAGCATATCTGCTCCCTTTCCTGCTCCTCAATAACCTAAAGTCCCCTTCAGTTTCTCTTCTTATAGCACTCTCCTTTACTTGCGCACCATTTGCAGAGGCCGAACCATTCTCCATGCTACAGTTACTGCTCAAACGGGATCCAGGTACAGCATATTTTGATTGCTTACTAATATGAGGCTCTTCCTCAATCTCACCAACATATCGATCATCTGAAACCACTCTATTGTCTGAAATGTTCTTTCTTCCAGAAAGTCCTCCATTGTGTATGTCTTCCAGATGATGTGCATCCTGAGAAGCTGATTTAATGGCAGCATCAAATGATAGTGCACTATATTCCTCATGAGCCATAGGGCTCATGTCCTTGTGGTCATATATAGGGCTGCCATATATTTTGGATGACTGTTTTGGAAAGAGTTGTTTCTGATTCTTCCTTGCAGCGAACCAAGATGGTGGTAAGGGAGAGGCCATTCTCTCTTTATTTAGCTGGCCTGGATTATCATACCCCAAGGGACTCTGACCCAAATCAATCCAATAAGAGTAGTCCGACGATCCATTTTCACTGAACACAGGACTCTTCATCATATCCCCGATCGATATACTCCCGCTTTCTTCAATATAAGTGCTGGCTCCATCTATGTATGAACTATTGTCATGATTCATGTCAGTCTCAATATAATCATTGACCTGAGCAGACGTGTAGAGTCCAGAAAAGGCAGGCAACTGCTGCGGTGGGCGAGCCTCAGAGGAACTATCACCATTCTCAACGACTTCATCATCAGCCCCAGCTAGTCCATCCAGGCCGTCCATTGAATCGCCAAGATACAATGGGAATTCTGGGGTTAATTTCACCATTCCAGACCCTGTAGAGCCAGAATGACTTTGAAGGCATCCTATAACAGATTTTTTTATCAGAAGGCATCCAAAACCACTTGGATCATAACCAAAGACCCTGTAAAACGAAGTGATAATAAAATCTGGCCGGAATAGGGACAGCCCGAGTGAGTCCATGTCCTTGGGACCGAGTGACCCAGCATCAAGCAAGACATGCCAACTGTTCTGATGTGCGAGTGCCATCCATTGGTATGAATATTTCGCGCCAGATACTCTGGATTGAACAGGAAACACAAATAAACCTGCTGCAGAACCCTTCTTCCTCTTCCTTTTGCTCGATATTTGCTTTCTCAAATCAGCTGAACAAGGTTGAAGGGTCGGCCATTTAAACCATGTGCTATCGACTTTCGCACCCTTCTCCCTCGCACTCTGAGCCATCCAATTGACAGACTGGCTCTCATGATCAAACATAGTCAACAACCTCCTATTCGTCTGGAAAGGGTATGTGTCAGCCAACAATTTGAAAGCCGACCCTCTACTGACTGTGAAAACAAGGCCATACTCATTCTCAGGGATGTTCAAATAATCCATGATCCTGGTCTTTATATCATGCTCAACAGTACCTTTCTCAGCGCCACCATACAGAGCATGGTTACTCAAATTTGCTGTTATCTCGGACAAGCTAAACGTCGAGGAATCCCAATAATGAACACTCTGCAGATACGAAAACAGCCCGAATCCACAGAAATCAAGGCATACCTTTGGTTGTAAGTGCGAGTACTCATTCATCCTCAACTGATCAATCTTCTGAGAAGATTGATATGAAGGATACATGCTGTGGAACTTGGAGAGAGCTTCATTGATATTGGGGACAGCATCTTCGGATTCATATGTAGTCTCTGCGGCTTGAGCTGTGGCACGGAGGAACAAGCCCTGGCATTCGAGACGTGCGAGGGTCCTCGATCTCTCCACCCTGGTCTCATCCAGGGAAATGGAGCTGAACTCAATTTCAAGAGATTTAAAGAGTGACCCATCTTCAGATGCCTCCTGAATAGCCTCCCTCAGCTTCTTCTCTCGCAGAGCAGACACGTGCTTCTTGCTTTCAACGGGCGGCCTACCAGACCCATCTCTGCTCCTGCTCTTTTTGTCAAAGAACAGAGCAGCACAGTGAGCTAGGGGCTTCCATGTTGACCAATGCATCAAAGCTTACTTTAAAAATAGAAGTGATTTACAGAGAGAATCCCAGAACTAAATCCTACCAAGCCAGGCTTGAAACTACTGATTCAGCCCGTGTTCTTTCATACCCACCTAAAGGAAAACCCTAGCAAAATCGCAGAAACTCAAAGATCTTCGACAAGAAGATTCAGACCAGTCGACCCAGAGACAAAGAAACCAGAAGCGGAGCTGGCAACATTATATCACCCCATGAATGAAAGGAGAAACTCCAAGCCGACAACTTGGTTTTGACTGTACAAATTTAGTAACCACCCCAAGTACGACCCAGAAGAAAAAGAAAGAAGCTTTGACTCTGAACTCAAGAAATTTATGGAATCAACCCAGAAGAGAGAGAGAGAGTAGACGGAGAGGGAATCAAAGGGTCGACCCCCGACAAAAAACCCAAATTCAGATCCAGCAAATCAGCAAAACTTGCAGGCGAGTGGACCGTAGGACGAGCAAGAAGTCTCCTGATCAAACCCGGAAGGGAAAGAAAGAGAAAGGAACGGAAACCCCAACCCAGAATTGGGATTCGAGAAAGAGGGAAGTCAGACACGCAATCTCCCGCTCCCAGCGCCCCCCGCCTTGGCTCCGCTTCGCTTCTCTTCCCTTCCGACTCGTCAACGCAAAGAGAGACGCGAAGCAAAGCAAAGCAAACCCCCTTTGGAAAGAGGAATCCAAGAAACGCCCAAGATTCAACACCCCCAAGAAGAGTCTCTCTTCCCCTCCTCCTCCTCCTCCTCCTCTCTTCGATGATGGGTGATCTCCCTTCCTTTCTCTCTTCCCTTCTCTCTCTCTCTCTCTCTCTCTAAGATCTTCCCAGCAGCCCACCTATCACTCGCACACGAACAATGAGAGAGAAAGAAAGGTCATTGACTTTCACAAACTGAATCGTAATTGATGCCCAAGGCCCTTTTACTAATCTGCTTTTTATTAGTAGTGTGGACTGTTCTCTTCTTTTTTCTTTTTCTTTTTCTTTTTTTCTTCTTCTTCTTCTTTTTTTGTTTTTTTGGGGGCTTTGCTTGCTGTGATTGGGGCCCCACGCCGTCTCTCTTCTGTACTCATCATGGCCAAAAGTCAATCAATCAAGCTGGTCTAACCCTCTCCCCACCCCCCCAACTCCAAAAAGAAAAAGGAGATGATGATGCGCAAATAGCGAGTGGGCAAGAAAAGACCTTCACTTTGCACCAATACCCATTAATGGTTCCCCTTTTTCACATCTGTTCCCTTCGAGTTGGGTCGGACCGGGTCGAGTCGATCAGATTAACGCGAGGAATTCAAACTCCAATGCATTTATTATTTGGAAAATTTGGAAAAAGTCGAAGAAAAAGTACTTTATTGACATTTTTGTCGGAATGAAAGACAAAATGATACATTTGAGAAAAACGATGAAAAAAATCTTGCGTAAGTTGAAATGGGTATTAAATATCTTTATGCTTAAAGTTCTTCTTTTTCAAAATTGGAGATGTTCAACATTTCGAAAAATTATATCCTAAACAATAAAAGCATATGTGTGATAAAGACAATGACTCGATATTTTTGGAAATTAAAATCATTTTCTTAGTTTTTCTTTACATACTTTGATTTCGAGTTGAAGTTTTATGAATTAAGCATTCACGGACATTATATCTCTTAATAGATCACCGAAAACTCATGAAGGGATATGCTCTAAGTTTTGAGCTCAACTCGCCAATGCTGTTAGCTTATTAAAAATTATCACAACTCATCCTCGGATGACCTCATAGACTCAAAATATTAAAAATTCGTAGTGTTAGCCTTTAGCCAACTTAGACTCAAAATCAAATTCTAAGTTTTAGATAAAGTATATTTTCTTGGGTTACGTTCAGGACCTCAAATCTTTATAATTACGGTGAAATCAGGGAAGTGCTATGATAGAATAAGCTCAATAGAGTATTCTAATATAATGCTGTACTGTGTAATGGCGAGTTTTCTACTTATATTTTCACAACACATGGGAGGGTCCAACCTCACATGTATAATCCAAATGAGCCCCTAGGCTTTACCTTATTGTACTATATTAAATCTATGGCCCCAGCTGGAGTGGAAACAGAAAAACAACTAAGATATGAATATCTTCAACGTTGCATTCTTATTGAATTGTCATTGAGTTGATGTCTATTTGCTAGAGGATAGGGGAGAGTCTAGCATTACGTAATGCAAAGGAGTCGGTTGTATTTTTCCCTTATTATACCATCAACTACTAAAGGTCCCAGCTAGAAGAAAAAATGAAAAAAAATAAGGTGCGTATATTTTCAATGTTGTATCAAATTGAAGAAGCAATATATAAATAAATTAAACGGCAGACAGTCGACGTCTGTTGACCAAAGTTGGATAATGGGATGTGTCTTACGTGGGCTAGAGACTCCAATAACCCATTTAGTCTATAATTATCTAGTTTTATGAAAACAACATGAATATCCATACTCAATCTCTACTCAAACCAATTCATATTTACCAACTAAACTCACGTGTGAAATATGTCAATTTAACCCTAAACTTAATTCTTGCGAGAGACTCCATTTTTGTGTCAACGGTATTAACATAAATCTTAAAATTGCTTTTACCGCAAAGAGGGATGGTTAATTATTCGTATGAACTCCAGAATATGCTTAAATCTGACATAACATGAAAAGAAAATAAAATACGATAATTTGAAATTTTATTTTTTATCGCGATCTTTCATTAAGATTTATAAGGATCTGTTTGAATTAAACAAAAGGGTCCTATTATGTCTTTGGTTATTGTCAACAAATGGTATCAAAACAAACGGTTGCATTCGTGAGGGTGGTAATGACGACGTGTCGAGACTATTCATTAATTCGGTCATGTAATAAACTTTTATTGTTAGTGCTCACTTTGAGTTCATTCACCTTCACTTTAAGGGAGAAAGCTACAAAAATCTCAAATTATATCCACTATGATACATATCTTGAACTTTTTTTTTTTTTAATATTAAAAATCCCGAATTATGCCTATTGTGGCATATTTACTCTAAACTTTTTCTTATAATATAAAAAGTTTCAAACTTATACTTATATGACATATTTATTCTTCGTCAAGGTTTTATTAGATGATTTTTCAACCACAATAACATTTTCGTTTTAATTAAGCCATGTTGATTCTATATCAATACCATTTATTTTCTAGCGTTCATGTTGGTAGATTTTTACAAGTTCTCGTTGGTAGAATTTTGATGGTGGGTATATATGTCATATATATACAAGTTTGGGATTTTTGATATCACATAATAAATTTAAGGTAAATGTGTTATAATTGGCATGGTTTATATTTTTGGTGGCTCTTGCCCCCACTTTAATGACCTACTTAATTTAGTATGTTTGATTCAATAAATGAATCGAATTTCAATGGCATTTGGATCCCATTAGTCTATAGTTATGGGATCATGAGACATGAAACTTTCTTAATGTTCAATTTTATGCTTCAACCAATTTATTCATTCTTAAACTTTGAAAATAATAGATCTATTGTTATTTTTTCATTAACAACAGTTGTGGATCATGTGATTTATATAGATTGCCGCATAAGCGGTAATATGATCCTTCCATTAACTAGACGGCAGATGACGCGATCGACATGAATTGCCGCGCAAGCGGTGACCGTACCAATATAGGAAAGGGGCTATCATCTCGAGTCCTTTTATCTAAGTCCGGCAAATATTATCAACTTTTCTTTTGTCCCCCCTTTTTTTTTTAACGGTTTCTTTCTTTGTTCCTTTCTCAACCTCCGCCGACTATCTCCACCATTCTCGTCGTTGTCCATCACTGGCTTTATCACCATCGGCACTTAATTTCTGGCAACCGTAGCACCATGGCCTCTCTCTCTCTCTCTCTCTCTCTCTCCATATATAAATGAGGTGCAACCTCAAATTTGGGGTCTGTCGCTACCTCACATCGATAGTGACAACCACCTATATGAGAGACGGAGGGATTATCATGAAAATAGGCCTAATGTATCGTCGAAACTTACTCGTAGCATGAAATTTACTTAGAAAGATTTGAGTCAAAGTCTGAGCCTAAACCAAAGTTGAGCAGAAGAGACTTTCTCTTATAAGAACATCGGTCGAACCAGCCTCTTTGTGCAGGTCTCTTAGGCCTGAGTGGATCAACTGGGGCGCTTGCCCGTATATCACTTGTGGAGGCGATAATACCATAATACTTTAATTTCGTAGAGAGAGAGAGATAGGTGGTTTTGATGTGGATGCTGGCTGTCCAAACTAACGATGCGGTCCTTTGCATCACTTTATTTCAAAGGAAATATTCATATTTGGTGGATTGTGGAAAGTTCAGAGGCGGGCACTAGAGGACGAAGAAAATTCCAAACCCTGTTGGTTGACCGAATGAGCTAAAAAACAAATAAAAAAGAGCAAATGGTCAAATATGGCATTGGCACGATGTTGGCCCGGGCCGACTCTCGTGTTAATCATTTAGTCTTCCTCTGGTTGAGATTTGGAACTCCAGTCTATAACTTTTATTCCTTTCAATATGAGTGTGCGGTGTCAAAAGCTGATTAAGCTCCGACCATTGCTCATTTCGCATACGGAAGCTGAAAATGATTATGTCGACCCACGTAGATGAACACACAACATGACATTTCGGCCATAGCGATAATGTCGCAATCGAAAGATTTAATTATATAGGAGACCACGAGCCATCGACGCGAAGAAAGCAACTGTTTTGAGGCGTTTAAACCTTAGAAGTAGCCAAGACCCCAGCATGATTTTCTAATTAATAATAATTAGGAAAGGTTTCTCCATCATCAATTTGCTCTACCCTGTCCTCGAGCACTAAAAAAAGGCCGAGAACCTAACTCGATTGCTTTCATTCAATTGGCAAAGCTTTCACCGTCACCAAATTTGTCCACTCCCCACAAAAAAATAATTAAAAATATTATCTTAGTCATCCACCCGGCCAATCAACAAAAGACAACTTGCCCTAATTCTTAGTGTTTTTTCCAACCCAGGAAAATTGAAGGTCGACCCATATCTTGAAAAGTCGTATTTGATGATGTTCATTAATAGTTTAAGATTTGAATTCGAGATTTCGTTAATCACATTTAGTAATCATATCAACGCGTGTGAAACTTACAAATGACGATGGTAACTCTCGTTGATATTTACATTCCAGCAAAACTCATGATGATAGTCAAGAGAATATAATTTCAAGGGGTTTGAATCTCGAAAATCAAGATTTTAATTATATATATATATTTTATATATTATAATTCGCATTTTTTTTCACTCTCTAATGTCAAAAGACACGACCCTTTGGATTCCCTTTACCTGTCCCTCCCTCCCTTCCCTTTCAATTTGCGAATTAGTGAGGGTTAGCGTTGCAGACCCCGAGAAGGTGGGTGGAAAGATGAACGAAACTTTTTAATAAAAGTTCTGCTAAACCAAATATGCATAAAGCTCCAAAAAAGCCTTTGTTGAAAGGTGGCGAAAGGGACTAAAGATGCTGCACTAACATCTTGCATAAATCGATGTTGTGGTGATGTTATGATAATGTCTTGTCCTCGATTTTTTTTTTAAAATAAATTATATTTTATTAATTATTTTTATGGGAGGGTTTTTAGATGAGCCTCCACCAATCCAAGCTTTGGAAAAATTCCGAAATTATTGAAGGGAAAGTCAGCGGCCAAGTAATTATTATAAATTGATTCCTTGTACTTATCCTTTATTTTCTTAATAATCAACTCCAACGAATGTATAGGTGGATGATAAGTCCACTTTAATGTCTATTTTCCTTTAAAAAAAAAAAATCTTTTTTGCGAATATTCCTAGAGGAATTAACATGTCTGGTTCTTGTTCTCGTGCGTGAGAATGAAGTCTTATCGACCGAAATGCTGAAGGTAAGACGTTTTAGAATTAACGATAAATTATTCCTCATTCAGTTCAATAGGGAACATAATTATGTGCAATATTTATATGTAGGTGGACTAAATCATTCACATTAACATGGTCAGAACACGTGTTTCTTTGCATCTAAAACCCAAAGATACTACATTTCTAATAATAATAATAATAATAAAAATAAAACTTTTCTACTTTGGAGACCATTGTCAGTACGTTCGTTAAAAGGGGGAATGCGACCTTTCTTATAAAGGTGCTAAGTGAAAGCATTTATCCTTTTGTAATCATGCATTCACTTTGCTGTCCCTTTCTTTTATCAAGCGATCATTTACAATTACGTCCTCGTCTCCTGCGTCTGTATTTATCATGTCATAGTTCTATAATTTCTAGAAAAACCATTAATCCCTGCAAAGTTGGTGTTTTTTTATACTAAAACAAAATTGATCACGCTCATTTACTGAAACCTTTTCAGGAGTTTGGTGCTAGCTACGGCATTTCGTATTGGAATTACCATAAAACATACATCTGCTACAACCTCGGAGAGTGATACCGATGGACAATAGATTACTCCCATAATTATTTTTAGTTTGGTTTGTATGATGGAATAGTTATTTCAAGACTAAACTCTTGTTTGATTAACTTTGTAGCTTAAAGAATAAGATAGGAATAGTAAAGCATTCCCATAATACCATTTTTTATAATAATTTTTTATTCCTAATACTAAATATACTATTTTACCATCGAATTTGGTAATGATTACTCTTATTGTACAATTATATTATACTATCAATTATCATCGGTCTAGTTACATTATAGTTCTTTTGCAATTGTCGTAATTAGAACATTTTTGATCGTCAATACTATATTAATAGCTACACTTGATTTCATTACACTTTATTTAAAAAAAAAACATTATTCCTTTAATTCGTAATAGTAACTGTAGTGTAATCTTGTTATAAATGACCTAATTGTAATAATGATGATAATTAATTATGTAAATATAACATTATAGCTATTGTTACATTTATCAATTATATTAACCATTCTCCAGAAAAAAATATTATAACCATTGTTTATTATGATAATTAGAACATTTATAATACAATACTCTATTATACATAACTAAGTACATGTTGTAACTGAGTACATGTTGTATATATATTATACTATTTAATTACAATATTATACTTATTTATCTAATTGTCGAATAGTAATTTCATACTTAACGTTTAGTAATGACAGACTCTAATAATATATTTTCGATTGATCATTTAGTGGGTAGATAATATAATTGTGATAAATGACTATAAATATAAGGAACAGTAAATCAGTTGTTGATAATTTTGATTTATTTCAAATGTAATCAATTCCTCAATATGCAAGGTTATTTGTGGAATATAAAAATCGAACCTATTCCTAGTTGCCTGCCATTCCAAGAGCCCCAAGCTAATCCTCATTAATTTTTGAACCAAACAATGGAATGACTGTTTAACTGAGAATGGAATAATTATACCTTTAAAACAAACGTGCCAAAGGGGCCGTCATTGACTTAATGGCATGTTAAAAAAAAGAAAACAATTATGATTTGAGCGACAACACACAATGAAAAAAACGCAGGATTTCGTAGCTGTATGAGCGCCTAAGCAGTCCAGCTTAGGAACTAAAGGTTACTTTATCAAATCCCATCACCCACGGGTGAACTAATCTAATCAGAGCCATTTACATAGAAAAAAGGCTTAAATCTAATTGGTTTGTGGGGCTTGCATGTCATTGCATGAGCTTTTTAGATAGTTAGGCCTCTGTGTTTGTAAACCTGAATAAGAAGAAAAATTTCTTGACATGTTTGGCCGAACTAGCTCTTTTATAGCACATCAGTCATGCCACGTATTTTAGATGACATCCTTTTTTTCCTTTCAAATTAATTATAGACAAATATAATCTTGTATTGAAACTATAAGCCAATTGGAACACTCCACAATGGTAAGACAGAACATGTTAAAGTGGTTCTTTCGAGCTATTTTCCAGGATCTAAATCTTGATAATTTTAATCAAATGAAGGATTTCAATTGGACATGCAGTTTATGTGAAATTGCCTTTGTGCAGCTCAATTTTGAAGGATGCAATGTGTGCATAGTTGATGTTGCTTAGAAAAAGATTAAAAAAAATAGCATAGCATTCGGTTGAACCATTTCGTGCAATAGCAAATTCATATCTAGATTCAAATCAAGATGAATTGAATTTATCATAATTGTTGATCATATAGATCTTATTCGTAAGTCTTAAGAAAAATGCATTTGTCATGTCAATAGATGTCGGCTTGGTGAAATAGACAAAGCTCTTTTGATACTAGTCCAAGAGCCCCCAAATTGGCACCCATTTGATTCTTGTAGACTCTAGCTAGACAAATTACAAACCCCCAAACTAGTACAAATCACTTTCTCTCTCTCGTGATATCAAACATTCCTCTTGTTTGCATCCATTAGAGAGTGAACTACTTATAACATCATCTCTCTTTAATTATGATCATGGCTCAATCATGGGAGCAAAATCAGAAGTACTTTCTCACCGGCTGAACTATCGTTAGGTCACAACTTAGACCCATCGGGCCATGTTGGGCTCAGTCTAAGGCAAAATCGTGGTTAGGGGTCATTGTTCTCTCTGTTAGAGCCGCCCAAGTCCAAGCCCGATTGATGTCATCATGTGACATGCAGAGAAAGCGAAGAGACTCGAGCATGCAAGCTCATGCAACGGGAGTCGCGATTGGTCAACATCCATAATTGATCAGGCTGTCACGTGATTGTCACACGGGAAAAAAAAAAAAAATAACTGGGTAAAAATGGGCTACAGTCACGTACATAATATGTGTGTAATATTTGATACATCATGCATGCCTAGTCATTGATGGACATAGGGGCAAATGCCTGATGATCGACGACGAAATAAGAAAGTGCCACGGGCATAGTTGTTGAGATATTATGACAAATAGTTGGTAGCCACGCAGATGAACGTTGGTGTCAAACTTTTCAATAGAGATACTTCAAATATTACTCAAAGCGCCAAGATAGCAAGCATCAAAGGCAAACTTTATGAAGAGAAGTTGCTATTTGAAGACCCAATCATGGAATGACCGTCGATAACCGCACAATCCACTGAACATGACCAAGACGGTTATAACTTATATGAAATATGGGTAGAGTGATCTACGGGAGAAGGGGAATGTGGATCTAGCCAAGGGAAGTTACTAGAGAAAACACAAATGTTGAACGATTATCATACTTTCATTATAGATAATGCTAGTCATCCAATGGAAACCTCCTGACAAATCAATTAACATGTTATCTTTATATCTTTACTTTTCGTATACTTCCCTAGCTATAGTTTTCAAATTCCCATCATCGGTTAGATTTTGGTGTGTTTCTCTATCCTATTGCATCATTGTTAATTAAATTACAACATTGTCTTTTCTATCCTCGATACAATGTTATTACTTAGATTGTGGCATTGTATTCTACTATCCTTTGCTTGTACTGTCAATTAAATTTTGGCATAGTTCGAGATTGGTCTTGTAACTTATGGGCTTTGTCGTTGACTAAATTCTGATTCAGCCCAAGATTGTCCAGTGTTGTTTGGATCAAAGAAGTTGAATTCACTATTGCATGAGATATAATTTGTCCCGTAGTTGATGCATCAATCTTATCCCTTTTAATAAAAATTGAAGAATAACTTTTGGTAAAAGATATTTTGTTATGAGAATAATTCTAGCGAAACAACAACAGACCATGGAATATTCTCATAGAACTTGCTTCCTGAGGCGAAGTTGCATGAGAAGAGAGCAGAATGCTGTATTTGTATGCGCGAAACTGTAGAGTAATCAAACCATGGTTTAACATGATGAAAGAACATAATTGGATAGGAGATTGCCCATTGATGCCAACATTCTAAGAAAAGTGGACCGGATTGGAGAAATAAGTGGCCTAGTTAGGTATGGAATTAGTGGATTTAGAGATCCAATAATGCCCCAAATGGGTCGATATCCAAACTAGACATTGATGTGGTGGGAATAGGCTCTTTGCACATGTCAATTTTTTTCATAGACACACTGCTTAAATCACATAGATTTAACTATTTTAGAAAATTTTATTCAAATTATAAAGAGTATATCTCTAGTTTGAGCTTATGAATGAAATCCGACCTGAATTGAAGTGTGTGAAAGTTTGGCCCGTGTAAAGATAGTCCAAATGGGGATGTGTCACTGCCTTTTGTAAATTCGAACGAGGAAGAAAGCATGGGTTTCTTAATCCATTTTGGAGTCGGCTGAACAAAGGTTTTCATGACTTCTATGTAATTATTTTCATGCTGGTCTTGCTTAATAAGCCATTGTTGATCTGGCTTTAGTTTGCTCTACAAATGTGGTATCTAGGTGACACCCTTGTTACAGTCTTGATAATTTGCCAGAAAATTAGAAAAACAATGATGGTCCAACCTATTAACTTCTTAGTCTTCTACCAAAAAAAAAAAAAAAAATTCTTATTCTCAAGACTTGGTTTCTTCTACTTTACCAATTGATGCATCTATAAGATACCACATTTCAAATTTGGTATATATTCAGCATCTTGAAGGATGCTGAAATCACTCCACTCCACATATCCAAAAACTTCTTTTTTAATATATCCTTTTTAGCTGACAACGCCGTGTTCTCGCTGCACAAATTTAATATTTCCTCACATGTATACTTTACTTGTAGCGTTCCAATTCTTTCTACTAGGGGAGGTGACCGGTGGATGGCGTTGCCAAATTCGTGCACAACTGCTTCCAACTTCATCTCCAGAACCAAACACCAACCATAAACAGCTCCTAGAGGTTTCCAAATCTCTAAATTAAGGTTTTCACATCATGGCAAAATCCTTTGGCTTTGACCCCATGAGGTCGCTTGCTTGCCTATAGCAACGGGAAAAATCTCTACTCTCATGACACGTTTGGAAAATGTCCATAAGGCAGATCAACTACCTCATAACTCCCCTTATAACCAACCAAATTGAAGCTGAAGCAAACAACACCATGCTCGCAAGTAAATCACTTAAGCATTATTCTTTTTAAACCCCATTGTGGAAGCAGGCCCCTTATATATATATATACTCTCGAAAAGGGCTTTGCCCTAAAAGCAAAAGGTTGTGTGCTTTTAGAGCTTTTAATTCTTATGGTTCTTTTGCTATCTTAAATAGGAGACAATGGCCAAACAACCCATTGTTTTGGTGGCTTTGGTGGTTTTGCTGGTTCACGTGAGGGCTCAAGATGATAATGGCCTTGGTGCTTCTTTCATCTTTGGGGATTCCCTGGTTGATGCTGGAAACAACAATTATTTGCAGACACTGTCCAAGGCTAACATCCCACCAAATGGGATTGATTTCAGAGCTTCTGGAGGGAATCCCACTGGCAGATACACTAATGGAAGAACCATTGGTGACATCGTGGGTATGTGAATTTCTTCTCTTCTTATTTAATTTTCTAGCTTCTGTGATTTTTTTTTCCTCGGGGCGTGCGTTGATAGGTATTTTAGGTTATATATATGTTTTTATTTCACAATATTCACCATAATTGTTTGTCTTCTATTTTCAGGGGAAGAACTGGGGCAACCAAACTATGCTGTCCCGTTTTTGGCTCCAAACTCAACTGGCAAAGCTATACTGAGTGGAGTCAATTATGCATCTGGGGGAGGAGGGATTCTGAATGCAACTGGAAGAATCTTTGTAAGCACCCAGACGTAATTGACATCATGCTGTAGCATACACGTTTGTTTTACTTATTTTGCATGCACATGCACGGGCCATCTGAAGGTGGGAAGATTACTATATTTTTGCAGGTAAATAGGCTGAGCTTGGATATCCAAGTTGACTACTTCAACATCACAAGGAAGCAGTTTGATAGCCTCTTGGGACCATCACAAGCAAGAGACTACTTGATGAAGAAATCGATCTTCTCGATCACAATTGGATCTAATGATTTCCTGAACAATTACCTGCTTCCGGTCCTCTCCATTGGCGCTCGGGCTTCTCAAACTCCTGACGCTTTCATCGATGACATGATCAATCACTTGAGGAACCAACTTACGGTACCCAAATGATTCTAACCGATGTTTGAAATTCTAGAAGGGAATGGAAGTTCCGATTAATCTATTAAAACCATGGATTAGATTAATCTTCATTCCTAGCTTATGTTTATTCATGTGAGATTCACTCGACCTAGTGGGCAGAATCATGGAGTCTAGCTCTAATTTGATCGAATCTGTTACAGTCCAATTTTTTCATAAAGTTATAGTTGTCATGATTTGATGCAGAGACTCTATCAACTGGATGCTCGGAAGTTTGTATTAGGGAATGTAGGTCCAGTTGGATGTATACCTTATCAAAAGACCATAAACCAACTAAGCTCGGATCAATGTGTCGACTTGGCCAATCAACTGGCACGACAGTACAATAGCAGGTTGCAGGATCTGCTCACTGAACTCAACGAAAATCTTCCAGGAGCTACTTTTGTCCATGCCAATGTCTATGATCTTGTGATGGAGCTCATCACAAACTATGACAAATATGGTAAAGTTCATTATAAGTCCATCTTCTTTTACTTGCAAGGATCGGCACAACTGGAAACTTCTTTATCAAAAGGAGTTTGGTGTTTATCAAGAACAAAGTGTCTTGTTATCTTTAGCTATGTTTGTCGCGCGTTTTTAGCTTGTGGAGTTTCATTTCTATTCAATGGACTTTCCCGAAAAGCTCGCCTCTCAAGTCATAGCAAGATAAACTTATCATTTGCGCTTGATTATGGCCTTATGATTCAGGCAAGATGATTTGTGGGCTAATTATATCCACCACCCGTGGATCAAAGAAAAGAACAGGAAGAAAACATGACTGTTTGTCTCACTAAATTAATGCTAATCAGTCGTATCCTATGGTACTCTTGCTACGCCAGACTTCCTTTTAAATATCACTTTCTTGGTGCATCCGGAAATCCGGTATAATCGTGAACCATCATTCGAGTACTGTGTCAATTTGATTTGAAGTTGGAGCCGCATGCTCTCTTTTCGAGACCAAGCTGAGGCAGATACCTTACTGTTAAATGTTAAAAATATTGGAATGTCCTCATTGATTTCCTAATTTCTGACTTCCTGAGAACATGCTTGATGATGCAGGTTTCACAACAGCCAGTACAGCGTGCTGCGGGAATGGAGGCCAATTTGCTGGGATCGTACCGTGTGGTCCAGTATCAAGCCTGTGTAGCGATCGATCCACGCATGTCTTCTGGGATCCTTATCACCCGAGTGAGGCGGCCAATCTCATACTGGCAAAGAAATTGGTCGACGGAGACACTAGATACATCTCTCCTATGAATCTCAGACAGCTTCGAGATCTTTGATTTGACTTCTTTATAAAGTCTGTAACATGATTTGTGTGGCCAAGTGAGCAGTTACCGTTTCTTGGATCATGGGGGGCTACCATTTCTGTACGAGCCTTGGAAATTTTGCATTTCATTTTTGTTGATAAGTAAATGTATATTCAACCTTCTTTGTGAGATACACACACACTTACATCATCCACTCTAGTCTTCCTCAGTTCAAATCTTTTTTTTCTTTGTAAACTGAAAACGTCAATCAAATTCACATGGTGCGAAATGACTCCATTAGGCTGTTTAATTTGTTTAGAGGAAACTGATTATTTGGGACAATGAAAGCCCAAAAATGTTTTCTCGGATAAGCAGGATTTGAAATTAGGAAAAAAGAAGGGGAGCTAGAAAATCTGTCAGTACAGTTTACAAATAAAATGCCAGCCTGTACATACCTATCCAACAAAAAAACAGAGTTGCATGGTAGGAGAGACTGGGAATATGATAGCCTCAATCTCAGAGTTTCGGACTCTCAATACTCATCAGAGATTTCAGTTCGTTCCTTGTCTCAACAATTGAAACAGCCATTGATTCTGCATAAGAATTGTCTCTGTCTCGTACTTCATCTCAGCGTTGTTTCTGTTTCTGTGGTCATAGGTATGCTTTCGTCTTTCTCTATTGAAAGAATTTACCCGTATCTTCTGATCAAGACACCTCACATCTGTTTCACTAATTCTACTTCAAGCAGAGAGTCAAGGTGTCGCCGGTTGTCCTCTATCTTCATGGAGCCGACCTCCCCAACTCAAAAACAGTCCATGGTACGGGTTGAAGAACACTACAAAACTTCGTGCTCTTGCTGTAAATTATAAACTTCGGAATCCGAGTGGTGCTGGGAATCGGGAACTTGGAGGTATCCACCTAGTTGGAGAAAAGACTTACTCCGATGTCTTTGCTAAGGGAGTAATCAGACTTTACATGCACATTGCGTCAACATTGCTTATCTGTGTGTTGGCAACAAGCCAATTATTGGTGATATATACCTCAGTTTGTGCTACCTGCCATTTAGGGTCTTAAAGCAGCATTAGAAGCTATCAATCATTCACTACCCGTTACTACTGTCCCGCAGTCCGTCCCGACAATGTTCAACCTGGGTGTTCAATTTGCAGCTAGCTCTGCTCCTTTATTAAGACCTGTAGTCCAACTCTTGCTAGCCAACAATTATCCTCCTCTGTAGTTTGTACCCTTATTTTGGGTATGCCGCTGATCCAAGAGCATTCAGGCTAGATTATGCTCTGTTCAGTGCCTCTAGAGTTGTGGTGTGAAATAAAAATCTCAGCTACAGTAACCTATTTGATACCACAGTTGACTCCTTCTACTGAGCACTGTAGAAGGCAGGAGGGCCGAATGTTACAGTGATCATGTGCAGTGTGCATCTTCTCATGACATGTTATTCCTCCTTCATTGCCGCTTCCCGGCCACATGAGACAATGCTTCTGTGACAGATTTAGGAATAAAAGGAGGATCCAAGGAAGAGAGGAACACCATGCAGGGAGAAGAACATGACTATAACTCGGAGAAGTATAGATTGGCTGAGTGTTAACTATGGAATGTATACCTTTTGTGTGAGCAATAGGTAAGTCAAGCTCAGATGGAGAAGAATCTAAGGATGGAGAGTAAACTAGAACAGACAAAGAATCTATCGGCTCTGCCATGGGAGCAGCTATCTGTCTCCTTCTAAAGCAACTGTCTGCTCTCTTTCTGGTGTCTCATTCCAGCGGAGGTTGCCTATGCCTGCACTGATATGTGATGAGATCACCATCTCCTGTTTTGGTGCTGATGACCAAGTTTCACTGGAAAAGAACTATTAAATCTGGACTCCTCATTCTAGATACCACATATTGTTGAATCAAACTCATCAACTTCCGATCTTTTCATGTTTCCAATTAGGCTGTTAAGTTCAGACTGGATTTTGCTTATAGTAGGATGTAACTGATCACCAGAAGAGAACACATTAATTGTATCCTGGGATTCAATCCAACTTAGTCCTGGATCTTTATCCATCGTGAGCCCTCTTATCTTTCGTCTTGTTTCTGCAACAACATCCCACTTCCCTGCAGCAGCATAAAGATTAGAGAGCAAGATGTGAGTTGCAGTGTCTTCCACATCCAAACTAAGAACATGCTCAGCAGCACGAATCCCCATGTTCAAATTCTGATAATTTACAGATGAACTAAGCAAGGTTCTCCACAATTCTAAATGGTCATCATAGAATGGTGATTTGTTAATCATTTCCTCTGCCTCTTCCAGTAATCCTGCTCGGCTCAGCAAACTGACCATGCATGAGTAATGCTTAGGGCCTGGCTTAATATTAAAGTTTCTCATACAATTCCATAAGATCTTCCCTTCATTGACCAAGCAACTATGGTTGCAAGCAGAGAGTGCTGATAAGAAGGTCACTTGATCTGGAAGTAGACTGGCCACAAGAATCTCATCAAAAAGTTCCAACGCCTTCTCTGCCAACCCATGGTAGCCAAATCCTCCAAGCATTGAGTTATAGCATTTCAAATCAGGGTTGGAAACATCAGAAAATATTAACTCAGCAGCTTGAAGGCTTCCAGTTTTAGCATACATGTCAACTAGACTACCACAGACAGCCATGTTGACATCATATCCCGTTTTTACTGCCAAGGAGTGTATCATCTGTCCTTGTTTGAGAACTGTAAGATCAGCACATGCGCTTAAAGCTCCACTTAAAGCAAAACTATCAGTCTTATGGCCTTCCTTGTACATTTCATAAAAATATTTCATTGCAGTCCCTGAATCTTCCAATTTAGAATGAGCTGTGATCATCTCTGTCCAGATAACCACATCCTTTTCTGGTAATGAGTGGAAAACATTATGAGCATACCCATTTTCTCCATTTGTAAAGTACATAGAGATTAGCGTAGTTCCAACATAGAAGCTACTTTCAAATCCTGCTTTGATGACTTGACCATGAAGAGCCTTCCCACTGTCATAGATTAAGAATGTTCCTGTTGCAGAAACAGCAGCTGCGATAGTGTATTCATCCGGTTTAGGAAATGAAAGTCTCATTAACTGTATAAAGATCTCTATGGCAACTTCTCCATGACCATTTTCTGCATACCCAGAAATCAATGAGTTCCAAGAAACAATGTCTGGATTCTGCACTCCATCAAAAATACACTGTGCGGTACTTATGTCACTGCAGTTAAGATACATGTCAAGCAGGGCATTCTCCATAGGCAGATCAAAGGTGGTGCCAGAGACGATTGCTCGGCCATGGATGATCCGTCCATAGGTATGATGTTCCAACTTTGCACAAGCATTCAGGACAATTGAATACGTGAACTGAGTCGGAGAAACACCAGATGCAAGCATCTCCTGAATATGCGGAGAGCGTCCCCGATTCTATCGTTCTTCAAACTCCCCAAAATCATTGAGTTCCACACGACAGCATCTTTATCAACTATACACCGGAAGACGTTCCCTGCAGATTCCAGATCCCCGAAACTAGAGTACATGCCGAGAATAGACGTCTGAACACAGACATTATCCGCAAACCCACATTTCACGACACGACCATGAAGCAAAGAACTCGCGAACCGATCTTTGAGCAAAGAGCAAGCCTGGAACAAGCTGGTGAACGTCAGCCCATTAGGCCTCAGCCCCTCCTCGCCCAGTCGGGCGAACAACCCCAAGGCCGACGACGCCCGACCGGGCACCCGAGAATAAGCCGAGATGAGCGCGTTGTAAGAAACTACGTTTCTCTGAGGCATTCTGTCGAACACTTGCCGCGCGCTGTCCAGCGACCCGCAGCGAGCGTACATGGAGAGCAGATTGTTGTTCGCGTACGGGGAGACGGCGCGGGTCGTGAGGACGAGAGCGTGGAGCCGGCGGGCGGTGTCGAGGGCGGTGGCGGACGCGCATTTTTGGAGGAGCGATGCTAAGGGAGACGGCTCGCATAAGGGCGGCATAAAACGGCTGGGGCCAGTAACTTCGCGGCCAGCTCCGGCCGGTGAAGATGAACTACCAACTCCTACTAGAAGGCAAGCCGTGACTTCGGGCAATGACGATTGACCTTATAATAATTCCCAACTCATTGAGATGACCAAAATAATTTAAAGAGAGCTAATTAATCAAAATTACAAAAATGAAAAAGGGGGGAAGTTGTTATTTATTGAAAATGTAAAAATCACGCATTGTCATCAAAATACAGGACTTATGACCAAACAAAAAAAAAATAAAAATAAAAATACAAGACCGTTTATGTTAGTCAAAATGACCATATTTTATTTCGAGCTCATTATCTTGCGGACTTTGTTTTCCCCTCTTCTACTCTCTAATGTGCTTAAGTTGGTTTAAGGATTTTGTGTAATGGGTTTGAGCCTTGTTGATGATGTTTGTTAAAACATTTTTTTAAGTATAAATTATAATCATAAACGGTTCACAGTTTTAACTAAATAATTTTATCAAGAAGAAATTTGAATTAAAGAATTATTTACTATAAAGAGTTATTTTTTGTTTGAACTTTAGAGAGACATTGCAAATAAATTACCTCATCAACACAACACAAGGCATAAAGCCCTTCCCCTGTGAGGACATGCCTTGCCATTGCTCCGCACGGGCAGGGGGCACAAGGTGGTGATAGCACAAAACTTTGCTGCATTATGTTTCAATTAAAAAGTAATATTATTTATTAAAAAGTATATTATTTATATAGGTAATTTACATGAAATGAGAAAAAGGATTAAGGTGAAAAAAAAAATTTAAAAAATCAATATAACAAAAAATTTTAAACTACTTATATATAACAAATTTATTTCATAAAAAAATGAATTAGTATATCAATGTTGAATTTATCATATGTTGATTTCTTTAAATTTAAATATCAAATTGCTGAGTTAATGACATCTTTTGCTTGTCAAGTGAAGCAGAAATTAACAAGAGTGTTTTCATGGTGTTAATCCAAAATGAAATGACGAGAAAGGCCGGGGAAGAGAAGAAGGGAGCCGACGGAACGGCCTTTCAGGGAGGTCTTCACCAAGTTAAACCTTCGCCAGACACGTCGGAGGTTTAGCTATCCTCGCCATTCCCGCCGCCGGTCGCGGCGGCCGGAGAAGAAATGTCCGGCGACGGTTCTCAGCTCTCCCGCGTTTCCAGTCTGATCGACCTCCATCTTCGACCCTGCGCTGTGAGTCTCTCTCCTCATTCGTTCACCGGAAAATCTTCTACTTCGACGCGTCGGCCCGGCGTCCTCTCGTCGTCGATCGGTCTTGCGATGTCGAAAATTCGGTATTTGTGCGTGCAGGCAGTCGAGGTCGCTTCTGCAACTGCAAGCAGAGAAGAGGAGAAGGATCTGCTGATCGCTCTCTCCAAGGTGCGTTCGTTTCGCCTTCCCCGTTCGCGTCTCGTGCTGGAATGTCTTTCGATGTTAAACGGCCGGTTCGGCTTCGTCAGTGCGTGTGGAGATGTGGACGAGGTTGCGCGAGTGCTGATCGGATTGTCGGTTTTTAGGTTTTGCGAGAAATTCGGCTCTGGACCAGTGAAGAAACTGATGTTTCCTCTGATAGCGTCAGTCTCTCTCTTTCTCTCTCTCTCTCTACCCCACTGTGTGTGTCTGGATAGTTGATAGTTTGGGGACTGATTGCTGTCTTTGTCACTTAACAGGATGTGGAGGCGAAATCGGTTACTGGGAGTGCGGATTCGGGTGAATTTGCTCTCGACTCCAAGGAACAGATCTTTTTGGGCAAGATTGTTGGTGATTTGGTGAGTTGTTCAATGCTAATGAGCTGCGAAGTCTCCGTTTGGAATGAAGCTGATGGATTGTTAATTTGATTTCGCTATTCTTGAGCTCTGTTTTATCTCATCTCTAACATAATTCATAAGTGTGATTGGAATTACATGATAATGGAGAATGACACAGCCTACTAAAACATTTTTCTTGTATTATCCCCCAACATTTTTACAGTTTAAATTTAAACCGGTTCCTGTTGTTGCTAGTTGACGGAGGTTTTCATTAGCAATCAACAATTACTAGTACTGGTGAGGAACCAAAGTGCAATGTGCGCTCTCGGATGCTCTAAAGCACTGCCATTGCAGGATATCTTAAGGCTTATGTGTTGTTATTGCCATGCTGCCCTCTTTCGATTTCTGTCTCTTGCTACTGAAACTTGGCATACATATTTGCATGTCTGCTATACTTTGTTTGACTGGTTTCCTCTGCACTCTCATTGCAGATGCATTTTCTAATGGTTCATAGTCAACATGTTCAGCATTTGACAGGCAATGTCCTCTTGGCAATTTCCGAGCTTCTGACTGCCTGTGTAGGTTCTCGTTTGTTACCATCATAGTTAGATCGGTTATGTGTGCCAGCTTTATTGTTCTAAAGCATTAGCTCTTCCTGATCTGCAGGGAAAAGGATGGGCCGCCTTTGTGCATTTGTTGTTTGTTTATGCTGAATTGTCAATAAGAAACATTCAGCCATGTTCTTCCGTTACCAGAACAGTGGTACATGAAGATTTTTATGGTATTTTAGAAAGTTATGATCTCGCCATCAAATCAAAGTTGCAAAAGGCCAACTGGTCCACTGTGGCTGGAATTTTTCGGGTCTTGCGCTGCATTTGGAAATATTTGAAGCATGATTTTATGGATCAGCTAGTTGAATCATACTTAAATTCTCTGAATTCCTTTATTTCACATGTACCTCAGAATTTATTGGATGATGGTAATGTTGTTCCAAAGTGTGTTCACATGGGTCCACAAATGCCGAAGTTCATATTTCTTGGATATTTAACTCAGTTACTGAGTTCAGTGGTGGAGCGAGTCGATCATGAAATGGTTCAAGGTGGTTCTGTGAATGGGCATCAACTTCTTTTCTCCATTACCAAACTTGTTCCCAGTTTGTTCCTATGTTGTCTTGGCAAGGAAGAAGAACATGATGATGCTCGCATCTCTTTATACTTCAGACATAAGCTGTTGGTATGATCCACCTAAGCTTCCTTTAAGGACATGTCAATTCTACTTGTTATTTGGGAACATTCTTTGTGCTCAGATATTTGTAATTGCAGATGCTGATGACTAGGCTCAGTGGCCAGGGCCTGGAGGGCTCTGTTCTCATCCTATGGCTGCAGCTTCTTCATAAATACTTTCAAGATCTTATGTCAGAACAAATAAGTATTCTTGACCATGATAGTTTAGAAGGTTCCCCCTTTTCAGCAAGCATGTTTGAGGAAAACATTCAAGGTACTAATTTATACCACTTAAAGCGGCAGGCTATTTTCCTTTTCATCAAATGTTCGTTGAGTTTGATTTTCAGTGAAGAGGTGGTTGACCAGCAATGTGAATGCCTATCTGCACGACCATGTTTAAGTTCACATCCAGAATATTGCAGTCAAAAGGAAGTTTTAGGAGAGCTTTATAAGTGGCTCAGTCAGAATCTTCAGCACGACAACCATTGTGACAGTCAAACATATATGGAGAAGTGCATGCATTTTGGCTCATCCTTCATTCAGCTATATACCCAGGAGGTTTGCATTTCTTAATTCTTGCGATTGAAAGTTTTACAAGGATGGCATTTTTCTACCATTAAAAGTTTCATGAAGGTTGCTTCTTCTGGAGATTTAGCAATTGCACTTGTCATGCTTTCCCTTTTCCCTTTTTTCTCTTTTTGATCCGTACAGAACAAGATAGTTATTACATTTGCAAGAAATGAAGGGTTGACAAGTTGTGAGTTTTGGGAAGGGTAGGGTATTTTCTGGCATTTCTACTCTTGAGGACCCAAGGTAGAATTCTTTTCTGCACTATAGAGCGGCTGTTTCCAAATGTGTCTAAATTTAAAAATTTGAGCAAGCTTGCTCTTTAGAGCAAGGCACATGTCTGCTATACATGTACTGTTTAGGTGACAGGAGCATTTGGGGAAGGGTAGGGTGTTTTCTGGCATTTCTACTCTTAGACGAAAGGTAGATTTTTTTCGCCTGTACTGTAGAGTTGCTGTTTCCGAGTGTGGTCTAAATGTTAAAGTATGAGCAAGCTTACTCTTTGGGCAAGGCTCACATCTGCTATGCATGTACGGGCATCTGGGTGAGGAGCTGTACAAATATGAGCAGAGATTCTTTGGAGAGATGATCTTGAAAAGACACAGTAATCTGTTGCAGTATATTGCCTAATTACACGGCTTCAGAGGCTTTAATCTTCATTATAATTTTCACTAATAAATTGAGAGTACTCAAAGGGACTCCATTTACATGGAGAATAAATGCACAATTCTCTTACAAAAGCCAGAAATGAAAAGCAGATAAATAGGGTGGTGTAAGGAGGTGTCCTATGGAAGATATTGTCCATGTCTTTGCTGATCTGATTATTTGCTCTGTGGTTTCTGCAAGCTTGTCATATATGGTGCTTCAAAATGTTTTTCATCCTCTACAATCATCCCAATGTGATGCTAATTTGTTTGTTACTAGTTGGCAGTTTAGAGTTGCATATTTGAAGTTAGAATGTTGAATACTTGCAAAAAGAGGGTGAACTCATGTGTGGGGTAATAAAGTAATTTAATCATGAAAAAGCTGTATGTAATTCTTTAAATTAAAGTACGATCTGTGGAGGCTTTAATTATTTTATTCTATATTGCTGTTCTTTTATTCCTTAGGCTTATATAATACCTAATTACTTGGCATTCTTATAATTTTGTATTCAGTGAGATTGGACTAAGGCTTAGTTTTTTAGCTATCAATGCTCAGTGGAAATGATTTGAGTGAGGGCACTGACTTCTTTTCTCTATTTAACATTAGGATGACCTGTTATTTAAAGTGCTCTTGGAAGTGCTTAGCATTCCGATTCCTGGATCTGAAAAGTGAGCTGAAGTATCCTCAAATTTTCTACTTCTATATTCTTATTAGATCAGTGAATTATGTGATTCTTTTTATAACTTCTTATGCTGCTTGCAGGTTTGATGAAGTAAAAGAGAGAATCCCGGACTCACGGGAAAATACCCTTATTCACCTTTCAAACCTTTTTAATCCTTTTAACTTATTCCATTCATTTCTTGCAGAGGTATGTTTCATAAATTCTCCTCGACTGAAACCCTATTTAGGTTTTTGTTATGTATCATTGTAGGTCCTAAGACCTTTTGACTTTTGGATCTGCAGATCAAATATGATCATCAGGTGCTTCTTGATTACCTTATATCTAAGGACACAGGAATCAGTTGTGCAGAATATCTTCTACGGTATGCACTTTCTTGGAAATAGTTTTCAGCTTTCCATTTGTCTTGTGTTGCTGAAATAGGAAATCCAGGTATGTTTGAACTGCGGATATCCATTTTCTCTTTTGGCATTTTTTGACTGTGTTCTCTTTGTATCTCCTTTTTCTTTGAAGGTGCCTGCGACTGATCTCTGAATCATGGGAAGCATTTTTACAATTTTCATATGTGCGGAGTCCAAAGGAATGGTCGTCTACTAAGAAAAGAAAAATTTCCCAGCTAAAGGTAAATTTTCGTCTGGAGCCGTATAGCACTGGAAACTTCAGACATGGGCATAAACTCCAAGGAGATGGAGGAAAGCAATTTGACAAAGCTAAACTATGTTTGCTGTCCTTAAAATGTTCAGTGGAAAATCTCCATCAGAAAAATTTGTTTCCTTATAATCCTAAGGTTCTTCTGAGACGGTATGCTTTCTTCCTGACTGTTTTGATCATAATTATATATGAAAATTTCTTCATGTGAACATATGTCAGTAGTGTCTAAATTTTCAGCTGAGGTAGATGCTAGAGACATCTGAAGTGCATATATTTTTGTGGCAGTCTTACAGAATTCCAGGAACTATGTTTTAACAAGGGACGTATGGGAAGGGTGGGTGAGGGGAAGTTGACATGAGAGATTGAAGGCATCCTCTTTTTGAGAGTTACTTTGGAGGATGGCAAGAATGAGATGCATTTCCTGATAGATTCACCCACTCCGGCACTTGCAGTGGAAGGACATAATACCAATAAAACACCTTTTATGTAAGTGGCTGATAAAGGAAGATGGTGATTTTTCCCTTTTGTTGAGTACCATGCTTCTGAAGATCTTTCAGGTCAGTGACATTGGGTGTTTCAAATTGTTGCAGAGGACTCACCATTTATCATTTCCGAGATGCACTGAGGTAATCTAAAAATTCTGCTATATCTATTCACTCATAGGTTCGTTTGTGGGGGATGTAGCAAAAGGGCCTGTTTAAAAAAAGAAAAGAAAAGAAAAGAAGGCTTCAGAGACCCAAGCCCAGTGCCCTACTTAAACCCTTAAAGCTACATCCCTAGCCCATTTAATTGTTGTCGTAGCTGGTCGAAGAAGAAGAAAATGAAAAGGAAGAAAGAGGGGGGAAGAATTTGAAGCTTTGTTGTACTTAATCGAAGAGGTATTCTGTTAATGCTGGATTATCCGAGTTAGTTGCGATTCTGAGTCGCTGGGTTGAATCAGGAGATTTTTGAGTTCTGAAAGCATGTTGTACAGAAACTTTAGGGTGTCGTAGATCTCTAGATTTTACAGAAGTCGATTTATGAAGTTTGTTATGCACCATTGAAAACAGTCTTTGGCGCTAGTTTTACTCCTCTGTCCATCTTTGAGTCAAAGGTGAGGTCTCCTTTTCGTTACACCGTGTTAGCTTTCCAATGACTCTGCGCCCACTTGAAACGGACGCTATATTTTGAACTAGCCACTTTAGACTCGGCATGCAAGCTCACTCAGCTGACTTGCTCCATTTTGAGCGAGTTTTGGAAGGCGCGTCAAAATTGTATTGTTACCATTTAAGCTTAAATTTGATTTTGATATAGTTTCTCACTTAATTGATAGGATTTAGAGTTTTCTACTTGAGGTAGCTTCGGGGATTGTCAGGTAAGTGGTGCTTATCTCTTTATGATTTGGAAACTCATTTCTTAAATTATAGGAAATCTATTATGTTATAAGCTATGAAAGAGGCATCATGGGATGATGTTTATTAAAAAGGAAGAATGATGTTCAGTGTATATATGTAGCATAAAGTTGAATTGGACATTCAGAACCCGTTTGGTGATATGAAATGACATAGCAAAGCATTTCTTGAAATAGTTTGTATGAAGCAAAAGATTTGAGAGTCTAGGCTGAAAATACCTGTTCTAAATGATTTGAGAATATAAAAAGTATTCTGCTTGGTGGAGTGAATAGTGAACAGTTAATATGTATTATTTCGTGAACCTGATTTATGTAATGGATTTTCAATTGGTTATGATTGGAGGATGAGTTGATGGTTTTATGCCTAATGGTGCTATTATCTAAAACCATTGGGGGGTTGTGAGTATGCATACTATTCTCAAGACGTCCTGTTTGGGCCAAACCACTGGTTGATATAAGTGTACACCTATGCCAAGGTGGATCTTGGTAGGCTTTTTGATGAGGCTTTAAGTGAGGTCATAGTTTGATATTGAGCATCAAATTGATCAATGAACCGGATCATTGATGTTTGCTTTGATCTTTGTTGATTGAATATGATATGTATAACTCCCATTTGATCTTGTACATATATTATTACTAGATTTGGATAAATATATTTCAGGCACTATTAGTAAATGTGCGTATTGTAGTGCTTTATTTGCTCGGAAGAGACTACTTACTAGGTGTTGGTTTGTTTATAACATTTATTTCAATTCTTATTCAGGTTCTACAATTATGGACGATTAGGACAAGAGCGGTTTTAGCAGGAGACGTTTTGGTAGTTTTTAGTACTTTTTGAGATAGTTGTACATATGTTTGTACATCGAGTTTAATTTGGTTAGTCACTGGAAATCTGTAGTTTGATATTCGAGTTTTCTGTTTGAGTTAATAAAATGCATATGTTATTTCTGGTGGACTTTAGATCTTGGTCTTTTGTAATTAGCTTGTCGTATATACATTTTGAAAATGGGTTTATGTTGGTTATGGGCGAGGTTTTGTCCATCGGGTAGGCGAACGGCTATGTCATTCCTCAAACCTATTGTGGAGTTGGACCATGTAGTATGTGAATTGTGTGAATTACACGACAAGACAACTAGTAACATACTAAATATTATAAATTTTGAAGTACCGTTCACCATCATAAATTGCAGTTGGCTAATTAGTTAATTCATCGACAAATTATTATATATGTAATAATAATTTAATTAGGATTGTTGCCTTATAAGAGTGAAGGTATCTTGGATTCTTTTATTCCTATTCTACTGGTGTTACGGTGTCTGTTCAAATGTACTAGTCACCATAAGACTACTGATTAAATAGCCTAGCATATTATGGGATATTGTTAAACTTGCACTTAATATTTAGTTTGTCAGAGCTGGTGATCGCTAAACACCTGCCTTTGGATATGGTGGGGTTTGTAGTATCACGCGTATGAATATTTTCATTTTTCACAATGATTTAGTGCGAGGAAGGGACATTTGAAATTGAAGCTGATTGATTACGGATGTAAGATCTATGAAATTGATTGTATTTCTTAAGGGAATGAAACTGGCTGTTGCTAACTTATATACACCTACCTTTGGGAGTTTTAACGATTTTGGAGTGTGAAACTCTGCTCAATCAACGACTTGAGCGGAGGAAATTTGCTATATAAGGAATCAAATAACGTCTTAATAAATTACATAAATTGAGATGGCAAGGGCTTTTCAAGTGTAGGGTTTGATTCTCACGCTCTATGAAGAGGTTGGATAAAAGTTTGAAAGTGAGTTGAGAGTTAGAATTTGATCGATATATATATATTTTTTTTGGGTCGAAAATATGATTGCTATCGATTTACTTAACCAAGTTCGGTGCATAGACATCAAGAGCATCGGCACACAATAGATCAAAGAGAGCAGGCGGGGGTTTACTACTCAATTATTGGGGAGGCTATTAGATCTTTGGGCTTTTGCAAGCCAATCAGCTATTTTATTTGAGTTCCTGCTACAATGGGCTAGAGAGTGGCCTGGAAAATCCTTTAACTTGGTCTTGACCCGGTCCACAAGTGGTTGCACTTCCTAGTTTAACTCCTCTGAAGTCAAAACACCCTACACGAGTTCTCTACAGTCAAACTGTACCTGCAAGTTCTGGTTAGATGTGGGAGAAAGAAATTCTAGGGTTTCAAGTAGCGTGAAAGCCTTAGCTTGTTCCACTAAGGATGCTGCCATCAGCTTGGAGAATCCGTCAACTAATTGACCCCTGGAGTCTTGGCATATACAAGTGACTGCTCCCCTGTTTTCGTCGGTGGCTGATGCCGCATCTTCGTTGTGAGCAAAGGAGGCGTTGATATTAACTTTCAACATACTAGTGGTTAGGGTCGTCGTGGTCGGGGGTCGCCATCTGTAAGTTGGGTCCTTGCTTTTCTTCACTTCTTTTGATTTCTAGTTCCAAGTTGCAAAGTCTTCGTGAAAAGCTATGACCTTGAACAGCGTTTGTAGCGGGTGCAACGGATGTTGTCTGAAGATGAACTAGTTCTTATCTTTCCAAAGGCAACACAGGTCTGTTGCAATTTGGTCAAACTTAAAAGTGCTTCATGGGTCTTCTTTGAGCTTATGCAGCCATTTGTCGAGTCGAGTTAACCCTATTCTTGTAATTCTAATTTGTAGAGGAATAGCGCTCCAAATCCGAGCCATCCAAGGTAGGAGTGTGCAAAATACTTGGGAATCGCCCGAACGTGTTCAATTGAACCGGCTTTCTATGAGGGAACCGATGCATATAGGGCTATTTATGGTGGGTTAGGTTCCCGATTCCGTGGGCGGATCCGCCCGCCCGCCCACCCGGACCGGACCGAATCTTTTTAATATTAAAAAAATTACTAAAAGAAACCCTACGTCTCGCGTCTCATCTCTTCGTGCAAATTGTCCTTCGTCTTCGGTTCTCTCTCTCTCTCATTTTCTCATGCATTCTTCCAGCCTCTTCGTCTTCGGTTCTCTCTCTCCTCGTCTCTTCCTCGCCCCTTCGTCTTCGATTCCTCAAATTGCTCCTTAATTTCGTGCCGTGACCCGCCACTTGATTGCTCCTTCGCCTTTGATCCGCCCCCTTGCTTAGTTTCTCGATTCCTCCCCGAGCTTGACGCCGCCGCCCCCTCCTTTGTCGTTTGGTGCCAAGCCGCTACTCCTCCGCCTTTGGTTCGCTGTTGCTTCGATTCCTCCCCGAGCTGCCGATGTGTCCTCCGGTTGTCGCCACCCGATATCCTCCTTTATCGCCGCCCACCCCTCGCGTAAAATCGGTTCCATGGATCCACTTTTCAAGAACTGTATAAGATCCATGCAATAAACGGGTGGATCCTGGGCCTAATTTTTGTTATTTTAGCCGGCGGTCTGCATATAGGGCATGGAGGGCCTTCTCGGACCATGCACACCCCTAATCCAAGGGTAGTGTAGAAAAGTGTGTTCAATTGTTTCGGCTTCCTATTTGCATATAGGGCATGGAGGGTTAGGTACTATCTTTCTCCTGTGCAAATTGTCCAGTGTAGGAAAAGCATTTTGACATGCATTCCAGAGGAAAATTTTAACTTTGGGTGATGTTCCTGATTGCTAGATATATTTCTAGAGTTCTAGTTTAGTTTGGTGAGATGAGGTTGTTGTGGCTATGTGTGGGTTGGCTGATATATCTTTATTGCTGAAATAACCACGTTTCACTGTATAAGACCCTGACTTGTTATTTGTCTAGACTAGTTTATCTTCTGTAGTAGGTAGTCCTATAGGGATTGCAAGGATTTCCCTCACTCTATGGTCATCAAACAGAGATATTAACAACGATTCATACGATTTTGCAGTTCCCATATCTATTAATTCAGCCACTTTAAATGGCTCGTTTCTTGTTGTTGAGCCGCCAATAGGTCCATTCTTCAGCCATTTATCTTCTCTAATATAAATTTTCTTTCCATTCCCAATCAACCACATAACTTGAGGGGATATAGCATACCTTCCTAATATAAGGCTTTGCCATCTCGAAGGACGGGATTCTTTTTTGGCTTTCCAAAAGTCACACTGTGGATAATAAAGACCTTTCATAACTTGACTTAAAAGCTAATAAATCTTTGAATCCAAGACCCCCATCATCCTTCCTAAGTTTCAAGATTTCCCATTTTTTTCTAATGTAACCTAGCAGTTTTGTTGCTATTTCTCCACCAAAAATTGACAATTTTCTTCTTAATAGCTTTACAAATTGAAACTGAGATTTTGAAAATGGATATAACATATTGAGGAATGGCCTGCATCACTAAATTTAAAGAAAGAGTATTATTATGGGAGGTTATCCATAGAGCAAGCGTCACTAGCTATCTACCTTGGCTTTGCATGGGGGACTTTAATGAAATTTTGTATCATTGGGAAAAAGTGGCTAAAAGGATAGTAGAACATTACCGGTTTGCAGCTTTAAGAGACTTTCTGCATAATTATTCCTTAATGGATTTGGAATACAAGGGATGTGCGTTCACCTAGACAAATAATAGAGCAAGAGAACAATTTGCTAAGAAATGGCTAGATAGAGTCTTATGTACTATGGAATGGAGAATTGCCTATCCAAATGCTGAATATATAGCATTATCAGCCATTGGTTCAGATCATAGTCCTCTAATCCTATCACACCAACGAAGGAACGTAGGAAGAGGGAGTTTAGATATGAAGCTTTTTGATCAGAGGATAAGGAATGTGCCATCTAGTGAAGAGAATTTGGGCTGAAATCAATTCCCAAAGACTAAATATGGTGGAAAAACTGCAATTAGTGGGACAATAGTTAGCTAAGTGGAGCAAAAACAGATTCTCTAATGCTAAAAAGAGAATAGATTGGCCAAGAAATGAACTACTTGACGAATAGCTCGGAAGTTTCTAAAGAAAGTGAGGAAGTAAAGAAGATAAACCCAGAAATTGAAAATCAAGAGAAGATGTATTGGGGAATGTGCTCTAGAATTAGCTTGTTAAAATGGGGGTGATCGAAACACTAAATTTTTCCATGTCACAGTGATTCAAAGAAGAACCTGAAATAGAATTACCTTGCTAAAGAATGCAGAAGGGGATTGGGTGAGAGAGGAAAAGAATCTTAAGGAGATGATGGAGATATACTTTAAAAATCTACATTATTCATTGGGGTATAGAAACTTCTAGCCTACCCTAGACCAAGTTCCAAGCTCGGTTGATGAAATTATGAACCAATGGCTAACAGAACTTGTCACTTTGGAGGATATCACTGCTGTAATTCATCAATTAGGAGCTACTAAAGCTCTAGGGCTAGGTGGACTGAATGGGTTGTTTTTCCAAAATCATTGGCAAGACATATGTTAGGATATTCTCGGGGAGGTGCAGAATTTCTTTGACACTAGCTACTTAAATCTCGATATAAACAGAACCCAAATCACCCTTATTCCCAAAATCCCAAACCTCAAAAAGCTGGAACAATTTTGCCCCATCAGCCTTTGCAATTTTGTTTATTAAATCATTTCCAAAGTACTAACAAATAGGCTCAAACCATTGCTACCAAGCCTAATTGCAGCAGAACAAAGCGCTTTTGTGGGGGGTAGACAAATTCAAGACAACATCTTGATCGTGCAAGAAGTCCTTCATAAGTTGAGAACTCGTGAGAGGAAAAGCAAGTTCCAAACTATCCTAAAGTTAGATATGCAAAAGGCATATCATCGAATTGAATGGGACTTTCTCTAGG
This sequence comes from Eucalyptus erythrocorys, assembly GCA_014182555.1. Classification (NCBI taxonomy): domain Eukaryota; kingdom Viridiplantae; phylum Streptophyta; class Magnoliopsida; order Myrtales; family Myrtaceae; genus Eucalyptus; species Eucalyptus erythrocorys. The sequence goes on along the minus strand of CM024605.1, from coordinate 21,387,845 downwards.
ATTGCTTAATTGAAATGTGTTTTTATGAAAAGTGCGTACAGTGGGTGATGCAATGCGTTTCTACAGTTTATTTTAGCATAAAATTCAACGGGGAATCCATGCCTTTTTTCAAGCCAATACCTAGGTGATATGTTATCTCCTTATTTTTTATTTTAGTGGCAAATGTACTCTCTCACTTGATGAAACAATTGGTAGCAGATGGAACATTTCGCATAATTAAGCTAAATAGTAGCTATCCTACTCTATCACATTTACTATTTGCAAACAACTCTATCTTTTTCCTAGACAGTACCCTACGAGAATGTCAAAATTTGGTCACTATCCTACATCAATATTGTTTTGCATCAAGCTAGGCTAATAATCTTAACAAATCAGCTATATATTTCAATAAAAGTTGTCCAAAGAGTCAAAGGAGGAATATGGCTTCCACGTTGAGAGTTCTAGAAATAGATAAAACAGGGAAGTACTTAGGAATCCTCTCGGATTGGGGTGTCTCGAAGAAAGAAATGTTTGCCTGGATTCTTGCCATAGTTGATATGAAGTTAGAAAGCTGGAAGGTAAACTTGTTGTCAAAAGCCAGGAAGGAAAGTTTGATAGATCAATAAACCAAAAAACTAGTATGGATAAACCTATCAATGCTCCTCTTGCACATTTCAATTATATGCTCTGTGCAGGGCATTATCACGCGCCTTCCCATTTAGAGGATGGAATATAAAGCTTTACATAGACCATATAGGGAGATGGGCAGGAGGACCTTCTAATGGTTAGAGAATTGTGTCTTACCCGTCCCTAATCATATACTTCATAGGCTTTTTTGCACGTGTCACATTCGTGTTTATAAATCATGTCGAATTGTGCCAGAATAAAACATTGTGATGGTTTCGATTCCATATGTCAAATAATTAGGTTTTGACAAAAAACGGGTTATTTCGTTTCATTTTGTGTCAACAAATGTGGCTAAGTGTCTCATCATATTCGCATTTATTTCTCTATAACTCGTGCTGAGCCTCGTGTTGCTTGCACGTGGTACAAACGTGCAAAACAGATATCAACAAATTTTGTCAGCGCTAGCTTTTTGTCTAATGCCTTACGGCACGTAATTGGAAGTTGCCCAATAAGAAGCGCCAGACAAGGCAACACCTTGGGGCCATCCCATTGCGGCGAAAACGATGCGACCCCTAGCTAACTTGGGAGAAATGCATTGATCCTTTAAGGGCCGTCCTACCATGGGTTGTCAAGGGATCTAATGCACTTGTCACTTAAAGGCCACCGCCTGCCTTATCGTCACTTGATAACCCAATAGTAGTTACCTACACATACCAACCGCCATGCATTGATAAGGGGTTTCGGCAACCTAGGCTTGGTAACATTTTTATTTATTTATTTATTCTCTAAAATATAAAAAGAATAAAAATCCATTTGATAACGTTAATTAATTTTTCTATTTCTCGGAATAGAAAAGTGGCTAAGGAATAGATTTAGAACAAAAATAAAAAAGTAGAAAATGTAGCTTTTTGTTTTCAAAAATAACTTCTAAAAATAAGTCATTTTCTTTTTTTTTTTTTCCTTTTCTTTTTCTTCCTCTTTTAATTGGTCGATGGAGACTCGCTACTTGTCATCGCCGATCGTTGCGATCACTAGTCGTTGCTTGTCGTCGCCTGCTAGCCGTCGCCCACCCGCTGACCGTTGTCGCTAGCTAGAGGAGGAGAAAGAAGAGAGGGAGAAAAAGAAATAAAAAAAGAAAATCTAAAAAGTATTAAAATATTAAAAGAAATTTCATGGCACAAAAAAATTTGGGAGTTGTACTCAAAGTATTCCCGTTCTTTTTCTATTCTGGGAATAGAAAATTTTTATAATTACTAAACGCGTTGTTTTACTCAGTAATTATTTGAGAGAATATAAATAGAAAAAAATTATTTCTGAAAAGAAATTGTTCCATAAAATAGAAATATTTATTCTTCCAAATTGTTGCACAAGTTTAACTCTCTCTCTTCTCTTTGAACTAAAAGATTGGAGGATCAACTGGAGTGCAAAATCCGAATGCCTTGATCCTCAATTTCTCGGGATAAGCTCCGGCGAAGTTCGCGGTCCCCATTTTGAGCTTCAATGCTTGCAATGAAGCCTGGTGGGTCAATTACTTTCAAAATAATTTTTCCATCCACAAAATTAATTCAATGATACTCTTACATTTTTTGTGGTCATACATGCGAAGCTTAATCCAACATCCGCGCATTAGAGAGTTACTCAAATTAGAAGTAAGTAATAGAATCATCTTGACAAGTGATCTTAATATCACAAAACATAATCATATACTAGACATGGAGTCTAGAAGAATTACCTCAGATTTATCTAAAGCTCTTAATTAAAGGCCAAATAGCATATTCAACCAACATTTACTTGCATAAAGCTTGCAGAGGCATCACCGTTTTAGGACTAATAATGCAAATCATCAAATAAGGAAAAGAAACAGCACTTCAGGCATATTTGGCCGCCACTTCGAGGAGGCAATCGCACAGCTTCTGGGGCTCGGAGAACATGGGCATGTGATCTGCACCGTCGATCTCCATCACGTGCTGAGCCCCGCCGTTCTTCATCATCCGCCGTTGGAACTCCTCCGGGATCAAGAGGTCCTGCTTGCACACGACGTACACCCGCACGATCGAGCCGTACCCTTCGCCGGTGAACTTGTCCGCCGTAGCTAGGTCTTCTATGAAGAGCGACCCTGGCCTCAGCATGATCTTAGCAAGCTCTAGATCCTACTCATGATAACAATCACATTTCGAAAAATTAAAATGAATCAATACATTTAAAAGATCAATGGCACTACATCAACATGCTACATAACTATCAACTATGCATGTTGGTTAACATGGATATTTGTATTTACTTCTATTCTATACATCAATCAAGTGGAAAGGACATATGATCAGAATTTAGTCAATAGCACATACACATTAGAGACTGTTTCTACATTTGTCATGATTGCTCTATTAACTATCAAGCAGCCCAACTACTTGAAAGACTAATTTCATGTCATGTAGAAAATAAAGTTGCTGAATTTGAGAAAGAAACAGTAATTAGTAGATTTTGCTTTTTTGAGAAGGCCACATGAATTAGAAAAGAATTGGAAAATACTCCAAGTGGCCACGTCAGACAAATATTCATCACCCAATCATTATAGCACGAATAGGATTCCAGAAGAAAAAGTGCGAATTATATGAAATGATTATTTTTAAATTAGGAAAAAGGTAAGTAAGCAGTAAGCACACCTCCTTGGGAGATAACTGGTAGATCCGAGCCGCCAGGAATTTGGGCCCGAATGAGAAGGAAGTCAACAGCTTTTCTGGCTTTCCAAAGGTTTTGAACTGAGTGTCCAGCCACTCTTGCTCCGGAATGCTCGAACGAAACTGAAAATTGTCACAGCGAACAAAGATAATTCCGAATTTGGTTTCTCAAAACTCACAAATCCATTACATTATCTAGAGATGATACAAGATATTCTCTTTAAATTTCCTATTATTAGGTCCTAGGTTAAATGTTAGAGTAATTTTTAATTTAGTTAGGTGGTTGGACAATATATATGGAATTTGCAAAAGAAAAACAAAAATTATAAAGAAAAGATGCCGCGGTTGTCTAGAAATTAAGAGCCTTCTTTCCTCTATGTAATAGAATAGAAAAGAAAATATTTCCTCATGCTTTTGGTTTTTGAAATGCATTCTAATAACTGGGCAATTACTGACAAAAATAAATTTTCTGACAATTAATTCCAATTTTGAAAATTCCCGTTGAATATTGTAAGTGCGAATATATGGAAGATTGTTATGGCGAAATAAAAGCTTTAATTAAAATGAACGAGAAACTTGATTAAGTCACCTCTTTTACAACATGGGAAGGCTGGTGCGTGGTGTCCGGCATTAGTGCCGTCAGGAAAACAGCGGCCGAGATCTTCTCAGGGAACTCGTCGGCGATGAGAGCCAAGCTCATGCCGCCCAAGCTGTGTCCCACAAGGATCACCTTCTCGGGTTGCTCGAGCGAGGCCATGAACTCCAAGAGCGGCTCGTTGTACTCGCGGAATGAGTGGACATCGTAGATGGACTTCGTGCTGGTGCCTGCACCGGCGAGGTTCAGTGGTGTGACACGGTGGCCGGCCGACTCTAGCCGGTGCTTGACATGGAACCAGCACCACGCGCCGTGGCATACGCCGTGCACGAGAACGAAGTGGCGTTGCTGCTTCATGCTTTTAGGATCCATGGAAAATTCTTGGTTTGAAGTTGATTAGTTCGATGCAATGAGGTGACACTGCAAATATGTAAAGTCTGATTGGAAGCTTAGATGTAGACGGAGGAGGAAAATTCTTGGACGTTGATGTTATCCGTGCAATTATTTTGACAATCATGTCAGGATCAATGAATCCTTTCTTCTTTTTTTGTTAAAAATAATTGAAAAAAATCTAATAGATCCTTCAAATCTTTTTGATTTTCCATTATTGAAATTATATATATCTCCTCTAATTGTATGCATAAGTGTCCAATTATCTCAAATGCTCATCATGCTTTTATTTGAATTTTGTTCTATCTTGATCTTAATCGTGTATTTAAAACATTGTATTTGAAAGGTAAATATATTGAAAAGGCAGTTGTAATATGTTTTTATTTATAAGAAAGATACAGCTATCAAACAATCTCTTAATGAGGCTAAGCTACAAAAAATACAAGGGCAACACGATAAAAAAGATATGTACACAAAACTTCTGAAATAAAAAGTCTAAAAGAAGATATATCACAGCTGTCTTTCCAATATATTTGCCTTTCTGATATATTGTGGGTCAAGGTGTCCGGGTTTAGGACCTGAATTGGTCCTATGAGCAACTCAGTAAATTGAGAGAGAAGGAAAATGCATAGCATATAATTTGGGATAAATCCTTTACCCGAATGAGCTCCTTCCCTTACATATACAATTTTCCTTGCAAGGCGTCGAATCATGGTCGACAAGCCTAATGTGTTTCTCCAAAATTAAATTTATTTTTTTCAGTTTTTTTCAATTTCTCTGTGGTATTAAAGTTTTCTTTTTTTGTTATTTCTGGAAGGGAAATAAAATTCGTAAGAGATAGATTACAATTTGCATTATTTCACTTTTCTGTGTAAGAAAAGTCTTTGCTTGCCTTTCCGAGACCTTACCATTTTCCAGTTTAATAAGGAAAAAAGAAAAAGGCTCATTTTCCGTAGATGTGGACAAGGAAAATTTCGTCTGTCTGTGGAGATGAGCAAGTAGGGGAGACGAGAGCCTCTTTTGTATGCGTAGCAGATGTGACCGGCGACTCGCCAGTGCACTGAACTTTGCCTGCTCCGAGATTGTCGATATTCCCGAGCCACGTGCTGGTAAGCCCCACCACTTCCCCCTCGTCGAACGCATCTATTTCAACTTCACCTGCGTGGCCCCAGTGGACAGGCTTAGCTTCTCGCAGAGATTAGTCCAAGTGAACAGCCCTGCCATCACCTCATCCACAAACGATGCCCCCACCGCCAATCCATTAGCTTTTTGACTAAGCGCACCTAGAAACACGAGGTCTAATGAGGTCCCCTTGAGACATGATTAAGATTAGTTGTGGGGGTTGCTGAAGAAACAACAACGTCCTGATTTTGAAGCCCCCTCTCCCAATTTGCCAGGCCAACTGCCACTCGGTTTGCTGCAGGATAGGTGTGTTTGGCGATGTAGTGCTTAAGCACTCACCTGCATGCTGGTGCAATAGGTTCAGTGACAGCATTTGAAGAGCTATTTATTTTGACAGTATTGACACTATTGAGTGCAACAGCTGCATGCTGGTTCGAATCTTTGGTGAGGTTGGAAGATGCTAAATTCGATTAAGATCCATGCTATATATAGAGTAGGATCCATGCAAGTGTCACTGGTCAATTAATCTAGCGTTTCCTAACTTGTGCGGCCTTAGAATTTCTCCTAAATCATCCTTACTCCACTCGACTCAAAAGGATGATAGAGAGGGAAACTCTAAAAAAAAAAAAACTTTATTATGAGATGATATAAATGAGAGAGATGAGACCCTTATATATATAAGTACAAAACTAATTGTAACCGTAAATCACCTTTTAATCTGACAGTGGAGATTAGATCTCCTCAACTACCAACTACTCGCATTTACATAGGTAAACCAATCTTTTTTTTTTTTTTTTTATTCTTATGTTGTCGGAATACCCGGTATTAGCATGTTAGCATACGGAATTACCGGTGCAGGCCAACTCGGAAGAGACACAGCCCTTTCCTTTTCTCGACGGGAAAGACGGACATCTTACAGGCTTGGCTGGTCTGGTAAGATATTTAGCAATGGCTGACAAAAGGACTTAGCTTATCAAAAAAGAACTCGATCGAATGGAAGGCATAAGCAAGATCAAAGTAAACCCTACTATCGATGGAAAAGAATAAACTTTTCTCTCATCTGGATCGGCATGGAGAGAATAAGAACTCCTAGCGAGAATAAATGAACTAGGTGCCCTCACCTTAACATTTTAGATGCGTTTCCCACTGTAAAAGAATTCAAAGTAAAAAAGAGAGTTAGCCTTTCAAGATACTGACACAGGCTTGATCACAGGAATTGTCAAAAGCTTGATCTCAATTACTATATCGCTTGGCCTTAGGAGTATTCTAGAATACTCCGAAAAATCTTAGCACTTTAGGAGATAGGTTGAGGATTGCTTGTTCACGAATTGATCACGGCATTCGTTCAGAAAACCTCTATAACGTCTTGATTCATCAGGCTATGACATTCTTCCCCACCTATTCGAGTGATGCCCTTGTCTCATGTTCGCAAACTGGAGAGAGCTTTGTATTACCTTAAGCAGGCACCAAGAGGATGGTTTGATCATTTTAGCTCATTTCTTTTGGCATCCAGTTTCTTTTGCAACATTGCGGATCCTTTGTTTTTTTTTTTTTTTTTTTGTTAATTAGATCATGGCATTCTAGCTCTACTTTTATGTGTAGATGACGTGATAGTTGTAGGTGACGATCCAAAATTACTCGATAGGTTCATCTCTACATTGAGTAGCGAATTTGCAATGAAGGACATGGGGTTGTTGCACTATTTTCTAGGAGTGGAGGTTAGGATATTTTCCAGTGGCCTTTATTTTTGCCAACAACAATATGCTTTGTCAATTCTTAAACGTGTACAAATGGAGGGCTGCAAGCCAGTTTCCACACCTATGGCTGTTAGTTCTCATTCTAATACGGATGCAAGACCATTTTCGGTTCCTACGCTATATCGAAGCATTGTTGGAGCTCTTCAATATCACAAGGCCGGATATTTCATATGTAATCAATTTTATTTGTCAATTCATGCATCAACCTACAGAGTCATTTTCAAACTGTGAAGTGTATTTTAGGTTACGTCAAACACATAACAGATCGAGGCATGCAAATCTTGTCCAAGTCAACTTTGGACTTGTATGCTTTTTCTGATGTAGATTGGGTAGGCTGTTGCTTGACTTGGCGATCAACTATTGGATTTTGTACTTTCTAAGGTAGCAACTGTATATCATGGAGTGGTAAGAAGTAATGAACGATTGTTTGATTTAGTGCCAAGGCAGAATATCGTGCAATGGCATCGCTTGCTATAAAGATTACATGGATATCATTCCTTTCGAGAGATCTCGCTACTCATCTCCCTAGTCCACCAATATTATTTTGTGATTATATTAGTCACTTTATGCGTCAAGTAATCCTTTGTTTTATGCAAGAACTAAACATATTAAATTAGATTATCATTACGTGTGTGAAAAAGTGACTCTTGGAACACTTTTGAATAAGTGTGTTCCGTTTGTGCATCAAATTATTGATCTCTTCACAAATCCGTTGTCTAAAAGTGCATTTGGAAACTTACGTTGCAAATTGGGAATTTGGGATTCCCCTATTCCCAATTTGAGAGGGAGTGAAGGCACTGGTTTATCGATGAAGGAAGAAAAATCTGAAGATATCAATTAAAATCCAATCAAAATCACAAGCCGATTCTTGGAGATGCTACAATTAAAGAATTGACAACTCTTGTAATATATTGATCTCTTTATTTATTATTTTCCATTGTTATATTGTTTCCTTAACGAAATGTAACATTTGTAATATCTATATATAATGGAAATCATCTCAACGATTGTATGTTAAGATCAAGAACTGAATACTTTTGTTCTTTTAATCTCTGCCGCCTATCTTGCTCTCAATCTCGTGTTTCATGCTTGTACCAAACATATCGAGATGGATTTTCACTTTGTTTGATAGCAGGTTGCTTCTAGTGATTTATGTGTTAGCTAAGATCGGCTGGTCAACATCCTCACCAAGGGAGTACCTAGTCCGTGACATTTGCTTTTGAGATCCAATCTCTCAACTGTGACACCTACTTTGGATTCGGGGGGAGCATTAATCGTAATATATAATATAAGTTATTTATGTAATCATGTTTCTATCTGTAGAGTATAATTGTTCATTCTTATAAATACATATCGTGCAACCACAATTGTAGTTAAGCCACCATAAACACTCTGTCCTTGCTCCTCTTTGCCTCTTTCGCTGTTCTTTTTGTTACTCGAAGCTTCAACATTAATAAGGTCCTCTAAGACAAGATCAAGGAGATTAGTAGGTGGTTGCTGAAGAAACAAAATGTCTTAATTCGAAGGCTTCCCGAATTTGCCTGGCCATCTGCTAGTCCGATTGATTAAGTATGTTTGACGATGGGGTAGCTCATATCCGTGAAGCACTGACCTGCATGCTAGTGCAATGGGTTATGTGACAGCATTTGAATAGTTGTTGCTGTTGACGCTATCGACAATCGATGGCATTCGAAATTCCTTCGCTCATTGCTAGTGTTATTCCCTCCTTAAGTGCCTGATACTCAGCTGACACGCTGGAAGCACATCCGTAGGAAGTCTCTGATGATCCCTCCAGCCCCTGCGTCGCCCAGATTGACCCCGATAGAGCCATCAATATTGAGTTTCACCCAGCGGAGAAAGGGTCTCACCCATTTGACAGAAACGGTGGAGGTATTGCAAATCAAGGGCGTGCGGGTTTTCGGTCAGAATCCCTTTGACATGCGAGCTCATAGGCTGAAAGCAAGATCAAAGGAACCATCGGAAGAGTAATTCCAAACCGTTTGGTCATCACGTCTAGAGGAAATATAAATCTGGATGACTACAATAAGGTTCCATGTTTCTTCAGAAGCTTCAAAGTTGAGCGAATCTCTGTTCCAAAGAAACCGATGCTTGTTCTTCATTTTCCCGCAATGGTCACTGTACAAGCTGCCCAAGCGTTCCTCTCCATGTCCACTTATCGGTCCATGAAGTACTCCTCCCAGAATGTATACCCTATCTTGAGCCTTTGTGTTACTTCAGACCCAACATGAGACATGGTTCCAAGATAATGTCAAGAGTCTTGCTCTAGATCGTATGAGACCTAGACCCACATCCTTTTTGTTTCCGTGGTCCGCAACCAAAATTCCAGCTGATCCTATCCAGTTTCACTGTGCACCTGAAGAGGGAGCCCTGGTCCTGCATATATACGATAGCTAGGCAAGTTCTAGATACTGGTTCGAGATGGACTGTGCGCCCCAATCCTGGATAGAAGTTTAGCCTTCCAACTTGCATCTCCTTGCTTTCGGGAGTGGCAATCCCAAATATATCCCAAGTCCTGGAGTGCAGGATCCACATTTGTTGAGAATATAATGTTAAATTTAGAAGAACTATTGGACTGGTGACCAGAGTAATCAAAAGAATGGGACAACACTCGTGCCATTGGCTCCGCTATTTTCCAAATAAGCCCGAGCACAAGGAATGAGTTCATCCATGAATAAGAGATGCGAGACGGCAACACGTCCTCGCCCAATTGAAATTCCACTTTCCGTCTCTGTATTCATCTTCGATTCTGAAACTAAGGTACTCGTGACAGAGAATACATTTGGCCAATGAAAGCAGGTCGCACAGATGGATGCCATGCGAAGGGTGGAACTCTTACGAGTTTCCCTCCATCGACCAAAACAGACGGGAGACTCCGAGAATGGACGCGGCGGGTGTGTCGCTATAGCTTGGACGAAACAGGGGAAGGAGGAGGGTCCTGAACTCTCCAGTGGCGAGATCCTCTGTTTATGCAAGGACCACGCGCTGTCTTGGATTCTTTACGTGGAAGTTTGCAAGCTTTGAAGACATGTTGGATCAGATTCTGATTCTCTGAAACCGTGAACTTATACCCCGAGACATTTTATTCGGGAATTATGAACATGAACATCATTTATAATTGTCGTCAATTAAATGTAATTATAATTGTTGTTCAACTTTTGACTAAGAGACCATATGACACTTGTAACATGGAAGCTGAATTAGTAATAGGCATAACATGTCTTGGGTGTCTCTCTGTTTGAACTTTAACTATTTCAAAACTTAGATCTTTTTGTTACCTCGTGAAAATGTAAAATTTTATATAAAATATACATGAACTTTATGTGTCCAAATTTGTGGTCGTGAAAATTTCAAGAAAGTCGAATTTAAAAAAAAAAAGAAGAAGTCAAAATATGTGAATAGCGAGATTTAAAAGCAAGGCATTTAAGTAAAAATTAATCTAGATAGGCCCAAAATCAACTAATGCTTCGGGCATAAATTGCACAAGGGAGATGAATTAGGACAGCTTGATTTTATATAGTGTAAATAGTACACTTCGACCTTGTATTAATGATAGATTTGGCAATTCACTTTTTTGACTTGAGCAGAAATTCAAGAAAGGAAATAGGTATTGATGATTCCAAGACACGATGCCCTTTTCATAATCTAACCCACGGGGATTTAAACTTGGGGTTTGTTGAGGAAATTAAAGAACTGATAGGGAATTACACACGAGCAACAACACAATAGCTCTCCAACGCCTTTCTGGCTACATAGTAGATGCTCGAAATCGACCCGACAACAGGAAAACAAACACAAACCAAACACGACAATCCGAAGAAAACCAAACCACAAACGGCCGAACAGAGCCAAAGCCGGCTACTACGCCGTAGCGAATGTTAGGCAGGTGCGTATTTGGCCCCGATCTCCAGCAGACAATCGCAAAGCTCCTGCGGCTTCGAGAGCATGGCCATGTGATCGGCGCCGTCCAACTCCAGGACGTGGTGGGCCCCGCAGTTCGCGATCATCCACTGTTGGAATTCCAGGGGTATCCCCAGGTCTTGTCTGCATACGACGTAGACCCGCATCGTCGACCCGTAGCCTTCTCGGGTGAAGTTGCTTGCCGTCCTCAGGTCTTCCACGAACAATGACCCCGGCCGCGTCAAGATCTTGCCGAGCTCCAGATCCTTCAGTGGTTGGCATTTCCATGAAACGTCATGGGTTAATGGACTTTTGAACCGACATGATGTCGCTTTGGAATTCACGATTGCTAAACATGTGCTAGAATTGATCATAGGCGTGATGGCCTGTCTGGACTTTCTCGAGCTAACAAGATCCAAATCACAAACTAAACCTGATCGAGCAATTTCATTTTTTAAGCTCTGGCCCAACCACATAGGCCTAATCGGGTCGAACATTGCCCATTTAGGGTCTACCCTCATCCTAATGACTATATTCTTAGGTTACGTTTGTCATGATCAAGACATGTCTGGGACTGTTAACATTGTCCCAAACCCTGTCTCATTAACTATATGTTATTTCCCAAACTTGTCCCGAACTTATTACTAGTTTTGACATAATATATTAAGCCCACTCCACAAAAGTAGCCACGTTCCCTGAGGTACTGGCAACCGTCATAGTATTTGGTATCAAACAATAGTATCATGTTAAATTTCTAATAAAGAACCTATTATTTGCAAACACAACTATACATTCGAAACTTATGCATTGTAAATCTCCTATTCGATTGAGGGAGTGCAGGTAAAGATTGAAAGAATGTGAAATTGACAATCCTAAAAATCGAAGGTCTAATAATAATTAGACATGTGAAATGCCGGCTATCATTGAAAATCTTATATTATACTCAATTCGAATTTTAGCATTCACAAATTTTTATAATTAAGTGCCATCGAGAGTTTTAAGAAAGTTTGAACAATTTAAAATATCCAAGAAAACCGTTACATTTCTTCTAGAGTTAGTACTTATGTATATTTATTTAATCACTTAAGAAATAAAGGAAATAAATGGCGTTTTAATAGTTATATATGTTGAGTTCAGGTTTGTATTTCCCAATTATAAAATACCAAAACCATCACAGGCCCTATGGGATTTTTTATCAATCGACTTATAAATCCGTGCAGCTTCACCAAATCTGCCATCCTCTTACTTCTCATTACGGTGGGAGGAGAGGGCGAGTACCCTATACGCACATCCGACTTTCTAGTTTGCAATCTCAAATGGATAAAAAGCCGCAAAACAGCGACGTCAAACCAAAATAATTCTAAACCATGATGACGTATGATATGCCGGCTAAAGTAATACTAGGGTCATCGCTTAATTTACCTTTAAAAAAAGGACATGAAAAAGCGGACTTTGCAAGAAAACCGTACGGTTTTCGATGTAATAGAACAACATGCTTTTGGTGTAAATTGAGTTGAGTCGTAACATATAAAGTCAAATGAGATTCGTTTCGAGGTTACGCTAATGGACAGAAGTGAATACATACCTCGACAGGGGACAACTGGTAGAGCTTGGATGACAAGAAGTCGGGGCCGAAGAACATGGATGTTAAGGGTTTGTCAGGCTTTCCGATGGGCGCGAATTGGGTGTCTAGCCATGCTCCTTCCGGAGCCCTTGCAAAATACTGGCATTACAAAAAAGGACAAAGGCATTAAAAATGAGCTCGTGCATGTAGGGTCAGTCCATGATCCACCATTGTATTGTACGACAATTAAGTTCCAAATCTAAATTATGCAAGGAGAATCTTAGTCATCGAAGATATGGAAAGTCAGGAATAAAACAAAAACATTTCAATAGGTTACAGTGAACTAGGATTTTTTTTAGTATGATAGTATGAAGGATAGTTGTACTATAAATCAAAATCCTCATACTATTTGTAAAGGGGTACGAACTTACATCGTACCCTCATATGTGAAACTTTCGTTGATACTGTACAGCGTTCTCTTACATTGTATGTAAAAATTTTCATTTGTCATCTTTTAATATCATTTGACGTCTTATCAGAATGTACAATATTTTCTTCCATTTAAGGCTAAATGTCATTGGTCTTTCTTAATATTCCTAGATCTTTTACCAAATCATTCGATGCATAAAAGTACTTTAGACTAAAACAATTATACGTTAAGGTTTCGTTTGTTCGTGTAAAATATAGCGTTTTTAGAAAATGTTTCTCAGGAGGTCATTTTCTAGGATAATAACAATATTTTATGGTGTTTGGTTGAAACTTGAAAATGAGCTAGATATTTTATGTCATTCGGGATTTAAGATCTGGTTCGATTTTCTCTCATGCGCTCCCTTTAATAATTATTTTATTTTATTTTTAATTATTTTTCTTTTCCTCCTCCTTCTTTGGTTAGTTGCTGCAGCCAACAATAGTTAGCAACCAACCAAAGGTGATCTTGAGGCTCGTGCTTGCCGACGAGTGGCCAACTCAAGCTTGCCGATCTCGAGAGCGATGAGCTCAAGCTCGCTTAACAGCGATTGGCCACTATCCAAGAAAAAGGAAGAAAAAAAAAGAAAAATAAAGAAAAATAATTCAAAATTCAAAAGTTTTTAAAAAGAAAGAAGAAGTAGTATTTTTCTTTATTTTAGAATATTTTTTTCGATTGAAAATATTTTTCCCAATCAATTTATTTTCTATGAAATGAATGTTGAAAAAAATCAAAAAATATTTTTCTAAAAGTAATTCTTCGCTAAACAAGTAGAATATAATATTTTAAAACAGATAGTGTCTCGCCAAAATATATATAACGTTCTATCATGCTTTAGGCCAACCACCCTAAGCACTTTTTTGCAATTATAAAATATTTTACCAATGCATACACACTCAAAGGTACCTAAGGCTAAAACCTCGTGCATTATATTCTAGTATTACAGATTTCTTGCTCGAATGTACCGCATTTTGTTGTACTTAAAAGGCTAATGATTGTATCTGACGTTTTACCAAGGCATACGGCTTTTGATTGTACTTAGAGAATTATCTTCGGTAAGACCATATGACATTTTGTCGTATTGCAAGCCAAAGTCATAATATGCCTTTTGTTTTTTAAACGACGTTGTTAGGAAGAGAAGAACATTTTATTGTATAGCAAAAAATTGCAAATTTTTGCAATACTTGCAACACAATTTGTCATGGTCAAGTTTAAAAAATTATATATGAGCAATAAAAGCCATACAGAGTTTTGTGATACTTTGACTAAATGCAATTATTCTCATGCACAATTGTACGACAATAGATCATATTTGAGGCAAAAGTTCATTATATGTCCATTTAACTACTATATGACAGCAAAGTGCGTGGCCATACATAAGGGCAAATACGTTGCACAAATTACTTTATTTGTCTAAACTAAAATGAAAAATGCTGGACGAAAAAAGCGCGGTTGAAGTCCTAAACTTCCTGTACATCGCCAAACGATTTTCTCCACCAGCCCTCACATACTCCTCTCCCTTTGCCTCCTAAACAAACTACAGAAGGACGATGGCGCTAGTCAAATCAATAATGTGCAAGAGGGCCGAAGGCGACTGGCCTCCCCCCAAATCGGACAAAAGATATATGGCTCGGTCAAGCGAATTGACAGATTTGGTGACATGTATGAGTGGGGGATTAATGATTCCTAAAGTTAATATTATAAAATCTCCAGAATAGACAAAAGAAAGGCCCCACTTCAACCAAAAGCAAGGTAGACGACTTCGTTTTGAGGATAACGTGCTCAACGGAGATTACCTCTTCCAGCACGTACGACGGTCGATGCGCGGTGTCTGGCATGAAGGCCGCCAAGAATACAGTGACCGATATCTTCTTCGGGAACCTGTCGGCGGCGAGGGCCAAGTTCAAGCCGCCCAAGCTGTGGCCGACGAGGATCACTCTCTCTTGCTCCCCAAGCGAGGCCAGGAGCTCCAGCAGCGGCTCAGTATACTCGCAGAACGTCTGGACGTCGTGTATGGACTTCGTGTTGGTGCCAGACGCGGCGAGGTCTAGGGCTGTGACGCGGTGACCGGCCGACTCAAGCCTGTGCTTGAGCTTGTACCAGCTCCACGCGCCGTGGCAGGCGCCGTGCACGAGTACGAAGTGGTGGTGTTTCATGCTTTTTGGCTCCCCCTGGCTTTGTTACTAGGTCATGTAGATTGTACTTATAGGCACGCTTGGGTTAGATTTGGTCTGGCGATCATGCTTAGGAGAAGAAGGAGGAATCGACATTGGGGCCCACATAATGATTTTTTTTTTTATAGAAATTAAAGTAAATGCAGAATCTTCCTGTGGGGATCATATGTTGGAAGATTTTTCCTAGGTGCTCTTTTTGTCGCTCTTGTAAGATCTTATCTAGGCGTCGGTTGCAATCGAACCATGTTTAGCATTCTAAAAGATATCTGTATACGGGGTGAAAGTGTAGAAGGCATCACCAAAGAAAAGAGAAAAAAATAACAACTTGAAAGATAATCTCTTAATGTTTACTTTGCACGTGATAAATGCTGTGTTTGGATTATGGTGTTGGGCCATCCTTGCCATTTAACCAGCACATTTGTCTCAAGACATTCCAACTTTTCCTTTGGAGACAAATACAGTAAGAGTGCCATAATTTTCATAAGACGTTCATTTGAGTGCTATAATTTCTTTTTTTTTCATTTACTTAAATGCCACATTGAATAAAATTGATCATTTGAGTGTTTTTCTTTTTTTTTTGGTAAAGTTGATCATTTGAGTGTTACTTCCTACGAATAAGCTAAAATGGATTTTTTAAATAATTTTCTATCATAAGTGGATTTTTCAATGATTTTTTTAAAATTCTTTTGAATTCTTTATCTTTGTTTTTCCTTTTCTTTTTTTCCAATGCCAACGAAGGTCACCGGGGAAAAGAGAAATAAAAATAAATTATAAATAAGAAAAATTATTAAAATATTAAAAAAATATTTGTATCAACACGGCATGATCAGTGAAGCCACAAAGGATGATGGACGATTATTGTCAACGTTGAATAGAGGTAAAGCACTAATGGCATCTTAAGTGATTGATTTTTTAAATTTGTGACGTTTGAGGGAGCAAAAAAATAAGTTATATTAATTGAGCGTGGTATAAATATTGTGACGTCCCTTTCCTTGGTACGTCCCTTTCCTTGGTAGCTGATAAGTTACGTCTTTGCATGTCGAGTTGTGTTAAATAAAGCAAAATGAACCGAAGAAGAAACTCTTGAAAGGACAAACGTAAGTGCTCGATTCGGCCAAGTGTACAGGCCAAATTGGTCTCTGCTTTATTCCCTTTCCGCAAGCCTGACAAGATGTCATCATCAGGACATGAAAAACGTGGTTTCATGTCATTGGTCAACTCAGTGCTGGGGGACGAAGTCATGGAAGGGACGATTTGATCGAATGCTGCTGTCGGGTTGGCAAGGGCATCCTCCTAAGACTTCAACCTCGGCCGAGGGGCGCGCGGAAGTTGGCTTGGTCCGTATCGCTCTTCCACGAGTTGACTAAGGAACATTCAATTGAGTCTGCCAGCCCGACGGCACCGTCATGCCCAGCTTGCTTTTGGGACCACAAATAAATTACGTCAATTATGACGCTAAAATTTATTTGTGATATTAGAAATCGTATAATTGTACTTATATGACATATTAATCCTTCACCCACATCAAAGTTCCATAAATGATTTTTCATTTATGGATGATAGAAGATAAACAATTTTGATATTTGTATAATGAAATAAAAATAATATTATTTTGGCTAGAAAATCATCTAACAAAATTTCGACGAAAGATAAATTTGTCATACACATATTATTTTCGAGTTTTTTTATGTCATAAGAATAATTTTAGAATATGTGTCGCAGTGAGTATAATATGAGGTTTTTATATTACAAAAAAATTATGATAAATACATCAACAATAGATATAGTTTAGAGTTTTATGTGATTTTTTACCAAAAGGATAACAAGAAGAGAACCTTATCATTTAGCACAACACTAAAAACTTAAAAGGGAATAAATGTTGACAAAATTCCAAGTTAGGATGTCTTCCTTGTGCTTCACATAAAACTATCTTCGCAATCTCTCTTTAGCATGAAAAATCGAAATACAAGACATTTTTTTTCCATCTTTTTTTTTTTGGGGCCTCACATAATTGGCCCAAATTGAAATAGAATCTTAAATTAATTTAAATCTGCTAAGATGTGCTTACTGGATTAGTGAAATAACATGTTCTTCATAAAATGTGCTTATTGGATTTCTTTTTGAGCGAGACTATTTCCACCCCTATTTTAATTAGGGTTGGTACCACAAAAAACTTCAAACCAATATATTTGTGACAAATTTATTCAATAATAATTTTTTCATAAATTTATCCTAAACTAATTCTTTAATCACTTGAAAACCTAAGTTGATGCTTTTTTTTTTTTTTTTTTACAAATTTACTATTTGTTAGTTTCTTTAAATTGGGTTCATATAATGAAAAGCCACAAACTAGTGCACCTATCAATTGTCATGTGTCATCCAACTCAATAATATGATATTAAAATTTAATTAAAATCAATGGAGAGTAGATTTGCCATAGTTGTACCGGTTTGATATTTTTGGTGATAAAAAAAATAATTTTAGGTAAATTTGTCGGATATGTTTCAATTTTTGATTTTTCGTGGTATTGATTCTTTTAATTAAGACACTCTTTTTTTAATTGATTGATTGAAATACCCTTCTCTCTTTCTTCATTTTTTTTTATCAAGTTGACTAGCAAAACTGATTATATTTTTATCATCTCTCTTAGCAATTTAAAAACGTAAATGATCCATTACACCAAACAAAATATTATCTTACCCTGCATCATGTTCAGTTTGTCTAGAGAAGATTGTTAATTTTAATTTATGATATCATATTCTTAACTGCAAAAGCTAAACAGAAAACTAGAAATTTATATTTATGATAACTTATAACACAATTAATTGCCTTTTTTTTTTATCAAATAGTTTGAGTGAAAGTTTATTTCAAAGTTGAGAATTAAATTTCATTCTAATTATATAGTCGACTTGATCAAAAATGGAAAAGAAACATTGATCAAAATATGGAAAAGGTTAATTTTTTTTGGAAGCATGATCAAAACATTGTTTATATTTAGATCATGTCTAAACAAAAAATAAGCACAAAAAGGTAAAAATGGGGAACTTATTACCGTACTACTTCTAATCATGAAGAAAGTAATCATTATCGATATACTTAAAATTTTAGAATATACTTAAAACTTTTCTTTGAAATATTTTAATGTGAGTGAGAAAGTGAAGAAGGTTTAACTAGATTGAAAAGAGAGAAACATTACATTGAAGAGAGAGATATTTTGGTCAATTAATTAATAAAATGGAGTGCCTTAGCCAAAATGGGGGTGGAAATAATGTAACTCTTCTTGTTTATGGATAAGTAGGGGCAAGGGGACTAGTACAAGCACCCTATGGTAATATTCTATTTGAGTGGTAAGTATCATCCATTATTGGAGAACAATTCTGTGGAATTTTAATGATTTCATACCTATCCTAGGTATAATATCTACTATGATAAGTGTAGACTTTCGTGATGAAATTTATAAGACTATGACGATTACCACAATAACTAAAGAGCTCAATGAAGACTAGCTAAAATAATGTAAATATCAATAAGAAGTGAACGAGTCAGATATGACAAGATACTCATGAGAACTTGGAAGGACCATGGTGGATCTTTCATCAACATAGAGTCTTTGGGAGTTGATGTGCTCAAAAGTATCATTGGAAGTAGAATTGTGAGTCCTATGGTTTAACCACAGACAACACAACTCACGGATGATAACGAGCATGTGCTACTATTGAGAAATAACGAACATTGAATTGTGTTGATATTGAGTCGTTGGAGATGCTGATTGATGTGTTCGTCTGAAGTTGACTGTTGGAGACAAAAATTATAGTCATTAGTAGTAGGAAATTCCATAGCAAGATAGCCGAAAACTATCAAAGAACAATTGACAGCTGTCAAAGTGACTAGTGTGACTAGTGATGTGACTCTCTCTCTGCAGTCTCCACTTTAGAAAACCATGTTGATGACCAAGGAAAAATATTGTATGGGCGATCCTATCCTAAAAAAAAAATAACTTTTAACTACTTGTAATATTTACTTGTGTCCCAAGACTTTCTCCAATGAGAAAATTGAAGATACCTATATAAAGGAGGATTGACAAAACTTAAGTATTAGGTCAAATAGAGAAAGTTGATATTGTTTATTGTTATTCTCTGCAAATCAAATTATGGTATGTCCATATGAAATTTCCAGTATAGTGTCCTTGTTGCTTTGTAATCTAGATAAGATCAAGTGTACAAGAGGAATAACAGTATTTGAAACATGACAGTAAGATCTATTTATTAATAGAATCTTTATTTACAGATTGTAACTTATCTTATTACAAGTGGATTTCAAATCGCACTAAGGTTCTTAGGATGGATAATGGATTTAAGCTTGGGGATAAAACCTAATTACTATAATCTATCGGGTGCTATTTTTGGATAGCACCAAGCACACATGATATTATTTGCTTTTGTTAATTTGCAAGAGTTGATTGCTAACTTTTACAAGAGTTTTTCAAGTTTGGAAAAAAACCTATTCATTAGGGGTGAGTAATGGTCCAGTTCCAACTCAAGAACAGGACCGAATTGGCTAGTTCTAGGTGGTTCTCAATTATCAAAATTTGGAACCGGCAATAATTGGACTGGTTCTTGATTCCAGGTGCGGAACCAAACTACACTGACCATGCCGATATATTTTTTAATAATCCTTTTTTCTTCTAAAGAATAAAGAGCAAAGGAATCTCCCTCTCTCAATTTCTTCTCTCAGCTCAGTTCACGCTCCCTTACTATCAATTTTTCATTTTTCTCTTTGCACTCTTTCGTCATTAATTACATCTAGAACCGGAGAGACCGATTTGAAGCTCATTTCTAAAACCGACGGCCTCGTGATCACTTCATAACTCCATCCTACAACGGATGGGAATGAAGGGGCCGCTTTCAAGCTCATAGAACTGGACCTCTGGGGTCGCAGCCGCTTCGAAGCTTAGATTTAGAATCGACGATGCCTGAGGGACGAGTATTTCCTCTACAAAGCTTTTAGGGATGAAATCGAGACCTTAAATCACCAGGTTTCGGTCTCAGCGCCCTCCAAATGGTCAAGCATGTCGGGCAGATCATTTGGGATGCACTTTGCCACGGGGGAGCTAAGTTTCGAGTTGGCTGAGTCGAGATTTGTCTTGAATCTATGCTGTGGTCTTCTTCGATGAGCCCCTCGATGGGAAGCACTTATCCATTTTTCTTCGTGGCAATGTGTAATCTTGAGTTTTGGGAAATTGAGCTTCTTAGTTTTGTTTTAGCTGCATCTGACGTATTGTGGAAGCTGTTCCAATGCCTGAAATGCTTCGCAAGGCTAGCTTCCACTGCCTCCCACCCTTCCCCCTTCTCAGGCCAACTATATAAACTGGATCTTGGGAGGACTTAGGAATCAGTGATCTAGCACTGAAATTATTTGGTATGATTCCTGATTCCAAAATTTTGAAATTGAAAATCACTAGGTCGGTTCCCAATTCTAAGCTGGGAGCTGGACACTCAAGAATTGATCATCATTAATATTTTAACCCCTCTAAGTTGTATTGTTAGTCTCAATATACATTAAAATGCAAAGTTTCGAAGGTAAAAAGCAAAGTAATCGCAAGCTGAACAAAAGAAGAACGAAAACTCATTAGAATCCTTATAAAAGTTGAGTATTTTTCAATTAACAAATTTTTAATGTTACGACGGATAAAGTGGGTCCCAACTTTGTTCAGACTCGATTGGGAGAGGAAAATAATTATTAAAATCATGCTGATATGTAATCGGCTGTTATTCGCTTATGGTTACTTTCTTTTTCTCTTTCTTCTTTTTGATCTTTGTTTTTTTCTTTTCGGTACTAGCATGCGTTTCAGAGGTGATTCAGTCCTGGGTGGCCTAGTTCCCGACCAGCGACTCCAGGTTTCAAAACTTTGGAATCGGGAATCAAACTTGAATGTTCAGGAATCAAACCGGAATGGCTGATTCTAGTCTGTCTTCTAGTTCTCAACTGTTGCCCTAAGAGGGGTGATGCGTGGGAGGCAGTGAAAGCCAGCCATACAAAACATTTCAAACATTGGAACGCCGTTGATTTTTCTCTCACATCAATTGCTAGATAAATCAAATTGAGATGCTCAATTTCCCAATATGCAATATCACACAGTGTTGCGAAGAAAATGCACAAGTATTTACTATCGAAGGGCTTGTCCGAGAAGATTCTTGCAAAGGCTCGAGGGCTTGTCGAATAAGACCATAGCATGGGCTCTAAGATGAATCTTAACTCGGTCAGCTTCGAATCTTTGCTCGTTGGAGACGAAGTGCATCCCAAACAACTTGCCCCAAACGACCTGCTCAACACGCTCGACGAGTTGGAGGGTGTCATGGACTGAGATACGGTGATTCAAGGTCTCGATTTTGTCATCAAAAGCTTCGAGGGGAAAATACTCCTCCCTCAAGTGTTGTTGTCAGTTCTAGGTATGAGCTTCAAAGCGGCCCTGTCAGTCCCATCAATTGTAGACTTGAGTTTTCAAGCGGACCCAACCCAGTCAATCTAGATCGGAGCTTCGAACCAGCCTAGTCGATTTGACATCTGAACAATGAAAGAAGGGCACAAAGAATTAAATTGAAGATATGGGAGTGATAGAGTCAGAATTGAGCTGGGAGCATAAACTAAGAGAGAGAGACTTTTACTTTTTATTCTTCGAGAAGGAAAGGATTATTAAAAAAAAAAAAAAAAAAAAACATATAGGTCCGCTCCAGACGGTTTAGTTCTACACCTGGAACAGGGCTGATTTTCATGGGAACTACCTAGAATTGATTGATTTAGTCTGATTCCTTAATTAGAATTGAACCGTTGATCGTCCCATCGCGTTTCATATAATATCATAGGCAAACAGTCCCCACTTTCCTTTACAGTTGGATAAGCAAGTCATTCAATTTTTTATGAATAATTAAATAGTTAAAATATGTTTGTTGCTTTTTTTAGCTTAATGGGACTGTCCTTTTCTCATTTCCCTATTCTTTTTTAATCCTATCTTTTTTCTTGTCAAGGGACAGAAGCTGAAATATAATTAAACTAATAGACTATTCGCATGTGAACCTTTCATCAATTCAATGACAAGACCTTTTCTTTTTCTCATTTCTTAATCTTAAAAAGAAAAAAATGCGATGCCAAATAATAAGATGCTTGTTGAATGCTTGTGTATTCCAATTTGGTCCACTCAACAGTCTTTTTCAGTGACCTCGCTACTTTCTAAATTAAATACGGACCATGACATCTATTTGGGAAGTAGATAAGACTCATATGTCATCCACCATTTTCAACGATTTAGATTCAATTTTGAATACATATATTAAATTATTTAGCCATTTCTCATAATGGTGGGGATATGGACATCAATAGTTTGGAAATTAAAAGTCAGACAATCTCCCTGCCTTCTGCACCTTGGTCGCAATGAACTCATGGACAGAGACCGCACCTTGGTTTTCAAGTGGTTCGGCCTCAAGTGATTCTATTGAAAGATGCTTGTCCGATTGATACCTTGAATCATTTTGGTAATTGATTGTTGTATCAATTTAGGTATACTTTAGGGAATATTATTTCCTTTCATTATTCACCCTTTGTATTATATATTGGGTACTGTACATTGAGATTGTCATAAATGAAATACACAAAATACAATCTTCTCCCACATTCTTTTTCTCCATTTTTTTTTTCATGATATTAAAGCTTCCTTTCGTTGGTAAAGTTCCGGACTTTCTTGGTTGCCTTTCGATTTTCCTTTGCTTCCTCGTTGTTGTCAAAAAGACTAGCAAAACAAGGTTAGCACTTTAGTGTAGGAATTAGTATTTCAATACTATTATCCAACCCTCAAATTTTACCAATACCTTTTACCTTCATCCCTTACCGATACCATTAAAAAGCAAAAGGTTCTCTTTTTCTTCTTTGTTCTTCCACACACTCCTTAACTCACTCTCTGCAAAACACTTCCTGCATTCTCTTCTCTATTGCAAAAAGATCAAAACTTTTCTTCACTATCAGAACCATGGCACCAAAAATTGCTTTGAAGTCGAAGCCTAGACCTTCTGGTTCATGGTGATCAAATTGCATTATGGGCTTGCAATCTAGAGTTAGAGGAAGCCCTAAATCTTTCGATTTGTCCAATTCTTCTAATAGCATTGAAGGTGTGGAAACTTCTTCAGACTTTTCTTGGTTAAGATTGACGACTGGCACCCTCAAGGCATTAGGAGATAGTGAAAATGTAATTTCTCGGTTGTTGGCTAAGTATGTTTTTAATAGTGAAAAATGTACTAGAGTTAATATCCGTCAATCCCATTAGAAGCATGCCTCCCACTAGTGTTTGTGATTCGAGTGTTGTTAAATCAAGGAAATGAAAGGAGAAAGTATCTGAAACATCTCTCAGTAAGAAAATGACTGAGGATGATGGGTGAAGGGGCGATAACGATGAAAAACTGTATGCCAGCTTTCAAAGGAAAGTTATTGCATATGTGATTGATGCAAAACGTGGAAACAAACTGCTTAAATCCAAAGAGCATCAGTAACACTTCAGATCTCTGATGAACAAAGGAGTAATTAAATAGAGGACTATGGATTTCGATTTTTTCAAGTCTATTAGTATTCATCTTAAGCAATTTTTTGATGATCAACTTATGACTGATATTTTGTTTTACTAAATATCCTGCATTCCCTATCCTAATCGCATATTTCTATTCAACGTTGTCACTTTACTCTGTTGATACTATTGAGTTTATAGTGTTTGATAAGCCATATTTGATTCAAGTATGGGATTTGGCAAAGATTTTGGGAGTTAGGTACTCATAATTTGAAGCTATAGATGTTGATCCTGATGTTGCCTATAGACAACTCTCCGGAATTCCTGATTTTACCGGAGATGATAAGTCCCATGTGTCCCATCAATTGTCTTCTTTGAGACCAATTATTCTTCACAAGATTATTATCAACTGCTTGAGACCGAAAGGCTCTTTTACCATTGATATTTCTTGGTATGAAGCCATATTGACATGGGCTATTTTGAATAGTCGCTCATTTTCTATTACTCATTTTATTATCCTGCATATATAATAATAATAATAATAATAATAATAATAATAATAATAATAATAATAATAATAATAATAATAATATATTATTATTATTATTATTATTATTATTATTATTATTATTATTATTATTATTATTATTATTATTATTATGAACAAGGGGTAATTGCCTTATGAATCTATGATCACAAATTTTTTTCGTGAATTGAACATTGAGATTCCAAGGAAATTGAGCAAGATTCAATTGCCTCTACTGAAGATAGATGAGAAATGATGTGAAAAATGAGTTTTAGGTACACTGCTGAAAGTGGACGCAAATGAACCTATGCCAAACCCAATTGATCGACCCACCAAGAGAAGACAAATTGCTGAATAGAGACAAAACTCTCAAGCCTTTTTACAAAGCTCAATGAAGAAATGTTGGAGGAATCTGAAAAAGACACAGTTGATTTGGATGACATTATTGATGCCTATCAGCCTGACACTGATAATGATATTAATAATGAGGATGAAGTCAAAGAAGAGACAAGAACAGGGACAATTGTTGATCAAACAAAGGTAGTCATTAATGAAGAACAACTGCAAAAGTATGCTGAAGATCAATTTAGAACAATAGATGATCAGGCAAGTATGGGAGATGTTGATATGACCAATGATAAGGAGAATGCTGATATTGGTGCTGAGCATTAGGAGCCTACTAGATATTAGGACATCACAAAGCATCAAGAACCTACTGAGGAACAAACCATTGCTGGTGAAGAAGGTTCGGTATTAAATGTAGGCATTGCTTAAGTTGATTCTTCCCAAGTTGAAGCACTTATTCAGGGGAAGCCCGATAATGTGGAAGATCTTATGGAAACTCTATCTGAAAACATTCCCATGGAATCCAATCACATAGAAGATCCTATTGATGCTGACGAAGAAGCTACTGTTGATAAAGGAGCCATTGATAGTGCCGATGTTGTTCAAGAAGATCCAAAAATACCTGATGTAAAGACTGGAGTTCTTCTTGATCTTCCAATTACATAGGAAATTCATATGGACACTCCTCTAGCTCCAAAACCTACTAGGGAAAATTCTCCTATAGCTGAATTACCTTCTACCCTTACTAAAGCTCCTAGCGTAGATACTGACCCTTCAAGAATTCCCGTCATTGATAGCACTGAAGACAGATTGTTTTTGTGGACTCCACTTAGAATAATGGAACATAAGGATAGGATGGAGAGAGAACTGAAGAACTTAAATGTCTTCCTCCAAACTTGGGTTGAAGCGTTGGATACTAGAATGACAAACATGGAGCGCATTTTAAAAAATATGCAGTCTTATGTTCTTGTTCAACTTTCTCCATAACATAGAGTTCCATCTCCTGCTTTAGTTCCATCTCCAACTCCCATTCTAGACCCTAACCCAAACCAACCGTCGTCCTCCAAATAATTTTCTATGATTGCATTTTTTCTCGAAGTTTGGATTGTTTTGTCATTTGGTTTGTAATGATTATGGATTGTTTTTTGTTGAACTAACCTTCATACTTTGGTTTGCTTATAATATTGTGCTTTATTTAGTATCTTTTTTATTGTTGATAAAAAGGGGGAGAAGGTGGACTAGTAGAACTAAGATTGCAGACTTTACTGCACTAACACTTTCTCTATAGGTTCTTTAAAGACTCTGAGCATCGCAAAAGCTAAGAGGATTGGTTAAATTGTTCTTATCTCTTACCTTTAATTTTAGAGCATTAGCTATAAGAGTTTCATTAAAATTCTTTTGATGCAGATATTCTTATAGTTTGACCGCACCTCATTTCAAAAGTGGCTTTACTCAGGAGCTACCTAAATTTCAAAATTTTTTCATCTCCTTAGAAGTTCTGATTGTGCAAGTATTGTCATCATCAAAAAGGGAGATACTATTGAGAAAATATTCCCTAATTGATTTCGATGATTGACAAAACTGAGAGACTTTGTTTATGATAAAATGTATTTTCAGGTGAAAGGTCTAATGAATTAGATGACATCAATCAAAAATAGAATTGTAATTTATTCTTCCTTCCTTACATATTTGAATCAAATGGCTAGGAATGAGTCAAATACACTCGTGCAATAGCTAGTGGCGATTGGTTGGATTCCTTGCCATTTTTATAAGAAGTTTCAAAAGGAAAGTCTCCTAAATATCTATTGGAGATTCAATCTTCTTGGAATTTCTTATTAGAGGTGAAACATTATTTCCATCCGTAAACATTCAACTTTTGAAAACCCGAACTGTTGTATGGGTGGCAGAGCATATGGCAAGCTTCACCCCCGGTGATCTTGAGGCAATTAGATCTTCTCGACCATATCCCAAACCAACAGGTAGATTGGCTGGATAAGTCCTCTTGGAGATATGTCCAATGGTTAGCTTGGATTAGAAGGAGTATAAGAGGAGGTTTCCGAGCTGAAGGGACTAAGAACTCGCATTCACGAGAACTGAAGCTTTTAATTCCAAAAACTGAAAGTGTTTTGTGATCTTATACAATTGCCTTTGATGAGCGATATTGTGTAAACCTTTTAAAGGCTAAGAATGTGAGGAGTTGTTCACACAAACTTGAGTGCTCGAAGGTCAGGACTTGTAAACTTTGATTGGTTTTTCTAGTGGATTCCAACTAATAGGTTGTAGCACGGGAGAGTGGATATAAGCTTGCAAAAGTCAAATCACCATAATTTTGAGTGCGCAATTCTCTATCCCTTACTCTATTATTTATTGTGGTATAATTGTATACCGGTAAGATCTGAACATTTCATCAGAAATTATCTCACTGCAATATTTGTTTAAATTCGTCCATTTCCACACAATCACCTATTCACCCTTCTTTAGGTGATAGATCTAGTTATGACAAATACCACCTAGAAATACTTAACATCAAAACTATAAGTCAGTTAAGAAAAGTATTGTCAATCGAAAATCATCTAGAAGAGTTTCCACAACACTTCAAACAACATAAAAAGAAAATTAATATTACAAAGAGCTGTGGTAAATATTTAAATAATGATTACATCAAAGGAATGGAAACTAAATGTTCCGAATGAAGCACTAAAAAGATAAAAGGGGAGAACTATTGACTTCTTTTAATATTTTGATAACTAATCCACATTATATGTGCCATCTATCCCATTTTGATGTGAATATCCTATTCTCTGCGGTTTCTTCTATTTAAGAGAACTATTGACTCTAACCTCACGATATGTCCAATGAAATAGTAAATACCAAAACTTGCTCCCTAATAGAAAAATTTACTATAGAATGCAACATGTTTTACACTGTCTTACAAAGTTATAAAATGGCATTCAACGTCATCCGTGTTTGGTTTACACAATAAATATCTACTGTATAATAAACAATCACGAACAATTCTCTCTTGAGATCTCCATTCATACGAGGCTCTCTCGATATGTAGTTCTTCGAGTGATTATAATTATCTATAGCTAGTATGGCAACAATCATAATTGCTATAGCCACACCTGCTACACCACTTTTTGAATTTTGTCACTATTCATCTATATTAGTGCACACTAATCGTGAAACACAAAGTGCAGGTGAAGTACTAGAAATGCAATACATTGGGTACCTAAATTTTCTTCCTTATCCACATTTATAAACAAGCTGCAAGTTAATGGAGTCATTATTTGGGTGAACACCACCACCAAGCACAACATGAATTAATAATCTCCCAAAAGAGCATAATCTTTTATAACAAATTAGAAGCTAAACAATATCCAGACCTTGGTCTATATTTGTATGAATTTGCACCTTTATACAATATATGCAATTATGCATGCTTGTTGCATAAGCTTTATGGAAAACAGAAAAGCACCATCACATTTTCCTCAAGTGGACCGCTAAGCATCCAAATTGGCGACAGTCTCAATCTATTAAATCCACTAATGAACTTTGTCAAAATTGACATTTAGCACGTTCTCTAGATTTTTTATAATATAATCATGCTTGCATTCTATACGAGAAAAATAATTCCAAATTCATCTCATTACCTTAGGAGTCAATGAGATCGTCTCTAAGACCTAAACTCCCAATTAAACAAGATGCTTGAAGAAGTTAAGTCAAATTTTAAATATCTACTTTGCTCGCTGTTGTGGCTAAGAGAGAAGCAGGAGGCGACCATAAGGGATGAGAAGTAAAAAGCTTTGGAGGCAAAGCACAATGAGCAAGAAGGCAAAGAGGTAATTGGAAGGTGTATGGCGACAAGAAACATATGGGAAATGGATTCTTGAAAAACGAATGGATACTTGAATGATTGAATACCAAAAATAAAATGTGGAAATGTGTCTGGAAACATGTAACACCGATTGAAAAGTATATCATAGAGATGGACATACCTTGTTTGCAATTTCAGAAGAATCGATTAAAGCTCTGGAGTTCCGTTCTTCAAAAGGGAGTACACTATTGTCTCAAGGGAAGGAAATGAACGTATTTTTTCATTTTATCTCTCAACGTTCCTCCTTTTTCATTTATTTATATATATATATATATATATATATATATATAGTAGTTATTTTTACTTAAAAAATAACTGCTCTCTTCCTCTTATGGGCCTTTCCCTTATGGGCCGGGTTTGACCCAACATGAGTGGACAAGCTTGACTTGACTTATCAAATAAAAAACCCATCATCTCACTTGCACATGGTGGACCGAACATAACTCTTTCGTCTCCTCTACAACGTTCATACCAGTAAATAATCCATACAACCAACACAATTTGAGAGCTCGTTGTCATACATCTATAAGAAATATGTAACAGCTCATAATGTGCTCACATTTTTTAGGTAAATATAGTATGCGGTATCCTAAATCAATCAATCACATTTATATCTCTCTTAATCTTTTTTTAATAATGATATATTGTATTCATAATTATAATTATCCCAAAAACAGTCATAATTGGTTGACTAGTTAATACAAAGTTAGAATGTGATATCCCAAGCTTGATCTTTCCTTTTCCTTGAAACTCTCAATTTCAGTTCAACTTGCTTTTCTAGAAATGTCCCATTAGATCGAATCAATTTATGATCATTGGCAACATTCTAATATAGCAAATATATAATAGAAATCTTGAGAATAAGTAAGAGTTATGAGGGCACTTAATTGAGAAACTCTTTTCCTCAAGAGTCCCATATGGCATAAAAGTTAAGAGCAAAACTTTTTTCACTCTTACTGATTATCTCATGCATACGTAGTATGAAATACTTATTACTATATTAACTTTTTTCCATGGAGCTTATGTCTATAATTTCAATATCGTACATATGATAGTTTGTACATAACTAATGTCTAACTTGAGTTTACGTATCTACTCACTCAAAAGAATTCATCAAAACTCACATTTAGTATCAAAGACAGATAAAGTAAAATATGTGAATTATTCTACTTTCAGACGTAGTAAATATTATGTCATCATCTTAACACTCAGTTAAGGTGACTTTTATATTTTAACCTTTAGCTCTTGATTATCATCTAGATAATAAGCTTAAAAAAAATCTTTTTATTACTATTTATCACAAAGTAAATAGAGGCAATTATCAGTGTGAGTAGGCTAATCTCTTATTTATCCAACATGCCTTCTCAATTTTATATGATGCACTAAGCATTAAGTTGCATAAACGTCAAAACAAAAAACCATAGGCATTATTAATAAAAGACAACTTCATTAAATGTGAACACTCAAAGAAATTACAATATTTAGTACATCAGTTTCTTTGCAGTCCTAGTGATTTTATATGGCCATAGAGCACATCTTTAGTTATTGGTTTCATTATAGGATCTTCTATCATTTTATGTGTAAATATGTACATTTTTTTGTGTAATCATATTTTTGATAAAATTATACTTGGTATCTATATGTTTAGTCTTACTATGATATTTTGGATATTTGGTAGACACTATTACCGCTTGGTTATCATAGTTAATGAGCAATGAGTTTGTAACATTTTTAACAACATCTAAATGATCTAAAAATCTTTTTAGCCAAACACCTTCTTATATTACTGTTGATAATGCCACGAATTTAGCTTCCATAACAGACAAGGCTATACACGTTTATTTCTTACTGCTCCAAAATATGATGCTATTACTCAGTAAGAAAATAAATCCAGAGATGGATTTCTTTTCATCTAAATCTCCTCCTCATCAGCATCTGAATAGCCTTTAAGTCGTAGATTTTTTCCTTGATAACTCAGTGTATAATCAACAATTCACTTTAGACACCTCGGTATTCTTTTGACGGCTTTGACGTGAATTGGATTGGTATCTACTTATCATTCTAACTACAAAACATATGTAAGGTTTATACACACCATAATGTATATTAAGCTTCCAACGGCACTAGCATAAGGAACTTGTTGCATTTATTTATTCTCTTGTGGAGTCTTTGGACACATTTTATAACTCAATCATTCATCTTTTGTAATAGGGGCATCTATGGGTTTGTAATCTTTCATACAAAATCATTCAAGAATCTTATTTATATATGTTTCTTGTGAGAGAGACAATGATCTCTTTAAACAATTCATTTAAGTATTAACTCCAAGAATGTATGTAGCTTCACCTATGTCTTTCATTTCAAAGTTAGAAGATAACCAACTCTTAACAGTATTAACAAACTCCATATTGCTTCCGACAATCAATATATCATCAACATATAATGATATGATCACAAATTGATCTTTAGATATTTTGATACACACACACACACACACACACACACACACACACACACAATAATCCTCATCAATCATTGTAAAATCATATGCCATTATGGTATTATGAAAATGTATATACTATTGTCTCGATGACTACTTAAGGCCATATATTGATCTTAAAAGTCGACATATCTTTTGTTCTTGGCATTTCAAAATGAAACCAATGGGTTGTTCCATATAAGTTTCTTATTCTAATTCTCCATTGAGAAAAATAGTCTTTATATTCATTTGATATAGTTCAAGATCCATACTAGCTATGATTGTAAGAAAAAGACGAATTGAGATAAATCTCATTACAAGAGAAAATGTTTCCTCATAATTAATTCCTTCTTGTTGATTATATCTTTTTGCCATAATACAAGCCTCGTGTCTCTCTATTGAGCCATCAGTTTTACGCTTTATTTTGAAAACCCACTTGTTCCTAATGGCTTTGCGTCCTTTTGAAAGATCAACCAGTTCCCAGACTTAGTGTAACTTCATTAACTAAATTTCCTCTTCCATTCCATGCATCCATTTTTCCTTGCTAGGGCAATTTAGAGCCTTATTTACATTCCTTGGCTCATCTTCATCTTGTAAAGCAATCATAAAAGTTTCCCTTTTGATATCAAAACGTTGACGAGAAATACTTTTGTGACTTGTTCGTCATACAAGAGATTGTATACTTTGCACATTATTGTCCATTATGCTCTTACTCGGATTAGATAATGATGCTATCGTCTCATTAGGTGGTTTTAATAAAAAAGTAAGTCATTACTTCTCATATTACTCTCACTTGGATGAACTTTATTAAGTTTATTATCTTGATCTAAGGTTTCAAATAAGGAGTAGTCATCACCTATTTTGCCCTTTTTTCTGAAAATTCACTCTCTAAGAATGTGACAACTTGTAACATCCTCGATTCTAGACCATAAGAATCAGGTATAAGGGTCAATCATGGGAATCAACGACATAAACCTTAGATGGACCAAGGCATGGCATGTTTGACTATGGACCTAGTCCACTTGACTGAGACCTGGTTAGGGCAAATAACCAAGACCAATCACGATGTTTATTTTAAGACATCAAATGGATTAATTCTAATTGAAAATGGTCATGGATAAATTTAAGAAGGCTACTGACTTAGTCACACTCATTTGGTTAAAGTTTAGTAAACTTTGGCATGAACCTCGATTCTCATAGAACCATTGATCACGTACAAATATGAATCACTTCTCCAATTAGGCAACACCCTATGTTAGTCGCATGATTGCCTTGGATGAGATTTTAACACAAATCAATTAATGCGGAGATAAATTATTGGACAGGTGTCAAGAGGTAATTGAGATTTGACCATAGTCTATCCTTATCCATTATATGTCACATGTCAATTGGGGAGGGGGCAAGAAAACTTGCTTCTCAAGTAGCTTTGTAAAAATATCTAGGCCTCATTTAATGATTTTGGACTTTAGTTCATTAATGGCATGGATGAATCACCTACTTATGTGTCCTCTAGAATCTTAGGTAAATCTTAAGGTATGATGGCCCTAGATTATAGCCTCGGTGAACAAGTCAAGAACTAGTCAATTAGAAGAGGATATGATGCATTAAAAGACTTATGTGTTCCTTAGGTGCCATCGGCAATAACGAACCTAAAGTGAGCCTTGGAGAGCAAGGAAATAAGTGGACTAATCACAAGCCAGCACCAAAGGATCTAGGCGCCAACTCGAGAAGATAGGTAGGCCAACTCGTCATTTAGGCATCATCATGAGTTTGCATAAAAAACTATAAGGATGCCTATAGAATGTATCCTCACATTTTAAGGATAAGCCATTCTCTCATTTCCTCTCCCTTTCTCTCCACTCTTTCATGCCTTCCTCACCAAGCCATCTTAGAAGCTGTCCAGTCACCAAAGGAGCATCTTGGAGCTAGGTTCAAAAGTTGTAAGTAGATTTTCCTAACTCTTCGATAGGGTGATGTGCTACGCATATCGATTTTAGGATCATGTCATCATTTACTTGTGTTGGCTTTATATGGTTATGCTTGTTGTGTTTCTATTTGTTTGTTGTTGCATCAAGTAAATTCATGGTCTCGCATGGATGTCGAGCACACCCGGATGTCGAGGAAATGTCTCATGTGACTTTGGACATGTGCCGAGGTGCGTGCACGACCCACACTTGATTTTGGGACCATATTGAGACATGTTGTTACTCGAGACAAGTCACGGTCAATGCCAAAGCCGCAGCGAATGATTCCAAGCCAAGACCATGAGTTGGAATTGCATCCAGCATGAGTCTAGTAATAGAGCACAAAAGTCATTGATTCAGGTTGTATGGCACGCCTTTGGGCCTTTCATTCGGCTAATGATTCAAGATAACAAAATGGATTGATTGATTCTTGAACATATGGACACACAATGGACTTTTGTTGCTGACGTTGGGGTATGCCGGCTTGCTGCTTAGGGTAAAGACTCGGATGTTGTCCCGATATTGAGATCGAGGATGATGCCGGCCCAAGTGAGGCTGATACCTATATGGTCACCTTGGATGCTATCCTGATAATGAGATCAAGATGATGTCATTTGTCAAGGGGGTGATAGATGCCTGGCTGATACCGGAACAATCGATGGATTTTGACTAACTGAGCAAATTGAAATAAATTGGAAGTCCACGTGTAGTTCATGACTAATGCATGTGTGATGCTTGAATTGATGCTTGCACCGATACCAGAATTGAGGCTTGCAAAAGCTAGATTTGTTTGATATGTACCATTGAGTCCTTGCATCAATATGAGCATATGTTTCCATCGGGACACTTAGTGCTTGAATGAGTTTTATGTGATGCACGCATCCTTCTTAGTGACTGGAATGATCATAAGCTAGAAATATTTGGAGGGCTTGTTTTTATGCACTAACTCCCTGTTTTTGATGCTTGAAAGCACATAGCTGATTGAGAGCCCTTCATATTGCCATCGACAAGTGGCTAGTGATCTTGTATCCGAGGATTGATGATGAGACGTCCTCCTATAAGAGAATTAGTGTGACACCCCTCCCCGATCCGTTAGGGTCGCCACAATTCGCTTACCTTTCCTCTTTCTTGACCTGAAGGTCTATAAATTCTGGGGTTTATATTTTTTTTTTTCTAGATCGGTCCCTGCACAATTTATATGGCGGAAGCATATCCAACAACTCCCTTCCCTATATTCGTAAAAAAAGTGTACACCAACTAAACATTTTATGTAAGTTAAAGTTGTACACTATTGTTTACATAACTTGATGGACATCTTTCATCGATACATCAAAATGCCGTAGTCTTTTATACTTGGTTATATTTCAAAAGATGACCGACGTCTTTTCCCACAATCATATACTTCAAGTCCATTGATCAGTGTCGGCGTCCAAAAGTTCCTTCCTCTGCTGTCCTCCTCCTGGCAACCATATCCAACCACTTGGTCTATCTACTGGTGGCCGTGTCGGCAGAGGTATCTTGTCTAGTCTGAAATGTTAGTCCCCAAAAGGGGCGAGTATAACAACTCAGCAAATACATGATCCCTTTAGCTACTCAGGCATCACACAAGACAATCAACTATGTCATTGCATAATATAACATCATCACTCATGTCATTGCATTGTATAGCATCATCAAATATGTGAACAAGCCAATCAAGACGTTGCATCATATAACACTATCAAATGCTCATGCATATACCAATATCATGCCATCACGCCATGGGTATTCCTCAATCCAAGTATTCATTATCAATGCTCAGGCATATACCATGCATATCTTTCAAGCACATGTACACATATCATTCGATACCCAGGCATACACCATGCATTTATATCTTTCAATGCCCATGCATACATATCACCATATGCATATCTATCTTTTAATGCCCATGCATACATATCACCATATGCATATCATTCAATGCCCATGCATACATTTCACCATATGCATATCATTCAATGCCCATGCATACATATCACCATATGCATAATTCATTTCCAATTTTCATAATTTTAATTGGCTTTTAATGCATCCCCGGCACACACCATCCGGGCTTCCGGCCCCCCCACATTCCGGGCATCTCGCACCCCAGCTGGCATCACGAGGAATTCACGGCACACACCATCCATGCTTCCGGCATTTACACTCCCTGGCCGGGCATCTCGCATCCCACCTAGCATCACGAGGAATCCCCCGGCACACACCATCCGGGCTTCCGAAATTATGTACCGACATACCACCAGGCATCTCCCCCTGGAATTACGTACCGTATACCACCGGGCATCTCGAAACTCCCGAGGACATCCAGAATTACGCTATTAGGCCACTGGGCATCCGGCATTACACTCCCCTAGCCGGGCATCCCGACACTCCCGGGGCATCATCGACTCACACCATCCAATGACCTTCTCACATGCATGGTTCATGGCATACCACATGATGCTCATCACTCATATCAATATGCATTGCCAAACATTTTTACTCATATGGCATGAATTTCACATAAAACAACTTCAATCAATTTGTCCCATATGATTCAGCATGTATAACATTCTGTAAACGTCTCAATTATACACCAAATGATTCTCAAAAGTTGTAAAACTCATACACGTGATAGTCAAACACAAAGGCACATTTTTCATGAAGAAAGTATGTTCTAAATATTAACATACAAAAAGATATCATTCAGCCATTGCAACAAGGCAAATTCCGAACAATACAGCTTGCGCGATCGTAGAAGAAAACTAAATTGACCATCCAATTGGCCACTAAAAATCATGAAATTTCACCACATCACCATGGAGACGTTAAAGCACAACTTTCATTAAGAAACTATGTTCAAACAATTCTCACATAAAAAGATATAAACTCGGCAAGTCAGATTAGAGTTTAGGACTTCCCAGTTTGCACAGTTTTCGAATTTCATGAAATTAAATACTCAAACGTCACTAAAAAATTATGAAATTTCACTATATTATAGCCAAGATCCTACAGAACATTTCTCATGAAGAAATAATCATCAAATTCGTCCTACATAATTTACTATAAAAATTACAACTTCTGATTCAATTCCCAAACCGTACAGAATCAAATATCAACGAAATCTCCTCAATTGAGCAACCTAACCTCCTTATTTTTCCCTGATTTTTGGATATGTTATATTTTAGCATGTTTTCTACAACTTTTCTTTAGAGGTCGAAGCAAGATTCTCCAGAAAAAGTCACCTTATGACCCATACAATCTACTGACGTTCCACAGAAACACTCCAGAATTCATGTCCGTAAGAAATCAAGCATTTCCCTAGGTTATACCAGTTATATTTGTCTCAAATTTTAGTATAATGTTCATTAGGATGTTCTCAACATTTCATATGAAGAGGTTGAAGACAAATATCCAACCGAAGATCAAGTTCAGCAACCATCAAGCAACAAGGGTTGACATGCAAGCCGATTTTCACCCGGTTCATTAGAAAATTGATTTCACCTCTCAAATATTGTTCAATTTACTTCAAATTTGAGTATGTTGTAACTCAAGACCTTCTCTACAACTTTCATTTAGAAACCGAAGCCAAATTCTAACCCTAAGCTTATCTACAAACTCAAACAAGATTCGGGTACATGCAAGTTCATTCGGCCAGAATCACAACTACAGCAAGAACGACCTCAAGACTTCAATTTTCATCCATCAAACCCAAAATTTCGACCAGCAATCAGCACAACAACAAGACCACAGCATGCATGAGCAATCAAGAGATCAATCTTGCCTTAAGATTGAGCTGAATCGTGTGAAGAAAACGGCGACAACCCATGGCGACAACTCACGGCAGCTCGGTTTCTCCTTCTTCTCCCTTTTCTCTTTGTGTTTCTCTCTCTTTCTCACTCTTAGCTCATCCAAAACCCCTCACCACTGGCCATTCCCTCTTTTTATAGTTCCTTAAGCCTTCATCATTTGGGTCTAATGATTAGGTTGCATGCAAGAAGACACATGGCAAACCGATGGACACTTGGCAAAACTTGAAGACACTTGGACAACACTTGGAAGAGCTCATGGACAGCTCACTCTCCCTTTGGCGTGTGTATGAAGCTTCGGCCAGCTCTCCATGGGCTGCTTGCCGAAGTCCTCATGGGCTTGGCTTGGCCGAAGTCTTCATGGGCTTGGCTTGGCCCAAGTCCATCCCCCTTGGCCCAATTCCATTCAGCCCAATCCAATCCCCTTAGGATCCTTGCCGTCGGCCCAAATCCTTATGCCATCCTAAACCAATTTCTAATCCAAATTTAATTTTTCTAATCCTAACTTATAAATAGTTAACTTTAAATATTAACTTAGCCACATAACATGGATACAATATCGATCAAGAATAGTCCATTTGTAGCTCATTAGTCTGCTGACTAAAGTCCATCAGTGTCTCTATCAATTAGCCACAGTCATCACATCCCTGAGGGTCGTCGAAATTCTTGGATGCCACAATTCGGGATTTATACTTATTGAGTCATCAACTCACTTTTATTGTGGGATGGGTGAACCAACCCTACCGTCCATCTATCCCAGTCTTCTGATTGATATGGTCACTACTGTGATGAATATAATAGATTTAAAATAGGACATCACCTACCGGAAGTATATTACCACTATATGAGTCCAAGAAGGGGTAAACACCTTGGTTCCCCATGTGTACGAGGCTTGGTGCCTCATTTTTTATGGGGACATTTTAGGTCCCATTGAGGCCTCATCCTTCTGGTGGATCCTACACGAACATCATAGATAAGGGCCTAGGATGGGGGTCATTTTTGGAGGAGCTCGATAGAGGAGCTAGGCTACCCCAGCCTTTTAATTGTCGATGTGTGGTAATAAAGATAAGTAGCCCAAGACTAAGATGGGTATGTAATCATAATAACTTGTGGTAAGTGTATATATGTATGAATATATCTTACTTTTGTTTGCTTGACTTGTAGAAATGTTGCCCGACTTCCATGTTTGTTTGTGTACAGGAATTGTTTTTAATTCGCTTCCGCATATGCTTAATCAAAAATAAAATATTTTTAGAATGATCGACGCTTAGGACGTTGATGCTGACCCATTATGTCACGCTCTCATACTAGAGGTGGGGCAGGAGTGCAACACATGTCGTGATTTAAATATAGTTATACTCCCATTTCCCGGCTCACCTATATCCTTTCAATTGTTCTGAGTATCTTATGAAAATACTCTTCTTATCTTTGGGATCCAATTTCCCACACTTGTGAGAAGGTTCATGATAATATAGGTAGCACAATTCCATGATTTAAGAAAAGTTAAGTCTGGTTTTCTACATGTCCATAATTTATATAGAGTGGAAGTAACTGATTTGGAAGGCACACAATTAAGTATATAAGTAGGAGTTAATAAAGCATCAACCCAAAAGGTGATAGGTATGTTAGCATTCACCATCATAGATCTAACCATTTCTAGTAGGATTTTGTTTCTCCTTTCCGCAACACCATTTTGTTGAGAAGTATAGGAAATAAACAATTGTCTTTCTAATTTTTTTCATCATATAAATTTCTAAACTCATCAGATAAATATTATTGTTCTCGATTGGATCTAAATGCTTTTTGTTTTTTTTGTTATTTAGTTGATTTTCTACCAAGCTCATAAACTTCTTGAAACAACTAAATGCTTTAGATTTAAGAGAAATCAAATAGACATGTTCGAATCCAGTATAATCATTTATAAATATGATAAAATAAATAGCCCTATACTCTTTATACTTTTCTCTCACATTCATTGGATTACAAATGTCCGAATAGATTAATTGTGAAGAAAATTAAGCTATTTTACCTTTTTAAAATGGTTTCTTTGTTTTTTTCTACTAGGCAATGCTCATAGATGAACAAATCGACTTTTTTTAATGTTGTCTAACAAGGCTTCTTTAGCTAGTCTATTCATGCGTTGGTTGCCAATATGATCAAGTCTAGCATGCCATATATTTATATCATTATCATATGAATTAGAAGACGTGAAGAGAAAATAACAAATATTGACATTACCATAGTCAACATCTAATACAATAAAACTATCTAGAAAAACCATTACCATAGTAATTTTATTTAAATATAAATCTACACTATAATTATGGAAGTTCAAAATAAAACC
The DNA here is from genome assembly GCA_014182555.1 of Eucalyptus erythrocorys. Lineage (NCBI taxonomy): Eukaryota > Viridiplantae > Streptophyta > Magnoliopsida > Myrtales > Myrtaceae > Eucalyptus > Eucalyptus erythrocorys. Next base: position 21,348,662 of record CM024605.1, on the reverse strand, counting down.
AAGTTTAACCAATACTAACATAGACACTAAATTTCAACGAATCTTAGGAGCATATAATATATCATGTTGGAATGAAGTGTGTCCACTAAGCATATTTGATTAGTAGGTTCCCATCTCTTTTACTTCAACTTTAAAGTTGTTTCTTACATAAATCTATTTCGTTCCAGTCAGTACTCATTGGAATTCTACAAAGTATTCTCTATCCTTTGTTATATGGTTAGTTACTCTAGAATTTATAGTTTACAAAGGATTAAATTTAGTTAAGAATACAGAACTTGATACGTAAGTAAACCTTCTCAAGAATAGAAGGGGTGTTTACCTTTTTTGGCTTGTAACAATCGCAATCATAGTGACCCTTCTTGCCACAATTATAATGCTTCACTCTTGACAAATTCTTTACTTGAGGACGCTTTTCTCTCTCATGTTGATCAACTCTTGGTTTCTTTCCTGAAGAGCTCACTCCCTTATCTTTCTACCTTTTGAACGAATCAGAACATTTGCATTTGAAGCTCAAAGCTCCTTGTGAGCTAGAACCAACATAATAAATGTCAGTTTCCGGCTTAGCCACCAAGAGGTGGTCCTCTTCTAGCTCAAGATGGCGCATTGCATCCTCGAGGGTTTTAACGTTCTCATTATATGTCGGGTGCACCTTCATATACTCCCAACTTTGAGGCAATGAACAGATCATTGCCTACACTCACTGCTCATTAGTCAGAACATGACTAACATCCTTCAGCTCATTAATCATATTTGACAACTTTTTCAGGTGTTGTTTCATGATCTGACCATGAGGTTTCTTGCAAAAGTCAAACTTTATAATGAACTGTCTCAATTTGGTCACCATTGTATGACCAAATCTTGCTGCGAATGCTTCTTACATTTCTTTGGCATTCTTAAGACGCCTGAACTTTTGCATGACACCATTCTTCATGTTGTTCATTAACGTAATGCGAGCAATGGAGTTCTTTCTTTTCCATGTAGCAAATGCATTCTTATCTTTTTCATGTTGTGCAATGTTCCAGTCCTTAGATTCTTCTATAATTGGGTTAAGAGCTTTGGTGCCACTTGTTCTTCCAACACATATTAGATTTTCATATACAATATTTCATAATTATTGCTGTTCAAATTCTCACTTTTGTTTTATTCAACGACTATGCTCATAGTTACTGAAGCCATTAGATTTGAACATATTAGACATATATGCATGAATTATTAATGTCTATAATTTATGCATCTATTTTGCATAAACTCATCATATTAATAAATAATTTCAAATAAGATGTTAGAATCAAAATATCACTATTGTTTCCAATTATCATCTAAAATCCTTAATTGAAATTGTCATTAATATAATCTTCTATGCAAAATAAGTTTTTTGAAGCTAAAAATCTTTCTATAAACTACCCACAACAATTAATAATAATAAAAGCAATTGACATTGAATATCCATTAATAAGAACCACATAATATAACCAATACATTAATGGCTACAACAACATCAATATGGTATGAATTATAATATAACCAATACATCAATGGCTACAACAACATCAATATGGTATGAATTATTTACATAAGATATCCATAAAGCATACTAAGTAAACACAAGTGAAAACAGCTAATGCCAAGTTATTCGATGAACAAGGAAAGATTTTTTTTTTTTTTAATTTCTTAGTAATTTTCTTTAAAAATTCTATAGGCACATTTGGCAATCATAGAAAAATAGACGAAAATCCCTTAGGATTTCTCTCTCGCACATTCATTCCTGCTGGCTTGAACTCATTCCTTGGGTTAAAGTCTTTGTGGCTTCAAGTCTATAATAATTCTTCAAAAAAACCACTACAAGCTTCTTATAATCATGAACCATGTTGACCTCCCATAAATGATTCAACACTCCTTACTATTCATATGAAAGAGTGTCATTCAAGAGCCACACGATCTCAAAAGCTGGCTTGGAATAACACTTCCAAATGACTTGTTATATCTTCTTATTGAGCTCGAGAATATGTTCAATTATATCTCCACTTTTCCATTGATAATTAGTCAACTCAGCTATTATCCTTGCAAGTCTCGCTTTTTATTTTTTTGACTGTGCGCAAATAGGTGTATGCATACAAAGGGGAGGCATTGTTCCTGCAACAAATGCAGAACAAAAAAGGATAACTTATAACCCATAGGGACATAATTGAAAAAGAAACACATTCTCTATTTTTTTTTTTCGGCTAAACGGTCAATGGTGAATGCCAATCAACGTAGGTTAACGTCGGTCAACAGTTAATGCAAGCTAATGGATGATCGAATTGGGTCAGGCGGATCAGGTCAAACTGACCGACTCAGTTAGATGATGTCATCAATACATGTCTTGCTTGTGCACAGGCAACAGTTGGCTGACGTCATGATGACGTTAGCAGATGCATGTGGCGTATGCGTGGAGCAATTACTTCGTGTTTTCCATGCATGTGGATGTGGTTACTACGTGCGTGCCACGCAGGCGCTTGCAGTTGCCACACGCGCGTGTGGCACGTGCTTGCAGTTGCCACACCCACATGTAGCACACGTGCTTGGGGAAACTTCCTTGACTCGTGTATTGCATGCACCAATGAGCCAGAAACTTTCGGCCAAGCATGGTGGGGCATCTGACGGCCCCTGGCAGCGAGCCACCTATTGTTTTTCTCGTCTTGACGAGAATTAAGACCCTGTGCTTTCAAAAATGAGTTTTGACTCACATAAAATAAAAAATGAGGGGTGACCAGTATGCGGGTGTTATGATTTATGTTCTCAAGCGTCTGAAGGCAACATTTCTCAAAATTTTGGCCAAAAACAAATTATAAACGTCAACAATGATCAGGAAGTATGAACAACATCCTTCTAATACTAATGTGGGAAATTGATTCCTAAAAAAAAAATCGATAATTGAATGATCGAATATCAAAAACAAAACATGGAGTCGTGCCTGGGAAACATATAACACCGATTGAAAGATATATTGTATAGATGTACATACCTTGTTTGCCACAGATTAAGTACTCATTGCAGTTTTAGAGAAATCGATTGAAGCCTTGGAGTTCTGTTCTTCAAAAAAGGAGTATACTGTTATCTCAAGGGAAGGAAAGGAACGTACTATTTCATTCTATCTCTCGACGTTCCTCCTTTTTCATATGTATATAGTAGTCATTTTCATTTAAAAAATAACTTTCCCCTTCCCTTATGGGCTAGGTTTGGCCTACCATGGTTGGACGGGCTTAACTTGGCCCATTAAATAAAAAACCCATAAGAACATTTAGCAAAATGAGCAAGTGCTGCTTGACACGAGAGTGGGGAAAGTGATTTCTATTTTTCAAAAAGCGAAAGTCTTTTTCCTTAATTTTACAAGACCTTTTTTTTTTTTGGTGATCCGGGAACCCCTGTACAGCTGATAGCCAGTGAGGTAAACCGGGGGTGACGCTAGCGCAGGACTCACCACCATGACGTCACGCTTAAGAATCCCTAACGACAACGTTGGGGTTCGAACTTCTCCCCTTCGTGAGGGGGAGAGAGCCCAAAGCCAACGCAGCCGCTGCTGGCGGTGGTTATAAGACCTTTTTTTTATATGGGTGGAAATTATTTTCTTTGACCCATTTGTTTTTCTTGGGTCACATAGCAAAAGTTCCGATGACCCATTCGTTTTTGTTGGGTCATATAGCAGAAAATTCGAACAATCTTTCCTTCAAAAACATTTTAATAGAAACAAATAGAGCTGAGCATATTTGTTTCATAGTGAATAAATGATTTTGAAACATTTTCTTAAGAATTGTTGTTTATATCCCTTACATAAATAAATAAACAAAAATATTTTCATTATCCACAATAATGAATTTATTTTTATTGACTAATTATTTTTAGCAATACAAATGATCATTTTTATAATATATTTATTTTTAGCACATATGATCATTTTTATGAAAATATATTACAAATCATCTATTTTCCACATAACAAATGAAGCCTTAAGGGTGCATTTTTTTTACTGAATACTTCATGATAAAGGAAAATATTTTCATGAAAATCATTTTAAAGGGAAATGGTTATCTTTCATTTATTTGGTGGCTTAGAAAAAGTGGTTTCACTCTTGCTAGAAGAGAAGTTCTTCTCTCCTAATTTAAGTTTTTTTTTTTTTTTAGTCAATGGAAATTTTTTCCATAAATCAACTATTTTTCCATCATCCAAACACCAAAAAATCAGAAATTAAATTTCCGAGAATAGTTTTCTTTCAAACTAATATACCAAAAAATTGATCACTTGTATTATGCGAAATAAATAGTCTATGGAACAAATTTTCATTATCGGTAATGATTTATGTTTAAATATTTTTATAAATGATGAAAATTTCCTACGGATTATTCATTTATCATAAAAATAAACAGAGCCTAAGCTTATTCCACTTCCTTGCTCTTCAAGCAAAGTAGTCCCCAGACCAAGGGTTGATGATATTCTTCTTTTTTAAGAGCAGAAGTTGAGACAGGCTTTGAGGACTCTATGTCCACTGCCTTATCCATCAATTTATTTTGAATGTGGAGGTCGTAAGAAGTACCCTATCGAAGCATCTTCCTTGAAAAAAGCCATCGGCATCGCCAAGTTAGAAAAGCCGCTGGAATCCTCATATTATGTCCAAAAGGGTGACCCTGCACTTGCAAGATGGATCGAAGGAGGAAGCCGGCGAGACGAGACTGAACTCCCTTCTCCCTCCATCACTGAAAAGCCACTCTTCGCCTGTCGAGTGGCCACTTGCTGCACTCGCCTTCATTGCCTGAAGATGTACGTCCCTAGTAAAATATTTCACATACTTTCTCCCTGTGTGTGTGCATATATATAAATACTTATTTTTACATGAACTTGCATTGCAAGATTTGGAGAAGCATCACCTCAAAAGAAAGTGGTGAACCATCTGCACAAGAAGATATTCATTTACATTTAGGATCAACAGTGCTTACAGCCTGAGGTTCAGAAGATCTGACCCTGCTGTTGCTTCATTTTCATTTGCTTCAACAGTTCGAGGCATGAAAGTTTTGACTGATGCTGGATACTCGGGCAAAAGATACCTTTCTATCTATTCACGCCTAATTTATTGATGGATTAACAATGCTGTCAAAGTCAATTCAAGGGTCGTAGTGTGTAGGCAGGTTTCTCTCCGCTTGACCTTGGTGCAGAAATTGCATGGATAAGCAGTTATAGGCTTTCAAGAGCTCTAAACAAACTGCTGAATTTATATTTTGTCTGTTAAATAAATTTGTGTTGGAATATAATACGCGGAAACGACAATATCTTATAATTTATATCAACGCGAAATCGCTAGAAAAATAAACAAGAAAAATAAGGACAATAGAAATTTATGTGGTTTGGTCCGAGTATTGATACATACATCCACAGGAAGAGCGAGCGGCAAATAATTCACTATAATCGGAGAATCAGAGTTTACAATCATTCACATATTCAAGTGTTTCTCACATCTAGTTTTAACCTCAAACCTAAAGTGTTTATAATAAACAACTCACTTGGATATAACTCACGACATAAAATTACCGCGCATTCAAGTTGTATGCCAAAAAGAAAAGATCTCCAGCGTAGCTCCTCTCTCTCGACAGCGTGTGGCTTCTCGCAGCTCGGCGGACGTGCGGCTTCTTGCAGCTCGGCGGACGTGTGGCTTCTCACTCACTTCTTCTACGTAGGGCTTTTTTCTGCCGCTCACGCAAGCCACACAAAAGGGAATTCATGTGCCCTAAAGGTCATATACTTTGACCTGGGCCCACCTATTTTTTTTCCATGTACAAACGTTCCTTTTCGTTTCTTCATCGGGTAAAAGAAACCCCCGCGTGAAATACTTGTGTGTGTGCCCAAGGTCAAAGGTTTGACCTTGGGCCCCACCAATTGACCATTCTTCACGTGCAGAGGGAATCTAGTGCAGGGGGCTTCGATAGCTTCACTCCAAAAGGGGAAAAATTCATTTTTTAATTATTTCCTCCATTGTGCAGCTTTAAGGAGTCCAGCGAATCGCATTTTGTAAATGCTTAAACTTGAGACATAATTTAACGATTCTCCACTTTGACTTAACGTTTGAAGCCAAGTTATAGTGCTCATCATCCATGCTGCTCTCCCAAGGCCCCAATGGGCGCTCACTCTCCAGAGATGCCAATAAAGCTCAAGTAGAGTTTGAGCTTCGCCAAAGGATCAGAGTTAGTTATCATGTCTGCCGGGTTATCTACTGTAGCAATCTTTTTTGCAATAATATTATCCTTAGCTAAGACATTTCGGATGAAGTGGTATCTGATGTTGATATGCTTCGTTCACGCATGATAAACTGGATTATACGCCAAATATATCGCACCTTGGTTATCACAGTGTATATTCACACTTTTCTATTTTAACCAAAGTGTGAGAGCAAACTTTGTAATCATATCGTCTTCTTTGTTACAAAAGTTAGTGTCATGTACTTTGTCTCAGTTGAAGACAAGGCAATGTGATCCTGTAAGGATGATTTCCAACTAATTGTACCACCCGCTAGCATAAACACGTACTTTGTTAAAGATCTGCAATCATCCAAGTCACCGGTGTGATTTGAATCCTCAAAACCAGTAGTCTTATTACCATTGCTGTCCTTTCGGTACATTATACCCATGTCTATTGTCCCCTTCAAATATCTGAGGATCCACTTCACAGCTTCCCAATGAGCTTTACTAGGATGCTTCATATAGTGACTAACTACGCTCACAGCTTGTGAAATATCAGGCCTAGTGCACACCATAACATACTTAATACTACCCATGGCACTAGAATAAGGAACATGGGACATATGCTCCTCCTCCTCCTCAATCTGCGGTGATAATTTATTTGAAAATTTAAAGTGCTTCACTAGAGGTGTATTTACAGATTTTGCTGATTGCATATTAAAACATTTCACAATCTTCTCAATATATTTCTTTTGAGATAGACGTAAAACTCCTGCAGTCCTGTCATGCAAAATCTCCATACCTAATATTTTCTTTGCAGCATCTATATCTTTTATCTCAAATTCAGCATTTAATTACATCTTTAGCACATCAATATTAGATATATTCTTAGTTGTTATTAGCATATCATCACCATATAAGAGTAGATAAATCAAAGAACCATTCTCCAATCTCCTATAGTAAACACAACTATCCATGTGACTTTTTGAATAGTTTTGACTAGCCATGAAAGTATCAAAATGTTTATACCACTGCCTAGGAGACTATTTCAACCCATACAAAGATTTCTCCAATAAGCAAACATGATCTTCCTTACCCAGAATAGCAAATCCCTCTATTTGCCTCATGTAAATCTACTCTTCCAACTCAACGTGAAGAAACACAATTTTCACATCTAGTTGCTCTAACTCGAGATCCTGCGAAGCAACTAAGGCAAGTAAAACACGAATTGAAGTATGTCTTACCACATGAGAGAACACCTCATTGTAATTAATGCCCTCACGCTGTGTATATCCCTTCGCCACAAGTCTCGCCTTATACCTCGCTGCCTCAACACCGGGAATGCCCTCTTTCCATTTAAAGACCTATTTACTTCTGACAATCTTTTGACTCTTGAATACTTTGACTAGCTCCCATGTCTGATTTTGATGGAGTGATTCCATCTCTTCACTCATAGCCCCTAGCCATTGCGATGATTTCGAACTAGTCATCGCCTTAGAGTAAGACGAAGGCTCATCTGTCTCCACCTCATCACCTACAGTCAATGCATAAGTAATATCTGTATAACGATAACGTACCGGTGATTTAAATTGTCTTCTCTATCTATCTACTTCTATAGTGTACTGCGGTTTTGCTGGTTGTTCACTATCACTGACTTCAAGAACTGTGGCTTCATCTGCAGTCTTAACCTCTGTTACCTTCAAGGTCTCCGAAGTCTCAACCTAAAGCTCCACCTCACTAATGACACCATGATCTGTCTTCTTTGCTGTTTGTGTCTTAGAACTCCTCCATTGAAGCATTGCGGTCTCGTCGAAGATCACATCTCTACTGATTAGAAAATTGGGTGATCTGGGATCAATGCACTATAGCTGGTAGCCTTTCACCCCATGTGCATAACCCAGAATTATGCACTTCTTCACCCTTGGCTCAAACTTACCATCACTCGCATGAGCATATGTAGGACATCTAAATATACGTAATCCAGAGTAATCAACAGGTTTCCCCGATCATACTTCCTCAGAAGTCTTCCACTCGATAGTAGATGATGAAGATCGATTAACCAGGTAACGTATCATGTTTACTACTTTGGCCCAAAATTCCTTATTTTGTATGCATCAAGCTCGCTCAAGCAAAGTTCTATCCTTCTGTTCTACCACGCCATTCTGCTGTGGTGTCCCAAGTATTATGCAGTGTCTCACAATACCTTATTTCTCGCAAAACTTGGTAAAATCTTTACCACAAAACTCCATGCCATTATCAGTTTTCAGGCACTTGATTTGTTTATTTGACTGCTTATCAATCAATGCCTTAAAGTTCTTGAACCGATCAAACACGTCATATTTGTACTTAAGAAAGTATACCTATACCTTCCTCGAATAATCGTCGATAAAAGTTAGCATATATTGGGCACCTCCTTTCGAAGGAATCGAAGACAGCCTCCAGACATTTGAAGGAATATATTTAACTGGTCGTTTGGTCGAATGAATAGTTATAGTAAACTTAACTGGATGCTACTTCCCAAAGATGCAATGCTTACATAAGTCCAGCTTCCCTATCTTTTGACCATTCAATAACCCCCTTTCACTTAGCATCGTCATACCTGCCTCACTTATATGCCCTAAACGCATATGCCATAATTGAGTCAAGTTATAGTCTGACTCACCTGATGAAACTGCAACGATTTCGGTCACGGTTTCTCCTAGTAGATGATAGAAAGTATTCACTTTCTTCCCTTTCATCACTATCATGGCACCTTGAGAGATCTTCAATATTCCACCTTTAGCAGTGTACCTACACCCGATGTCATCTAGTGTCCCTAGAGAAATAAGGTTTTTCTTGAGCTCCTCACATCTGTCAATGTGTGCACCACCCTATCATGCATCAGAATCCGAATTGTCTATATCCCCACAGCCTTACAGACTGCATTATTCCCCAAAAGAACCCTACCACCATTTGTAGCTTGGTAAGTAGTAAATCGGTTCTTATGAGGCGTTATGTGATAAGAACACTCTGAATCGAGCACCCATTTGTCTCCAGACGAAGTAGTAGTCACATATAAAACAGTTTCTGCATCACTATTACTCCCCTTGGCAACGTTTGCGACACTGCTTGTGGCATTCTGTCTATCAGCTTTATTCCTCTGCTTTGGACAATCTCTCATGATATGCCCCTCCTCATGACATTCAAAGCGCTTCACGCGTCCCTTGGACTTTCTACGGCGTGATTCCAATATAATTTTACCTCTGTTGCTACTAGGCCCTCGATGTTGTTCTCTGCCCCGAATCGTTAGTGCTTGAACTACTCCTTGTGCCAGGCCATCATCTTGCACCTTTCTCTGCCACTCCTTAGAGAATAAGTCAAACTTTACCTTTTCTGAGGTAATTGCAATACGCCCTACAATAGTGAATCAGTAAAGTGCTTCCATGACTCTGGTAAAGATGCTAACAACATTATGCCTTGTTCTTCGTCATCAAGTATTTTACCGACATTCTTTAGATCCATCATGAGTTTATTAAATTCATCTAGGTGGATTCTGATAGACGTACCTTCAGTATATCTAAATTGAAAGATCTTCTTTAACATGTATAAGCGATTGTTCAAACCTTTCTTCACATAGAGTGCTTGAAGTTTTACCCATAATGTTGCGGCATCCTTTTCCTCAGCAACCCCTATTAAGACCTCATTCAACAAATTTAACAGGATTGTGCTCTTTGTTTTTTCCATTAGCTCTACATTTTCTAAGGCTTTCATTATAATGGGCAACTCATCTTCACCATCCAGTGCCTTGGCCAAATCTTGGATTGTCAATAAAGCCCGCATTTTGATGCTTTATAACACAAAGTTGTTGCTCCCATTAAACTTCTTAATTTTAGATTTCCTCTCAGACATAATTGCAGTAACAGAATTTCCAAATAATAATCAAAGAAGCAAAAGCTCCAAATCACAATCAAGAAATCTGATCCAAGCTTTGATGCCAATTGTTAAAATATAATACGCGCAAATGACAAGATCTTGCAATTTACGTTAACGTGAAATCGCCAGAGAAATAAACGACAAAAATAAGGACACTAGAAATTTATGTGATTCGGTCCGAGTATTGGTACCTACATCTATGGGAAGAGCTAGCAACAAATAATCCATTATAATTGGAGAATCAACGTTTACAATTACTCATACACTCAAGTGTTTCCCACACTTAGATTTAACCACAAATCCAAAGTGTTTATAAATAAACAACTCACTTGAATATAAACTCACGACACAAAATTACTACGTGTTCAAGTTGTACGCCAAAAAGAAAAGATCTCCAGCATAGCTCCTCTCTTAGCGGCGTGCGGCTTCTCACAGCTCAGCAGATGTGCGGCTTCTCACTCGCTTCTTCTACGTAAGGCTTCTTTCTGCCACTCACGCAAGCCACACAAAAGGGAATTTGTGTGCCCAAAAGGTCAATGCTTTGACCTGGGCCCACCTATTTTGTTTCCACGTACAGACCTTCTTTCTGTTTCTTGATCAGGTAAAAGAAACCCACACGTGAAATGTGTGTGTGTGCCCAAGGTCAAAGGTTTGACCTTGGACCCCACCAATTAACCATTCTTCACGTGCAGAGGGAATCTAGTGTAAGGGGCTTCGGTAGCTTCACTCCAAAGGGGGAAAAATTCATTTTTTTAATTATTCCCTCCTTTGTGTAGCTTTAAGGAGTCGAGCTAACCGCATTTTGTAAGCGCTCAAAATCGAAACATAATTTAACAATTTGCAAGGGAATGAACCATGAACAAAAATCTATGCAAAGTTTTGAACTTTCTTTATTTAATGAAAAATGAATGGTTTAAAATATTTTTATAGAAATGATTACTCATATAGCTTAAATTAATTGGTCGTTGAATTATTTTTCATTATCAACAATAATTATTTGTAAATGTTTTCTTAATAATGAAAATATTTATCACTTATTTATTTTTATAAATAATATAAAAGATATTTTTAGCAAAATATCTTGTAAATCATGCATTTTTTTTTTTTTTAGGCGTCAAACAAAGGAAGCCTCAATGACAAAACAGTATGCTGACACAAATGAACATAGACAGTGCGCGGCACCGTTGCTGTTGAACTCGAGCAAAATTCAAGAAGTAAAAGCATAAAAAGTCTCACGGACCACGATAAATAGGGATTGATGATTACAAGACACGATTTCCTTTTATCATCTAACCCACAATTAGTAAAACCTTGTGCTACTTGAGGAAATAAAAAGAAAATCAACAGCAGGTAGATAATAAATTTACGAATATCTTTTTTGGACGTAAAACTACTGTAAAAAAAAAGTTTCCACCTAAACCCATATAGCCTCCGTCCATCATCAAGAAAATGTTTGCACATTTTCCTTTTCCTTTTGCCCACTACTCTATGCAGACAATTCACGTAACGAATTGACTGTGGAGCTAAGTAGCATGGACACGCGACACGGACACACGACACGATATGACACGACACGTCGATACGTTATTTCTCAAAAATAGAAAATTTCGACTTGTTGGGATACGTTATATATTAAATAAATATTTTTATTTTTAATTAATTTGATTCAAATTTATAATTAATTAATTAATTAATTAAAAAAGAGCTTACAATGAATTCACACTAATAATATTAATAAATTGACAAAAGTTATTGATGAAACTAATGATTAGCAAGAAATTAGAATCAACATATTTAAATAAATCCATGATCTTCTACAATAACCAAAATTTATCATAACTCAACATTTAGTATTTTTATTTTTTGAAATTACTTTTTAATCACATTTATTTATTTGACTGATTAAAAAAAAGTCCCCTCATGGGGTCCACCCCTAACTCCCAACTCTGTTTTTTCCCTCAACTTTTTCCCCCACCCCCAAATTTCTTTTTCTTTTCTTTCCCTCCCCCACTACCTAACAGGCTATCACTTCCCCCTCCCTCCAAAATGAAAAATCACGCCAAGTCCCAGAATCCCCCTTTTTCCTTTTTATTCTTTTTAAGTTTCCTTCTCAAAAACCCTAGCGAGCACCCTCCTTCTTTGCCTCCTTCTCGCCACACGACCCCCTTCCTCTCTTCTTCCTCTTGATCTCTGCTTGCTCTCGGTCCTCGTCACAATCATTCACCACCTTACCTTCGGTCCTTCCTTTCTCGCAGCTGCAGCCTCGTTACCGATCCATCATAGCATCACAGTAGTGGCCCTCGCTTCAATCTCTACTCTTTCTTTGGCCATCTCTCGCCATCACGGGCTCACCGTCACTCGCGGCCTCGTCTTTGCTCCCTCACCCTCGCCTCCACCCTCCATCGTCTTTCCAGCCATGCGTGTCGAAACGTATTCAGAAAAGTTGATTACGTGTCAGAAAATTCGACATGCATTGACCACGTGTCTGAGCGTGTTCGAGTGTGTTGATGTGTCCGACACGCTCCGACACATGTTGGACACGACACGGAAGCATGTACAATGTGTCAGTGCTTCATAGCTGCTGAGTACGCATTGAGGCTAAAAAACCTAGACAACCCTTTCGTCGGAAATGAAAAGGTGATGTTCGCCCATTTTCCTTTTCCTTTTGTCCACTACTCTATGCAGACAGTTCACGTAACGAATTGACTGCTGAGGACGCCCTGAGGCTTAAAAACCTAGACAACCCATTCGTCGGAATTGAAAAGGTGAGCGACCGAGACAGTTCACGTGTTGAGCAAAAAGAAAATAAAGACAGTTCACGTGACGAATTGACTGCTGAGTGCTACGCTGGGGCAAAAAAACCGAGGACAACCCACTCGTTGGAATTGAAATGGTTGGGTCGGACTGTTGCTGGATTTAAATTACTTGCGAGTCAAATCGAAACGATAAAAGATGGTCTTATTGTCGCGACAACTGAAAGGGAATTACAAACCAAGGCCCCCTAATGAAATTGCAAACTATCGAGCAGAACCAAAGCCCCCTAATGCCGTGGCAAAAGTTAGGCACGTTCGTATTTGGCCCCAATCTCCAACAGACAATCACAGATCTCCTGCGGCTTAGAGAGCATGGCCATGTGATCCGCCCCGTCCACCTCCACGACTTGGTGCGCCCCGCCGGTTGCGATCATCCACCTTTGGAACTCCAGGGGTGTCCCCAGATCTTGTTTGCACACTACATAGACCCGCGTTGTGGACCCGTACCCTTCGCGGGTGAAGTTGCTTGACGTGCTCAGGTCTTCCAAGAACAACGAACCCGGCCTCACCAAGATCTTACCAAGCTCCAGATCCTTCGAAAATGTAACATTTCCATGAAAAAATGCTAACGATGTTCTAAGCATAAATTATACCTGCCTATCAAGCAATTTCCTTTTTATGTTTTGGCCCACCCACGTAGGTGTAGGTGTAGTTGGGCACAAAATATGGCGTTAGGTCGTCGGAAGATCCAACCAAGCCTGGCCATCAATCAAGTTTACATGTGATGCATTGGTGTTTTCTACAAACATACGATGTTCTTCATTTCAGACTAAATAATGTAAAAGGACCACGTAGGCTGAAATCTTCTTCACATCGAAAGGTAAATTTTGGGCTTTCTTTATCGGTGTTCAGTTTTTTCCACTTCTACTGTGCTCATGTTTGTAATAGAGACGGAAGTAGGATGGGTATGGAATAGTTAATATTGACCCAACTCGTGTCATTAACTTAATGTTTTTTTATCAGACCCGTTCCAAGCTTATTAAGGGTTTTGATATAGTATCCGAAACACACCTCACTAAGGTAGTTACGTTCTTGTAAAGTATTGGCAACTCGCCACAACACTTTATAAAAATCATATTGTTAAATATCTTCACAACTTATGAATTGTAAATCTTCAATAAGGATTCTACAAGGACCATATGGACGATTGAAAGAATGTAGAATTGACAATCATAAAAATCTAAGGTTCTAATATTACTAAAAATTTATGTGCGAAATGGTGGTTATCATTCTAATAGTCTTAGTATTCTCGAATTTTATCGTGAAGCAACCCGATCCCCCTTTTATAGCCTAGAAATGGATGAGGGAGCTTGAGTGTTTTAACATAGTAAGGGCAACTTAAAAAGTGCAGGAAAACCGTTATGAATTCTAACGAAGATAATAATTTTGTGTATTTACTAAATCATCTAAGATATATAAAGGAAACAAATGACCTTTTAATCGTTACACGTAGGGAAAATTACCAAAAAAGTCCTAAACCTATTGTAATTTTTCCAATTCAGTCCTAAACTTATTTTTTTGACCAATTAAGTTTTAAACCTTTTATAATTATTCCAGATCAGTCCATCGGTCAAAATTGGCCGGATAGCGCCGACGTGGCAGCCGACCGGCGCCGGCGAACATTTTTTTTAATATTTTTAATATTTTTTTATTTTTTATATTTTTATTAATTTTTTTTTCCTTTTTTTCTTTTTTTTTTTTTCCCCTCCTCCCTCTTCCTCCCTCCTCCTTCCTTCGCTCCGCGGGGCGAGCCCCGGGGAGGGCGAGACCCCCCCGGCCGGGGAGGCCTCGCTCGCCGCAGACGCGACGGCGGGGGGCTCGCCGACGCGACGGCCTCCCCGCCGGATCGGCGAGGGCTCGCGACGCGACGGCGAGCGCCCCGGTTGGATCCGGCGAGGGCTCCTCGCCAAATCCGGCGGCGAGGGCTCGCCGGACACGGCGAGCCCCCCGGCCGGATCGGCGAGGAGCCCTCGCGATCCGGCCGGGGGGCTCGCCGTCGCGTCCCGGCGAGCCCTCCCCCTCCGGCGGGGCTCGCCTCGCCGGATCGCCTCGGTCGGCGGCCAGCCGGGCGGCGGTCGCCGAAGTAGAAGGAAGGAGGAGGGAGGAGGGAGGAAGAGGGAGGAGGGGAAAAAAAAAAAAAAAAAAAAAAAAAATTAATAAAAATTTTCAAAAAATAAAAATATTAAAAAACGCTCGTCGGCGCCGGCCAGCTGCCACGTCAGCGCCGTCCAGCCAATTTTGGCCGGATGGACTGATCTGAAATAATTATAAAAGGTTTAGGACTTAATTGGTCAAAAAAATAAGTTTAGGACTGAATTGGAAAAATTGCAATAGGTTTAGGACTTTTTTGGTAATTTTCCCGTTACACGTATGATGTATGGGCATTGAATTTCCCAACCACAAAATTCTTAACCAATCTCAAGTCCTATAGGACGAGTTCATACATAATTTCTAATTTCAAATGGATAAAACTCACAAAATGACGGATCATATCAAAAAGAATATTAGATTGCAATGAAATGATCCGGCTAGGTTCATCAATTGATACCCTCAACAAAAGGACACGAAAAAGGGGAAAATTACCTAAAAAGTCCTAAACATATTGCTATTATTCCAATTCAGTCCTAAACTTTTTTTTTGTCCAATTAAGTCCTAAACCTTTTGTTTTTATTCCAGTTCAGTCCATCCGGCCAAAAATGGCCGGTCGGGCGCGACGTGGCAACCGGCCGGCGCCGGTGACTTTTTAATAATATTTTATTTTTTTAATTTTTTTTTTACCTTTTTTCCTTTTTTTTTTTTCTTCTCCCTCTCCCTCTCCCTCTCCCTCCTTCCTCCTCTCCTCCTTCCCTTAGCTCCGGCGGCGGCTAGAGGGGAGGGCTAGCCGATCATCGGATCGAGGCGGCCGGCGGGCGAGCCCCCGCCGAGATCCGGCGAGGGGGCCTCGCCGTCGCCGGATCCGGCGAGGCGAGCCCCACCGGATCGGCGAGGGATCCAGCGGGGCTCGCCTTGCCGGATCGGGCGACGGCGAGGCCCCCTCGTCGGATCCGGCGAGGGCTCGCCCGTCCGGTGATCGCGAGGCAGCCCTCGCCGGATCCGGCGAGGGGGCCTCGCCGTCGCTAGATGGGCGAGGCGAGCCCCGCCGGATCGGTGAGGGCTCGAGGGCTCGCCTCGCCCGGATGACGACACCGGCCCTCGAGCCCTCGCCGGATCCGGCGGGGCTCGCCTCGCCGGGTCGGCGGGGCTCGCCCGCCGATCCGGGGGCCTCGTCGGACGGGGCGAGGGCCGCCTCGCAGATCGCCGGGCGGGGTGAGCCCTCGCGGATCCGGCGAGGGGGCCTCATCGTCGCCCGATCCGGCGAGGCGAGCCCCGCCGGATCCCTCGCAGATCCGGCGACGGCGAGGTCCCCTCGCCGGATCGCGCGGGGGCTCACCCCGCCCGGTTGCCTCGGTTCGGCGACCGGCCGGCCCTCCTCTCTAGCCGGTTGCCGGAGCCAAGGGAAGGAGGAGAGGAGGAGGGAGAGGGAGAGGGGGAATAAAAAAAGTAAAAAAAGATAAATTTTTTTTTTAAAAATTTTTAAAAATAAAATATTATTAAAAAAATGTCGCTAGCGCCATTTGGTTGCCACATCATCTTCGGCCGGCCATTTTTGGCCGGATGGATCGAACGGAATAAAAGCAAAAGGTTTAGGACTTAATTGGACAAAAAAAAAGTTTAGGACTGAATTGGAATAATAGTAATAGGTTTAGGACTTTTTAGGTAATTTTCCCCACGAAAAAAGTGGTTTTTAGAGTACAGTCATTTGCATTTCAAGGTAATGTCATCTCAAGCTTTTGGAGTAAATTGAGTTAAAGTCAAACCATTTAAAGCGTGAGGAGATATGCTTCGTTGATGCCAATGGACTGAAGTGAAAACGTACCTCAAGAGGAGACAACTGGTACAGCTTGGATGACAAGAAGTGGGGCCCGAAGAACATGGACGTCGAGGGTTTGTCAGGCTTTCCGATGGGCGTGAAAAACGTGTCTAACCATGCTCCCTCCGGAGCCCTCGCGCAGTACTTCCATGGCAAGGGACAAAAGCCATTAAAAATGAGCTCATGCATGTAGGGTTAGAGACATATATGAGTTGATTATTTGGATGAATTCCAACTTAAACAAAGTAAAATCTCCAAAATCGCAAGGGAAAAGGTCCACTTCAACCAAAAGCAAGAAAGACGACTTCATTTTGAGAATCTAACGCGCGTTCAGCAGAGATTTACCTCTTCCAGCACGTATGACGGCCTATGTGCGGTGTCTGGCATGAAAGCCGCCAGGAAAACAGCTACCGATATCTTGTCTGGGAACCTGTCGGCAGCGAGAACCAAGTTCAAGCCGCCCAAGCTGTGGCCGACGAGGATTGCCCTCTCGTGCGCCCCGAGTGAGGCCAGGAGCTCCAGCAGTGGCTCAGTGTACTCGCGGAAAGTGTGGACATCGTGTATGGACTTTGTGTTGGTGCCGGAGGCAGCGAGGTCGAGCGCTGTGACGCGGTGGCCGGCTGACTCGAGCCGATGCTTGAGCTTGTACCAGCTCCACGCGCCGTGGCCAGCGCCATGTATGAGTATGAAATGGTAGTGTTTCATGCTTTCGGCTCCCCACAGCAAGACCACTGGGTTTGTTTTGTTAGTGTCTTCTGTGATAGTATCTAAATGATGATTGGTGCTTAGGAGGAGAAGGACGAATAGACATTGATGCCAATAAAAATTCTGATGAAAATTAATATAAATGCAGAACCTTCCTTGATCGATCATACTGTGGAAAATTGTCCTACCTGCTTTTCTTTTTGTCGCTCTTGGAAATTTCTTGCTGGACTCCGATGGCAATTGAGACGTGTTTTGACTGTTCTCGCGAATTCCCATTTCAACGTTGAAAGTTCACAAAGGTATTACTCTAAAAAGAGAGCACAGCAACTGAAATTTAACACGTTAACGTCTATTTTGGGAGTGATAGATTTATTGTTCAAATTTCAGTATCTTTCACCTAGCGTATTTCTAAGGGTCACGCTTGCCATAGCCACTGCATGTAGACAAAGAGATTTATATTTTTCAAGGAAGATGAATTAGTCAGATCAAAAAGTTTCTGCTGAGACGTACGTGAGTGTAGAACTATTAATATATGTCATAATTGGTTCATAACTTATAAATCATTAACATAAACTTTTGAGTAAAGGTGTATAAGTAAATAAGTTGCCAAATTAAGACTTGAGTTCTCTTTGTGAAGTTTCCCGGCTAAAGATATCAGACTTTTATTGTATATCCTAATAAATGATTGTGGATCTTTACAGATGTAGTTAAGACATCAAGATACTTGAACAAATGGGAAGGAGACGTAAAACTGAGCTCGCATGTGAGGGATAGCAATACACGCGTGAATTGTGTTATAAAAGTTCAACATTGAAAAATTGATATGGAGTAGAACAATTAATATATATTTTAGTTTGCTCATAACTTATTAACTTAAACTTTTTAGTAAATTTTTGAGAAAGTATATATCTAATTAGATATATTGATGGGCTTAGACTTAAGCTCACTCTTGATAATTTTCTCAGTTGAAGATATGATACTTTTGTTGTTGATCCCCATAATTTCGATATTAGGTTGTATTAAATGAAACAAAAGAAAACTACACAAAAGGGTATTCTTGGAAAACAAATGTGAATGCCAACTTACCCAGATATGTACTCCATAAGGTAGACCTCTTTTCTTCGACCTTCCGCCTAGTATCTCGGATCACTCCCCCAAGGTCGTCAAGATTTTCCCCACTCCAAAGACAAGGAAGCCCTTCAAGTTTTTTAATTTTTTGATGAAACACCTATCTTTCAGCCAGATTATTTGGCAAACATGGGACACTTCGGTCACGGGTTCGGCCATGTTCGTCCTTTATTAGAAGCTGAAGCTATTGAAAGCCAGGCTTAAGAGCCTCAATAAAAACTCTTTTTCCAACATTTCAGCTAGAACCGCTGTAGCTCGGAATGCCTTAGCTTCTATCCAGGAGGCCCTTCATGTGGACCCTTTCAATCAAGACCTTACTTTAAGAGAAAAGGACTGCATTCGGGCTTTCTCGAACTGCTGCCTCTAGGAAGAGAGCTTCTATTGGCAGAAGTTTAGAATTTAATGGCTGAATGAGAGAGACCTTAATACTAAATTCTTCCATCACTCGATCAACAGAAGGCATATTCACAATAGAATATTATTGATTTGGGATGAAGTGGGAAATACGGTCCATGACTCTCCCCCAATACGTCAGCCGATTGTCTCGCACTTTGAGGAGTTATTGGTGCCCTCAAATCTTCATACCCTGCCTTTAGTGCATGATGTCAGTTCGGTGCTGCCCCATTCTCTCATCGACGATAAGGTACATACTCTTTCTAGACTTGTTTCGATTGTAGAAATTAAGGATACCTTGTTCTCAATAGCATCCATAAAAGCCCCTAGCCCATATGGTTTTAGGGTGGAATTTTTTAGGCATAGTTGGGACATAGTCGGCCCTTTCGTCACTTTGGCGATTAAGGATTTCTTCAATTCCGACAAACTTCTTCGTGAGATTAACAATACTATCCTCGCCCTTGTGCCGAAATGCCCCAATGTGACTTCGGTCAATGATTATAGACCTATTGCTTGTTGTAATACTGTCTACAAGTGTATTACGAAGATTCTAGCTAACCGGATGGTGGCCGTTTTTGTGGCACCCAAGAATTTCGACAACCCTCGAGGATGTGATGACTGTGGCCGATTGATGGAAGTACTGTCAGATTTTAGTCATTGGACTAACGAGCTACAATTGAGCAAAGGCCAAGCATTTAACGAACAGATTGTTTTGTGTGCTCATGTGTGACTAAGCTTGGATTGAAAAGTGGATTGAGAGGAATTTCTTATACCTAGCTGTGTATTCTACGAAATTGAACCACCCTTGATTGATATTGTAGTAATGTTATACGGCTAGGATTGTATTTGTAGTTAAACATGTATAAGCTAGGATTATAAATTAAATTTGGGAAATGGACTTGAGGAGTTTGGGCTGAGTAAAATGGGATCATGGCCAGCTAAGTGGGCTGGCCAACAAGCCCAAGGAGAGGCCACGGTCGACCAAAACAAGAAGAGAGAGAGGGAGTGGCCGAGTGTCCATGTGGTTGTCCAAGTGTCACCAGCTTGTGCAAGGTGTCCTCTTGCATGAAAAACCATCATTAGACCTAATGATGATTAATTGGAGATATAAAAAGAGGGATGGCTGGTTCTTGAGGAGTTTTCTTCGACGGTGAGAAGTGTGAGAGAGAGAGAGAGAGAGAGAGAGAGAAAGGGAAAAGGGAGAAGAAGGAAGAGAGAAAGAGCCCGTGATTGCCGTCCGTTTCTTCGCGCGTCTAGCTGAGATTTAAGGCAAGAATTGGTCTCTCAACTACTCATGCTTGCTGTAATGTTGATGTAGTGTTGTCTAGTGGCTGAATTCGTGAGTTTTGGGGGTAGAAATTGAGGTTTTTGAAGTGAATTTGTTGAGGGTGCATTCTGTTTCGAGTAGATTCTCTGTACCCGAGTTTTATGACGATCTGTAGGTGACTTTAGAGTGAGATTCTGACTTTGATTTCTAAACAAAAGTTGTAGCCCACATCTTGAATTATAACATACTCAAATTTGAAGCAAAAAGGATGAATTTTGAGGGGTGAAATCGATTTTCTATGAAACCGGTTAAATATTGGATTGCATGTCGACCTTTGATGCTTGTTGGTTGCTGAACGTGACTTTTTGCTGGAGATTTCTCTTTGACTCCTTCATAAGAATTGTAGGGAACATCCTGAAGAACAACATACTAAAAATTGAGACTAATCTAACAAGTATAGCCTAGTGAAACACATATTTTCTCAAAGACATGGAATCTGGACTGTCTTGTGGAACGTCAGTAGGTTACGAGGATCATAAGGTGACTTTCTTTTGGGAATTTTACTTCGACTTCTAAATGAAAGTTGAAGAAAACATGTTAAAATAGAACATATCCAAAAATAAGAAGAAAAGAAGGAGGATAAGTAGCTCAAATGGTGAATTTTCGCTGATGATTGATTCTGGATGGTTCATTATTGTAAACAGAAGCTTTCAATTGTTGTAACAAATTATCTAGGTCGAATTTGGTGTTAATGTCTTCATGAGAAATCTAGTTTAGACACTTGGCTGTGACATGGTGAAATTTCATAATTTTTGAATGTTATTTGGGTATTTAATTCGAAGTAATTCCAAAGCTGTGTAATCTGGAGTGCCCGAAAATGTGATTGGTATTGCCGAGTTTATATCTTTTTGTGTGAGGATTTTTTGGACTTGAGTTCTTCATGAAAGTTGTGCTTTTATGTCTTAATGGTAATGTGGTAAAATCTCGTGATTTTTAGAAGTCATTTGGATATTTAAGTTAGGGATATTCTGCAACCGTGTAAGCTGTGATGTCCGAAATTTTTGTGTTGCAATGGCTGAGTTGTATCTCTTTATATGTTGACATTTAGAACATACATTCTTCATGGAAAGTGTGCCATTTTTTCTTGACTGTCACGTGTGTGAGTTTCACAATTTTTGAGAGTCATTTGGTATTTAAATTGAAACATTTTCAGAAAACTATACATGCTGAATTCTATGAGTTCTAAAGGAAAGGATGGGAACTAATTGAATGGAGTTGTCCTATGTAATTTTCATGCCACATGAGTGATGATGTTTGGCATTGCATATAGTCATGAAGAGTGAGCATCATATGGTATGCCATGAACCATGCATGTGTATGTAAATCATGATAAATGAGAAGGCCATCGGATGGTGTGAGCCGATGATGCCCCGGGAGTGTTAGGATGCCCGGCCAGGGAGTGAAAATGCCGGATGCCCAGTGGCCCTGGGGGCGTAATTCTGGATGGCCTCGGAGTTGAGATGCCCGGAGCGTAGGGGATGCCGGAAGCACGGATGGTGTGTGCCGTGAATTCCTCGTGATGCCAGTTGGGGTGCGAGATGCCTGGCCAGAGAGTGTAAATGCCGGAAGCCCGGATGGTGTGTGCCGCGGATTCCTCGTGATGCCAATTGGGGTGCGAGATGCCCGGAATGTGGGGGTGCCGGAAACCCGGAGGTGTGTGCCGGGGGTATATTAAAGGCAAATTAAAATTGTGAAAAGAATTGGAAATGAGTTATGCATATGGTGATACGTATGCATGGGCATTGAAAGATATGAATGCATGGTGTATGCCTGAGTATTGAAAGATATGAATGCATGGTGTATGCTTGAGTACTGAATGATATGTATGCATGGTATATGCATGAGCATTGGATAGTAAGTGCATGAATGATTGAATACCTATGGCTTAATTGTTGGCATATGCATGATTATACCTGTTGATGCTATATGATGATGTGACATGTTTGACTATCTTGTGTGATGTATGAGTGGCCATAGAGATCATGTATTTGCTGAGTTGTTATACTCACCCCTTTTTGGGGACTAACTTTCAGCCTAGCGATGCCGCTCCAGCCAGTCTCGCCAGGCACTTTTTATGGTATTCCATCAGACTTAGAGGTGGAAGTGTCTGAGATCGACTGTCCATCCGTCCCTGGGTTGACGTTCTTCCGGGTGCGGGTGTTGGTATGTTATGAGGTAGGCCTAGAGGATGGCCCAGTGTTCCAAGAGTTCGTTTCCGTCCACGTGCGCCGGGACGGGATCATGCGAGGCATGCTACCACCACCGCCATCCGACGCGCCAGGGTGGATGTAGAGCCTGAGGGGGAGCTAGGAGCTAGGAGCTGAGATTTTTTGGACATAGCCGAGATTGATAGATGGATTTATCCATGTATGATCGTTTAGAGGGGTAGATGGTTTTGTCTTTTTGAGTATAAGCCATGTTAGCTACGAGCTGACTTTTCTTTTGATATGTACCTACCCTAAAAGAATCCATCTTGTAGATATGTAAATAAAAATGACTCGGTTTCGCTATCCTATGATGTTTAGTTAGTGTGCATTGCCCTTTTTGGTTATGTGAAGGGAGAACTGGAGAGATGTGATTTCGCTTCCGCAAGTCAAGTGCGCTGGGACCGTTTGTAAAAAAAAAAATAAAAAAGAGCCTAAGAATTTACGGCTCAATATGAAATGCGAAGGGAGAAGGATAACTGTGGCGACCTTAAGGGGGTTTTAGGGTGCTATAGTTTTGCCTTTGATTATCAGCCCTTCACAGAATGCCTTCATCAAGGGGAGACGCATAAATGATAACATCCTTCTTGAAATGGGCTAGTGAATCAACCTAGAGGGGGTGAATAGGTTGTTGCGAAATTCTTTTGGAATCTTTTGCGGTGGAATACGTTGATATCAAAGATATATCAATAATAAATAAAGCACGTATTCATAAAGTAAATAGAGTAGAGTAAGAGAGAATTGACACAAGGATTATAGTGGTTCGGCTTAGTCCAAGCCTACGTCCACTCTCCACGCTGGCAGCCAACTGGCTATAATCACTATGTAGCAAACGAGAGCTGTTACAATAAACAGACTAGACTTCTTCAATAGACAGTCTCTCCTACAGCTTCCTGCTACTTTCGCACTATATCTCACTCTCTTCGATATACAATTTGAACATGAAAGATTTTAGAGAACAAGTGATTTTGGAGATTCTAACATCGAGATTTTTCTACCCAGTCTCTCCTTGTTTCCAAGCAACATCGATCCACCTTAAATAGCCTCCGTGCCTTCATACCGTTGGCACTTACCAAGAATTCATCCAATCAACCCGTTGGAC
The DNA here is from genome assembly GCA_014182555.1 of Eucalyptus erythrocorys. Taxonomy (NCBI): domain Eukaryota; kingdom Viridiplantae; phylum Streptophyta; class Magnoliopsida; order Myrtales; family Myrtaceae; genus Eucalyptus; species Eucalyptus erythrocorys. The sequence goes on along the minus strand of CM024605.1, from coordinate 21,324,965 downwards.
TGAATCAATTTAAGTGATCTCCTTGTCGCCGAAAACGTAAGTAGACAGTAGCTCGTCAATCCTGTTCGCCCATACAATCAGGATCTTGAGTTCCAAAAATTAGATTCTTCCAAAAATAAACTTGATCTTCAACGAATAAAATCCAGAGAGTAAATCTTCCAAGCTCTCGATCTCAGCCAGAGATATTCCATGGTTAAGATTAGGAAATATGAAATCCAATATCTTACTTTCCTTAGCCATGAGAATAATCTGTGGCCAGCCTGTAAAAATCGCGAACCTGTCTTCGAGACTTAGATTTGGGTCTTTGAAGGTCGTTAGGCGGCGAGTCTTGAAGGTCTTCAGACCGAAAGCGAGTCTTGACCGACTTCGGACGGAAAAACTTCAGACCGAACTTCCGGGTCCGACTGTCTTTGAAAACCTTTAGACCTTGAAAATTTCAGATGTAACCGGCGAGTCTTGGAGTCTCTAGACCGTCTTGTTGAGGCTGTTTTGTCAACTTCAAAACTCCAAGAGATTTTTCTTCAACAATCTCCCCCTTTTTGATGGTGACAAAACCCTCGGCATTTGCGAATCATAAACCCGCAAGGAAACACTCATATATTTTTGAGGATTATATCGCAAAAACAGCAGTGTTAGTCCAATAATAATTATCCTCATAAATATAATAGCCCCGCAATTGAATTCACAAGTCTAGATCCAAATCATCAAATCAGCATAAGGTCATAGAAGTTCAAGTAAACAACCCAATCGAAATCCAAAACGAAAACAGTTTAAGCAATAAAAAAAAACTTTAAAAAAAAACTTCAAAAAAAAAAAACTCTTAAAGCTTTCTCAAAACTTCAAATCTTCAAAACCTGCAATCAAATCTGCGCAACTCTCCCCCTTTTTGTCCCATCAAAGAGGTAGAGTGAATGTGATAAAGTTTTGAAAATATTTAGGGGTCTGCAGGGAAACGAACAAGTTGAAACTTGCTAAGCTCCTGAACTGACTTTTCGAGTTTGGCAAGGTTTTCCTTCTTGAAGCTAATTTCGCACCTTTGGTTTGATTCGATTCAATTTGTGCTCTCAGTGCATTGATCTGTTCCTGCATGTTCACTGAAGTACTCAGCAACGCCTTTTTCAAATCTCTCATCTCGAAGTCCATCCCAAAAACTTGCTTTTTCAAGTCTAGCATAATATCCAACAGCTGAGTAAAGGCTGCGGAATTGGCATTGCTTCCACTTGGACCAGCAGAATGGGTTTGAAAACTAGGAGCTTCCCTTTCAGCCATTTCCTTCTCAATCGGTGAGGATTCTTCATGCTCTGGGAAGTGAGATGCATAAACCTCCTCGTGGTCGCACTGACCTACTCACATCACTAAAGTGTAGTGGTGATATTGTCCCCTGTTCTGCAGCAACTCCCCCTGTGTGATGCCAGTGGGTGGAGTAGAAAATTCATCGCCAACATCCATTTTAGTACTTAAATGTTTCTCGGTCTCTTCCCCAGCAAAGGATGGCTCAAAACCTGTAGCCACATCCTCTTGCTGTTTGCTTTCTTCCTCATCCTTCTTCCTCCTTTCTTCTTCTTCTCTTCTCAGTTCTTCCTCTGTCTCTCTTCTTCTTCTCTCTGTTCCTCTTCTCTTATTCTCTCCTCTTCTCCTCTTCTTTTTCTTTCTTCTTCTCTTCTCTTTCTTTCCTCTTCTCTTTTCCTCTGTCTCTCGGCTTCCTTCTCCTCTGCTTCTCTTCTCCTTCTCTCTTCAGCCTCTGTTCTCAAAACAGCAGGACTCCTCATCCTAGAGAGAGTGGACGAGTCATGGCATCTTCTTCATCCTCCTCATCTTGCGGGATGATTTTCCTTCTTTTCTTTTCAGCCATGGGCTCTTTCCCCTTTCTTTTCGACGAAGCGGTGGGGATCTCTTTTGAAGGTGTTTCCTTCCTCAACCTTTCATCTTGCTGCATTCAGTTCTAGAAATTTCATCTTCATCACCATTTTCTTACCAACAAGCATCGAATTTAACTTAGTTAGGCATAAAGATGCAGGTACTTGAATATCGAAATGCCTAAAAAGTTTGGTGATGATGGATGAATAAGGCAGCTGACCCTTATCCTTTACCACAGTTCTATACATATGGAAAAGAATGACATGTGGAAGTGAGAAGGGTCTGCCCTGGTTGATGGCAAACATCAGCTTTGCCTCTGTTTTGGAAACATTAGTCTTCGAGGTCGTTTTTGGCCGGATGCAGTTGATGACAATTTTATGTAACAAAACATTCGTGGCATTCATCCTAGTGTAGGATATCTTGCCTTCAACGGTTAAATCTCGTACAATATCCAAGGTTGCATAGGCTGTTGAGACTTTGATTGGTGGAAACTCCTTCTTTCCGCACCAATAATGTCACCCAGCAAGTCAACATCAACAACATAGTCTTTGTCCATGAAAGAAAAGGACAAATGATTTGCATCCAAAAAAGATAGATTTGAGTAAAAGTAAGCCCGCCCGGTTAGTGGGCCACGCAGTCATATCCGTGCAGAAATTCTCCAATTGCAACCTAGCAAACTTCCCTCTTAAATTAATCTTTATCGAATCTAGGAAGTCAAAATCTACACTCCTTGGATTGACCACTCTCATCTTCAACAGCTTCACATAAACTCGTTCATGCTCCTTCGACAGAAATAGACTTCCCGAAGGACAAACAGTATTAGCAGCGACACCAAAACGAGGTTCAAAGTGAGAGAACAATCTCTCATCATCATCTAGGGTCTCAGCAGGAGTATTTTCAAGTGGATTACTCGAAATATTCTCCGGCGTCCTCTCGTGCGTACCTTCACCAACAACATTCAGCTTCTCCATCTCCATAAAAAACGCATACTCGCTCCTAAACCCTCTTTCCTTCAGATATTCCTCGATCGTCTTAAGGCTAACCTTTCCATCCTTAAGCCTTTTATAGAGATCGTAAACCACATTAGGTTTGAGAGTTCTTACCGGTTCTGCCTCCGTAACCACTTCCTCAAAGTGTTGACTTTCAGCTTCTTGTTGAGGCGAATCTTCTTCCGTTAGATCCACTCGAGTAGGACCCTCTTGTTGTCTCTGTGGTCCCCTGCTGGCAATTCTAGAAGACTTGCGGGACGACATTCTTGGAGAGCAAGCAAGGATTCAACTTGAACGCAAAGAAAAATGGAAACTTTGTGACGAGAAATGGATGGAATGTAAACGGTAAATGGGATCTTTTAGGGTTTTGAAAGTGAAAGAGTGTGAGGATGAATCGTAAAGGAAAAGCTGTGAGTGAAAAGTGACGGTTCAAGTGTATAAATAGTGAGAGAGATAACACGGGAATACGAATCGTCGCCAAAAAGTAAAGGTAAAAAACTACCAAAAATAAACCGTAGTATTGAAAAAGAAAACTGCCTTTTTGAAAATGCAAACTGCCATAATTACATGTCAGAAAAAGAGTAAAAAGAGATTTTGAAATATCGAATTTGAAATAGCGAAAAAATAATTACCAAAAGTAAAATAAAGAGAGAGTTAAAAAGCGTAAAGAGATTAAACAGTCGACGGATGTTGGGACTGTACCTCTGAGTCCGAACCCTTTTCGGACTTTACCTTGTGTCCGAGCATAATTAGTCTTTACGAAGAGTCTGAAACACTTTCAGACTTTACTTTGAGTCTGAGCCACCTTCAGACCTAGTGTTAAGTCTGAACACCCTTCAGACTTAGCGATGAGTCTGAACACCCTTCAGACTTAGTGATGAGTCTGAACCGCCTTCATACTTTAATTTTGAGTCTGATGATCTTCAAATTCCACGATACTCGGTCTTGAGCGAATTGATTCAAAGTGAGCTTTCTCTAGGGGCTTTGTGAATATGTCAGCTAATTGATTCTTTGAATCTACATGCTGAATCATCACATCTCCATTTTGAACATGATCTCGAATAAAATGATGCTTGATTTCAATGTGCTTTGCTCTTGAATGAAGTATATGATTCTTTGTGAGGTTGATTGCGCTTGTGTTGTCACATTTGATTTCCGTATGTGTTTCATCAACTCCAAAGTCTCTTAATTGCTGTTGCATTCATAGAATTTGAGAGCAGCAACTTCCAAGAGCTATGTACTCTGCTTCAGCGGTTGAAAGAGCCACGGTACCCTATTTTCTTGAGAACCAAGACATCATCCTGTTTCCCAATAATTGACATGTACCTGTAGTGCTTTTTCTATCCACTCTACAACCAGCAAGGTTAGCATCAGAATATCCTAGGAGAGTAAAATCTCCTTACTTAGAATACCATAGACCTAGCTTAGATGTAGTTGCAACATATTTAATGATACGCTTAACAGTTAGTCATATGAGATTCTTTAGGGTTAGATTGAAATCTAGCACATATGCAAACACTAAACAAAATGTCGGTCTAGAAGCTGTAAGGTAAAGAAGTGACCCGATTATACTTCGTATAGCTTTTGGTCTACACTCTTCCCTTGTTCGTCTTTATCCAGCTTTGATGAGCTTGACATAGGAGTTTCTATTTTCTTGCAATTCTCCATTCCAAACTTCTTGATAAGGTCTTTTGCATGCTTCTCTTGATGGATGAAGGTTCCTTCACTTGATTGTTTGACTTGAAGACCCAAAAAGAAGTTTAGTTCTCCCATCATGCTCATCTCAAATTCATTCTGCATATCCTTCGAAAAATTCTTGCAAAGTTTCTCATTAGAAGAGCCAAAAATAATATCATCAACATAAATTTGAACAAGTATGAAATCTTTGCCTTCTCTTTTTATAAATAAGGTAGTATCTACTTTACCTTTAGAGAAGCCATTTTGTATTAAAAAATTGCTTAACCTTTCATACCATGCTCGAGGTGCTTGTTTTAAACCATATAAGGCTTTCTTCAGCTTGAATACAAGGTTTGGTCTTTTAGGATCTTCAAATCCTGGTGGTTGTTTCACATAGACTTCTTCTTGGATAATTCCATTTAGGAATGCACTTTTCACGTCCATTTGGAATAACCTGAAATTTTTAAAACAAGCAAAAGCAAGAAGTAATCTTATAGCTTCTAACCTTGCCACCGGAGTATAGGTTTCGTCATAGTCGATGCCTTCTTCTTGTGTGTAGCCTTTTGCTACAAGTCTTGCTTTGTTCCTTACCACTTTTCCTTGTTGATCAAGCTTGTTCCTGAAAACCCATTTGGTACCAATGATTAATTTACCTTTTGTTTTAGGAACTAGCTCCCAAACGTTGTTGATTTTGAATTGATTTAGTTCTTCTTGCATTGCTTCGATCCAGCTTTCATCTTTCAATGCATCTTCTATATTTTTCGGTTCGATCTCAGAAATTAGTGTAAGAGCACTAGAAGCTTCTCGTCTTTTAGATCTTGTACGAACTCCTTCATCAATATTGCCAATGATGAGGTCTGGGGGATGACTTGACTTTTGCTTCCAACTTGTAGTTGGTTTATCAATTTGATGAATCTCCACCTCAGTTGGAGTTACTAGATTTGTTTGAGGCTCAGTGTCTGAGGCTTGATTTTCTTCATGAGAATTTGTAGACACTTGGCCAGACTCAAAATCTTCAGGTTGAGTCTGATTTTGTAACGAGTCTTCAAACTTCACGTTCATCGATTCTTCCATAGTTTGAGTACGTTTGTTGAAGACTCTGAAAGCTTTGCTTGTCATGGAGTAGCCAAGGAAAATTCCTTCATCTGATTTTTCTTCAAACTTACCAATTCGACATGGAATTCTTTAGGATAAAACATTTGCAACCGAATACATGAAAATATGAAACAATTGGTTTCTTACCTTTGAGCAGTTCATAAGGTGTCTTTTCCAATATAGGTCTTAGAAAGATTCTATTTATAATATAACAAAACGGTAGAAGTAGCTTCAGCCCAAAAATGAGGTGACATATTACTTTCGATTAAATGAGTTCTTGCCATTTCTTGCAAAGAATGATTTTTCCTTTCTACAACTCCATTTTGTTGTGGAGTGTATGGGGATGAAAAATTATGTTGAATACCATTGTCATCACAATATTTGGCAAAATCATGATTTTTAAATTCTCCACCATGGTCGGTTTAATACTTGAAATCGCATATCCTTTTTCAATTTGAATTTTCTTTGCAAACTTAGTAAAATGAATCAATGCATCAGATTTATTTGCAAGAAAGAAAACCCATGTAAAACGAGAATAATCATCAACTATAACCAAGCAATATCTTTTACCTCCAATACTTTGAACTCTTGTTGGTCCGAATAAATCCATGTGTAATTGCTGCAAAACACAATTAGTGGATACTTGATTTATAGATTTATAGGAATTTCTAACCTGTTTTCCAAGTACACAGGGAGTGCATAATTCATGCTTTTGATACTTGAGGTTAGGAAGTCCTCGAACAAGCTTTTTGGATGACACTTTTGCGATTTGCTTCAGATTGACATGTCCAAGCTTCCTATGCCAGAGAATGACTTCATCTTGAATCGATATCAAGCATTGAGGACTGTCAGACCTTACGTCTAGCAAATAAATATTTCCATGTCTTCGTCCAGTAAAGGATTGTGAGAGATCCTTGCTTGTTCCAGAACATATATCTTCTTGAAAGTTGATTTTGTATCCAGAATCGCATAATTGACTAATACTCAATAGATTGTAGTTCAATCCTTCAACAAGAGAGATGTTGTTGATTGTGAGATTTCCAATCATCACAGTTCCTTGACCAACAATCTTTCCCTTGTTATTACCACCAAAAGAGACATTTCCTCCTTTTATATGAGAGAATTTTGTAAAACAACTTGACTCTCCTGTCATGTGTCTTGAACATCCACTGTCCAAATACCACTTGACTTTCTTCTTGAAGGTAACCTTGGTACCGCTGTTTGAGTCTGAGTCTGAATCTGAGTCTGAGTCTGAGTCAGAGTTAGAGTCTGGGTCTGAGTCTGAGTTTGCCATAAGACATATGTTTGCATATTCTTCATCACTCTCCTCACATTCAGTGTTACTCCACGTCTCAGCTTTGAGTGCTTTCTTGAACTTTTCAGATTTCCCTTTCTTTTTCTTCAATAAGGGACAGTTGGGTCTGATGTGTCCCTTTTTCTTGCATTCAAAGCAAACAACTTCTTTGCTGGTATCTTCTTCTTCATTTGATCTTCTTTGAAATCTTTGATTGTTTTGTTTCTTTCCATTGAACCTTCTACCTTTTCTATTCAACCTTCTGAATTTTCTAATCAGAAGTGCCAATTCTTCATCATCCAAGTCTTCTTTCGAATCGTAGCATCGGAATCATCATTAGATTTTAAAGCAATTGACTTCTTACCTTTTGTGTCAAATTCTTCATTGAATTGCTCGACTTCATAGGATTGAAGTGTGCCGACCAATTCATCTACTGAAAGAGGCATGATCCTTTGTGTTTTTCTTATAGATGTTTTGACGTGATTCCAATCTTTGGAGAGCCCTCTCAACAATTTATTGACCTTCATAGGTCCTGAGATTGGCTGTCCTTAGTATGCCAAGCCGTTTACAATTTCTGTAAATCGACTGAACATATCCGTGATGGTTTGTCCTGGCTTCATTTTGAAGGCTTCATATTGACCAAGAAGGATATTGATCTTGGTTTCTTTGACTCGATCTGTTCCTTCATAGGTGACGTGCAATCTGTCCCAAACTTCTTTGGCTGTTTCACAAGATGAAATTCTATTATATTCAGTTGGAGATAATGCACAATATAGAGAGTAGATAGCCTTTGCATCAAGGGCTTGTCTCTTTGAGATATCGGTGTGCATTGTTCCCACTCCATAAGGTACTTCTTTCCCTGTAATAAACACAGCTTTAGGAGTAATTCCATTCTCCACTACATCCCACTCCATAGGATCCTTGGATCTTAGGAATTCCTTCATCTTGTTTTTCCATACGTTGTAATCCTTGCCATCGAAGTAGGGAGGTCTGGTGTTGCTTTGCCCTTCAATTAATCCTGAGCCAAAACACTAGCCATAGATCTTTAGCTTCAGAAGTAATAACACTTCTAATGAATAAGCAACCTACTCTGATACCAATTGAAATGGGCTAGTGAATCAACCTAGAGGGGGGTGAATAGGTTGTTGCGAAATTCTTTTGGAATCTTTTGCGTTGGAATACGTTGATATCAAAGATATATTAATAATAAATAAAGCACGTATTCATAAAGTAAATAGAGTAGAGTAAGAGAGAATTGACACAAGGATTATAGTGGTTCGGCTTAGTCCAAGCCTACGTCCACTCTCCACGTTGGCAGCTAACTGGCTGTAATCACTATGTAGCAAACGAGAGCCGTTACAGTAAACGGACTAGACTTCTTCAATAGACAGTCTCTCCTATAGCTTCCTGCTGTTTTCGCACTATATCTCACTCTCTTCGATACACAATTTGAACATGAAAGATTTTAGAGAACAAGTGATTTTGGAGATTCTAACATCGAGATTTTTCTACCCAGTCTCTCCTTTTTTCCAAGCAACATCGATCCACCTTAAATAGCCTCCGTGCCTTCATACCCATTGGCACTTACCAAGAATTCATCCAATCAACCCGTTGGACTGAATCAATTTAAGTGATCTCCTTGTCGTCGAAAACGTAAGTAGACAGTAGCTCGTCAATCCTGTTCGCCCATACAATCAGGATCTTGAGTTCTCAAAATTAGATTCTTCCAAGAATAAACTTGATCTTCAACGAATAAAATCCGGAGAGTAAATCTTCCAAGCTCTCGATCACAGCCAAAGATATTCCATGGTTAAGATTAGGAAATACGAAATCCAATATCTTACTTTCCTTAGCCATGAGAATAACTCGTGGCCAGCCCTGTAAAAAATCGCGAACCTGTCTTCGACTTAGATTTGGGTCTTTGAAGGTCGTTAGGCGAAACCGAGTCTTGAAGGTCTTCGATTGAAACCGAGTCTTGACCGACTTCGACGGAAAAACTTCGGACCGAAACGGGTCCGACTGTTTTTGAAAACCTTCAGACCTTGAAAACTTCAGATGTAACCGACTGAGTCTTGGAGTCTCTAGACCGTACTGTTGAGGCTGTTTTGTCAACTTCAAAACTCCAAGGGATTTTTCTTCAACACTTACTAGCTCAGGAACTTTTCGCAGGCTTCCATCTATTGCCTTACAAGCCTAAGTGTGTCGTCAAAGTTGACTTCCGCAAGACATATGACACTGTGAACTGGGATTTCATCGAGTTAATGCTGTAGGCATTTTGGTGTCCTAATCACTTTATTAAACTCACTATGATATGCATCCATTGATCTAAATTTTCTATGTCCATTAATGGCGAGCTTCATGGCTTCTTTCCCAATGGAAGAGGAATTAGGCAAGGCAATCCCATGTCACCCTATCTTTTTACACTCGTTATGGAGATCTTCACGAGTATTCTGAACCTGCAAACTGGCCACCCCTCCTTCAAGTTCTTTTGGAGATGTAAGCCGATGAGACTATCTCATTTATTCTTTGTGGATGATGTATTACTTTATGTGGAAGCGACTTTGCCTTCCTTATCTCTTCTCAAGGCGAGTATTGACAAGTTCTCTCGTTAGAGTGGCTTATTACCGAACCTGCATAAGAGTGAAATCTATTTTTCAGGAGTTTCCCCTAAATCCTGTAACATTTTCAAGGAGCTCCTTGGCTATCAAGAAGGTTCCTTGCCATTTCAGTATTACTCGTTATCGCATCCAGGCTTTGGAAGGCTGACTGCTCTACACTAGTAAATGCTATCACCTAGAGGGTACAGATGTGGACACAATGGTTTCTCTCGTTTGCGGGTCGACTACAATTCATCAAGTTACTGTTACATTCTGTCCAAGTCTTTTGGGCTAATGTCTTTATATTGCCAAGGTCTGTTCTTGGCAAAATTGAACAAATCCTGAGGCAATTCCTATGGAAGGGCCCAGATCTTGGCACGGGAGGTGCCAAGGTTGCCTGGGATGATGTTTGTCTCCCGAAGGATGAAGGGGGCTTAGGTGTTAGAAAACTTCGACAAAGCAATACTACAACAATGTTGAAACACATTTGGTTTTTATTCATAGATGGGGAATCTTTGTAGTGCAGATGGATCCATTCTATTTTTCTGAAGAATAAAAACTTCTGGTTGGTTGCTAAACCAACTTTTTACTCTTGGTCTTGGAAGAAATTGTTGGACCTTCATCCTTAGCTCCGATAACTCTTTGGTTGGCGAGCGGGGAATGGCTATTCCGTTTCCTTTTGGTTTGACAATTGGCATTCTAGAGGGCCACTCAATCTTTTATTTTCGGATACAGACATCTATCGCTCACATCTTCCTAGGCAAGCCTCAGTTGCGGACTTTATGGCATTCACAGCTGAGACATCCAAAGTTCTGGACGTTATACTCTCCTGGACTGACCCTCTTCCTGTGCTCAATGGTGATCCTAATTGTTTCTGCTGGTTGGGCCATTCATCAGGGACCTTCTCTACTGGTTCTGCCTAGGACTCCATTTGCCCAAGAGGGCAACTTACGCATTGGGCTCCTTTTATTTGGAATAACATGCTAGTCCCTCGGTACCAATTCTTGCTATGGCTAATCACTAGAAACAGATTACCCACTCAGGTCATGCTCCTTACCTATGGCAGAATCTCTAACGCTAAGTGTGCCTTCTGCTCTTGTCGTCTGAACTCTATTGATCACATCTTCTTTGGGTGTTCTACAATTGGGGCTTTAGTTGATATTTGGTCTTCAAGATGTAATTTTGCTTGGCGGAACAGATTGTGGACGGAAAACCTCCAATGGGCCATCAACCATCTATCTGGAGATTCTTTTCACATTGCGGTCTCTCGTTTTGCCTTCGGTGCACTATGCAATATTGTTTGGAAGGAAAGGAATAATATCCTTTTCTGTGTGAGGCCTCTCTCCTTGTCGGTTTTGAAGAAACACCTTGAGAAGGTTGTTAGGGATAAAGCCCTCACCTTCCACCAAGTGTCTGCCACCTATTCTAATAGAAGATTGTAGCGATGCTGGTGCCTCAACCGGTCTATTTTCTTGGACTAACCTCTAGCCAGCATTTTTTTTTGCTTTCCTCCATTAACGTTCCTGTTGCTGTGGCGGGTATGATGATCCATTGAAGCTTTGGCTTGCATCTGGTTCTTCAATGTTCGCTGTTGTTTCTTGTGACGGGTGCTATTGTTTTGCTAGTTGCTGTCCTCATTCCTCTCCCCTCCTTCCTTTGGGTGTCGCTAGTTGGTTGCTTGTAGCTGCTGTTTCTCTTTTGGTAGCCATTGTTTGGCTTCGTGTTTTTCCTCCTTCCGACACCCTTCCATTGTTTTGACATGTTCGTCATCATGAGCGTAAGTTTTTGGTGCTGTGAACTCCTACTGTATAGTTTTTGGTTCAAGTCCTTATAATACTTACCTTACCAAAAAAAAAAAAAAAAAAAAAAAACCACTACCATGGAGGAAGGAAAGGTTGAACCGTTTCAAAAGGGACAATTACTCAAACAAAGGAATTCAAGTGTCTGCAGTTAAGGAAGATGTAAAGTCAAAGTCAAATAGTTTGAAGTCATAGGATTTGTTCAGTACTACGTATAATATTTTTAAATGCAATTGTTAATCTTATAATGTTTTATAACTATCATCGGAATCGGTCCTTATATCCCGATCTGCAATTCCTGGGGAAAAATATCAAAAAAATTCTAAATTTATTATATTGGTACTAATTCAGTCATAAATTTTTCAATTTGATCAATATAGTCCTAAACATTTTCACATTAGTATTAACTGAATCCATCCGGTCAATTTATGTCAAAAATTACTGACACGGATACCGGTCGTTTTATGTGGCACGTCAAGCATTGACATGGATATTTTTATTTAATAGTTAATTACTGTTTGATTTTTTAAAATTTTCCGTTTTCTTTTCTTTTATTTTTTCTTACTTCTTTATTTTCCTCTACTAGCATCCGTAATGGCCGATGGAGGTTGCCGACTGCTGATAAGGGCAAGAGTTGGGACACCCTTGCCAGAGGCCAACAAGGGCTAATAAGCCTTTGCCAACCACGCTTGGACGAGGCCTCTTGCTAGATTTGGCAAGAGGACCTTACGATAAGGGTGGCCTCGCCCAATGGCGAGGAGCTTTGTTCGGGTGAGGCCCGCCCTTGCCAGCCCTCACTAGCCTCTAGCATTGGTGAGAGGCCTTGTTCAGGCAAGGCTGGCCCTCGCCAAAGGCTAGCGAGGGCTTACCAATGCTCACCGACCCTACCTAACCCTAAGGTTGGTCTTAGCTGTTGCCTGTGCCCTCCACCAACCATCACAAAGGCTGGAGGAGGAAAATAAAGAAGTTTTTTTTTTTAAAAAAAAAAGAAGGAAAAAAAAAGAAAAAGGAAAAGGAAAAAATCAAACAATTCAAAAAAAATTAAATATTATATAAAAATGTTCACATCAATGCAATCGTGTCATGTAGGATGACCGACATCCATGTCCACAATTTCTAACATAAGTTGCCTGGATGGATTCAATTAGTACAAATGTGAAAATGTTTAGGACTAAATCAATCCAATTTAAAAATTTAAAACTTAATTGGTATCAATGCAATAAGTTGGGGATTTTTTAAGTGTTTGTCCCGCAATTTTCATTTCGTATTATTTGGTATAAGGATGTCAGATGTATGATGGGTGTCCATATCCTTCCCCTCAATATCCCTGCTCTATTTCTCTCTCTATATATATCCTGAATCTGTCTGGTCGAATTGGGTAGGTGAACTCAGTACGATAGAAGAAAGTTAGCTTAGGATGCCGCATGATCGCTGCTGTTGCATCGTCGAGTAAAGCATGCAATGTAACTCTTTTAGGCGGTGAAGAAAATAATTTCATTCAGCAAGAGCGCGCCTTCTCTGCCCTCACCTGCAAGTAAATTCCACATGTAAGAGGAAAACAGCAGAGTCGAAGTACTGGCTAATTTTTTTTCAAGATGGTGGGCCTATTCATAATAAGTAGTTTGCTCTAGGATATATAGTTGGTATATTTCACTTTGGGCTACAATAAATCATGTAAATATCTAGTATCATGCGATTTTCGATGATATGCCATTAATCAAATGGAATTAAATATTGTTTACTTTCATACATGAAAAGCATGAGAAAGTAGTTGTCTCCTTTTTTTAGAGAAAGGTAGGACTAGAGACCGGGAAAATTGTCCAAAATGTTCTAAACCTAATGCCAAATTCAATTCTAAATATTTTGATTTTGCTAATTGAGTCTTGAATTCGTTCATATTTTGTCAATTGAGTGCATCCAACTAATTTTAAAAAATATTACCAACATGGACGCCTGTTATATTATATGGTATAGTCAGCGCTAACGTCAAAATTTTTAATGATATTTTACTTTTTCTTTTCAATTTTTTTTTATTTTTTTATTTTTTTCTTTTCTTTTCTTTGTTGGCCGCCATCAACTCTCGCTCCCGGTAAGGGCTTCACGACCCTTGTCCATGCCATCATAAGCTGCCTTTTACACCCATGAGAGCAAGAGCTAGTTAGAGCTTTCACAAAGGTAAGAGCGATAGGCCACACACACGTCCTAGATCCACGGAGGTGAGAGCAAGTGTTGGGTGAGTCCAGATCATTCACTTGTTACTGCTTTTTACTTCCTATCGGGCTTCTTAATAACCGATCAATAAAGGTCTTTCACTCTCGAACGTTCAGTGGAGGTGACAAAACAAAATAAAGAGAACCCTTTTGAATTCGTTCACTCCTCTCTCATTCTGCTCATGAAGACTTGTCTGCCGGCTTTCTTGAAGGAGTTCTGCCAGCTCAGCCCATTAAGCTAATTAGAACTCGAATTGTCGTTACCTCACATTGGATTCGCCATTTAACTTTCTTTATGCAGATAATTGAGCGGAGGCCACTTTCAAGAATTTTCAGATAAGGGCGAGGAAATTTCTCAAGTAATATGTCGGTTTCATCCAATTATTGGACCCCTAAGAGATCGTTATCCAAAAAAATGTCACCGCATTATAGATTGACGAGTCCAAATGATGATGCAGACTGGTTCAGGCATGGGTTCCCTCTAAGATAAAAAGGCAAGTGTAAGCAATTGAAGGAGGTGTTGCTGAAACCATTCGATTACAATCATACAAAGCATTTTGTTAGGGGCAAGTCCTAAAAGTTTTCATGGCACTACATTTGAGTCCTAAAACTTATATTTCATATATTGAGGTCCTAAAACTGACAATATCAATATATGAGTCATTCCATTAATTTTGTCGGTTTTAAGTGAACAAAGCACGTGTTGTGTGGTTGTAAATACCTAAATTTTGAGAAAATTATCCAAAGAGTCATAAATTTATTGTTTTTTTTTATCAATTTAATCCTAAAACTTTCAATTTCGCAAATTAAATCCTAAATATTTTCATATTTTTCCAATTAAGCCCATCTTACATGGGGATGACTCTAATAGCTTAGATGATGACAAACCAATCCATAAGTACAATCTCTAAAGCATTATGAAGTAACGTGAAAGAGCCTCCAAGAGAAGAAGACTACAGGAAAAAGAAGTCTGAAGCAAACATGTGAAGAGAAAGAAAATTTGGCCTAGAGGTACCATTCGACACTATTTGACACAGTGCATGTACTATTTGGCACTATTTGGAATTGTAGTAGAAATGAAAATATGTAAGATAAGAGTATGCTAGAAGCAAGATCTTCATCTGTTGATGTGAGGGTCAAATGATTGGCTATTATCGGCCACTAAGAGTTTGTAAAATTGTAATATAGTATTTCCCCATATAAGAGAATGCTTGTAAATGTTAAGAGACAAAACATACCCTCTCTAGAGATAATATTATGTGGTTTGCTATAAATCTTTGAAAACCTCTCTCTTCTCTTCCTTTCTGCCAGGTATGATTCTTACTAGAAATATTATGATTAATTATGTTATATGCTTTGCACTTGCCACAAATGTGAAACCTGCACATCACAATTCTGCTACTCTAAAATTTTCTATGATATGAGTCAAAGAATGAAAAAGAATTTAATGGCTAATAGGCAGTCCCTATTATAAAGTCGAGGGAGGGTCGTGCGTGTGGGATAGCGTACTTGCCATAAATTCTATTTTCTTTTTCCCAAGCTAGGAAAAAGAGAATGAGTTAAGCTCTTAATGAATTTCATAACCATTATTGGTGGTGTTTTAAATTGCAAAATGCACTTGATAGAATCACCTATGTGAGTGTGTGGGGCCGCTCCTATGAGAATTATTGGCAATAATATCTATAGCACTTGTGAACAAACCAAGCATCTGCATGACCTGTTAGCGTAGAGCCACGTTGAACAACAAACTTTGTGCAAGTGTCATGTGATTGGTGAAACTTATAATTTACAAAAAGAATTCATAAAAAAATTCAAACTTTACCAATGATTTCGTAAAATATATTTCATTTTTTCGAGGGTTGATTCATAGCTGAACAAGCACCAATTCTAATGAATTAAACTCCAATAGCCTAGCAATATTATATCTTTTTCTTTTCAAAAATTTTTAAAATATGTGGGAGATTATTGGATATTTCAATAATTTTGAAATATGGAAAATTATTAGGTTTATAACAATTTTTTGCCATCATCAATTTGTAATCATTTTTGTTAGCCATTTATATAAATTCGTTTTGTAAAGTTTTATGACAGTTATATAATAGCTATCTAATGATCATATAATGATTGTATGACGACTTTGTAATGTTTGATTTATTTATTCATAGACCCTCCATTATTTTATAATGGATTCTTATCAGCCCTCCCTCCCTCCCTCCCCTCCCCCCTCTCTCTCTCTCTCTCTCTTGTTTGAATAAAAATTGAACTTTAAACCACAATCTTTTAACTTGTCTTTTTGCTGGGTTATTGTTGACGCCTTAATTTTGCTTAGGTTTTTTATTTTATTTTATTTAAGCTTTTATTTTCTTTATTTTACCTTTTCAGATAATAAATAAACAAATAAACAAAAAAAGGAAGAAAAATCGAAAAAATGAAAAAGAACAGAAAAGAAACGAACAAGAATCAACAAAAAAACAAAACAAACGAAAAAACTAGAAAAAACGAAAAAATCGAAAAAAGAAAAGGACAAAAACGGGCAAAAACAGCAAAGCAGCCCTTTGGGCTTTCTTGGGCCAGCCCGCGCCCGGCCCGACCCGCACCCGACCCGGCTCACCGTCTCCTTCGCCCGACCGCATGCGCATCACGCACCTGAGCGCGACGCCGGAGCAAGCACGGTGAGCAGCGACGCACGTGGGGGTAGGGAGGGGCAGGCGGCCGACTGGATGCGTCAGATGGGATGCCGGTCCTGCCGGTTGGAGCTGCGGCAGCCCCCCCCGGTTGAGCTTCGTCGGCCGGCCATCCCTTACCTATAAATACCCCCTCTCTGACGTCGACGAAACGGACAGAAGTGGAGAGAGGAGGAGCCGATTCGAAGTGCAGCCCTCGGATACCCACCGAGAGACTTTAGCGGGGTCGAGGGCTCGCAACTCCCGAATCCGAGCTTTGCCGGAGGCAGGGAGTAGAGAGAGAGAGAGAGGTAGAGAGAGAAAGAGAGAGACGCAAGAGGAGGAGCCGCGAGTTGATCTCGCCAACGCCGCCGTCTTCGCCGTCGCCCCGTCATCGCCAAGCAGGTTTGCGCCGTCGCCGCCTTCATCGTCGTCGTCTTCATCATCGTCATCACCGCCATCGTCATTGCCATCGTCGCCGGAGTGCCTCCATCGCCGCCGCTGTCGCCCCCGATTTCGGAAACCCTAGGGTTCCTGATTTTCCGGGTCGCGATCCCAGGTCGCCAGGTCGCGATCTCGGGTTGCCGAGTCTGACTCGGATTTGGAACCGAGTAGGGTTCCCGTAAATTACAGAGGTGGCGGGGAGTCGGGTCGAAAGCCGGGTCGGATCCGGGTAGGGTTTCGCCCTGGGAGCCGGGTTGTCGAGTCATGGAGCGGGTCGTGGTACGGGCCATCGGGTCGGGCGGCCACGGCGCCGTTTTGCGAGGGGCAGCCACGACGTCATTTTGAAGGGGAGCGGGAGCCGGGTTGCGGAGCGGGTCATTGGACCGGGTTGACAGGTCGGGCGGGTGTCCCTAGACACTGGCCATGACGCCGTTTCGTTTTTTTAAATTAGAAAAAAAGTTTCTGGCCGACCCGGGTTGGATTCGACCCGTGGATCCGACCCGGCTCGGTTTTCTTTAATAAAATAATATTTTAAATAAATAATAAATAAATACATAATTTAATTTTTTTAAAAAAATCAAAAACAATTTATTTTCAAAAATATTTAAAAAATCCTTTTAATTTCCTAAAAATCGAAAAATGTTTCAAAAATGTAAAAAATGTTTTATTTTCCAAAATCAAAAGTAAAAATAAAAATAATTTATTTTCGAAAAATACTTAAAATATTAAAAAATAATTTATTTTCCAAAAAATATTAAAAAATCAAAAATATTTTATATTTTCCAAAAATATCCAAAAATTGCCAAAAATCCTAAAAATGCCAAAATTCATAAAAAGCCCAAAATTTTCATAAAATGTCAAAAGGCTTGTATTTTTCCAAAAATACCCAAAAAATCCAAAAATCCCTCAAACATCCAAAAGACCTTAGAGTTTAAATAAGATTAGGTACCAAAAGGGCATTAGTGATTAATTAGTGTAATCGAGTCCCCGATCCTAATTTCTCTGGTTGCGTAGGAGCGAGTATTTCTCCCGGTACTTCACTTGGGTTTCTAATCAACCCACCTCAAATTGATTAGTGGCGACTCCATTTTACAAATTAACTTGCAGGTTAAAAACTTAGAATATTAAAGTCGTGAATTGGTGGACTTGGGAGAGTCCGAGCACTAACAAATTCAGCCAAGCCATTAGCCTCCTTAGGCGCTCGTACCCGACCGCGGGCCCCCGAAAACAAGAGGTCGCGACAGTTATACACATAATGTTATTCATATTCCTTCTAATTTTTAGTGCGAAGTGTAGAAAAATGTCCGCTATATCTTGGGAGGATAGTCACTAGAGCCTTCCACATCGAGTTTTGTGCTTCAAGGGGTGGAATTATGCTTAAGGACAATGCTCGCACAGCTCGGACAATTGATCTTATTTTATTGTCTTTTTCAAATGGATTTTCAACAATTCTCATTATTTTTCATATTATCTGATATTTTTCCAACAATCATTCCATTCTGTCTTGGCATAAAAGGAAACAGTTTAGCATATTATGAATCTGCTTAATAATTAGCGAGACTATTGAAATGAGTAGAGGCAAAATTCAAGTCAAGAATTGAGCTAAGAAAAGCAAAATTAAGCTATCGTAGAGTTTACGAGAGACGATGGTCATACTTACTGCATAGAGTTAGCATAGTAGCAGTAATGTGGCAGATTTTAATGGTTTGAAATGCGAATTGAACCAACGCACTTCATACGTATTCTTAGCAATGTCCTCAAAGCATTGACAAAGCTCATGGGGCCTGGAGAGCATGGCCATGTGATCGGCTTCTCCGATCAGCTTCACCGCCTTGGGAGGATTTTGATCGATCATCCGTCTCCGAAACTCTACTTGCATGGTTTTGTCCTCTCCACACAGCACCAAAACTCGATCCACTGACCCATATCTCTCCTCATCGCTAAGTCCTCCATGAACAATCTCGCCGGTCTTCAGTATACGTCGTCTGTGCTTCCTTGTTGCCAATTATTATGAGAAGAGTAGTCATGTGCGAGTCTCACCTCTGCCAAACAGTTTTGGTACAGCTTCTCGGCCATGTAATCGTCCTTCTACCCACGATCGTACTTTTCATTACATGACGGTCCAGATTGCTTTTTCTAAAGGAATAATTTAAAGAAAAGCGTATGAGGGACTTCTATCGCCGGGACTGCAGAAGACGGATGAACATGGATTTTGTCATTGATATTATCTCAAAGTCAGAGAACTAATCACAAACCTCCTCAAAATAGGTATTTTTCAAATCGATATGCAATCTTTTTTTCTTTTTCTTTTTCTTTTTTTAAATAAACTCAAGCCATAAGGAGATGGCATTAAAGTGCAAATTGGATACGCGAGTCTGAAATCTTTTGAAGCTCCTTCACATGCAAATAAATTCAAACCTGTGTAAAGGATAAATGGATCGAAGTCATTAACTTCATTACGATACCATGTTAAGCAATTAATTTTTCCTGATTAATTGAGCCACTTATAGAACAACGCAAAAAATATTCGACATCTTAGGGCCATCGCACCTCTTGCAAGAGAAGCACAGGCGGGGTTTTTGGCCTAGGCATGTATGCTGCCACATAAATCTCGCCCCATTCTAATGGACCAAACCTCGCCAGCCTCGAGTGAGGCTCCACCTCACTAGATCTGGTGAGATCAAGCTTGCCCTCGGCCAAAGAAGATGGAAAGGAAGAAGAAAGGAAAAAATAGGAAAGAAAAAGAAAAAGAAAAAGAAAAAGAAAAAGAAAAAGAAAAAGAAAAAGAAAAAGAAAAACAAGAAAAGAAAAATAATTATAATTTTGATTTTTTAAAATATTTATACAAGGCAAAAGAGGAAGAGAGAGTGTATGCGTGAGTTAGTGGGTTGGAAATGGGTTTAAGACTCATTTTGACAAACCTACTTGTCGTGCAACAAGTTTTCAAATTTTCATTAGATGCATGAAACCCGATTATAGGCCATCAAGAGGTATTGCCGACTCAGCTAGAAGAGTCTTGTGTGAGATGCCATGTTGGATTTAACTCATCATTTTCGTGAATCGCTCCCATAAGTTCTTTTAACTCATGTAAACTCTCATGGTTCTAAAAAGTATTATTCTCCACAACTCAAATGAAAAAACATTAGCTCTCCGAAAACTTTCATGGGTAACATAAAAGGAATCGCAACAGGGAAGCTCACCATAGATTGGATTGATGCTAATTTTAAAGAATTTTCACTAACTAATGTTGATAAATATTCTTACGCATATGTCCCGTCACCTTTTATATATGTTTTAAAAAATCACGTGACCTTTAATAAAAAAATGCCATGTAGATTTTTCCCAGTGTAATTGTCCCATTCACTTTTGGCAGAAAAAAATTAGCATGTTTACGAATCTACTTAATGGTTTGCGAGTCTTTTGACTCGAGAAAATGACAAGATTCTGATAAAAAAATTGAGCTAAGAAAGGCAAAAGTAAGCACATTTGAGAGTCTAGGAGATACAATCGGGGGTATTCAGTTCACAGGATCAGCACAATAAAGAGTGACGTGGCAAATTGTTAACGGTGCGATGTGCGAATTGATCCAGCTCAGTTCGTACTCCGTGCCTCAGTAGCAATTCTTAGCAATGTCCTCGAAGCATTGACAAAGCTAGTGAGGCTTGGAGAGCATGGCCATGTGATCGGCTTCTTCAATCAACTTCACCGCCGTGGAAGGACTCCGACCGATCATCTTTCTCTGAAAGTCAACGTCCACGGCCTTGTCATCTTCACACACCATGAAAACTCTTTTCACTGACCTAAATCTCTCTACCGTGATGAAAAAAACGTTCGCCAGATCCTCCATGAATATCCTCGTGGGTCTGCGTAACATCTTTTCTAATTCCAGGTCCTGTATTATATGTGATTCCACAATATGCATCATTTTACTGTTTTTTTCTTTTCCATTGTGAGGAGGGGTTTGACTATTGAATAAGAGCGATTGCACATCCCAAATCTCAACGAGTCCAAAGGTCTCAGATCCATTTCCTGCTGCAGACCACTTTGTGACTAATCAATACTAGATTTGGTCGAATATATCCCTCAGGTTTGTCCGTGGAAGTGTGTCTTTAAATTATAAGGCAAAAGGAAATGATCCGGATAAGGACTTTTACGGTTAAAGAGTAAATTGGCCTGGTCCGGTTATCTCATATTCACTAAATTGCCTCTACACTTCATAAAAACTAGGACAAAAAAGAGCAAAAATCATAGAATCCGATAAACTTTTCTTCAAGCAGAGAATAGGCATTAACCTTAAGAGATTTATTGATTTATGAAATGCTTTGAATACAACCAATTCCCAATTGAGCTGCTCCTCCCCTAAAAGTAACCTGAGGGTTTCACATCTACCACTCTAAGGGTGTAGCCTAATGAAATACCCATGGATGATCCAATTTGCACGAGATTAGCATAGTAAAGGTTGGGAATCCCATTTTAAAATAATAATAATAAATGCAAACACAACGTCCTTCGCCCACTAGTCGATGGTAGATAAACTAATCACAAGTGCCACAAGAATGAGATGAGTGGAAGAGCTACTTTCGGTCAAGGAGATAACTTTCATGAAACCATTTCTTTCTCGATGCTTTGAATAGTTAGGAAGAAAACTAGAAATATGATATATAGATAGTGTTCGCTTGTTAGGCAGTTGCAGTTATTGATGTTGTAGATCAGGAATTCATCCTCTGCCAAGAGCCTGAATGCACTATTGAACCTCTCGGTAAGGTCAAATGGCATTCTGCTACTGACCTAATCGATTGTCAGACCTCCCAGTCTTTCTCCGTATGTCCCACTAGTTATAATAAAAGACTTTTTCCCTTCTATTCCTTTGCGAGTTAGTAACAAAGTGCTTGTTATTGTCCCTGCATGTGGTGTGGTGTTCCAGAAATAGAAGAACGCTGGCCTGAGAGAAGGCGGCCTCTCTTGGCAAAGATGGCCCAATTTCAATGCTTTCTTTTTTTATTTCGGGTTTATTTCTTCAGGGGCCCAGAATGCTAAAAGGTGGGGGACCAGAACAAAATGTCTCTTACTACCCATTCAAGCATGAAGAAAGCCCTTAAATTGGCAATGAGCCGGTGATTTTTTTTTTTTTTTGGTCGAAGGAAAGAGCTTTATATAAGCTTTAACGATTGTGCTTACAAGGGAAAACGCCCCCATGTAGGTCGGAACATAAAATAGTATTTAGAGCAGCCGGAGGTGTAATCCACCATGATAGGGGTAGACGACATATACGGTCTTGTCTTGCTACCCAATCTGCCGCAGCATTCTCTTCTCGTGGACAATAGTTTAAGGAGATGAAAGAATTTTGGGCTAATAAAGATTGGCAGAGGGAAACCGCGATTTTGACATCCCAAGGAGCGGAGGCCCGGCCCAAGATTGCATCCACTGCCACCGAACTGTCACTATCTATCTCCCACGAAGTGAAAGGACTTCCTAGATCTCGCCACGTGGCAAGATCGCATCTCCCCTATAAAAAGAAGACCGAAGCGGATGGCTTCCGGTTCCGCCCGTTGAAGACGAAACCCTAGCAGAGGCGGCATATCCTTCGAAAACCCTCCCGCTAGAGTCGCGTATCACGCCAGCCACCGAGCAGAGGTGCTCTCCTTCACACCAGCTTGCATCTACGTTGAGTTTGAAGGCTTGGGGAGCAGGAGGATGCCATCGAGGGTAGGTTTTTGCATTGGCTCGGCAGTAAGTTTTGTGGTTGGTTTTAGATCTTTCACTATTTAGCTTCATTTTGCCTTTTCTCGTTCTAATCTCTCGAAAAAATGCCATAGGGTCGAGATTTACGGACCTGAGATGAGGAAGAGACGTTTCTAGGTTAGACCTGCTCGCCGATGGGTGTCTGCTTCCAGAACAGGGGTTCTGTTTCCCCGGTTGTGGTCGAGAGCAAGGAAAACCCCTGTTTTTGACCATAGGCCCTGTTCGCGGAGGGAGATCTGGAACCTCCAGGGTCGAGACTCTGGAAGTTGTGTCTCGAGGGTGCCAGATCTGCATCTCTGGGGGTATGGCAACCTCAGATCTGTTCGTGGAAGGTTGGAAGGAGGAGAATCTGTCTTGTGGCCCCATCTGCAGTCGAGATCTGCAGGGGAATCCTTTACCCACGGTCGACTCTGTTGTATGGAACAAGCGGGGGGGTTCCGGGGGTGAAGGCCTCCCTGTTGGGTTTCGGTGAGGTGAGGTCTGCACTTCGTGATCCGTTATTTCCCTAGGGTTGGCCCTTTGAAGCTGAGGCGATGGATCTGAACTCTGAACAGGTATGTTTTTTGATATGCCCTGTGTTTGTTTAATCCCTGGATAACTTTCATGTGCGAGATTGACAATAACTGGAGGCACTGGAGCCCGATCATTGAACAGCCAATCATTCCTCGCTTTCCATATTCGCCACAGGAGGTTCCCAATGACTTCTCTACCAGGTACAGATTTAAGACTTTGAAAAACTTCACATAACCATTTATCTACCCGTTGGATAGATGTTCCTGGATTAAATGCCTTGGGTCTTCGGTCTCGCCATATCTAATGGGTCCATTTACATAGAAAGAAAATATGCTCAGTTGTTTCAACATGGGTTTTACAGAAAGTGCATAACGGGTCTGGGATGATGTTTCGTTTGTGCAGGTTCTCTCTTGTGGGCGAGGCATTGTGGCAAAGGCTCCACAGAAAGGTACGGACCTTTGGTAAGACGTTTAAGCTCCAGATTTGTGTCCATAAGTTGCGAGGAACACTGTAGGAAGATGAAGGGCCATCCCAATCGCTCCACAGAAAGGTATGGACCCCCATGTTGCCTCGCCAGGGTTGCATGGCCTCATGCCAATACTTGATATTATTGTGTGACCCAAAATTAGACGTGACACCACTCAATTTCCAGGGTTGGAAGAACATGACAACACTTTGCCTGGACCAGGCGACCTCAGCAGCAAGCAGCTGTGGTCACGTTTACAAGCACATATAAAGTTCTATATGTAGGCAACTGCATAAGTATAAGAAAAAATTTCCGTAAAAGTAAAGGGAAAAAGGGCTTGAAAGTGGAAATAGAAACTAGAAGTGGGTGAAAGAGAGAGTAGCATCCATTCTCCCTCATGTGAGGTCAACAAAGTGTCAACCTACCCATTTTAATCCATAGATATATGACATTGATTACAACATAAGATGCCAAAATAATGAAGCAGTCCAATTATATTGGGAACATCCATGTTATAGTAAGGAAGTTTTCAAATATCAAAAGAACTATATTGGTATTTTTAATGTTGAAACTTCCTTAATTAGTCATGGTTAACAAGTGCCTCTGAAATTCTTATTAACATGCAATTCTTATTAATAGTCATAGTAGGACACATCTATTTGAAAAGAATAGGTACAACTGCAGATTGTATGACAAGATACATGTAGATGGTCATTGAAAAAAATGATGAGAGGATATGTTTATCTTGAGATATAATTAGAGAGAAATCACTGCAAACTATCAATTATTTCTCTCCTTCCAACACAAACAACTACGCTTGTTTGCACCCACCTGTAGTTAGCTGAGATGGTTTGGGCTTTACTACCTCATTGCTAAGAGAATGAGTTCAAATCTCCGATTGCTAGCATCTTAAGTGAGAAGCCCTGGTGGTGGGGTCTTGGACCAGCTTCCCCCTAGGTATTGATGCTTGGTTTGATATGCACCATGCATTGTATGAGCCATGGGTTCCTGACTAACGTAAGCAAAAGGTGGGCCTGACGAATCTTGGGTCACCAAAAAATAAAAAATAAAAAAAATAAAAAACAACTACGCTTGTTTGCTTCCTTTTTTCCTAATCTTTTTCCCCACACTTACGGTCACCCCATACTAACTGAAAACTGAACATACCAAGTCCATATAATTCAAAGCGAGACCAAAAAGTTCCCGAAAAAGGAAACTAAATTAGTACGTCGACAAATAAAAAGAAAAAATTTACAAAAGTTCCGGTTTGATTTGCCTCAGTAGCCACCTTTCCCACATGGGAATGGGGGGATGGGGAGTTGGAATCCGCAAGGAGGGCTTGGGGTGGAAATAAAGTTTCAGGTATGAATTTTGACTCTCGTACCCTACAAAAAGCAGGATAAAAATCAGAGAGTGAGTCGAAAGTTTAAGGAAGATTGACCAATAAAAAAATTCTAGTTTGGGTAGACAATGATGGCGATCTAGAAGTAGCCACCGGAAGATTTCCCACATTTGTCAAGAAAAAATTATAGTCGGCATATGTCCACAAAATTAGAATTGTGAGGTGAATTACTCTCTCAAGAGTCGATACTTGATTGGGTTCCCAAAATTGGCATTTGAGTAATTAGAACTGGGGAAGTAGCATAAACAATGATGTCTATAGTGGCCGTCTTCTTAGGCTGGTTCTGCCTATCAACATCGACATGGACGTCGGTGGTATCGACTGTTTCATGTTTGTCGACATTGATCGCATGACCTACTTCATGCTTGTCGATGGTAAACGCCGAAATGTCGATAAGTTCTTGGTCATCCACTGGAACAAGAATGCGCTGTACATCATTGATGTAAGCAAGATCCTCAATAATTTCAGGGTCAGGTGAGTTCTGCGCAACATCAACATCGGCAATGACATCAGCGCTTGGACGTGGTGAAATTCTCTTTTTTTTTTGTTGGGGGGGAGGAGCTTTCCTCATGCCTTCAGCGATACGAATCCTTGATGATGGCTTCGCTGCAGCTCCAACGGGAGTGAACCTCGTCCATTTGGTTGCCGCCGTGAAAAGGACGATTGTAAAAACTATGAAAAGAAAAGGGAATGATGCCAAGGCATTGAATTTACCTAATTTTTTTTTTCTTTGACTTTTTTGGAGGCTGCACGAGAGAAAGTTGAGCTTAACTATCAGGGATCACTTGAGCTTCTTGAGCAACAGAAGCGATAATTGCTTCCCGGGTGGTTTTAAAAGAAAATGAGTTATTTCATTTTCACCTTCTTAAAAATTGAACCGATGTCCTTATTGAAATAATGAATATTATCAGGGAAAACGGGGCAATGATTCAACGAGAATTAAACCCAATCTAGGATCAAATTCTACCCCAAACTAAACCAACCAAAATCAACTTAACTCTAGCAACAAACAATCAATATATGACCTCGCACTAAGAAAATATAATGCTTAAATTATAAAAAGCAAAGTCAACAACACCGCGAAGGATTTCATGTGGTTACCCAATGCAAGAAAAATCAAAGACCATCTAGTTACTAAGAATAGTAAGATACACAATGCACTCTTCTCTAATTACACATTAAAGGCTAAACATCAACGATATAACTATATTTCATCACCAGAAATGTGGATTGACGTAAATGGAGTAAGAAAACTCTAACTACGATTGGAAGAGGCTCTCAACGAACTAAACCGATCAACTCGTAACCCTCAGTCTCATAAACAACATACTCAAATTTGAACCAATTACATTAATGTTGAGCCTTCAAATCACTATTTCTTCTCTTCTCCACTCTTTCTTAGGTGAGCACTATCTGTTTTCTCTATCTCCTCACTCTTGCGTACTTGGGAATAGACGAAGTAGCCCCCACTTTTTTTTTTTTTTTTTCTGACTTTTACCTTTTTTTAATGCTAGCTAGGCCCCACATAAAGGTGGAACCACCCAACAAATATGATAGTAGGCCCACCAATAGTTAGGGAAAATGACACAGTCTTTAAACTTTGACCCAATGCGTAATTCCGTTTTTGAACTTTTAATTTATTTGATATAGTCCATGAATTTTATATCAATATACAATGTGGTCCATGAATTTTTAATTTATTCAATATAGTCCTTGAACTTTTAGTATATGTTGAATATAGTCCCTAACCTATACGAAAAATGTTCATTTTAGTCTCTGGTCTTGAATCAATTGAAATATTACATTGAACGTTTCATACAATTCAAGGACTGTATTGAACATGCACTAAAAGTTCAAGGACTACGATTGAACAGATTAAAAGTTCAAGGACCACATAACACATTTAGCTAAAATTTAGGGGCCACATTAAATAAATTAGAAGTTTATGTACCAAATTGCGCATTGAGCCAAAGTTCAAGGACTCAAGGATTGTTTTGTGTCATTATGTTGAAGTTATTTGTGGCCTGAGGATTCGATTTGAATTATCTGATGGTACAATGATTGTATATCTCCAGGTGACTTGTTGGCAGCATATAAAAGGTGCGGCATAGGGATACTTCATACATACTCGAAGTAAGTCTAAATGTGCAGTACAGTATTATGGAGAGTAAATTTCAAACATACGATAAAAATTTTCCTTTCTTCGATATCCTTAGAGGATGATCGGCGGGGGTGAGCACACCAAGCCAAAGCTTTGTAATTCTGGTTGGACGATTGAATTGGACATCACTAGCAAAAGCAGTAGCCGAGAGGGAAAAATCGGGCTCACCAGTGGATTGCTCGTAAAACAATTCAAGGAAATTCTTGAAAGGGAAATCCTTTAGAATGGACAGCCTGGATCGTCCTGAAAATGAGGTTGAACCTCCACCTCCACTTCACTAGATCAAGGTAAGGAATGTGTCTCGCTGGAGAATAGTGAAGGAAAATAAAGAGCGGCCCATCCTTGGAAAATCCAAAAAACGTTGAAGAGAACACCAGAATTCTCCTCATACATCGATAAGGGTACACGTGTATTCCCTTGTATAAAACAGCAAGGACGAGTCGATCTGAAGCGAATGAGGTGCTGTCAGCCAAGCAATGAGCTAGGTTGATTCAATCCTCAGAAATTTTGAGTGTTGGGTGGCAGAAAATATTAGAGAGACAATACGACAAGAAAGCAGTGTGTTCAACGGGGGTGACTTCCTCATCAGGTCCTTTGAAATGATTAATTAAAAAGGAGCCTCAAGAAAGATCAATGACACAATTAAAGTATTGGCATCTCTAACATCATCCCCATATGGACTGAGGCGATTATAGCAAATAAATCAAGGAGAGTAATTGACATTGGGCCCAAGGAAAGAAAAAACAAGTTGTTGAAGGAGACCAGAAACTGGTTAATCCACCCAAGACCCAAGTCGCAATAACAAAATGGAAGTTTCACCTCGATTTTGGCTTTTCCCTAGATGAATTGCTCCTGAGATTTCATTCTCAAGTACCATCGGTAGAATTGGAGGTCGAATGGAGGGAAAGACCTAATCGACCAGACCTGGTGGTCCATACAATCTCGTATTGAACGGGGACCTAGAACTCACCGCCTCAGAACCATTGAGGAGCCGGAGAGGATAGATATCGAGGTCGTCTTCTTAGTAGAGCTCCTCAAAACAAGACCAGTATGTCCAAGATGAAAATGTGGGAGAATGATTTTTGGGAGCCATTAAGGTTTTGAAATAAACTTCAGAATCAGAGCAGAATTGGAAAAGGAAAGACTTTAGTCCGAGGCTGACGACAAAGTGCAGGTAAAAGTAAAAATAAATAGGATTTGGCCAAGTATTTATACGGCACCAAAAGAGGGTTAATGCACCGTATCGTACTTTTGAAGGGTAATCATAAGTAAATTTTTCAAAAGTTTAAAGGAATAAAGTTGTTCAAGATTTACGTTGTTCAATTCTTTTAAAATGTGACATATGTTGACAGGCTGACTACCTAAAAACCCATCGATTTTAAGTGCAATCTTAATTCTATCCCAAATATTATTTTGTCTCATAAAAAATCTTCAACTTCCATGCCTGTATGTCTAGAAATTGCCCACCAATTTCTTCAATATTGTCAAAATAAGGAGATTGCTATTTTCTTCTTATAAGGTAAGAGTATTGATGAAAACACAAGTTCTGATAATGAACTTATAACTAGTTCTAATATCGATAATTTTAATTAAACTAGGGGTGATTTTGAATATGTGGATAGATTTGGGATTAAAGTGAAAGTTAAGGATTTTAGTTGACACAAAAAAAAAAATGTTTGGGTAGGGATTAGACCTAAATTTTGGGATGTTTTAGGAATTAAGGCAACATGATGCCAGCTTAAATAGATATATAGAGCTCGGTGTTAAGTATTGCTATACCATCAATGAGTTACTGATAGAAAATGTTTGTCGATAACTACGATTATCGATAACCATGATACAGTTATTGATAGACGATATTGATCGATGATTGTTACTTCATAAATATCAATAAATGTTAAATACAAAAACTGATGACAAAGTGAATATGCCAAAGTGAAGGAACCATTGACGATTAAGACTAGTAACCATTGAAGAATTGTTACTGTTTGTGGACATTCAGAGTCTAATATTATGGAGATACGGTTTTTAATCATTAATTAAGATATTAACTACCTGTAAGTGGTTACACTTTGTAATAGGCTACATAAAGCCCCACATTCTTAGGGAGGGATGGGGTGGGGACGCGCAAGTTTCAGGAAGTGGGTTTCGACGCTCACGCCCTGCAAGAGGCAGGGTAAAAGTCTGAGAGTGAGTGTAGAATAGGTATAGAGTAGGACTGACCAAAAAAAAAAAAAAAAGGCTACATAAAGCCATGTTGAATGGTTCAGAACACGACCATCAATATAAACAATTAAGTATTTTTCTCCCTTTCAATTGATCAGTTTTCAATACTTGCATTTACTTTTTCTATAGATTTAGAAATTCTTGTACGTAATTTGCATCTTGTCCAATCGTTACTAAACACGATTCAATAAAACCTTTTGATGACAGGTATCTCCCAGTGAAACAATGGGCATCTTTTCTTCTACCTCACCGCACCTAATAAAATGGCATCATTACAACTTGAAATACATTTTTCCATTTAAAACATTTACCTATATTTGTCTGTATTTACCATGATTATTGAGATGTACTTATCAAGTGTATAGGGGCATAGACATTACATTCAAATATAAGGACAACATCGTTGTCACAATTCACTGATAAAGTGGCCCTTATGTTTATGTTAAGTCTTTTATAAAAAAAAAAGTTCTAAATTTATTATATTTTTACTAATTTAGTCATAAAATTTTAAATTTTATAATTAAATTGTAAAATTTTTCACATTTTGCTAATGTACTCCATCCCGCTAATTTTGATCGGAAAATCGCTAACATGGATGCTAATCATCCAACATGACACATCTAGCGTTGATGTGAATAAAATTCTTTAAATTTGTAAATATTTTTTAGAATTTTTATATTTTTATTGTCATTTTTCTTTCATTCTTTTCACATTTTTTTTTTTTTCCATTGGTCACTAGGCCTTTGCAATAGACGGTGACCGGCCAAAGGCCTCGCCCTTGCCCAGATTTGGCAAGGGGGCAAGGGGAGGCCTTGCCAGCCTGGCCGCATGGGTTTGTCTATAGTGGGACTCCAGTAGAAGCATCAGCGTGCTCTGAAGAACTTGACACTAATAACACAGCCGTTCAAAACATTGATGTTCTTTACTCTGCCGTGATTCAATATGTTCAAAGATCAATAATTTATCCTCAGAGAAAGAGTGGTTGGCTTATGTTTTATGTTCTGGCCATGATTATAATTGGTCCTAATCAATCCCCTATCGAGACAAGGCATCTCTTGGCTTGAGTGGACCCTTTATCTCAAACCTTCAACCTTTTTATACCAAACTTGCTCTTCTTTGAGAAGTCACACATACTCAATCCAAGCCCAAGCCGTCGTCGTGAATTGCACTCGTCAATTGCTGTAAAGCTCCTGCCGTTGATGACGAAATGGCCACTTTCGTGAAAGGAGAAGATGAACTGGAGAGTCCGCCCGAGGAAGAAGGGAGAAGAAGAAAGAAAAAGATTAAAAAAGATTAAAAATTTTAGCTTTGGACAAAAATACCCTAACCATAATTTAAAGTGGCTGAGAGATACATATGATTACTAGGCTCTTGTTTGACACCATATTGATCATTTCAAGCCCTTATTTAAGATAAAGTTCAGTTTGAACCATCTTTTTAAAAAATGACCATATTTTAAGCCTTTGGACAAAACTACCCATAACCATAACTTAAAGTGGCTGAGAGATACATATGATTACTAGGCTCTTGTTTGACACTTATTGGTCGTTTCAAGCCCTTATTTAAGATAAAGTTCAGTTTGAACCATCTTTTTAAAAAATGACCATATTTTAAGCCTTTCTTTAAAATTTTTTCTTATGTTAATTTTAT
Source organism: Eucalyptus erythrocorys (assembly GCA_014182555.1). Taxonomy (NCBI): domain Eukaryota; kingdom Viridiplantae; phylum Streptophyta; class Magnoliopsida; order Myrtales; family Myrtaceae; genus Eucalyptus; species Eucalyptus erythrocorys. The sequence goes on along the minus strand of CM024605.1, from coordinate 21,294,180 downwards.
AAAGTTATATAATCACCATCGAGGTCAACCTTGATCCCATCCACGATTTCCACTCATGTTATTATGTACTGGGGCGTTGGATGCTCGACAGGGGTACATATCCTTCACCTACCCTAGCTCTCCCTCTATCTCTCTCTCTTTCCCCACATATGGACACTATATGTCTCCGATGATCTGGTAAGGTGAACTTAATATGATAAGAGAAAGTGAGTTTAGGATACGCATGATCATTGCCCTTCAGGCTTCAAGTAAAGCTTGCAATATAACTCCTCTCCTCTAGGCGAGCGTTCGTTCTCTACCCTCACATACAAAGAGGAAAAGAGCAGAGGCGAAGCACCAAATTATTTTTCGAGATGGTGAGGCTATTCAAAATAGGTTGTTTGCATTTACTTATTTAGTTGGAATATTCCATTTTTTTCAGCTAGAGTAGATGATTTGAATATTTGGCATCATGTAATTCGGATGATCAGCCGTAAATCAAGTTGAATTAATTACTTTTAACTTTATTGTCAATGATAAGCTTGCAAAAGTAGTTGTCTCTATTCTCTAAGGGAAAGGTAGGACTAGGGAGACCACTACTACATAATTGCATACTTTAAACATCTATAATTTAGGATAAGACATGTTAAGAAGTGTGGACAATCAAAAATATGTTGCCCAGATGAATCAACAAGGAAAACTAATGAATTGCCAAACTAGAACAAAGTCACGTGATGCTCATGCTTAATGCAAACTCTCCTAAGCCCTTACTAATTGCAACATGGATTCTCAAATTCAATCATGCATTATAGTCACTTTGGAGCCATCAATCATTTATGGGCATGTGAAATGCCCTCATGGTACCTTTCTTTCTATAAAATCATTTGCATGCATTCTTCATTAATTTCATTAACCTAAGCCACTAACATGTGAAAATAAGGAAAAGTACCTGTTGACATCAAAATTTTGCCATTTTATTTAAGTCTTAATAGCATTAAAAATTAGGAATTTATTGACAAAAGAAATATTAAAAATTAATTAATTAAAAAAATTAAATTTAAAAAATAATTATTTAAAAAATTTTAAAAAATTAATTATTTAAAAAATTTAAAATAATTAATTAATTAATTAGGGGTTGGGTCGGGTTGGATCCGACCTTGGCTCGACCCACCCCCTTCCTTTCCTTTCCCCCACGTGTGGCCCATCTTCTTTTCTCCCTCACGCGCGCCCACTAGCTCGGCCCATCCTCCTTTCCCGTTTAGCCCAGCCCATGCCTAGCTATCTTCCTCCCTTGCACGACAAATTGCAGAGAACAGAACAGTAACAAGTTCAGCAACAAAGGAGTAGGGGGATCAGTGTGTCAGGCGAGCGGTGTGATCTACGGGTCAAAGGTAGTTTGGCGGTAAGCTGTCAGCTACAGAGGCCATGCATGCCGATCGGTTGCTCTAAAAGGGAGACAAAACAGAATAGTGAGGTGGGGAGTTTTCGGGGAGAGGAGAAGAAACACAGAACAGAAGGGGAGCAAGGAGCCGAGAAGGAAACCGGAGGGAGAAGGGAAGCTCGAGGGAGCAGCTAGCCATTGCCAAAGGCCTGTCCACCTGCCACCCACTGCTGTCTTCCTCAGAAACTAGGTTGGCATTCCTTCGAACACTTGGTGCGCATTTTTTGGAGTTGAGCCAACCGGAGCTCGTTTCGTCCGTTTCAAACCAGCTCCAGCCTCCGTAAATCCCCGTTTAGATCGTCGTTGCTTGCTGGTTGTTTGTTGTGGACCTCAGACCCACCTCAAGTCTTGGTTAAGTCTAGGATCTTGCAAATCCTGAGTGCCCCCCACTTGTTTGTCCAAATGCCGAGCTGAAATCTCGCCTTGTCGTTCCTGACTTCAGCCTTGTTTGGCCGCCGGAGCGCCGTCATGGTTTAGGTCGAGCCGCATCCCTACCTGGTCAAAGTAGGAGCGTTGTGCTCTGGTTAATCGTCGCCCGTGTCGATCACCGTCACCGCTTCCCTTGTCGCACTAGAGAGTCGCGGGCCACGGGCCGACGGAACGGCGACCTCAACTGACATCTTCACTGCGACTGATGCGATCCCCAACTCTAGACATTGAGGGTCACTTCCGTTCGCCTAGTGGAAGTGACGCCATTACAGCCCTCGCCGGAGGGGTCACTTGCGTCGCACGTCTCGCTGTCCCCTGCAACGGAGCAGGGCCGAGGGCTGAGCTGTGATCTAGCCCGACTGACTGTAACGACCCGGGCTCCACTGTATAATATTGTCCGCTTTGGATGGGATTGCACGAAGCCATTTCCCTCCCTCACGGCTTTAAAACGCGTTATACAAATTAAAGGAACCCAAGCCATTATAAACTAGCCCAGAACTCCCTCCCTAGGCGATGTGGGACAGAGACTCCTTCCTTACGCACGTCTAGAGACTGAGGCGCAGACGCACCGCCATCACTCCTCCCCGCGCACCACCGCTCGGGCTGTCACACTCTCCCCTCCTTGGGAGCACAATGCCCTCGCTGTGGCCCCACACGCGGTCAGGAGTCGGCTCCGATACCATTTGTAACGACCCAGGCCTCACTGTATAATATTGTCCGCTTTGGATGGGATTGCACGAAGCCATTTCCCTCCCTCACGGCTTTAAAACGCGTTATGCAGGGGCAGAGGGCCATCCCTCGGGCCTTCCCTCTCCCAAGCCATAATATTGTCCTCTTTGGACGGGATTGCACGAAGCCATTTCCCTCCCTCAAGGCTTTGTTTTCAGCGCAGCGGAAATGTACGTGAAACGCGTTACCTGGGGACAAGGTTACACTCAGCCATTCCTTTCCCCAAACTGATATTGTCCTCTTTGGACGGGATTGCACGAAGCCATTTCCCTCTCTCAAGGCTTTGTTTTCAACGCAGCGGAAACGTACATGAAACGCGTTATGCAGGGGCAGAGGGCCATCCCTCGGGCCTTCCCTCTCCCAAGCCATAATATTGTCTTCTTTGGACGAGATTGCACGAAGCCATTTCCCTCCCTCAAGGCTTTGTTTTCAACGCAGTGGAAGCGTACGTGAAATGCGTACCGGGGTGTCAAGAAGTGGTGTCGCGCGTGCTTGTATTAAACCCTAAACCACCCTCTTTCATGGGTCAAATCGTGTGAGGGGTCTTTGTCCGGTGTTTCCCCCTTTAAAAGTTTAAAGAAAGATAACGCGTTTCACGTACGCTTCCGCTGCGTTGAAAACAAAGCCTTGAGGGAGGGAAATGGCTTCGTGCAATCCCGTCCAAAGAGGACAATATTATGGCTTGGGAGAGGGAAAGCCCGAGCGATGGCCCTCTGCCCCTGCATAACACGTTTTAAAGCCGTGAGGGAGGGAAATGGCTTCGTGCAATCCCATCCAAAGTGGACAATATTATACAGTGGGGCCCGGGTCGTTACACCGACCCTCTTCCATTCAAGCTCGCGGGAGGCCTCCTCCAAAAAAAAAAAAAAAAAGAGAATAGAGAGTTGGGGCCCATTGGTTGGGCCTAACCCTCAATTGAGCGTAGGCACGACCAAGGCGGATCAGGCCTTGTCCATTTGGATGGGCCGGTCGACTCGCCCTCTAACCGTACCAAACCTGGGTTCAATCTCCAACCGGACTCGACCCGTGCCAACTGGGCCGAACCTGGGTCCGATCTCCGACCGGACCTGACCCGCGCCAACCAGGCCGAACCTGGGTCGGGTTAGACTGGACTCGATTAGGTCCAGCCAAAAAAAAAATATTTTTAAAAAAATTTTAATTTTTTTTTAAATTCGAAAATCCAAAAAATGTAGGGTTTGGTTAGGAATTGCCATATTTTGCTTTCTTAGTATAATTAGGCCTTTATTTGCTTGCATATTGATTATATCGCGTGTTTAATTTGCGTATTTAATTATGTTTAATTGCACTTGTTCAATTTTATTGCAATTAAGATCTTGGTAGCTATGATTATTATTTTAATGATTGTACACCCGTATAATCACCTCATATATTAATGGATAGGTATAAAATCAATCCAAACTGCTTGACAAAAATATTTTCTTTTAAAATAAATAAGATTAGGTATCGAAATGGCACCAATTGGTCAATTAGTGTAATCAAGTCCCTGACCCTAGAGTCTTTGGTTGCGTAGGAAGTGTGGCATACTCTCATACTTCACTTGGTTTCTAGCCAACCCCAATAGGCTAGTGGCGACTTCTTTTTGTGAAATTCTTAGAAATATCCCAATGTCTCTTGAGGTATGGGCTTGGGATAGCCCGTGTCTAATCATGGGCCCTAGGCCCATCCTTTAGGCAATACCCCTAAACCCATTCCTTCCCCCCGAGGGTAGGTTGCAACAGTACGAAAAATTTTAAACCTATTGCAATTATGTCAATTCAATCCAAAATCTTTCAATTGTACCAATTTAGTGCTAATAGGCAATTTTGGCAAAAAATTGTTGACGTGAATGATGCTCATCCTATGTACCACAGCCAATATTGACATGAGCATTCTGTTAATAATATTTTTTTGTTAGTCTTTCTTTCTTTCTTTCTTTTTTTCCTTTCATTTTGGCTGGCGAGGGCTACGACCCTCATCTAGAGCTAGCGGTAGCTTAACAGGCTACAAGAGAGGATGTGAAGGCCCTCGATGGCCTCGTTGGCCATGGGCAAGGTGACCCTCACCCAAATTTGGTATGGGCCTAGGCGAGGGCTATGACCCTCATTATAGGTTGAAGAGAGATTGTTGGCCCTTAACAGCCAAAATGAAAAGAAAAAAAGAAAGTCACGAAAAATTCATTTTAAAAAAAATGGTTAAAATTGTCTATATAAGCGCCAGTCGTGTTACATAAAACAATTGATGTCCATGTCAATGATTTTTTACCAAACTAGGTGAAAATGTCTCAATTGATGAATTGTGAAAATGTTTAAAACTAAATTGGTATAATAAAAAAGTTTATGACCGAATTGACATAATTTTAATAGATTTGGAAATGTTTTAGTACTTTTCTTGAATAAGACTACACTCACATTTTGACATTGCCATATCTCAAACACTCTATCCAACACAACGGTCGGCAAGGCTCCAGCACTTCTTCGTGTTCTTATAATCAATTCCTTCTTGTTGATTATATTTTTTTGCCATAATATGAGTCCCGTGTCTCTCTATTGAGCCATCAGCCTTATGCTTTATTTTGAGAATTCACTTATTCCCAATTGCTTTGCGTCCTTTTGGAAGATCAACTAGTTCCCAAACTTGGTTTGACTTCATTGACTCCATTTTCTCTTACATTGCGTGCATCCATTTTTCCTTGTTAGGACAATTTAAAGCATCATCTATATTCATTGGCTCATCTTCTTCTTGTAAAGCAACCATAAAAATTTCTCCTTTAATATCAAAACTTTGACGAGAAATACTTTTGCGACTTGTTCGTCGTATGAGAGATTATATCCCTTACACATTATTGTCCATTATGCTCCCACTCGGATTAGATTATGATAATATCATTTCATCAAGTGATTGTAATTGAGAATAAGTTAAATTTAATTCATCACTTCTCATATTACTCTCACTTGGACGAACTCTATTAAGTTTATTATCTTGATCTAAGGTTTCAAATAGGAAGTAGTCATCTCCCGTTTTGCCATTTTTAGAAAATTCAATCTCTAAGAATGTGACAACTTGTAACATCCTTGATTCCAGACCATAAGAATAAGGTAGAAGAGTCGATCATGGGAATCAATGACATAAACTTTAGATGGACCAAGGCATGACATGTTTGACCATGGACTTGGTCCACCTAACCGAGACCCGGTTAGGGCAAATAACCAAGACCAATCACGATGTTTATTTCAAGACATCAAATGGACCAATTCTAATTGAAAATGGTCATGGATAAATTTAAGAAGGCTGTTGACTTAGTCGCACTTATTTGGTTAAAGTTTAGTAAATTTTGGGATGAACCTCGATTCTTATAGAACTATCAATTGTGTACAAATATAATGACTTCATCAATTAGGTGACACCCTATGTTACTCGCATGATTGCCTTGGATGAGATTTTAACACAAATCAATTAATGCGGAGATAAATTATTGGACAAGTGTCTAGAGGTAATTGAGGTTCTAGAATCTTCTATAACCTTTGACCATAGTGTATCCTTATCCATTATATGCCACATGTCAATTTGGGGGGCGGGGGGGAGGGGGGGAGAAAACTTGCTTCTCAAGTAGCTTTGTAAAAATATCTAGGCCTTATTTAATGATTTTGGACTTTTAGTTCATTAATGGCATGGATGAATCAACTACTTATGTGTCCTCTAGAATATTAGGTAAATCTTTGGGTATGATGGCCCTAGATTATAGGCTTGGTGAACAAGTCAAGAACTAGCCAAATAGACGAGGACATGATGCATCAAAAGACTTAAGTGTCCCTTAGGCGCCATCGGCAATAACGAACCTAAAGTGAGCCTTGAAGAGCAAGCAAATAGGTGGACCAATCACAAGCCAACACCAAAGGACCTAGGCACCAACTTGAGAAGATAGGTAGGCCAACTTGTCATTTAGGCATCATCATGAGTTTGCATAAAAAACTAAAAGGAGGAGGCCTATAAAAGGAGAAGGTACCTCACATTTTAAGGATAAGTCATTCTCTCATTTCCTCTCCCTTTCTCTCTTCTCTTTCATGCCTTCCTCACCAAATCGCCTTAGGAGCTGTCCAGTCACCAAAGGAGCATCATGGAGCTAGGTTCAAAAGTTATAAGTAGACTTTCCTAACTCTTCAATAGGGCGGTGTGCTACACATATCGATTTTAGGATAATGTCATCATTTACTTGTGTTGGCTTTATATGGTTATGCTTGTTGTGTTTCTATTTGTTTGTTGTTGCATCGAGTAAATTCATGGTCTCCCATGTATGTCGAGCACACCCAAATGTCAAGGAAATGTCTCGTGTGACTTTGGACGTGCGCTGAGGTGCATGCACGACCCACACTTGATTTCGAGACCACATTCAGACATGTTGTTACTCGAGACAAGTCGCGGTCGATGCTGAAGTCGGAGTGAACGATTCCAAGTCAAGACCATGAGCAAGAATTGCATCTGGCATGAGTCTAGTAATAGAGCACAAAAGTCATTAATTCAGTTTGTATGGCACGCCTTTGGGCCTTTCATTCGGCTAATGATTCAAGATAACAAAATGATTGATTGATGCTTGAATGCATGGACACATAATGGACTTTTATTGTTGATGCTAGGGTATGCCGGGTTGTTTCTTGGGGTAAAGCCTAGAATGATGTCTTGATATTAAGATCGTGGACGATGCCTGCCCAAGTGAGGCCAATGCCTAGGGGTCGCCTTGGATGCCATCTTGATAATGAGATCGGGATGATGCCGTTTGTCAAGGAAGGGATAGATGCCCAGTTGATATCGGAAGAGTCGATGGATTTTGACTAACTAAGCAGATTGAAATAAACTGGAAGTCCACGTATGGTCCATGACTAATGCATGTGTGATGCTTGAATTGATGCTTGCACTGATACTGAAATTGAGGCTTCCAAAAGCTGGATTTGTTTGATATGTATTGTTGAGTCCTTGCAACAATTTGAGCATATGTTTGTATCGAGTCACTTGGTGTTTGAATGAGTTTTATGTGATGCACGCATCCCTCTTAGTGACTGGAATGATCATAAGCCATAGATATTTGGAGGGCTTGTTTTTATGCACTAACTCCTTGTCTTTGATGCTTGAAAATACATAGCTGATTGAAAACCCTTCATATGCATAATCATGGCAAGGCACAAACCTTGCTATTGATTTGCCATCGACAAGTGGGTAATGATCTTGTATTCGAGAATTGATGGTGAGATGTCCTCTTATAGGAGAATTAGGGATTTCTACTTTCTGAGTCATTGACTTACTTTTGTTGTTTTCACCATTTTAGGTGTGGGATGGGTGAACCAACCCTAAAGCCCGTTTGTCTCGGTCTTCCAATTGATATGGTTACTACTGTGACGAACATAATAGATTTAGAAGAGGATGTCACCTACTGGAAGTATATTACCACTATATGAGTCCAAGAAGGGGTAAACATATTGGTTCCCCATGTGTACAAGGCTTGGTGCCTCATTTTTTATGGGGTCGTTTTAGGTCCCATCATGGCCTCATCCTTCTAGTGGATCCTACGGGAGCATTGTAGAAGAAGGGCCTAGGATGGGGGTCATTTTTGGAGGAGCTCGATAGAGGAGCTAGAATAAAGATAAGTAGCCCAAGACTAAGATGGGCATGTAGTCATAATAACTTTTGGTAAGTGTATATATGTATGAATATATGTTGCTTTTGTTTGCTTGGCTTGTATACATGTTGCCTGACTTCCATGTTTGTTTATGTACGAGAATTGTTTTTAATTCGCTTCCGCATATGCTTAATTAAAGATAAAATATTTTTAGGATGATCGATGCTTGGGACGTCGATGCTGATCGTCAGGTCACACCCTCATACCAAAGTTGGGGCGAGAGTGTGACACATGTCGTGATTAAAATTTAGTTATACTCCCACTTTCCCGCTCACCTATAAATACATACAATTTCGAGTATTTTGAGTATCTTATGAAAATACTCTTCTTATCTCTGGGATCCAATTTCCCATACTTATGAGGAGGTTCATGATAATATAGGTAGCACAATTCCACGGTTTAAGAAAACTTAAGTCTAGTTTTCTACCTATCCATAACTTAATGGAGTGGAAATAACTAATTTGGAATGCACACGATTAAGTATATAAATAGGAGTTAATAAAGCAATAGCTCAAAAGATGATAGGTTAGTATGCGCTATCATAGACCCAACAATTTGTAGTAGGGTTTTGTTTCTCCTTTCTACAACACCATTTTGTTGAGGAGTTTAGGGAATAAACAACCGTCTTTCTAGTTCTTTTTCATCATATAAATTTCTAAACTCATCATATAGATATTATGGTCCTCAATTGGATATAAATGCTTTTTTTTTTTTTTTTTTTGTTATCTAGTTGATTTTCTACCAAGCTCATAAACTTCTTGAAACACCTAAATGCTTTAGATTTAAGAGAAATCAAATAGATATGTTCGAATCCAGTATAATCATTTATAAATGTGATGAAATAAATAGCCCAATGCTTTCCTCTCACATTCTTTGGACTATAAATGTCTGAATAGTTTAATTACGAAGGAAATTCAGTTATTTTACCTTTTTCAAATGATTTCTTTGTTATTTTCCCTACTAGGTAATGCTCATAGATGGACAAATCGACTTTTTTTAATGTTGTCTAACAAGCCCTCTTTAGCTAGTTTATTCATGCGTTGTTGGCTAATATGATCAAGTCTAGCATGCCATACATTCACATTATTATCATATGAATTAGAAGACATGAAAAGAAACTAACAAATATTGACATTACCATAGTCAATATCCCATACAATAAAACTATCTAGAAAATAATCATTACCATAGTAGTTTATGTATAAATATAAATCTACACTATTATTATGGAAATTCAAACTAAAACTAAGTTTAACCATCACTAACACAGACACTAAATTTCGACAAATCTCCGAAGCATATAATACATCATGGTCGAACAAAGTGTGTCCACTATGCATATTTAATTAGTAGGCATCTATCTCTTTTACTTCAGTTCTAAAGTTGTTTCCTACATAAATCCATTTCATTCCAGTCAGTACTCATTGGAATTCTACAAAAAATTCTCTATCCTTCGCTACATGATTTGTTGCTCCTAAATTTATAGTTTACAAAGAATTAAATTCAATTAAGAATACAAAACTTGATACACAAGTAAAGTTTTCAAGAATACAATGGGTGTTTACCTTCTTTGGCTCACGACAATCGCTAGCAAAGTGACCCTTCTTGCCATAGTTATAACACTTCACTCTTGACAAGTTCTTCACTCGAGAACGCTTTTCTCTTTCATGTTGATCAACTCTTGGTTTCTTTCCCGAATGGCTCACTCCCTTATCTTTCCACCTTTTGAACGAATCAAAACATTTGTGTTTTGAGCTCGAAGCTCCTTGTGAGCTAGAACCAGCATAATAAATGTCAATTTCCGGCTTAGCCACCAAGAGGTGGTCCTCTTCTAGCTCAAGGTGGCACATAACATCCTCAAGGATTTTAATGTTCTTATTGTATGGTAGCTGTACCTTCATATGCTTTCAACTTTGAGGCAATGAACAAATCATTGCATGCACTTACTGCTCATCAGTCAGAACATGGCCAACATAATTCAACTCATTAATTATATTTGACATCTTTCTCAGGTGTTGTTTTATGATCTAACCAAGAGCTTTCTTGTAAAAGTCAAACCTTATAGTGAGTTGTCTCAATTTGGTTACCGTTGTAAGACCAAATCTTGCTGCCAATGCTTCTTATATTTCTTTGACATTCTTAAAACATCTGAACTCTCGCATGACACCATTCTTCATGCTGCTCATGAACTTAATGCGAGCAATGGAGTTCTTTCTTTTCCATGCATCAAATGCATTCTTATCTTTTTTATGTTGTGCAATGTTCCCATCCTTAGGTTCTTCTTGTTGAAGAAAATCCCTTATAAGTTTTGAACTTAACAAAACATCCTCATTAGTTAAGGCTGAAGAATCCAAGACTCAGTCGTTTAAGTATAAAGAGTTCAAGACCCAAGCGTTTCCGTCTGAAGGTCACCAGACCCAGAAGTTACGGTCTAATGATCTCCAAACCCTATTAAAGTCTGAAGTCAGTCAGACTCAGTTTTGCGATTTTGCCACACTGTTAGTAGCTTATTCTTACGGTTAAGGAAATTAAGAATTTGATATTATCTTCCTTAATTTATCCGTAAAAGATTTCTGGCTGTGATTCTAAGCTCAAAAGATTTTTTGGATTTTATCCGTTGAAGATCAAGCAAGTTTTGGAATGATCCACTTTTGGAAACTCAAGATCCTGATTGTATGGGCAAGCGGGATTGACGAGCTATCTTCCACTTATATTTGACAACGTGATGATCACCTAAATTGATTCATTCCAATGGGTAGATTGGATGAACTCTTGGAAAGTGCTAATGGCTATGGAGGCACGGAGGGATATTTAAGGTGTGTCGAAGTTGTTCAAAAATGTGAGTGAGCCGATAGAAAAATTCAAAGTTCGAACCTCTGAAACTCCTTGTTCTCAAAATCTCTTGAGCTCAAATTGTGTACTAAAGAGAGATACTTACAGTGTGAAATTGCGAGAAGCTGTAGAATAGACTTTCAACAAAAGAAGTCTAGATCATAAACTGTAAAGCTCTTATTTGCTACATAGTGATTACATCCAGTTCGCTGCTAGCGTGGAGAGTGGACGTAGGCTTACAATAAGCCGAACCACTATAAACTTCGGTGTCAAAATTCTTTTACCCTACGTGACTCATTTATTTCTGATTTTATTTTCAAGCCAAAGGATCTTGGTTGAAGGTTTGAAAAGAATTTCATAAACACCTATTCACCCCCTCTCTAGGTGTATTTACTAGCCTTTCTCACTTTTATAATCAGGTTAAGAGTTTTAGTGCCTCTTGTTTTTCCAGCACATATTAGATTTTCATATACCATATTTCATAATTATCGTTGTTCAACTTCTCACTTTTGTATTATTCAACAACTACGCTCTTAGTTATTGAAGCAATTAGATCTGAACATATTAGACATACATGCAAGAATTATTAATGTCTATCATTTATGCATCTATTTTGCATAAACTCATCATATTAATAAATAATTTCAAATAAGATTTTAGAATCAAAAGGTCACTATTGTTTCCAATTATCATCCAAAATCCTAAATTGAAATTGTCATTAATATAATCTTCTATGCAAAATAAGTTTTTTGAAGCTAAAAAAATTCTATAAACTACCCATAACAATTAATAGTAACAGAAGCAATTGACATTGAATATCCATTAATGAGAAAAACATTTCCATGTAATGTAACCAATACATTAATGGCTACAACAACATCAATATGGTAGGAATTATTTACATAAGATATCCATAAAGCATACTAAGTAAACACAAATGAAAACAACTAATGCCAAGTTAATTGATGAACAAGGAAAGATTTTTTTTTTTTTAATTTCTTAGTAATTTTCTTTGAAAATTCTATAGGCACATTCAACAACCATAGAAAAATAGATGGAAATACCTTAGCGCACATTCATCCCTGTTGAGTTGAACTCATACCTTGGGTTGAAGTCTTTGTGGCTTCAAATCTATAATAATTCTTCAAAAAAGCCACTACGAGCTTCTTATAATCATGAACCATGTTGACCTCCCATAAGCGATTCAACACTCCTTACTATTCAGATGAAAGAGTGTTATTCAAGAGCCACACGATCTCAAAAGCTTGCATGGAATAACCCTTCCAAATGAGTTTTTATATCTTCTTATTAAACTCGAGAATATGTTCAATTAGATCTCCACTTTTCCATTGATGTTTAGACAACTCAGCTATTATCCTTGCAAGTCTCGCTTTTTATCTTTTTGATTGCGTGCAAATAAGTGTATGCATACAAATGGGAGGCATTGTTCCTGCAACAAATGTAGAACAAAAAAAAAAAAAGGATTACTTATAACCTATGGGGACATAATTGAAAAAGAAACACATTCTCTATTTTCTTTTTTTTTTTTTTTGGCTAAATGGTCAACAGTCAATGCCAGTCAATGAGGTAATTACCAATCAACGATTGATGCTAGCCAACGAATGATCGAATTGGGTCAGGTGGGTCGGGTCAAACTGATTGACTCAACTAGATGACGTCATTAGTACATGTCCCGCATGTGCGCAGGCAACAATCGGCTGACGTCATGATGACGTCAGCAGGTGCTTGTGGCGTATGTGTGTGGCAATTACTGTGTGCGTGCCAATTACTGTGTGCGTGCCATGCACGTGGGTGTGGTTACTGTGTGCATGCCATGCACACGCTTGCAATTGCCACACGCACGTGTAGCACACGTGCTTGGGGAAACTTCCTTGACTTGTGCATTGCATGCACCGACGAGCCAAAAACTTTCGGTCAAGCGTGACAAGGCGTCTGGCAACCCCTGGCAGTGAGCCACCTGTTGTTTTTCTTGTCTTGATGAGAACTAAGACCCTGCACTTTCAAAAATGAGTTTTGACTCATGTAAAATCAAAAAGGAGGGTTGAATAGGTTGAATAGTATGCGGGTGTTGGGATATCCATCCTCGAGTGTCCGAAAGCAACGTTTCTCAAAATTTTGGCCGAAAACAAATTATAAATGTCAACAATAATCGGGAAGTATGAACAACATCCTTCTAATGCTAATGTGGGAAATAGATTCCTAAAAAAAAAAAAAAATTGATATCGAATGATCGAATTTCGAAAACAAAACACGGAGTCATGCCCAAAAAACATATAACACCAATTGAAAAATATATTACAGAGACGAACATACCTTGTTTGCCACAGATTAAGTATTCCTTGCAGTTTTAGAGAAATTGATTGAAGCCTTGGAATTTTGTTCTTCAAAAATGAGTACACTATTATCTCAATGGAAGGTAAGGAACGTATTGTTTCATTCTATCTCTCGATGTTCCTCATTTTTCATATTTATATAGCAATTATTTTCATTTAAAAAATAATTGTACCCTTCCCTTATGGGCTGGGTTTGGCCCAACATGAGCGGACGGGCTTGACTTGGCCCATCAAATAAGAAACCCATAAGAACATTTAGCAAAATGAACAAGGGCTGCTTGACACGAGAGTGGGGAAAGTGATTTCCGTTTTTCAAAAAGCAAAAGTATTTTTCCTTAATTTTACAAGACCGTTTTCTATGGGTGGAAATTAATTTCTTTGACCCATTTGTTTTTCTTGGGTCATGTAGCAGAAAATCTAAAGACCCATTTGTTTTTCTTGGGTCATATAGCAGAAAATCCCAACAATCTTTCCTTGAAAAACATTTTAACATAAACAAATAGAGCCGAGTGTATTTGTTTCACAGTGAATAAATGATTTTAAAAAATTCTTAAGAATTGTTGTTCATATCTCTTACAAAAATAAATAAACAAAAATATTTTCATTATCCATAATAATGAAATTATTTTTATTGACTAATTATTTTTAGCAATACAAATTATCATTTTTATGAAAATATATTACAAATCATTTATTTTCCACGTAACAAATGAAGCCTTAAGGGTGCATTTGTTTCACTGAATACTTCATGATAAAGGAAAATATTTTCATGAAAATCATTTTAAAAGGAAATGGTTATCTTTCATTTATTTGGTGGCTTAGAAAAAGTGGTTTCATTCTTGCCAGAAGAGAAGTTCTTCTCTCATAATTTAAGTTTTTTTTTTTTAGTTAATGGAAACATTTTTTCCGTAAATCAATTATTTTTCCATCATCTAAACACCAAAAGTCAGAAATTAAATTTCCGAGAATAGTTTTCTTTCAAACTATTCTACCAAAAAAATGATCACTTGTATTATTCGAAATAAATAGTCTATGGAAAACTTTTTCATTATCAGTAATAATTTATGTTTAAATATTTTTGTAAATGATGAAAATTTCCTACAGATTATTCATTTATCGTAAAATAAACAGAGCCTAAGCTAATTCTGCTTCCTTGCTCTTCAAGCAAAGTAGTCCCCAGACCAAGGGTTGATGATATTCTTCTTTTTTATGAGCAGAACTTGAAACGGGCTTTGAGGAAGTACCCTATCGAAGCATCTTCCTTGAAAAAAGCCATCGGCATCGCCAAGTGACAAAAGCCGCTGGAATCCTCATATTATGTCCAAAAGGGTGACCCTGCACTTGCAAGATGGATCGAAGGAGGAAGCCGCCGAGACGACACTGAACTCCCTTCTCCCTCTATCACTGAAAAGCCTCTCTTCGCCTGTCGAGTGGCCACTTGCTGAACTCGCCTTCATTGCCTGCCTGATGATGTACGTCCCCAGTAAAATATTTCACATACTTTCTCTCTCTGTATATATGTACTTATTTTTACATGAACTTGCATTGCAGGATTTGGAGAAGCATCACCTGAAAAGAAAGTGGCGAATCATCTGCACAAGAAGATATTCATTTACATTTAGGATCGACAGTGCTTAGAGCCTGAGGTTCAGAAGATCTGACCCCTCTGTTGCTCCATTTTCATTTGCTTCAACAGTTCGAGGCACGAAAAGTTTGACTGATGCTGGATATCCGGGAGAAAGATACCTTTCTATCGATTCACCCCTAATTTCTTGATGGATTAACAATGTTGTCAAAGGCAATTCAAGGGTTGTAGCGTGTATACAGGTTTATCTCCGCTTGACCTTGGTGCAGAAATTGCACGGATAGGCGGTTGCTTGCATCTATCCGAGTTCATGTTTTAAAGACAGTTATAAGCTTTCAAGAGCTTTAAACAAACTGCTGAATTTATATTTTCTCTGTTAAGTAAATTTGCAAGGGAATGAACCATGAACAAAAATCTGTTGCAAAGTTCTCAACTTTCTTTATTTCATGAAAATTGAATTGTTTGAAAATTACTTTTCTAGAAATGATTACTCATATAGCTTAAATTAATTGGTCGTTGAATTATTTTTCATTGTCAATAATAATTTATTTGTAAACGTTTTCACGATAATGAAAATATTTTTTTTGGTAAAGAACGATAATGAAAATATTTATCTCTTATTTATTTTATAAATAATATAAATGATATTTTTAGCAAAATATCTTGTAACTCGTGCATTTTTTTTTTTTTTTTTTTTTGTCAAACAAAGGAAGCCTCAAATGACACAAAATAGTATGCTGACACAAATGAACATAGACACGGTTGCTGTTGAACTCAAGCAAAATTCAAGAAGTAAAACCATAAAAGTCTCACGAACCACGATAAATAGGGATTGATGATTACAAGAGATAATGTCATTTTATCATCTAACCCACAATTAGTGAAGCCTTGTGCTACTTGAGGAAATAAAAAAGAAAATCAACATTAGGTAGATAATAAATTTACGAAGATCTTTTTTGGACGTAAAACTAGTGTAAAAAAAAGTTTCCACCTAAGGCCATTAGCCTCCGTCCATCATCACGAAAATGTTCGCACGTTTTCCTCTATGCAGACAATTCACGTAACGAATTGACTGCTGAATACGCGTTGAGGCTAAAAAAGCTAGACGACACATTCGTCCGAATTGGAAAGGTCAGTGACCGAGACAGTTCCCGTGCCGACCAAAAAAAGAAAAAATGGACAGTTCATGTGATGAATTGACTGCTGAGTGCGACGCTGTGGCTCAAAAACCGAGGACAACCCATTCGTCGGAATCGAAAGGGTTGGGTCGGATTGCTGAATTTGGATAAGTTGTGAGTCAAATCAAAACGATAAAAGATGGTCGTATCGACACGACGACTGAAAAGGAATTACGACCCAAACTCAAGGATCCCACAAATGAAATTCCAATTTTAGGCACGTACGTATTTGGCCCCAATCTCTAACAGACAATCACAGATCTCCTGCGGCTTTGAGAGCATGGCCATGTGATCCGCCCGGTCCACCTCCACAACGTGGTGCGCCCCACCGCTTGCGATCATCCACCTTTGGAAATCCAGAGGTATCCCCAGATCTTGTTTGCACACCACATAGACCCGCGTCGTGGACCCGTACCCTTCACGGGTGAAGTTGCTTGACGTGCTCAGGTCTTCCAAGAACAACGAACCCGGCCTCACCAAGATCTTACCAAGCTCCAGATCCTTCGAAAATGTAACATTTCTATGAAAAAATGCTAACAATGTTCTAAGCACAAATTATACCTGCCTATCAAGCAATTTCCTTTTTATGCTTTGGCCCACCCCCGTAGGTGTAGTTGGGCACAAAATATGGCGTTAGGTTGTGGGAAGATCCAACCAAGCCTGGCCATCAATCAAATTTACATGTGATGCATTGGTGTTTTTTACAAATATACGATGTTCTTCATTTCAGACTAAATAATGTAAAAGGACCACGTAGGCTGAAATCTTCTTCACATCGGAATGTAAATTTTGGGCATTCTTTTTCGGTGTTCAGTTTTTTCCACTTCTACCGTGGTCACGTTTGTAATAGAGACGGAAGTAGGACGGGTATGCAATGGTTAATATTGACCCAACCCGTCTCATTAACTTAATGTTTTTTTTATCAGACCCGTTCCAAGCTTATTAAGGGTTTTGATATAGTATCCTAAACACACCTCACTAAGGTAGTTACGTTCTTGTAAGGTATTGGTAACTCACCACAACACTTTATAAAAATCATATTGTTAAATATCTTCACAACTTATGAATTGTAAATCTTCAATTAGGATTCTATAAGGACCATATGGACGATTGAAAGAATGTAGGATTGACAATCATAAAAATCTAAGGTTCTGATATTACTAAAAAGTTATGTGTGAAATGGTGGTTATCATTCTAATAGTCTTAGTATTCTCGAATTTTGTCGTGAAGCAACCCGATCCCCCTTTTATAGCCTAGAAATGGATGAGGGAGCTTGAGGGTTTTAACAGAGTAAGGGCAACTTAAAAAGTGCAAGAAAACCGTTATGAATTGTAACGAAGATAATAATTACGTGTATTTACTAAATCACCTAAGACATATAAAGGAAACAAATGACCTTTTAATCGTTACACGTATCAAGTATGGGCATTGGATTTCCCAACCACAAAATTCTTAACCAATCTCAAGTCCTATAGGACGAGTTCATACCTAATTTCTAATCTCAAATGGAAAAAACTCACAAAATGACGAGATCATATCAAAAAGAATATTAGACTGCAATGAAATGATCCGGCTAGGTTCATCAATTGATACCCTCAACAAAAGGACACGAAAAAGTGGTTTTTACAGTAGAGTCATTTGCATTACAAGGTAATGTCATCTCAAGCTTTTGGAGTAAATTGAGTTAAAGTCAAACCATTTAAAGCGTGAGGAGATATGCTTCGTTGATGCCAATGGACGGAAGTGAAAACGTACCTCAAGAGGAGACAACTGGTAGAGCTTGGATGACAAGAAGTCGGGGCCGAAGAACATGGACGTCAAGGGTTTCTCAGGCTTTCCGATGGGCGTGAAAGAAGTGTCTAACCATGCTTCCTCCGGAGCCCTCGCGCAGTACTTCCATAACAAGGGACCAAAGCCATTAAAAATGAGCTCATGCATGTAGGGTTAGAGACATATATGAGTTGATTATTTGGTTCAATTCCAACTTAAACAAAGTAAAATCTCCAAAATCGAAAGGGAAAAGGTCCACTTCAACCAAAAGCAAGAAAGACGACTTCATTTTGAGAATCTAACGACCGTTCGGCAGAGATTTACCTCTTCCAGCACGTATGACGGCCTATGTGCGGTGTCTGGCATGAAAGCCGCCAGGAAAACAGCTACTGATATCTTGTCCGGGAACCTGTCGGCGGCAAGAGCCAAGTTCAAGCCGCCCAAGCTGTGGCCGACGAGGATTGCCCTCTCGTGCGCCCCGAGTGAGGCCAGGAGCTCCAGCAGTGGCTCAGTGTACTCGCGGAACGTGTGGACATCATGTATGGACTTTGTGTTGGTGCCAGAGGCAGCGAGGTCGAGCGCTGTGACGTGGTGGCCGGCCGACTCGAGCCGATGCTTGAGCTTGTACCAGCTCCACGCGCCGTGGCCGGCGCCATGTATGAGTACGAAATGGTAGTGTTTCATGCTCTCGGCTCCCCACAGCAAGACAACTGGGTTTGCTTTGTTAGTGTCTTCTGTGATTGTATTTAAATGATGATTGGTACTCAGGAGGAGAAGGACGAATAGACATCGATGCCAATAAAAATTCTGATGAAAATTAATGTAAATGCAGAACCTTCCTTGATCGATCATACTGTGGAAAATTGCCCTACCTGCTTTTCTTTTTGTCGCTCTTGGAAATTTCTTGCTGGACTCCGATGGCAATTGAGACGTGTTTTGACGGTTCTCGCGAATTCCCATTTCAACGTTGAAAGTTCACAAAGTTATTACTCTAAAAAGAGAGCGCAGCAACTGAAATTTAACACGTTAACGTTTATTTTGGGAGTGTGATAGATTTATTGTTCAAATTTCAGTATCTTTCACCTAGCGTATTTTTAAGGGTCACGCTTGCCATAGCCACTGCATGTAGACAAAGAGATTTATATTTTTCAAGGAAGATGAATTAGTCAGATCAAAAAGTTTCTGCTGAGACGTACGTGAGTGTAGAAGTATTAATATATGTCATAATTGATTCATAACTTATAAATCATTAACATAAACTTTTGAGTAAAGGTGCCTAAGTAAATAAGTTGCCAGATTAAGACTTAAGTTCTCTTTGTGAAGTTTCCCAGCTAAAGATATCTGACTTTTATTGTGCATCCTAATAAATGATTATGGATCTTTACAGATGCAGTTAAGACATCAAGATACTTGAACAAATGGGAAGGAGACGTAAAACTGAGCTCACATGTGAGGGATAGCAATACACGTGTGAATTATGTTATAAAAGTCCAACATTGAAAAATTAGTATGGAGTAGAACAATTAATATATATTCAAGTTTACTCAGAACTTATTAACTTAAACTTCTAAATTAATTTTTTGAGTAAAGATATATCTAATTAGATATATTGATGGACTTAGACTCAAACTCACTCTTGATAATTTTCTTAGTTTTTTTTTTTGTTTTTTTGGAAACGTGATAATTTTCTTAGTTGAAGATATGATACTTTTGCTGCTGATCCCCATAGTTTCGATATTAGGTCGTATTAAATGAAATAAAAGAAAACTACACAGAAGGGTATTCTTCGAAAACAAATGTAAATGCCAACTTGCCCAGATATGTACTCCACAAGATAGACATCTTTTCTCCGACCTTCGCGCTACCTTCTAAAATTTCATCATTGCAACAGGACAAAAGCAAATTGAAATATAACGAAGCAACCTTTTTCACGATTCTTTGGAAAAAAAAAAGGATAGCCCCAGTATCTACTCCGTGTCTTCTTGGTCAAGTTACATCTGCGTCTACTCGTATACATTTCGGGCATCGAACCGTCCCCTTTTGGCCTAAGCCGTCATGCAATGTATCGTGGAGAGAACATGCGTGCTACTTTTTTCAACTGTCCTGATCCTTACTGCGATTTTCCAGCCTTTGAAATTATTGAAAACGAAAAACAGCCGCCGTGGAGAAAGAAAAGGTTGAACCGTTTCAAAAGGGACAATTACTCGGACAAAGGAATTCAAGTGGCCGCGGTTAAGGAAGATGTAAAGTCAAAGTCAAATAGTTTGAATTCATAGGATTTGTTGAGTACTACCTTTACTATTTTTAAATGCAATTGTTAATTTTATAATGTTTTATAACTATCACTAGAATCGGTCCTTATATCCCTATCTGCAATTCCCAGGGAAAAACCTCAAAAAAATTCTAAACCTATTAAATTGATACTAATTCAATCATAAACTTTTTAATTTGATTAGTCTAGTCCTAAAACTTTTCACATTAGTATTAATTGAATCCATCCGGTCAATTTATGTCAGAAATTACTAACATAAATATCGGTAATTTTGTGTGGCACGTCTGGCATTGACATGGATATTTTTATTTAATAGTTGATTAATGTTTGGTTTTTAAAATTTTTCCTTTTTTTTTTTCCGTTCTTTTTCTTCTTACTTCTTTATTTTCCTCTACTAGCCTCAATAATGGCCGATGGAGGTTGCTGACTGTCGACAAGGGCAAGAGTTAGGACGCCCTTGCTAGAGGCATCTTGCTAGATTTGGGAAGGGGACCTTATGATAAGGGTGACCTCACCCAATGGTGAGGAGCTTCGTCCAGGCGAGGCCAGCCCCTACCAACCCTCACTAGCCTCTAGCATTGGTGAGAGGCCTCGTTAAGGCAAGGCTAGCCCTCACCAGAGGCCAGTGAAGGCTTACCAATGCTCGCCAGCCCTGCCTAACCTTAAGGCTGGTCTTGCCTATTACTCGTGACCTCCACCAGCCATCACAGAGGTTAGAGGAGGAAAATAAAGTAGTTAAAAAAAAAAAGGAAACAAAAAAGAAAAGAAGGAAAAAAAAAAAGAAAGAAAAAAAAAGGAAAAATTCAACAAGTGAAAAAAATTAAATATTATATAAAAATATTCACATCAGTGCAGTCGTGTCATGTAGGATGACCAACATCCATGTCAACAATTTCTAGCATAATTGCTTGAATGGATTCAATTAGTACCAATGTGAAAATGTTTAGAACTAAATTGATCCAATTTAAAAATTTAAAACTTAATTGGTACCAATGCAATAAGTTGGGGATTTTTTAAGTGCTTGTCCCGCAATTTTCATTTCGTATTATTTGGTATAAGGATGTCGGATGTATAACGGGTGTCCATATCCTTCCCCTCAATATCCCTGCTCTATTTCTCTCTCTCTATATATATATCCTGAATCTGTCTGGTCGAATTGGGTAGGTGAACTCAGTACGATAGAAGAAAGTTAGCTTAGGATGCCGCATGATCGCTGCCGTTACATCGTCAAGTAAAGCTTGCCACGTAACTCTTTTAGGCGGTGAAGAAAATAATTTCATTCAGCAAGAGCGCGCCTTCTCTCCCCTCACCTGCAAGTAAATGCCACATGTAAGAGGAAAACCGCAGAGTCGAAGCACTCGCTAATTTTTTTTTTCGAGATGGTAGGGCTATTCATAATAAGTAGTTTGCACTAGGAAATTTAGTTGGTATATTTCACTTTGGGCTACAATAAATCATGTAAATATCTAGTGTCATGCAATTTTAGATGATATGCCGTTAATCAAATGGAATTAAATTTTTTTGACCTTCATACATGAAAAGCATGAAAAAATAGCTGTCTCCTTTTTTTAGAGAAAGGTAGGACTAGAGACCGGGAAAATTGTCCAAAAGGTTCTAAACCTAATGCCAAATTCAATCCTAAATATTTTAATTTTGCTAATTGAGTCTTAAATCCGTTCATGTTTTGTCAATTGAGTTCATCCAATTAATTTTACTGAATATTACTAACATGGACGCTTGTTATATTATATCATATAGTCAGTACTAACGTGAATAATTTTTAATAATATTTTACTTTTTTATTTTTTTATTCTATTCTTTTTTTTTCTTTGTTGGCCTGCCAGCCATCAACTCTTGCTCTCGACGAGGGCTTCATGACCGTTATCCATTCCATCATAGCTGCCTTCTAGGTCTTATTTGTTTAAATCTATTTCTGTTCTCCGTAACACAAATTTTTGTTCTTTTGTTCCAGGGAACAAAAAAAGAATATAAACGTATTTGTTTACACTTTTTCCTGGGAACAAAAAATCTATTTCTTTTGTTCCTGGGAACAGATTTAGAATAAAAACAAGTAGAAAAAACTTGTTTCTTGTTCCCGGAAACAATTCTAAGAAACACTTTTTTTTTCTTTTTTTTCTTCTTTTTTCTTTGGCTGGTCGCGGCCTCGGCCATGGCCGGCGACCGGCTATCAAGGGCCGGCGACCTCGCCGGATCTGGGTGAGCTCGAGCTCGCACAACTAAGGCGAGGCCGAGCCTCACCCAACCACAGTGAGGCTGGGCCTCACCAAGGGTCGGCGAGCCTCGCCGTGGCTGGGTAAGGCCGCCGGCCAAGGCTGGCGACCGGCCCAAAGGAAGAAAAAAGAAAAAAGAAAAAGGAAAATAAGAAAATAAAAATATTAAAAAATTAAAAGAAACAAAAAAAAAAAAATTATATAAGTTACCAAATGTGTTTATGTTCTTTTTCTATTCTATGAATATAAATTTTGTGCAGTTACCAAACGCGTTTATCTGTTCAAAAATTATTCTCTGGAATAAAAATAATTTTTTCTATTTCTGTTCTCTGGAATAATTTTTTAACGGAAACATTACCAAACGCACCCTTAATAGACCTATGAGAGCAAGAGCAAGTTAGAACTTTCATAAAGGTAAAAGCGATAGGCCACACACACGTCCTAGACCCACAGAGGTGAGAACAAGTGTTGGGTGAGTCCAGATCATTCACTTGTCACAACTTTTTACTTCCTATCGTGGCTTTTTAATAACCGATCAATAAAGGTCATTCACTCTCGAACGTTCAGTGGAGGTAACAAAACAAAATAAAGACAACCCTTTTGAAGTCAGTCACTTCTCTCTCATCCTGCTCATGAAGGCTTGTCTGCCGGCTTTCTTGAAGGAGTTCTGTCAACTCAGCCCATTAAGCTAATTAGAACTCGAATTGTCGTTACCTCACATTGGATTCGCCATTTAACTTTCTTTATGCAGATAATTGAGCGGAGGCCACTTTCAAGAATTTTCAAATAATGGCGGGGACATTTCTTAAGTAATATGTCGGTTTCATCCAATTATTGGACCCCTAAGAGATCGTTATCCAAAAAAATGGGACCGCATTATAGGTTAACGAGTCCAAATGATGATGCAGACTGGTTCAGGCATGGGTTCCCTCAAAGATAAAAATGCAAGTGTAAGCAATTGAAGGAGATGTTGCTGAAACCATTCGATTACAATCATACTTTCTTATATTGAAGTTCTAAAACTAACAATATCAATATATTTGAGTCATTCCATTAATTTTGTCAGTTTTAAGTGAACAAAGCACGTGTCATGTGGTTGTAAATACCTAAATTTTGAGAAATTATCCAAAAAATCATAAATTTATTGTTTTTTTTATCAATTCAGTTCTAAAATTTTCAATTTCGCCAATTAAATCCTAAACATTTTCATATTTTTCCAATTAAGCCCATCTTACATGGGGATGACTCTAATAACTCAATAATGATGAACCAATCCATAAGTATGATCTTTGAAGCATTCTGAAGTGACGTGAAAGAGCCTCCAAGAAAAGAAGACTAAAGGAAAAAGAAGTCTAAAGCAAACACGTGAAGAGAAAGAAAACTTGGCCTAGAGGCACTATTCGACACTATACATGTACTATTTGGCACTATTTGGAACAGTAGTAGAAACAAAAAGATGTAAGATAAGAATCTGCTAGAAGTAAGATCTTTATTTGATAGTGTAAGGGTCAAATAATTGGCTATTGTTGGCCACTAAGAGTTTGTAAATTGTCTTTAGTATTTCCCCATATAAGAGAATGCTTGTAAATTTTAAGAGACAAAACATACCCTCTCTAGAAATAATATTGCGTGGTTTGCTATAAATCTTTGAAAACCTCTCTCTCCTCTTCCTTTCCGCCTAGTATGATTTTTACTAGAAATATTCTTATTAATTTTGTTATATGCTTTGCACTTGCCACAAATGTGAAACCTGCACATCACAATTTTGCTATTCTAGAATTTTCTATGATATGAGTCAAAGAATGAAAATGAATTAAATGGCTAATAAGTAGTCCCTATTCTAAGGTCGAGGAAGGGCCATGCGTGTGTGATCGCATACTTGCCATAAATTCTATTTTCATTTTCCCTGGCTAGGAAAAAGATGATGAGTTAAGCTCTTAATGAATTTCATAACCATTATTAGTGGTGTTTTAAATTGCGGAATGCACTTGATGGAATCACCTATGTGAGTGTAGAGTGAGGCCGCTCCTATGAGAATTATTGGTAATAATATTTATAGAACTTATGAACAAACCAAGCAGGCGCATGACCTGTTAGTGCAAAGACACGTTGAACAACAAACTTTGTGCAAGTGTCATGTGATTGGTGAAACTTATAATTCACAAAAAGAATTCATAAAAAATTCAAACTTTATCAATGATTTTGTAAATTATATTTCATTCTTTCGAGAGTTGATTCATAGCCGAACAAGCACCGGTTCTAATGAATTAAACTCCAATAGCCCAGTAATATTATATCTTTTTCTTTTCAAAACTTTTTAAAATATGTGGGAGATTGTTGGATATTTCAATAGTTTTTAAATATGGAAAATTATTAGTTTTATAACAATTTTTTGCCGTCATCAATTTGTAATCATTTTTGTTTGCCATTTATATTAATTTGTTTTGTAAAGTTTTATGATAGTTATATAATGGCTATCTAATGGTCATATAATGATTGTATGATGGTTTTGTAATGTTTGATTTATTTATTCATAAACCCTCCATTATTTTATAATGGATTCTTAGTGGCTCTCTCTCTCTCTCTCTCTCTCTCTCTCTCATTTGAATATAAACTGAACTTAAACCACAATCTTTTAACTTTTCTTTTTGCCAGGTTATACACATAATGTTATTGCTATTCCTTCTAATATTTAGTACTAAGTATAGAAGAATGTCCGCTATATCTTGGGAGGATAGTTGCTAGAGCCTTACACATCGAGTTTTGTGCTTCAAGAGGTAGAATTATGCTTAAGGACAATGCTCGCACGGCTTGGACAATTGATCTTATTTTATTGTCTTTTTCAATAGATTTTCAACAATTCTCATTGTTTTTCATATTATCTGATATTTTTCCAACAATCATTCCATTCTGTTTTGGCATAAAAGGAAACAGTTTAGCATATTATGAATCTGCTTAATAATTAGCGAGACTATTGACACGAGTAGAGGCAAAATTCTAATCAATAATTGAGCTAAGAAAAGCAAAATTAAGCTATTGTAGAATTTGAGAGAGACGATGGTCTTATTTACTGCATAGGGTTAGCATAGTAGCAGTAATGTGGCAGATTTTAATGGTTTGAAATGCGAATTGAACCAACGCACTTCATACTTTGTTTCTCAACAGTAATTCTTAGCAATGTCCTCAAAGCATTGACGAAGCTCATGGGGCCTGGAGAGCATGGCCATGTGATCGGCTTCTCCGATCAGCTTCACCGCCTTGGGAGGATTTTGATCGATCATCCGTCTCCGAAACTCTACTTGCATGGTTTTGTCCTCTCCACACAGCACCAAAACTCGATCCACTGACCCATATCTCTCCTCATCGCTAAGTCCTCCATGAACAATCTCGCCGGTCTTCAGTATACGTCGTCTTTGCTTCCTTGTTGCCAATTATTATGAGAAGAGTAGTCATGTGCGAGTCTCACCTCTGCCAAACAGTTTTGGTACAGCTTCTCGGCCATGTAATCGTCCTTCTACCCACGATCGTACTTTTCATTACATGACCGTCCAGATTGCTTTTTCTAAAGGAATAATTTAAAGAAAAGCGTATGAGGGACTTCTATCGCCGGGACTGCAGAAGACGGATGAACATGGATTTTGTCATTGATATTATCTCAAAGTCAGAGAACTAATCACAAAGCTCCTCAAAATAGGTATTTTCAAATCGATACGCAATCTTTTTTTCTTTTTTTCTTTTTTAAATAAACTCGAGCCATAAGGAGATGGCATTAAAGTGCAAATTGGATACGCGAGTCTGAAATCTTTTGACGCTCCTTCACATGCAAATAAATTCAAACCTGTGTAAAGGATAAATGGATCGAAGTCATTAACTTCATTACGATACCATGTTAAGCAATTAATTTTTCCTGATTAATTGAGCCACTTATAGGACAACGCAAAAAATATTCGACATCTTAGGGCCATCGCACCTCTTGCAAGAGAAGCACAGGCGGGGTTTTTGGCCTAGGCATGTATGCTGCCACATAAATCTCACCCGATTCTAATGGGCCAAACCTTGCCAGCCTCGAGTGAGGCTCCACCTCACTAGATCCGGTGAGATCAAGCTTGCCCTCGGCCAAAGAAGATGGAAATGAAGAAGAAAGGAAAAAATAAGAAATAAAAAAAGAAAAAGAAAAAGAAAAACAATAAAAGAAAAATAATTATAATTTTGATTTTTTTAAATATTTGTACAAGGCAAAAGAGGAAGAGAGAGTGTATGCATGAGTTAGTGGGTTGGAAATGGGTTTAAGACGCATTTTGACAAACCTACTTGTCATGCAACAAGTTTTCAAATTTTCATTAGATGCATGAAACCCGATTATAGGCCATCAAGAGGTATTGCCGACTCAGCTAGAAGAGTCTTTTGTGAGATGCCATGTTGGATTTAACTCATCATTTTCGTGAATCGCTCCCATAAGTTCTTTTAACTCATGTAAACTCTCATGGTTATAAAAAGCATTATTCTCCACAACTCGAATGAAAAAGCATTAGCCCTCGGAAAACTTTCATGGGTAACATAAAAGGAATCACAACAGGGAAGCTCACCATAGATTGGATTGATGCTAATTTTAAAGAATTTTCACTAACTAATGTTTTTTTTTTTTGGTAAAGTTCACTAACTAATGTTGATAAATATTCTTACGCATATGTCCCGTCACCTTTTATATATATTTTAAAAAATCACGCGACCTTTAATAAAAAACATGCCATGTAGATTTTTCCCAGTGTAATTGTCCCATTCACTTTTGGCAGAAAAAAATTAGCATGTTTACAAATCTACTTAATGGTTTGCGAGTATTTTGACTTGAGAAAATGACAAGATTCTGATAAAAAAATTGAGCTAAGAAGGGCAAGAGTAAGCACATTTGAGAGTCTAGGAGATACAATCGGGGGTATTCAGTTCACAGGATCAGCACAATAAAGGGTGACGTGGCAAATTGTTAACGGTGCGATGTGCGAATTGATCCAGCTCAGTTCGTACTCCGTGCCTCAGTAGCAATTCTTAGCAATGTCCTCGAAGCATTGACGAAGCTAGCGAGGCTTGGAGAGCATGGCCATGTGATCGGCTTCTTCAATCAACTTCACCGCCGTGGAAGGACTCCGATCGATCATCCGTCTCTGAAAGTCAACGTCCACGGCCTTGTCATCTTCACACACCATGAAAACTCTTTTCACTGACCCAAATCTCTCTACCGTGGTGAAAAAAACGTTCGCCAGATCCTCCATGAATATCCTCGTGGGTCTGCGTAACATCTTTTCTAATTCCAGGTCCTGTATTATATGTGATTCCGCAATATGCATCATGTTTACTGTTTTTTTATTTTCCATTATGCGGAGCGGTTTGCCTATTGAATAAGAGCGATTACACATCCCAAATCTCAACGAGTCAAAGGTCTCATATCCATTTCCTGCTGCAGACCACTTTGTGACTAATCAATACTAGATTTGGTCGAATATATCCCTCAGGTTTGTCCGTGGAAGTGTGTCTTTAAATTATAAGGCAAAAGGAAATGATCCGGATAAGGACCTTTACGGTTAAAGAGTAAATGGGCCTGGTCCGGTTATCTCAAATTCACTAAATTGCCTATACACTTCATAAAAACTAGGACAAAAAAGAGCAAAAATCATAGAACCCGATAAACTTTTCTTCAAGCAGAGAATAGGCATTAACCTTAAGAGATTTATTGATTTATGAAATGCTTTGAATACAACCGATTCCCAATTGATCTGCCCCAACCCTAAAAGTAACCTGAGGGTTTCACATCTACCACTATATGGATGTAGCCTAATGAAATATCCATGGATGATCCAATTTGCACGAGATTAGTCATAGTAAAGGTTGGGAATCCCATTTTAAAATAATAATGAAAAATGCAAACACAACGTCCTTAGCCCGCTGGTTGATGGTAGATAAACTAATCACAAGTGCCACAAGAATGAGACGAGTGGAAGAGCTACTTTCGGTTGAGGAGATAACTTTCATGAAACCATTTCTTTCTCGATGCTTTGAATAGTCACGAAGAAAACCAGAACATGATATATAGGTAGTGTTCGCTTGTTAGGCAATTGCAGTTATTGATGCTGTGGATTGGGAATTCATCCTCTCCCAAGAGCCTAAATGTGCTATTAAACCTCTTGGTAAGGTCAAATGGCATTCCACTACTGACCTAATCGACTGTTAGACCTCCTAGTCTTTCTCCTTATTTCCCGCTAGTTATAATAAAAGACTTTTTCCCTTCTATTCTTTTGTGAGCCTGTAACAAAGTGCTTGGTGTTGTCCCAACATGTGGTGTGGTGTTCTAGAAATAGAAGAACGCTGGCCTGAGAGAAGGCGGCCTCTCTTGGCAAAGATGGCCCAATTTCAATGCTTCCTTTTTGATTTCGGGTTTATTTCTTCAGGGGCCCAGAATGCTAAAAGGTGGGGGACCAGAACAAAATGTCTCTTACTACCCATTCGAGCATGAAGAAAGCCCTTAAATTGGCAATGAGCATGAAGAAAGCCCTTAAATTGATAGATGCATCCATATTGTCCTAACACTTACGCCGGCCGGTACACACGTATATAGTGTATGATGCTAAGACAACTATGATGTTCCAAACTCTTATGCAAAAGAAGGCTCCTCAGTGGAGAATTTGAGACGCCATTGCCAGCAGAGCCTTTGATATTCATGGGCAAATTATAATATCGTAGAATTCACGTGTATAAGGCCAACCTATGCTTTTATGACGGATTGTGCCACACTTATTTGGGTTTCGTAGTGATATTGCCATAGGAATCCATGACATACTGTTATATTTTGAGCTTCTAGAAGTATGCTCAACTGCTGTCGTCTCTTTCTCTTAGTTTTTCACTCGATCAAGTGCAAGACACCTTCTCCAGATATGGTGATCGGAATTCACTGAGAATTATCCAAAATGTCCTAAAACTCTTATACAATGATCAATTCAATCATAAACTTTTTAATTTGGCAAATTTAGTTTTAAAGCTTTTGATGACTTTCCAATTTACCCATTTCAGCCAATTTTGGCAACAAATTGTTGACATGGATGCTAGCCGTTTTATGTGACATGAATATAAATAATATTTGCAATTTTTTTTATATTCTGAATTTCTTTATAATTTTTTATTTTTCTTATCTCTTCTTTCTTTTTTTTTCCCCTCATGATGGGTTGGAGAGGTTCACTGGCCATCACCGAGGCCTTGGCAACCCCTTGTCTACTATTTCAGAAAGATGAATAGTGAAAAAAAAAAAAAAAAAAGAAGACAGAAAGCCAATTGAAAAAAATTAGAAAAATCACAAAAGTTGTCAACATCAACATTGATTGTATCAATGTCAATTATGCCACATAAAATAGCTGGCGTACACATTAGTAATTTTCAATCAAAATTGGCTAAAATGACTATATGGAAAAATTATTAAAAAGTTTTGTACATTTTTTTTTTACTGGTACCTTCTCCATGTGAGATATCCACAGCAACTATATTCTTTTACACATTAGCATGTTTAGGAATGCAGTACAAAGCAGCTTTGAGCCCTAAGGGCCAATGCAAGTCCCTTCCCGCTTTAGCTTTTCATCACTATGCCTATATTTTAGAGAGTATATTCATTTTGCCATTTAGACCTTATCAACTAAATAGATTTTCTCATCTGCCCTTGCAAGTCTGCACTGACCCCAAGTCTCTCAGAGACAGGGTAGGGTGACCATAGGCCAGCTACCCGCTGAGGCTGTTAACAGCAACCTATGCAAGACAAATCTCGCTTGGAGGTTACACACTACTTTGGTGGCGCCTTGCTTGAGCCACCCCAGGCAAGATTGATCTTTCTAAGGGTCATGTGACCCCGTGTTGCCTCGCTAGGGTTGCATGGCCTCATGCCAATACTTAGTATTGTTGCATGACCCTAAATTAGACGTGACACCACTCAATTTCCAGGGTTGGAAGAACATGGCCACACTTTGCCTGGACCGGGCGACCTCGGCAGCAAGCAGCTGTGGTCACATTTACAAGCACATATAAAGTTCTATTTGTAGGCAAATGCATAAGTATAAGAAAAAATTTCTGTAAAAGTAAAGAGAAAAAGGGCTTGAAAGTGGAAATAGAAACTGGAAGTGGGTGAAAGAGAGAGTAGCATCCATTCTCCCTTATGTGAGGTCAACAAAGTGTCAACCTACCCATTTTAATGCATAGATATATGACATTGATTACAACATAAGATGCCAAAATAATGAAGCAGTTCAATTATATTGGGAACATCCATGTTATAGTAAGGAAGTTTCCAAATATCAAAAGAGCTATATTGGTATTTTTAATGTTGAAACTTCCATAATTAGTCATGGTTAACAAGTGCCTTTGAAATTCTCATTAACATGCAATTCTTATTAATAGTCATAGTAGGACGCATCTATTTGAAAAGAATAGGTACAACTGCAGATTGTATGACAAAATACACGTAGATGGTCATTGAAAAAAATGATGAGAGTATATGTTTATCTTGAGATATAATTAGAGAGAAATCACTATAAACTATCAATTATTTCTCTCCTGCCAACACAAACAACTACGCTTGTTTGCATCCACCCATAGGTAGCCAAGATGGTTTGGGCTTTACTACCTCATCGCCGAGGAAACGAGTTCAAATCTCCAGTTGCTAGCGTCTTAAGTGGGGAGCCCTGGTGGTGGGGTCCCGGACTAGCTTCCCCTCAGGTATTAACGCTTGGTCTGAGGTGCACCGTGCACTGTACAAGCCATGGGTTGTCGACTAATGTAAGCAAAAGGCAGCCCCAACGAATCTTGGGTCACCAAAAAGGAAAAGGAAAAAAAAAAAAAACAAATATGCTTGTTTGCTTCCTTTTTTCCTAATCTTTTTCCCCACACTTACAGTCACCTCATAGTAACTGAAAGCTGAACATACCAAGTCCATATAATTCAAAGCGAGACCAAAAATTTCCCAAAAAAGGAAACTAAATTAGTACGTCAACAAATAAAAAGAAAAAGTTACTACTAAAGTTTCGGTTTGATTTGCCTTAGTAGCTACCTTTCCCACATGGGAATGGAGAGATGGGGAGTTGGAATCCACAAGGAGGGCTTGGGATGGAAATAAAGTTTCAGGTATGAGTTCTGACTTTCGTACCCTGCAAAAAAGCAGGATAAAAGTCAGAGAGTGAGTTGAAAGTTTGAGGAAGATTGACAAATAAAAAAAATTCTAGTTTGGATAGACAATGATGGTGATCTAAAAGTAGCCACCAGAAGATTTCCTACATTTGCCAGGAAAAGATTATAGTCGGCATATGTCCAATAAATTAGAATTGTGAAGTGAATTACTCTCTCAAGAGTCGATACTTGGTTGGGTTCCCAAATTTGGCATTTGAGTAGTTAGAATTGGGGAAGTAGCATAAACAACGATGATAGTGGCCGTCTTCTTAGGCTAGTTCTGCTTATCAACATCGACATGGACGTTGGTGGTATGGACTGTTTCATGTTTGTCGACATTGAGACCTACTTCATGCTTGTCGATGGTAAACACCGAAATGTCGATAAGTTCTTGGTCATCCACAGGAACAAGAATGCGCTGTACATCATTAATGTAAGCAAGATCCTCAATAATTTCAGGGTCGGCAAGTTCTGCGCAACATTAACATCGGAAATGACTTCAGCGCTTGGACGTGGTGAAAATTTTTTTTTTTCTTTTTTGGGTCGGGGGGGGCAGCTTTCCTCATGCCTTCAGCGATACGAATCCTTGATGATGGCTTCGTTGCAGCTCTAACGGGAGTGAACCTCGTCCATTTGGTTGCCGCCGTGAAAAGGACGATTGTAAAAACTATGAAAAGAAAAGGGAATGATGCCAAGGCATTGAATTTACCTAATTTCTTATTCTTTGACTCTTTTGGAGGCTGCATGAAAGAAAGTTGAGCTTAAATGTCAGGCATCACTTGAGCTTCCTGAGCAAGAGAAGCGATAATTGCTTCCCGGGTGATTTTAAAAGAAAATGAGTTATTTCAATTTCACCTTCTTAAAAATTGAACTGATGTCCTCACTGAATGAATATTTTCGGGGAAAACTGGGCAACAATTCAACAAGAATTAAACCCAATCTAGGATCAAATCCTCTCCCAAAGTAAACCAACCAAAATCAACTTAACTCTAGCAACAAACAATCAATATATGACGTCGCAATAAGAAAATATAATGCTAAAATTATAAGAAGCAAAGCCAACAATACTGCCAAAGAATTTCATGTGGTTACCCAATGCAAGAAAAATCAAGGACCATCTAGTTACTAAGAATAGTAAGATACACAATGTGTTCTTCTCTAATTACACATTAGAGACTAAACATCAACGATATAACTATATTTTATCACCAGAAAGGTGGATTGACCTAAATGGAGTAAGAAAACTCTCATTGCAATTGGAAAATTTGGAGGAGATTCTTAATAAACTAAACTGATCAACTCGTAACCCTCAGTCTCACAAACAACATACTCAAATTTGAAACAATTCTATTAATGTTTAGCCTTCAAATCACTATTTCTTCTCTTCTCCACTCTTTCCTAGGTGAGCACTATCTATTTTCTCTCTCTCCTCACTCTTGAGCACTGTGGCACAGATGAAGTAGCCCCCATTTTTTTTTTTTTTTCCTGACTTTTACAATTTTTAATGTTAGCTAGGCCCCTCATAAAGGTGGACCCACCCAACAAATATGATAGTAGGCCCACCAACCATTGAAGTTAGAGAAAACCACACGGTCTTTAAACTTTTACCCAATGTGTAATTCCGTTTTTGAAATTTTAATTTATTTAATATAATTCCTGAATTTATATCAATATGCAATGTGATCCATGAACTTTTGATTTGTTTAATGTAGTTCTTGAACTTTTAGTGTATGTTGAATATAGTCCCGTACCTATATGAAAAATGTTCCTTTTAGTCTTTGGTTTTGAATTAATGGAAATACTACATTGAACATTTCATACAATTCAAGGATTGTATTGAACATGCACTAAAAGCTCAAGGACTACAATTGAACAGATTAGAAGTTCAAGGACCACATAACACATTTAGCTAAAATTTAGGGGTCACATTACATAAATTAAAAGTTTATTGATCAAATTGCACATTGGGCCAAAGTTCAAGGACTCAAGGATTGTTTGTGTCATTATCCCTTGAAGTTATTTGTGGCCTGAGGATTTGATTTGAATTATTTGATGGTACAACGATTGTATATTTCCAGGTGACTTGTTGGCAGGATATAACAGGTGCGGCATAGGGATACCTCATGGAGTACATACTCGAAGTAAGTCTAAATGTGCAGTACAGTATTACGGAGAGTAGATTTCAAACACACGATAAAAATTTTCCTTTCTTCGATATCCTTAAAGGATGATCGGCAGGGGTGAGCACACCAAGCCAAAGCTTTGTAATTTTGGTTGGACGATTGAATTGGACATCACTAGCAAAAGCAGTAGCCGAGAGGGAAAAAATCGAGCTCACCAGTGGATTGCTCGTAAAACAATCGAAGGAAATTCTTGAAAGGGAAATCCTCTGGAATGGACAGCTTGGATCGTCCTGAAAATGAGGTTGAACCTCCACTTCACTCTATCAAGGTAAGGAATGTGTCTCGTTGGAGAATAGTGAAGGAAAATAAAGAGCGGCCCAGCCTTGGAAAATCCAAAAAACGTTGAAGAGAACACCCGAATTTTCCTCATACATCGATAAGGGTACATGTGTATTCCCTTGTATAAAACAGCAAGGACGAGTCGATCTGAAGCGAATGTGGTGCTGTCAGCCAAGCAATAAGCTAGGTTGATTTAATCCTCAGAAATTTTGAGTGTTGGGTGGCAGAAAATATATCGAGAGAGACAATACGACAAGAAAGCAGTGTGTTCAAGGGGGGTGACTTCCTCATCAGGTTCTTTGAAATATTTAATTGAAAAGGAGCCACAAGAAAGATCAGTGACACAATTAAAGTATTTGCATCTCTAACATCATCCCCATATAGACTGAGGCGATTATAGGAAATAAATCAAGGAGAGTAATTGACATTGGGCCCAAGGAAAGAAAGAACAAGTTGTTGAAGGAGACCAAAAACTGGTTAATCCACCCAAGACCAAAGTCGCAATAACAAAATGGAAGTTTCACTTCGATTTTGGCTTTTTCCTAGATGAATTGCACCTGAGATTTCATTCTCAAGTACCATCGGTAGAATTTGAGGTCGAATGGAGAGAAAGACCTAATCGACCAGACCTGGTGGTCCATACGTACTCAAGAATGGGAGACTTTTGGTTAGGTAGTTTTTCTCCGACACAACGAGGAAAAGAGCCATTGAGGGATAGAAGAAAATCTCGTATTGAACGGGGACCTAGAACTCACCGCCTCAGAACCATTGAGGAGCCGGAGAGGATAGATATCGAGGTCGTCTTCTTATTGGAGCTCCTCAAAACAAGACCAGTATGTCCAAGATGAAAATGTGGGAGAATGATTTTTGGGAGCCATTGAGGTTTTGAAATAAACTTCAGAATCAGAGCAGAATTGGAAAAGGAAAGACATAGTCCGAGGCTGACGACAAAGTGAAGGTAAAAGTAAAAATAAATAGGATTTGGCCAAGTATTTATACGGCACCAAAAGAGGGTTAATGCACCGTATCGTACTTTTGAAAGGTAATCACAAGTAAATTTTTCAAAAGTTTAAAATAATTAAGTTGTTCAATTCTTTTAAAATGAAACATATGTTGACAGGTTCATTACCTAAAAACCCATCGATTTTAAGTGCAATCTTAATTCTATCTCAAATATTATTTTGTCTCATAAAAAATCTCCAACTTCCATTCTAGTCTTAAATTTGCCTTTATGTCTAAAAATTGCCCACTAATTTCTTCAATATTGTCAAAATAAGGAGATTGCTATTTTTTTCTTATAAGGTGAGAGTATTGATGAAAGCACAAGTTCTGATAATGAACTTATAATTAGTTCTAATATTGATAATTTTGATTAAACTAGTGGTGATTTTGAATATGTGGATAGATTTGGGATTAAAGTGAAAGTTAAGGATTTTAATTGACAAAAAAAAAAAAGTTTGGGTAGGGATTAGACCTAAATTTTGGAATTTTTTGGAATTAAGGCAACATGATGCCAGCTTAAATAGATATAGAGCTCAGTGTTAAGTATTGCTATACCATCAATGAGTTACCAGTAGAAAATGTTTGTCGATGACTACGATTATCTATGATCATCAAATAGTTATTGATCGACGATTGTTACTTCATAAATATCAATAAATGTTAAATACAAAAACTGAAGACAAAGTGAAGATGCCAAGGTGAAGGAACCATTGACGATTAAGACTAGTAACCATTGAAGAATTGTTAAAGTGGATAAGGTCAACATTCGGAGTCTATGGAGATTCGGTTTTTATTCATTCATTAAGAGATTAACTACTCGTAAGTCATTACACTTTGTAATAGGCTACATAAAGCCATGTTGAATTGTTCAGAAAACGACCATCGATACAAACACTTAAGTATTTTTCTCCCTTTCAATTGATCAGTTTTCAGTACTTGCGTTTACTTTTTCTATAGATTTAGAAATTCTTGTTACGTAATTTGCATCTTGTCCAAATCGTTACTAAACACGATTCAATAAAAACTTTTGATGACAGGTATCTCCCAGTGAAACAATGGGCATCTTTTCTTCTACCTCACCGCACCTAATAAAATGGCATCATTACAACTTGAAATACATTTTTCCATTTAAAACATTTACCTATATTTGTCTGTATTTACCATGATTATTGAGATGTACTTATCAAGTGAATAGGGGCACAGACATTGCATTAAAATATAACGACAACATCGTTGTCACAATTCACTGATAAAGTGGCCCTAATATTTATGTTAAGTCTTTTATTAAAAAAAAAGTTCTAAATTTATTATGTTTTTACTAATTTAGTCATAAACTTTTAAATTTTACAATTAAATTGTAAAATTTTGCACGTTGTCACGACCTCATTTTTCAGTGCACCACCTAAAACTAGGTTAATAGATTACTAAGTCTCTAACTTAGCTCGGGCTCTCCCAGGCCCATACCAATTCGTGACTTATGTTCAAATATTTAACATGCAGATGAATTTTATTTAGGAGTCGCCACTAATCATTTTTTTGGTAGGTTGATTAGACACCTAAGTAAAATAACGGAAGAATTATTTTACTTCTACGAACCAGAGATTTTGGGTACGGGGACTTGGTTACGTTAAATTTCTCTAACGCCATTTCGGTACCTTTCTCTTTTAATTTTGAAAAAATGTTTTGCAGGCAGCTTGGATTTATTTTAACTAACTAGCATGCAGATGGTGATAATGCGAGTGCACAATCAATGAAAAACATTCAAATTAAAGTGATTTAAAAGCAATAAAAGCACTGCAATGTTAAATTGGAATTCATATTGACAGTCTTAAATATGATTTTCCAATTAACACACAATTTCTTTTTTTGTTTTCGCTTAATTAATGAAAATCATGTAATATGCAATGCATGCCACTAATTTAATATGAAATGATATGACGTGGCAGTATAGCCTAAGCTATATGACATGAGTAAAAAAATGCGATAATTAAATATGCAATTTTAATTAATCTAATGATTTGACTCTAATGAAGAATGATTTCTAATTAAATGAACCTAACAATAATTACTAAATGACATGCACTTTCATGATCCTAATTTTATATGACATGGGCATTTTATTTTCCTAGCAAACACATGCAATCTAAGGGAAGTTAGCTAAACCCTTAATTAATAAACACGCAATTCTAATATGCAATGACGTGCAAAGAATTATCCTAATTTCAACATTACATACAACGTGCAAACTAGTGTGCATATTATATATCATGTAATACTTAGCACATGACATAATCTACTGACGGGAAAAGGTTAATGTCATTATGCTAATATGATATGCATTACCCTAAATATGATTTTTTAAATGACATGATATCTAATTTTTTTATGTTAATAAAATGCAATCTTAATATGCATGAATTTTTTTTAATATCATATGAGATGCAATTCATATGGTATGACCTGAACTTAGCACTATATGTATGCAATCTAATTTACCTAATCTTAAATGTGCATGTGCTACATGGAATGAATGACATCTGTATGCATGTTCTTTTATGATTTTCTTTTAATGATGATTTATTTTTTAATGCCTATGTGCAACCTATGCTAAATGATGATATGAAATGAGATGAATTATGAATTAACCTAGTGATTAACTAAGTAAATGGCTTTTGTATTTTTTTATTATTTAATAATTTTTATTAAAAAGAATGCAACCTAATGATGCAATTTTAAAAATGTAATCTAAAAAATCTAATTCACTTAAACCTACATGTTTGATATACTAAACCTATATGCTCATGCAAGGTTTTAATTTTTATGATTTTCTGATTTTTAAGGTTTTTTAAGATAAGTGATTATTAAATAAATATTAAACCTAAACTATCAACACAATCAACAAAGAAAGGATTAAAGTAATCGAAAAAATAACCTGTCGTCTCACAGGTCAAATTAACATTTATTCTAACCGTAATTATCACGACAAAGATATTCAATATAATTAAAAATCTGATCCGAAGTCTTACGGATCAAATTAATAATTATGTTGATTGCAATTAAAATACTATCAACAAATCCCAAAAATTAATATAATTAAAAAAATGACCCGCCATCTCACGGGTCAAATTAATAATTACAATAATCTTAGGGAAAATCCCTATGGATAATGTCTATGATATTCATGAAATAAAGATCACTTCAAATTTACACAATATCGATTAAACTTAAAAGAAATAAATAAAATAAAAGTTAATAGAAAAAGAGAATAAAACTAACTAATCTTTTCCCCTTTTTTTTTTTTTTTTTTTTTTTTTTTTTTTTTTTTGCTTTTTACCCACGATACGGCACGAATGTGGTGCGTCACCGGAGAGCAGCACGTCGTCGGACCGGCAGGGGGTTCCGGCGAAGGTGAACCGGTGGCGGGCGAGCGGCGAAGAGGTGACTCGACGGTGGCTCAAATCAACACCGGAGCGGCTTCGTTGGCGGAGCAAAGGCGGCGCGACGGTGGCTGGTCCTGCTGGCGTCGCGAGCGGAAGACTCTGAATGCGAGTGTCGCGATGGAAGGCAGGCTCAGATCTGCCGGCGTCGGGGCAGCCGAGCGATGAGATCGGGACAGCAACAAAGGATGCGGCGTCGCGAACGTCGGGCGGTCGCGCAATGGCGTCGGCTGAGGGAGGCGAACCGCCGGTTTGCTGGGCACGGGTTGCAGAGGCTGAGGCGTGGCAGGCGAGGCGAACAGGAGCGTAGAGGGGGGCGTCTTCGGGTGCTGGCTCGAGCGGAAGCACAGGAGGCACAGGCTGCTGGTGTTGGGTCGTGGGCGCTGCAGCGCCGTGGGAGGCGGCCGAACCTGCTCGGAGGTGAATCGGCTATGGCTTCGTGGACAGAGGCGTCCGGTCGGGCAGCGATTCGGCTAATCGGGGGTTGTGCGGCGCGAGGAGGCCGACGGAGATGCAGGGGGCAGGTCAGAGGGCGCAGGCTGGTGACTACTGAAACTCGGTGGACGGCGACAAAAGGCGCGGTGGCCTGCGTTTCGCCGTCGTGGGTCTCGCGAATGGAGCTCGGCGGCTTGATCGGCGAGGAGGGCTGGTGCGAGCTGACCAACGAGGAAGAAGAACAGTTTTCTTCTTTCGCCCCTTTTTAATTTTTCTCTCACCTGACACTCTCTCTCACCTGTCACTCTCACTCTCTGTAGAACCCCTCCCCCAATCTCTCCTTTTTGACTTTTCTAATCTTGGTGTTTCTCTCTCTTCTCTCTCCCCTGGATTTTTACGAATCCAATTCCTCTGTACTTCTTTTCTTTGCTTCTTTTTTTTTTTTTTTTTTTTTTTTTGTTGTGAACGAATTCCAAACCCCCCAAGCTCAAAAACGCATGCACCCTTTTATAGGCGAAACAAAACGAATCAATCTGTTTCGCCGATATATCGCCCCAACCGTTAAAGATAACCTGAAAATTTTTTATGAAGATTTTTCGAGATAATCCATTTAACCACTAAAGAGAAACCCTTAACCGACTTTAAAATCTTTCAAAATCCCATTCGCAACCAAAATATTCTATCTTATCAATTATTTCTTATCCCCCTTTTTATTTCCATTTTTTTTTCATTTTCATTTTTTATTAAGGATAAATTGAATACTAATGAAATACTTTTAAAAAAAATCAAAATTTTAGGTGTCAATATTTTGCCCCTCTTTGAAGGTGAGCTCGTAGAGGTTGCCTTCAAAGATAAATTGAGACCTAAATTTTGACCATGCACATGCGTTGAATGTTTTTTTTTTTAAATGAATTCTATTTAAAAATGCAATTTACATGATGCATGGAAATGCCAATGCAAATGCGTGATGCAAAAGGAAAGAAATGTACCTATAGTTACTTACCAATCGGTGCGGTAAAGCATGTTGAGGTACATGATAAATCTTCTCTTACTAAGAAAAACACTCACATCCAGAGTGACATGCTCAATAAAAGAATTAAGACATCCAGATCCAAACTGAGATGTCAAGAGGAATCTACTTGGAATAACTTACCTTCAATGAGGGTGAAGTAACTCAAAATAGATTGGTGTTAGAACCCCAGGACCCGTACCATTCTACGGTCGCCCAGAATAGTAACATGACTTTACAAGAGAATACTTTTCCAGGACCCGTACCATTCTACAGTCGCCCAGTATAGCATTGTTTGGTTGTGGCTAGGACCCGTACCATTCTACGGTCGCCTAAATGGGGATTTACCTTCTAGGACCCGTACCATTCTACGGTCGCCTAAATAGGGAAATAAATGTTGTCTAGGACCCGTACCATTCTACGGTCGCCTAAACTAAGGTTCATCTTCAGGACCGGTACCATTCTACGGTCGCCTGAATGAGGAAATAAGCGTTGTCTAGGACCCGTACCATTCTACGGTCGCCCAGCCTTGCAGAAAGGAATTGCTTTCCCAGGATCCGTTCTATGCTACGGTCACCTGTCAGAGCAATAAGTGTTGTCTAGGACCCGTTCTATGCTACGGTCACACCGGATCGAGGTTTTGCTTGGCTAGGACCCGAACCATTCTTGGTCGCCCGGCCTTGCGACGAAATCATCCGACCAGGACCCGAACCATTCTTCGATCGCCTTAATCAGATTGAATCTGGAGAAAAATCTTTCGGAGACAACTCAATTGAGTGTCAAATATACTTAAAAGGGAATACCTGTACAGTCAAGTATTTAGAGCATGGATAGAGATATACTTACCTGGTAACACCTCTGATCTTCGGGATATGTCTCCTGCAAAACATGGTCATAGGAAAAGTAACATGCATTCACTGACATGCATTAATTCAAGTGAAGTTCATGCGTGATGAATTTCATCATTCTGGCATTACCTAATTTCCATTGGGAATGATTCCAATCAGAAAACATGAGTGTCATGAATGTGTCAAATGAGAGACTCCTCGGTCTGAAAAGACTTTTCACTCATCCTCATCCAAAATGGCCATTTTATCCTGACCTTTGATACAGGATTCTTTAACAGTCACTCTATCTCACTGTCATCATGCCGAACAAAGGTCTGAGCAATCTCACAAATTGTACGGCCTTACCAATCTGAGAGGTCTTTTAACAAGGACTGTAATGTGGGCCTGGTGAATGGCTTAACAAAGGGGACTCTTCGAGTCGAGGTTATTGAAAAAAATGAATGGCATTTTACAATTGTCTTGGGGTTTACAAATCAAGAATCATACAAAATGAAGCAGGAGCTATCTTACTCGCACTCCTTCGAACGATGCTTTCACACATATGAACTTTTACGTTAATTCAAGTGCCCTAATCTGAAGAGACTTTGCAAGGGACGTAACGTAGGCTTGGTTCATGGGTTGAGAAATGAAAGGATCGTTGGGCTCAAAAAGTGTTTAGGGGTTCAAAGTTGGTGATCATCTTGACACTTCCACCAATTCTCTTCTCCATGATCAAGAATTTCTTCATATGACATCACCATTGATTGTGACATTTCAACATTTGAGTATTTTTGGTACCACATTATTGGAGGGTACGACTTCAACCAATGTTTGATTTTTTTTTTTTTTTGTGGGCATTGGCCTTACTTTTACCAGGCATACTGCTTTTTCATGCCCCTTTTTTGCACTCACGTTCTTTGGACTCACATAGCTTTCATTTTTCATCAGCATTGTAAGCCATGCTTCTTGAATGATTTTTTCTTGTCTTGTCCCAGTGTGGAGGATGATCACCAACTGGGTTTAATATGAAATGAATTCATAGGCTTAAATGGGTTAAGCAATGGATAAAAGTGTGTAGGATAGAGAAAGAAATGCTCTTCGTCGTCCTGCTCTTCGTCGTCCTAAGGCACTTCAATTATCGTATAAGTTACACGGCAAAAGCAATATTCAAAGTTTGATGCAAGTGTAAGTAAGAAAGTTCCTGTCATTTACTTCTGATTCGGTCCCAATGTGGGATAATCCTTGACAGGGATAATTTAAAAAGCTATCCATGTGTGTAGGCTCAAAGTGGTACACAGTGGGTATACCTGTAGTGTTTTGGGTAGAAGAAAAAATTGCCTTTGATCACCTTGGTTGACGTACCCTTTGCGAGATCTCCCTTTTCCTTATGAGCATGAAAGTTCTCACACAACTCTCTGGAGATTATTGTATGGAATAAGGCTTGCCTTTCGTCATTCCAAAGTATCTCATTTGACATATTCAATTAATCTCACATAATTCATCAAGGAAAACATGCAAGATTTATAACACATTTCGACCATTGAATTTGCAGCTTAATGAGGCAATGCTTACAGTTCAAAATATGATACAACAAATTCAATCATGAATAATACTCTTGATTGCATCAGAGTTTATTGGAGTGGGAAACTCACGACCATTCATTTATGCTAGGATGGTACCTTCAGAAAGTACCTTCCTTACCACATATGAGCTATAATTTGGAGCAAACTTGCCCCCAGAATCTTCTGTTGGAGAATGATGGTTCTCTTTTAATTGCCCCAAATTTTCATTGCAAGCGCTCTCTAAGCTTGTTGATTGCAATCCAAATTTATGATCATTGAATCTTGATATGTTATTTGTCAGATTTCTCTTGTCATAGCAAGTTGAAACTATACTCTGAGACAAGAAGTAAATGAGTCAGACAAACAAACAAGTTTAATCTGTTGCAAGTTTGGGGAAAACTTTTAGCAATGAAATGCCTTTGTTTTCGAAAAAAAATTTTGGGAGGAAGCATGAAAGTCCAATCCTCAGGATTTCTCCATGGATGATATTTTTTCATGGTTGGATATCGTCATTGGACTGGTTTGGTATACCCCGTCATGTCCTCAAAATTGGAAATAAAATTTGTAATTTCATTGAATAAAATCAAATGAATTACATTATTGGAATTGAAATTGTGATTCCTAACCCCTAAAAAGAGAGTAAAAGAAGAAATCAAAAACAACTCCTAGCAAGTGAAAACGATTCCTAAAAAGCAATAAGAAATCCTAAAAAGCGATGAAAATTCCCGACCGGGGGAATGTGCAAAAGTAAGATTACTCTTGCGGGTCTATGTCTTCCGAAGGTCCTTCGTCAGTAGCTCCTATGAATGCATCATCAAACAGGCTTGTGATTCCTTCCAATGCATCATCAGGGTTCTCTATCTCCAGGGACGTCGGATCATCCATGCCACCCCATCCATCTGGGACTATGCTGCGAGGGTCGTTGTAAAAGCTGGGAGGAGCTGAATACTTCACCAGATAGTCAAATTTGCCACTTGGCTGCCCCAAGGTGTCTATCACTTCCGCTTCATCCTGCATCCTCGTTGAAGTACTAGGGAATGTCTCGCGCATGCTTGGGGGTAGTGAGTCTTGCCTCCCTTGTTTTAGATTAGGTGTCAAGTTCTGCCCTTCCTGTCTTCGTCCTCCTATCTCGGGGAGAGCACATGCAAGATTCAAATTCGCTTGAAGGGATTGTATTTGAGTTGTCATGAGTTGAATGGAGATGAGCAACTGTTGGAGTTGGTCTTCCATAGCTAGGATATGATCAGACATTTCAGTTTGGTCGGCCATTTCTTGCTCTCAATCGTGGAGGATCAGTTATCACCTAAGAATTTAAGTAAAAGAGATGATGTAAGAACCAATTATAAGATTGGAAAAAATGGTCCATCACAATGGTCTAAACGCCTCATTTTATTCGAAATCTGAAACAAATTCCTAACAACGAATTAAGAATTGAAATTCATGTTTCTAAACATTGCACTAAAAATTAAAAATACTGAATTCAAAATCCCTAAACCAACACATCATATTTTATATGCTTTCGGGAATCCAACGCTCTGCGAAGCTTCTTATTTTCAGCTTCAAGCATTTCCACTTTCCGCTTAAGATGCTCAATTTGTGCTCGTTAGGTGGGCTTCTCGGTCACATCAGGGACAACTGGACGCAAGGCTGCAGGAATCCGGTGTTGTTGGATGTAGAACACCGATGCATGATGAATCTCTTCCTCGCCTTTCAGTCTCTTGGGCACCGAAATCTTCTCCGGGTGGCATTCACTCCACGTAGTAATGATCATCCAAATTTCTTTGAAATAATCGTAATCCTTACGAA
Organism: Eucalyptus erythrocorys; assembly: GCA_014182555.1. NCBI lineage: Eukaryota > Viridiplantae > Streptophyta > Magnoliopsida > Myrtales > Myrtaceae > Eucalyptus > Eucalyptus erythrocorys. The sequence goes on along the minus strand of CM024605.1, from coordinate 21,249,980 downwards.
CAAAACGAACTTGGAACAATTCTGTCTTGAGGGGCGGGGGAATTTCTTGAAGAGCTCTGTACTGACGGGCCACCCTATATGGGCAATAAGAAGTAGCACCAGAAGGCCCAGCAATGGAATTGGCTCATCATACTTGTGAGAGAAATGAGCTTCCTCGATGTGGAGCCACTTAATATGCCATAAGAATGCCTTAGGATCGGGATTTGTCAAAAAATTAATCCAACGGGCATGCTGTTTACGTGGGGAAAAACGTTCCAGGACCGCAAACCTTTGTATGGGATGCCGAGAGTCATCTATCCTGAATTGTTTTATACGATGCCCGAACCCTCTTAAGTGGGAGAAAAACCATATTTGTAAAAGTTTAGGGAGGGCATGCATTGTCCTTTCCTCCTTTTGTTTGAAACAGGTTAATAATAAAAATGTTTCAGCTAAAATCATATTCACGTAATTCAATCCGTCGCAAACCCGGTTAACCACCCAAGAAATTGCAGGATTAATGGCATTTTTTCGATAAGGAAAAACGATTAGCCCAAAAAATGCTAACATGAAAATCCTGGCTTTTGAAATCATCGGTTGGTTTGTAAAACACTTTTCCAAAAAGGACAATGGACATGCATAGCAATTGGCTTTGACAACCTTTCTTATTGCTTCGGCTTCTATTTTTAAAAATTGAGATAATTCCGAGATGGGATCTATGCCAATAGGCGGCCTAACAAGTTCCTTTTCCAAAGGCATTCCAATGGCAATACTGTACTCCTCTAATGTCGGAGTCAGCTCAAACTCACCAAAGATAAATGTGGAAGTCGTGGACACCGAAGTGAGGAGTGCCTGTATTATACCGAATGGATGTTGATTTCTAACAGTGGGAGAAGTCGGGCAATTCTGGCTTTCACATATCTCTGGCCATCCTGATCCAACTAGTCCAGCCACATTTTGAGCTTTTGTTTTGGGAGTGGAAATGAATTGTACGTCGGTTTTCCCCATCGCATATAAAATAAGACTGACGACAAAACCTAATTGTCATGGACCAACAAAACTATAAGTAAATAAATTACATAAAATTTAAACAACTTACTTTCACCATAAAGGAATGACAATCACATAGACATACGCATGAAATGTGAGGTTCGATTTCTATCTAAATGGCTTAAAAAAGTGGAGCTAAGAGGATGATCTGACCGTTGCAGTCTCGCATTAACGTGTCAGGTCCTCCTAACTCCGGCTCAGTCGAAAGAAATGCCCATTATCACATAATCTCGCGGATATGGACAAATAAATTCGACACCATGAAAGAAATTTCGGGGAAGAGAAGGTCAACCTCTACATAGCAGTCTCGCTTTGGAGGAAGTATCCTTCTCAACACCATCCTAAAAATCCTATCGCGGCCCAGGTCCGACCGCAGGTTGTGTGTGTAATAGTGTAGTGCTAATAATACAACATGCACAACAGTTTAATTACAAACAACGCTTCATTCATAAAAATAAACCATACATTCCTACACCTCCCTGTAAAACAAAGGTCAGCAATCACTTCCCCTTATACCTCCCAATCTGCAAAAACATTTAACACCTTAAATGTTAGGGGCATACCTGGTACCCTTGCTGCCAATCAAAAACATTTTTCAAAAAAGAGAAAAATTGGCCTAAGTCCACTAAGTGTTTTAACACAATTCCCAGTGAGTCGCCAAGCTGTCACGACCTAATTTTTCAATGCACCACCTAAAACTAGGTTAATGGATTACTAAGTCTCTAACTTAGCTCGGACTCTCCAGGCCCATACCAATTCATGACTTATGTTCAAATATTTAACATGCAGATGAATTTTATTTAGGAGTCGCCACTAATCATTTTTTTGGTAGGTTGATTAGACACCTAAGTAAAATAACGGGAGAATTATTTTACTTTTACGAACCAGAGATTTTGGGTACGGGGACTTGGTTACGTTAAATTTCTCTAACGCCCTTTCGGTACCTTTCTCTTTTAATTTTGAAAAAATGTTTTGCAGGCAGCTTGGATTTATTTTAACTAACTAGCATGCAGATGGTGATAATGCGAGTGCACAATCAATGAAAAAATATTCAAATTAAAGCAATTTAAAAGCAATAAAAGCACTACAATGTTAAATTGGAATTCATATTCACAGTCTTAAATATGATTTTCCAATTAACAAACAATTTCTTTTTTTGTTTTCGCTTAATTAATGAAAATCATGTAATATGCAATGCATGCTACTAATTTAATATGAAATGATATGACGTGGCAGTATAGCCTAAGCTATATGACATGAGTAAAAAAATGCGATAATTAAATATGCAATTTTAATTAATCTAATGATTTGACTCTAATGAAGAATGATTTCTAATTAAATGAACCTAACAATAATTACTAAATGACATGCACTTTCATGATCCTAATTTTATGACATGGGCATTTTATTTTCCTAGCAAACACATGCAATCTAAGGGAAGTTAGCTAAACCCTTAATTAATAAACACGCAATTCTAATATGCAATGACGTGCAAAGAATTATCCTAATTTCAACATTACATACAACGTGCAAACTAGTGTGCATATTATATATCATGCAATACTTAGCACATGACATAATCTACTGACGGGAAAATGTTAATGTCATTATGCTAATATGATATGCATTACCCTAAATATGATTTTTTAAATGACATGATATCTAATTTTTTTATGTTAATAAAATGCAATCTTAATATGCATGAATTTTTTTAATATCATATGAGATGCAATTCATATGGTATGACCTGAACTTAGCACTATATGTATGCAATCTAATTTACCTAATCTTAAATGTGCATGTGCTACATGGAATGAATGACATCTGTATGCATGTTCTTTTATGATTTTCTTTTAATGCCTATGTGCAACCTATGCTAAATGATGATATGAAATGAGATGAATTATGAATTAACCTAGTGATTAACTAAGTAAATGGCTTTTGTATTTTTTTATTATTTAATAATTTTTATTAAAAAGAATGCAACCTAATGATGCAATTTTAAAAATGTAATCTAAAAATCTAATTCACTTAAACCTACATGTTTGATATACTAAACCTATATGCTCATGCAAGGTTTTAATTTTTATGATTTTCTGATTTTTAAGGTTTTTTAAGATAAGTGATTATTAAATAAATATTAAACCTAAACTATCAACACAATCAACAAAGAAAGGATTAAAGTAATCGAAAAAATAACCTGTCGTCTCACAAGTCAAATTAACAATTATTCTAACCCTAATTATCACGACAAAGATATTCAAAATAATTAAAAATCTGATCCGAAGTCTTACGGATCAAATTAATAATTATATTGATTGCAATTAAAATACTATCAACAAATCCCAAAAATTAATATAATTAAAAAAATGACCCGCCATCTCACGGGTCAAATTAATAATTACAATAATCTTAGGGAAAATCCCTATGGATAATGTCTATGATATTCATGAAATAAAGATCACTTCAAATTTACACAATATCGATTAAACTTAAAAGAAATAAATAAAATAAAAGTTAATAGAAAAAGAGAATAAAACTACCTAATCTTTTCCCTTTTTTTTTTTTGTTTTTTGTTTTTTGTTTTTTGCTTTTTTACCCATGATACGGCACGAATGTGGTGGGTCACCGGAGAGCAGCACGTCGTCGGACCGGCGGGGGTTCCGGCGAAGGTGAACCGGTGGCGGGCGAGCGGCGAAGAGGTGACTCGGCGGTGGCTCAAATCAACACCGGAGCGGCTTCGTCGGCGGAGCAAAGGCGGCGCGACGGTGGCTGGTCCTGCTGGCGTCGCGGGCGGAAGACTCTGAATGTGAGTGTCGCGATGGAAGGCAGGCTCAGATCTGCCGGCGTCGGGGCAGCCGAGCGATGAGATCGGGACAGCAACAATGGATGCGGCGTCGCGAATGTCGGGTGGTGGCGCAATGGCGTCGGCTGAGGGAAGCGAACCGCCGGTTTGCTGGGCACGGGTTGCAGAGGCTAAGGCGTGGCAGGCGAGGCGAACGGGAGCGTAGAGGGGGGCGTCTTCGGGTGTTGGCTCGAGCGGAAGCACAGGAGGCACAGGCTGCTGGTGCTGGGTCGTGGGCGCTGCAGCGTCGTGGGAGGCGGCCGAACCTACTCGGAGGTGAATCGGCTATGGCTTCGTGGACAGAGGCGTCCGGTCGGGCAGCGATTCGGCTAATCAGGGGCTGTGCGGCGCGAGGAGGCCGACGGAGATGCAGGGGGCAGGTCAGAGGGCGCAGGCTGGTGACTGCTGAAACTCGGTGGACGGCGACAAAAGGCGCGGTGGCCTGCGTTTCGCCATCGTGGGTCTCGCGAATGGAGCTCGGCGGCTTGATCGGCGAGGGGGGCTGGTGCGAGCGGACCAGCGAGGAAGAAGAACAGTTTTCTTCTTTCCTCCCTTTTTAATTTTTCTCTCACCTGACACTCTCTCTCACCTGTCACTCTCACTCTCTGTAGAACCCCTCCCCCAATCTCACCTTTTTGACTTTTCTAATCTTGATGTTTCTCTCTCTTCTCTCTCCCCTGGATTTTTACGAATCCAATTCCTCTGTACAACCCCCCAAAGCTCAAAACCGTATGCACCCTTTTATAGGCGAAACAAAACGAATCAATCTGTTTCGCCGATATATCGGCCCAACCGTTAAAGATAACCTGAAAATTTTTTATGAAGATTTTTCGAGGTAATCCATTTAACCACTAATGATAAACCCTTAACCGACTTTAAAATCTTTCAAAATCCCATTCTGCAACCAAAATATTCTATCTTATCAATTATTTCTTATCCCCCCTTTTATTTCCATTTTTTTTCATTTTCATTTTTTTATTAAGGATAAATTGAATACTGATGAAATACTTAAAAAAAAATAATCAAAATTTTAGGTGTCAACACACGTTTTGCTAATATACTCCATCCAGCCAATTGTAATTCGAAATCACTAACATGGATGCTTACCATCCTACATGACACGTCTAGTATTAATGTGAATAAAATTCTTTAAATTTATAAATATTTTTTAGAATTTTTATATTTTTATTGTCATTTTTCTTTCATTCTTTTCACACTTTTTTTTTTTCGTTGGTGACTAGGCCTTTGCGACAGACGGCTAACCGGCCAAAGGCAACTACTGGTGAGGGTTGCCCTTGCCCAAATTTGGCAAGGAGAGGCCTTGCCAGCCTGGCCGGATGGGTTTGTCTATTGTGGGACTCCAGTAGAAGCATCAGCGTGGTTTGAATTACTTGACACTAATAACACAGCCGTTCAAAACATTGATGTTCTTTTTTTCTTTTTTTTTTTGGTCAGTCATGGATGTTCTTTACTCTGCCGTGATTCAATATGTTCAAAGATCAATCATTTATCCTTAGAGAAGTAGTGGTTGGTTTATGTTTTATGTTCAAAGATCAATAATTTATCCTAGTCAATCCCCTATCGAGACAAGGCAGCTCTTGGCTTGAGTGGACCCTTTATCTCAAACCTTCAACCTTTTTATACCAAACTTGCTCTTCTTTGAGAAGTCACGATGCTCAATCCAAGCCCAAGCCGTCGTTGTCAATTGCACTCGTCAATTGCTGTAAAGTTCCTGCCGTTGATGAAGAAATGGCCACTTTCGTGAAAGGAGAAGATGAACTGGAGAGTCCGCCAGAGGAAGAAGGGAGAAGAAAGAAAAAGATTAAAAAAATTAGCTTTGGACAAAAATACCCCTAACCATAACTTTAAGTGGCTGAGAGACACATAGATTACTAGGCTCTTGTTTGACATTATATTGGTCATTTCAAGCCCTTATTTAAGATAAAGTTCAGTTTGAACCATCTTTTAAGAAAACGACCATATTTTAAGCCTTTCTTTAAAATTTTCTCTTATGTTTATTTTATAAAGTTATATAATCACCATCGAGGTCAACCTTGATCCCATCCGTGATTTCCACTCATATTATTGTGTACTGGGGCGTTGAATGTTCGATAGGGGTACATATCCTTCACCTACCCTAGCTCTCCCTCTCTCTCTCTCCCCTCACATATGGACACTATATGTCTCCGATGATCTGGGAAGGTGAACTTAATATGATCAGAGAAAGTGAATTTAGGATACGCATGGTCAATGCCCTTCAGGCTACAAGTAAAGCTTGCAATATAACTCCTCTCCTCTAGGCGAGCGTTCGTTCTCTACCCTCACATACAAAGAGGAAAAGAGCAGAGGCGAAGCACCAAATTATTTTTCGAGGTGGTGAGGCTATTCAAAATGGGTTGTTTGCATTTACTTATTTAGTTGGAATACCCCATTTTTTTCAGCTATAATGGATGATTTGAATATTTGGCATCACGTAATTCGGATGATCAGCCGCAAATCAAGTTGAATTAATTACTTTTAACTTTATTGTCAATGATAAGCTTGCAAAAGTAGTTGTCTCTATTCTCTAGGGGAAAGGTAGGACTAGGGACCACTACTACATAATTGCATACTTTAAACATCTATAATTTAGGATAAGACATGTTAAGAAGTATGGACAATAAAAAAATATGTTGCCCAGATGAATCAACAAGGAAAAGCTCATACTTAATGCAAACTCTCCCAAGCCCTTACTAAATGCAACTTGGATTCTCAAATTCAATCATGCATTATAATCACTTTGGAGCCGTCAATCATTTATGGGCACGTGAAATGCCCTCTCGGTACCTTTCTTTCTATAAAATCATTTGCATGCAATCTTCATTTATTTCACTAACCTAAGCCACTAACATGTGAAAATAGGGAAAAGTACCAAAAAATTTTAAACCTATTGCAATTATGTTAATTCAACCCTAAATCTTTCAGTTGTACCAATTTAGTGCTAATAGGCAATTTTGGCAAAAAATTGTTGACATGAATGGTGCTTATCCTATGTACCACAACTAATACTGACGTGAACATTTTGTTAATAAGATTTTTTTTTTATTAGTTTTTCTTTCTTTCTTTCTTCTTTTCCTTTCACTTTGGCTGGCGAGGGCTACGACCCTCATCTAGAGCCGGTGGCAGCCTAACAGGCTACAAGAGAGGGTGTGAAGGTCCTCGATGGCCTCGCCGGCCATGGGCGAGTAGTTCTATCGGCCATGGGCGAGGTGACCCTCACCCAAATTTGGTATGGGCCTAGGCGAGGGCTATGACCCTCATTAGTGGTTGAAGAGAATGAAAAGAAAAAAAAAAGTCACAAAAAATTCATTTTAAAAAAATGGTTAAAATTGTATATATAAGCGTTGGTCATGTTACATAAAACAACCGATGTCTATGTCAATGATTTTTGACCAAAGTAGGTGAAAAAGACTCAATTGGTGAATTGTGAAAATGTTCAGAACTAAATTGATATAATAAAAGAGTTTATGATCGAATTGACATAATTTTAACAGATTTGAAAATGTTTTAGTACTTTCTTGAATAAGACTGCGCTCACCTTTTGACATTGCCATATCTCAGATACTCTATCCAGCACAACGGTCGGTGAGGCTCGAGCACTTCTTCGTGTTCTTCTCACGTTTTCTTGACAGTTTATCATGGTACAATGTCCTAAAAACTTCTTATGAAGAATCACTAGTGAATCAAGCCAAGGGCGTCCCTGCATGAATATATTGCCGGCCTAATCATGACAATTTCCCCGGATATGTTTAACCCGAAAAAGAGGAGGATAAGTCAAGACGGATCAAATCACAAGTCCAACTCATTGATTTCATTTTGCCTCTTTAACTTCCAGTTTGGTTGCAAGCTCGTATTATCGACTTTGAGAAAAATTAAGGTGCAATTATTTTATGAAAACTTTCATGATATAAAGAATATGCATTCTGAAAATTATTTTTAGGAATGATTAGTTTTTCTTTGTTTGTTAATATGTGACTATTTTTTTTTTTTTTTTGGTATTTGGATCTTATTTAAGAAATGATTTTGATCTCATGACTATCCCAGACAATATAAAATTTGAATTTTTAAGTACATATTTTTATTTTTTTTCTATTTTCTTTCTTTTAACTTCTTCCTTCGCCAATTACTGGTCCTTGATAAACTGGTCATAGGTGCAAGCCGATGAGGTTGAGCCTCGCCAGATCTTGGTGAGGTTGGAGCTCGCCTAACGCTAGTAAGCTCGAGTGCACCAAATATTGGCAAGTTCGCTAACCCCCGCTTATAGCCTATTATCAGCCATAGCCAAGGCCTAACGACCAGCATAGGAAGAAGGAAAAAAAAAAAAAAAAGACAGAAATAAAAAGAAATAAAATAAAAAATATTAAAAAATCAAGATGAGCAATTTTCAAAAAGTGTTTTCACCTATTTAGATTTAGGAATTCACTTTCCTAATTTTACGTATAAATCTCAGCATTGATCGGAAAGTAGACCCGTCAAATGGGTGGGTCGGGTTAGGTCGAAAATGGGTCAATCTTTATTTAACTCATTTAACCCATTTTGACCCATATTTATATAGTGTAAATCAAATGACTCGTACCCGATCCAACTCGTATTGCTAAAACCTATTAATATTCTAAGGAAACCCACACCTACTATATGCTAATTGGATTAAAACTTTAAATTAAATTAAAAATTATAATAAAATAAAAAAAGTTAAAAAAAAACCTATGATTTTTTTAAAAAGTATTGCTAAAACACTTCTATGAAATACAAATTTTATGGAAAATTTTTATAATTCTTTCAAAAATATTTTTAAAAAATCAAAAATTTTAATTATTTTTATTTTTTAAATATAATTTTTATTATTCTTATTTTTAAAATCTAATTCTTATAATTCTTTTTTAAAATATAGTTTTTAATTATTATTATTTTTTCTTTTTTTTTCTTTTCTTTTTTTCTTCTTCTTCAACTGGCGCTGACCACAACGACGGTCGGTGACCTGCCACAGGTGACTTGAGCTCGTTGGCATCGGGCGAGGATCGATCTCACCAATCTGGTGAGGCCAAGGTCTCGCCTGATGTCAGCGAGCTCAAGTCTTGCCGGATCTTGCGAGGCTCGAGCCTCGCCGATTTGGCGAGGTCGAGGCCCCGCCCGACGCCAACGAGCTCGAGTCTTGCTAGATCCGATGAGGTTCAACCTCAATGATATCGGGCGAGGCTCAATCTCGCCGTGCAGCTAGGCCAAGGCCCCGCCCAACGTCAGTGAGGCTCGAGCCTTGCCAAATCTGGCAAGACTCGAGCTCACCTGCATCGGGCAGGGCTTAATCTCGCCAATCTGGTGAGGCTGAGGACCCACCCACGTCGGCGAGCTTGAGTCTCGCTAGATCAAGCGAGGCTCGAGCCTCGTAGGATCTTGCGAGCCTCGAGCTCGCTAGCGTTAGGCAGGGCTTGATCTCGCCGATTTGGCTAGGCCAAGGCCCTACCCAACACCAGTGTGGCTTGAGCCACGCCAATCATCGGCGACCATGAGTTCACATGTCGGCAAGCTGTCGCCAGCCGTTGCCGTGCCAGCCACCGGCAAAGGAAGGAAGAAAAGGAAAGAAAAAAGAAAAGAAAAGAAAATTGAAATATGAAAAATAATTATAATTTTGATTTTTATTATAAAAAAGTTAAAGAGAGAAAGATTTTGTGGAACTTGGGTTGGAAATCTAAAAATGGGTTCTAAGGTTTCAACCCGCTTGATATTTTAAGTAGGTCGAAAATGAGTCACAAGTTCTAACCCATTTTTGACCCGTTTAAATTAGACTCACTTTTTTGACCTATTTTTAGTTAGGTTGTTAAAAGCCTTGAACTCATATACAACCCATGTAAATAAATTATGAGTCCAAAAATGGGTTAATGACCCATTTTGACACCTCTATCGGAAAGAAGTTTTGATTGACTTATCATTTTCATCGAACCAAATGGGAGAAACTCTAATATACTGGTCCTGGAAGACACTTCCATTAAAACAAATGCACTCTAAATTTCTTGCTAAATCTTGGTTATATTGCATAAAATATCTCTGAATAGCAAAGTAATTCAAAATATTACTCTCAATTAGATGAAGACCAATTAAGCAATTCTTGTACTCTTAGAAAATGTAGTGAGAGTGTCCACAACTAATAAACTTATTTTATCTTTCCTTTGTGTAGATGATTTTACCTTTCCATTTATAAAGGCCGTAGTTAGGAAAGTTGTTGTACTGCAGTTATTCTAGCCGATGTCTTTCTATAAGCCATTAGCTATTTTGTAACTTAAATACATGTAAGAAATAATAGAAAAGAGCATTTTGTCCAATTCTTTTTGGTATCGTAGCTTGCAGCTCACAAGCATATCATTCAATTTTTTTTTTTCAATGGTGGCAGGATCCTCAAACACTAGCGCTCCTATCATAGTCAATGACCCCTCTTCAACTAACGCCACCATGCTTGTGTCTATCAATGCAACTACAACTACCCAACAAGTTAACGTCAATGATTAATCCTTCCTGGTTGGCTCAATATAACTTTTTGTTCCTAGGCTATAATTTACTGGGGTATGTAGGTGGAATGATATTATGTTCGTTGAACACCTACTATCGATAGCAAAACTATTACCAATCCATCTTATTGCATTAGGGAACGCCAAGATCAACTATTGCTTCAAGCAATCATGGCTTCCATTTCGGACTCAAATTGCATCTGCCAAAATAGCACTCGAGGCTTGGAACAATCTTTCACATCACTTTGTCATGAGTCTCATGGAGTGTTTAATCCTCACAAAATGCGTCACTGGATCAGTGGCAAAGTATATACAAGTCATCAAAGGAATTGCTGATGAACTTGCCATCATCAATTCTCCCATTCATAATGATGATTTAACAACACATTTGAATGGGCTTAGCTCTGAACTCAAGGAAATTTCTATCGCCATCAGAGCACGTAAATCACCCATTTCCTTCGAGGAACTCTGATAAATTTGTTGACTTCAAGCAATATCTTAAAAGGGATGAGAGTCAGGGTGAATCAACTTTTGTCACTACAAAATTTGCCAAGAAAGTCTCTCATAGGAAAACCAACCAGCACTCCATCTCAAATTGAGGTTTGAACTCCTAGTGAACTTAAAAATTTCATTGGCAAAGGAGAAAATATTATGATCATAACCAACCCATTCAAAAAGCATGAATCCTATCCCAACTATGTGAACGAGTAAATCACTCAACCAAGCAATGTTATCAGGCAAACAATATTTCTTCTCTCCTCCTAGTGCAAAAATAATATACTGTTATCTTGTCAAGCAGAGCAAGGATGGCTCATGCACTCTAGAGGGGAAAATTGTCCAAAAAGTCCTAAACCTATTACACTTTTGCCAATTTAGTCCTAAACCTTTTCACTTTTTGTCGATTCAATCCATCCGACCAATTTTAGCTGGAAAATGCTGACGTGGACATCGGTGGTGCCACGTAAGACTACCAGCGTTGATGTAGACAATTTTTAATAATATTTTCATATTTTTTTGAATTTTTATTAGTTTTTATTCTTTTATTCTTTTTTCCCTTTTATTCTTTTCTTTTCTTTCTTTTCTTTTCGGCTTTTTTTTATTGCCTTTTCTGGTGGCGGGCCACCAGCCACAGGTGACGGCCGACCACCGGCCACAACCAGCCGGCTGGCCTTGCCCTCCATAGACAAGACCCGTTAGGGCAAGGAGGAGCTCCGGTGAGAGGAGCCCTCGCCCAGGCGTAGCCCGGCAAAGGGTCGCCTAGGTGAGGCCGACCCTCGCCGGGCGTTTGTCAGTCGACAACAACACCAAGCGAGGCCGCCCTGGCCTAGCCAAGGGTTGGCCTCACTAGATCTCGCGAGGGGAGCCCTTGTCGGGGCTCGCCCTCGCCCTAGCCAACCAACGCCACCCACCTTGATAAAATCACCTCTCTCCTCCAGCGTCGGCATTGCTGCCGCGGCCATTGTCTTCATCTTCTCCACTAAGGAAGACACACCTCTTGCCTTACCTCTTCACCCTGCTGTCATTTATCGTCTTTGTCTCTATCCTCTACGGCGAAGACCTAGTCTGCATATTCGACCAACAGCTCTAAGTCCACCTGAGCTCAACCAGGGGCGAGGCCGACGCTCGACTAGGCGAGGGCGAGCCCCGGCGAGGGCTCCCCTCACTAGATTTGGCAAGGCCAGCCTTCGCCTAGGCTAGGGTGACCTTGCCCAGGCGACCCTTGCCGGTTTGTGCCTGGGCGAGGACTCCCCTCGCCGGAGCTCCTCCTTGCCCAACCGTCGCCTGTGGCCGGCCACCAGCCACTGTAAAAGGCAAAAGAAAAGGCCAAAAAAAAAAAAAGAAGAAAGAAAAGAAAAGAAAAAAGGGAAAAAACAGGAAGAAAAAATAATAGTTCAAAAAAATAAAAATATTAAAATATTATTAAAAATTGTTCACGTCAGCGCCGACAGTCCTACGTGGCACCATCAATGTCTACGTCAGTATTTTCTAGTCAAAATTGGCTGGATGGACTGAATCGGCAATAAGCGAAAAGGTTTAGGATTGAATTGGCAAAGTTAAAAGGTTTACGACTGAATTGGCAAAAGTACAATAGGTTTAGGACTTTTTGGACAATTTTCCCCACTCTGGAGCATCTCATTATGTGACTTCAAAATCTAGAAAATCTCTCTTTACATCTGAATTATAAAGGCACAAACAGAATCATTATGGTAATGGCTAAATTTTGCAAATAATACACATATATTCAACAAAACTTTCCTACCCCACCTTGCCCCCACCCCCCAGTTTCATATTCATTATATGATGTTTTGTGCATCCTGGATATTAGTAAACACTTAATATATGTTTTAAATTTTTCTAAGATTAACCAAATATCTGTTGAATTTTTTTCTCGACCATCTTTTGGTGAAGGATTTGTGCACAAGGGTGACTCTCCTTCGAGACCTGAATAACAATGCTGCTTATGAACTTCCATCTTCACTCCATGTGACTCATATGCCACCCTTCACTATGGTTGGCATATGTGTATCCTCTAGTGATTGGCATCGATGTCATGGTCATTGCTCTCATTAGATCTTAGTGTTTCTTTCAAAATTGAAGTCAATTCCTTCTATTTCCAAGTCACATTCTAGACTTTTGTGCAAGTCATGTCAATCTAGTAACTTCTGTTTGGTACTTCTACATAGTCTATCCAACGACCTCATGAACTCATTTACAATGATGTTTTGGTTCCCATTTTAGTGAAAATAATAGATGACTTTTCCTAGTATGTTATTTTTATGGATCACTATACCATATACATCTTGCTCTACTCAATCAAACAAAAACCTGACAATTTCTCTCTATTTCCAAAATTCAAGAAATTTGTGGAAAATCACTTCTAAAGACCCTTGTGTTAGTTTACTCTAATGGTGGTAGAGAATGTCAAAACTAAAAGGATCTAGTCTCATGAGATTACACATTTACAAACACTTCCAAATACACCTTAACATAATGGGATTGCAAAGCATCGTCATAAGCATGTCATCAAAACATGTCTTACATTACTTCATTAAGTATCTCTTCCATCCTTGTGTTGGTACTACACTCTTCAAGCCGCCACATTTCTAATAAATCATCTACCTACACTGGTCTTCAATCTTTATATCTCCTTTTGACCACTCTCCTCGAAACTTTGAGTTTTTGGTTGCATATGTTATCCTTAGCTTAAACCATATGGTAAGCACAAACTTGAATGTCGACAAAAACCTTGTATTTTTCTTACGTACTTTCTTAATCAAGGTGCCTACAAGCATTACAATCCTCAACCAAAAAAAAAACTCTTTGTACACATCATGTGGTGTTTGGTGAGTTTCGCGATCTACCCTCAAGGTGCACCATCTAGGGGTTCGGCTAATGAATTATTAAACTTAAACTTAACTTAGACTCTCTTAAGCTCGTACCAATTCACAACTTAGGATTCAAGTTCTTAGCATGTAAATGATTTTAAATAAGGAGTCGCCACTAATTAGTTTATGGTGAGTTCATTAAAAATTCATGTAAAGTATTGGAAGAAATACTTTACTTTTGCGAACTAGAGAATTTGGGTATAGGAACTTGATTATACTAAATTTCTTTAATATATTTTCAGTAATGTTCTCTTTATGAAAAGATGTTTAGCAGGTGGTCATACAAGGGTGCAAACCTGTGGCATCCTAAAATTTCACAACAATCTCTAGATATACTAAGGCCTATGGCGAGATGATAGAAGCATTAACGGATTATATCATGATCATTAGACCAATGAATTTTAATTTAACAAGGCCAAGCATTGAATGAACTATTGTTGTATTGGGAATGCATCCTATGTCCATGTGTGATTAATGATTTTATTAAAGGATAAATTGATAAGGAAATTTTGTTCTTGGCCATAAGCTTTATAAGTTGGATTTTTATTGATCTATGTTACAAAGTTTTATGGCCATATGAATTTGTAATTAGGTATTTATATAAGTAAGGATTAAGGTGAATTATTAGGAGAAGTGTGGGCTGATTTCTTAAGTCCGAACCAGCCCAAAACCAGCCCACATTCCCTCCCATTCAGTCGACCAGGCTGACCGAATGAAGCCCCCCTCCTTGCATGTAATTTGACAAGTGGCAAGAAGGATGGTGCAAGTGTTGCTGCCCCCATTTGCTCCACCAGGCAGTCTCCATGCAAACCTCATGATTAGCTAGTAATCATGAGGGTGAAAGGAAGAAAAAGGAGGGAGAGAGGGGCGGAATGGCCGAGGGAGTGCTCGAGGGAGAGAGTGAGGCCGAGGTGAAATAGGCTAGTGATTCAACCTAGAGGGGGGTGAATAGGTTATTGCGGAATTCTTTTGGAATCTTTTGCGGTAGAATACGTTAATATCAAGGTTATATCAATAACAAATAAAGCACGTATTCATAAAGTAAATAGAGTAGGGTAAAAGAGAATTGACACAAGGATTATAGTGGTTCGGCTTATTCCAAGCCTACGTCCACTCTCCACGCTGGCAGCCAACTGGCTGTAATCACTAAGTAACAATTGAGAGCTGTTACAGTTTACGAACTAGACTTCTTCAATAGACAGTCTTTCCTATAGCTTCATGCTGTTTTCGCACTATATGTAACTCTCTTTGATACACAATTTGAACAAGAAAGATTTTAGAGATCAAGTGATTTCAGAGATTCTAATATCGAGATTTTTCTACCCAGTCTCTCCTTATTTCCAAGCAACACCGATCCACCTTAAATAACCTTCGTGCCTCCATATCCGTTGGCACTTTCCAAAAATTCATCCAATCAACCCGTTGGACTGAATCAATTTAAGCGATCTCATTGTCGCCGAAAATGTAAGTAGACAGCAGCTCGTCAATCCTATTCGCCCATACAATTAGGATCTTGAGTTCCCAAAATTAGATTCTTCCAAAAATAAGCTTGATCTTCAATGGATAAAATCCGAAAAATAAATCTTCCAAGCTCAGGATCACAGCCAGAGATATTCCATGGTTAAGATTAGGAAATATAGAATCCAATATCTTACTTTCCTCAACCATAAAAATAACCTGTGACCAGCCTGTCAAAATCGCGAACTGTCTTCAGACTTAGATTGAGTCTTGAAGGTCTTTAGACTGAAACTGAGTCTTGACTGTCTTTAGACGGAAAAACTTCAGACTGAACTTTTGAGTTTGACTGTCTTCAGACGGAAAACCTTTAGACTTTGAAATCTTCAGACGTAACTGACTGAGTCTTGGAATCTTCATACCATACTGCAGAGGCTGTTTTGTCAACTTCAAAACTCCAAGGGATTTTTCTTCAACACGAGGAAGAGAGAGTTCGGGCGAGCAAGGGAGAGAGGAAGGTAAGAAAGAGACCCGCCCGCCATGCATGCCAAGCTGCTGCCATCGATGCCACCTAGCTCCACTGTCAACTGAGCTGCGTCCGGAGACCCCAAATTGCCTTCTACTTGCTGTGATTTTGTTGAACTTGAGGCAAGTTGAGTCCGTTGAACTATATAGTGCCATGCATGTGAATGTTTTGTGCAAATGGATGAGGAATTTCGAGATTTTGATGGAATGAAGGATTGTAGTGAAGCAAGCAAAGAAATCCATAAATTTTTATGCAAGTTACGCTACGGGTAGTCTAGTGTAAAGCAAGGGACTTGATATATGTTAGGATAGCTGGTGTTTGGGGTTGAATGTTGAAGGAATAGAAGTGAATTTCTAGAACCAGTAAACTGTTTCAAGGAAAAATGGCTTGACCCTTGGCGACTCCGTAAATTTTCTGCAATTATTTAGCTGGAATTTGACTTTGTGTTCTTGATGAAAGTTGTAGATGACATTTTAAGGAGTAACATACTAAAATTTGAGGAGGAATGGACAAGTAATGGTTGATGAAATGATTTTTCATTGAAAGTGTCGAATCTGGAAATTTGCACCGAGGGTTAAGGGAATTGTATTGAAGAATAACTCTTGATCTATTATAAATTTGACTTCGATTTCTTCACAAAAATTTTACCTCTGGGTCTTAACTATAACATACTAAAATTTCAGAATTTTATTAGTTTATTTACGGACTTAATCAAAATTATTTCTGAAACTGTGCAAAAGTGGTATTGGAATTTCTTTTACTGTGATGCATGGACCTATGCGATTTCTATGGAGCACATGGTGTTCTTCATGAAAAATTTTTCTTTAGATCTTTTTTACAACATGTTAAATTTTCAGAATTTATTAATATCATTTACTAATTTTTCCAGAATTTTAATTAGTGGAGTGCATTCTGTTTTGTTCCGAAAACTGTTTTTATTTCAAGACCATTTGATTTACTCTGTGAATTGTGATATCTTGGGTTATTATTTATACAATGATGTTGTGACATTCATGCATAACATATGACATCAAGAAATGATGAAGTTTTATAAATTCAGTGAAGCCATGACATTATTGCATCAAATGTCATTTTCCAATATGAGATTTACATATCATGATGATTATACCATCGGAGGTGTGAGCCGACAATGCCCGGGAGTGTCGGGATGCCCAAGGGTTGATGAGTCGACGCCGTTGGATGCCCGGAGGTATATGCCGGATGTACCTCGCAATGCCAATTGGGGTGCGAGATGCCCAGAGGTGTGTGCCGGAGGTTCCTCGCAATGCCAGGTTGAGTGCGAGCGATATGAGGGATGCAAACACTGGTCCCTGGAAGAAAAATGAGATACTTTTGAAAATCAAAAATTCAGAATTGAATCATGTGCATGTGTGTGTGTATATGGCATAATGCATGAATTGCCTATGAAAATCGAATTGATACTATTTGACATTGAGAATGCGACCACGAAGGCGTTGAATGGACCTCATGGGGATATATATACATGATTGTATGGATAATATGAATCATGCGCATGTATATGCATATGGCATGGAACATAAATTGCCTTAATGAATGAATCTCATGGAAATACAAGCATGATTACATGGATCATATGTGCATTTCACATGAAATTGTGGTTGTCTTGCTTGTTGCATTGTGTAGTTTGATGGATTTTTTACTGCTGAATGGTTGTACTCACCCCTTCTTGGGGACTAACATTTCAGATTAGGAGATGCCTCTGTTACCGGTCACACATGCTACTTTCTATGGCATACTGTATGATGTTGAGGTTGAGTGTTCGGAGCATTCCTGTATTGGTGTTCCTGGACTGGTGTTCATCTGTGTTCGAGTTTTAGTTATGTATGACTTGGGCCTACCTGATGGCCCCGTAATCCAGGAGTTCCTGTCCGTTCATGTCTGTCGCGACGAGGTCATGAGGGGGATGCTACCGCCGCCACCAGTCGATGCACCAGGCTGGGTGTGACTGCACGTGTGACTGGTAGCGGTTGACACTTTTTGGATAGCCTGCACTGGATGATGGATCGGTGTACATGACTGATGTGGGGTCGGGTACTTTTGGTTATAGCCGAGCTTAGTAAAGCCTTGGCCTTTTGATGTACCGACTCTTTTGATGTCCGATCAAGCTATGTAAATAAAAGTGCTTCAGCTCTAACTTCTATATATATGAAGTGTGCAGTTGGTGTGCATTGCATTGTATTATTTAGCTTGAGTATGGGTTAGTGAGATGTCGAATATGCTTCCGCCAAATGAATTGTGCCAAGACCAATTTAAATTAACATATACCCCCAAGACTTATGAACTTATTACAAATCTATGGTATCAGAGTGAGTTCTATCAAGTCAAGTGAAAGGTAAGCGAGCTGTGCTGATCCTAGCGGATAGGGGGCCGTCGACGGGTGTCACAAAACCACCAAAGTAACACCTAACAAAGAAATAAATAACTTACATAACTTACCTTATAGCAACTTATAGCAACAAAAGCATGTGCGATATTAGTTTAAAAATCACACCAATAATCCTATATATGATTTCTGATTAACGCACAATCACTCAATTTTTGGGTTTCACTTATTTAATGAAATCTAAATTATGCATAATGCAATGCAACTATTCAAAGTGCAATGACATACAAAATGTCTATATTAAAATGTCTATAATTGATATACCTATTCTAGCATGCCACTCATTTTAATTTAATGACCCTAAAAATGTAATTGGTAAATAATGTATAATTAGTAAATCTAATTCTACATGACATGCATGTAATCTCTTTTTGTGTTTTTAATTAAAATTCGTAATAAAAAATACCCAATATTAAACATGTGATTTTGAATCAAAAAAAAAAAACCTAATTTATTCTAAAATAATATTATTGTTTTTCTATTTTAAAAAATTGAAATAAAGAAATTACATAATTTAACATGCAATCTCATCTAAAACTAGCAATGTTACTAACAAAAATCAAATCAAATTTTATCTGAGTTTTTTTGGATTTTTTTTTCTGGAAACAATCAAGCATGGGATAGTTATTCCATCAAATAATGCAATCCACAAAATTTATTTTATTTATTTAAATTTGGAAACAAAATAAACCAACGATCATATCCAAGTAGTTAAAGATATTGATGGAAGATTTTCCGTTTGAATTTGGAAATGAGTAAATAAATTATCGTATCTAAATAGTTATGGATAGTATGAAATATTTCACATGTCGTCGGATGTCGTACTTCATAGTTGGAGATTAAATTGCCATCCAAGCATGTTATTAAGTTAGTAAAGTTTCCTAACTTAGGGTGTTATTTTAGATTTTGTGGATTTGCATATTTGATTGGATATTTGACAAAAAATAACAATTATTCTAAATAGGCATGCAAATATTCGAAATTAGTTAAGGATAAGAAAATTACCTAATTTGAAGAATTGACTTTCCAAGTTGGAACTCAACATAATTGGACTAGAATTATGAGGTGTGGGATTCAACGGTTGCAAGCAGCTCATGGGTCGGCACAATGATGGTAGTGGCAATGCTCGCAGTGGCTTAGTATGGCTTAAAGCTTGGCTAGTTAGGTGATGCAGCTAGTGTTTGAGTATTAACGAACAATGGTATAATAATATAACAAGGAAAAACCAGTAGCAACAAGTACGATGAAGTGACGACATATAATTGGTGAAAGCGGTGTCCTTGCAGAGAAGATAGACCAATTTGCGTCTAACTCTACTTTGAACATACGAGACTTATAATATGGGAGCCGTCTCTCGATTGGAGACCTTTCGTGAAAGTGCTTGTCTCTTGTTCCGGCCACTCTTTATGTAATACGTATTGAAGAACTCTTAGTATGTATGAGAGTGTTCTTGCATCTCCTCCTCTTTTAGTGCGCCAACATGACAAGATCCTTTCTTCGTTCATAGGTCCTTCTCTACTATGCTCGAAACTGTAGGTTTATTGGTATACCGGAAAAACGTAGACAATGGAGATCTCGAATAATAGTTTCGTCATCAGAGCAAGCTTCTTTGTGGCTCACTATTGGAAAGAGCTGACCATGGGCTAAAACTACATATCTCAATGAGAAGGGGCAAGGTCATCGTGATCTTAGCTGTGTGAGGTCAGTGTCAATTGGTGTCTCGATCACAGGGAGGGTCTCAGCTCCGCAAGATTGATAGTGAAAGGTGTTGGGCTTTGTGGCATCCCAAAATTTTATGACAACCCCTGGATATATCATGAACCATGAATAGATAATGGAAGCGCCATTGAATTTTATTATGGCCATTAGACTAATAGATTTCAATTAAACAAGGCCGGACATTTAATGGACTATTGTTTTGGGTGTAAATATATTCTATGTCCAAGTGTGATCAAGGATTGTACTAAAGGATAATTTGACAAGGAATTTTCTGTCCTTGGCCATGTACTCTATAAGTTGGATTTTCATTGATTATTGTTGCAATTTTGTATGGCCATGTGAGTAATTGAGATTATGAAATTAAATGGGGATTAAAGTAAATTGTTAAGAGCACTATGGGCTTATTTAGTATTACTATTATTATTATTATTTTGGGCCATTTAAAAGTTGGACTTTAGACCCAAAAGTGTTTGACCCAAAGTGGGCCAAGAGGCCCGGCCCAAGGAGCCCATGAAGTAGTTGACCAAGGCTGGCCCAAGCCCAGCCAAATGAGGCCCATCTTCTTTACATGAAAATCCACAAGTGGCAAGAGGAGCTTGCCAAGTGTTATTCCCTTAAAGCCAAGTGTTATGCATGCAAAATTAACCTAAGGCAAGTATTTAAACAACCAAAAAGAAAGAGAGAGAGGGTGGGCAGATTGAGAGAGAGAGAGAGAGTTGCTGAGAGAGTGAGAGAAACTGAGAGAGAGGAAGAGGGAGGCTGGGCGAGGAAGAAGGAAGGGAGTTCGTCCGCCGTTTGTCGCCGTTTTGCCTTTGTTTGTTGCTGATTTGTGCCTGAATCTAAGGCAAGTAAAGTCCTAAAACCTACCCTTTGCATTGCTGTGTGTATGTTTAGTAGACGGTAAGTCTTCGTTGTGGTAGATGGGATGAAATTTCTGAGCTATGGAGAGAGATTCGTTGGCCATGCATGTTGTTTCTGGAAAGACCAGTCCGACCATCCTTGAGTTTGTGTGTTGCATGTGACTTTTTAGTTGGAATCTTGTTTCGATTTCTTCACGAAAGTTGTAGATAACATCTTTAAGTATAACATACTAAAATTTGAGACAAAATGGATGAGTTTGGGGGGGTAAAACCCTTTTTCTACGAAAATGTTAGATCTGGGAACTGTTTTGTTGACCTCTTGGTGATTTCGTGTGTTGCATGTAACTTTTTACTTGAAATTTCACTTCGACCTCTTCATGAAAGTTGTAGAAAACATCTTGGAGAGTAACATACTCAAATTTGAGATAAAAAGAACAAGTATTGCTTAGTGAAACGATTTTCCTTTGAAGACATTGGATCTCGAAATTTATTGTACTGACTTTCAGTGATTTCGTGGACTGTAAAGTGATTTTCTTTTGGAAATCTCACCTTGATCTCTTAATGAAAGTTGTAGTAAACTTCCTAAGGTAAAACATATCAAACATTCAGATGAAAAGAAGAAAGATAAGTCGGTGAAATCATTTTTCTTTTAAAAAACTAGATCTGGAAAATGTTACTTCGACCCAGTAAGATTCCGTGATTTTTATAAAATCATCTGATCAAAATTTGATCATATGTTCTTAATGAAAGTTGTGAGTAATATTCTAAGGGATAACATACTGAAAAATTAGAAGAAATGAACATATATAAGTCGGGAAATCGAGTTTCTTTGAATGATGATAGTCTGGAATAGATGACATCGAGAACAAGAGTAGTAAATGGATTTTAACTTTTAATCGAGAACGAATTGGACTTCGATTTCTGCATGAAACTTGTAGCTCTAGATCTTAGCCACAATTTTTCCAAATATCATAATTTTTTGAGTACATTTGAGGGTCCAATTGAAATTGTTTTCAAAACTGTGTAAGTTGAACTGTTAGGATAATAGTACTGTGATGCATGGTCTATACCGAATTATATGGGGATCTTTTGGTGTAGTGTTCTTCATGAAGTATCTGCCTTTATGTCTTGATTATCACATGTTCGAATTTCATAATTTTTGAAGGTCATTTGGGTATTTAATTAAAATGTTTTCTAAAATTGTGCAAGCTGGATTGTGCGAATTTCAAAAGCTGTAATGCATGGACTATTCCGTTTTGTATGAGCCCCATTGATTATATTGTTTTAAGTGATTGAATCTTGCTGCACATGTGATGATATTTGGCATTACATATAAAATCAAAAGCTGAAATTGACCTTTGTTGCCATCACATCATGTGCCATGTTGATATTGAGAAACAAATGTGAATATGAATTATGATAAATGAGGATTCCATCGGAGGTGTGAGCCGACGATGTCTCGGGAGTGTCGGGATGCCCGGAGGGAAATGCCGGATGCCCGGAGTGTGTTTGCCGAATGTCCTCGGGAGTTTCGAGATGCCCAGTGGTATACGGTACATAATTCCAGGGGAAATGCCTAGTGGTATGTTGGTATGTAATTCCGGAAGCCTTGGAGGTGTGTGCCGAGGGGATTCCTCGTGATGCCAGTTGGGCTGCGAGATGCCCGGAGGTGTGTGCCGGAGGGATAAATTGTGGGATGCAAACATTGGTCCCTGGAAAGAAAAACTGATGAGATCCTTGTGAAAGATAAATACTGAAATTGAATCATGTGCGTGGTGTATGCATATGGCATGATGCATGATCTGCTTATGAAAGTAAATTGATGCTATTTGATATTGAAAATGCGACCATGAAGGCTTGAATGAATCTCATGGGGATGTATGCTTGATAGCATGGATGATATGAATCATGGTGATATATGCACGATGGCATGGTGAGATATGCATGATTGCATGGTGATATATGCACATCCGCATGGTGATGTATGCTTGATAGCATGGATGATATGTACTTTACTCGTGATATCTTGATTGTCTTGCCTGTTGCATTGTGTAGTTTGGTGGATCTTTACTGCTGAGTGGTTGTACTCACCCCTTTTGGGGATTAACATTTCAGATTAGTAAATGGATTGAGTGGTTGGATATGACCGCGAGGAGGAGGATAGCAAAGGAGGGAACTTTTGGACGCCGACATTGGTCAATGGACCTTAAGTATACGACTGTTGGAAGAGATGTCGGTCATCTTTTGAAGTATAGCCGAGTATAGAAGACCTTGGCATTTTGATGTACCGACTAAAAATATCCATCTGCTTTATGTAAATAAAGGTGTTCGGCTTTAACTTATAAAAAGTTTTAGTTGGTGTGCATTGTTTTAATTTGTGAAAAGGGAGTTGATAGATGTGCTTCCACTATGTAAACTATGCAGGGACCAATCTAAACAATATAAACCCCCAGAATTGATAGACTTTCAGGTCAAGCAAGAGAATGGTAATCAAACTATGGCGACCCTAGCGGATCGGGGGCCGTCGAGGGGTGCCACAGGCTTAGTACAGATTGTTGGGAGCATGTAGCAGAACTTTGATATCTTCACGTGAGGAGATCATCAAGAGGGAGCCCAAATCCTTGTTGGTCAATATAATCAATTGAACTCACCTTCATTAGAATATATTAACTACTCTACCTCACGTCAATTCTCCAATGAGCAACTTCTCTAAAACAACTCACTCATATATGCATCCTGTTAGGAACTAATAATAAGGGTAAATAGTTAATACTTAATCTTATGTTGAGAGGGTTACTCATATATATTGTATGTATTCTTGTAATCCTTTTTTGATTAAGAGAATATAATATGTAGAATACTCTCTATTCTAACATGGTATCAGAGCACGGTTGCCGCCACGACGCGCTTCTCTTCTAGACAACTGAGCAGAGAGGACGCCCCCGTCATCATTCAATCATCGTCCCCAGTCCCCAAGTTGTTCATCAAGTGATTTGCTGAGGTTTCACGTCCACTGGTTCTCTAAGGTCCGAATTCTAGATCCAGATGCGTCCACCACTGTCGTCGTCCACCCATCAGCCCACCATCGCCAGAGTTAGATCTGTCCCTCACCGTAGCCACCAGTCGTCGCCCTTGTCATTGCCTCTCACCGGCATCCTCGTCGTCACCAGCTACCTCCAAGAAAAAAAAATCAACCCGAACTGAGGGCATCAGAAGATGTTGTCTAGTATACTTATATGGATCTCATTGGACTATATCGCTTCTTGAAGTGCCGATTGTTATGCACATAGTAATCTTTCAAGTGTTGGATGGTTTCTGGTAATCTTTGAAGTGTTAGTTGGTATGATTTTATGGCCTCTCAGTAAAGTATATTGACTCAGTAGTGGACTAATTGAACCCTCATTTTTGTTTGTTATTTTGTGGCTAATCGCACAACTAGAGTTAAGTGCTTGATTATTGTGTCATTATTATTGGGTTTGGTCAATTCTTATGTTCACCCTATCTAGCTAATTGCATTATTGGAGTTCAGTGGAGTTAATATTGATGGCTTCTGCATCATCTACTGGTTTGACGCATTTCCAATTGACATCTGTCAAGTTGGATGGCACTAATTATCCATCATGGTCTCAAGTTGTACAAGTTTATCTTACTGCAACTAGACAAAATGATTATCTTACATCTACAATGCCCTTGGATAAGAGTAAAGTAGATGATTGGATTGCCGGAGATGCAATGATCCGTACATTGTTATGGAATAGTATGGATCTGAAGATTAGCCCTCACTTCATTCAGTGTAATTCTACTAAGGAAGTATGGTATAAATGTGCTCTACTTTATCTAGCCAAAATAATATGACATGAGTGTGTGACACATGAAGGGCCATGTTTGATCTTCAGTGTGGAGATCAATCTCCATTTGAATATTATGCTCGTTTTACTACACTTTGCCAACAACTAGATACTTATCTTCTAGCTTCCAATGATCCAAATGTATTAGTCAAATGCCAAGAGGATCTTCGAGTGATACTATTTCTTAAAGCACTAGGGCCTGAATATTCCTCCCTTCATCAGTAGATTACGTTCAAAAGCTCCCTTCCTACAGTTGATGAGGTTTTCTCCCAAGCCTTGCGCTCGATACCTACCGACAAGATCTTAGCTACAACTTTAGAGACAAGTGCCATGATTTCTCATGGCTTTAGTGGATGTGGAGCTCGTGGTCGTGGTTATCAAGGTCATGGACATGGGTTCATTCAGAGTGGAAGTCGTGGTGGTCATGATAGAAGCATTGGTAGCCGTGGCTCTTGTTATTGTAACCATTGTCAGAGGGTTGGACATATAGAAGCTTACTGTGACATGCTCCATCTAGAGCTTTGACCCACAATTACCAATTCAACTAGATCCTACTAATGTGCAGAATAAAAAAGATTTAGTTATATTGACACGTGCAGTATATGAGGCTTGGATTCGCTCCCAATAGGTGACAGAAACTTCTGCTCTCATTGCCACTCTAGCACATAGCTCAAAAGGTAGTTCATCCTATTTACTTTCTACAGTGTTAGACTCTTGGGTTATAGATTCTAGAGCTACTCATCATAAAGTTGGTAACTCTAAATTATTGTCTTTGTTACATTCCACACTTTTTGGGTATCCAACTCTATTACATTAGCTGATAGTTCAATTTCCCAAGTTACTGCTACGGGAGATGCCCATTTGAGTTCCTCCCTTTCTTTATCATCTGTCCTTCATCTCAAATCTCCATATAATTTGATTTATGTTAGTTCATTAACTAAAGAACTAAATTGTTTCGTAACCTTTTCTGCTTCTCATTGTGTTTTTTAGGATTTGAGGACTTGACAGATGATTAGTGGGGGACATGAATCAAATGGCCTATACTATCTAGACAAGAAGGTGATAGCTACAGTAGCTATGAATCATACATCCACTGATGTATATCAAATGCATTGTCGTGCTAGTCATCCACCACCAAACATTCTTCGACGATTGTTTCCAAAGTCTGAGTCTAAGAGTACTTTTGAGTGTGAAGCTTGTTAGTTTGGAAAATACCATAGTCTCCTTTCCTTCTCGCTTTCAGAGTCATCTGTCTAATCCCTTTTAGTTGGTTCATTCATATGTATGGGGTCCATGTCGTGTTTTTGATACATCGGGTTTTCGGTATTTTGTTACATTTGTGGATGATTTTTCCCAAATGACTTGGTTGTTCTTAATAAAAGATCGTATTGAGATTTTTCATTGCTTGAGGTGTTGAATCAATATAGTACTTTTGTGAAAACTCTACAATCCAATAATGCCAAGGAGTATCTTGTTGTTGCCTCTGGTTTTCAACATTTTCTTGATTCCCATGGCATTATTCATCAGACTTCCTATTCATATACACCATAAGAAAATGGTGCAGCTGAACTTAAAAATCGTCATCTTCTTGACATTGCTCGTTGTCTTCTGTTTCACATGCATCTACCGAAAACATTTTGGGGTCATGCTGTTCTTACAACCTGCTTCTTAATTAATCGACTTCCAACTTCCGTTCTCCAAGGGGAGACACCTTTCTCTATTTTACATCGAAATCATCCTCCCTTTGCATTACCCTTACATGTCTTTGGATGAGTTTGTTTCATCCATTCTTTGACTCCAGGTCTTGATAAGTTGGCTCCTCGTGTTGAAAAATGTGTCTTTGTTGGGTACTCTCGAACTTAGAAAGGCTATAAATGTTACAATCCTACTAGTCGTCGTGTGTTTGTATTAGCAAATTGACATTTTTTTAGGACCAGCCATACCATAGTACTCAAACAATCTCTACAGTACCTCCTGACAATGACGAGTGTGTCTTACCGATTCCTTCACCAATCTCACTTCCTTTAGTATCGTCAACAAGATTTCAGTTTGCTGATCAAACTAACCATAAACGACAAACAGCTCCCATTACAGTAGTACAGCCATCACATGATTCATCTGATCCTTTATCGGCTGCTGTGCCATCCTCTGATCCTGATCCTATTCTTGATCTTGATCAACCCATTATTACTCGAAAAGGTACATGATCTTGTGTTGGGCGTCCTATGGATTGTTATACACTTTATTCTGGTTTGTCTAATTGTATTCGTACTTGTCATCCTATTAGCAACTTTATGTCTTATGATTGTTTATCTTCTACCTTCTCTACTTTTGTCTCATCCTTGTCTTCTATTTCTGTGCCTGTTACTGAAGCTGTTGCTCATCCTGGTTGGAAAAAAAGCCATGGAGGATGAAATGAAAGCACTCATTGAGAATCGCACTTGGGAGCTTACTATCCTTCCTGTGGGAAAGCAACTCGTTGGTTTTCATTGGGTTTTCACAATTAAGGTCCACTCTGATGGCACCATAGATCAATTGAAGGCACGATTGGTCGCCAAAGGATATACTCAAACATATGGTATTGATTATGATGACGCCTTTTCACTTGTAGCCAAAATTTCATCTATTCATGTCTTTATTTCTCTAGCAGTGCGTTTTGGATGGTTTCTTCATAAATTAGATATAAAAAATGCATTCCTACGTGGTGATTTGGTTGAAGAGGTGTATATGGAACAACCACCTAGATGTGTTGGTCAGGAGGAGAATCTGGTATGTCATTTACATAAGACATAGTATGGACTCAAGCAATCTCCTTATGCTTGGTTTGGTAAGTTTAGTGATGCTATTATCAAGTTTGGATTAAAGAGTTGTCAAGTAGACCATTCAGTCTTCAGTTCTGTCTTCTCAACTAGTTGTATTCTTCCGGTGGTATATGTGGATGATATTATTATTACTAGCAGTGATTCATATGGTATTCAACCACTCAAACTATTTTTGCATGCACAATTTAGTACTAAGGATATGGGACGTCTACGGTATTTTTTAGATATTGAGGTTGCTTACTCGCATACAGGTATAAATTTAACCTAGAGAAAATATGTTCTTGACATTCTTAATGAGGTTGGACTTGTTGGAGCAAAATCGGTTGATATCTTTATGGAACCCAATGTGAAACTTGATGCAGAAGATGGAGAATTATTACATGACCCAATGAAATATCAGAGAGTAGTTGGTAAGTTGAATTATCTTACCATCACAAGACCTAATATATTTTTTGCGATTAGTGTTGTAAGCCAATTCATGGGTTCTCCTCGCACTACTCACTGGGATGATGTGCTTCAAATTATCAAATACTTATAAGGAGCACCAGGTAAAGGACTAATTTTCAAGAATTATGGCCATCTGAATACCACAGGTTTTTTTGATGCGGATTGGGTTGAATGTTCTACTAGTGGAAGATTTACATATGGTTATTTTGTATTTCTTTGAGGTAATTTAGTTGCCTTAAAGAGTAAGAAACAACATGTGGTTTCTCGATCAAGTGCAGAAGCAAAATATAGAGCAATGGCACATGTGACTAGTGAATTGCTCTGGTTGAGGATGTTATTGTCAAAATTTGAGATGTCAATATCAAAACCATTGATACTATATTGTGACAATCAATCAGCTATTCATATCGCAAGCAATCCTGTCTTCCATGAGGGAACCAAGCACATTGAGCTTAATTGTCACTTTATATGAGAAAAAGTTCAGAAAGTAGAGATCATTCTTTAACATACAAGAACAGAGGGTCAGCTTGCAGATATTTTTACCAAGTCTTTACGAGGAAATAGAGTGAATTTTTTTTTTTTTTTTACCACCGACCAAAGCAGCGTAGATGGTAGAGCTTCTGTGATCCTTTCGCCTAGAGGTGAGGGGTTCGAATCCCCTGCGAAGCAGGGGGCTGAAGCGCTGTGTGGTGACTTACCCGGTGGCACGGGGTGGTGGTTTCACCCGTGCTGCCCCCAGGGTTTATTTCCTCTGTACCCCAGGCCTGTCGGGCCGTCCGTGTTGGTCAGAGTGCGGGGTTCCCTAGGTCACCAAAAAAAAAAAAAAAAAAAAATAGAGTGAATTTTTTATGTAACAAGTTGGGATTGCTTTATATCTACATCTCAACTTGAAGAGGAGTGTTAGGAAATAATAATAAGGGTAAAATAGTCAATACTTAATCTTATGTTGAAAGGCTTACTCATATATATTGTATGTATTCTTGTAATCCTTTTTTGATTAAGAGAATACAATACATAGAATACTCTCTCTTCCAACACATCCTAATAATCCCCCCCTCACATGTGAGTTTAGTGTTTGGTCCACTCCCCCTTAATTCAAACATCCTTTTGTGTAAACTTCCTACAAGCCTACATTGTTACACCACAATGCCCACCTATTCGTAAATCACAACCATGGGCTCTTATACTATTTGGTGGGAGCACGCAACAGGAGTTTAATACCTTCAGATGGAGAGATCTTCAAGAGGAAGCCTAAATTAGAGTCTGTCAATATAATCAGTTGGATCCACATTTACACAAAAACTTAAGATAATAAGTTATTGGCTAACTAGGATATAATAACTACTGTGATATCCAGAATTTCCAATATTGTTTTCTATTGAATTAATTGGGCATTTCATTGACGCGACTATAGGGTTGTTCTCAGAGCTGATCACTCTCGAGATAACTAGACTAGCTGGGCAAGCTATTAAAGAATTTTAAGGCATTAGACTTAAGAATTCAACCAGGAATTGGCTTCTCGACCGTGTTCATCTTTAAAGGTCATTACGGCACAGTTGAAAATCGAATTAAGATCAGAGATAGGTTGGTTCGACTGAGATGTATGGCCGATCGTGGGTGACTCCACTATATTGGAAAATTCTCGTCAACCGGCACTAATATGATTTTTCTGTTGTTTTGGTACCCTATGTCTGTAATTGAGTCCTCAAGATTTTCAAGACAATCGAGAGTCACCAATGTGTCGAGTGAATTCATTATGGCTCGAAGAAAATCGACCACGAGTCAATTGCCCTAAAAAGTTCTAAAAACTACCCGGTAATCTAGGTCACGCTAAAAGTGCGCCAGAATGAAATTAACCGTCAATTTGAGCCTGATTTCAGAAATTGCAAGTTCTGTGATATCACGAGCTATTTTAGGAACATCGACTCAGTCTTAGAAGATTTTTCAGAGGTTTCGAGATTTTTACGGAAATTGGGTCCGAACGTCGCGAAAATTCGGCGAAAACTCAAATTGGCTAAATCGATGGGAAATTGGACTTTTAGGCCAAGCCTTTGTGTGTCGAGGATTTATAGAAAATCATTTGGGATTTTACTACATCGAAATTGGATCTTAATTGGGGAAGTTATTGGAGGAATTGAAACTCTAATTTGTCAAATTCGGAGCTAGGGCAAAGGATGGTGCAACATTTACATTTAAATTGGTTTATTATGAGATTTATTTGTGGAAAGTAATGGGGGACATTGAGTTAATGGAGGAGATAAGATTTCTGACCATGGGCCCTTCCCATTGCTATCTCCCCTCCCTTCACCGCCCCTGTCAATTTCAGTTTCTTTCTTTTTGAGAGTGAATCATTGCAGTTCTTCCTCTCGGCCAGCAATTGTTCCCTTTCTTCAAACGTCCTTGCCCGCACATCTCCGTTTCTCTCTGCCTTCGCTCGCTCAGTCAAATTTCTTCAGTTGAAGCCCCAGGTGGTGACTGAAGCTGCTTCTCTCCACGTTGCCACATGGCTACGTTTGCACGGTGGCCAGTCAACAAACCAGCTTTTGTTGACCTCTGAAGCAGCGCCCATCTCCACTACCTTCTGTCGCCAACAACAGGGTCCTCGAAGCCAGTGAATTCTCCAGCATTTGCTTCGGCTCAACGTCCCGTTGCCACGAAGAATTCTCCACTTTCAATTGTCTACAAAGTCAACTAACCAACAATTTGTTGACCGCCAGCCAGCTGCCCTTAGTTCGCGTGCCTGTAGCAAAGCCAACTGTTACCGTGCGGTTGACATCTCCTTCGTCCAGCAGCAAGCGAAGCAAGCTGCAGCAGGCCACATCCGAGTTTCTCTCCCAGCTCGTCAATCCATGCGTCTTCAATTTTGATAGCCCATTCACCGAAGCTGCTTCCGTGTCTTCTTCGTGGCCCATCTCTTCTCTTTCGGGCCCAGCCAAATCTAATCCAACAGTCTTCAGTCCAACATGTTGTCCAATTCAGTCCTTGTAGGTCATTTGGGCCACAAGTCAGGCCCAGCAAATTCAGCTTCGAAGCCCAGCAAAGCCAGCAGTTTTCAGCCCAAAGAGAGTAGCCCATTTTCAGCTTAGTTCAAGTCCAGTAGCCCGCAAAGCCCAGTCCAGAATTTTCTTTGGGCTTGCAAGGTTTCTTGGCCCGGTGCAAGTTTGTCGTGAGCCCGTTTTCGGCCGTCGTTGCTTCGTCGTTGCAGTGTCCCAGTCTTCATTTTGTGCAAGTGAGTTTTACTCACTAATGCTTTCTTAGTGGACTAATTATGCCTAAGGGTTGATTAGATTTATTTAATTGCAATTCGGTGGATAGATTATATTAGAATAATTAAATTAGAGACTTATTGATATATGTTAGTCAAATTGAATGTGCACTTAGCAAGTAGACATATCTTATTAATTATTGTATGCATCTCAGGATTTTTCCCAACCCTTATCGGGCTTCAATTTAGTAATTCGGGCCTAGATGGAATTTTTAGTAATTAAGTACTAATTTTCGAAATTAATTTAATTAATTGATTATTTCTCGAAAATTCAACTAGGATGGCCAGTGACCGAGATTTTATGCTGATGATCGTGGTGCAGCCCGTTTATTTAATTGAGCTCTATATTGTGCTAAATTAAATTTATTGTATTTATTTATTTAATTTTTTAAGTTAATTATTTAATTTTTTTTCCGGAAATTCACCCGGGATGGCCGATGACCGGAATTTTGTGCTAATTGTCATGGTGCAATCCGTTTATTTAATTGAGCTTTATTTCATGTTGATTTAATTATTGAGAAAGGGTCGAGTGGGACCGTAAAGCCATTGGAGTATTGAAAGGGTCGAGTGCGACCGTAAAGCCATTGAGTATTGAAATATGCTTGGTGGAGTTGTGATTCCCACCTGTTATAAACTATGTCCTAAGGACCTTGATTTGTAATTGTGAATTGATTGCTGTTTGCTGCAATATATAAGGTATATGTGCATAATCTTGAGTTGCAAGTTGGAACTGATGCCCAGGTAAGTCTTTTGACTTATGCTATGTTCTTAGGCAACCTTGTGAAGTATTGGTTCCCTAATCGAGTTTTAGGAGGTAGAACTCGCTGAGACATAATCTCATTAGTTGTTATAAAAGCAATTTCAGGCCCTTAGATGGCAGCACCAGGACCTCCACCTCTCCCTCCTCCTGAAGAGTTCGGTATTCTAGAAAGCATCTCTAAGAAGACTACTCATTTTCACATTCACCCTAACCCTGAAGGATTAGAGTATGTGTTGATCGAGTCTGCTGTTTGGGTTAATAAGGGCAGGGACGATTTGGTGCCTTATGAGTATCGATCCTGGTATCGCCACTATTTTGAAGGGAGACAGGTAAGTTCCATACCAGAAGAGGAAGTACCATTCATCGTCCTAGAAGAGGCCTTTGGGGCAAGGACTGCTAATCCCAAGGGAGGTGGTGTGGTTGATGCTAGTGATCCTGCATTGGCGGGTGAGCCTAGCTCTTCTGTGTACTCTGTGGGTGATGTCTTACTGGAACGAAGGAGAACCTGAGATTCCAGAGCAAGAGGCAGAAGAACCGGAGGAGGATGAAGACTAGGAAGTGGACGAAGAGTGGGAGGAGGATGAGGAGGTGCCTGCTGAAGAGGAACCGGTGGAGGAGGAGCTGGTAGATGAGGAGTTCGACGAGGATGAGCTAGATGAGGAAGAGCTTGAGAAGGATCAGGGTGATCCTGATTATGACCCTGATGAGGATTGAGGGTTTATCCTCCTTTTTGCCAACCTTACCTAGGTGTAGATAAAATGAGACTTTGAGAATGTAAATAGTTGTGAAATACTTGGCTTTTGCTATGTATAAAAGTTTGGTTATGCATTTTCAATATGAAAATATGGCATTGCTTTTCTATTCTATTGTTTTATTGTTTGGGGATTTATAACTGCTTCCACATGTGCTTAATTAATGAATGGGTCGACGATACTTAGCCCTGGGATATCGTATTATAACATCGACCAAAGGTAAGGGATGTGCGCGTGCCTGAGGATCGGGGCGTGACAACTCCACACCCCATCAATTCTTCGATGTGCAATTTCTTTAACACAACTTACTCAGACGTCCATCTTAACATGGATAAACACAGCATTAGAGCTTAAGCATAGCTCCGTAGGTGACTCACGTCGTTAGACTCACAATAGGGATACTCGGGCGGTTATCTAGGACAGTAGCAAGTGACGCGATAGGACGGTAAGGCTAGGGGCAACAGCTTATCGTTTGGTCACGGGCAATTAGGGCGCGATAGTGGTGGCGGCCAACAAGGGATGCTTTAGCCAAGGGTTAGTCAAAAGAGCTCTCTCCCTCTCCCTCCCTCCCTCCCTCTCTCACTCTCTTTTCTCATGTGCGTCTCTCAAGTGCTTTGAGATAATGACTTGCCAACCTCTAATTATGTAACATAACATCCTACTTATAATGTCAACTCGGTTTAACCTTAATTTCATGGGTTTGATTTAGGCCTTATCAAGATAATGAGCTGAATTGGCCTAAGACTTATGGCCTAAGACGTATTATTAATTAATTCTTACGGCCCGCAGTTAAATTAAATTAAGGTCAATTTTGGCCCGTTCTCTATGTAAATACTTTCTCATCATGATACTATTGGTTGCAAGTGGATAGTTCGAGTTAGGAGTTAAGGAGATTACCACCCCAATGGCTACCGATAGGTCTCGCATTCTTGTTGATGGGTCACCTCATATTGATGTAACTAAATATGGGAAGATTGTCAATGCTTTTCAATAGCTTGCATTCAAAAGGCTTGATATTGCTTTTGTCATCAATGAACTCTCTCAACCAACAAAGTTACATTGGAGTGCTATTAAACATGCTTTATGTTATCTCAAATGGATTATCAATCTTGGCCTAAACTTGCAAAGTAGTCCCTCTCCAACGCTTCAAGCGTTCTTTAATGCTAATTAGGCAGGTAATCCAAATGACTGTAATTCAACAATTGCCTACATAATTTATATTGGAAAAAATCTTATATCGTGGTGTATTGAAAGTAACGATCTACTGTTCAATCATCAACCAAAGCCAAGTATTATATTGTTGCTACTACAACTTCTAAGCTAACATGGATTCAATCTCTTCCACATGAACTTGGAGTATCTTCTTCAAACACACCTAATATCCATTGCAATAATATTGGTCCTACGTATGTGTGCATCAATCCTGTTTTTAACTCCAAGATGAATTACATTACCATTGATTATCACTTTGTTTGCGACATAGTTAACAAATGTCTATTACAAGTGAGTCACATGTTCGCTCATGATCAACTCACATATGCATTAGTAAAGCCTATTGCACAACAATGCTTTCTTCATTTATGGTCCAAGATCAACATTCGCAATGGAAGACCTCTCTTGCGAGGGCATATCAGAGAAAATATCTCTCAACAGCAAAGCAATTTCAAAAATTGCTCTCAATTAGATCAATACAATATTCTAGTTGATGTCTTCCCATAAACCGTTAGCTATTTTGTATTTTAAATACATGTAAGAAATAATAGAAAAGAGCATCTTGTCCAATCTTTTAGGTTATATGTATGACAACCATCTCTAAAAGACTCATCTCTAATCTATATATGCCATTTCTTTGTGAAGGATCTACAACCATTGGCATCACAAATTACTATGGCAAAGCTTTGACTAGTTGGTGTAAATATAGTCCACAGTCCATGGGGCCTAATAAAGATCAATTCCATATACATTAGTAAGTCTCAACATGATATAATGCATATATAAATGCTAGTCATGAAATTTGACGAACAAGGTGGGCACACACACGAAATAAATGAGGTAGAATCTAGGTCCAATAACATGTTAGGAAGTCCATCTCCAAAAGCTTGAATTGATAGGTAACTGTAGATTGTATGTATATCAAGGATGCATTTAGCAATCATGATAAAATTCAAGATAAGATAAAATTTATTCTATTATGTGTTTGGTAACTATTCAAGTCAAGATAAAGTCTGATATAAGGAAGATATAGGCTGGATAATATTATCTTATATGCGAGATGAGATAAAAATTGATAGGATTTCTAATATCTATAATGAGAAAGTTATTTTTCTCAAATAATAAACTTCTTAAATTAAAAAGTTTGAAATTATATCCCAACATAAATAATATTTGATTTCTAATATAAGAAATTCTAAATAAAAAATAACAATTTATTTTAATTTAATATTATTTTTATTTATAAATTCTAATTTAATTATACTATATAAATAAATTTGATATATAGATATAAATATATATTTTTTAATTTATTACATATTTTAATTAAATTAGCACAATTACTATTTAATAAAATTTTATTAGAGAATGATGGAAGGGAAGAAAGAAATAAAAAGAAATTAATAAAAAGAGAAAGTAAAATAATATAATATAAGCAAATAAAAACAAAGGGTAGAGAAGAGTGTTGCAATAGAATTTCACCACATCTATTTGTAGAATTTTTTGTTCATTTATATTAATATGTCGTTTATACCAAACAAACCATGTACATTATATGGTATGTAAATATTTGACTTTATTTCTACAATCACTATATAGTGGATAGAACATAGCAAAATCCTTGAATTTTATAT
The DNA here is from genome assembly GCA_014182555.1 of Eucalyptus erythrocorys. Taxonomy (NCBI): domain Eukaryota; kingdom Viridiplantae; phylum Streptophyta; class Magnoliopsida; order Myrtales; family Myrtaceae; genus Eucalyptus; species Eucalyptus erythrocorys. Next base: position 21,214,459 of record CM024605.1, on the reverse strand, counting down.
CCCATCATATCCTGTCCAAAAAGCAAAGATAATGTCTTCCATTATTAATCTAAAGCATTTTGCCTTAAATAGCAAAGACTGAGCTCAATGAACATAGAATATGTCCCAAAGCCATGATGTACTAGGGACAACAAGATCATTCCCAAAATGAAAAACTTGTAATTGGGCATCAGATTCTATTTACATGGTTGTCTCCGTGCAAAATGTATACACACAGACACACGTCTATTATATTCACCCTTTAGACGTAGAACAAGAAGAAGGCCTTCCCTTTCACCCTATGGGAGCATTCACCGAGTGCACCGCGTGGCCACATGCCAACCCCTCTTCCTTTCTCCATGGTTTTTCCCCAATTTTTCAACTAGGTAATCACCTAAATCGAATGAATTATTATTTCTTTTCAATGCATGTGATTATCAAGCAAAAGAAAATTCTATTTTCATGGAGAGTATTAGCAGTATATTATCTTCATTTAAGCGTTTAGATCATTTGTGTTGTAACTTATAAGTTTTACACAAATTGCACAGTCATACTTATTTCGATTTGCATGCTACCGTATCGTTTCATTTCTTGCGATAAGTTTCATGAGATCGCGAATATGGTAACTTATCTTGTCGAAGACACTCATAATTGTGCATTGTTAACTAGGGAAACTAAATCCTATGTGACTTTTGAAATATAACACATCTCTTAAAGCTTAGCTGTTTTACACCTAACTAGACCTCCAACTCCCATAAGAGCTACTCGAGTCTCAAATGGATAAGGGTTTGAAAGTCGCCGCATGACAACCCTAATCTCTTAAGACATTCAAGTTACCCCAAAACACACACTCAAATTCATCAACAAAAGGTGGGAGTTGCTGTACTTTATTTGTATTTATCCCAAAATAATTTCGCAAAATGATTTAAGGACAAAAAGAAAAGATGGGGTTTATACATTGGGGTTTTTCGCATCCTTCAATCATGTAATGGCGCCAAAGGATAAGAAAGTGGGAGCATGGAAAGTGGCTGGTGAATTGCTCTAGTTGAGGATGTTATTGTCAAAATTCGGAATGTCAACATCAAAACCATTGATATTATGTTGTGATAATCAATCAGCTATTCATATTGCAAACAATCCCGTCTTCCATGAGTGAACAAAGCACATTGAGGTTGATTGTCACTTTATACGAGAAAAAAGTTCAGAAAATAGAGATCACTTTTCAACATACAAGAACAAAGGATCAGCTTGCAAATATTTTTACCAAGTCTTTATGAGGAAATAGAGTGAATTTTTTATGTAACAAGTTGGGATTGTTTGACATCTACATCCCAACATGAGGGGGAGTGTTAGGAAATAATAATACGGATAAAATAGTCAATACTTAATCTTATGTTGAGAGTGTTACTCATATACATTGTATGTATTCTTGTAATCCTTTTTTGATTAAGAGAATACAATACTTAGAATACTCTCTCTTCTAACAGATCCTAATAATCTCCCCCTCACTTGTGAGTTTAGTATTTGGTCCGCTCCCCCTTAATTCAAGCATTCTTTTGTATAAACTTCCTACGAGCCTACATTGTTACACCACAATGCCCACCTATTTGGAAATCACAACCATGGACTCTTATACCATTTGTTGGGAGCACGCAACAGGAGTTTGATACCTTCAGATGGAGAGATCTTCAAGAGGAAGCTTAAATTAGAGTCTATCAATATGATCAGTTGGATCCACTTTTACACAAAAACTTAACATAATGAGTTATGGGCTAACTAGGATATATTAACTACTCTACACCACATCAATTCTTCGATGTGCAATTTCTTTAACACAACTCACTCACATGTTCATCTTAACATATATCAACACAGCGTTAGAGCTTAAGCATGGCTCCATAGGTGGCTCACGTTGTTAGACTCGCAATAGGGACACTCAAGCAGTTATCCAGAACAGCAGCAAGTGGCGTGGCAGGATGGTAAGGCTAGGGGTAACAATTCATCTTTTGGTCGTGGGCAATGAGAGCGCGATGGCGGTGGTGGCCAATAAGGGATGCTTTAGCCAAGGGTTGGTTGAGGGAGCTCTCTCCCTCTCCTTCCCTCCCTCACACCCTCACTCTCTTTTCTCATGTGTGTCTCTCAAGTGCTTTGAGATAATGACTTGCCAACCTCTAATTATGAAACATAACATCCTACTTATAATGTAAACTAGGTTTAACCTCAATTTCATGGATTTGATTTAGGCCATATCAAGATAATGGGCTGAATTGGCCTAAGACTTATTATTAATTAATTATTACGACCTGAAGTTAAATTAAATTAAGGTCAATTTTGGCCCGTTCTCCATGTAAATACTTTCTCATCATGATACTATTGGTTGCAAGTGGATATTTCGAGTTAGGAGCCAAGGAGATTACCGCCCCAATGGCTACCGATAGCTCTCGATTCTTGTTGATGAGTCACCTCATATTGATGTAACTAAATATGGGAAGATTGCCGATGCTCTTCAATAGCTTGCATTTAGAAGGCTTGATATTTCTTTTGTCATCAATGAACTCTCTCAACCAACAAAGTTACATTGGAGTGCTATTAAACATGCTTTATGTTCTCTCAAAGGGACTATTGATCTTGGCTTGCACTTGCAAAGTAGTCCCTCTCCATCGCTTCATGCATTCTTTAATGTTGATTAGGCAAGTAATCCGAATGATTGTAATTCAATAATTGCCTACATAGTTTATATTGGAAAAAAATCTTATATCATGGTGCTATTGAAAGTAAGGATCTACTGCTCATTCATCAACTGAAGCCAAGTATTATATTGTTGCTGCTACAACTTCTAAGCTAACATGGATTCAATCTCTTCCACATGAATTTGGAGTATCTTCTTCAAACACACCTAATATCCATTGCGATAATATTGGTCCTACGTATGTGTGCATTAATCCTATTTTTAACTCCAAGATGAAACGAAATACCATTGATTATCATTTTGTTTGCGACATAGTTAACAAATGTCTATTACAACTGAGTCACTTGTTCACTCATGATCAACTCATAGATGTATTAATAAAGCCTCTTGCACAACAATACTTTTTTCATTTATGGTCCAAGATCAACATTAGCGATGGAACACCTCTCTTGCGAGGGCATATGAGAGAATATATCTCTCAACAGCAAAGCAATTTAAAAAATTGCTCTCAATTAGATCAGTACAAATATTCTAGCTGATGTCTTCCCATAAACCGTTAGCTATTTTGTATTTTAAATACATGTAAGAAATAATAGAAAAGAGCATCTTGTTCAATTTTTTAGGTTATATGTATGACAACCATCTCTAAAAAACTCATCTCTAATAAATATATGTTATTTCTTTGTGAAGGATCTACAAACATTGGCATCACAAATTACTATGGCAAAGCTTTGACTAGTTGGTGCAAATATAGTCCACAGTCCATGGAGCCTAATAAAGATCAATTTCATATACATTAGCAAGTCTCAACATATATAATGCGTATATAAATGCTAGAGTCATGAAATTTGATGAACAAGGTGGGCACACACACGAAATAAATGGGGTAGAATCTAGGTCCAATAACATGTTAGGAAGTCCATCTCCAAAAGCTTGAATTGATAGGTAAATGGAGACTAGATGTATATCAAGGTTGTATTTAGCAATCATGATAAAATTCAAGATAAGATAAAATTTATTCTATTATGCGTTTGGTGACTATTCAAGTCAAGAAAAAATCGAATATAAGGGGAATATAGGCTGGATAATATTATCTTATATGAGAGATGAGATAAAGATTGATAGGATATCTAATATCTATAATTGGAAAGTTATTTTTCTCGAATAATAAATTTCTTAAATTAAAAAGTTTGAAATTATATCCCAATATAAATAATATTTGGATTATATAAGAAATTCAAAATAAAAATAACAATTTATTTTTAATTTAATCTTATTTGTGTCTATAAATTCTAATTTAATTCTACCTTATAAATAAATTCGATACATAGATATAAATATATATTTTAATTTGTTACATATTTTAATTATATTAGCACAATTACTATTTAATAAAATTTTATTAGAGAATGATGGAAGGGGAGGAAAGAAATAAAAAGAAATTAATTAAAAAGAGAAAGTAAAGTAAAATAATATAAAATAAGGAAATAAAAACAAGGGGTAGAGAAGAGTGTTGCAATAGAATTTTACCACCTCTGTTTGTAGAATTTTTTGTTCATTTATACTAATATATCGTTTATACCAAATAAACAATGTACATTATATGATATGTAAATATTCAACTTTTTTTCTACAATCACTATATAGTGGATAGAACATAGCAAAATCCTTGAATTTTATGTCACATCATATCCTGTCCAAAGCGCATACAAATCCCATAATCAAGCGACGTGGGAAGTTTCAAAAATTTTGGATTTGAATTTTTCAGTGGAGCAAAGATAATGTCTTCCATTATTAATCTAAAGCATTTTGCCTTAAATAGCAAAGACTAAGCTCAATGAACATAGAATATGTCCCAAAGCCATGATATACTAGGGACAACAAGATCATTCACAAAACGAAAAACTTGTAATTGGGCATCAGATTCTATTTACATGGTTGTCTCTGTGCAAAACGTATACACATGGACACACGTCTCCTATATTCACCCTTTAGACGTAGAACAAGAAGAAGGCCTTCCATTTCACTTTATGGGAGCATTCACCGAGTGCACCGCACAGCCATACGCCAAGCCCTCTTCCTTTCCCCATGGTTGTTCCCCAATTTTTCAACTGGGTAATCACCTAAATTGAATGAATTATTATTTCTTTTCAATGAACATGATTATCAAGCGAAAGAAAATTCTATTTTCATGGAGAGTATTAGCAGTATATTACATTCATTTAAGCGTTAAAATCATTTATGTGCAAAAACTTATAAGTTTTACACAAATTGCACAGTCATACTTATTTCAATTTGCATACTACCCTATCGTTTCATTTCTTGCGATAAGTTTCACGAGATCACGAATATGGTAACTTATCATGTCGAAGACGCTCATAATTGTGCATTGTTAACTGAGGAAACTAAATCCAATGTGACCTTTCAAAGATAACCCATCTCTCCAGGCTTAGCTGTTTTACACCTGACCAGACCTCCAACTCCCATAAGAGCTGCTTGAGCCTCAAACGGATGAGGGCTCAGAAGTCGCCGCATGACAACCCTAATCTCTTAAGACATTCAAGGTACCCCAAAATATACACTCAGATTCATCAACAAAGGGTGGGAGTGGCGGTACTTTATTTGTATTTATCCCAAAATAATTTTGTAAAATGTTTTAAGGACGAAAAGAAAAGATGAGGTTTATACATCGGGGTTTTTCACATCCTTCAATCATGTAATGGCACCGAATGATAGGAAAGTGAGAACATGGAAACCAAGGCCAAAATGGTCCAAAGCGCTCAACCCCCCCCCCCCCCCTCCCCCTTTCCGCATAAAGCATCGAGAAAAAAAAGGGCATGTAGAAGGGGCGACCATGTTCTAATCACGACACCACCAAAAACCCTCTCTCTTCTCTCTCTCTCTCTCTCTCTCTCTCTCTCTCCCTCCGTGTGCTGTGCATCTATCCTTCAGGCGCATCATCATCATCATGAGGATTCGCAAGAACGCCAAGCTCTCGTCCCTCCTCAGCTCGAACGCGTCGCCTCTGGGGGCTCCCCTCCCCTTGCGCGAGTGCCCGCTCAACCAGTCGCCCTGGGACGTCGTCCCCTTCTCCTTCCCCGATGCTCTCGCTCCCTCCTCCTCTCTCGCCCAGGTCAGTCTCTTCTCCTCCTCCTTGCTCAACCTCTCTGTGTGTCTCTCTCTCCTTCATTCGCTTCGCAAATCTGCAACGTGCCTTTTCTCCGTGACTTTTGTTTGCTGTTTCGCCATGGCCATCATTTTTCCTTTTTTTTGTTTTTTTTTTTGTTTCCGGTCTTGCGATGCATAGGGTTTTTCAATTCCGGCCCTCGCCAGCTAGGGTTATCTGTAGCCCCGAGATTTTTCCCGTTTCCGTCGCGCATTTACCTTGGAATGAACGATTAGGTTTATCTTCTTCTCGATCTCAACTGTTATTCACGTGTGTGCTCAGTATTTTTCTTCTGGTTCGACCATTTTCGCAGCTCGATGGAGGAAAGGATAGCTTCACCGCCAATGGCAGCTTGGGCAATTCCATCAGAGCCGTTGAGAGGTAAATATCAATCCTCATCATCTAACTCGTTGCAGAAATTGATAGGTCTCCGCGAATCCATGTGCATTCAATCATCTCCTTCGAGCAAGTAGGGTTTTGTATTCTCGTCCCTGAATAGCTCAATCATTAGCTTTGATTGTGCGAAATTTGTTAGTGGATGGCAAACGTTGGGACCTGTGACGCATTTGCGATTGAAACTTTGTGATTATTTCGCAGCAGCGTGGCCTCGATGATGGTGGCGGACACCAAAAAGAAGACTGTTACTGATAACAAACTCAAAGGCCACGCCTTCTACAACGTCAATAAGGAGGATAGGATGAACATCAACAGCTATGAAGCAACGATTGGAAGCGATTCCGATGGTGATTTCAGCTTCAAGTTGTGCTGCAACAAGACTGACAGCAAGCGGTCTCAATGCAAGCATGAGGCCGTGGACGGCCACTACTTGTGCGAGCATCACCTATCGCAGCTCAAGTCCTACACTACTTCTGTTGATGGCGAAGACGACAGCAATGCTGACGACTCTGCTTCCAGAAAGCTGGACAAGTCCTCCACCTCCACTGGCCACTGCGGTGGCCAGCCGCATAGGGCAAAGAACTCTTCCTCCTCTGCGGCGGCAAAGTCCAACCAGTTCAACTATTACTCTGGCTTTGGGCCATCCTGGGGCAAGAAGCGGAGGAGGGGGCCAAGGGGCAGTTCCCAGCTGACTCCGCTGCAGATCAGTGGCAAGGGAATCGATTATGTCGTTTACGACATCAACGAGGAGGACGACACCGATGACGACAAAGATAGCAGGAAGAAGCGCATGAGGAAGCCGGTGAAGGCGCGATTGCTCAAGTCACTCATATGATTTATCATTTTGAATTTCGGATCGTGGATTATGATTATGGTGTCATTAGTTCGCTCGCGTTGCGCTGGAGATTATCATAAAGGAGGATTGTAGTTTTTAGGGTTAAGGAGATTTTTCAGCTGATTTCCATTTTTTTTTTTTTTTAATAAAGAGTGAAGAGAAAAACGATGGTGAGAGCTGTGTTACTGAGCGGGTGATGATAGCGTTTCCTTTGCCGATGCTAATAGTAGGAGGAGGGAAATCTAAAGTACGAATTGAGTAGACTGCCCGACTGCCCGAAACTATTTTAGTCAATGTAAGGATAATCTCGTAATTTCGGTTTTTTTTTTTTTCTATTTTGTTGATTTATGTTGCTTTGGACTTTTGTTTTACCTTTGGCAAAAGAAATAACTTTCATTAATAATAAAAACTTCAACCATGCGAGAGTTCAAAGTCGAAGCATAAAGACCAAAGAGAATGGGGAGGCTTATAGTAAGCCAATTTGAGCAAAGAGAGTCAATCTGATGGGCTTTGACCATCCAATTTGTGGACTGATTAGCATTCCTGGAACAAGAGGCCGAAAACACTCCTCGCAAATGGGCCATAAGCTGGCGGCAGTCCTCTTTAGACTGGGCAACCCAGGGAACCTGGCTCAAGTGGATAGGCGATCACTTTCCAATTACCCTTGCTGGCCGAAAGTGGAGTCTTTCAGTTCAGCTCCAGCTCCCATATTTTGCTCCTCTTCGCTTCCTCATGAACGCGAGTCCTTCCTTCACTGCCAGGGTTCCGACTGCGAGAGCAAGGAGCATGGACTTTCTTGGCGAAGCCAGCCACGAAGAGCTTGTGAGCGTATCTACATACCCCTGCTACGGATCCCGCTCAGGACTCGCTGCTCCACGAGGCATCTACATTCAGTTTTATAGTGCCGATGGTCAATAGGTAAGCTTGCTTCCCCTTTCTAATTCCTCTTGCTTGGGTTCCATTTCGCCTAAAGTTTGTGCGAGCCGATGGCTTTCTCAACGAGGTGAGTGGGTCTTGGCTCATAATTTCGGAACACCAAGGCATTCCTCTGCTTCCAAATAAGCCACAGAGTGCCGGCCAGTAGAGTTTGCGAGGAGGGATCGGCTCAAGTAAATAAGTTCTCTAAAATCCATTCGTCAATTATTGTTATGTTAATCGGGGAGGTGTCGTAATTGAAACAAGGGTCTGACCATATGTACCCTGTCCATTCGCACAGCAGTAGGAGATGCTCGAAGGTTTCCGGGATAAGTCGACACATCGGAAATGGGACCCGAGAATTGAAAACAACGTCGTTGCATTTCTTATATCTCTTTTATTGGAAAAGGGACCCGCATCGCTTCGTTGAAGGACATACATTTTTATTGAGTTCTCCATTTCCATTCCCATGAATCTATAGTTTTATTAATTTCATCCAATTAATTTTGGTCCAAAATGCTGATCTAAGCACCGGTTATCTTATATAACACAGCTATTATTGATATTGATATTTTAAATAATTTCTTTTATTTCTTTTCTTTTTATTCTTTATTTCTTTTATCTTCATTTTGGCCGGCAAGGATCGCAAACCTTACCCAAAGCCAATGGGGCCATAAAGGCCCTAGGCAAGGGCCTCCAAACCCTTGCCAGCTATCGGCAAGGCCTGCAATGGCCTTGGGCGAGGCCATCATGGCCTTGTCGGCCATGTGCAGGGGCCTGAAGGGCCTAGCGCAGATTTTGCGAGGCTTGCTAGCTCTCGGTGGCCAAAATAAAAGGAAAAAATTAAAAATCTTTTTTTAATTGTAAAAATTGTTAACGTTATTACCGATTATGCTATGTAAGACAATTTACATTAACATCAATGACTTCTAGTCAAATTGGTCACAATAACTCAATTGGTAAATTATGAAAAGGTTTATAAATAAATTAACACAATTGAAAGGTTTATAAATGAATTAGGACAAGTATAATAAGTCTATGACTTTTTATTACTTTTCCCTGTGAAAATGATCAATGCACCTAATAAAGTTAGCACCATTAAAAAAAAACAAAGCAGTAAATAGTTATAAATATTAAAAAAAAAAAAAACTAAGAAATCTAAGATGCTTGAGCAAGCCAAAGAAAAGCCTCATTATTGACATTTAAATTAAATCGCAAGTGCAAAAACCGATACGGTGAAAACTTAAACACCAAAATTTCCAAAAGATACACGTAAGTGCCATTTTTTTTTTAAATTGAGACACTTAATTGTCGACTTTGGCGAGCTTACTGAAAATCCAACATGCTTATCAGAAATTCGACGTGGCACTATTTTAATAATAAAACTAGTTTACGTCAATCCTTGTCTAAAAGGACATCGTCTTCCATGTTCACTTAAGCACTGGTCATGGTTAAAAAAGAATCACTTAAGCATCAAGTTATGGTATAAGTAATCACTTAAGTGCCACTCGTGGTTAAAAGTAAATACTTAAGTAAATGATCGCTTAAGTACCAAAAACGATGTCATTTAGCATATTCTTAGGGTCGTTTGTTTCATAAAAAATATCATGTTTTTAGAAAATATTTTCTAAAAAGTCATTTTCTAAAAAAATAACTATATTTTCTGGTGTTCAACTAAAACTTTAAATTTGAGTGAAAAATATTTTTTATTCGTTGTTGTCTAATTTGATTTTTTGGGAAAAATTACCAAGAAAATTGAATTTTAATATTTTTGATTAACCAAAAATTTTAATTTTAAATTATATATTTAAAAAAATTGAATTTTTAATTATTTTTATTTTTAAAAATTGATTTTTTATTATTTTAAATTTTTCTTTTTTTCTTTCTTTTTCTTTTCCTCCCTCCTTCTTTCTCCTCCTTCCTCTACCACCGCGTGCCTCAACATGGCCGGTTGCCGAGTGGCTGACCAAGACGCACCCACCAGATCCAGCGAGCTTGAGACTCAGTTAATCCAAGCAAGCTGCGAGCTCACCGGCCAACAAATGTGGCTCGCCCGGGATTGACCGAGCCTCGACCTCGTTGACCTTGACGGAGCTCTAGCTTACTTGGTTCAGGTGAGCCGCAAGCTTGCCGACCTGATCCTAGCAAGCCGGAGCTCTTGAGGTTGGCAAGCTCGTTGCTCACCAGATCTGACAAGCTTGAGCTTTGCCGAGGCCAATGAGCTCGTGGCTCACCTGATCCAAGAGAACCCGAGCTCCACCAAGGCCGGTGAGCTCACGGCCCGCTCGATCTAGCCTTGGGCAAGGCTGGAGTTGGCCTGTGGCCAGTTGCCAACCACTACCATGGCCAACGACCAACCAAGGAAGAAGAATTAGAAAAGGGAAGAAAAACAAAAAGAATTAAAAAAAAAACTCAATTTAAAAAAAAAACATGAAAATAAAGAAGATGAGGGAAAACAAAGAAAAAAAGGAGGAGGTGGAGGAGGAGGAGGAAGTGAGGGCTTATAAAAATGTGAGATAAGAGAAATCAAGTGAGGAAAATGTTTTCTACTTTTCAAAAGTGGAAAACATTTTCCCCTAGTTTTGAAGACTTTTTTTCCTTCATGGAAAATGTTTTCCCCAAGCGATTCATTTTCAATGAAATGAACATCGGAAATCGGAAAATTCAAAAAACATTTTCCCGAAAGTAATTTTCCATAAAACAAACGGAGCCTTAATGTCTACGTGGACAATCTTTTTAAAAGAATCGTCACGTTAGTAAAAATTTCATCGGAGAAAGCCACGGAGGAATTTGATTGGAATTTCTCATCGTTGGCACTTAAGGGTGTGTTTGTTTCACGGAAAACGCAACGTTTTTGAAAAATGTTTTCTGGGAAATCATTTTCCAAGAAAATGGTTACTTTTCCTTTGTTTGGTGATATGTGATTAAAAGTATTTTATGGTGTTTGGATCACATTTGAAAAATGATTGAATGATATTTGACCTAACAATTGACAATAGTGTGCCTCTTACTTCCAAATTAATTTGTTAAGTCCATGACCCTTTTTAACTTTATAAAAATATTTTTTTTATAAAAATCGAAATTATAATTATTTTTCATATTTCAATTTTTTTCTTTTTTCTTTCTTTTTATTCCTTCCTTAGCCGGTGGTCGGCGGGGGTAACGGCCGGCCGCCGTTGGCGACAGCCAAGCGAGATTGAGCCTCGCTCGATGCCGACGAGCTCGAGCCTCACTAGATTCGGCGAGGCTCGGCCTCGTTGACGACCGGTGAAGCTCAAGCTCGCCGGCGTCGACGAGGCCTCGGCCTCGCCGGATCGACGAGATGAGCCCCGCCCAACACCGACGAGCTCGATCTCACCTGTGGCCGGTTGCCGGCCATCGTCGTGACCCGGCGGCCGGCCGAAGAAGAAGAAAAAAAAAAAGAAAAGAGAAAAAGAAAAATAATTATTATAAATTAAAATTTGAATTTTTTAAAAATATTTTAGAAGGAATTATAAAAATTTAAAAATATATCTTTATAAGAATAATTGTTTATAAACCAAGCATCAAATTTAGGCTTTGGTAGATTCGGAAAACGTTTTCCGATCATTACAAAGGAAAAATCATTTTCCCGAATTTAAGCTTTGTTAGGAAAATATTTTCTGTTGACTAGGAAAACGTTTTCCGTAGACTCATTTTCCTGAGTGAACCAAACGCTGGAAAATGAGGAAAATGTTTTCCCCGAAAATGTATTTAGCAAAACAAACACACCCTAAGTGTCACTTTCCTCTCCGATTTTAATACTTAAGTGTACTTTTTAGAAATTTTGGCACTTGAGTGTTCATTCATGCTAAGTTTTGACACTTGAGATGTCCAACACTCCATTATTGACCATTGAAGGAGGAGCTTCTTGGCTAGGACTATGGGCACCGAGTGAGATCACACGGGGGTGGTGACCGAAAATGAGAGACATCAAGGGGCGACGCGGCTGGCAACATTGAGTACCCTCAATTCTAATGCGTTGTCAGGTGAAGTAAATTGAGTAAATAGGTCATTTTTATGTATTTTCTCTTCTTCTCTTTTAAAGATACTAAGATAATTATAGTCCCTTACCTGGTGGTTCTATTTTCTATTTTTTAAACTCCTCATTTTTTAATTCTGATCATGTGCCCTTGTCACTTTGCAATATAAAACGCGCAGCCACCTAATTCGATTGTCTCACCAAGTGCTCATCTTTTTCCTCAAGAGATCTGACGGAGTCTCTCTTAAAATTTTCACTCTTATGAAATTCCATCCTTTGCCAGTTGTACATGGAAGTGGTCCCGGGTGCGCCAGTCCATGGGAGCAATCTTGGAAGCCCAGGTGAGCGGCATGTGAGGCGCCGAATGCAAGGCTCTTTGGGCGCGCAATATTTGTGGTTGATGGACGGCCAAGATTGGGCCAACTGCTGCGGCATCCGCTATCTTATCCACTTTATCCAAATTTGAGCAATTTCCCATAAATTTAGATTTATCATTTACCTATCCTAGAACTCTAAACCCGTATTGGATGGTTTGGATAGGATAATAAAATATCCCATCCAGTGTTTAACAATGTCCTCGATACTGGACAAATTAGATATATCCAGATAAAATATGGGATGAAATATCTAGACTAGAGGATGAGATAAATCCGGATTAAATAAAATAACTAATAAAATAACTTAACACTTATCTTCCAACGATTGAGTAATGCATTTGGTTTTGCCAATCACCGCATAAGGACCGCCTCCACGACAATCAATCATTATTGCCTCCAATTGTCGCCGATCATCTTCGTCAGTTAACTAATCTTGTTTCAACAACTAAAGTAAAAAGGAGAAGTCATCACCGATCGTCGTCCACAACACGTGTCTGCTCATAAAACGTGACAAAAATAATATCATCTCTATTAGCTCTAGCGATGCAAATAGATTGGTCGCCCCAATTTACAACAACGAATTGTCGCTACCATTGATTATCCATGGTGGTACAACAGTGGTGACTTTTTGTCTCCGAATTAATTTGTTGAGTCCATGTTCCATGTTACTTAATAAATAGATTTTTCTCAATCGGTTTAGTAAATCTAGAATTTGAACCTACAAAATGAAAAGGAAACTTGAATACATACACGAATATTTTTTTTTCCCTGAAAATGGACATGATTTCCGGTTACAAGTACAAGTCAAAACGACCTCATTGATCGCTTCAATACATTTGGCTCTCTTCAGATGGATGTGCCTCCTGTGCGGCTCTCCACAAGTTATCTTGAATTGCCCATGGACACCACGAAAGATGCTTCCAGTTTTGTCAAGCAACTCAAGCTGATGAGTTTTGCCCTTGTTAAAGTTGCCAAGCAAGTTCATGTTTCTTAGGCACAATGTCCCATGCAATACATGAGCTAAACACATCATAGTTTAGTACTATTGTCTCTATCTTCCCATGACACATTAGGATAAATTGTGCCACAAAAAGCTACTTGGATAGCTACTACAAGTAATCAAAGAACATTGTGCCACAAGAAGCGACTTGGATAGCTACTACAAGTTACCAAAGGTCCAATGTTCAGACAATATCAAGAACAAACATTCAAAGTATGATGCTTAGCTACTTGAATAGCTACTACAAGTAACCAAAGAACAAGTCTAATGTTCAGACAATATCAAGAACAAACATTGAAAGTTAGGGCGCGCATGATTCTATTTCTGTTCAGAAATAGTTTCTAGAACAGAGATAGATTTTTCTATTTCTAGTTCGGATGAGTTTCTAAACAAAAATAACCGTTTGATAACGACAAAAATTTCTACTCTAAAAATAGAAACTCGTTTGATAACGACACAAAATTTTTTTTTTCGGATGGCGGCCGGCGTGTGGGCCGGCGGCCGGCTGCTGGCGGCGTCCGGCGGCCGGCGTCCGGCGTTCGGCGCGGCGGCGGCGGCGTCCGGCGCGGCGGGCGGCTGCGGCCTGCGGCGCGGCGGCGGCCCGGCGGCGGCGCGGCGGCGGCGGGCGGCGGCGCGGCGGCGGCGCGGCGGCGGCGGCGGCGCAGCTACGGGCGGCGGGCGGGCGGCGGCGCCGGCGACCGGCGGGCGGCGGCGGCCGGTGGCGGCCGGCGGTCAACGGTCGGCGGCGGCGATAAACGATGAAAATTTTTTTTATTTCTCATTTCTGTTTCAGAAATAGAAAAATAGCTTTTTTTTATTTCTCATTTCTTGTTCAGATCTATTTCTGGAATTTCTGGAACCAAAATCTATTCCATAAATAGAAAAGTGGAATAATTTTACCAAACGGATTTCTATTCCGAAATAGCGCGCGTCATGCACCCCCTTAGATGCTTGTCAATATCCACTTTCTCTTCTATTTAAGAAATCTTCGAGCCATAACTTCTTCAACTTAACACTCTTGACAATGAATGCTTTTGCAACTCTCTCCTTGTCCACTAGATAATCAAAGGCAAGTGCAAGGGTAGCTTCATCAAAACCTTCAACTTCCATCACTTCTTTGTAGAGCTCAACAGCATCCAATTAATTTTGACTCATCTTTTTCATTGCATTAGCAATCTCTTTAATTTAAAAAAAAAAATAAAAAAAAAAAAAAAAAAAAAAAAAAAAAACCTCTTTAGTTTGCTCCAAGAGCATTGCAAACCTATCATCCTTGTTAGTGGCACAACTTCGCTTTCTATTAAATCTTGAAGGATCTTCTATTCCTCCCGTAGTATTGTCATTACCATCCTCTAGTTCAATTGAGAAGTCTGCATCCCCAAAAGAAGGTAAGTCAATGTCTCCAAATTGTTTTGCAAAGCATCCTATGGCCATTTCTTTTCCAGCCACCAAAGCGAGTTCATCATACATCTCAATTTCCTTGTTCAAGTACTTCTCATGGGTAGGATGTGCCTAACAAAAATCACAAAAATACAAGTATGTAAGTAGGTAGATTTGCCATTTATGATAACAGTAATCGTTACAATCTGCTCATCATCTATTTCTCTTAATTTTATTTTATTTTTATATGTAAAGAGCATATGACGCTGAGCAAACAAAATTATTGCAGCCTCTTATTCCTACATATCTCAACATGCAGCAATTATATAATAAATCTCTTGAATCAATGAATTTCTAGTTGCTTGAATATAACAAACTATAGCGTACCAAGGTACATAAACTTAACCCACAATTTTCGAATATCAAATACTAAGAATATTAAGTTATATTGAAATCTAAAAAGCACATTGCTGTTATTTCTTCATCATAAACTTCCTTCCGAACAACTATGATCATCTTTAAGTTATGGTCCCACTGAAATCCACTCTTAACCCACAATTTTTGGATGGTAACCCAATTGTTTTTAATAGTTCTAAGATGATTGTCCACATGATCAGGCTCACATTCAGTCCCAAATTTTTCATTTATAGCTTGAGCAACTCGAACAAAGGAAGATGGTTTAAGGGTGGCTGAAGATTTGTTCCTTTTGGAAGCCTCATCAGCCAGTATCTCTAAAAACATACATTCCATAGGTCCTAACCATCTGAAATGCTTGGACTTCCCTTCTCAAATTTTGC
The DNA here is from genome assembly GCA_014182555.1 of Eucalyptus erythrocorys. Taxonomy (NCBI): domain Eukaryota; kingdom Viridiplantae; phylum Streptophyta; class Magnoliopsida; order Myrtales; family Myrtaceae; genus Eucalyptus; species Eucalyptus erythrocorys. The sequence goes on along the minus strand of CM024605.1, from coordinate 21,198,928 downwards.
CCATTGCTACATCATTAGACATATCCCACACAAGAAATTGTGATAAACAAAGAATAACACAATAACATACATCATTGACTATTGAGACAAGGAAACATCACAGTGATATAGAGTAGTAAATCAAGTTCACATTTACAAGAACTCTAATCACAAAGTATTCATGTCACATAAAAAAACGTCAGACAACTTTTAAGAAGATACAAATACTAAACATTTATTATATGCCTTTGATAGTCATCCCACATTAAACGTGCAATACTATCTCTTTTTGCTGCCCACTCTCTATTTTCCTCCCTCTCCTCTCTTTGTGTTTGTTGATGTCTTCTTTCTTAACATTGAGATTCGACCTCTACATTTAGTTCTTGCGTAAAGGGGTCATAAGGGTCAACTCCCATAATGAAGTTATGTAAAATACAACATGTTAGAACCACATCAACTTGAGTATCAAAAGACCAAAAGGGTTCGGCATCTAACACACAAAAATGCCTTTTTAGGACCTCGAATGCCCTTTCTACTGCAGACTGTAAAGATGAATGGCGATGATTGAACAACTCTTTCTCATTCTTAGGTGAGTGGTCACTAAACTCCCTCATGTGATATCGTACTCCATGACATGGAGAAATTATTCTCGGTTGGATGCCATATCTAACATCAGCAAGATAGTATTTACCTACCAATTTTATGTAAAGTTTCAACATGTTTCAAGAAAATAAGGTATAAATTTTATAGAAAATATGCAAAAGTCTATACCTTCAAGAATTTTCATTCCTCGAGGCCTTGAAAGTGCATTTGTAAGAATACCAGAGTCATGGGCCGTGCCTTCCCAACCAGCCAACACATAAACAAATTTTAAATCATAAGTAACAGCTGCAAGAACATTTTGTGTTGTTTTCTCTTTTCAACCATAAAATTTTCATTGAATTTTTAGGGGAACCAATGCACGGACATGGTACCATCAAGAGCTCCAATACAATCCTAATATACTCAATAAGTAAGTAGATGTAACAACATACTATCAAAATGAAGTTCATGACACTTGTCATATTACATACCTTAAAGTACGGATAAAATCTTCCACTATTGGATATTGTTGAAGGTGTAGTTCCATCCAGTGATCTTATAACATGCTTGTATAATTTTAGAATTGCTTGTAAGACAATTCTAAAGTATCGATGAATGGTCTCAGTAGCCCTATTGAACCTTGACCCTATTACTCTCAACCTCACATTATGCTCTTAAATATGGCAAAAGACTAGCAATTGCTCTTTAATTGACACATTTACCGTTTCGTGTAAAAAATTATTTGACCCAAGGACTCTACACAATTCAAAGAAAAGTTGTGGTCTCATACGTATTTAATTGACACAATTAGTATCTCTCGAATGTAAAATGCAATTAATGAATAACTCTCTCAAAATCTCTTTCCCCCTCTAGGTATCCGACTACTAAAAGCTTCATCCTCCATTACTAACATACCAGCTGCCATTATTGACACAGCTACACCCATTATTGCTCCATTAACATCATTATTTTCCATCTACAAGCAATAATAAGAACTTTCTGAGCCTATTATCACATACGTTTTATCTTAAAGGTAAACCCAATAGCAAGAATAGAATCAACTCTCAAAGGAACATGTAAATCAATCACTCTGTCTAATAGGACATGATATGTTACACATAAAAGCACATATCTTGAAGGTCAAATGCTAGGGTAAAATCTCCAATTGACCTTGTGAAATGGAATTTCTAAGATCAAATTTCCAAAATATTGCTTAAAGAAGATGAATAAAAACATGCATCAAACGACTATAACACAGAAAATCAACATCAACTTAACAATGTAAAGCATCGATCAAATTTTTCAAGCAAAATCGAGCAAAAATGTCAAGTGCTCACATAGACTCCCTTTTATTCCTCACGGTAGGGTAAAATATCCAATTGACCTTGTGATGAGAATCAACACAGAGAATCAACATCAACTTAACGATGTAAAGCATTGATCAAACTTTTCCATCAAAATCGAGCAAAAAGTTCAAGCACTTGGATAGATTACCTTATATCCCTCGCGGTAGGGTAAAATCTCCAATTAAGATTGTGAGATCTAGAGATTGTGGTAAAGATCTCTAGGATTTGATTTATGAAATTTTTCTTGAAGAAGATGAACAGAAACGTGAATCAACCGACTAAAACGTAGAGAATCAACATCAACTCAATGATGTAAAGCATTGATCAAATTTTTCCATCAAAATCGAGCAAAAAGTTCAAGGACTTGGGTAGATTACCTTATATCCCTCACGGTAGGGTAAAATCTCCAATTGAGATTTTGATAAAGATCTCTAGGATCTGATTACCAAAATTTTGCTTGAAGAAGATGAACAAAATCGTGAATCAAACAACTAAAACGTAGAGAATCAACATCAACTCAACAATGTAAAGCATCGATCAAAAAAATTTTGAGATTATTCTCAAATCAGAGAGGAGAGAGAACCTAGATCTATGTTGAATATTGTTGAAGAAGAGCCAGGCCTTTAAGGACGAAGAAGAAAAGATAAGCGTTGATGAAGAAGAGCTGAAGAAGAAGGGCAAGCGAAAAAGCGAAGGGAGAGCGAATAGCGTACCTCAGAAAAAGCGAAAGAACTTGGAATCGTGTTGCGCATCGTTGAAGAAGTGCCAGACCTTCAATGATGAAGAAGAAGATTTGGACCTTCAATGGCGAAGAAGATGTGCGTCGTTGAAGAAGAGCCGAGGAAGAAAGACAAGCGATAATTGAAGGGAGAGAGCGGCGTACCTAAGAAAAAGCGAGAGAGTCCGAAGAGGAAAAGTGAAAGGTCATAGAGAAAAAGGTGAAAAGGGAAAGTGTTTTCACCTTCTAAGAAGGAGGAATTCATTTTCCTAAAATAATACATAATATTTATGTTGACCAGAAAGACCAAATCTTTTTTAAAGAACCAAACGGCTGAAAATCGGGAAAACACTTTCTAGTAAAATACTTTTAGTGAAACAAACACACCCTAAACCTCAACTTGCCAAAATGATCTCGTACTGACCTGCAATCCAATCCATTAAAACAAAATCTAAGATATTTAGCCTCAGTATATTATAGATCAATAATCAAGAATTTTTTAAATTTTTGGCGCCCCTCATTACCCTCAGATCGACTTCGATATCAAATGGCGTCTGAGTTTCACATGCAGCATCCACCACCCCATCACCACCCTTTACCTCTACATCATCTACTCCTACCTCATCCACTAGATCAGTCATCCTGACACCTCCCGTGGTTGCTCTATGAGGCCCTCAGCGACCCGAGGCTTGTCCTTGCCAACGTTTGAATCGCCTCCAACACAACAATATTAGTGAGGAACACGGCCAATCAATGGATATGGCAAAGTCAACGGCAAAGGATGCAAATCAAATGGAGCTAAAGAGAGTGAGTTTGATGAGCTGGTGACAAAGCTTAAGAGGTAAGATCTAAATATCATAGGAGATTGCACTTGGCAAATGAGATTTTTAAAGATTTTCAAATGTTTTTAATCCTACCTTGGATTACTAAACATATGATGAGACTTTTTATACTCCGGAGAATATTTGGAGAATTTATAATCCTATTTTATCCTATAATTTCCTAATTTGAATCTGAATAACCAAACGCAGCCTAACAATTTTGAAAAGAGCTTATCGAGCCATATTTGAGCACCCAACCTATTGGAGATTTGATTCATGGCTGGCCTCACATCTTGGTCTAAAGTTTAAGTTGTAAGAAAGTTGGAAATTTGAAGTTTGGAGGTTACCTCTCAACTTAAGCTCCAAAAATCTTAGAAATGTCATTTCAAGCTTATCCTCCTCACATTAGTCCCATTTGAGCTCATACCTTTCATGCCAAATTGGATTTGAAACTCTCACATCATGCCAAGTGGCCTCTCGAGCTCACCTCTAGATTCCTTCGTATGTACTGATCCTAAAATGCAATGAAATGCATGCTAATGCGAACTATGCAACATCGATATTTTTATTAAGGGGTCGAATCCGATTCCTAATTTCTTATGCAATTAGTACTTAATGAAATGTCCAAAATTTAGTTGTCAACATTGCCCATATAATGTTTTACAGGTCATATTTTCCTCCATCATTGATTAGAGAAAACTTCCTCCAACCAAGTCACGTGATTGGAAATTTACAACTACATGTATCACCCACATTTAATTTACAATAAGTTTGTATGGGTATGACGTCAATAACTTCTAACCCATTTATTATAGGCATTTTCCTTGGATCAAAAGGAGAAAAATCCAACAATTTTCAGTGTCATATTAACTTTATATGGACATGCGAGCCTCTTGTCTCCTCACTTTTATTAAATGCATTGAACTGAATTTGTTGGCCATTGAGAGGTTTCTAAAATGTTAGGACTGGGTGCACAATCACAATAAAATAAAGCCTAAAAGTGAGAAAGAGAATATATATACACATTAGCTATTTATGGGCCTAAGCCCAAACTACTTATAAAATATGGACTCAAACTATAAAAGCCCTCTAGCAGCTCAATTCTGGATTTGCGTGCCATCATGTTGATGAGAGTATGAATCAAACCCTCGCATAAAAGTTTGTTTGGTAAGATGAAATGCCTCTCACAAGGACTTGTTTCTCTCAAAAGCTAAAGGGGAACAATAATTATAAAAAGTACATTTATCTTACTCTTTCATGCTTGAATGCTTCATAGCATTAGTGCTCTTGGAGACTGTGGCATGAAGGGCAATGAAAGGCATTACTAACTCAGCCAGAAGAGCCTTGTGTGAGCTGATGTGATAAATCCAACTTGACATTATCTTAAATTTGCTCTCCATAAGTTCTTGCAGCTAACATAGAAGGAATCCTAGAAGAGAAGTTGTATGGAGGTTATTTTCAAGAATCTTCACTAATTAATGAAGATTGATTTTTCTTATGCATATGTTAGTTTCAACTCATTGCTGGTGTTGAAAATATTTCTTGAGATTGAATTAGTATAACAAACTTGATCAAAATAGGAAGTATTCTAGTTTGAGTAAGTTTCCTATATTGGATCAAAATATTTTCTGTATAAAAATCGAGTCTTTTTTATGAATAGTATTTATGAGGAGCTTTTGGCCGTGATAATTAATTGCACAGCATGCTAATGAATTACATCCTGAGTGTTTGAAGCAGTGAAAAATCTTGTATTTAGATCTTGTGTAACTTTTTTTTGCTATTTAGAGATTGTTTTCACAAGAAATTATGAGATCTGGACACTGTGTAAATTGTTGGCTGTAATTGGGAGCTAGAAATATTGAGAGTGCTTGAGTAACTTAAATATGATTATAATCATCTTTGTATCATTTAATCTATAGTGAAATTTTGTATTGCTTTTCCTATGAATGTAAATCACACTAATTGAACAATGTAAATCCAATATTCAATTTATTTTATTGTTTTATTATTTGATTGCTTGCTTTTCGCAATAGTTGGAACCCTCTAAGGTCATTACACAACAAATACAACTCTACTAAATGTTAGCAAGTCCAAATCAAAATGAAGGTAGGTTTTGCTAGAAACACTTGATTATAGTGATACAACTGATTTTGATTGGGGTGAGTCCCAAAACTTACACGTCTTTAAGTCCTAAATTTGCAATTTCGATGTACTTATGTCCTTCCATTAAATTTGTCTGTTTTAACTGGACGGAATATTTTTTATGATTTTTTAAATCATACCAAATCATGTCAAATTTCCGTCCATTAAAACCTAATGGAGTTAACCAAATGACTAAAATTTTAGGACATAAATCCATGAAACGAAAGGTTTAGTATGCAAACACATCATTGTAAATACTTTTAGGAATGCTGCTGTAATTATCTTAGATGGTTTTGGCTGAGGAAGGTACAGTTTAGCATACTATAAATCTGCTTAACAGTTTGCGAGTCTTTTGATTTGAGTAATTGACAAGATTTAAATGAAGAATAGAGCTACAAAAAGCAAATGTAAGCAATTGTGAGATTTTAGGAAATACTACCATATTATTTAGTTCACAGAATTAGAATAGTAACAGTATTTTGGCAGATTGTAATGGGGTGAAATGAGAATGGAATCAAATCACTTCGTACTCTATATCTCAAATGTAATTTTTAGCAATGTCCTCAAAGCATTGACAAAGCTCATGGGGCTTGGAGAGCACGGCCAGGCGATTGGCTTCTCTGATCAGCTTCACCGCCTTTGGAGGACTCTGTCCAATCATCCGTCTCTGGAACTCCACCTCGATGGCTTTGTCCTCTCCACATACCACGAAAACTCTTTTCACTCCGTCAAGAGAGATTCGTTCACCAAGTCCTCCATGCAAGTGTCAGTAACATCTTTGCTAATTCCAGGTCCTGTAGTTTATGTGATTCCACAATATACATCGTTAAAGAGTAAATGGCACTTGGTCCAATTACCTCAAATTGACAAAAATGCCTCCACACTTCATGAAAATTAACACAAAAGAAAGCGAAAAATGAAAAATTTTGATTTTCTTCCAATATGTAGCGAGAGCAATGCAAAGCAAAGACTATGCATTGGCCTTAAGAGATTGATTGATTGATTGATTTTGAAGGAAACACTTGAATTGGCAATTAGCCATGATGGAAGCCAATAAATATGAGTAAGTGTTAAATGCATCCATGTTGTCCAAACGCTTACGCCGGCTGGTACACACCCAAATAATCGAATTCAATAAGTGTATGATGCCAAGACAATTATTATATACCAAACTCTTATGCTGAAGAAGGTTCCTCGGTGGAAAATTTCATATGCCACTGCCAGCAAAGCCATTGATTTTCATGGGCACTTACCTGGCTTTTTCTAGTCAGGTTGCCTTAGGAATCAATGACGCACTATACTTTTATTGCAAACTTCCAAACGTATGCTTGACTTGCTTGCGTCTCTTTCTCTTCGTTTTGTACTAGTGCAGGACACCATCTCCAAATATGATGATCGGAATTCACTAGTGTACCTTCTCCGTGTGAAAAATCAACAGCTACAATTTCTACTATTCATTGTGGGGTGCGTTTAGGAATGCATTTCAAAGCAGTTTTGAGCCCTTAGATCTCTAAGTAGAACTTTTGGCATTTGATTAAGTATATGTCCATTTTATCCCGTTGTAGGACCCCGATAAGATTTTGAAGGAACAAATTTGAGCCGATTACAATTTAACATGTCCAAATCACAATGCCGATCAGTGAGTGCATGGATTCCCCATTGAGAATGTGTCTGAAATTTGAGCACGTAAAAGAAACCCGATTCAAATAAGTTTTCTAGTTTGAGTAAGTTTTTTAGCCTGAATAGGTTTTTTAAATGGGGTTCCAATTTTTTTATAAAAAATATTGTATATGAAAAAGATGGAATTCTATTTGATTTTTATACGCTAAGGCAAACAAGAGTAGTGTTAGGTTTTTCTCTTTGAGAGTTTTCTTAGTGAGCTTTTGGTGAGAAATTGCGATTTAACAGTGGTGGGTTTTCCTTTGGTGTAATTTAAAATTGGGAAACACTTTAGCAATTAGCCATCATAAACTTTGTATTTTCCATATTCATGGTGGATTCTTTGACGATTGGCCCTCCCCATGAAATAGGTATTGACACTTGGATGAACCACATAAATTTGATGTTATTCCTCATCATTTTTTTGGTAATTTCTTCTTTTCCCATTATATGTAAATTGTAAAGTTTGTTAACTTCCACATTTTTCATCAACAGTTCCCTCTAAGAAAAGGCAAGTGTAAGCAAATGAAGAAGGTGCTGGTGCAAATGCTTGATTACAATGATATTAAGGATTTTGTTTGAGGTAAATCCTAAAACGTGTCTAAATCATAGAATTTTTGTTATGTTTTTAAATCCTAAGCACTTGTAACTTTGATGCCTTTGTGTCTTTCCATTTACTCCATCAATTTTAAGTGGACGAAATATGTCACGGGTCATTTTTATGATTTTTCAATTCTACGTGGCCGTTAATAAAAAAAAATGTCACGTACATATTCCGTCCACTAAATCCTAAAGGAGCCAAAAGAAGACTAAAGTATACAACTGTGACAAGTCTTAGAACATAAATGCACAAAATTAAAATTTTAGAATACAAATGCATAAACTTACTTAGGACTCTTGTGTTAATTGTCACATCCGGTTTTAGGACTCCTGTGGTGATTGTCCCATTCTGTTTGGGCAGAAAAGAAAAAGGTACAGTTTAGGATTTTACGAAAGTGCTCAATAGTTTGCGGAGTCCTTTCACTTGAGTGAACAACAAGATTCAAATCAAGAATTGAGCTAAGAAAAGCAAAGGTAAGCGAATGCGAGGGATTAGGAAATGCAATCCTATTATTTAGTTCCTAGATTTACTATAGTAACGATTAATGCGGCAGATCGGTAATGGTGCGAATGCGAATCGAACCAACCCAATTCATACTCTCTTTCTCGAAAGCAATTCTTTGCAATGTCCTCCAAGCATTGGCAAAGCTCATGGGGCGTGGAGAGCATGGCCATGTGATCGCCTTCTGCGATCAACTTCACCGCCTTGGGAGGATTCCGATCAATCATCCGTCTCTGAAACTCAACCCCAATGGCCTTGTCGTCTCCACACCCCACAAAAACCCTTTCCACCGACCCAAATCTCTCTTCCGTGAGGGAGGATTCGTTTGCCAAGTCCTCCATGAACATCCTCACCGGTCTTGGTAACAGCCTCGCAGGTCATGCTGTACATGTGATTCCATAGTATACATCGTTGTTAACTTAGTTGTTATGTGAGAAGAGTGGTAATGTGCGAGTCTCACCTCTAGTGGACAGTTTTGGTACAGCTTCTCGGCCAGGTAATCGTCTCCCTTCCCACGATCGTGGTTATGATCAAATGTATCGTTTTCACTCATTGACGTCTCCAGTTTGCTTTCTCTGAAGAGCTAATTCGAACAAAAGCGTTTGAAGAACTTCCATCACTAGACTGTATCCCTTATAATAAAGCTCCTAAGAAAATGTTATTATTCACGTTGATCGACATGGTCTTTTTTTTATTTTTTGGAGAACTCAAAACAGTAAAGGAACGGCATTAAAGTGCAAATTGGATATGCTTGTGCGAAATCTTTCAAAGTCCTGTCAGGTATAGATAATGTTAAACCTATGCAATTGCAAAAATGGATCGAAGTCATGAACTCTGTCCCGAAACCATGCTAAATAAATGAACTTCTCCCAGAAAAAGTTGTGCTATTTTTAGGACAATGCCAAAGATATTAGACGTCTTTGTGCCGTCGTACCTCTTGCATGAGAAGTGCGGGCGGGATTTTCGGCCTAGGCATGAATGCTGCAATATAAACTGCCACTTCGACTTTCTCGGGAAATCTCTCCATGGCTAGCGAAATGCAAAACCCTTGGTAGCTGTGACCTACCAATATAACCTTCTCGTCCTGAGGAAGAGAGGCCATCAGTTTCCATCAGTGGTTGCATGAAGTCATGTATCGTCACTGCCCAGATCTAGGGCGGTAACACGGTGGCCAGCTGATTTGAGCCGCATCGCCACCTTGTACCAATACCAAGCTCCGCCTCTGGCCCCATGGACCAAAACAAAATGTCTCTTCCTATTTATACGAACCTGAAGATAACCCTTGAAGCTAGTAAATATGAGTGTTTGTCAAATGCATAGATATTGTCCAAAACACTTAGGCCGGCCGCTACACACCCAAGTAACCGAATACAAGAAGTGTATGATGCTAAGACAACTATGATATGCCAAATTCTCATGCAAAAGATGGTTCCCGAGTGCAGAAATTCAAATGCCATTGCCAGCGTAGGCTTCGATTTTCACGGGCACTTTCCGAACTTCTTTTTTCGGGAAAAATAAAAAATGGGCAGACTTGTAAAGGTAGAAAAATTATTAAATCGCAGCATCTATGCATATCGGGCTTACCTGTGCCTTTTATGACGGATTGTGCCCCGCTTATTTGGGTTTCCTAATGTTAGTCTTTTTAACAAGGAACATAGGAATCAATGACACTACTTTTATTTTGAGATTCCAAAACGATCTTGACTTGCTTTCGTCTCTCTCTCTCTCTCTCTCTCTCTCTCTCTTCGTATTCACAGTGGGATAATATTTAGGAATGCATTTCAAAGCAGCTTTGAACCCTCAAAGACATTAAGGTAAGAATTTTGGCGTTTCGTTAACGCCTGTGGAATGACGCTACATCGAGAATACTCAAAGCCCATTGCACGTCTTCCTTGCTTTAAGCTTCTCAGCACTCTACTTGCTTTTTAAATAAAAAGAGAGATAAAATTTTAATTCAACTTAATAATTGCCAAAACAATGAAACAGCCCAATTACATTGGCAACATCCGCATCATAGCAAAGAAAACTTTTTCAAAAATCCAAAGCCTTAAATTAGTGTATTCAAAGTTCAAACTTCCTTAACCAGTCACGATAAACAAGTTCCCTAGACACACTTATTAACACACAACTCTTATTTATCGTCAGTGTAACACAGTTTTTCGAAAAGAATAGTATCACGAAATGCACAAAGATGTTCATTGAGAAAATGATGTGAATATTGTTTATTTTCAAGATACAATTGGAGCGAAATCAATCATTTCAAGCTATAAATCATTACTTTCCTTCCGAAACCAACATTTACAGTCACCCCATCGTGACTGAAAGCTGAATATACCGAGTCCATATGATAAAAAGTGGAACCAGAAAGTAAAAAAATAACGAAATTTAAGGGACTAAAAATGGGAAGGGAGATTCTTTCTAGGAGCTCTTGGCTTTGCCGCAGAGCAATACGTTTGGTGGGGCGTCGTTTTCGGTGTAGAGGCTCTTCTCGTTGTTCCAGACCCGGATGTAAAGCTGCTGCCCCAGGTACCGCTTCGACCAGATCGCCGACCTTAAGTTCCACATCCCCTTGTTGTCCAGGGACACCAGTATTGCACTCCACGACATATGGTATACCTAGTAATTCCCAAACATTTTTCGTTTACTAGGCTAGACAACAACAATTTATTCTAAACTTCAATAATAATTGGTTCGTGATAAAGCCGATTTCATTGCTGGACTGCGAAGTTAAGGCTCACGAAGTAATCGGTTGAGCTTCACGAACATGATTGCCGGGGCTCTGATTCAGGATCGAGCTCTACTAGGATGAAATGCTTGGGCTTAGTCTACACAACAAGGGCTATGGTAGAAAAATGTAGAAAGTGTTCATCTATAGCAAACTTGAACGGGAACTTGAGTTTTTAATGTATAACCTAAGTCGAGAATATAATGTATTCATGTCTTTTATCTGCGAAGGCTGCTCAAACTCCATTTAAGCCTAATGTTGGAAGGTGTATGTTTTTCATGGAGGTCATCGTACCTGAACAGTGTCTCTATAGACTGCATCGGCCATGTTGTACCGTTTCCGCATAGCCGGTGTCCACTGACCAGAACCATATCTGTATTTTCAAACATATCAGATGGTGTTAGAAAGAAAGCACACAAATATGCTCATGCATCGACCATGGTCGGCTAAACTTAATTCAAAACAGTGGGATTCACAAAGGATCTGTTTTGCGTCGTCCTTTAGTTGATTGTATCACGTCGCTTATTAAGTTGAGGCCACCTTGTAGAGTACTTTGTAATTAGATGTTGTACAAATAGCTAAGCAGGAATTTAGTTCGATCATAATTCATGACGATGATGAATTTACTCTATTAGGGATCGTCTATAATTGATTTACATATCTGGGAAGATGCAATCTATATCTTTTAATCAGCCTAACAATAAGATAAATATATGTATGTATGTATGTATGTATGTATGTATGTATGTATGTATGTATGTATGTATGTATACGCATAGCATCATACCCAACAGCATAGAAGCTGTAGCCATCCAAGTGCCATGATTGTATAGCATTCTCGGTGTTCTGGAAGACAATCTCTACGAAGTCGTGGAGTGTCGTCCCGAAAACTGAGGTGCCCAGCGCGGCCGGCCCTGAGGGAGGAGTGTCCTTGGTTCTGTTCAGCGTGAAGACCCCAGGAATGTTGAAGTAGTCAGCCAGCTTGAGCGGGGTGTCCGGGTCAACATAGGACACGTTGTTCACAGTGTACCTGAGCTTGCCATTTATTTTGGTAGCCGCGTTGGCCAGGACGAGCGTCCTCACCACTTGGATTGTGCCGTAGTGGTAGGAGCCTTGTGGGTTCGGCCTCGCGGCATTGGCCGTCAAGTTCGTCCTTCATCACCAAAAAAAAAAAAAAAAAAAAAAAAAGAAAAAGAAACACCAAACAAAAGAAAACCGTTAATGGATGCGCCCCAAACATAGCTTATGTAAGTCAGAATTTCTTATGTGGCTTTTGAGTACATGATACATCGATAACATAAAAAAAAAAAAAAAAAAAAAAAAAAAAAAAAAAAAAAAAAAAAACAGAGAATTTAGAGAGACTCGCGGGCATGGCCACCACCACTGAGGCCCGCCACCACCTTGCGGTGGTCGGTGCCTTAGCGCGGTGGTCATGGCGAAGATCTTTGCGGATCTCGGATTCCCCAAAGCCTACTGGTTCTTTTGCCGAAAGATTTCATGGATAGAGCATAGATTAGCTTGGCCCACTGCTTCAATCTCGATGTGTGAACACCAGATCCTGGCCCACTGCTTCAATCTCGATGTGTGAACACCAGATCCGAGGTAACAATTAAGGTCTTTCAATTGAAATTGAAATTCCCAAGAGCCAAAAAGAATAATTTCCAGCGGGGTTGACTGACTATTTTATCAAATTCCTGCAATTAATTTTGAACCAATTTGCTTTGCCCGCTTGAAGTCTCACCGTGTAATTTTAAAACAATAGGTTTCGAGAACACCAAACCTTCTAGATCGACCCTTCGTACTTCCTTATTCTAGTCTGGCCGAGTAACATACACTAGTTCAGATCTTCCCCACCATCTGGCTGGCCAGAAATTTCAAATCCGGCCCAACAATGACCTAGCTAACACTGGCCAAAATGTGTACATTTTGGATTCTGATCTGCAATCTTTAGGTTCTCTTTTTGCCTCATGGACAGCATTGGCATCATTATTGTCATGATTTAAATTAACGAATCAAGAGAAAATTGTGAGAATTAATTTACCTGAGGGTCCTAGCTTGTTTCATGGACCAGTGGATATGGTAGGTTGGACCGATTGGCAGGGGCAACGAGGCTGGGGTGTTAGATCCGTCGTAGTGAAGCAGTGCGGTGGCAGTTAAGATAGGCTTCGTGAACCGGGACGAGCAAACCACAAAGTAGTCCTTGGGCGGCTGTTGTAATGTGACCAGAACCGTGACGGATTGCCCCACATGGACATCGAGCGATTCGTACTCCTCTTGCAGAGTGTGACATCCCTCAACTTCGACCAAGGTGATATTGTGGCCTTGAATCCTGAAGTTGATCGAAGTAGCGATTCCCACATTGGAAACCCTGAACTTGTATGTTTGTCCTGAAATGTCCGTCAAACATTCATAAATTCCGATTATTCCTTTCTCGTTCATTTAGATGTTAGCTGATATTTTCCATTTTCGAAGGTGCATAACTTCAAATGATGCAGATGTTTTTTTACCTCTTTGACCGGTGAATGTGAAACCATTAGGACGTCCATTGATGAGAATACCGTCGGGAAGAGGAAGAGGATTGCCATTGTCGAGGCTTTGCTGTAGGGTCTAGAACGGCATGGAGTGAAAATAAAAAAATAAAAATAAAACATAAGCTTATAAGTCATGCATTTTGCCATTAAAAAAAGAGAAAATAATGCAACATACCTTGTGGCCGCTCCTGTACCAATCACCAACAAGAAGAGTGCACTCTCCGAATGGCGTAGGATATGGAATTGAAATGACTGATCTCTGCGCGATGTTCAAAGCTCCGAAACCTCCGTCAGCTCTCTGAAGCCCGATTGAAGGGAAGTACATGAAGGTCCCGATCTGATCCTTCAACTGGAACTTGTACGTCCAGTTCGTGCCCGGCAGGATCGGGCACTGCGTCCCAAGCACTCCGTCTTGCCATGAGCTCTTCCGCTGCTGGACCCCGTTCCTGATAGTCAATGACACATGGACATAATTAGCATCATCATTATCATTGCTTTACGATTAATGATTGAGATATAAATCGAATGCTGAGATTTATTTGCTATGTTACCACGTGAGGAGGAAAGGTTCATCTAGCTTGTTAACCACGTTTATGACGATGTTGTCATTAGTGACAGCTTCAATGGGTGGCCCAGGAAACTGACCATTGATTAGGATGCCCTGCAAGAATTATTGGAACTAATTGATGAACAAAGGCTAACTTATCAACTTTCCAATGCAATCTTTGACTCTCTAATATCGACCTCCCAACAAGCTCATCACTATTAGATATTGCTATTATCACGTCGTACATAAGATTTTTGTGTAAACGTAATGGCCTAATTTTAACTTCATGACAGCCCATCGTGGCGTCAGCAGAGGCTAGATAGCTCTAGTCCAGGGCATGAGCTAACTGCACAACATTAGTGTTTTTCTAATATTGCTTTGTAGTAAATTACCTGTTGAGCTACACCAAGAGGAGAAATTGTTCCGTAAGTGACCTCCCAATTAAAGTACCTATACGGGTCTTCAGCATTGGCGAAGAAAGCACCGAGCCATGCCAAGGATACAACGAGAAATATGTGCAGGAATCGGGCCTGCCTCGTTCCTGCCATAGTATTGTATCCTCAGCTGTCCAGATATCTGCAAAGTCCGATTATAACTCCGTAGTCAAACCTTATTCTCCTCAAACTTTCATGTCAAGAACAGGAGGCAAATGAGAAGCGCAGAAACCCTAGTTCTGAAACGTACCAATATGGACAGAAGCAATCAGAACTTTCCCCCACCAAATGGAGGGAAAATGGAGCAAAAGGGTGCGAACTCCACGATTTGTGCGGTCACTGTGTAGTATCTAGAGTTAAACCTTTGCACGTCTTTATATAAAATGAGCCTTGCATGAAGAAGAAGAATAAGAAGAAGAAGAAGAAGACTGACAAACGTAATAAACAAATTGAGCTCGAAACGTAGGATCGACCCGGTGAAACATGAAAACTGGTTTGGCGGCGCACTTCATGGTCGAGCTCGAGCTGTTTACGTCCTCGCATCACAGCTCACTCAAGCTCATGCATACCCTAATAAATTTAAACCAGCTTAGTCTATAAAGATTAAAGTAAACAAGCTTTGACTCGGCTTTTCTCGGGAATCTTGATTCCACACCCAGTTGGATGCTTTGTTTATTTGACTTTGTTGCGTCCGAATCAAACTGCTTTTGTTAAAAGCCTAAAAACATGTCAACTGTTGGGGCGGGAGTCCGGCTTGTCGGTGGCGAGAAGGGAAGATTCTGGGAGAGATGCGATCGCGTCGCAGCCCAGAACGGATCGCAATTTAATGCGTCGGAAGATTAATTCGAGAATTGTCATACATATAATACTTAGACTCTGTTTACAAAAATGAGTATACAAAACAATCAAAGAGCCTTTGGCTGTATGTTAAATATTGCCAGCTTATTTCAAGATCTAATTATAATTTGCCCGGAAAAGTGTGCAAAATGTTCTAAACCTTTTGCATTTGTATCAATTTAGTTATAAACATTTTATTAGTGCAAATTTAATTCTAAACATTTTCACTTTGTGCCAATTTATTCATTTCCGGCTAATTTTGGCTGGATTTTGCTGACTAAGTATCGGCCGACTGATGTGGAACGATTGGCAATGATGTGGATAATTTTTAATATTCTTTTTGAATTTGTTATTTTCTTTTTCTTTTTCTTCTTCTTTTTCTTTTTTTTTTTTTTTTCCTTTTTTCTTTCTCCTCCTCCTTCCTCTAGTCGGTCGCCAAACCTCGGCAATCGATCGAGGCGATGGCCAGCAAGATCAAGGTCAACCTCGTCGGAGGTTGTGAGGGCTGCCTCGCATTGGGCAACGAGGCTCGACCTCACCAGCCATTGGCGAGGCTTGAGCCCTCGCCAGAGGCCGCAAGGGCTGCATTGCATCAGGCGACAATGCCAGCTCAAGGCAAGGCGAGGCTTCACCTCGTTGGATCTAACTAGGTCAAGTCTCGCCCATGGTCGGCGACGCTAACCTCACTGCCTGGGTGGCCTCGCTAGAGGCTAAGGCGAGACTTGACCTTCGCCAACCCAGTGCGAGGTCACTCTCGTTGCTTGGGTGGCCTCGCCAGAGGCCAAGCGAGGCTTGACCTCACTAGCCCAACGCGAGGCCACCCTTGCCGCCTAGGTGGCCTCACCCATGGCCTAGCGCGAAGTCATCCTTGTGGCCTCTAGCGAGGGCTTGAGCCTCATTAGTGGCCAGTGAGGTGGACCTTGACCTCACCAGCTATTGCCTCTGGCCAGTCACCGAGGTCCAGCGACTAGTTGGAGGAAGGAAGGGGAGAAAGAAAAATAAAATAACTCAAAAAGTATTAGAATATTATTAAAAGTTGTCCACTTCAGCCAATTGACTCCTAGTTAGCAAAATCTGGTCAAAATTGATTGGAAATGACTGAATTGGCATAAAATAAAAATGTTTAGGACTAATTTGGCACCAATAAAAGGTTTAGGATTAAATTGGCGCAAATGCAAAAGGTTTAGGATTTCTTGGACAATTTTCCCTAATTTACCAAATCAATCAATAAATGGCTCTTGTTCTATCCAGCATTACCCTCCTTAGTGTGCATTCTTTTGGTTTTAGGATGAGAAAGCATATTTTACTAGGCATCTAACTTTGCCATAGATCTTCATGGCTGGTGTAGTTAGTTGAGATGTCAAGAAGCATGGTAAGTGCACATGTTCAAATTTCATCAATTGCATGAGAACTATTACAAAAGTCACTTGTATAAACCAAATGTACAAGGTGTTTTACAGGGTCTCCAAAAAGTCGGATCTTTTCCCTAACGCCCCTAGATTATTTAAGACTCATGCTTCACTAGGAGAATGATAAAGGCTAGTAAGTACACCTAGAGAGGGTGAATAGGTGTTTATAAATTTCTTTTCAAACCTTTAACCAAAATCCCTCTACTTGAAATAAAATCAAAGTAAATTAAATCACGCAGCAATGAAGTAAAGATAATAAGGTAAGAAAATTTGGACACCGAAGTTTATAGTGGTTCGGCTTATTGTAAGCCTACGTCCACTCTCCACACTAACAGCCCACTGGCTGTATTTACTATGTAGCAAATGAGAATCGTACAGCTTATAATCTAGACTTCTTCAGTAGAAAGTCTTTACTACAACTCTTGCAATTCTTCACTGTATGTATCTCTCATTTGTACACAACTAAAGCTTAAGAGATTTTGAAAACAAAGAGTTTCGAGGTTCGGACTTCGAATTTTTCTATCAGTGCACTCTATTCGAACAACAACAACTCCACCTTAAATACTCCTTCGTACCTTCATAGCCGTTAACACTTTCCAAAAGAGTTCATCCAATTTACCCTTTGAAATAAATCAATTAAAATGATCTTCAAGTTATCGAATATAAGTGAAAGATAGTTCATCAATCTTGTTCGCCTATACAATTAGGATCTTGAGTTTCTAAAAGTGGAACCTTCCAAATTTTGCTTGTTCTTCAACAGATTAATTCGAGATAAATCCAGAAATCTTCGAGCTTAGTTTCAGTCAGAGATCTTCCATGAATTAGAACGAATTAAGGAAGATATTATGCAATTTTTGAATTACTAAGCCGTAGGATTAAACCGCTGTCAGCTTGGGCAAACTCACAAAACTGAGTCTGACAGACTTTAGACTTTGATAGAGTCTGGAAATCTTCAGACCGAAACACCTGGTTCTGGAAATCTTCAAACGGAAACACTTGGGTCTGGAACTCTTCAGACTTAAGCGACTGAGTTTTGGATTATTCAGACTTAACTGACAAAGATGTTTTGTTAGCTTGAAAACACTTAAGGAATTTTTCTTCAACAGAGAATACTTATGGTTCATTTGTTTTATAGAAAATACACCATTTTTTGAAAAATATTTTCTGGTAATTTTGGCTAAAACTTGAAAAAGACCTAGAAAGTTTCCATCATTCGATAAGAAAATTATAAGGGGGATAATTATCAAAAATTTCGTATTTTTAATTATCTTTTCTTTTTTTTTTTTTTTTTTTCTCTTTCCTTGGCCGGTTGCTATCCATGGCAATAGAGGTGGTGATCGGCCATAGGCAAGCTCAAGTATCACCCAAGATTGGCAAGGCTTGAGTATGCAATAAGGCACGAGCTCGCCTAATCTAGTGAGGCTTGAGCCTCTAGCCGCAAGGCCACGAGCTCAAGCCTTGCCTGCAAAGGGCGGGAGCTTGCTGGCCATTGCTCGCCTAGTAAGAAGCCAAGGAAGAAGCAAAAAGAAAAAGGAAGTAAAGAAAAAGGGAAGGAAAAAAAAAGAAAATTTAAAAATTTAAAATAATAGAAAATTTTCAAACTTTTTAAAAATAAAATATAATTATAAGTTGAATTTTTTAACAAAAATATTTTCATAAAAACAAATATTTAATTATACAAGGACCTGAGCCCAAGCACCAAGAACATACATATGGCCTTTACAAACCCAAGCCCGAGGATTGGAACCAGAGATCAAGCATCGAGGACTTGAGACAGCCTTGATGGACTCAAGTTTGGGTGTCAAAGCATGGGGAATGGGCATTAGGGGTTTAGGCCTATCCTCGAGCACCAACCTAAGCTTAAGCACTAGAGTCTCGAGCCCAACCTCAATGGACCTAGGCCTAGTCATGGGAAACTTAATCCTGAATGCCAAGACTCAGGAGTCAATTTTAGGGTTTCTATGCCTAAGCATAGAAAGCGCCAATACCTACTCATATTTTAACAAATATTTTCCGATTTTTTCAAAGAGTAAATTATTTTCCCAAATTTAAGTTTTAGTAGAAAAAATTTGGCATCAACTTGTTTTTCTAAGCAACCCAAATGCTAGAAAATGAGAAAAAAAAATTTGGAAAATCTTTTCTACGAAAGGACGGACCTTAAGTACTTCCATAGTAACTTTATTCATAAGGTAAAATGCGAGGCAAAAATCATGACGTCATTACTAAGACTATTGGCACTTGCAGATTTGTGGGAAATCAAATTTACACAATACGATATTCTACGCATTATCTCCTCGAAAAGATGTGGTTTTTTTGTCAATGTGTTTCTGGGTTGAAATTTAACCACGTATTTGTTTGATATTTTGATACTCGTGCTTATCTAATTATTAATTTGCTTGTTGATTCAAGAAAGCGCGTACATGAGTTGGAACCACATACTACCTTGTTTTCCACTTCACCTTGTTTATTATACGAGTAGGACGAAGACAAACCAAAGACGTAATTACCAAGTTATCGACCAAAAAGGAGGCTTTTTCTTCCCTACCTTTTTAGCACATCCATTATTTAGAAGTTAATCAACTTTATGACAAGTGAACAGTGTCAGCCTTCCTACTCGGCTACGATCGAGCTATCTCCTTTTGTTAGTCCACCAGCCTTTTGCATGAATCGCAGAGAACACATTTCATCGGCGGGTACAATTTTCACTCTACAATAATCATATTCGAATTCTCAGGTTAAAGCTTGGAGCTTAGAGAATTTTGTGGGTCAATGACACCGTACCTCCGTAGACTTTTTATCATTCTTCAACTTAGCCCCAGTCTCATTCTTTCGTTAAATAGGTCGCCGAGGACTATTGATGTGCTAACTGGCGCCATAAAATGACCGTGAAGTATCCAAGTTGGCAGCTCATGCATCCGATCGAACCCTCCAAATGCTTTCAAATTATCTTATTTTTCCATTTGCTAACACTTAAAAACTTATTTATTAAAAAGTCCAACTCAAATACTTAATTTCTTAGATGGAGAGAAACCACATGAATATAAAGAACATATAGAATCCATTGAAAAATAATGCGAGACAATAATTGATGCCTCAAATATGAGGTTGTGGCACCTTAGAATCCGGAGTTGATGGGTGCCTGGTGGATGGGAGAGATAGGGGTGATGGAAGGAGATGAGACAATGGTGATACATGGACTCTCTCTAAGGGGTGATCAGTTTTAAAGTGAGTCAGTTCTTACTTTGGAATTGAAAACTAAACCGAAAAGGCCGATTCCCTATTTTTGGAATTGAAAACTGGCCTACCTAGTACTGGACCTGGGGTTATGGGGGTGTTGGACGAGCTGCTTATCATCAGCACCACGGTGGAAGGAAATTGAGACGTCACTGGGATAGGAGAGAATCACCAGAAAACTTGCAAGAAGAGAATAACTTGCTGATCTCGTTGGGAATATTGGTTGATCGCTATGGATTTTCGTCAATCTCAGGCGGGATATTATCATAAGTTTGGGTGGTTCCTCTTACTCACTCCTATCCTCTCTATCGAGCAACGTAATGAGGACGTTGGAGGAGGGAAATCATTAAGGAGGAGGACGAGGAAGAATGGAGACAAAAGAAATAAGTAACAGTTAATAAGGGGAAAAAAAAGCATTTTTTTTTTTTTTAACTTGGAAAAAGAGATGGCATGGCGGTGCACATCATTATTTGGGCTCTTTACTACTGACTTTTCAAATGATGTCAGTAAAAAAGAACGTCCTCTGGCGCTGAAGTTAAGAGAATGACGAGATGAATTGATTTTGGAAAGTATAGAGACCACAATGGGTAAAAGAATTTTAAAGACTACATTGAATAATGAATAAAAATTCTAGGATCTATAGTGTCATCTCCCAATATTCTTAAAAAAATAAATAATTGTGACCTAGTATGCCTTTATTTTTCTTTTTTGCTTCAAAAGAAATCATTCAATAGCTCTAAAAATATTTATTTGCTATTGTCCGTAGATTTTGCAAATTGTTTTCAAACACATATTTGTGTTTCCTTATTCGCCTCTTCACTTTGTGTGTGTCTATATATATATATATATATATATATATATATATATATATATATATATGTGTGTGTGTGTGTGTGTGTGTGTGTGTGTGTGTATGTATGCAATCCTGAAAGTTCCAAGCATAGGGACAACCAAGAGGGAAGGAATAAATTAGTTATTAACAATTTTTACCACTTCCGAGTGTTATTTTTTATATTAGAAGTAATAATGAAGGCAGCACAATTTGAACCCCTATCGCATAACTGTGGTTGAATTAGAAGTGACTAGTATCTTTGGTGATACATAATTTAAATCTGTAGTGTTTGAAAGCTGGGTGAGGCAATTTCTTAAAAGTTGTTCTATACTAATTTGCAGCCGTAGAGTTGCTATAGCTACAAGGTACCAGTCAAGCACCTTACTAAAGTTGTGGCAACCCAATTTCAGTAATGAAGCTGGTGCAAGAAAGCTCTAACATTGGATTGCAAGGTGTATGCTACTTCTTTGTCTTCCATATGATTCACTCCATTTAAACCTTACTCAAAACGATTGTTCGAATGCAGATAAAATAGCCATTGTAACAATCAAGACCTTCTTTCCAAGACTCCCCTTGAATTTTGTATTTGGCTTCAATCATCCTTTCGTCTACTAGGGGTTGCAGCTTTGAATTTCCCTTGTGCATAATGTCCTTGAGATGGTCAGACTCCTCTCTTGGTTATTTTCCATATTGCTTACCGAAATGGAGCAAGACACTTAGTAATATATAATTTGCAATTACATGCTCTATTGTTATTAGGGTTTAGGAATGAATGTGGCATTCCTTATTTGGCATGATTGGGATTCAATGATGTAATTTTTAGGGTTTAGAAATGAATTGATCAGACATTATTTTTGCCCATTATGTACGTTTAGAAAGGTGGAAAAGGTACAATGTACGTTTTCCCAGCATCTAATGACAGTTGGAAAAGGTATCATACCGACAAACACTCGAAAAGGAGGAGGGTTGGAGATGAAGCCTCCCGCAGCCTATATCCAAGCTGGCCTCGTTTGACGATAAACTTCCATGTACTCCTTATTTAGAAAAAAGACATATTTTTAAGAGTATGTTTGTTTTATTAAAAATTTTATGATTAAAAAATAATTTTCATAATAATCATTTTTAAGAAAAATGATCAGTTTTCATTTATTTTGTAATTTATAGAAGCTTGTTTTTTCTTGCCAGAGTAGAAAGTTATTTTCTTCTAATCTAAACTTGTTATTTTCAGTCCATAAAAAATGTTCTCTGTGAATTGATTAATTTTTCATCATCTAAATATCTAGAAACAATTTTCTTTCAAATAAAAGAACCCTTAATCTCTCTTTATCTCTCCCCCTTCCTCGATTTGCCGCTCATCACTATTTTGCCTTTGTCGTCCATTGTTGTCTCCAACGCCACCCGCCACATGGAAAGGGGGAGAGAGAGAGAGAGAGAGAGAGAGAGAGAGAGAGAGAGAGAGAGAGAGAGAGAGAGAGAGAGGAAGGGAGATTGTCAGGCTTTTTATGCAAGTATGGTTATTCAACTATTACGTGTTACCAACCAATGTAGTAATCCACCAATAATAGACTTGTTTAGAGATAATATTAAGACAAATCAATTTAGCTATGCTTCACGCAACAAGAAAAACTTTAAAAGTCGAGATTTTCCATATTTTGAGGTGTATATTGTTAAGATACACAAATGAGTTCAGCTAGAATAAGTTCCGCATAGGAGAACTAATATGATGTTAAGCAATTAATATATCATAATTGACATATAACTCATTAACTTAAGTTTTGAGTAAAGATAGGTTCAATTGAATATGGGCTTGAATTTAAACTCTCACTCGGCAATCTCCGTGAAGATGGTATTTAGACTTTTGCTATGTATATGCCGTATTTTTTTACTAGCTAGAAATGCATATCATTTTGCGAGTGATGAGAGGAAAAAAGTCAAGTAGATATCATAAATTGGTCACTTGAAATGATTGTGCAATCCATTATTTACCTTATGTTTTATCTGCTTTTGTACCCTTTTTGAGTTTACTATCCTCCCCAATCTAAAGTATTCTTCTGTCCAAGTACACATGTGAAGGTGCTGAGAGAAAGAAATTTCACATTAGGGAAGTGTTGTATTGAGACGTGGTTAAGATATCCTAATTGATTCGTAATTTATTGATTTTAAGCTTTAAGTGAATGGAAATCCAACTTGATATTTAGTGGATTCAAACTTGAGCTCTATTTTACTGATCTCCTTAGACGAAGTATTGGCTTATTACTAGGTTGACTCTTTGTCAAGATCTTAAACTGTACTTAATAAATGGACCCGAATATCTTCGGACACGAGTGCCATCTTCATAAATCCAGCCATGTGAAGATTTTAGGAATTTCTCAGAGAACTTCCGCGGGCCTTCCTCTCCCTACTCCGGAAGCTAATGAAATAACATATAAAAAGACGTGATGGACGATGATCAAGGGCCAGTGGATCTAGTCAATCATGCAGCTGAAAAGCTAATGGAGTGGAACAATAGCCTTTATTGATGAGCAAGCAAGTCAACTTATTTTCTAAGCCACGATGGTATCGATCCCTAGGACAGATCTCATCGGAAGTGCCCAAGTTTCTTTAAATAAGCATGTGAGAATTGATTGACGGCATGTGAAAGCTCACGTTGCATTCCTAGGGTGTACCATTTGCTCGTCTGACTATGAACTCTTCCTGGTTTTGAACTAAAATTCATTTGACATTCTCTTCTTCTGACGGAGCCTATTCAGTTTCTCTCTCTCTCTCTCTCTCTCTCTCTCTCTCTCTCTCTCTCTCTCTCTCTCTCACGCGTGCACACACGCGCAGACACACATTTTCGCTTCAAACTATGCACCATCCATGGACAACTTGACATTTCTTCTTATTCAGTTAGTTCAGCATCAATTTAATTTCCCTGTACAAGATAACTGGACCGGCTTTATTTTGTTTTCACATTAAAAGAGCTTCCTAAAGTCACGCATGATGAAGATCATTCTCTGTTGACGCCTAATTTTTAAATCTTAAATTTGGGTTTTTAATTATTTTTTATCATTATTCCTTTTTTCTTTAGATTTTATTTTATTTCATTTTATTTCGTTTTATTTTGATAAAAAAGCAGAAAAACCGAAAAAAACCAGAAAAACCGGAAAGAAAACCAAAAAAGAAGGAAAACTGAAAAAACGGCCCAACGGCCCGGAAGGCCTTCGGCCCCAAAGCCTGCGGGTCGACCCACGCCCGCGCCCGACCCGCGCTCAACCCACCGGGTCGTCTTCCTCACCATTTCGCGTGCGCAGCACGCGCGAGCAGGCGCAGCGCAAATCGCGCAGTGCAGGAGGAGGATCGGAGCACGTGGGGGAGCAAGGGGAGTGGCTGGCCGACGGGACGAGTCGGATGGGACGCCGGTCCGGCCGGCCGAAGCCGCGGCAGTCCCCTCCGGTCGAACCCCTGTCGGCCGGCCACCCTTGGCCTATAAATACCCCTCTCCCCCCTTCGGTTGGAACACAGAGAGCGAGACAGAGCAATGGCAAGGATCGACGATCCTGGGTCGCAGATCCTCGAATCTCCCCACCTGAGAGACTTCAGAAAGGGGGGCCGAGGACGAGCGGCACCAGATCTGAGATCGGCCGACTTCAAGAGAGAGAGAGAGAGAGAGAGAGAGAGAGAGAGAGGGAAAGAGGCGCGGGAGGAGGAGCTGCGAGCAGATCTCGCCGTCGCCATCGTGGCCGCCGTCTTCGCCGCAAGTAGGTACCACCGAGGCCGTCGCCGTCGTCACATCCCCTTCGCCAAGTGATCGTCGCCGTCGTCACCGTCGTCGCCGTCCTGGTTGTCGCCTCCGCTTCCCCGTTGCCCCAATTTGGAACCCTAGGGTTCCTGGTTTTCCAGGTCACGATCCCAGGTCGCCGGGTCGGACCCGGACCAGGAACCGGGTAGGGTTCTGCAAATTGGGGGAAGAAATAGAAGCCGGGTCGAAAAGCGGAGTCGGATCCGGGTCGACTGCCGACAAAACGGTGCCGTTTTGCAGAGGGCAAGGCGGGTCGTGGAACGGGTCGGGCGTGTGACCCGCGGGTCGCGCTCGGGGCGATTTCTCCACGACGCCGTTTTGCAAGAAGCGAAAACGGTGTCGTTTCGCGCGTCTCGCCACAACGTCGTTTTAAAGGGGAGCCGGGGCCGGGTCGCGGAGCCGGGTCGTCGGGCCGGGTCGAACGTCCGCACCCCCCCAACGACGCCGTTTCACTGCCTTTTCTTTTTTTCGGGCCCGCGTTTTGGACCGGCCCGGGGCGGATCCGACCCGTGGATCCGGCCGGGTCGTTTTTAAATGTTTTTATAATATTTTATTTTTTAAATATATTTAAAAATCATTTTAATTTCAAAAAAATCAAAAATCAAAAAATGTTTTAAAAATGTTTTATTTTCAAAAAAATCAAAAATTAAAATAAAAATCATTTATTTCCGAAAATGATTAAAAAATCAAAAAATATATTATTTTCCAAAATATCCAAAAATATTAAAATATTTTAATATTTTCAAAAAATCAAAAAATGTCAAAAATCCCAAAAAAAATGCCAAAATTCATAAAAAGCCCAAAAATTTCATAAAATGCCAAAAAGACTTGTATTTTCTCAGAAAATACCCCAAAAATCCAAAAAAAAATCCCTTTTATGTCCAAAATGAGGAAAATACCAAAAATATGATTTTTCCTAAAATGCATGGAAAATCCCCAAACATCCAAAAAACCTTAGAGTTTAAACAAGATTAGGTACCGAAAGGGCATTAGTAATTAACTAGTGTAATCAAGTCCCCGATCCTAATTTCTCGGTTGCGCAGAGCAAGTATTTCTCCCGATACTTTGCTTAGGTTTCTAATCAACCTACCCCAAATTGATTAGTGGCGACTCCGTTTTAAAAATCAATTTACAAATCAAATATTTTAAAGTCGTGAATTGGCGGACTTGGGAGAGTCCGGGCTTTAATTAAATCCAGCCAAGCCATTAACCTCCTTTCGGCGCTCGTGCTCGATCCGCCGGGCGCCCCAGAAAAAAGGGGTCGCGACGGCTTGGCGACTCCACTGGGACTTTGAGGACTTAGGCCATATTTATCTTGTTTAAATTATTTACTTGACTTAGGTTTTTTTTTTTTCTTTTTATAGGTCAATTATTTAGAAGTTTATTTTAAGCTTTGATTAAATTAAATTGTCTTGTGATTATAAACTACTGTGCATGATTTACTGTTTTAAACACTACACATGGCACACATAACCCGGCCGTCGGACCTGGGCCGCCATAGGATTTTTAGGATGGTGTTAAGAAGGATACGGCCTCGAAAGCGAGGCGCCATGTAGAGGTTGCCCTTCTTTTCCCCGAATTTCTTAGCCGAGGTTAAGAGAGTACGCTACTAACGCGAGACTGCGACCGGCAGATGCCCTTTTAATTTCACCAAGCCTTCTGAGGTAGAAATCGAGCTGCACGTCTCATGTGCATGTCTTTGTGCTTGTCATTTTACTTAAAAGCAAAGTAATTTATTTACTTTTCACTTAGTCTTTTGGTCCATGGCAATGTAGGATAAAATTTCCAAAACCCTGATTTATATGCGATGGGGGAAGATGACATCCAGTTTATTCCTACTCCCAAGGCGGAACTTTTCAGATGGTGGGGTCAGTTGGATCAGCCTACCCAGGAGTTCGTGAAAGACAAGCTCGGCCACCTCCTTTCATTGATAAGAATAATTGTTCGCCCTGAAGTCATACAAGGCATTGCACATTTCTGGTGCCCAAGGACTCTCACCTTTATGTTCGGCAGGTTTGAACTAACCCCGACCCTAGAAGAATACAGTATCATCACTGGAATGCCCCTTGGGAAAGAGCTGGTCAGGCCATCGACAGGCGCCCTCCCATGGCGCGGGGTGGCACGGTTTTTAGGAGCTGAAATTCATGTTATGAGACAAATTCTCGAGAACAACGATAATAACGCCCTTTTGAATTCTTGAATGAATGTTTTCAAAATCAGCCCATGGCTAAAAAAGGCGAAATTTTCCTCCTAGCATTTTTCGGGCTCATCATTTTCCCTCACCAAAGAAATACCATAAGTCCTAAAATGGTTTGGATCATCAATCAAATTTTGGGGGAAGCCAATTATGTCAACATGATTTTAGCTGAAACTTTCCTATCCTTCAACCGTTTTAAAGACAACACGAAAAAATCATGCGGGCCTCTCCGAAATATTACAAGTCCGGTTCTTTTCTCACTTGAGCGAATACCGGGGCATCATGCGATCGTCGAAACAAACACTTCGAGCATCCATTACAAAAATTCATGGCTTTAGGATCTTGCATTCCTAATCAAACCGGTTTACATTGGGTCGATTTCGAGAGATCCAGCTCGAGACATTCCAGTGGTGTGCTGGTTGGTTCCATGAAAAGAGGGCTTGCTTTGCCTACAGACGCACCCATCCAATTCCCTTGCTTGGCTGGACTGGCGTCGTACCCTACTATCCATTTCGAGTGGCGCGACAGTTCGGAGCCCTCCAAGAAATCCTGCCACCTTCTAGGAAGAAGATTCCTCCGTTCCTCTTCAATACAAGCAATGATTACACATATGAAATCTCTACTTGTGAAGAAATATGGGATAGGTGCCATCGCAAAAGGATTGTGATACCTGAAGGACTCAAAGGAGAAGAAAAAGCTCACCACGCTTCTGCGGCCTATATCCATCATTATCACATCTCAAAGAAGCACAAGCCATCGATCCCTCGGTCTATCAGAGAGAATGGCCTACTCGAACTAGCAGACCTTATACGAATGATACAAGAAGTAGGCCAGCCACCTGGCTCAGAGATAGTCCAAGGAAGCGAGCAGTCGTCACAAGACCCCCTGTCGCATATGTAGTCGTGTTTCCCTAGTTTGCTTTAAAAACTTAGTCCCATTGTCTAGGGACTTGTCTTTAAGTGTCTAGTATTTGGTTCTGTCATTTCAATTCCTAGACGTTAGGAGTCTGTAAACACCCTCTTTTAAATGAAAGTAGTGGATCGTTGCCATGGGTCAATCTTTGTCTACCTTGTGCTCATTCATCGCTTTCAAAACAGGTGATCATGAATCATCAGCCATCGGCCGCCCGCGATTGGCCCCTCATAATAGGATCAGATCAAGATGAAGTGCAAAATCGCCTCGCCCACATTGAAGATGGCATAGGGCAAATGTCCATCGCCCTTCAACAGCTCTCGAGACGAGATGAAGTCCACTCAAAATGAACCCAACTCTGTAATTAGCACCGTCGTGACCCCTACAGATATGCTAAAAACTAGCCAACACCATGAACAATTTAGAAAGATCATGAAGAAGTTAAGCCAACTACAGGGGCAGAATCCCATCGACTTATCTGACTACTCCAACTTCGAGATCCCTGAAGAATTCAAGACACCTAAATGTGAAAAGTATGCTGATGCCCCTCACCCTGAAGCCTACCTACAAGCCTACCTGGTCCAAAAATGATTCAACCATACCAGTCGAACCTGACCGGCCCAACCCTGCGATGGTACATTGTTAGAAAGATTAGTCTCCTTAAGTCCTGGAAGGAACTAATTTACGTTTTCTACCAAGAGTATGACATTAGCCCCAACATAGCCCTATCCTATGAAGAACCGATAACTACGGAGTATGAAAGGCCATTGATTGCTGAGACAGGAGAGATAAATACCAACACAGCCTTGCATAGTGAGTGGGCAATTGAACAGCGTCCAGTCACCGAGAAAACCCCCACTAGGAAGGGCAAGGAACATTTGTATAAGATCACGGATTCAGAGCCTGTTCGAGACTGGGGCACGACAAAACAACTCCCCAAGCTTACTCCAAGAGCCAGGGTCCAAAGAATACCAACCTCTATCAACCTAGAAAGTGACTCAGACAGCGAAACCTCAGTATCTCTCACTTCCCTTAACAAAGCAGAGATAGCCAAACATAAAGTCTTACTCAAAAGATCCGGACCAGGGACCAATAAAAGAAAGCCTAGCCAAACTAATGCATCATCCGACGACGAGCTACAGTACCAAAGCTCCGAGCATTCCGTGAATACAACCTTAAAGGCAGCCATCCCCTGGAATATGACCCTGAAGACTTCCCGTCCCTAGAATACCATCCCAAAAGCTTCCAGCGCTATTTCGATGACGAGACTGACAGTTCATCCTATAACTGTTTCCTGCTCTCATCCGAAGATGAAAGCCCGTCAGAAGGGGAGGAATACATCTTTATCCGCTACAATCCCGACGAAGTGCTAAGCTCATCGCCCGATCGTGAGAGTAGCGTAAATGCCCCATCCTCCCTCAGTGATTTCAACTCCAAAGAAAGCAATGAAGTAATCTCAGTAGAATCCAATGTTCTTGAAGAAGAAGAATTCAACGCTACAATGGGTATGCAGTGGGAAAATCAGTGGCCCAACCAAGACCTATCAAGCCCGTCTCACCCTCGTAGGATCTTGACCCCCATAGAGATGTGGATACCCAACCTCCACAAGTATAATGGCACAACTTGCCCCGTGGCTCACTTGCAATATCTCTATGAAGAAATGAATCAGTATTATGACCCAGCAATCCTCACAACTCAGGCGTTTCAAGAAACCCTTACAGGGTCTGCGTTGCAATGGTTCTTCACAGCAAATATTCATCTCATAGAAGATTGGAACGAGCTGACTTCCACATTTCTGCATCGTACCAAAGCCGATCGGAACCAAAGCTGCCGTGCGAGGACTCGACCCATTTCGAAAGAAGACAGATGGAGAATTTTCGAACATATGCCGAGAGGTGGAGGGCTCCCATAATGCAAATCCACCCAGAGCTGGCTGAGGAAGAATTGATAAAACAGTTTATAGAAGCCTTGCCCTGCGACTGTCACTGCTAGTTGCGCGGGTTGCACTTCCGTAGCTTCAACGAAGTGGTCATTGCATGCGAGTACTTCGAGTCCGCTCGAAGACGAGGAATCCAAGGATGCTTAGCCCCAAGACCGGCCATACCAAAGCATTCCCTTACACAGGAGTTGTCATGGGTTTTACTTGTTTTTTTGTTTCTTATTATGTCTAGTGTGCTAGCGTTGTATTTTCTCATTCCAAGAACTCTGATGTATAAATTCCAGTACTTTGTTTTGAAAAATATGAGGAAGTATTCCAAACTTGCCCAGCGATGTTATCCAACCATGGAAAGAAAACTTCATCCAAGGAGAATACTGAGGACTGGGCTTCCTCATGCTTTTTCTCCCCAAAAAAATACATTTTGAAAATAAAAAGTATCTCATCGCCAAAAACCTTTGTTTAAATAAGATGATAAATTTAAGCATGTTTGTCCCTCTAACTTTAGGTTTCAAAATATCATTCCCTTTAATTTAATATGATAAAAAAACATCTGAAATTATCACGTCATGTGAACAGGTCAAAAGCAAGGACATTGTTCCAAGAAAATGGGGGCAAAACAGAAGGGATCATCCTGTTTCAAAAAAAAAAAAAAAAAGTAAGTCTTATCCCCCTAACATGACATTGAAAATAACAAACTCTCCCTTCTATTGACAGGATGCAAAGGATGAAGCATAATAGGTACAAGCATAGAGTTGAAATCCAGGAGTCCATGACATGTCTTGCTCCCCTTGAGCTCCCTCTTGAGCCAAAAGACTATCTTGTCGCACGACATGCCCGGCCAGCCGGGCGTCGCAGCTTTGACAAACCCGGGAGTATGGGGAGGAAACTCCTTTAAAGCAATTACTTGTCAACGGGGAGAGAATCCGGGCGATCAAGGCAATCGTAGCCCATGCCCCGGATAATGACTTCAAAATATAGAAGCCACACCTTAGATGCATGTTCTCCCTAAGGAGGAGTTGCCATCAGATAGCTTGAGGTTTTTGGTTGTCCATCTCAAATTCCGCAAAAGCTTGAGGAGCATGGCTTTGCCCAATTACTGCTACAATCCAAGATAGAACAAAATGTTTTTAAAAGGGAAACAAAGAAAAGAATCCTCAGCCGCAAGATACGGAAAATGAAACGTAATAGGTACAGGCATAGAGTTGAAATCAAAGCATCCATGACACGCCTCACTCCCCCCTAAGCAAAAGGACTATCTCGTCACGCGACACGGCCAGTGCCACGGCTTCGACGGACTCGGGGAGCATGAGGAAGAAATTCCTTCTCTACCTTTAAAAAAAGTGATTACTATCAACAGGGAGAAAATCCAGATAGTCAAGGCGATCTATAGCCCCACACCTTGGACGATGACTTTAGAATCAAGAAGCTTCGCCCAAAACACATATTCTTCCAAGGAGCAATTGGCACCGGACAAACAAAGGTTTTTAATTGTCCATCTCAAATTCCATAGAAGCTTGAGGTACATGACTTTTGCTCAATAATGCTGTAGCCAAGGACAAAGGGAGAAATTCCACAGAAGGAATGCCTTAAAGACAAATTAATGACCAGCAACCATGCATACATGACCACAAGTGAGGGAGGCCAACGGGAGGAAACATTGAACTATGCCGAGATAAATAGGCCGGCATCAACATTCAAGAGCTAGCACGGACAAGCTCTGCTGAAGGGTAATCTAGTATCGTTTCCAATACCCCTACTATTTGAATCCCGTTTTGACATGTTTTCCCTATTTGACAGGAAACTTCACAACTCAAGAACCAAACTCAAAGGTTAGATAAATCAAGACTAGCTAAGCTAATGAACGGAAATGACTTGCATCAGACACACTAAACCTCGTGTAAAGGGATGTGTCATCCACAAGCCAACTAAGGAGAGTAATCGACCTGACAAGGTGGGAAGCACGAAGCTTCATCCACCCAATCATCTGCCAACCAATGAAGAGTAACGTTGTATCACTTCCAATTGTTTGACCTTTGAAAAAGGTTCGTGACTAACATGCCCCTTCTTGTCTTTTACAGGATCACATGAACCGCCAAAGATATAGAAAACAAATCAATGAAAGTCTTGTCTTTGATAAACTTTCCAAGTAGAATGACATCTCAAACACCACCAAAGCAAATGACAAAGAGCCTTTAAAGCCTCAAGTCGCTTAAATCTAGGCCCTATTGTTTGAGCCACTTCCACGGCTTCCCTTCTGCAAAAAGCAAGAATAGGAATTCCTGATCAGAGCCCCAATCCCCAGCTGGTCATGCATGTGTCATGTCCCTAACCAATAGAAGCATTTTATTAACACCCATCTGTAAATAACCTCTTTTGATGCTCAAATTTCGACACATTTGTGAATACCATTCAAGCTATTAATAGTCTTTCTTGAATAAAAAGCCATTCATTCATTTTTGAAAAACACAAAACTCTTTCGCATCATACTGCATGCCTTTTTCCATGTGAATTGTGCATGATGATTTTGTCTGCCTAAATCTTTGATTCCATTGAGGATTATCAAAATAGACAACCAAGTGAAGAATACAAGACTAATCGAGCATGTCGGATGAGGCACATCAGAATGATGACAGGCAAGCCGTATCCCATACACAGTCCCCCATCTACACACTTGTGAGATGAGTGCAGAAAACTCCATGACTGCAGGGTAAAGAGTTCTCTCGCGAATGGTACGATAACCAAAACAGTGGGAGGCATTCCCTCACCCACCTTGAGCCCCATACACTGGCCAAATTTCCATCCTACCCACTTTGTCAAAGAACCACCCCACACCGGGGCAAGCCAAAGGCAAGTCGGCATCACGAGGTGAGGAAAGAGATAGAAACTCTCTTGCTTGCACTTGCATCAATCTTTGAGTGTCTTTATTTGCATATGAACACTCGCATTAATTTAAGTGCCCTAGAGTCATGAAGAGCAATTCTTTCTTTATGCACTTGTATCCATTGCACAACTCAATTGAGTCTGTAAAATCACCCTCACAAAGAGGCAAAGCGGAAGCTGTCATCCAAGCAGCATAATCAAAAGAGCCAGCAAATGATGAAGACTCAACAAAGTCTGGTGAAGGCATGCACTTGAACTCGTCAAGACCAATTCCCCAAGCAACAAAGACAAAAACCTGGGGCATAAAAAAGGCAGTGTACTTGGTAAAAGTAAGGTCAATGGCCATGAAATAAAAAAATTTTGAAAGAGAGAATTGGGAGCATAAAAAAGCAGTGTGCCTGGTAAAAGCAAGGTCGATGCCCCAAAGAAAAATGCAGTCATTTGTATCCCCAAGAGAAGTTGCCATCGAGATCCATGGAACCTTCACCAGATTTGTAAGAGGAAATATCGGTGACAAATGCCAAGATAATCACCACTGTCACAAGAGTCAAGCCTACGCAGCGTCCTATTGTAAAAAGTCTCTTCAAACTAGGGGCACTTCGATTAATGTAGGATTTCATATGTTTATAAGTATCGCTCGAAGAAGTACGAGCAAGATTATTCTATCCCTTTTCGCAAGATCCTCAACTTGCAAACCCGGAGATGACCATGCCACATCTTTCCTACAAAACCATGACCTTATTGGTCCCCTTTAATGAGCCATTGGCCAAGCCTTCATCACAACTCAAAAAGACCTTCACGTTGGTGAAGTCGTATCATTTGCGAGAATACTCAGACCCCGCCGACATGATGATAGTGAGACAGTATGGTTCTTATAAATCTTGCATCAATGGTCAGGATAAAACAGCCTTTCCCATGAGAGTGAATAGAAAGTCCTTTCAGACTGAAAGTCCCTCATCCGGCATGCTCAATACATCTACATTCTAAACAAAAGTTGTCTTTCAAAATCTTCCCCAATTGAATTCAAAAGATGCAGAACTGACAAGGTCATCATGCATAAATCACATTCTGATTTACAAGTTTACAGCATATACAATCATTGCATACACATCTCGCATATCGTGTGAACAGCAGGCATATTTATAAAAATTAGAGATGTCACCGGGAAGCATATTCCCATTCCTGTTCCCCGAGCTTTATATTTGATAATCTTTGAGTACCCCCATTCACCGAGTACTCCTTTTATTGACACTCGGCTTTGTGTGAGTTGTCCCCAGAGCATTGATATTTGTGACTGGCCAAGTATCCCTCTATCTTTAAGTACCTACCATTGTCTAGGTACCGATGCTCTGCTTGCTTGATTTGTCCCTCAAATATCGACATCTGCAATTACCCAAGCATCCCCTTGTTTTCGAATGTCTGCCACTACTTAAGTGCTCCCTCTGTTGACACTCGACCTATTCATGCTGTCATTAAAGTTCAGATGCTCGTGTCTGTCCAAGTATCCTCTCATCTTTAAGTACCGACCACTGTTCGAGTACCCCCTTCTTATGACACTCGACCTGTTAGAGTTGTCCTCAAAATCATGACATTGGATGCTAGCAAGCTCTCAAGCATTCCCCAACCTCATGCTCCCGCAATTACCTGTGTATGCTTTCTCACACTTGGACCAGTCAGATGGTCCCTGATCATATTGATAAATATTTGTGTTCATCCAAATATCCCTCTACTGTGTGCACCTGCGTGCCCACGGCCATCCAGGTAAGCCTCGCGTTGTATCTAAAATTGCTAGAAGGTAGCAACCTTCATGAACATCTCAGGTACGTCCTCGATGTTCCACAGCATCCAGAAGGCGGGAGGCCTTCACGAATAGCCGAGGTACGCCCTCGGTGTTCCCAATTTCCAGAAGGCGGGAGGCCTTCACCAATATCCGAGGTAGGTCCTCGGCATTCTCAAGTTCTAGGAGGCGAGAGGCCTTCATGAACATCTCAGGCACGCCTTCGGTGTTCCCAATTTCCAGAAGGCGAGAGGCCTTCACCAATATCCGAGGTACGTCCTCGGCATTCTCAAGTTCCAGGAGGCGGGAGGCCTTCATGAACATCTCAGGTACGTCCTCGATGTTCCCCAACATCCAGAAGGCGGGAGGCCTTCACGAATAGCCGAGGTACGCCCTCGGTGTTCCCAATTTCCAGAAGGCGGGAGACCTTCACGAATACCCAAGGTACGTCCTCGGTATTCCCCATATTTCGAGAGGCGGGAAGCCTTCATTGAACATCTCAGGTACGCCCTCGATGTTCCCGAATTCCAGAAGGCGGAAAAGCCTTCACGAATGTGCGAGGTGTACCCTCGCTATTCCCAAAATCCAGAATGAAGAAAACCTTCACAAATATGCAAGGTGTACCCTCGCCATTCTCAAAATTCCGTAAGGCGGGAGGCCTTCACCAATATCCGAGGTACGTCCTCGGCATTCTCAAATTCCAGAAGACGGGAGGCCTTCACCAATATCCGAGGCATGTCCTCGACATTCTCAAGTTCCAGGAGGCGGGAGGCCTTCATGAATATCCAAGGTACGTCCTCGATATTCCCTTTTACCAGGAGGTGAGAGACTTTCATGAATATGCGAGGCATGTCCTCGGTATTCCCAATTACCAAGAGGTGAGAGACCTTCATGAATATCCAAGGTACGTCCCCGATATTCCCTTTACCAGGAGGTGAGAGACCTTCATGAATATCCAAGGTACGTCCCCGATATTCCCTTTACCAGGAGGTGAGAGACCTTCATGAATATGCGAGGCATGTCCCCGATATTCCCTTTACCAGGAGGTGAGAGACCTTCATGAATATGCGAGGCATGTCCTCAATATTCCCATTACCAGGAGGTGAGAGACCTTCATGAATGTCCAAGGTACATCCTCGACATTCCCTTTACCAGAGGTGAGAGACCTTCATGAATACCCAAGGCGTGTCCTCGATATTCCCAACTACAAGGAGGTGAGAGACCTTCATGAATGTCCAAGGTACGTCCTCGACATCCCCTTTACCAGGAGGTGAGAGACCTTCATGAATATGCGAGGCATATCCTCGATTTCCCAACTCCCAAGAGGTAAGAAGCTTCCGCGAATATCTCAGGTACGTCCTCGATATTCCCTACTCCTAGAAAGAAAGAGACCTTCACAAATACCTAAGGTATGCTCTCTATGTCTTCAATTATCAAATACCCCTTTCGATACTTGTAAATGTCCGAGTATCCCTAAAAAACGCGTACTTGTGATCATCCAAGTACCCCTTCAATACTTATGACGCCTGCCAAGGCTCAAATATCCATCAGGTTAGTACTTGTGAATATCCATATACTCTTTAATATCTCTGTGAATGTCCAGGCACCTTCCAGAACATATCCCCCGAGAAAGTTCGGGTCTCAACAGGTGTCCCTGACAGAGGTCACACACCCCCCAGAGAAGATGCCCTGACAAAGGTCGGCACATCCCCCGATAAAGGTCGATCTCAACAGGTGTCCCTGATAGAGGTCACACACCCTCCAGAGAAGATGCCCTGAGAAAGGTCGGCGCATCCCCCGAGAAAGGTCGGGTCTCAACAGGTGTCCCTAACAGAGGTCACACACCCCCCAGAGAAGATGCCATAAGAAAGGTCGGCGCATCCCCCGAGAAAGGTCGGGTCTCAACAAGTGTCCCTGACAGAGGTCACACACCCCCTAGAGAAGATGCCCTGAGAAAGGTCGGCGCATCCCCCGAGAAAGGTTGGGTCTCAACGGTGTCCCCGATAGAAGTCAAACACCCCCAAAAGAAGATGCCCCGAGAAAGGTCGCGCATCTCCCGAGAATGGTCAGGTATCAACTGGTGTCCCTGACAGAAGTCAAACACCCCCCAAAAACAGATGCCCTGAGAAAGGTCGGCGCATCTCTTGAGAATGGTCAGGTACCAATTGGTGTTCTCGATACAAATCAGACACCCCCAATGAGATGCCCTAAGAAAGGTCGGCGCATCTCCTGTCATGGCGACCGAAGAAAGGTTCGGGTCCTGAAGAAGTAATTTCCCGTCATGGCGACCGAAGAATAGTTCGGGTCCGAGACACCCCTCTAATTGCTCCAACAGGCGACCGAAGAATGGTTCGGGTCCTGAAGAAGTAATTTGCCGTCACGGCAACCGAAGAATGGTTCGGGTCCGAGACACCCCTCTAATTGCTCCAATAGGCGACCGAAGAATGGTTCGGATCCTGAAGAAGTAATTTCTCGTCACGGCGACCGAAGAATGGTTCGGGTCCGAGCACCCCCCTGATTGTTCCAACAGGCGACCGAAGAATGGTTCGGGTCCCTGGAGAAGTAATTTCCCGTCACGGCGATCGAAGAATGGTTCGGGTCCGAGACACCCCCCTGATTGCTCCAACGGGCGACCGAAGAATGGTTCGGGTCCGAAACACCCCCGATTGCTCCAACAGGCGACCGAAGAATGGTTCGGGTCCTGAAGAAGTAATTTCCCGTCACGGCGACCGAAGAATGGTTCGGGTCCGAGACACCCCTCTAATTGCTCCAACAGGCGACCGAAGAATGGTTCGGGTCCTGAAGAAGTAATTTCGCGTCACGGCGACCGAAGAATGGTTCGGGTCCGAGACACCCCCCTGATTGCTCCAACAGGCGACCGAAGAATGGTTCGGGTCCTGGAGAAGTAATTTCCGTCACGGCGACCGAAGAATGGTTCGGGTCCCGGAGAAGTAATTTCCGTCACGGCGACCGAAGAATGGTTCGGGTCTGAAGAAGTAATTCCCGTCACGGCGACCAGAAGAATGGTTCAGTCCGAGACAACCCCTTGATTGCTCCAACAGGTGACCGAAGAATGGTTCGGGTCCTGGAGAAGTAATTTCTCGTCAAGGCGACCGAAGAAAGGTTCGGGTCCTAGACAAATTATCCATTGTTTTAACAGGCGACCGAAGATTGGTTCGAGTCCTGGAAAAGCAACCTCCTCACATCACCAGGTAAGATGACACCTCGATACTTGCCAAAGCCCGGGGTTCACACCCTATCTCACTCATTCCCGGTAAGTAACTCCAGGTATCTTATTATCTGCCCTAGTATATGTAATGTTATATTCTCTTTTCATAAGATAGTATGTCCTAAATAAGATATAATTTGTTCCCCATGCTAGGTAAAAATTAGGCATCAGTTTGTCTTTGAATGCAACCTCTCGCGAGCTCACCTTCAAAAAGGGGCAAATTTTTGTTAACGCCTAATTTTTAAATCTTAAATTTGGGTTTTTAATTATTTTTTATCATTATTCCTTTTTCTTTAGATTTTATTTTATTTCATTTTATTTCGTTTTATTTTGATAAAAAAGCAGAAAAACCGAAAAAAAAAAAAACCAAGAAAAACCGAAAAGAAAACCAAAAATAAGGAAAAGCGAAAAACGGCCCAACGGCCCGGAAGGCTTTCGGCCCCAAAGCCCGCGGGTCAACCCACGCCTACGCTCGACCCGCCGGGTCGTCTTCCTTACCCGGAACCGTTCGCGTGAAGCAAAGACGCACGAAGCAGCGCAGCGCAAATCGCGCGGTGCGGGAGGAGGATCGGAGCACGTGGGGGAGAGGGGGGAGTGGGCTGGCCGACGGGACGCGTCGGATGGGACGCCGGTCCGGCCGGCCGAAGCCGCGGCAATCCCCTCCGGTCGAACCCCGTCGGCCGGCCACCCTTGGCCTATAAATACCCCCTCCCCCCTTCGGTTTGAACACACAGAGAGCGAGACGGAGCAACGGCAAGGATCGATGATCCTGGGTCGCAGATTCTCGAATCTCCCCACCTGAGAGACTTCAGAAAGGGGGGCCGAGGATGAGCAGCACCAGATCTGAGATCGGCCGGCTTCGAGAGAGAGAGAGAGAGAGAGAGGCGCGGGAGGAGGAGCTGCGAGCAGATCTCGCCGTCGCCATCATGGCCGCCGTCTTCGCCGCAAGCAGGTACCACCGAGGCCGTCGCCGTCGTCACATCCCCTTCGCTAAGTGATCGTCGCCGTCGTCGCCGTCGTCGCCGTCCTGGCCGTCGTCTCCGCTTCCCCCCGTTGCCCCAATTCGAAACCCTAGGGTTCCTGGTTTTCCAGGTCACGATCCCGGGTCGCCGGGTCGGACCCGGACCAAGAACCGGGTAGGGTTCCGCAAATTGGGGGAAGAAATAGAAGCCGGGTCGAAAAGCGGAGTCGGATCCGGTCGCTCGCCGACAAAACGGTGCCGTTTCGCGAGAGGGCAAGGAGGGTCGTGGAACGGGTCGGGCGTGTGACCCGCGGGTCGCGCTCGGGCGATTTCTCCACGACGCCGTTTTGCAAGAAGCGAAAACGGTGTCGTTTCGCACGTCTCGCCACGACGTCGTTTTAAAGGGGAGCCGGGCCGGGTCGCGGAGCCGAGTCGTCGGGCGGGTCGAACGTCCGCACCCCCAACGACGCCGTTTCACCGCCTTTTCTTTTTTCGGGCCCGCGTTTTGGATCGGCCCGGGCGGATCCGACCCGTGGATCCGACCCGGGTCGTTTTTAAATGTTTTTATAATATTTTATTTTTTAAATATATTTAAAAATCATTTTAATTTCAAAAAAATCAAAAATCAAAAAATGTTTTAAAAAATGTTTTATTTTCATAAAAAATCAAAAATTAAAATGAAAATCATTTATTTCCGAAAATGATTAAAAATCATAAAATATATTATTTTCCAAAATATCCAAAAAATATTAAAATATTTTAATATTTTCCAAAAAATCAAAAAATGTCAAAAATCCCAAAAAAATGCCAAAATTCATAAAATGCCACAAAGACTTGTATTTTCTCCGAAAATACCCCAAAATCCAAAAAAATCCCTTTTATGTCCAAAATGAGGAAAATACCAAAAATATGATTTTTCCTAAAATGCATGGAAAATCCCCAAACATCCAAAAAACCTTAGAGTTTAAACAAGATTAGGTACCGAAAGGGCATTAGTGATTAACTAGTGTAATCAAGTCCCCGATCCTAATTTCTCTCGGTTGCGCAGAGCAAGTATTTCTCCCGATACTTTGCTTAGGTTTCTAATCAACGTACCCCAAATTGATTAATGGCGACTCCGTTTTAAAAATCAATTTACAAATCAAATATTTTTAAGTCGTGAATTGGCGGACTTGGGAGAGTCCAGGCTTTAATTAAATCCAGCCAAGCCATTAACCTCCTTTCGGCGCTCGTACTCGATCCGGCCGGGCGCCCCCGAAAAAAAGGGGTCGCGACATTCTCCATCTGTTGTTCCTGGAACAACCTTAATACTCTGATCTTGATTCTATACAGACGGGTAAACTAACACCCTAATCCGTTCTTTTGGCTTGTTTTTCTTGCTTTTCACACTATTCCGCAAATATGGTCCTCGAGCTGCAATGTACTTTTGTCCTAGCAATCATGTGTCCTTGAATGTTGCCTTACATCTTAACTTGCAAATGACACAGCACAGCCAGATCAGGAAAATTCTCTCTCTCTCTTGCCCTCAAAGTCACCGAGCAAGTTGACACTAATTACGCAATTAAAAGGCATAATCTTCTTAATTTCTCATTTAAACGTCATAGGTGCATCTTGTTGATTTTGGCTTTTTATGTCTTTGAGGTAACAACTTGCAGCCACTACTTAAGTCGTTTTTGGTGGGGCATCAGATTCCAACAATGAACTTCACTCTTCCTTCTTATTATTACATGGACCGGTCTTAGTTCTCTTCTTTATCCCTCGTTTTCATTAGTGAAATGAATAAAGAAAAAGGTCCAAGGGGAAATTTGTATGCCGTTATTTAAACTCTCTTTGGATATAGAGGAACTGAAGTGGCTACCTTTCTCGTGCTAAATTAGAAAACATCATCTTAAAAAGTGAGGGAAAAAGGAATGTTATTGAGACTTCGATTGTTTCATGAAAAAAAAAAAAAAAAAAAACTTTCAAAAAATAATTTCGAATTTTTTAACGTTTGGTACACAAAAAATAAATTAATTAAGAAAAATATTTTACATCAATGAGAAAAACACCTTCAAAAGTGAGAAAAATGAAAAGAAAAATCATTTTCCCTTCTCTTCCTTTTGATTATTTTTTATATTTATTTTTTAAAATTTGAATTGCTTTTATTTTTATTTTTATTATTTTTTTCTTTTTTAACTTTTTCTTCTTCTTCGACTGGTTGCTAGCCACAAATGAGAGACAAACTCACACAAGACTAGAGAGGCTTGAGCTCATCAAAATCTAGTGAACTTGAGTTTCATTGGCTTGTGGAGAGGCTCTACCTTATCAATTTGATGAGGTGGAGCCTCACCCAAGGTTGGCAAGGCTTTGCTTGAGCCTCGCCGACCTTTGGCGAGGTTGAGTCTCACTAGCCTTGGGGAAGCTTGTCCCTCACTTGTGGCTAGTTGTTGTGTTTAGCAATTCGCTGAAAAAGAAAGAAAAGAAAATTAAAAAAAAAAAACTAAAAAGTTTTGAATATTTTGATAATTTTTTTTGGAAAATCAAATCAAAATTTTCATACTAAACGACAAAGAAAATTCTAAATATCTTTTTTTTTTTTTGTTTCAGCTAAATATCATATATATATATATATATATATTTTTTTTTGGAAATGACCTTATGGAAATTATTTTAAAAAATCACATTTCTCGTTAAACAAACTAATCCAAAAAAGTAGACAAACACAAATTGTCATCATTTTCAATCATGAGTAAAGTTTTTAAGCTTCGCTTTTTCCCTCACTGTTTACTGTTCCATCCGATGATTTCACCCATCAATCTGGCCTCTATTCTTGCTTAACCACCCACCAATTGGATTCTTTGCTGTCTATTTTGCTATGGCTAATTCGTTTCTCTGTCTATTCATTTTTTACTCCTTTTTCTGCTAGAGAGATCTATCATTCTTCTGGATCTTCTACGATTACTATGCACATTCTTCTGATTCCGGTCTGAAAGTGGTCTCCAGTCAGATTTCAGCAAAAAGCCGAAGACTACTTCAATATTTGATCTTTTTAAAGTATAGTTTTCTGGACAATCCCATGAGAGAAATTTCTCTTTTCCCCCCTCCCTTTGTATTCATAAAGTAGAAGAAACGCAAGAAAAGGAAAACATATTGGTTTTTAACTCTTCGGAATTAGATTTTTAATGGTTAAAGAATATAACGTGCTGCAAGTTAATACAAATTTTGTGTAGTTCTTTTATCCTCTTGGACAATGATGATTTATATGAAACGAAGAAAGTTATAATATTCATGTCTTATTGACATTATTTATGAAATGAGAAAATTATCCAAAAAGTTCTAAATTTGTTGTATGACAGCCAATTTAGTTTTAAAACTTTTCAATTGTGCCAATGTAATCCTAAACCTATTGTACAGTAGTCAATATAGTTCTAAACATTTCAACTATAATTTAGTTTTAAACCTTTTGATAATTTGTCAATTTAGTCTTAAACATTTTAATGATTTGCCAATATAGTCCTTCTAGATTATTGTGGCCGAAAATAAAAAATAAAAACTGCATTGGTAAATCATTAGAAGGTTTAAGATTAAATTAACACAATTGAAAAATTTATGACCAAATTGCCTACTTTACAATAGATTTAGGATTAAGGCTATGTTTGGAACCAGCATATGGAAGGAACTTTGGCTGTCTAAAGCCCATTTGGCCAAATATTAGGTGTTTGGGAAAAATTTTGAAACTCACCTTGAGGGAATACTAGCCTTTCAAAGGCTGAAAGCCTATGGTGGGTCCTAGGCTACCTTGGGCTTTCGGCATTTTCGGAAGGCCGATCCACTATTCATCTTCTTCAACCTCGAACTCAGACGTCGGCTGGCATGATTACGATGGGTCGACAATGGGCTGGAGAGAGGCCGACGTGGTCACAGCTACCTGATAATCGTCGCCAACCAGTCACGCGACCTTGGCAAGTCGCTACGACCATGGGTGGCGAGACCTCAATGAAGGGCCACCGAGGTCGCACAACCAAGCAGCCCTCGCCAAGGTCACAGCGAGGTTGGTCGTTGTGACCTCCGCAACCCAAATCTGGGTCGCCGGAGGTTACGGCAATCATGAAGGGCGACTTAAGGTCGCACGATCAGGTGGCCCTCGTTAGGAGTCGCCCGACTTTTGGCGACCCTCGCCAATGGTTGCTGGGGGTTGCCCGACCATAGGCAGCCCTCACTGATGGTCTTTTGTGGCTGCCTAAGGTCGTGCAACTTGAGACATCGGCCATGGTGATGTCAATGGTGGCCTGCCCTTCGCCGGCCAACAATTTTTTTCATTTCTTTTTATCACAAAAGTCATTTGTAAATATAAATTTCTCTAAATACCAGTTTGCTCAAAGGCACTTCATAATACAGTCTTAAATTACTATTTACCAAATGCAATTTGTATTTTCGAAAACTCCTTTAACTTAAAGACCTTTACACTTTCCCAATGATTTTCCCCAAAAGTCTAGTCAAACGCACCCTAAACTGCACAAGTGAAAAATTTAATACTGATTTGGCCACTACACTGCGTAATAGATTTGAGACTTTCTAAACAATTTCCCTTTACAAAACTAAATAGCTACTTATCTTTTACAAGCATAGCTCTATGATTGATAAATCAATAAATTACCACACCCTAAGATTTCATGTGTTTATATCACTTGATTGTAATAACTTGAATATTTGTGTTTGTATTTCAAAGTTTCAAAGTGTTTCTCCTTCATTTTCTCCATCGTTACCATCTACAAGAAGTAGATGAGATGGCAATGCGCTTGAGATTTTGTGCTTCATGAAATGCAAGGTCTTATATTGGATTCCTATCGTATCTACCTCTTTGGTGACTGAACAATTCGGTCGGGTTGTTAAGAAATAATTTCTCATAAGTTCCCTGTAATCCCAATTTGAAGGCCTGGCTTTGAACAAATGAAAAGAGATAAAGTCTACCTGATTGAGGAGAATACCGTATTTGGGGAAGATACATTTGGCCTCATGCAACCTGATCTCAAGGGACCATCTAACAAATAAAAAAGAGCGCTTCCAAATTCAATATTAGAATAACTGAGAGTATCCTAGGAAAGTCAGCACCATCGGCCATATGATGTTAATTTAACATCGCGAATCATCATCCCGTGAACTTCGCCATGGGACCATCCCAAAGATACTCTAGCCCTCGTTCTATGCAGAGCGAAGTTGACATTTGAGGCCTCGTACAACTGTTAAAATGCTAAAGATTAGTTACGTTCCATGGGTTTTTCGCTTCGGTCCAATGCATTTCGTTGCCTTAAACTTGAGAGATCAAGTTTGACTTTTTTGCGCTGTGAATGAGCGGCGATGATGCGTGATTTGAGAGAGAGAGAGAGAGAGAGAGAGATCATCATTGCCATCCACGTGGAGTGTTGAGGGGAAT
Organism: Eucalyptus erythrocorys; assembly: GCA_014182555.1. Taxonomy (NCBI): domain Eukaryota; kingdom Viridiplantae; phylum Streptophyta; class Magnoliopsida; order Myrtales; family Myrtaceae; genus Eucalyptus; species Eucalyptus erythrocorys. The sequence goes on along the minus strand of CM024605.1, from coordinate 21,154,941 downwards.
CGTGGAGGTAGGACTCAGTAGTGGGGAATCCACAGAATTACATCGTCTGGGGAATCGGGTGAAATAGGTTCGATGTCATCATCACAAAGCGATTGATGTTTCACACGGTGATGGGCGACCTTAATCTCCTCTAGTGGATGTACAAATGTATTGCATTTGAGGAGCATCGCCCCTCTTTCACACTTGCGTCGCTGTAAAAGTGAAGTTATAATGACTGGATAATAAATTATTGATAGAATAATCGTAGCATCTTTTAAGAGATAATAATTTTGAATTATATCATGAATGAACATTTTATCAACTTATACCTTGAATATTAACTACTTTATGGGAAGAGACTTTCCGAACGATTAAAGAGTTACAATGACAAGTTCATGTAATTACAAAAGGGCTCAATAGTTGACTCAAATTGAACGTTTTGTAAAGAATGTTGGATAGGTAATGTCTAAATTGAATAGTTGCAGTAGTTGCCTCTCCCCTCCATTATTATCTATCAAAACAAGTAAAATTTACAAGGATGGGGTATGATCACACAATACTCTGGTCATATAATCAATAGGGCGCATCCTCCTTAAAAGGCTCATAAGCATTAATGATGCCTGTATGTTAGCGGTCATGGGTGTCGAGAAGAGTTTGCCATTGGCATTGGGTGGTGGGCCGTGAACCTTTTTAGACATTGGGCTAGGTCTGGCCCACCCCCTAATGGACCGGGCTAGGCCCAAACCGATTTTCGGCCACAGGGGCCCAATTTTATGAACTTTCGGGGCCTCGGATCCAAAATTCAGTGATTGGATCAGTGGTCCATGCAGCCCCACGGCCAACGATTGGGCCTCATGCCGGCAAAGGTTTGGGGCAAAAAATTATATGTCTTCGGCCTCTAATATTTTACTATTCCTCAATTTACACTCACATGTCACTTTCAAAACTCTTAAACCGTTCGTCAATTTCAATTATTTCATTTCTTCTTATAACAGTTTAGTCCATTTTAAGCGTGGCAACAAAGAACAACAATAATTAAATTCAATTGTCCCAATTCAATCCAAACTTAATTGTGCAATTGACACTGGACTCCTTTAATGAGCTGTGCCATAATATCATATATGTGTCGGTTCCCACCCTGAAAACAATCAAAGTCAAAAATGATGGGACACGTGCAAATTTGAGGAATTATTAGCTGGCAGAGCTACCTTTTAGTTTGCCAAATTTGTTGCGCTACAAGTTATTGGGTGTAATTAAAAACCACACAATATCAAAAATATTTGAATGACCTGATTGTGATTGTGATGTTGTTATATCACTTAGTCAGTACTGGAATTCCATGGAGTAGATCCCACTGACTAAGCGACCTAAATCTACTGCCTAGTTTATTTTCTCATTCTATTCATCTTACTTGTTTTTCACAACACATCACTTGCAAAAATAATATAAATATATATTAATGTATAAAAAGCATCCATCAAATTCATTCCATTCACATTCTAATAAACAGCCAAACTCTCGTGACTGAGTAAATAATCTGCATAGCAGTACCCAAATCTTTTTCAAGGATGATGTCCCACGGCTTTGCCGCAAAGCAGCGCATTAGAAGGAATGTCGTATTCGTTGGCGAGGCTGTGGTCCGGGGTCCAAACTCTCAGGTAGAACTGCTGTCCGAGGTACTGCCTTTCCCATGCCGCCGACCTCAAGTTCCACATCCCTTGGTTGTCCAAGGACACCAGGATGCTCGTCCACGCCCTCGGATACACCTGCATTAAGAACAAACATGCCGATGAAGGGAAAACGTTAGGTTCTTCGTTCATGTCCCGCCGTCGAAACTTTGGCTAATGTCAATGATTGAAGTACTGTTCTGTTCTGGTGATTGCAGTCTTCAGGTTCCCCGCCGAGCGTTGTAAGAGTTTTTGACAAAGTTCTCGATGCATCAGTGTGGCTGAACACATTTTTCATGTAAATTTCATGTTTTTATCGCTCAATGTTCATGTGCTGTATATGCAGTTTCTATATATGTGTGGTGATTTGAGCATTTGATTTCCTACTCCACTGAAATGTGGTTTATCCATACTTATACTATGAATCGGAACTGCTGTTTGTCCATCTTTTCAGCGCAGAATAGAGATATCCTGAATGGAATTTATTGGAAGAGGAATGAATCGTAGGTGTATATTTACTGTACCTGAGCAGTATGCCTCGTCGGGGCATCAACCAGATTGTAGATTTTCCGACTGGCCGGGGTCCACTGCCCGAATCCGTAGCTGTACATTCCCACATGCCTAGCGTTAGCAACCAGCTAAATGCTAAGAGGTGACAAAAATCTCAACGAAGGACAGAGAGTTACCCGACAACCCAGAAATCGTAACCATCGAGATGCCAAGACTGAACTGAGTTCTCGTTGTTTTGGAAAACAATCTCGATAAATTCGTGAAGCGAAGCTGGCATGACCGAAGTGGCAAGACTTGCAGAGCCGCCTGAAGGAACGCTTTGGAGGGAATCTGTGCTGAACACTCCAGCGATATTGAAATAATCAGCGAGCTTTAAGGGTGTATCGGCATTAATGTAGGAGACACCATTAACCGCATAGCGCCGTTTGCCATTTATCAAAGGTGCCGAGTTGGCCAAGACTATTGTCCTTGAGGTTGCAATTTTTCCATAATGGAACGATCCTTGGGGGTTCGGCCTTGCTGCACTTGCTGTCAAGTTCCACCTTCAAGGAAAGAACATCCTAGATTATGTCAGCTTTGAGGATAATGATCAGACCAAATTTTTGCAGAAAATATCGTACCTGATCGTTCTTGCTTGCTTCATGGACCAATGTTTTTGGTAAGTTGGACCAGCTGGTAGTGGCCCGGAAACTGGGGTAAGCGAGTTGGTGTAGTGTAGCACTGCAGTTGCATTGAGAACCGTCTTGGTGAACCGCGTGGATGTGACAATGTAGTAGTCCTTCGGAGGCTGATTTAAGGTCACTAAGACAGCCAAGGATTGGCCCACATGAACATCGATTGAATCATACATGTTCTGGACGGTGTGAGATCCTTCAACCTCGACTAGCTTCAACATATGGCCCTGAATTCTGAAGTTCAAGGAGGTTGACATTCCCACATTTGAAATTCTGAACATATATGTTTTACCTGAAGGACACGACGATTCACTCATGAGGATCAGCCATGGCAAGCAGCATGCAGCAAACATTCCATAGTATTGAAAAATTAGAAAGCGGCTTCAATTGCACAAAAGTTCAAATAATGAGTGACCTTGATCACCGCTGAAGGTTGTACGAGCTTGGCCGTTAATGAGGATACCATCAGGAAAGGGGAGAGATTTTCCTGAGTCGAGAGACTGCTGTAGCGCCTGTAATAGTCATGAAGCATAAAAATAAGTAGTGCAAAAGAGAGCATAAAATGTTTTTGAACATGGTGTGAAAAGAAGAGGAGAGATGTTTAGAAACATTTAGCAATAGGATGGCATTCACCGTCGGAGCAGATCGCTGATACCAGCAGTCCATGTCATATTAGCATTTGAATACAAATTACTCAATTAGATTGCGTATTTTCACCTTTTTCCGATATGTGTTCAAGGAATATTGAGCATAAGTTTCTTGCAAATGTGCAATAAATAGCGGGACCTTACTAAGCATTAGAACTTGAATTATAGTGTATCTGGCAATACAACTAAAACAAAGACCAATTCAAGTGCTTTTACGTGCCACATCTGAGATAAACCGTATCATTTCTGCAACCGAACAAGAATATATCTGTTACCTTGTGGCCAGTCTTGTACCAGTCCCCGACGAGTAGAGTGAAATCTCCAGCAGGGGTTGGGAAAGGAATAGGGATATGAGGCCTTTCGTAGACGTTGGTTGCCCCGAACGCTCCGGCAGCTTTGTGCAACAATGTGGAAGGAAAATATGTGAAAGTCCCGATCTGATCCTTGGCTTGGAACCTGTATGTGTAGTTCGAGTTTGGAGGGATCGGACAGTTTGTGCCCAGCACTCCGTCCTGCCACGAGTTCTTCCTCTGTTTGATCCCATTCCTGACTCCGACCACAGCAAACTACAAGTTAGTGGTCAGTACGGTGCAGATTATGAAAGATGAAATTGCAGTAACATCTTTCAGTTCGTTAATGACAAATTAAGCAGAGCATGTCCACATCTACAGTGTCCCGTGTCCTTCTAGAGTCAAATATCTTTGTACTACTAAGCAACTAGTATGTTTTCCAGGCCATGTCCCATAATTCAGTTAGGCCTGATTTTTCTTTGGTTGAACACAATCTCTTGGGGAAGCATTGAGAACACAATCCACAATTTAGTAACACCTAGCCATGCAAATAAACAATGTACTTCCAAGACAGAAATGAGAGTAGGATTTGCAAACAAAAATGGACAAATTTTTTTTTGCTCGACTTCCAAGTTAAGAAACTAATGCAGCATTATGCAGCAAGAATCTCAAAGGTAACATCTTCGCTGTAAACTTAAGTTCTAACCATGTCAAAAGAAAGGGCTGGTCGAGCTTATTGATTAGGTTGAGGACTATGTTGTCATTGGTCACCACCTCGAGCTTCGGCCCCGGAAACTGCCCGTTTATAAGTATGACCTTCGCATCGAAAACAAAATGCACAAAACCAAAGCATTAGTCATTAGACAGAACCGAACAAGTGACAATGCATACTGAAAATGCAGCAGCATCCCACCCACCAACCTGTTGAGAAACACCCAGAGGAGCAACCGTACCATAAGTCACGGTCCATGTGTAGAACCTATAAGGGTCATCAGCAAACACCGCAGAAGCACTGAAAACAGCCAAACAGCACAAGATCAAGCCGACCACGCCTCCTCGCGCCATATCTATCTAACCTGCAAAAGACGACCCACATTGTCGTTCGCGCGTTAATTTCGTTGCAATGAACAAGAAACCTCGACGCGGCAAGAAAGAAGAACACCAGAACAGGGAAAGAATGGCAATGCACCAGGATTCGGGCCTCCGGCACGTCAGGTTCTGGCTCGGTTTGTTGCTAGCGGTTGCTTTGGTAATGAGTCTTTAAATAAAGAACGACGAGAGGGAAAAAGAACTGCACCGGATGATTTATGATTGCCTTCTTTTTACCTTTTGACCATCTGGGAATTTTCGGGCAAAAAGTTCGCGTGACACCCTTAAATTGCTCCGTCAGTGACTCACGGATCGAGGTGGGCACCGCGCATGATTTTCTGGACGCGCTTACGCATGATCATATTAAATCATATAAATGACCAAAAAATCAAAACTTGGGCCGGTCCAAAAGGTTAAAAAAAGAAAAGAAAAATGATGTTGAGAAGGGAGGCGGACGCGGATTGTCATCATTTTCAATCATGAGTAAAGTTTCGAGCTTGGCTTTTTCCCTCGCCGTTTACTGTTGCACCAGATGACCCCACCCGTCAATCTCGCCTCTGATTCCTGCTCAACCACCCACCATCGGATTCTTTCTCGACAGTTTTGCTTTGGCAGGGCGGTCGTCTGTCTTTTCATCTTTTACTCCTTTTTCTGCTTGAGGGATTCATCATTCTTCCGGATCCTTCATCTTCTACGAGTAGTATGCAGATTCTTCTGATCCTCTGATCTAAAAGGGCCTCCAGTCAGATTTCAGATAATTTGAAGCAGAAGAATAACTTTAAATTTGATCTTTTGAAAGTGCAATTTTCGGGACAATTCCATGAGAGAAATTTCGTTTTTTTTTTTTTTTTCTTTTTTTACCTCCCGTTATATCTATAAAGTAGAAGAAACACACGAAAAAATAAAACATTTTGGTTTGAAATTCTTAGGGATAAGAGTTTTAATGGTCAAAGAATATAATGTACAGCAACATTGTGCAAATTTTGTGTTGTTCTTTCATCCTCGTGGACAATGATGATTCAAATGAAAGAGAGAAAATTCATGAACTTCACGTCTCATCGACATTATTTACGAAACTAAATAAATGCTTTATCTTTTGTTAGCATTTCTTTGTGATTGATGAACCAATGAATTGCCAAACCCTAGGATTTGGTTTATTTGTACCGCTTGATGTGTAATTAACTCGCATATTAGTGTTTGTATTTCAAAGTGTTTCTCCTTCGTTTTCTCAATTATCGTGTACAAGATATTGATGAGACACCATTGTGAGCGAGACTTTGTGCTTTATGAAATGTAAGGTCTTAGATTCTCGATGTGATCAGCTCTCGGACTGGTTTGGTTCCACTTAAGAATCGGGAACTAGACTAGGAGGACCAATTCCCAATCTTTGGGACTAGGGATTGCATTGGACGATCTTGGGACTAGGAATCGGATTGAACCAACGGGTCCGATCCAATGCACCCCATCATTTAGCCAAATTTTTTTAAAAAATTATTAAAAATACTATAGTTATTATTATTCTAGGATTGAGTGCTATTTTTAAGAAATAAGAAAATATATATTTAGAAAAAAAAAAAGTTCGTCTAGTCCATTGGTCAATTCAGTCCGATTCCCCCGCAGAACTCGATCAAAGGTCAACGGTTCCATAAATGGAACTGGGAACCGGACCAACATCCCCGGAAGCGAGACCAAACCAACATGTCCAATTTGGTCCAAGTAGTGCCCGGTTTGGGCGGTCCAATATGCGCACGCCCGTCAGATTCGATTCCTATTATATGCACACCTTCCGTGACCAAGTAATTCGGTCCGGTCATAAAGAAATAATTTCTTGTAAGTCCCCTCTAATCGCGCTTTGAAGGCCTACTTCCTAAACATACTAAAACCATGAACTTGACCTAATTGAGGCGGATATCGTATTTGGAAAAGACCCACTTGGCGTCTCATGCAACCGGATCTCAAGGGAACATGCTGCTGCAAATTAAAAAGAACACGTCCAAATTCATAATTCGAATAACTAAGAATATCCCCAGGAAAGTCAACATCATCGGCCATACGAGGTTGATTTAATATCTCATTATCACCATCCCATGAACATCGTCATGGTACAGCCCCGAAGGATCTTCCTCCCCCGGGCGTTCCATGCAGAACAAAGTCGACATTCGAGGCTTCGTGCAACTGTTGGACTGCCAAAGATCTGCTATGTTTCGTGGGTTTTTAATTTTTCGCTTCGGACCAGTGCATTTCGTTGCCTTAAACTCGGGACATCCAGGTTGACTTTCTTGGGGGCGTGAACGAGCGACGATGTCCCGTGATCGATCGACAGAGAGACAGCTAATCATTGCCATTCACGTGGAAGGTTGGGGAGATCATGGAGGGTGGGACCGGGTGGCGGGGTTTTACGCGGAATTACCTCGTCCGGTGAGTCGGAATGGGATAAAGTAGAATGTCGTCATCGCAAAGCGAGGGATGTTTTCTTCTCTCTGCACGGTTCCGAAGTTTCTCATCAAGTTGGCTCCAAGGAAAGTTGCGTTCCGTGGAGTTAAAAAAAAAAAAGGAGCATTTGCACCTTCCGAAAAAGGATACTTCGCCCTTACGCCACCACAAAAGTAGAAATAGGACGGCGAAACAATAGTAAAGAGAGCACGCTTTCTTTCATGAGATTACAAATTTAAGTCATGTCATGAGCGAACATCTTATTAACTTGTACCTTAAATATTTACTACCTCATATGAATAGATTTCCGGATTTTTAGAGCAATTGTGGGGCTACTCTGACGTTCTAGTTTACTTGTAGGAGGACTGAGTAGTCATGATTCAAATCGAATATTTTATAAAAAATTGAGGATAATTGTGCCGGTGCATCCTCCTCAAAAGGCTCATAAGCATTGAAGCAATGAAACATGAAAGCCGGAAAAAAGGTGCAACATACACCAAAACCCAACTAAGCCCATCTGGTGGTGGGCCGTCCCCCTTTATATGTCTTGGGCCTGGTCTGGCCCACAGGCCTTAATGGAACCAACATGCATTTTGGGCAACTTGGGCCCAAATCTTTATGAACTTTTCGGGCTGTAGACAAAATAATTCAGTCATTGGATCAGTGACCCAAGCCAGCCCAAGCACCGATCATTGGGCCTTATGCCGGTCGGCCATTGGGGCCAAAATTCTACTTTTATGGTCTCTATAAATTGGCTCTCTTTCATATTTTATAATTCCTCAATTTTCACTTACATATCACTCTGAAATATATTTAAACGTTTTTCAATTTCAATTATTTCAATTTTACTTATAATGGTTGAGTCACCTTTAAATACCATAATGAAGAACTACAATAACAACAATGAAATCCAATCATTCTAATTAAATCGAATTTCACTGTGCAATTTATGTGAGATTATTCAGTGATCTCTACCACACCATCACATATATATTGGTTATGCCCCTATAACAATCTGAAGTCAACGACCATGAGACACACCGGCCCCACGTTGTAAATTTGAGGTACCACTAGCTAGCGACCACCTGGTTTGCAACATTCAATGTGTTGCGATGGAGTGTTGGATCTTTGCACGAAGTCCTGAACATCTTCTAGGTTTTCTATAAGATGTCTCTAATAAAATTTAATCTCCAGGAAACTGAAATATATACATCCGAAGTCTCCGTTTCTCAGTCGGAAGAAATTATCCAAGTAAGTGGATTCAAGGCTGGATCTCTCCCCGTTCATGAACTTCGGTTTGCCTCTTATATCTAGGAAACTCTCTGAGAAGAATTGCCAGCCTTAGACAAAATTCTGCGTAGAACGGAGAGTTGGTGAGCTATGAGGCTGTCGATGCTGGCACAGTACAGCTGGTTAATTCTGTCTTACATAGTACTGTGTCTTACTGAAATTTGAGCGAATTGGCCAGGGAGGTCGCTCGGCTAACTCGACCTTAGATCTGAGGTTGTGCGGCGTGGGCGATCTCCATCGAAGTGAATTGACAGAGGTCGCAACCTCCATGTAGAGAGAGAGAGAGAGAGAGAGAGAGAGAGGCTCCAAATGAGTTAAGTGGGCGAGAAGTTGTGTCATCGGTGGATAGAGGCGCCACGGTGAGGTGATGGTTGCGGCGTTGCCACGGCAGGATGATATGTTGTTGGAAAGTCTTACTTGAACGTTTAAGCTAATGGGTTATACGAGACTGAATGTAAATCGAACAAAAAATAAATATGGAATTGAAAAGTGGAGGGCCTCATATATGAAATAAATATGGGACAAAACTTGACTCTGATACTATGTTAGAATGTCTAACGTAAAAGTTTAATCAAAAAGAGGTCCATTGAAACGAGAAGAAATGCATTGCACTACTCCAAGTCACAGTAACTTGATTCAAGTGAGAGAAAATTTAAGGGGTATTTAGATTGCAAGGTGGGACAAGATATATGAGATACTCTACCAAATGCCATGGGGAAGAAGACCTAAAAGAGACAAAGACGAAAATGGATAAAGAGCAGAGAGAACACATCTTAGCTATTGAACTTAAAAACTTAGTCATCCAAACAACTGAATAAAAATACTAATGTGAAATGTGATCCCTTGAGATGAGAATCCACTCATGAAATTTTTCTCAATGGAACCAAATGAGTATGAAATTGTGGCACCCATGTAGGACATAACTAGTTTATTGTTATTTTGTTTTTGCCAATGCCCCATGTTTTCTTCATTCCCCAATTATAGGAAATCTTTTGATTGATGGGTTACAACCTCAATATCATTTACATATATCACATTACGTATTAGGTCAACTGCAGATGTACAATAGCCCTTTCAACGACTTTGTAGTTCTCCGCAAGTGTCTTTATCCTTTTCTTGAGCTTTTAATGACTTTTAGTTGATATAGAGACTGAAGTGAAACTTTTCTTGGATTAATGAATAGATCATCTTTGCAAACTTATATATAAAGAAAAATACTTAGTTAACCGTACTGTCTTGAAGAATGGATAGTAAATCCTCAGCCACACATCTTAGACGAGAGAGGGGGAGACTTGTGTCTTCCTTGGAAACTTTCTAGCACTTGAGTTTGAGAAAGAAAACATCTTTTACCATCGTACCATGAGATCAGTTATGTTAGTACCACTTTATATATAAATGACATGCGCCAATCTAAATTGTTAAATAATTTTTAGAGAAGCTTATTCAAGTAAATAGTTTAATATAATAATCTCTGCAGTACTCCACAAAAGCTCCATTAATGCATGAAATGATTATGCCAATACAAAGTACCTTCGTCATAGAGAACCTATATGGCTACTTAGGAGATTCAAAGAGTTTCAATATGTAAGAAGAGTCACATAAGGAAAACAAAACCGAAGTGAAGACCGTCACTTTGTACAGAAGTCGCACGCGACAGGTGCCTTCTTGACGAGTTATCTGCGACAAGGGGATGCATGGGCTCCACGTTTCCTTCAACCCCCTCACACGCGTTGACCCTCGGTCCAACCCATCTATTATCCTCATCACTCCCCGAACTCTTCAAATCCCAAAGAGATCGCAAAACGCACATCCATATCGTCGAACCGGGAGAACATCTTGAGCCTCGAGCTTTTCCAGCAGTTTTATCCTCCGATGTCTGATACTCCTGAATATTCACCGGCTCCAAGCCCGTCCACTTCAGGTGACGTTTTCTGTAATCTAATTGACAACTCTCTCTCTCTCTCTCTCTCTCTCTCTCTCTCACTCTCTCTCTCTCTGAGATACCCACTTATATGTTGCAGATGTTGTGAAGGACACGTTCCTATGGAGGAGGAAGAAGCTGAGCTTGATGGTGCTGGTCATGGCAACTGCGACATGGGTGGCCATGGAGGTTTATCAGTTCAACTTCGCCACTCTCGCTTCCTGGGCATCCATCTTCATCGTCACCTCCCTCTTCCTGTGGGGCACCACCTTGAGGCTTCTCGGGAAGTAATTAATAAAACCTCCTTCCTCATCATTCAAGAGCTCAAATTCTACTATTCGATAGAAAAAAATCTTAACCCATCATAACAGCCTCTTTGTTATTTGAATATTACACTTAGTGAAAGAAAGGGACACGGATTATATCAATTATGGTGACTTTGCAGAGAGGAGCCGGAGTTGCCGAGGATGGAGATCTCAGAGCAGACGGCAATGGAGATGGCGAACGCGACCCGAGCGTGGGCCGAAGAAGGCATCAGATGGATGTTCAGGGTGGGTGCCGAGAGGGACTGGTTCACGTTTGCCGGTGTCGTCGCCGGCCTGTGGGTGCTTAGCAAGATTGGAGGCTACTTCGACTTGCTGACTCTCGTCTACTTAGGTAAACCACGTCGGTCAACATCTTTCTGGTTCCGTTCCAATACCCAAAACCGTGACCCGTAACGAAGCATCCCTTCCTATTTTCCTTCGCTTGCAGCTGTAGTTTTGGGCATGACGGTACCTGCTCTGTACGTGAGGCACGAGGATAAAGTAGCGCAGCTCGGAGAGAAGGTGAAGGCACGGTCGAGGAGCATCTACGAAAGGGCGGACGAGAAGGTCATCGGGAGAATCAAGAGCAAGTTTCATGGGAAAGAGGAGACGGAAGAGAAGAAGACCGAGTAGAGCACAGCTAGCATTAAGGAAAAAGGAAAATGGGCATGCTATTTCTAGCCAAGCAGATTCCGATCATGCCTCGTTGAATCGAATGTGTTACAGGATCATGTTAAGGGCGTTTGGATTTGGCATGAAAATCGTGCTGTAAATTAGATCAGCTCGTAGGAGGCGGTCGCACATTCACTTGTATTTAGTATGAAATATAATAAAGTGTGCTAACTTTCAACGAAGTGGATCCGTGGCGCAATGGTAGCGCGTCTGACTCCAGATCAGAAGGTTGCGTGTTCGATTCACGTCGGGTTCAATCCCCGCTTTGTTTTCTCTTTTGTCTCTTTTGGGGCCCCATGCTCTGAAGTCCGAAAAGTCCTAGGCAAACTCATGTTCGAGGTCTTGGTCGGAGGAGCTCCTACGGCCTATTTTAGCTCTTCTGAGCGTCTCATCCGCATGTCTCAAAGCATGTTCGCTAACTGCTATTCGCTTTGTAGCCATCAATTATACATAAATGAGTAGGTGCGTTTGGCTCGACTGTTTCTATCCTTGCATATGTTCAGGGGGAGTTTATCATGCTAAAAATGCCCATTCCATGAGATCTATGACCAAGTCGACATAAAGAAGCATGCATGGCATTATTTTTCATTTTACATGCTATTGGTTCTGTTAACATCCGAATTTTGTCCTTGACTCCATCAAGAACATATAAACTTCCTTGATAAATGAGATGGGGTATACTCTTAACACCCTCTATCACGTGTAAGTCAAGTTAGTAATGATGTCTTCTCATGTATAAGTCGGTTTAGTCATGACACATGGAATTCGCTGAGTGGGGACTGCACTTCCGTTACGTGTAAGTCGGATTAGTAATGTAAGTCGGATTAGTCACGACACATGGAATTCGCTGCACTGCATTTCCGTTACGTGTAAGTCGGATTAGTAACGATGTCTTCTCACATGTAAGTTGGATTAGTCATGATACATGAAATTTGTTAAATGGGGACTACTCTTCCAAAATAAACAAGAGTAAAGTTTGGTTGTGACATCAGAGTTAGAATATGCATTGCATAATGATGAGTACATGAAGCATTTATAGGCTTTATAATGTAACATTATATTATAATATTAATTATAATTAATTATGATCAGTCAAAGATATGCACAATTAAGGGAGATAAATGTACAATATTGTAAGATATGGGAAATCAATGACAATATGGAGGATCTCCTAATTATCTCTATCATCCCTGAATCTCAAGTGATGTAGAAAAAGTCACCTAAAGCTTGGAGGAAAGGTTACCAAAAAAAACAAATAAAATGGGTGGATGTGCTTTCATGAAGACTTCACTATTCCAATCATCCAAAGAGTGAAAACGGTCACAAAGTACATGATATTATATGAAATGACAATTTATTTTAACGTGCTTTGTTAGTCATGGAATGCATCATTATTCTCCTATTTGAGTAACACTTTGATTGTTGCAGCAAATGACTATCCCACCATTGAGATGGACTCCCACGCCATCTAATAATTATCACAAACATAGTAATTTCGATGGCATGTTAGTAAGAACACGATGCTTTGATATTAGATTGAGTGACTACAATCTATTTCTTGCTATGCCATGAAATTAGTGACTTATCTAGAAAGAAATAGTAGCCTATAGTAGAATGACAATCTAAAGGTTTACCAACCCAAGCAGTATCAAAATATGCTCGCAACATGTAGGTAAAATGAGGAGAAAAATGAAGGCTATGAAATAAGGCTCCCATCACATAATGGTGAATCCTAATAATTGCAACAAAGTGAGTTGTATATGGTGCAATCATGAATTGAATGATGTCGCGACCTTCCCGAGGGTGAATTTTTTCAAAGAAGGCTAATGGATTACTAAGTCCGAAGACTTGGCACGGACCCTCCCAAGTCCTACCAATCGCGACTTGATACTAGAAATTACCTCATTTAAATATGCAAGTATACTCAAATTGGAGCCGCCACTAACCAATTAGGGTTGGTTAGAAACCCAAATAAAGTATGGGAGAATACTTTATTTTTGCAAACCAGAGATTCACTAAGTTCGGGGACATGGTTACGCTAGATTAGTCTAACGCCCTTTCGGTACCTTTATTTTTAAAAAAATAATTTTGCAGGCAGTATTGATTAATTTTAACCTAAGCTAACTAACATGCCAATGGTGGTCATGCGGGTGCACAATCAATGAGATAACATTCAATCAATTGAGGTGATAAAATTAAAAGAAATTATAAACTACGACCTTACAAAAATGCTAATGAAAATGCATGCCCTAAACATGATTTTCTAAATGACATGATATCTAATTAAATGTGATCCTGTGATATGCATGAATTTTACTTTAATGATATGTGAGATGCAATTCATATGGCATGACTAGAACTATTACTATATGCATGCATTCTTATTTACATAATCCTAAAGATATGGGATGAATGACATAATGATTCTATATGCATGTTTTCTTATGATTTTTTAATGTATGCAACCTACACTAAACAATGATGACGTGAAATGGGATTAATTGTGAACTAACATATTAATTAACCAAGTAAATAACTTTTGTGTTTTCTTTTTTTATTTTTTATTTAAAAATACTACATGATGAGAATGTTAAAACATTAACCTATAACCCACTAATTAAAACGCAACATGTAATGTGCACATTATGAAATCTATATAACCTAAATAACATTTTTTGTTCTTTTTTTGTTTTATTAAAGGAAAATTAACCTAATCCTATGTGAATCTAAAAATCAAAATGCAAAGCTTTAAATATGAAATGCATATGGACTTAAATACCTAAGTTCTATAATGCATGATATATGATGAGCAAATAACGATGACACGCCAAAAATCCATCCATGTAAATCAATGGCATATCATTTTAATATGAATCAATGATGCAAAACAATTCGTGAATTTTGCCATAAAAGTCAAAATAATCAAAAATCTAAACCGATGTCTCGCGGCTCAATATTTTTGATTATCATGACTTAATATGACAAATTTCCTAATTGGATAATGATTAAATAAATCAGAACAAATCTAAGTGGAAATCATAGATCATGAAAACGAATATTTGATCTAAACTAAGTCTATAGAAATTACCTAGTCAAGGGCACGGCTTCTCGTCACTAATAATAGCACCTGCACAAAGAGAAATTAGAGAACACCCCCAAGGAAAAATCACGTCTCGATGTGGGGGTGTTGTTTAGCCAAGTGTGGACCAGCAGCTGGCACGGCGAGTCAGACTCCGGGACAAGCAGAGGCGACGCAAAGTCGGGCACCGGAAGTGAGTAGAGGAAGTGCGGCACCGGGCTTCGCGCGAAGGTCTCAGGGGTTGGCCTTGTAGGTCACCGAAGCAGAGGCGGAGACAGAGCAGCAGCGTCGGGCTCCGAGGCGTCGATGGACGGGGACTTCGTCGCTTTTGGGCAGTGGAGGCGCGGTGCGAAGGCACCGCGGTCAGCTGGCGCGGCGGCGTCAGACTCCGAGCAGCAGAAACAGGGGCGAGTGTGGAGGTGCGGGCGCGTCAGGTGAGCAGATCACAGGTCTCCGAATGTGCAGGAGTTGCTGCTCGTTCGAACGGAAGGCAGCGTAGGCGTGGCGTCGGGTGGAGGCGTGGTTGCCGGCGAAGCTCCGTGGACGGAGACGAAGGCACGGTGGCCGGCGATTTGCTGGCGTGAGTCTCGCGGATGGAAAGCCGGTGGGGAAGAAGACCCACACGAAGAAGACAACCTTTTGGGCTTCTTTTTTTTTTTTTTTTTTTTTTACTCTCTCTCTCTTTCCTCAATTTTCCTCACGTCACCTCCTCTGCCCCCTGTACTTTCTTCGTTTACTTTTTCCTTCAAAGACCCACAAGTGGACGGCTTCCTCTCTCTTTTTAAATAATTTTTTCTTTCTCACCTGACACTCTCACTCTCACTTGTCGAGAAAATATTGGGTGGGTTCGACCCTCCACGTAGGCGGTGGGTCGAACCACTCAGGAGTCGACACGTGGCGCCACGTGTCGACGGCGTCGAGGTTCAAAATTTGCGCGCGCCGTTCCTGGGGCCCACCACTCGACGCTCTCTCTCCTCTCGCTCCGCTCCGCGACTGTCACTCGTCCTCTCTCTCCTCTCTCTCCCCGTTCTCCGTTCCGTTGCGGGGGAAGAACAAAAACCGAACCTTCGCCTTCCATTTGCTCTTCCCCTCCTCTGCTCTCTCTCCCCGTTCTCGCCGACGCTCCTCCGCACGACGCCGACGCCCCTCCACCTCCGCCTCCACAGGTTGCTCGCGACGCCGACGCCCCTCCGCCGGTTGCCTCCGTCGCCCCCGACTTCGACTCCGACGCCGACGCCGACGCAGCCTCCACCTCCGCCCCCGAACCCGACTCGACGCCGACGGCCCTCCGCCTCGCCTCCGCCCCCGACTCCGACGCCCCTCCACCGGTTGCCTCCATCGCCCCCGACTCCGACTCCGACGTCGACGCCGACGCCGACGCAGCCTTCGCCTCCGCCCCGAACCCGACTCGACGCCGTCACCGACGCCCCTTTTGCCTCCCTCTTGCGACCTCTCGCTTCGCTCTCTCCCTCTTTCCTCTGCGGAGCGCCCTTGCTGGCCAACCCCAACGCCGACGAACCCCTGCTCGCGTTTTGGCCTCCCTCTCCGCGAACGAAGGTCGCTCTCTCTCTCTCTCTCTTTCCTCCGCGAAGCGCCCCCTGCTCCCGAACGCGGACGCCGCCGACGCCGTCGCCCTTCGCGAAGCGCCCCGCTCCCGCACGAAGGTCGCTCTCTCTATCTATATCCGAGTTCTTCCTCTTCTTAGTTCTCATTTCATGTTTACTCCATCACTTATCGACTTTAACATGTTATATGTGTAGTTGCGAGATGAGGAGCGAAAGGACCCGTGAATCCTTATGATGGCAAAGTGTCTGTTCGACGGGATGCCATGTCAAATAAAGTCAGTGGCTTCTTTTCCCTGTTGAGATGTCTTTGTTGTTGTTGTTGTTGTTTGAACAATAAAGAAAATTCCATTAAGAAGGTATCAAGGAGGTACTGCCCCTATACTAAACGGATGCAAAAGAAAAGCCACACATATGCAATTTTGTACAGAGAGAGGAACCCCTTCTAGTATGTTGGTCATTACTTGTCATATGGAGATTGTGTGACGTTTAATTGGTTATTTGCTGCTATTTCCTTGATGTAGTCATCTTCCAAAGGTTTCAATCTTTTTGAAGAGTTGTCTTTGACTGTTATAGGGCTATAATCCATTAAGACTCTAAGGTACTCATTACGATAAATGTTAGTTCCATGAAATGAATCTAGGCTAGCTGAGACAGGTGCTTACTTTACTTAGGGGGAGGGCGTCGGGGGCGGAGGCGGAGGCGGCGTCGGAGGCGTCGGGGGTGGAGGTAGAGGCGGAGGCGGAGGCGGCGTCGGAGGGCGTCGGGGCGGAGGTGGAGGCGGCGTCGGAGGCGTCGGGGGTGGAGGCGAGCGGAGGTGGAGGCGGAGGCGGCGTCGGAGGGCGTCGGGGGCGAAGGCAAAAGTGGCGTCGGAGGCATCGGGGTGGAAGCGAGGCGGAGGCGCAGCGGCGTCGGAGGGCGTCGGGGCCGAGGCGGAGGCGGAGGCGGCATCGTCGGCGTCGGCGTCGTGTGGAGGAGCGTCGGCGAGAATGGAGAGAGAGAGAGAGAGCGAGAAAGGCGAGAATGGAGAGAGAGAGCGAGAGGAGGGGAAGAGAAGCGGGGGGCTGTGACTTTTGTTCTCCCGAGGAACGGAACGGAGAACGTTCTCGAGAGAGAGAGGAGAGAGACGAAGAACGGGGAGAGAGAGAGGGGAGAGAGAGAACGATTTGACAGGGGCGCGGCGTCGCAGAGGAGAGCAAAGCGTCAGAGCGGTGGGCCCCACACGCAGCCCGCGCGCGAATTTAAACGCCTGACGCCTTGCCTACGTGGTGCCACGTGTCGGCTCCTGAGTGGTTCGACCCACCGCCTACGTGGAGGGTCGAACCTAGCCAATATTTTCTCCTCACCTGTCTCCCTCGCTCTCTGTTGACATCAATTCCTTCTCTCTCTCTCCCTTTTTTGACTTTTACTCTATCCCCTTTTGTGAATGCTTCGAAAACTCATCCCAAAAGTCCCCCATTAAACTTCACCATAATTTGCTAAATTCTCTCACCATGAAAATACACGAACCCTTCTTGATTTCTTCAGCCCCTTCAGAGAACTCTCCTTTTTTCCGTGTCCTTTTCTTTCTTCTTCGACGAAGAGAGACCCTCTATTTATAAGCCAAAACCAAATGATATCTTTTATCGATATTTCATCCGATGAGAAGATTGTCAATAACCTCTTAACCACAAAAAATATTTTATTCTCCTTATCTGTTAAATATTTTCAACTCATTTCAACTGATTTTATCTATAAACAAAGATAAGGCTTATCTTATTGCTGAAAAATCAGATTGCCTATTTGATTTTTCAAAATCCCCTAAACCGCCGTGATATCGCCTCAAAAATCTCAATTTTCCCATGAATTAATTAATTAAAAAAAAAACAACAACGGGCTTAGGCTAAATTCCTCATTCCGTGGGCCTAGCTCGGCCTGCCGAACTAAAGCTAAAAAAATGTAAATTTAAACCATTCCCTCACCGGCCCAATAAAATGTAAAGAGTTAAAATAAATGCATTTAAACCTATGTGTTATGCAACTAATTAATTTTTTTTAAAGGATAAAATTAACCCTTGATTTTTTATGCAATAAATAAATGATCGGACCGCCAAAATTTAGGTGTCAACAAATGACAATAGCAATGTCTAGCAAATAATAATAATAGATATGAAACTGTCAACCGTTGTCAATAGAACGTAGAATTTGAAAGAGAAATCTTATCATTGTCATAAAATTTGGTAATAGTCTCACTAGGAGTTTTAGGGCATTTATGATAACCATTTTGTTCTAGAACTCAATTTGTGGCCAGAAATAGATTTTTTTATTATTATTTCTATTCCCTAGGTGAGTTTGTGAGCAAAAATATATATTTGATAACAATATAAAATTTATGTTTGATAAATATATAAAATTTCCCCCTCCTGGGAGGCTAGTGGGCGGACAGTGGGCGGTAGGTGGCGGGTGCCAAAAACTGGTGTGCGGTAAGTGGGCGGTAGTAAAGGCGAACAATAAGAAAGAGCTTTTATTTCTTATTTTTGTTCCAAAAATATAAAAATAGAAAATTTTTACTTTTCATTTTTGTTTCAAACTTATTTCTAAACTAAAATTTGTTCCTAAAATTGCAAATTGAAATTACGTTACTAAATAGATTTTTATTCCAAACCTATTTTCGAGAATTAAAAAAAAAGAAAAAGAAAAACAGAGATATAGAATAGTTATCATTCACGGCTTTAATGATCTTATTATCAATAAGTCTGCCATGGGAAAGAAGATCGAGGGTATATTTCATTTGAGAAAGATAACAACCAAAACAATCCGAACGATCATTCAAGGAGTTGTTTAAAGCCCTTCATCTTGAATAGTTGATCGTTCACCCAAAAAACAAAAATTTGATTGAGATACTATTGAAGCAGTGGTCATTGCCAGTAAATTCGAATGAAGGGAGACCACGTGCATGTAAAAAGCTTATAATCCAATAAATGAGCGATTTAAGATATTTTGACACTCCTATCATGTGTAGTCTAAATTAGAAACACACATGAAATTAGGGACAGCAGGTGGAATGCGACAACTGTAGGGTCGCACACGCGAAATAAAGTGGAGCAGAATCTCGATGGATATTATGTCAGAAGGTCCAAGGTTCAGACATTAATAAAAATGAAATGATCCATTCATGATCGGAAAATGAAAAAGCATGGCTAATTCACGCTTATCCAAACACGCTGGACGAAACCGGCTCGGGAAACTCGCGTAGCTTGACTTCGGACGAAATACGTGCCTATAGTTTTGTCTTAACAAGCACTCTAACTGGTGTTCTTCACAGCCTAAATCATAAATGAAAGGAGTACCAGAGCAAGGCCTCCAATGGTCGCTCTCACTAAGAATCTCTCACCCTTGGGTTCATCTCATTCTCCGTTGTTGCTTCAGAGATCAAAAAGCTCTTCCTTCTTGCCTCTGTGAAAAACCCGGAAAAACAAAACAAGGAAAAGCGTCATCTGCAAATCTTGGGACGTGGATTTTGTTGGAAATTTCCTATAATATGGGCTTACACTAATTAATTGATTTCCCATTTTAAGTAGTCGGGTTAATGGATATTTCAATATTTGTTGAACCTACAGCGAGCTTATCAAATTGGGTATTGGCATCTATTGATAACGGGCCTAGTTGAGCAGCAAAGTGTAGACAATTGTGTTTAACTGAAGCCCGTAATGGGAAGAGCCCAGTTGACACGCTGTTGAATAAGGTTTGCTAGGTCCCCTCTTTAGCCTATAAAAAGGATAGGTTATACCTATCAGTTGCTTTACTCCCATTGAAAGCTGCTATACTAAAATAGGTCATAGAGAGAGGAAGATCTGACATTCCAATATATCACTGATTATCAGAGTGATCTACTTTTCTTTACTTGAAGCGATGAGTCAAATAGGTATACTTTAATTCCACTGTATTTAGTGATATCTGTGTTTTATAATCATATATGAATTCGTTTCTTCTTGATTAATTAATTATTTATGTAAATAATATTCTACAGGTTTCAGTAGTTCGAAGCATCCTGACCCACGGGAAGAGGGAGAAACAAAGCAGAGAAAAGTGTCCCCTACGAATCTTGGGACGTGGGTTTCAGTTATTCGAAGCATCGTTGGTGACTTAAGAATCTCTCTCGCCTTTTTTATCATCTGATTCTCCATTGTTGCTTCAAAAACCAAAAAGCTACTCTTCCTTCTTGCCTCTGTGAAAAACCCGGAAAAACAAAACGGAGAAAAGCGTCCTCTGCAAATCTTGGTCTGTGAATGAAGAAAGAACAAGAAATGCCAGTTGATTTCGCAGAGGCTGCTCTGCAAACGGCATTCAGCGAGCTGTTCTCCCTCGTTAAGGACGTAGTGAGAACCGGTGCCGCGTTTGGTCCGCAGGTCAAGAAGATCAAATCCACCTTGAGCAAAATAGATCCAATCATCACTGAAATCCATGAGTACAACAAACGACTATACCGTCCGAAAGAGTTGGGGGCGATCAAGGACTTAATGGATGATGGCAAAGGACTAGTCAACAAGTGCTTGACGATCCACCCCCTCAACTTGTGCAGGAAGTATATGCACTCGAACAAGCTGACCGAGTTTGACGCGAAAGTCCTAAGGGAGTTCCAGGTTTACATCCAGCTGCTGGATGCGAGAAATAACGGGGAGATATTGTGGGAGATAAGAGGAGTCAAGGAGTTGACAGCGTGTGGCAGTTCTCTCCAGAGTGGGCTCGGGGCTCGGGGCAACCTCGCAGCCCCTGAGGCACCGGATTTCATTGTCGGGTCGAAGGTGAAGGAATCCTTTACGAAGATCAAAGAGCAGTTGCTCGAGGAGGGAGTATCTGTGATTCTTGTGACTGCACCACCCGGGTGCGGGAAGACCGTTCTAGTTAAGAAATTGTGTCATGACGTGGACATTGAAGGTATGTGTAATTAGTGTTTTGATTGATTCAGAACTAGAGTAGGAATGAATTTATTGATTGATCCTTTCCAATTGGTCACCTCAAATCGCCTTTTGGCAATCCAGTTATGTGTATTGGAGCGACAATGTTCTACTTTTGCACATATTTGAATGATTGAATCTCATTACCTGTTCTCTCTGTCAAGCAATACAATCTCTTGTAGTTGTGAATGTTCGCACAAAGAATTACTTGGGCTTTATGCAGATGGATGTTTCATCAACTAAAAGAATCTTTTTCTCATTGTTTCATTTCGGTTTTGGTATAATGTCCAATCTCACACGTTTTTCCCAAGAATTTAGATATGCAAAACTTGCCTCTGTTTGATTGCTGAGCGCTTTTCTTAATCATCTCCCCTTCTTTGGACTTATTATTTCTGCTATCTGTAGCTCTGTTTCTCATCCCACCAAATACAATAAAGTAAAAGTGCCGTGGCAAATGTTCACTCTTTGCAAGCGATGGGAGTCAGAATAACTATGGTTTGCATGTAGGAAAATTCAGAAACATTATGTTCGTCCCTATGAAGAAGCCCAACCTGAGGGACATTGTCCAGAAAATGATTCAACATAACGGTTTTGCGGTACCCGCGATTGAAACAGAAGATGATGCGGTTCAATACCTGCAGCTACTTCTCCAGAAAATAGGACAAAATCCTGTGTTGCTTGTGCTTGACAATGTGTGGACTGAATCACAATCTTTCCTTGACAAATTCAAATTCAGTAAGATAAAAGACTACAAGATTGTGGTGACCTCAAGATATGAGTTTCCTGATTATCGTCCTGTGCATCACCTGAACCCACTGACTCATGGCGATGCCCTGGAACTTTTACGTCGAACTGTTACTGTTGATGATAGCAGCATGGATCCACCAGATGAAAAGCTTTTGGATCAGGTATACTCTCTCTTGCGTGTATCCATTATAGGACTTCTTATGGTCATCAAAACTCTCATTTTTTTTTTCCCTTCAATGAAGATGTTTAATAAAATCAACCAGCCTATCCTTACTTTCATCTCTCTTTCATCAAAGAGAGGCCTTGTTTTGTACTAATCATGATGCCTATCAAAATCCAATAATAGTTTCCTTTTTTCCCTTGTGGCAGATAGTGAAATCCTGTAAGGGATTGCCATGGGCTCTTACAGTCATTGCCAAGTCTCTCCAAGGAAAGGATCGATCATTCTGGATAGAAAAGCTTAATGCATGGTCTGAGGGTCATTCCCGTTTGAACACAGACATTGACATTCTAAATTGCCTCAAAAAGCACTTCGACAACTTGGATGGTGACCCTTCAATCATGGAACGTTTCATGGACCTCAGCTCGTTTCCAGAGGATTGCAAGATCCCTGCCACCGCCCTAACTGATATGTGGGTGGAATTGTATAAGCTAGATTTTGACGGCGTGCACGCCATTGCGGACCTCCATGACCTCGTTTATAGGAATCTAGCCGATCTCGTAGTCACTAGGTATGGCTCTGAAGTTCATTTTGTTCTCTTATTCCAACGTCTCTATTTTTCTACTGCTCTGAAAATACCTTTCCGATTCTAGTTGGCATCTGATTAGTTTTTCCTGGGGCGACTGGTGCATGTGTAAAATGGACAAAGGCATGATGAGATCTTTGCACCAAGATTGAGAGGGTAACTTGTGTTTTTTTCTTTGTTTTTAATGAACCATGACTAACTCCTGATGTCTAGTTTTTCTGGTGCGCTACAAACTATCCTGTTTCCCCAAAATTGGGCATTCTAGATGTTTTGAACCCACATCACAGTTACTGCACCTGACCTTCAGCTATAGAGTGATCTGCATCGGAAAGGTCAAGTGATTTATACAAAGACCGGTGAAGAACATTTCTAACTTCCGGACTTAAGTGAGAAAGATTATACGTCTTCTTTTGCTATTAAGTTGGTATCATCAAATGCCTGTCACTAGATTTTGGCCCAAGATACTCTAGCACAAATGCTTATATCAAAGTAATTGATTGCATACATACAGGAGAAATTCAAGTGATGATGATGATAAATCTTACAGCAGCCACTATGCTATGCAGTATGGTCTGCTCAGAGAGCTGGCTATCATTGAGTGCAACCAGGGGGAAGTGGAAAAGAGAGAGAGGCTTATTCTAGAGTTGACTGAAAATAGTTTTCCAGACTGGTGGAGCAGGCAAAAGCAGCAGCCTCTTAGTGCTCGTCTAGTGTCCATCTCCACAGGTTAGGAACTTTGTCTCTCTTTCTCTCTCTCTCTCAATTACCGGTAGGGAAAAATTCAACTGGTTGGTCTTCCTTCTACACACAATGCAGATGGAAAATTCTCAACTCCCTGGCCAAATCTTGAATTACCTGAAGCTGAGGCCCTTGTCTTAAACTTCGTGACCGACTTACAAACCAAAACTTATGCTTTGCCTGAATTCATCGAGAGGGCAGATAAGCTCAAGGCCTTGATAGTAACAAACTATAGCTTCTTTTCGGCCGAGCTGGGCAATTTACACGTAATTGGATCCAATTTAAGGAGGATTAGGCTTGAACGCATCATAGTTCCTTTACTAAGCATGGGAAACCTACACTTACACAGTTTGCAAAAGATATCCTTTTGCATGTGCGAAATCAATCAGGTTTCAATATCGAATGACGCCAAAATCTCTGATGCAATGCCAAACTTATTGGAGCTTGACATTGAGTATTGCAACAATCTTGTGACATTACCAGATGACATCTATTAGATAAAGCCTTTAAGGAAGCTTAGCATCACAAAACTGCCATAATTTCTCTACTCTTCTTGAACAAATTGGGCAATTGGCATCCCTCGAAGTGGTCAGACTTAATTCTTGCACGAGCTTGTCGCAATTACCGGACTCGATTGGAAGTCTTCAAAATTTGAGATTTCTTGATATATCCGATTGCTTGAGCCTGAGCACCTTGCCTGATCAAATTGGCCAAATGGTTAGTCTCACAAGGATCAACATGAGAGGATGTATGAGATTGTCTATGTAGCCACCGTCCATCATGAAGCTAATGAGCTTAAGGAAGGTGATTTGTGATAAAGAAAAAGCCGTCACATGGTGGCCTCTCAAGGAAAGTCTCAATAGCTTGCAGATAGTAGTGTTTGAAGAAGAGCCCAACTTAGATTGGCTGCGAGACTAACAGACATTTCTTAGAGACCTGGAGAGACTGAGCTTCACAACCTAAATTAGGTGCGACCCAAGAAAATGAACGTGAACATGTATAAAACATTTCTTCTTCCTTTTCATTACCATTTGTCCTCATTTTCTCTTTAATGCGATCGAGTTTCTTTTTTATTTCCCAACGTGTCTATGTTAACTTTAACTTTTAACTTTTATTTAACTTAGAAGTGTATCTGAGGTAATTTTTACTTATGAATTTATTTTAAATCTTGGGACGCATGTAGTTTGACCTTTTTTAGTCCTATTTACATGAAACTTTCACAATTTACAGATATTTACACCTAGATATACATATAAAGTTTCCATAAATTTTCGAAGTTTGAATAACGTTGTAGATTTTGGTGTGAAAGTAAAAAGATTACTGTTTAGATTTTTAAGTTCAAACGAGCAAACCCTAAACCCAATGGTGCACAGACTTGAACTTTTTCTAATTAATTACATTAGACTTTCACAATATATAAATATTGACATGTAGATTCACATCTATTCTCATAATTTTTTGAAATTAAATAATAACTTATATTTAGAGTAAAGGTAAAAAAAAAAGTACCTTTTATATGCTTAACTAGAAACAAAGAAACTTGTTTATATTCTTTGGTTCGTTCTTTGACATCCACCTTCAATTATGCCCGAACCCTATAGTATAAGAGGTCTGTGATACATGTGAGTGCATGCACGCGTGCAAAAATCTACACCGTTTAATTTAGTATGGTCTCCTAGGTCTACAATGAAATTAGTCAAACTCAATGGTTAAGAGTAGGGACGGATTTGGAATACTTTTCGGAAAAATGACATAAATGTTCCCTGAACTTTGACTCCTTGTGCAAAGTGGTCATTGAAATTAAATTTGTTCAATGCGATCCTTAGATTATGGGTACATGTTCAATTTAGTCCATGAACTATATGGAAATGTTTAATGTTCTCCTTGATTTTAAATTAATGGAAGGACAACATCAAATATTTTCATATAGTTCAAAGACTAAATCGAACATGTACCAAAAAGTCTATGGATCACATTACATATTTGACTAAAATTCATAGATCACGTTAGATAAAATAAAAAATTAAGGGATCACTTTACACATTGGGCCAAAATTTAGAAACCATTTATATTATTATCCCATACTTTTCTGATGAGAAAAATTTCTCATTAATTGCGTATTAAGCTGAACTTATTTATTTAATAACTAATGTTTAAAAAGTTAAAACTTTTGGTAATAATGAATTGATTTGTTTAGAAACTTATTTTTCTCCTATAATTTTGTTTAAAAAGTTAAAACTCTAGGTAATAATGAATTGATTTGTTTAGAAACTTATTTTTCTCCTATAATTTTTTCAAGTATACTTTCTTGATCTGTTAGGGAGATTTAAAGAAAAAAAAGAAAGAAAAATAAAATAAAATCAGAAAAATATAAATAAAAAATTGCAAAAATTTTCCATGAGAGGGTTAGCCATTGGTTGATGCTAACTAGATTGTCATGTCAACCTGTTGCAACTACTAGTGCTATTTTCTTGATCAACCGATTTTCAGTAAAATTGACTGAAATGACTAAATTAGCAAATCGTAAAAAAGTTTAGGAGTAAATTGAAAGGTTTATTAGTAAATTAGCAAATTTTAAAAATGTTTACGACTAAATTGATACAATTGAAAAGTTTAAGACTGATATGACCATCATATAATAGGTTTGTAATTTTTTGGACAATTATCTTGTTCTACATTTGTAACATAAAGGTAATTATACTCTTAGCATAGCTAGTGAAAATCAGTCTATTTGTGTAGCTGGAGTTAGAAGATAGGAGTAGGTACACCCAAGTTGAACCTCTATAAATCTTATGTGCAATTTCTCTTTCCTTAAAACTCTTTTATTCCCGTTGTTCATGTTGTTGGCTCGTTTTGCGTGTGTATATTTATTGGGGTTGATTTTACAGAATTAGATTGTGTTCTTTTTTTCTTTTTTTGAAAAAAAAAAAAAAAAACCAATTCACCCCTCTCTTGGTAGCTCATTTAGGCCTAATAATGTTTACCTCTTAAATTTAGCAAATCTTGGTCCCCGCATTGATCATATATTTCTCTCTTGTAATAACTTAACTTCTTTGAATTCGATGCATCATTGCATAAGAATTCATTTTTCGAGTTGCAATTTCCACTAGTTTGAAGAAGAGATGTAGATTGCGGAAGGCCACAACGTTCCGGGCTCTGCAAGGCCTTGCATGTCCAACGCAAGCTGGATTACATCTAGAAGACGACCGCAGCCGCTTGGACCCTATGCATAAATTTCATCGGCTCATATCATGAAGTTGTTTGACCTGAATAGGTCGTTAAGGGAGTGCATGAAAACACTTCTATTCCTAAGAATTTATATTCTTTTGTTACCTGGAACAAAAAAAAAAAAATCCGTTTGGTAATGCTAAGTTATTTTTTTATTTGCTGGAAGAAAAAGTTAACCCGATAATGATTTTAGAACAGAAATGAGAAGTAAAAAAAAATTATTTCTTATTCCCGAGAATAATTTCTAGAAATAAGTGAATTTTTTTCTTTTATTTTTCTCTCTTGCCACGGCCTCCGCCAACCGCCGCCGATCACCACCCGCCGTCGACCGCGACCGCCTGCCGTTGACCGATCGCCGCCTTCCGCTAGCCGCCCGTTGGTTAACCACAGCCGGTCGACTGCCAACTGCCACCGTTGCCCACCGTGGCCAGCCGACCGCCACCCGCCACTAGTCGACTGCCGTCCGACCACCTGCCGAAGTGGTCAGAGAGAGAGGGAAGGCGATGCTAAAGTGGTCGTGGTGGTAAGGAGCCGCGAGTTAGGCATCGGCAACAATGGTGATGGTAGGGACGCGGTGGTTATGGTTTGCAGCTAGCGGCCCGTTGTTGGTGTTAGACGAGGGAGAAAAAATAGAAGGAAAATTTTTTTTTTTGACTCAGAAACATTAAAAGAACGATGTGGCGCCACTCATCAATTATTTGATCCAGTCAGCAATGTCCTGGCCGTTCACATAAAAAAGAAAAAAAGAAAGTGCACAGTCCAGGAAATAAATTCAACAAATAGCCAAAAAAAAACAAATAGTAAAAGATATAGTTCAAAGACAATATTTAACACAGAAAAAAAGTTCGGAGATCATCAGTTGATCGCCCTCTTAATCCTTCAGCCAATCTAAGTTAGCCTCTTCTTCGGATGCCATTATATTCAAGCTATTGAGACTGTCCTTGAGAGGCGCCCACATGCCTTCTTTTTCTTTGTCACAAACCACCTTATTCAAGTTCCTTAGGTTCATGATCGACCTTGGCAACTTAGACAACCTCAAACATCCTCTCATATTCATGCTCTTGAGATTAACCAATTGACCAATTTGATTGGGCAAGTTGCTCAAGCTCAAACAATCAGATATATTGAGAGATACCAATTTTTTTAGGGTTCCAATCGAATTCGGTAACTGTGAAAAGTTTATGCAGGAATCAAGCTTTACCACTTCAAGGGACGCCAACTGCCCAATCTGTTCAGGGAGTGCAGACAAATTATGGCAATTTGTGATGCTAAGTTTCTTTAGAAGTTTTATCTCACAAATGTCATCCGGTAATGCCATAAGATCGTTGCAATAGTCGATGTGGAGCTCCACTAAGTTTGGTATTGCATTGGAGATTTTGGCGTCATTTGACGTTGAAGCCTGACTAATGTTGCACATGAAAAAGGATATCTTTTTCAGACTGTGCAAGTGTAGCTTTCCCATGCTTAGGAAAGGAACTGTGACACGTTCAAGCCTCATCCTCCTTAAATTGGACCTGATGACGTCGAAATTATGCAGCTCAATTGGAAAGAAACTATAGTTTGTTACTATCAAGGTGTTAAGCTTATCTGCTCTCTCAATGAATTTAGGCAAAGCATAAGATTTGGTTTGAATATTTGTCTCAAAGTTCAAGACTAGAGCCTCAGCTTCAGGAAATTGAAGATTTGGCCAAGGTCTTGAGAATTTTCCATCTGCATTATGAACATTGAATGTTAAAAGGCAATTTAACTACCGGCCAACCAATTTTTTTCCGCACAAGACTTTGAGAAAGAGACAGAGAGGGAGAGAAAGTTCCCAACCTGTGGAGATGGACACTAGACGAGCATTGAGAGTCAATTGCTTATGCTCGCTCCACCAATCAGGAAAATTATTTTCAGTCAATTCCAAAATAAGCCTCTCTCTTTCCTCTATTTCCCCCTGGTTGCACTCCAAGATAGCCAGATCTCTGAGCAGATCGTGCTGCATGGCGTAGTGTCCGCTGTAATCTTCGTCCTCAATTGAATCTTTCCTGTATGTATAAAATCAAACACTCGGATATAAGCATTTGCAGTTGAGTTTCTTCTAAAATCTAATGCAAGGCATTTGATGATACCAATTTACTAGTATCTGATGCCTGCCACGTTTGAGAAATTGAGTCAGGAGATTGAAAAGTTCTTTGCAGGCCTCTGTATAATCCATTTAAACTTCACAATGCGGAACATACCATGGCTGAAGGTCGGATGCAGTAATTGTGGTGTGGATTCAAAACATCTAGTATGCCCGTTTTTGGGGATACAAGTAGTTGGTTGTGCATAAATTACTCTCAACCTTGGCATAAAGATCTAATCACGCCTTTGTCCATTTCACATACGCCAACTATTATCTGATGAGGTACTCTTAGGGCAGTAGAAAGTCGAAAAGTTAGAATGAGAGAACAAAATGAACTTCATCAGAGCCCTACCCGGTGACTACGAGATCAGCTAGATTCCTGTTAACGAGTTCATTGAGTTCAGCAATGGCACGCACTCCACTGAAATCTAGCCTGTACAATTCCACCCACATATCAATAAGGGCAGTGGCAGGAATCTTGCGATCCTCCGGAAATGAGCTGAGGTCCAAGAAACATTTCTTGATTGAATGGTCACCATCCAAGTCATCCAAGCTCCTTCTGAGGCAATCTAGAACTTCATTGCCTGAACGCAAAAGGGAACCTCGTTCAGACAACTCAAAAAGCTTTGTTTTCCAGAACGAACGATCCTTTCCTCGGAGAGACTTGGCAACGACTGTAAGAGCCAATGGGAATCCCTTACAGAATTTCACTATCTGCCACAGGCATAACAAAACACAGAAATAATAATTGGAACTGGATAGGAGTCAAGATTAGTACAAATCAAGAGCTCTTTTCTATGAAAGATGGGAATCTAAGGATAGGCAGGTTGAATTTTACTAAACATTTTCTTTCAAGAAAAAGGTTAATTCGATAACCATAAGAAATCCTATAATGGATGTACTCAAGAGAGGGCATACCTGATCCAAGAGCTCATCATCTGGTGCATCCATGCTAGTATCATCAACTGTAACAGATCGACGAAAGAGTTCCAGGGCTTCACTGTCAGTCAGTGGGTTCAGGTGATGCACAGGACGATAAGCAGGAAACTCGTATCTTGAGGTCACCACAATCTTGTAATGTTTGATCTTCTTGAAGACAAATTTCTCAATCATGGATTGTGAGTCAATCCAGACATCGTCCAGCACAAGCAACACAGGATCCTGTCCTATTCTGATGAGCAGTTGCTGCAAGTAACGAACTGCATTGTCTTCTGTTTCAATCAAAGGTATCTTGAAACCCTTATGTCGACACATTTTCTGGACAATGTCTATCAGGTTGGCCCTCTTCGAGACAGGGACAAACATGATGTTGTTGTGAAATTTTCCTAAATGCAAACCACAGTAAGTCTGACTCCTATTGTTTGCAAAGGATATGAAAATTTGCAAGAGACATTTCTAGTTTATTGAATTCAGTAGGATAAGAAACAGTGCTAAGTAGATGCCGTATAGCTGAAAAAGATGAGTGCAAATCCTGTGGCGTGTGAAGAGGAGGGTCCAACTGATTGAGAAAGGCACTCAGCACAATCAAATAGGGGCAAGTTATTGCGTATCTAAAAGCTTGGGAAAGATCTATCAGATTGGACATGATATCAAACCCGTAAATAAACATCCATCGGCATAAAACCCAAGCAAATCTTTGTGGAGACATTCACATCTAAAAGCAACTGTATGGCTTGACAGAGAGAACCAGTAATGGGATTCAATCATTTCAATATATCTGCACAGGTAGAATGTTGTTCAGGCAACAACTCCTACACATATAAATGGATAACCAAAAGATTATTAGAGGCGACAATTGGCAAGGATCAATTCAATAAATTCATCCAGACATTTTTTTTTTTTTGTTCTGGATCAATCAAAATAATAATCACATATACCTTCAATTGCCACGTCATGACACAATTTCTTAAGCAGAGTGGTCTTCCCGCACCCGCCTGGGGCGGTCACAACAATCACCGACACTCCCTCCTCCAGCAACCGCTCCTTGACTTCCCTCATGGTCGCCTTCATTTCCGATCCGACAATGAAGTCAGGTGCCTCAGGGACCGCAAGGTCACTTAAAGGCTCAAGCCAACTCTGTTGAGCGCCGCTGCTCCATTGCTCGGAATCGAGCAGCTTCTTCACGTCTCTCCCGATCTCCTCCACGCCTAACTGGATCTCGTTCACGTTTCCCCCTATCTCCTTCACGTCTTTCCCCACCTCCTTCACTTCTCCCCCCGTCACCACCACGCCTTCCAATATCTCCGCGGTGTTCCTCGCAGTCGTCAGCGGCACGGAAAGCTGGAATTCCCTGAAGAGTGTCGCGTCGAACTCGGTCAGCTTTTTCGAGTACATATACCTCTTGATCAGGTGGAACTTCTTGATTTTCATGCACTTGTTGACCAGGTCTATGCCATCATCAATTATGGCCCGGATCTGCCCCATGTCTTTACGATCCATCCGTCCGTCTGTTGAACTCGTCGATGTCTTTCATGATCGGGTCTATGGAGTCCAAGGTGGATTCGATCTTCTTGAGCTTCTTACGAAACATGGCAATGGTTACCACTACATCCTTAACAAGCGCGGACAGCTTGCCGAATGCCTCTCCCGCAGCAGTTCCCCCGATATCAACTGACATTTCTCGGTTCTTTCTTTCTCCACAGACCGAACAAGCCAAGAAAATCCAATCCCTTGATGGGTCACCAAGGATGCTTCAAAGAACAGCAACCCACTTCCCAAGACTCACAGGGGACGCTTGCCCCTGTTTTCCTATTTCTGGGTTTTTCTCAAAGGAAAAAGAAAGAGGACCTTTTTGAGTCTTTGAAGCAACAATGGAGAATGAGATGAAAGATAAAGCGAGAGAGATTCTTGAGCATGATTATATGGGGAATTTCCTCGGAAGAGCATCCACTGGAGGCCCCGCTCTGGGGCTTCTTTGTACATTATTTGTGGGGAGAAGAATACCTGTCGTCATTCGTTGAACATGTCCAAATTCGCACGCTCCACTGCGAGAGCCCTGGTTTAAGTCTTTGTTCAGGTAAAGCTACAGGCACGTGTTTTGTCCGTACCGGCTAGTTTTTTATCCAGCGAGCTTGGATGCCCGAGGTAGAACAGCGGACAGAATGTTGAAAAGGAATGGACGAAATTATGTTGGTTAGCTTTCAGAAAAGCATGGTGGTTACCGGTTACTGTACTTTATCATGTTCTGTTTCTTTTTCTTTCTTTCTTCCGACTTATTTCTCTTAGTCACACGACTTGACAAAGGTGATTAAGTAAAAGAAAACAATCGCGTGGAGGTGCATTACTAATTGGCTAGTAACTTAGATGCTTCTTTAGAAGCTAGTGTAGGTACGAGTGACTCCAAATTAATGAACTTATGATAAATTTTGAGGACCTATCTCTTATTCTCCGATTTACACATTCTCAAAGTATTCATTTAAAATCAAATATAATACAGGAAAAAACAACATACTGGTATGGATAAGTGACCCAACATCATGACCGGCCAAATTAAAAATCTCTTCCTAAGAATCTCTCGCCTTTGGGTTCATCTCATTCTCCGTTGTCGCTTCAGAGATCAAAAAGCTCCTCTTCCTTCTTGCCTCTGAAAAACCCGGAAAAACAAAACAGGGAAAAGCGTCCTCTGCAAATCTTGGGACGTGGGTTTCAGTTGTTCGAAGCATCCCTGGTGACCCACAGGAAGAGGGAGAAACAAAGCAGAGAAAAGTGTCCCCTACGAATCTTGGGACGTGGGTTTCAGTTATTCGAAGCATCGTTGGTGACTTAAGAATCTCTCTCGCCTTTTTGATCATCTGATTCTCCATTGTTGTTGCAAAAACCAAGAAGCTACTCTTCCTTCTTGCCCCTGAAAAACCCGAAAAAACAAAACGGAGAAAAGCGTCCTCTGTAAATCTTGGTCTGTGAATGAAGAAAGAACAAGAAATGCCAGTTGATTTCGCAGAAGCTGCTCTCATAACTTTTCGAAATATTGACATGTACATTCACATCTATTCTCATGACTTTTCGAAATTCGAATAATAACTTATATTTAGCGTAAAAGTAGAAAAAAGAAAAAGAAAAAGTACCTTTTATATGCTTAACTTGAAACAAAGAAACTTGTTTATATTCTTTGGTTCGTTCTTTGACATTCACCTTCAATTATGCGCAAACCCTATAGTATGAGAGGTCTATGATACATGTGATTGCGTGCACGCGGAAAAATCTACACTGTTTAATTTAGTATGATCTCCTAGGTCTACAATGAAATTAATCAAACTCAATGGTTAAGAGTAGGGATGGATCTGGAATACTTTTCAAAAAAATGATATAAATATTCCCTGAACTTTAACTCATTGTGTAAAGTGGTCATTGAAATTAAATTTGTTCAATGTGATCCTTGGATTATGGGTACATGTTCAATTTAGTCCATGAACTATATGAAAATGTTTAATGTTCTCCTTGATTTTAAATTAATGGAAGGACAAATATTTTCATATAGTTCAAAGACTAAATTGAACATGCACCAAAAATTTTATGGATCACATTACACATTTGGCTAAAATTCATAGATCACATTGGATAAAATAAAAATTAAGGGATCACTTTACACAATTGGCCAAAATTTAAGAACCATTTATATTATCATCCCATACTTTTCTGGTGAGAAAAATTTCTCATTAATTGCATATTAAGCTGAACTTATTTATTTCAATAACTAATGTTTAAAAAGTTAAAACTCTAGGTAATAATGAATTGATTTGTTTAGAAACTTATTTTTGTCCTATAATTTTTTCAAGTGTATTTTCTTGATCTGTTAGGGAGATTTAAAGAATAAATAAATAAATGCAAAAACTTTTCATGATAGGTCAGCCATTAGTCGATGCTAACTAGACTACCATGTCAACTTGTTGCAACTACTAGTAAAATTAACTGAGATGACTAAATTGGCAAATCGTAAAAAAGTTTAGGGGTAAATTGAAAGGTTTAGGAGTAAATTAAAAAATTTTGAAAATGTTTAGAACTATTGATACAATTGAAAAGTTTAAGATTGATATGACCATCATATAATAGGTTTGTGATTTTTTGGACAATTATCTTGTTCTACACTTGTAACGTAAGGGTAATTGTACTCTTAGCATAGCTAGTGAAAATCAGTCTATTTGTGTAGCTGGAGTTAGAAGATAGGAGTAGGTACACCCAAGTTGAACCTCCATAAATCTTAAGTGCAATTTCTCTTTTCTTAAAACTCTTTCATTCCCGTTGTTCATGTTGTTGGCTCATTTTGCGTGTGTATTTATTGGGGTTGATTTTACAGAATTAGATTGTGTTCTATTTTTTTTTTTGAAAAAAAAAAACCAATTCACCCCTCTCTTGGTAGCTCATCCAGGCCTAATAATGTTTACCTCTAAAATTTAGCGAATCTTGGTCCCCGCATTGATCATATATTTCTCTCTTGCAATAACTTAACTTCTTTGAATTCGATGCATCATTGCATAAGAATTCATTTTTCGAGTTGCAATTTCCACTAGTTTGAAGAAGAGATGTAGATTGCGGAAGGCCACAACGTTCCGGGCTCTGCAAGGCCTTGCATGTCCAACGCAAGCTTGATTACATCTAGAAGATGACCACAGCCGCTTGGACCCTATGCATAAATTTCATCGGCTCATACCATGAAGTTGTTTGACTTGAATAGGCCATTAAGGTGCTGCATGGTAACCTTCCTTGGCCAAAAAATTTCTATTCTTTTGTTACCGGGAACAAAAAAAGAACAGAAACATATTTGATAACGGCAAGTTATCTTTTTGTTCCCGGGAACAAAAAGTTAGCCCATGAATGATTTTGGAATAAAAATGAGAAGTAAAAAAAAGTTACTTCTTATTCTTGGGAACAAGTTTAAGAAATAAATAAATTTTTTTTCTTTCATTCTTCTCTTACGGACCGCCATTGACCGCCGTTGACCATCGCTCGCCGTCGCCTGTCGCCGCCGCCGACGCCGGCCGATTGTCGTCGGCCGCCGCTGGTCACTGAAGGCCGATCGACCGTCGGTCGCCGAAGGTCGATCAACCGCCGCCGCCACCACCGGAAGACCACCGCCCGCCACCACACGTTGCCACCCGCCGACCGCCCCCGGCCGACTACCGCCGCAGATCGCCGCCACATGGCCCATTGCCCACCGGAGATCGGCGGCGGCGGTCGGCGAGCGGCGGTCGGCCAGCCGACGGCAACGTGCGGCGGCGGGCGGTGGTTGTTCAGCGGCTGCGGCGATGGGCAAAAATAAAAAACAAATAAATATAAAAAGAAATTACTTTTTACCAAACACATTTCTATTCTTTTTCTATTTTTAGAGTAAAAATTTTGTATAGTTACAAAACAGGTTTTTTTACATAAAAATTGTTCCCCCAAAATAGAAATAGAAAAGAACTATTTCTGAAAAAAAAAAAAAATTGTTCCCCGACCAAGAAATGTTGCCATGCGCAGCCTAAAAGGCTTGATCTTGGGCCTCACTCGAATTTCAGAGTTCTTAGGATATAAAGCAAGTAGAGGATATTCTCACCTCCCATTGAAAAGGGGGGAATTTAGAATATCATATGTGCGAGTACCAACATATTAAAATTAAAATTGCATCCGTGAAGCACGGGTGCATTTGGTTCAAAGCATTTTGAAAACCCATTGAGAAAATACAAAGTAATTTAGCCTAAAAGATTTTATGCAAATACAAAGGTTGTTTGGTAAACTATACTTTGAAAAGCAATTTTGAGAGAAATGATATTTGATAGAAAACACATTTGAAAAGCTCTTTGGGTGATTAATATTAATTTTTTTAATTTTATTTGTTTAAAATTGAAAAAAAATGCATACAACTTTTTAGATATAAATTTGGATAATAATGGTAAAAAAATATCAAATATATATATGCTAAAAAAATATATAAATAATTTTTTAAAAGACCAAAATATATTTAATTTTTTAGCATGTATATATATTTGATTTTTTTAGCATTATTTTAGCATTTAAAAAATAATAATAATGAGGGCAAAATCATAAATTTGTAGAACGAATGAGGATAGTTTTGGAAGAAAAAAATAAACTTCAGCATTTGGCTAAATGCTAAAACCTCAAAATTAGTCCCTACTAATATTGAGTTTTCAGCCTTCTTAATACTGACTTTGATTTGAAAGTTATTTTAAAATAGTTGTCAAACAGTTCAGCATTTCCTCAAAAAGCTTTGGAAATTGAAAGTCTCTTTTGAGAATGCTGAACCAAACGTACTTTAGTCCCTATGCTTGCGACAGTCTTTGCTGCTCCTCTCCAGTTACACTCTTAATTGAACAATGAACATGGAACGATCCACAGAAGATCCACGGTTTGATTGTTTCTCTCTCTTCTTTTAGTAGTCCAATCAATCCAAAAGGAAGAATAAACTAATCAACGTTCACACAAAAGATAGGAAATTTCTTTCAAAAGCACTCAAGTAAAAGAAGATAGTAATTCGTAGTAAAAGATACATAGATGGGCCATGTTATCAATCAGATCGACATGACTCATTTAATTGGATGGGTCTTAAGGTTACACGGGTGAAAATTAAATATAATACGCTTAGTAGTGATGTCAAACTGGTTGACAATTTACACGATTATGAGATGGACACCTTTAACATTTTCCCAAATACATTAACTTTGTCTCGCTTTGAAGTTGTGTTATCATGTCAAGTCAACAATCATTAACCCTAGTTTAACAATGTTATATGTGTTGACTTATTTGATATATTCAATAAATACATCATCTTTAAATTGGAACTAAATTCTACATAACCAAATCAGGGTGCAAAAGATTTTAGAAAATTTGACAACTTAGGTTATAAACTTATAATCAAGAAGTTTTTTTCATAGTAAATCTGATGGCGCCATTTTCATTAAATTTACACCATATTGCTGTATTGTCCTAAGAACTCAATTAATACAAAAACAAAAATTGGTACCAGTTGCACTTAACGCCAGCACAGTACAACATTGAACCCTAGACTATGTCTAATTGAGCGTGTATGACATAAAGCTTAATTGTTTTTGTGGTCATTAACCGGATTATATCATTTGCGTCCATTATAATCCATCCCAACCAGGGACCGGGGGGCTATTGACCCCATCGACATGCAAAAATTTGGACATTTTTTGGCTAATGGCCCCCACATTTACTTACTTAGGTAAAAGTCTAATCTTCTTTTGTAATTTTCCCTAACAAATCAAGAAAAAACACCTGAGAAAATTGTACAATGAAAACTCAATTTCTAAACAAATTTATTCATTATGAAAAATTTCAAATAAAGGCCTAAAATAAATTAGTTTTCTCAAAAAATTTCAAAAATGAAAATTTTCTCAAATAAGAATATGAAGTGTTCAATTAGTCTTAAATAAGGATGTAAAGTGGCTAACATAGTCCAAATAAGCGCCTCAACTCATAGGCCCGCCAAATATTATTTACCATATGAAGTATTTTTGTCAAATAACTTTTTTAAGATTCTTTTTCCTTTTTCATTTATTTTCTCTCTTTTTCTTAGTTTTTCTATTTTTTCTTCATCATCCTCATGCCTCCATCCTCTTCATTCTGCATATCACCTTCTCTAAAGTGCATATTCTCACTGGCCTTGCCATCGACGCCCTCAGCCTCGTTCGCCACCAACCTCACAACAATCCCAGCACCTTCGTCGAAAGATGGAGGTCGATTTGAGCCCACTAAATAAAATAGCAGTAGAGCAAGTAAAGTACAGGAAAAGAAAATGGCACAAGCCGTATCACACAACATTATACTCCGCCTTGCTAAAAGGGCCCAAGACAGGATTCCTGTGAGTTATGTATTAAATAGACGTGCATTAAACTAACATATAAGCATAAATTCCCTAATCTAGGTGATAAAAGATAAATGCTAAACACAAGTAGATTAAACTAATAATAAACTATACTGATCCTATAAATGCAAGAACACCTAAATGCAATCTAGATGCATTTCTAGTCTTTTTATTTTTTTATCCTTTTTTTATAAGCAATAAGCCCCATTAAATAACTGTAAATAAAGTATAAACTACAAGTTGAAATACAAAAGGAATCTAAATATCGTACGGTATAACAATATCGATGGAAATCGATACTTATTTCGATCCTCTGCTTACACGCATTGCGAAAGAGAGATTGGATCATAACCGTCGCACAAATGTTAAATACAATTAATGCTGGAATTTAGAGTAAAAGTGAACCTCTACATGAATAAAAAAGTGCTAAATGATGCAAAAATCACATAAGCAAACAACAGAGATGGTCTAGGACCGGTTCGGGGTATTCCACACGACCATAGATGGGTTGGACGTCGGCTATCCAGACTAAAAATGATATGGGCAGCAGAAAATTATCCCGTTCGAGGCATTAAAACGGCCCTGAAGCTGGTCTAAACCATCCTAGAGCAATCATGGGCCATAAGGACCGACAAAAACCGATCCGGGAAGCGTCGAACGGGCCTCGAGTGGCTGGACACTCACTGGACACCCGGCGTTCAGCCCCTTGCCGACTTGGAGACGGCCACCAAATGGGATGTAGACCAACTGAAGACAATTTCATGCTAGAAAAATCACCGGGGACCAATTCAGGAACGTACGAAGTGACAAAATGTGGGCTGGACACTTACTGTTCCGACCTTAAGCAGTCCCAACGGTAGCTGTCTAGCCCTGCTTTCGGGCCTAAACACTCCTAAATCGTGCCTCCGCACTCCTCAAACTTATTTATATAACTGTGAACAAAATTATCGAAAAGATGAGCCAATCAAGGGGTGTTCACCCTCTGTTCAAAGCTAGAACCAACTGGACAGAGTGTGAATGAGGCGAAAACAAGCTACACCGATATTTCCTGCAATGTACATGGACGACGATCAAAGCAGTTCAATGCAAAGGGAACAAGTTAAACAATTCGAGAAAATATTCTTTCTTATGTGTTGACACCTATGTAGCACGGACACTCTCTGAAAGCCTTCGTGTCGTATCCGACACTCCGACACGTGTCCGACACGTTCCGACACGCTCCGATACGCGGTCAACGAGTGTCGAAAAATCCGACACGTGGTCAACTCATTTCGACACTCTCCGACACGCGAGTCTAGAATTCCGACATGCGATTCCGACACACACAGGGTTAATTTTAAAAATTTATAATACTTGAGGGGTCAAAATATAAATATACACAAAAGAAGTAATAAAATTACTATAAATATACATGCATGGGGTCAATATTTTCTTCTTTCAGTTTTTTTTTTTAGAATTGTTTTATTTTTTTAAGTCTTTTACTATGAAAGAAGTAATAAAAAAATGCTATATATGATAAATAAATAAATTTAAAAATATCATTTCAGCATTTTTCTTTAAACAATGATTTTTCCCCTAAGTTTTGTGTATTATTGTAACAAATTAAAATAATGAATAATATTATTTAATATTTTTCGTGTAAATTAATTCTAGGCTAATTTTATTATTATTTATTTATGTATTTATATATAAAAATATATTTAATATATAACGTGTCGGAACGTGTCGAAATTCTCTATTTTTAAGAAATGACGTGTCTGCGTGTCGTGTCGTGTCGCGTGTCCGTGTCGGTGCTACATAGGTTGACATCTAAATTTTGGCAACCTAATTATTTATTTAGTGCATTAAAAAATTAGGGATTAATTTTTAACCCTAAAAAAAAAAAAAAAGAATTTGCATAGCATATAATTTTAGTTGCACTTATTTTTTGTTTATGCATTTGATCAGTGGTGGAGACTTTAATTTCACGAGTTGACAATTCGGTTTTTTCGGAAAAGATTTGTATTATTATTCAAATATTCGGTAAATCTTTTATATATTCGTGCGACATATATATATATATATATATATATATATATATATATATTGGGTGACATATTTACCTAAAGATTGGAAAATTCCGGATGAAATATCAAAATGATAAGGGGTAATTAAGTATATTTGATCTTGAGCGATATACCTTGCATATCCTTACCGTATATTTGGTCAGTGCGAGGGCAAGAAATCGCCTATTCTCTGACCAATCCGTGAAGAGAGAATTAAGTGTTGTGTCCTTCGGTGGACATGAATAGAACAGGAAATCAACATTATTTTTTGATATTTTGGTGCCCACTTTCATTGCATTTAGAAACAAAACAAGAAAAGAGAAGGGACAATCTTTTCTTACCGGTTTTGAGGTGCGAGAAGGGCACTATAGAAGCACGAGACTGCAGACGAAAAGGAGAGGAGGAGGGGGCTTCGCTCACACACTGAGAAAAACAAAAAGCCGAGAAGTCACGGCCGAGTCCCTTCCGCGGCCGTGACCTTGTTATCTCCACAATCCTCACATAACCTCACCACTACGCTTACCCTCACCGTCACTATTGTTGATCCATCAAGAGTCCTGCCACCGGTAACGCACTTTCAGTCGAGCTCCCAGAAGTGTCCAGCGGTTCCGATAAGCTCCTCATCAGCGCAATTCAGGATCGTCTGAATCACCGTCATCATATTTTAGAGCCAGCGAACTCCTGTGGAGTTCCATCTAGCCCGACGGATTCGTCGATGTCCAGCAAGGCCAGTATCTCTCCACATACGTGAAAGTCGCGCCAGATTCTTATGGCCACGGCTCACGAGCCCGAAGTCCGAGCCGCATCTCTCGAAGTCCACAGTCAAAACAAGTACCAAGATTTTAGTGAAATAAGCCTAAGTGGTCGATTTGTCTTATTCTGGGTGTTGTCCAAAAGTGAGATTGACGTGAATTTTTATGAGTTTATTTCCTGCAAGCAAAGGGATATTTCTTGGGCAAGGATAAAGTGAAGAGTTTGGTCCGTGGCGTCGAACAAATTTCGGAAAATAAATAGTCAACGCTTCCTTGTCGAGAAGCTGCCACCACCAGAGACCTATGGTTCCCAGCTTACATCGCGCATCGATCTGTCGTTGCAGTTGTCGATCTTTTGCCAGGTTGTGGAGTTGTTCCTCTGTTTTGCAGGTTATCAATCACTGACGAACCACTCCGAGACTCCCGAGCCACGAGTCCCTACGTGATCTCGTTGATCATCCGTGAACCATCACCATTGATGCCACGAGAAGCCCTGCACAGCCACGACGTCTTCATACGAATAAAAATTGGGCCCAATTAACGCAACGGTTGATGCTGCTCCCTATTCGAGACTTTGACATTGGAGCCTCGTCGCTCTACTGTCCGAGCCCTGCGGATGAGCCTTGCCTGTGATCCTAACATCACACTCCTGCGGCTGTTGAACCCCGACATCCGAGATCATCCTTCATCGAGCTTTTATCATTGTCACCCTTGAATTTGTCTTATTGCAGGTGTTCTTTAGTCAAATTTCAGGGAGGTCCATCATCATCGTGCATGGAAATCGGTTAAAGATTATATCACGACCGAATTGTGATGGAGAACTCGGTCAGGATTCCATCACCGCTTGGACTCCGAAAAGCTTATTGACCTCCACCACTTGTACAGAAGGAGACTTATGAGCGGGCCTTTATTCTTTGCAAGAAGCGTAAAAGGGGTGCACTGAATCTTTCCCCTTGATCAAAATTCATAAAAGCTTCTCAAAATTCTTGTTCTCCAGAGATAGTACACGCAGGATATAATAAACAATGGTCCAAGTAGAGAAGAACCCATATGAAGAAAGAGACGTCCACAATTGCTAAAGATTTCTTTTTTGCAGATTTTCCAGTGAGGCACCGATGCCGAACCATCCTATGCATCCACGAGTCGCAAAGACCCGATCCACACCGTGCCATCAACCGAGGCCAAGCACCACCACGCACCGCCGGTCACCCGTTGAGCGGATTCCACTCAGTCCAAATTTGGTAATATCATTAGCAGAATCAGGTAATTATCATATCTAAATTTGATTTAGATATTCTGTTGCCTAAAGCATACTTTTCAATATCTTACGTGCATATTTGAATTATCGGTGTATTCCCCAATTATGGTTTATTACCTAATTCGCAACCGCATACAATTTTTTATTCCATCTATAAGGCTTTAGATGGAATAATTAATCACGCGAGAATAAAATTGATCTCTTGATCTTTAAGGCTTAAGATCAATTTATTGATTTTATTAGCGAAATAATCAGGTTTGATTAGATATCGTTTCCAAATTTGAATGATGGATAATATCTTTGATGACTGTGAATGATTTGGTGCTTATCTTTTAATTATTTATCCCAAAAAATACAAAAAAAAAAAAAAAGCTGCATTTGCATTCCAAGTAGATTAGAATTGGTTTTCCTAGATAAAATTGCAAATAGTTAGATTTTTTTTTTATAAAAAAAATGCATGCTTAGATGGTATCTAGGTTAAATTTCTTTGAATTAAATTGCATGTTGAGATAAATTTCTAAATTAAGATAGGATTCGGATTAGTCTATTTCCTAATTTAAATTAGATAATATCTTACTTTAGTTAGATTTGTAATTACGAATTTTTCATAAAAAATAATAACAGAAAATCATCGTGCATATGTCGTGTAGAATTAGGACGCATCTTGCACATCATTGCACATTAGGCTAAAATTGCACTTAGGTTGGTTTTGGATAATATTCTTCTTTATTTATCATAAGTTTAGGTATTTTCTTAGATGGATTGCATTTTAGGATTATTTAGGTTAAGATAATATTTTAGTTTAAATTAGGATTTGGCTCAACCTAATTTCTAATATAAATTGAGTAAGATCTTAATCTTGTTAGATAATTTTCACATTTTACCTAATTTCAAATTTCATTAAAAAAATCCAAAAAATGTCTTAAGATAAATCATTTCCATTCTTTAGGATAAATTGCATTCTTTCAGGAAAAAGAAAAAATGTCATGTGCATGTCATTTAGGATTAGGTTCATACAATGCACGTCATATAGAATTAGGCTCATTTAATTAGAAATTGCCCGTCCTTAGAATTAAGTCATTTTGTTAATTTAGATCTGTATATTTAGTTATTGCATGTTCATTAAGAAAACACAAAAAATTTATTCATGTCATATAGTTAGGTCATATTGCCGTGTCATGTCTTCCCATGTTAGATTAGTGGCATGCATTGCATGATTCTCATTAAATAAGCGAAAACAAAAATTGCGCGTTAATTAGAAATCATATCTAAGACTGTTGATGTGAATTTTGATCTAACAACACAGATGCTTTCGTTGCTATAAAGTAAGTCCTGCAATTTATTTACTACTTTACTTGGATGTTAAATTGGTAGTTTGTGCATCTGCATAATCGCCTCACATGTTAGGGAAATAGATTTCAAATCAATTTAAGCTGCTTTCCAAATATTTTTCAAAAATAAAAAGAAAAGGTACCAAAAGGACGTTAGATAAATCTAGCGTAATCAAGTCCCCGTATCTAGAATCTCTGGTTCGTAGGATTAAAGTAAATCTTCCATTACTTTATTTGGATTTCTAATCGACCCACCAAAAATAGATTAGTGGCAACTCTTAATTAAAAATCCTTTGCATGTTAAAAATTTAAACCTAAAGTCGCGAATTTGTATGGGCTTGGGAGAGCTCGAGTTAAGTCTAGGCTTAATAATCCATTAGCCAAACCCTAGGTGGTTCACCCGAAAATTTGGTCGCGACACTATGTAAAGTTTAGCATTTTCAGAATAAAGGGTTAGGTAACGAGCATCGCCTTCTTGGCTTCTTTCATTTATATAGTCGCCTTCCTCTTTGCCCCTATTCCTAAATTTAGGGTTATGATCTGAATATTTGTGATTTAGCCCCAATTCCTTAATTTAGGGAAAATAAATGTTTTATCAATGTCGTTTAATACTAATTATGCTGACTCACTTTGCTAGTGAGCCATGTTGGATGAATTAATATTAAAAAATTGCCACATTACACTTTCTAGCCACAAAGATCAATGATGGCATTAAAGTGATCTATCTTTTTATAAAAATAACACTCAAATGATAATTTAAAATTTTTTACATTAAAGTGAGGTCGTAAAAAATTATGGCACTTTTAATACCTTTTTCCAGAAAAAATCAAATTAAATGTGTCGCAAGATTTTTTTTTAAAGGAAAAACGTCAAAAGTAAGAATTACTTTGAGAAAAATTTTAAATTAAGTAAAAAGCTAAAAGTAAAAGATAACTCATACTTGCTCGAAAAGAAGTAACACAAATTGTATTGAAGAGCAAAAGAGGAGAAACAGGAGTAACAAAAAAGCAATGATTGTTGTAAAATATTGCGTTGCGAATATATAATAGAGGAGATTGAAAAGAGAAAGCAAGTGAGCACCAGAGGTAGTAGAGAAAACCAGAGGAGAGAGTTTTATTTCCAGTATCTCACTGTTGTTCTGTGTTGTTTTGTGTGATGTACATCAAATCTAAACTCCTATTTTTAGGAGAGCAAGAATGTACTTATCATTAATATCAATGTATCGAATGATACATGTACTGGATAAGGGAGATGGACGTTCATTGTATAGAGAGATGTACTTAGAACGTTTGATACAAATGTATTATAATAAGTACATTGGATAAAATGAATATATTGAATATTCATTCATGTATCTCATTCATTCATGTATTTCATAACATTCCCCCTTGAATATTCATTGTATTCATTATTAATATGCATCGAATGATACTACCTCATTAAAAACCTTAAGCCGAAAAAACCCAATGGGACAAAAAATCGGACAAAAGGAAAAAAAGAGTGTAGAGCACAAACTTTATGATTTCTCCATTTTGTGGATGCATTAATTGTCTCGTTAAAAACTTTAAGCCGGAAAAACCCTATGGAAAAAAAAAACCAAACAAAAGGAAAAAAAGAGTGCAATGCATATATAGCCACTGCCGGGGCCAATTAATCTTGTATCTTGTGAACTCATCGTATATTAATGCATAGTTCATAATATCCCCCCCTCAATTGAGCCATATAACCATTTCTGGGGTTAATCAATCTCGTATCTTGTGAACTCGCCGCATACCAATGCCATATACTAATTTCTCAAAAGTTGATATTGGC
This sequence comes from Eucalyptus erythrocorys, assembly GCA_014182555.1. Taxonomy (NCBI): domain Eukaryota; kingdom Viridiplantae; phylum Streptophyta; class Magnoliopsida; order Myrtales; family Myrtaceae; genus Eucalyptus; species Eucalyptus erythrocorys. The sequence continues at coordinate 21,110,302 of CM024605.1, read as the reverse complement.
AATGATTTGGTAAAAGGATCTGCAATATTATTTATAGATCGAATCTGTTTAACATCAATTTATCGATTTTCTTGGAGTTCATGAGTATAAAAAAATTTCAGTGAGATATGTTTGGTCCTATCACCTTTGATATATCCTCCCTTAACTTGTGCAACACAAGTAGCATTATCTTCATAAATTATAATGGGAGAATTTGTAACCGGTATTAAACAACAAGAATTATGAATATGCGTTATAACGGATCTTAACCAAACACACTCTCTTTCAGCTTCATATAAAACAATAATCTCAGAGTGGTTAGAAGATGTAGCTACTAACGATTGCTTCGTAGAACGCCAAGAAATAGTGGTACCGTTATAACAAAATAAATATCCGGTTTGAGAGCGAGCCTTATGTGGATCAGATATATATCCAGCATCAACATATCCAACTAAACCAGAGTTAGTGGAATCCTTGGAATAATATAATCCCAAATCTATGGTTCCTCGGAGGTAACGAAAAATATGTTTAACTCCATTCTAGTGTCTTCGAGTTGGCTCAAAACTAAAACGTGCCAATAAATTTACCGCAAAAGCGATATTTGATCTCGTACATTGTGCCAACTACATTAAAACCCCAATTGCATTGAGATATGGTACTTCAGGACCAAGTATCTCTTCATCAGATTCTCTAGGACAAAATGGGTCATTTTGGAGATCTAGAGACCATATAACCATAGGGGTGCTCAATGGATGAGCTTTGTCCATGTTGAAGTGTTTAAGCAATCTTTCATCGTATGTTGATTGATGGACAATTATTCCATTTGCTTTATGCTAAAGCTTTAGACCAAGACAAAGTTTGGTTTTACCCAAATCTTTAACTTCAAACTCCCTTTTCAAATACTTAGCAATTTTGGCTAACTCTTCTGGAGTTCCAATTAAATTTATATTGTCGACATAAACTGTTACAATAGCAAATCGATTTTTGATTTCTTAATAGACACGCATGAACATATAGGATCATTCTTGTACCTTTCCTTAATTAGGTACTCACTTAGGCGTCGATACCACATGCGACCGGATTGCTTTAATTTGTATAAGGATCTTTGCAATTTTATTGAGAATAAATTGCGGGAAGTGCATGCTTCAGGCATTTTGAATCCCTCGGGAATTTTCATATAAATATTAGAGTCTAATGAACCATATAAATATGCCATCACAACGTCCATAAGACACATATCCAATCTTTCAGAGATTGCTAGACTAATGAGAAAACAAAATGTAATCATATTCATCACAGGTGAATATGTCTCATTATAATCAATCCCAAGTCTCTAGGAGAATCCTTGGGCAACGAGTCGGGTTTTATACCTGACAACCTCGTTTTTCTCATTTCGTTTTCGGATAAATACCCATTTATATCAAATGGGCTTTACATTATCAGTGATACGAGTTATGTGTCAAAAAACCTCTCGTTTAGTTAGGGAAGCTAATTTAGCCTTAATTGCTTCCTCCCACTTAGGTCAATCTTGCCTTTAATGGCATTCAATAATAGATTGCGGCTCACAATCATCATCCATAATTTTATGAACAACTGAGAATGCAAAAGCATCATTAATGATGATTTCATTTCGATCCCGAACCTCATCACAATATGTAATGGAATTCTCAGTATTCCTAGGGTTGGTGTTCTTTTCATGGGTTTGTACCTCTTCAGGGCAATAAACTCTTTGGGAGCAAGCACAACGCCAAGCTCTTCTGGAGCGGATTCCTGATTATTTCCCCTTCGTTTTAGAGGAGCAGTATCTTTTGATCCTATCGGTCTACCACACTTCAAGTGCGGGGGATTTTGATCCATTTTAGCCTGTCCTTCGGGAACAGCTATCCTAGCTAGAGCATTTGCAGCTGGAATATGAGATTTCGTTTTCTTAGTAGCATCATTAAATGCGTCAGGAAGTCTATTGGCCATAGTCTGTAAATGGATTATACGTTGCACCTCGTTTTCACATTCAGGAGTCCTAGGATCTAATTGAGATAAATTTTTCTCATTCCAGGAGAAAACCTTAACTGGTTTTTATTTTGCGATCATGAAAGTTAAAGGTATCTCAATTGATGAAAACCTAGTCTCATCGAAATGACAATCTGCAAATCTGGCAGTAAAAAGATCACCAGTAGTTGGTTCCAAGAATCTAATGATAGATGGTGAATTAAACCCAACATAAATGCCCAAGCGTCGTTGAAGACCTATTTTCGTCCTTTTTGGCGGTGCTACAGGCACTTGTACAGCACAAATAAAAGTGCGTAGATATGAAATATCTGGTTCATAACCAAGAACCATTTGAATGGGAGATTGTAAAAGACTAGCAATGGAGCGTAATCTTATTAGAGCTGCTGCATGCAAAACTGCATGACCCCATGCTGTATCGTTGAGATTTGTTCTCAATAATAGAGTGTGAGCAATGATTTGGATACGTTTAATTAAGAATTTTGCCAATCCATTTTGAGTATGAACATATGCAACCAAGTGCTTAACCTCGATTCCAAGTGAAGCACAATATGTATCAAAACTCTTTGATGTAAATTTACCAGCATTATCTATCATTATGCTCTTAATTTAATAATAAGGGAATTGTACCCGGAGCTTTATAATTTACGCAAGTAAACGTGCAAATGTGACATTGCGCGTAGATAATAGGCAAACATGGGACCATCTACAGGATGCGTCCACTAATATTATAAAATATCGAAATGGTCCAGTTGATGGTTGTATTGGTCCACAAATATCATTCTGAATTCTTTGCAAGAGTAAAGGAGATTCAAGATTAACTTTTGTTATAAAAGGTTTGATAGTGAGTTTTCCTTGTGTGCAAGCCTCACAATTATAATATTTGGACAACAATACATTTATATCCTTTAAAGGGTGCCCTCTTGTATTTTAAATTATCCTACGCATCATTAAAGCGCTAGGATGATCAAGGCGATCATGCCACAGTCCAAACTGATCAGGGTTTACCAATCTCTAGGATGTTGTGGCATAGGTTTCAATAGCCTTAATCATGACACAATACAAACCCATAGAAAAAGCTTCTAGCTTCTCATGGATGGTCTTCAGGCCCATCTTATAAGAGGAAATGCCAATATATTCCTTATCTTGCTCATAAATAGTCTCAATATAGTACCAATTACGACGTACATCTTTGAAACTGAGCAGATTCCTTTTTAATCTAATGCTTATAAACACATTCTCAATATGCAGGATTGTGCCATTTGGCAAAATAATTGTGGCATTCCCAAAACCATCAATAATCGAAACATGACCTGATATATGGATTTGTGCCTTATGCAATGTCATGCTCGAGAAAAAGTTTCTATTACGAAATATAGTATGTGTTGTTGCACTATCAAGTAAACAAACATCTTCCTTTTTTCTCGGTATTTTCCATTTGCATTTATATTGACAACTTTAGGTGTCAAATATCATAAAAGTTAACTAATAGTCGAATAAAATTTCAAAATAAATATTATATAAGGTTCATAAGCATTTCATAACCGTATTAAATAACAATAAAAAGTACATTTAAAGTGAAAACAACATAAATTTGAAGTTCAAATTATCATCCACCAATTTGATGCCTCATCAAAGTAATCAGAGGTTCTCAAAGAAATCAGAAACATCCAAGGATGCATTTGCTACTTCAAGAGCAAGAGGAGTCCCACCAATGGAGATATTGTTGGCCTCAATAGTGGATATGGCAGTAGGATTGATTTCAAAGGCATGAGATTCACCACGCTTGCCCGTATTCTTTAAAGATGCCTAGTATAGATCAACAAAATGTTTTGGCGTACGACAGGTACGTGACCAGTGCCCAGTCATGCCACAGCGATGACAAATACTTTCATTAATCACCTTCTTTGGCTTCTTTTCTTTGCCATGATTTAGGCCAAAGTTTGGTTTCCTAGGGCGGTTAAATTTCTTGTCATCCATTTTAGGATTATGTTCTTGCCTGCGCTTATAGCTCTTAAAATGGCCAGTATTTTTCTCAAAGTTAGCATGTGTTTCAGGCAATGCTTTTGAGCCAGCAGGTCTAAGATCATGATTTTTGAGCAACAATTCATTAGTTTGCTCGGCAGTAAGAAGCACAGAAATTAATTCAGAATATGTGGCAAACTGACGCTGTCGATATTCCTGTTGCAATACAATATTTGAAGTATGTAAGGTAGATAAAGTTTTCTCTAACAATTCCGCATCAGCAAGTTTGATACCGCATAATTCAAGCCGAGAAACAATATCAAACAAAGTGGAATTATAGTCAGACATTGATTTAAAATCTTGTAGTTTAAGATTTTGCCAGTCATATCGTGCTTGAGGGAGGATAACAGTCTTGGTATGATCATACCTATCTTTCAACCTCCTCCACAAGATATGACGTCTCAAGCGGATAAATATTGAGTCTGCAGACTCTCATGCAAATGACGGCAAATAAAAATAAGCACATTTGCTTTATCCTTTTCATTTGAGGTTCCATCCTCTGTAATTATATTAGCGAGACCTTCCCCTTAGAGGTGCATTTCCATGTCAAGGCACCGGAATTGATAATTCTTTTCACTTACTTCCAGGATGTGGAATTTGGGCTTTTCAATATTTGCCATAATCCTTGCAAAAATAAATCCTTAAATTAATTAGAAGGATTTCTAAATGTCTACCGCTACTTTAGGAGCAGAATGATACTTTTAGATTTGAAGTTTGGCTTCCGGCTGAGAAAAATAAAAATGAAGAATTGATAGAAGAAGATGAAGTATAAGTTGATTAATAAAAGAATATTCACCTTGTAAAAATTACTTACTCAATCGGTAGATTCTCGTGCTTGCAAAAATTACTTACTCAGTCGGTAGATCCTCGTGCTGATAACGTGTTGTAAAATATTGCGTTGCGAATATATAATAGAGAAGAGATTAAGAAGAGAAAGCAAGTGAGCACTAGAGATAATAGAGAAAGCCAGCAGATAGAGTTTTATTTCCAATATCTCACTATTGTTCAGTATTGTTGTGTGTGATGTACATCAAATCTAAACTCATATTTATATGAGAACAAGAATGTACTTATCATTAATATCAATGTATCGAATGATACATGTACGAGATAAGGGAGATGAACATTCATTGTATAGGAAAGATGTACTTAGAACGTTTAATACAAATGTACTATAATAAGTACATTGGATAAGATGAATATAATGAATATTCATTCATGTATCTCATTCATTCATGTATATATATACCTGTTCATATTTATTTTTTGGGGCCGCAACTATTTGTTAAACTCAATCTTTCCGGGTCTCTAAGAAATGTTTCACGATCGATCAACAGTAACCACACAGTAACCTCAGATTCGAGGTCGTGACCTTCGATTTAAGGCTGCCACCACCTCAAATATGAGGTTGCAATGGCTCAAATCTGATTTTGCACTTCAGATTTGAGAGATAGAGAGAATCTTGTGGTCAGAGAGAGAGAGAGAGAGAGAGAGAGAGAGAGGGAAGGCGATGTTGAAGCGGTCGTGATGGTAAGGAGCCACGAGATAGCCGTCGACAACAATAGTGATGGTAGGGACACGATGGTTATGGTTTGCAACCGCGTTGTTGGTGTTAGATGAAGGAGAAAAAATAGAAGGAAAAAAAATTCTGACTCGGAAACATTAAAAGAATGATGTGGCACTACTCATCAATTATTTGGTCTAGTCAGCAGTGCCTCGGCCGTTCACATTAAAAAAGAAAAGAAAAAGAAAAGTGCACATTCCTGGAAATAAATTCAACAAAAAGCCAAAAAAAAAAAAAATAGTAAAAGTTATAGTTCAAAGACAATATTTAACGCAGAAAAAAAGTTCAGAGATCATCAATTGATCGCCCTCTTAATCCTTCAGCCAATCTAAGTTAGCCTCTTCTTCAGATGCCACTATATTCAAGCTATTGAGATTGTCCTTGAGAGGCGCCCACATGCCTTCTTTTTCTTTGTCACAGACCACTTTCCTCAAGTTCCTCAGGTTCACGATCGACCGAGGCAACTTAGACAACCTCAAACATCCTCTCATTTTCATTCTCTTGAGATTAACCAATTGACCAATTTGATTGGGCAAGTTGCTCAAGCTCAAACAATCAGATATATTGAGAGATATCAATTTTTTGAGGGTCCCAATCGAGTCCGGTAACTGCGACAAGTTTGTGCAGGAATTAAGTCTAACCACTTCGAGGGACACCAGCTGCCCAATCTATTGAGGGAGTGTAGACAAATTATGGCAGTTTGTGATGCTAAGCCTCTTTAGAAGTTTTATCTCACAAATATCATCCGGTAATGCCATAAGATCATTGCAATAGTCGATGTGGAGCTCCACTAAGTTTGGTATTGCATTGGAGATTTTGGCGTCGTCTGATGTTGAAGCCTGACTAATGTTACACATGAAAAAGGATATCTTTTGCAAACTGTGTAGGTGTAGCTTTCCCATACTTAGGAAAGGAACTGTGAGGCATTCAAGCCTCATCCTCCTTAAATTGGACCCAATGACATGGAAATTGCGCAGCTCAGCTAGAGAGAAACTACAGTTTGTCACTATCAGGACCTTGAGCTTATATGCTTTCTCAATGAATTCAGGCAAAGCATAAGTTTTGGTTTGAATGTTGGTCTCAAAATTCAAGACTAGAGCCTCAGCTTTTGGCAACTGAAAATTTGGCCATGGTCTTGAGAATGTCTTATCTGCATTATGAACATTGAAGGTTGAAAGGTGATTTAACTACCGACCAACTGAATTTTTCCATATAGGTCATTGAGAAAGAGACAGAGAGGGAGAGAGTTCCCAACCTGTGGAGATGGACACTAGACGAGCATCGACAGTCGGTTGCTTTTGCTTGCTCCACCAACCAGGAAAATCATTTCCAGTCAAGTCCAAAATAAGTCTCTCTCTTTTCTCTTCTTCCCCTTGGTCGCACTCCAAGAAAGCCAGCTCTCTGAGTAGATCGTGCTGCATAGCATAGTGGGAACTGTACCATTTGTCTTCGTCCTCATTTGAATCTTTCCTGTATTTATGCAATCAAACACTCGGATATAAGCATTTGCACTCAAGTTTCTTGCGTTAAAATCTAATGCAAGGCATTTGATGATATCAATTTAGTAGTAAAGAAAGACATCTGATCCTTGCCACCTTTGAGAAATTGAGTCAGGAGATAGAAACGCTCTTTACAGGCCTCTGTATAATCCATTTGAACTTTACAATGCGAAACATGCTATGGCTGAAGGTCAGGTGCAGTAAGTGTGGTGTGGTATCAAAACATCTAGTATGCCCATTGTCACGACCTAATTTTTCAGTGCACCACCTAAAACTAGGTTAATAGATTACTAAGTCTCTAACTTAGCTCGGGCTCTCCCAAGCCCATACCAATTCGTGCCTTATGTTCAAATATTTAACATGCAGAAAGGAGTCGCCACTAATCAGTTTGCGGTAGGTCGGTTAGACACCTAAGTAAAATAAATCTCCCTTTATTTTACTCCTACGAACTAGAGATTTTGGGTACGGGGACTTGGTTACGTTAAATTTCTCTAACGCCCTTTCGGTACCTTTCTCTTTTAATTTTAAAAAATGTTTTGCAAGCAGCTTGGATTTTTTTAAGCTAAGCTAACTAACATGCAAATGTTGACCATGCGGGTGCACAATCAATGAAAATAACATTCAAATTAAAGAGATTAAAAAATTAACTTCAAACAATAGCACTGCAATGTTAAACCAGAATTCATATCAGCAATCCTAGATATGATTTCTAATTAACAAGCAATCACTCAATTTTTGGGTTCACTTTATTTAATGAAAATCATGCAGTGCATCTAATCTAACATGAAATGTTACGGCATGGCAAAATGTCTTAAACTATATGAATGATAAAAAAAAACTAATATTTTTTAATGAACATGCGATGATTAAATATGCAATTTAAATTAACAAAAATGACCTAATTCTAATGACGGGCAATTTCTAATTCAACAAACTTAATAACAACTAAATGATATGCATTTTGATATCTCTATTCTTAAAATGCAATCTATTCTAACAATTGAGTTTAATTTATCCAAAGACAGATTTTATTTTTTATTTTTCATGAAATTTGGAATTTAAGGAAAAATGCAAGAATGATCTAGCTAGACTGAGATTCTATCTAATTTAAGCTAAGGATTAAGTCATATTAGATCCTAACTTAAACTAAACATTATCTTAATGCAATATACCTAAAAAGATGACCTAAGCTTAAACATGCAATTCTAACCTTATATGCACAATGATTTTTTTTGTGTTTTTATATTTTCCTAAATCCGAAATAAAATTCCTATTCTAGATATGCAAGATAACAAAACAAACTGAATCCTAATTTAAAATTTTTTGTTGATTTTCTTAGTGGTTTTTCAAAACAAGCAATTATCAATTAAATCTAAACAAACAAGATATTCAACAAATAAAGGATTAAAATAATCGAAAAAATAACCTGTTGTCCCACAGGTCAAATTAGCGATTATTCTAACCCTAATATCACGAAAAAGATATTCAAAATAATTAAAAACCTGATCCGAAGTTTTACGGATCAAATTAATAATTATATTGATTATCTAATCAAAAACCTGCTAAAAAGCCCAACAATTAATATAATTAGAAAAATGACCCGATGTCTCTCGGGCCAAATTAATAATTAAGATAATTCCAGACTAAACCCCTGTGGATAATGCCTACAAAACTCATGAAATGAAGATCACTTCAAATTTACACAATAGCAACTAAACTTAAAAGAAATAAATGAAATAAAGTAAATAGAAAAAGAAAATACAACTACCTAATTTCTTTTCCTTTTTTCCTTTTTTTTTCTTTTCTTCTTTTTCTTCCCAAGCGGCTTGCTCGTGCGGCTGATCTTCGAGTAGCGGGTTCCGATCGTCGAAGCTCCGACGAGAGGAAACCAACGGCGAGCGGCGAGGAGGAGAATCAACGGCGGCCTCGCGAACGGGGGTGCTGCGGGGCGTCGACTCAACGTTCGGTTGGGCGAGGCGGTGGCGAGCGGTGCGGGTGGCGACGCGACGGTGGGTTGAATCTCGCTGGCGTCGCGGGTCAGCAGTAAGTCGTGGGGGCGAGATCGGCTCTTCGGTGCGGAGATCGGGCTCGGCAGCGGCGCGGTGTGCGGCGTGCGGATCGGGTAGCGCGGCTGATCGGACAGAGACGCGGGACTTGGGCGCGAGTGCGGCGGGGGTCGGTGACTCGTGGTCGAACCGACGCAAGGGCAGCGTCACGAGAGGAGGCGGTGGCTTCCCCGGACTCCGGCTGGGCAAATCGGGACCAGTCGGGCGGCGGCGGCTTCATAGGGCGAGCGGGAATCGTCGGATCACCGGGGGCAAAACGGAAGCCGCGGGCTGTCGCGGGGGCAGGCTCTGGATCTACCGGCGTCGCAATCGCAATGATGTCGAACGGAGAGGCGCGGCTGGGTCGCGGGTGCGGCGCGACGATGGCAGAGGAGCGGGCGTCGGGCTGGAGGCCGGCAATTCGGCGGCAAAAGTCACCGGAATTGGGAGTCGGCGCGGCTGGTTCTCGGACGTGGCGGCGATGGCATGGGTGTCGTGTACAGAGGACCGTCGGGCGAGCTTCAACGAAAGAGACGATGAATAGTCCCTTTTCACTTTTACTTTTTTTTCTTCTTTTTTTTATTCCCTCTCACCTCACGTCACCGACATTGCTTCTTCTTTTCACTTTGCTTCTTCTTTTACTTTGACCGAGAAACCTTTTCTCTCTCTCACTCTCTCTCTCTCCCTCGAAGACCCCACAGGCGGCCCTTCTCTTCACGTCACTTTCACTCTGCCTTTTTCTCTTGTGAACGAATTCCAGCCCCCACAAAGTGAAGCGGTACTCTCCCTATTTATAGAACGAAAACGAGTTTGTTTTTCGGTGAAGATCTGCGTATTTCAACCCAATCGCTAAGGATTATCCTCTCGGAGATGAGATATACGCTCAACAAACCGATACCCCCAAATTCTTTTATGAAGATTTTTTAAAAGATAATTCACTTTAATCATTAAAGATAAACCATTGACCGATTTTAAAATATCTCAAAATCCCATTTTGCAACAAAATATTCTATCTTTTCCATTATCCCTTATCTCCCTTCTTATTTTCAATGATTTCATCCTCTATTGATAAAGATAAGATTACAATGCGATTTTCTTAATTTTCAAAAATCATCATCATTATCACATCAAATCTTAATTTTTCACAAGATAATATAACGACGGGCTTGGGTTAATTTTTCTTCATGGGCCTAGCCCGGCCGGCCGAATTAGAGCTCAGAAATGTTAAATCGAACTATTCCACCACCGGCCCAATAAAAAATGCAAAACATGTAAATTAAAAATAAATGCACCTAAATCTATGTGTTATGCAATTAACTAATTAATGACTAAATGGGTAGTAAAAATTTAAGTGTCAACAGTTGCCCCTCTTTGAAGGTAAGCTCATAGAGGTTGCCTTCAAAGACAAATTGAGACCTAAATTTTTACCATGCACATGCATTGAATGTTTTTTTTTTTTGATTGATTTTTTTTGGTTTTTTTTAATGTTTTTTTTTTGTTAATGAACCCTATTTAAAAATGCAATTTACATGATGCATGGAAATGCCAATGCAAATGCGTGATGCAAAAGGAAAGAAACGTACCTACAGTTACTTACCAATCAGTGCAGTAAAGCATGTTGAGGTACATGATAAATCTTCCCTTACTAAGAACATTCACATCCAGAGTGAAATGCTCAACAAAAGAATTACGACATCCAGATCCAGACTGAGATGTCAAGAGGAGTCTACCTGGAGTAACTTACCTTCAATGAGGGTGGAGTAACTCAAGATAGATTGGTGTTACAAGCCCAGGACCCGTACCATTCTACGGTCGCCTAGTATAGCATTGTTTTGGTTGTGTCTAGGACCCGTACCATTCTACGGTCGCCTAAACGGGGATTTGCCTTCTAGGATCTGTACCATTCTACGGTCGCCTAAATAGGGAAATAAATGTTGTATAGGACCCGTACAATTCTACGGTCGCCTAAACTAAAAAAGATTTTCCAGGACCCGTACCATTTTACGGTTGCCTGAAATGGTGTATAGGACCCGTACCATTCTACAGTCGCCTAAACTAAGATTCATCTTCAGGACCCATACTATGCTACGGTCACTTGAATGGAGAAATTTCTTTTCCAGGATCCGTTCTATGCTACGGTTACCTGTTAAAGCAATAAATGCTGTCTAGGACCCGTTCTATGCTACGGTCACCTAGACTGAGGTTTTGCTTGGCTAGGACCCGAACCATTCTTCGGTCGCCCAGCTTTGTAACAGAAATTATCTGACCAAGACCCGAACCATTCTTCGATCGCCTTAATCAGATTGAATATGGAGAAAAATCTTTGGGGAACAACTCAATTGAGTGTCAAATATAAAGGACTCTGGACTACGAAAGCACGCCAGGTCGATAAAAGTGGACAGCTTGCCCGAGTCAAGTGTCTATGCATTTAAGAGAGAATACCTGCACAATGACAAGTATTTAGAGTATGGATGGAGATATACTTACCTGATGATAACTCTGATCTTTGGGGATATGTCTCCTGCAAAGCATGGTCATAGGAGAGCTAACATGCATTCACTGACATGCATTAATTCAAGTGAGGTTCATGCGTGATGAATTTCATCATTCTTGCATTACCTAATTCCCATTGGGAATGATTCCAATCTGAACACATGAGTGTCATGGATGTGTCAAATGAGAGACTCCTTAGTCTGAAAGGACTTTTCACTCATCCTCATCCAGAATGGATATTTCATACTGACCTTTGATGCAGGATTTTTAACAGTCACTCTATCTCACTGTCATCATGCCAAACAAGGGTCTAAGCAATCTCGCAAATTGTACGACCTTACCAATCCGAGAAGTCTTTAACAAGGACCGTAATGTGGGCTTGGTGAATGGTTTAACAAAGGGGACTCTTTGAGTCGAGGCTATTGAAAAAATGACATTTTACAATTGTCTTGGGGTTTACAAGTCAAAAATCATACGAAATGAAGCAGGAACTATCTTACTCGCACTTCTTCGAATGATGCTTTCATACATATGAACTTTTACGTTAATTCAAGTGCCATAATCTGAAGAGACTTTGCAAGGGACGTAAGATAGGCTTGGTTCATGGGTTGAGAAACGAAAGGATCGTTAGGCTCAAAAAGTGTTTAGGGGTTCAAAGTTGGTGATCATTTTGACACTTCCACCAATTTTCTTCTTCTCCATCAAAAATTTCTTCATATCACAACTCCATTGATTGCAACATCTCAGTATTTGATTATTTTTAGTACCACATGATTGGAGGGTACGACTTCAACCAATGTTTCATTTTTTTTTTTTTGTTGGCATTGGCCTTGCTTTTACTAGGCATACTGCTTTTTCATGCCCCTTTTTCACTTTTTTTTTTTTTTTGAATTCACATAGCTTTCATTTTTTATCAGCATTATAAGCCATGCTTCTTGAATGATTTTTGTCTTGCCCCAGTGTGGGGAATGATCACCAACTGGGTTTAATGTGAAATGAATTTATAGGCTCAAAGGGGCTAAGCAATGGATAAAAGTGTGTAGGATAGAGAAAGAAATGCTCTTCGTCATCCTATGGCACTTCAATTATCATATAAGTTACACTGCAAAAGCAATATTTGAAGATTGATGCAAGTGTAAGTAAGAAAATTCCTATCATTCATTTCAAATTTGGTCCCAGTGCGAGATAATTCTTGACAGGAATAATTCAAAAAGCTCTTCATGTGTGTGGGCTCAAAGGGGTACACAATGGGTATACCTGTAGTGTTTTGGGTAGAAGAAAAAAATCGCCTTTCATCACCTTGGTTGATGTACCCTTCGCGAGATCGCCCCTTCCCTCATGGGCATGGAATTTTCATACAACTCTCCGGAGATTAGTGTATACTATAGTGTATGGAATAAGGTTTGCCTTTCGTCATTCCAAAGTATCCCATTTGACACATTCAATTAATCTCACATAATTCATCAAGGAAAGACATGCAAGATTTATAACACAATTGGACCATTGAGTTTGCAGCTTAATGAGGCAATTTATTCATCATAAAATGCTTACAATTCAAAATATGACACAGCAAATTCAATCATGGGTAATACTTTTTGACTGCATCAGAATTCACTGGAACAGAAAATTCCCGACCATCCATTTCTGCCAGGACCAAAGCACCACCAGGGAGCACCTTCTTTACCACATACGGGCCACTGTAATTTGGGGCAAACTTGCCACCAGGATCCAGGAAGATTGGCAACAGCTTCCTTAGGACAAGATCATTTACCTCAAAATGCCTTGGCCGTACCTGCGATTAAAGGATTTGGCCACTCTCTGCTGATATGTCTGACCATGGCAAAGAGCCTTCAGTCTTTTCTCATCAATCAAGTTCAACTGTTCAAGTCTTTGTTGCGTCCATTCAGCCTCAGATAACTCCACTTGGGATAAGACTCGCAGAGAGGGAATCACAACTTTCACAAGTAAAACTGCCTCCATGCCATATACCAGAGCAAAAGGGGATACCCCAGTAGAAGTACGGATTGATGTCCGGTATGCCATTAGCGCAAAAGGTAACTTATCATGCCAATCTCTATAATTTTCAGCTGTCTTAGCCAAGATCCTCTTAATATTCTTATTAGCTGCCTCCACTACCCCGTTCATCTGAGGGCGGTAAGGGGACGAATTCAGATGCTTGATCTTGAGCCCTTTAAACAGATCATCGATCAACTTGTTGTTCAAATTGGTCCCGTTGTAGGTGATGATTGTTTCGGGGACACCGTAACGAGCGATTATGTCACGTTTGATGAACTTCAGAACGTTGCGAGCGGTGACACTTACAAATGACATAGCTTCAATCCATTTGGTGAAATAGTCTATTGCCACCAAAATGAATCGATGCCCATTTGAAGCCTTAGGATTTATTGGGCCGATCACATCAATACCCCACATTGAGAAAGGCCATGGCTCAGAAAACTGGTGCAGCTCTGTTGGGGGAACATTTATCTTATTATCGTGAATCTGACAACGGTGACAATTTCGAACATACTAAATACAATCTCTTTCTAGTGTGAGCCAAAAGTAACCTAATCTCATGATCTTCTTAGCCAACATGTGCCCATTCATATGAGGGCCACATACTCCTTCGTGCACTTCTTGCATGATTTGAGTGGCCTTAGCTGCATCAACACACCGCAATAGGACAGAATCATAAGATCTCTTGTACAAATTTCCGCCACTAGCGAAGAATTTTGAGGCCATCTTCGTGATGTATTTCTTTTCAGCTGGAGTGCTTCCTTCGGGAAATTCTTGTTTCTTAATGTAGTTCATGATATCGTAATACCATGACTTTCCATCTGGTTCCTCAGTCACAATCATACAATAGGCTGGCCTTGGTAAAACCTCTATTTTCAATGGCTCCACTTCTAATCCATCAGTGACTTGCAACATAGATGACAAAGTCACGAGTGCATCTGCAAACTGATTATGACATCTTGGTAAGTATTCAAACGAAACTTCCTTGAATTCCTTTACCAGATCTTCTAGATAGTTGTGGTATGGGAGCAACTTGGCATTTTTGGTTTCCCATTCTCCTAAGGTCTGCAGTATGATCAGTGTAGAATCTCCGAACACTTTTAATTTGGCCACACCCATCTCGATGGCAGCTTGAAGTTCGAGGATGCAAGCTTCATATTCAGCCACGTTGTTAGTGCATGGGAATACCAATTTTGCGGCTACCGGGTGGTGTTGCCCTTTTGGGGATATCAAGACTGCCCCGGTACCAGAACCAGACAAATTCACAGCTCCATCAAAGAACATTGTCCATGAGTCTTCATCTACAGACAGAACCTGGTCATCTGGGAAACTGTCCTCATTATTTGAGACTCCTGGGTTCTCAGCCAATATATCAGCGATCACTTGACCTTTAACTGACTTTTGTGGCATGAACTATACATCAAATTCCGAAATCAAAATTTGCCATTTAGCCAACTTACCAACCAAAGCTGGTTGTTCAAGTAGGTACTTGATAGGATTGTTTTCGATCACAAGGAACGTTTGGTGATGTAGTGTGTACCGTCTCAGTCTGCGCAATACCCACACCAATGCAGCGCATGTCTTTTCCACTTCAGAATATTTCAGTCCCGAGACAGTGAACTTTTTACTCAGATAATAAATAGCGCATTCTTTTTTATCGGCAAGACCTTCTTGAGCCAACATTGCACCCAACGACTCACTATGAATGGTGAGGTAGAGAATCAAGTGATGCCCCGGTGATGGCGGGACAAGAACTGGTGGATTCATCAGGTATTGCTTCAACCTGTCGAATGCTTCTCGACACTCATTATCCCAGTTAACCCGCGCATTCTTCTTTAAGAGCTTGAAGAACGGCTTGGCAGTTTCAGAAAGTTGGGAAATGAATCGAGCAATGTAATTCAACCTCCCCAAAAGGCTCCGGACTTCTTTCACTGTTGACGGAGGTTGCAGCTCACATATGGCCTTAGCTTTAGCTGGGTCGATCTCAATCCCTTTGCTGGTCACAATAAATCCAAGTAATTTACCGGATGTTGCTCCAAACACGCACTTAGCGGGATTTAGTCGAAGCTTGAACTCACGGAGTCGTTCAAACAGCTTCTTCAAGGTTTTGACGTGGCTTTCCCTGTGTCGAGTCTTTGCAATCATATCATCAACATAAACCTCGATCTCTTGATGCATCATATCATGAAACAAAGCTACCATGGCTCGCTGGTAAGTTGCCCCTGCATTCTTAAGTTCGAAGGGCATGACCTTATAATGGAAGGTCCCCCACGGGGTAATAAATGCAGTCTTCTCCTTGTCTTCCTCCTTCATCCTTATTTGATTATATCCGGAAAACCCATCCATAAATGAGAATAGTTCAAATCCGGCAGTACTATCCACAAGGACATCTATGTGAGGTAACGGGAAATCATCCTTGGGGCTAGCCCTGTTCAAATCCCGATAATCAACACAAACTCGAACTCGACCATCCTTCTTCATTACTGGCACGATGTTAGCTACCCAGTCAGGGTATTGTGAGACTTCAATGAATCCCACCTTCAGAAGTTTCATCACTTCTTCCTCTATCTTCTTGGAAAGCTCGGGTTTAGTTCTTCGTAACCTCTGCTTCTTAGGTGGGATGTCGGGATTAGTAGGCAAACAGTGCTCCACAATTGACGGGTCTAAACCAGGCATATCAGCATAGGTCCATGCAAAGATGTCTTGATATTCTTTTAGCAACTGAATTAGGCGTTCAGCTTCATCTCTTGGGAAATTCGCTCCAATTCTCACCTCCTTGGCTTCTTCAGCGTCACCTAAATTAATAGTGACGATCTGTTCGGTTGTAAGAGACTTGGCCTTTTCATGTTGCTCCCAGCTATGTTATACCTCGATGAAATCTCCGATCGAGCCTTCAGGATTCTCATCATCAACATTTCTTGAACTAGATTGGACCATTCCGTCATCTTTGCATGCTATATGATTACCCCTGAAACAGGAAGCAGGTGAATCAAAAAGACAAATAGGGTAAAGCATATTATCTACCTCTTTTCGAAAGATTTTGAAAATCATTTGAAGAAGCATTTTTAAACCATTTTGACAAGAAAGCATGATGAAGCCCAGGCCTCAGAATTCTCCTTGGATTTGTCATTCATTTTATCGGTTGGATATCATCATCGGGCTGGTTTGGTATACCTCATCATGCCCTCAAAATAAAGCTTGTAATTTCATTGAAACTCAATGATCAATTACATTTATTGAATGGAAAATGCGATTCATAAGTCCTAACAAGAAAGCGAAAAAGGAAAAATTGAAAACAAAGCCTAGAAAGCGATAAAAATTCGCACGCAGGGGAATATGCAAGGGTGATAAACAGGTTACTCTTGCGGGCCTGGGCCCATTTCTTCCAGAAGTCCTTCGTCAACAGCTCCTATGACGAGATCATCGAACAAGTTGGTGATTCCTTCCGAGGCGTCATCAGCGTTCTCTGTCTTTGGAGACGTTGGATCATCCATGCCATCCCATCAATCTGGGACTATGTTGCGAGGGTCGTTGTAAAAACTGGGGGGAGCCGAATATTTCACCATATAATTGAACTTCCCACTTGGCTGACCCAAAGTATCCATCACTTCAGCTTCATTTTGCCTCATAACTGGAAGACTAGAGTACGTGTCATGGATGCTTGGGGGTGGTAATGAAGGCATTGGATCGTCCATGTCATCCCACCCAGTTGGAACTATATTGCGGGAGTCAAAGTAAAAACTGGGGGGAGCCGAATATTTCACCATATAATCGAACTTTCCACTTGGCTACCCCAAAGTATCCATCACTTCAGCTTCATTTTGCATCATGACCAGGGGACCAGGGAATGTCTCGTGAATATTTGGAGGTGGTAAGTTTTGCCTCCCCCTCTCCTGTTCAGGTGACGAGTTCCTCCTTCCCTGCCTTTGCCTTCTAGAACTTCCTCCACCTCGACCATGGTATCCTAATCCAGCAGATTGGGGCCTTTGAGGGACTTCTATGGGATTTCGAATACCTTGACCTCTTCTTCCAAGACCAGAACCGGGGACAAAATTATTTCCAACCATTACCCTTCCTACCATAAGGGCAGTATTCGAAACTTCGGGAGGGGGTGGTGATGAATCCCGAGAAGCGTGTATGGTAGATACCAGCTCAAATGAGTGATAGCTTGATTCAAATTCAACATCAGGCTCCACATAAGGGATAGCCGTCTCATGGTAAATACGATGATCCTCCTCTCCATAGACAGTGACCAGCTTCCCTTTAATCACAAACTTCACAGCTTGATGCAGACTTGAAGGCACCGCTCCAGCTGTATGAATCCAGGGACGACCAAGCAAGAAACCAAATGCAGTGGGAATATCTACCACTTGAAAGGGAATGTTGAAAACAACTGGCCTTATTTGAACATCGAGGTGAATCTCTCCAAGCACCTCCTTCCTTGTACCATCGAAAGCTCGCACAGAAGTCTTCGCAGCATGCATCCTGGATAGGTCTACCTTGAGACGGTGAAGAGTGCCCAGTGGGCATATGTTCAAGGCAGACCCATTATCAGTGAGCACTTGAGACACATGAGAAACCTTGTGCTTAACAGATATGTAGAGTGCTTTGTTATGCCCCCTACCCTCGAGAGGAAATTCCTCATCAGAAAAAGCAATCAAGTCCTTAAGAAGGACTGATCCCACAAAATCTTCCAGCTGATCTGCCTCAACCGTTTCCGGTATACGAATTTCACTTAACACCTTCATCAGCGACTTCTGATGCACAGGGGATGTTAGCAGGAGTTCTAGCAAAGAGATCTGGGCGGGCATCTTTCGCAGCTGATCGACCACATTATATTCACTCGCCTTAATTACAACCAAAAATTCCTTAGCCTCCTCGTCAGTGACATGCTTTGCAGGTTAAGCATTAGCTTGAGCATAGGTTCGGCCAAACTTTGTAACAAGGTCAACATTTAGGTCATAACACCAAGGCACCGCCTTATTGTCGACATATTCATACGGTTGAGGCATCTCAATCACAATCTCTTTATCAGGTGCATCTTCTAGTGGGGGCACATCTGCGAGCGACGAATCTACTTCTTCCTTACCATCATCGAGAGCAGCCTGCTCCTCCTCCCAATCGATAATAATATGGAAAATAGTAGAAACTATGCAGTTATGGTCAGCATAGACGATAATACCGTCTTCCATCATCTTGGCAACCCTTTCTCTCATTAGTGATAGGGGAATGTCTTCATGATCTGGATAATATCCAGCTCTCACCAGTCCATTGTAGGCATCTACCACGTGCACCTTCGAGTTCTTGACTCGGCCGACTTCAGGTTCCAAGATAGCATTTACCGCACCATCATGCTCCGGTAGTGGATTTTTCTGGACATTCGGCCGAACAGTTTGAAACGAAAAGGCCTTCGTGTCCAAGAGGTTTTGGATCTTGTGCTTGAGAGTGAAGCACTCATCAGTTGAATGCCCCGATTCTCCGCTATGATAGTCACACTTCTTCGTCGAGTCGTAGCCACGCATGCTTTCGCGATTAGGGCGCTTCGATTCAGTGGAAAGCAGACCTTTCTTCTGGAGAATTATCAATACCTGAGATGGAGATCCAGGGAGGGGAGTGAATTGCCTTCTATTATTTGCTTGTGCAAATGATTGACGGCCAGTAGTTTGTTGCTGCCTTGCATTCATCTGGATGGCCGGGGCACGGTTGGCACCTTCTTGGGTGTAAGCTACATTCACATCCACAGCCGCTTCTCTCTCTTTCTTGGCGGAGAATCTCTTACTTGATGACTCAGCAAACCATCCTTCTCTTATCCCCATCTCGATTTGCTCTCCGACAGGAATAAGTTGATTGAAACTCTCGACATACGTGCTCGCCATCTGGTTGCGGAACTCAAACGGGAGGGTCTTCACAAACAACTTCATTAACTCCTCGTTAATAGGCTCAGGAGTGATTTGGGCCGCCAAGTTTCTCCATCTCACAGCGTATTCTTTAAATGACTCACTCCTCTTCTTTTCCATCCGCTCAAGATCCTTTCGGGAGGGTGCAATATCCATGTTGAACTTATACTGCGTTAGGAAGGCGTCAGCTACTTCATTCCAGGTGTCGAGAAGATTTATGTTCTTCATTACGTACTAGTTGAGGGCGGGCCCAGTCAAGCTTGCATGAAACGACTGGATCATGAGAGGCTCGTTCTTGACATATTGGGCCATGCGTACGTGGTACATCTGCAAATGAGCTTTTGGACAGGAAGTACCGTCATACTTCTCAAACTCCGGCATCTTAAACTTCTTCGGCATTTTGACCTTCTCATAAACTGATAAGTCAAACGGGAGCGAATTCTGTGACTCTTGCAATTGTTTCAATTTCTCTTCAAGCTTGGCGAAGCGTTCATCCTGCTCTACTTTAGGGGCATTATTAGCAGGCTTAGTCTTTTCGTCGGTAACGAACAGCAGGTCATCCTCCAACCCAGGCATGTCATCATCACGCATCTAGGCCTTGTTCGTCTGCTTTGGTGCTACTATCTCAGCAAGGGCCGGTGCAAGAGCCTGACTCACTTGGAGGGATTTTACTTGATCCGTCATAGACTGCATCGAGATAAGCAACTACTTAAGTTGATCTTCCATGGTAGTCATGCGATCACGCATTTCATTCCGGTCAGCCATTTTTGCTCTCGATCGTGTAATGATAGGTGACCGTGGAGGATCCGTTATATCACCTAAAAATTTATGTAAAAAGAGATAATGTAAGAACTTATTATAAGGTTGGAAAAATGGCCCATGACAATGGTCTAAACGTCTCATTTTATTCAAAATTTGAAACAAATTCCTAACAACGAACTAGGAATTGAAATTCATGTTCCTAAACATTATACTAAAAAAAAAAAAAAATACTGAATTCAAAATCCCTAAACATTGAACTAGGAAACTATCCTATTTTATATGCTTTCGGGAACCTAACGCCTTGCGAAGCTTCTTGTTTTCAGCTTCAAGCATTTCCACTTTCCGCTTAAGATGCTCATTTGTGCTCGTTGGGTGAGCTTCTCGGTCACATCAGGGACAACTGGACGCAAGGCAGCAAGAATCTGATGTTGTTGGATGTAGAACGCCGATGCATGGTGAATCTCTTCTTCGCCTTTTAGTCTCTTGGACACCAAAATCTTCTCCAGGTGGCATTCACTCCACGCAGTTTTGACCATCCAAATCTCTTTGAAGTAATCGTAATCCTTATGAACAAAACGAACTTGGAACAATTCTGTCTTGAGGGGCGGGGGAATTTCTTGGAGAGCTCTGTACTGACAGGCCACCCTATATGGGTAATAAGAGGTAGTTCCAGAAAGGCCTAGCAACAGAATTGGCTCATCATACTTATGAGAGAAGCGAGCTTCGTCGATGTGGAGCCACTTAGTATGCCATAAGAATGCCTTAGGATCGGGGTTTGTCAAAAAATTAATCCAATGGGCATATTGTTTATGAGGGGAAAAACGTTCTAGGACCGCGAATTTTTGTATGGGATGCCGAGAATCATCTATCCTGAATTGTTTCATAAGATGCCCAAACCCTCTTATGTGGGAGAAAAACCATATTTGCAAAAGTTCAGGGAGGGCATGCATTGTCTTTTCCTCATTTTGTTTGTAACGAGTTAATGACAAAAATGTTTCGGCTAAAATCATATTCACATAATTCAACCCGTCGCAAACCCGATTAACCACCCAGGAAATTGCAGGATCAATGGCATTTTTTCGATAAGGAAAAACGATTAGCCCAAAAAACGCTAACATGAAAATCCTGGCTTTTGAAATCATCGGTTGGCTTGTAAAACACTTTTCCAAAAAAGACAATGGACATGCATAACAATTGGCTTTGACAACCTTTCTAACCGCTTCGGCTTCTATTTTTAAAAATTGAGATAATTCAGAGATGGAATCTATGCCAATAGGCGGCCTAACAAGTTCCTTTTCCAAGGGCATTCCAATGGCGATACTATACTCCTCTAGTGTTGGAGTCAGCTCAAACTTACCGAATATAAATGTAGAAGTCTGTGGACACCAGAAGTGAGGGAGTGCCTGTATCACACCAGAATGAACATTGATCTCTAATAGAGGGAGAAGTCGGGCGATTCTGGCTTTCACATATCTCTGGCCATTCTGATCCAACTGGTCCAACCACATTTTGAGCTCTTTTTTGGGAGTGGAAATGAATTGTACGTCGGTTTTCCCCATCGCATATAAAATAAGACTGACGACAAAACCTAATTGTCATGGACCAACAAAACTATAAGTAAATAAATTACAGAGAATTTGAACAACTTACTTTCACCATAAAGGAATGACAATCACATAGACACACGCATGAAATGTGAGGTTCGATTTCTATCTAAATGGCTTAACAAAGTGGAGCTAAGAGGATGATCTGACCGTTGTAGTCTCGCATTAACGTGTCAGGTCCTCCTAACTCCGGCTCAGTCGAAAGAAATGCCCATTATCACGCAGTCTCGCGGATATGGTCAAATACATTCGACACCATGAAAAAAATTTCGGGGAAGAGAAGGTCAACCTCTACATAGCAGTCTCGCTTTGGAGGAACTATCCTTCTCAACACCATCCTAAAATTCTTATCGCGGTCCAGGTCCGACCGCAGGTTGTGTGTGTAACAGTGTAGTGCTAAAAATAATACAACATGCACAACAGTTTAATTACAAACAGCACTTCATACATAAAAATAAACCATACATTCCTACACCTCCCTGCAAAACAAAGGTCAGCAATCACTTCCCCTTATACTTCCCAATCTGCAAAAACATTTAACACCTTAAATGTTAGGGACATACCTGGTATCCACGCTGCCAATCAAAAACATTTTTTCTAAAAAAGAAAAACTGGCCTAAGTCCACTAAGTGTTTTAACACAAGTCTCCAGTGGAGTCGCCAAGCTGTCACGACCTAATCTCACGACCTAATTTTTCAGTGCACCACCTAAAACTAGGTTAATGGATTACTAAGTCTCTAACTTAGCTCGGGCTCTCCCAGGCCCATACCAATTCGTGACTTATGTTCAAATATTTAACATGTAGAAAGGAGTCGCCACTAATCAGTTTGCGGTAGGTCGATTAGACACCTAAGTAAAATAAATCTCCCTTTATTTTACTCCTACGAACTAGAGATTTTGGGTACGGGGACTTGGTTACGTTAAATTTCTCTAACGCCCTTTCGGTACCTTTCTCTTTTAATTTTAAAAAAATGTTTTGCAAGCAGCTTGGATTTTTTTTAAGCTAAGCTAACTAACATGCAAATGGTGACCATGCGGGTGCACAATCAATGAAAATAACATTCAAATTAAAGCGATTAAAAAAATTAACTTCAAACAATAGCACTGCAATGTTAAACCAGAATTCATATCAGCAATTCTAAATATGATTTCTAATTAACAAGCAATCACTCAATTTTTTGGGTTCACTTTATTTAATGAAAATCATGCAGTGCATCTAATCTAACAAAATCATGCAGTGCATCTAATCTAACATGAAATGTTACGGCATGGCAAAATGTCTTAAACTATATGAATGATAAAAAAAAAAAATATTTTTTAATGAACATGCGATGATTAAATATGCAATTTAAATTAACAAAAATGACCTAATTCTAATGACGGACAATTTCTAATTCAACAAACTTAATAACAACTAAATGATATGCATTTTGATATCTCTATTCTTAAAATGCAATCTATTCTAACAATTGAGTTTAATTTATCCAAAGACAGATTTTATTTTTTATTTTTCATGAAATTTGGAATTTAAGGAAAAATGCAAGAATGATCTAGCTAGGCTGAGATTCTATCTAATTTAAGCTAAGGATTAAGTCATATTAGATCCTAACTTAAACTAAACATTATCTTAATGCAATATACCTAAAAAGATGACCTAAGCTTAAACATGCAATTCTAACCTTATATGCACAATGATTTTTTTTGTGTTTTTATATTTTTCTAAATTCGAAATAAAATTCCTATTCTAGATATGCAAGATAACAAAACAAACTGAATCCTAATTTAAATATTTATTTTTTTTATTTTCTTAGTGGTTTTTCAAAACAAGCAATCATCAATTAAATCTAAACAAACAAGATATTCAACAAATAAAGGATTAAAATAATCGAAAAAATAACCTATTGTCCCACAGGTCAAATTAGCGATTATTCTAACTCTAATTATCACGAAAAGATATTCAAAATAATTAAAAATCGATCCGAAGTTTTACGGATCAAATTAATAATTATATTGATTATCTAATCAAAAACCTGCTAAAACGCCCAACAATTAATATAATTAGAAAAATGACCCGATGTCTCTCGGGCCAAATTAATAATTAAGATAATTCCGGACTAAACCCCTGTGGATAATGCCTACAAAACTCACGAAATGAAGATCACTTCAAATTTACACAATAGCAACTAAACTTAAAAGAAATAAATGAAATAAAGTAAATAGAAAAAGAAAATACAACTACCTAATTTCTTTTCCTTTTTTCCTTTTTTTTTTCTTTTCTTCTTTTTCTTCCCAAGCGGCTTGCTCGTGCGGCTGATCTCCGGGTAGCGGGTTCCGATCGTCGAAGCTCCGGCGAGAGGAAACCAACAGCAGGCGAGCGGCGAGGAGGAGAATCAACGGCGGCCTCGCGAACAGGGGTGCTGCAGGGGCGTCGACTCAACGTTCAGTTGGGCGAGGCGGTGGCGAGCGGTGCAGTGGCGACGCGACGGTGGGTTGAATCTGCTGGCGTCGCGGGTCAGCAGCAAGTCAGGGGGGCGAGATCGGCTCTTCGGTGCAGTAGATCGGGCTCTGAGCAGCGCGGTGTGCGGCGTGGCAGATCGGGTAGCGCGGCTGATCGGACAGAGACGCGGGACTTGGGCGCGAGTGCGGCAGGGGTCAGTGACTCCGTGGTCGAACCAGCGCAAGGGCAGCGTCACGAGAGGAGGCGGTGGCTTCCCTGGACTCCGGGCTGGGCAAATCAGGACCAGGTCAGGGCGGCAGCGGCTTCACAGGGCGAGCAGGAATCGTCGGATCACCGGGGGGCAAAACGGAAGCCGCGGGCTGTCGCGGGGCAGGCTCTGGATCTACCGGCGTCGCAATCTGCAGTGATGTCGAACGGAGAGGCGCGGCTGGGTCGCGGGTGCGGCGCGACGATGGCGGAGGAGCGGGCGTCGGGCTGGAGGCCGGCAATTCGGCGGCAAAAGTCGCCGGAATCGGGAGTCGGCGCGGCTGGTTCTCGGACGCGGCGGCGATGGCACAGGTGCCGTGTACAGAGGACCGTCGGGCGAGCTTCAACGAAAGAGACGATGAATAGTCCCTTTTCACTTTTACTTTTTTTTCTTTTTTTTTTTTTATTCCCTCTCACCTCACGTCACTGACATTGCTTCTTCTTTTCACTGCTTCTTCTTTTACTTTGACCGAGAAACCTTTTCTCTCTCTCACTCTCTCTCTCTCCCTCGAAGACCCCACAGACGGCCCTTCTCTTCACGTCACTTTCACTCTGCCTTTTTCTCTTGTGAACGAATTCCAGCCCCCACAAAGTGAAGCGGTACTCTCCCTATTTATAGAATGAAAACGAGTTTGTTTTACTGGTGAAGATCTGCGTATTTCAACCCAATCGCTAAGGATTATCCTCTGGAGATGAGATATACGCTCAACAAATCGATACCCCCAAATTCTTTTATGAAGATTTTTTAAAAGATAATTCACTTTAATCATTAAAGATAAACCATTAACCGATTTTAAAATATCTCAAAATCCCATTCTGCAACAAAATATTCTATCTTTTCCATTATCCCTTATCTCCCTTCTTATTTTCAATGATTTCATCCTCATTGATAAATATAAGATTACAATGCGATTTTCTTAATTTTCAAAAATCATCATCATTATCGCATCAAATCTTAATTTTTCACAAGATAATATAACGATGGGCTTGGGTTAATTTTTCTTCATGGGCCTAGCCTGGCCGGCCGAATTAGAGCTCAGAAATGTTAAATCGAACTATTCCACCACCGGCCCAATAAAAAATGCAAAACATGTAAATTAAAAATAAATGCACCTAAATCTATGTGTTATGCAATTAACTAATTAATGACTAAATGGGTAGTAAAAATTTAGGTGTCAACACCCATTTTTCTGGAAACAGAAAGTTGGTTGTGCATTAATTACTCTCAATCTTGGCACAAGGATCTAGTCACGCCTTTGTCCATTTCACATACGCTTCAAACTGTCACGTATCAGGAAAAACTAATCATACGCCAACTATAATCTGATGAGGTACACTAGAGCAGTAGAAACTAGAAAAGTTAGAATGAGAGAACAAAACAAACTTCATCAGAGCCATACCCGGTGACTACGAGATCAGCTAAGTTCCTGTAAACAAGTTTATTGAGGTCAGCAAAGGCACGCACTCCGCTGAAATCTAGCTTGTTCAATTCCACCCACATATCAATAAGGGCAGTGGCGGGAATCTTGCGATCCTCTGGAAATGAGCTGAGGTCCAAGAAACGTTCCTTGATTTCACCATCCAAGTCATCCAAGCTCTTTCGGAGGCAATCTAGAACGTCACTGTCTAAATGCAAAAGGGAACCTTTTTCAGACCAATCAAGAAGCTTCGTTTCCCAGAATGAAGGATCCCTTCCTCGGAGAAACTTGGCAACGACTGTAAGAGCCAATGGCAATCCCTTACAGCGATTCACTACCTGCCACGGGGGAAAAAATTAGTACAAACTGAGGACTCTCTTTGATTAAAGAGAGATGAAAGAGAGGATAGGCAGGTTGATTTTGTTAAACATTTTCTTTGAAAGAAAAGATTAACTCAGAGTTTCTATGACCATAAGAAATCCATGAATGGATGCATGCAAGCCAGAGCATACCTGCTCCAAGAGATCATCTTGTACAAACATGTTTCTATCGGTAATTGTAACAGATCGACAAAAAAGTTGCAGGGCTTCACCGTTATTCAGTGGGTTCAGGTGATGCACAAAATCAACATCAGGAAACTCATATCTTGATGTCACCACAATCTTGTAATCCTTGATCTTCTTGAAAACAAATTTATCGAGGAAGGATTTCGATTCAGTCCAGACATCATCCAGCACAAGCAACACAGGATTTTTTTCCTACTTTTTCAAGCAGTTGCTGCAAGTACTGAGCTGCACAATCTTCTGTTTCAATTGTGGGTACCGGGAAATTCTTATGTTGAATCATTTTCTGGACAATGTCTGTCAGGTTGAGCTCCTTCGAGACACGGATGAGCATGATATTGTTGTGGAATTTCCCTATATCAAACAACAGTAAGTCTGACTCCTATCGCTTGCAAAGAGTATCAAAATTATCCACTACACTTTTAGTATATTGAATTCGGTAGGATAAGAAACAGAGCTAAGTAGATAACATATAGCACAAATAATAAGTGTGAAGCCTACCTCGCGTGAAGACAAATGTTCAGCTTATTAAGAATCAGTGCAACCAAACAGAGGCGAGTTATTGCATATCAAAAAGCTTGGGAAAGATCTATAAAAGTGGACATGGCACACAAAAATTTAATGATGAGAAAAAGTTTCTTTTACTTGATTCCATCTGTATAAAATCCCAGCAGTTCTTTGTGCAAACATTCACATCTACAAGAGGAAGATTATTCAAAAGTGGAAGATTATGCAAAAGTGGAAGATTATTCAGGCAACAGCTCTTATGTACGTAAATTGCTAACCAAAAACTACTAGAGGCGACCAATTTGGCAAGGAACAATCAATAAATGCATCCCTACTTTAATTAGCTCTGGATCCATCAAAACGCAAGTCACAAATACCTTCAATGTCCACGTCATGACACAACTTCGCAACCAGAGTGGTCTTCCCACAGCCGCCCGGGGCGGTCACGACAATCAGGGACACTCCCTCCTCGAGCAACCGCCCCTTGAGCTTCCTCAAGGACGCCTCCACCTCCGACCCCACAATGAAATCGGGTGCCTCAGGGACGGCGAGATTGCCCGAAGCCCCGAGCCCGCTCTGGATGGCCCCATCGTTCGCTTGACCGGAACGGTACGCCCTGAATTCGTCTCGAAAGTCTTTCAACTCCGCCGATGTCTCCACGGCGTACCTCGCAGTCGTCAGCAGCACAGAAAGCTGGAACTCCCTGAAGAGTGTCGCGTCGAACTCGGTCAGCTTTTTCGAGTACATATACCTCTTGATCAGGTGGAACTTCTTGATTTTCAAGCACTTGTTGACCAGGTCTATGCCATCATCAATTATGGCCCGGATCTGCCCCATGTCTTTACGATCCATCCGTTTGTTGAACACGTCGATGTCTTTCAAGATCGGGTCTATACGGGCCAAGGTGGATTCGATCTTCTTCATCTGCTGATGAAACACGGCAATGGTTACCACTACATCCTTAACAAGCTTGAACAGCTCGCCGAATGCCTCTTCCACAGCAGTTCCCACGATATCAACTGACATTTCTCGGTTCTTTCTTTCTCCACAGACCGAACAAGCCAAGAAAATCCAATCCCTTGATGGGTCACCAAAGATGCTTCAAAGAACTGCAACCCACTTCCCAAGACTCGCAGGGGACGATTGCCTCTGTTTTCCTATTTCTGGGTTTTTCTCAGAGGGAAGAAGAAAGACGACCTTTTTGAGTATTTGACGCAACAATGGAGAATGAGATGAAAGATGAGGCGAGAGAGATTCTTGAGTAATGATTATAGGGGGAAATTTCCTCGGAAGAGCATCCACTGGAGGACCCCCTCAAATTTACCTCAAATTTGTACACTTGTGATAAATTTACCCTTTATTAGTTTTTATTAAATTTTATCGTCAAATTATTAAATTAAATGATACGTGACAGTTGATTAATATACCAATTTAGGATTTTACGCTCCGTTTGTTACAGTTTACAATTTTTGTGATTTTTTTTGTATTAATCTAATTTAGCGAAGGGTATATTTGTCACAAATTTACCAGTTTGGAGTTTTTTACGGTCGAATAAATTAATTTATGGTAAATTTGTCATAAATGTACTAGTTTAGGGTTTTTTTTTTGTTAGTCGGGGTAAATTTGTCACAGATATACCAGTTTGGGATTTTTCATGGTCAAAAAATTAGTTTTGGATAAATTTGTCGCGAGATGTCCAGGTTTGAAATTTTTAGATATTAACCCTTGTTTGTTTAAGTCTTTGTTAAGGTATTTGTTCCAAAAAAAAAAAAAAAAAGTCTTTGTTAAGGCAAAGCTACAGGCACGTGTTTTGTCCGTACCGGCTAGTTTTTTATCCAGCGAGCTTGGAGGCCCGAGGTAGAATAGCGGACAGAATGTTGAAAAAGAATGAACGAAATTATGTTGGTTAGCTTTCAAAAAATGGTTAATACCCTTAAAAATTCTATATAATAAATTTATTATAAATTTATTTTTTAATCATAAAAAAATTTCAAACTAATTTACATTGACAAATTTACCCTCCATTATTTTTCATTTATGTGTATCGGTTTATGATTTTTCGTGATATTAATTTAATTTAACGGAAATTAAATGAAAGAAAATTTGTCACAAATATATCAATTTGGGTTTTTAGTAATTAAAAAATTAGTTTGTAATAAATTTATTATGAGTATATCAATTTAAGATTTTTCTTGACCAAAGAATTAATTTTGGATACATTTATCACGATATATCGTTTGAAATATTTCATGGTATTAATCATTTTTCATAAGCATTCATTTATCACAGTTAGCAAAAGTATTTAGTTAAGCTCGTATGAGCCAAGCTCATTCGTTTTTGTATCATGCATGAACCAACTAATTCATTTGTATGCACTATAATCCATTTTTAATTGGGATTTTGATGGGTTGTAGTGTAAACTTAGTATATCCCACAAGAAACCGAATACATTTTAACCAACCAAATGAACTTCTTAGTTAAAAGTGAGTATTTGATAGCAATGGCAGACACGGCACAAATTTTCCCAATTAAGTGTTTGGTGATGTATTTAAGATAATACGAATGTAATTTGTAAAGTAAAATCTGAGGTATGAAGAGTGAAATAATTTTTCAATCCGGTAGGATATGAAAATTACAGAGCTTCAAAAACATTGTTTACTGAAGGGCGCGAGAGGGTGATGACCCCCACCAGGCAATCGAAGGCCCCGACAAATGTCCATGTCACGGTCGCCCTGGTACTTACTACTTAGGGTTGAAGAAGACCTGTGTTAGTCATTTACCGTGTCCGAAGTGAGAAAATATTGGCTGGGTACTACGCTCCACGTAGGCGATGGGTCGAACCACTCAGGAGCCGACACGTGGCGCCACGTGGACGAGGCGTCAGGCGTTCAAATTCGCGCGCGGGCCGCGTGTGGGGCCCACCGCTCTGACGCTCTGCTCTCCTCTGCGACGCCGCGCCCCTGTCAAATCATTCTCTCTCACCCCGTTCTCCGTTCCGTTCCTCCGGGAGAACAAAAGTCACAGCCCTGCTTCTCTTCCCCTCCTCTGCTCTCTCTCTCCATTCTTGCCTTTCTCGCTCTCTCTCTCCATTCTCGCCGATGCTCCTCCGCACGACCCTGACGCCCTCCGACGCCGCCTCCGCCTCCGCCCCCGACGCCCTCCGACGCCGCCTCCGCCTCTGCCTCCACCCCCGACGCCTCCGACGCCACTTTCGCCTCGCCCCGACGCCCTCCGACGCCGCCTCCGCCTCCGCCTCTGCCTCCACCCCCGACGCCTCCGACGCCGCTTTCGCCTCCGCCCTCGACACCCTCCGACGTCGCCTTCACCTCCGCCTCTGCCTCCTCCCCCGACGCCTCCGACGCCGCCCCCGACGCCCTATCTCCACTCCGTCGCCCCCGACTCCGACTCCGACTCCGACGCCGACAATGCCACCTCTGCCTCCGCCTCCGCCCTCGACGCCCTCTCGCAACCTCTGCTCCGCTCTCTCCCTCTTTCCTCTGCGGAGCGCCCTTGCTGGCCAACCCCGACGCCCCTCCGCCTCCTCCCCGACGCCGTGGCCGACACCCTTTCGTAATTTTTTTTTTTGGATGCTTCTTTCATGAGTCTTATAGTTTATTCGGTAACTCACACCACCGTTCCAATCCTATTGGTGGAAATGTAGGTGAAGGTCGTGTTGCGGGTCCGCCGATTGCCTCCGTCGCCCCGACTCCGACGCCAACGCCCGCCTCCGCCTCCGCCGACGCCCTTTCCACCTCCGCCGAAGCCTCGACCAATCATTAGGTGGGGACCCTGCTCATATCTCACGGTGTCCTCGTCGAGTACTGCAGTAACTTCGTCTTTGATTATCTCGCTCGTTGTTATTCGAGCGAATGCATTTCCGGCGACTCGAGCGCGAGCTCGGGCGCTTGTTCGACCTTGTGGACTTATTCGCAGTGTCATCCGCTGCGTTCTTGGGGTTAAGCTCCGCTCGCTTTTGCTGCCGATTCTCACCAAAAAGCAACCTTAATTTCATCTTTATTCAAAAGCATGGGTAACTCATTTCGACAGTGATAAGGAACAAAGTAGTAGCTAGCACTTTTGCCTCAACGGTGTAGTCTGTGACAATGAAGAAAAGGATTGTGAATTTGATGGGCTGCTAGAGGATATTCCCTTTGATGTCGGCCTAGAGGTCTTGTTCTATCTTCAAATTGTCGTTTCCCTTGTTTTAAGACGACTTATCAAGATCAACTTCAACATTATAGTCAAACCTAGAGCGATGTCTCTCAACCAAGTAATGATCAAACACCGAATCGAGGAGGAAAGATTTTATGGACCCTTTATCTCGGGATTATGATTACTCTTTTGTTTCTTTCCTCGATTTTCATTGTAGTTTTTCCTTTCCGATAAGTACCATTGAAGTTACGTTTCCCGAGGTCAAGCATTCCTGTAGGGATGGCCATGTGGCAGATACTGTTGAATTGATAAAATAATGTATCACATGAGTGATCAATCATCTAGTTTCGCGTCAAGAAAGGATAGCATTCCTGTGGTGAAGCGATTTCCCCTTGCAAAACTTGCAGGAGCCTTATAAAGGTTTTCGGCAATGATTTTGAGTGAAGCTACTCAAATTTGTTTTACGGAGATGTAATTATCGGCTTTAGAGCATTGCCAATTTATTGCAATATACAAGTGCTCGCTTAGCTTTCCAATTCACTGTTTCATGCATTATGGTAATGGGGTCTTTTTTTTTTTTAAATGTAGATGCAATCATCATATATCATGGCGCCAAGCAATTTGAATAGATTTTCTCCATTCACTACTCAGGTATTTATTATGAATCATTTTATTTGTTAGTATTATTTCAACATTATGTTACAATTGTAATATTTACTATTAGTAGTTTATTTTTTGATAGATGTTGGAGTACAATAATAGATCTCATGGAGCCATTCGAGTCAGGTACAATTAACTTTTTTTGATATGGGATTATTTGAGACATTTATCTCGAGCATATTATTTGTATAAATATTAATATATTTGTCATTTTCTTGTACAGGGGTCATCAAACTCTTTTCAACATCTTGGGATGAATGAATCCAGAGGCCCCTGTGAAAGCATAGATAATGCACGATCGCAACATAAATAGCCTAGAGAAACGCTCACTTCAATAGTTTATGTTCTGATCTACACCTTGGGTGAGTAGTCATAGTGGTGGTTCTGTTGTTGCTGATCATCCAATAGTTCTGGACATCTTGGAAAAGTGAATGAATTTTTTTGTGAAAAAAGTGAAAGGTCCAAGTTAGAGCATATGCGGGATGATGGAGCAGCTGTTCATGTTAAGGCTGGAGCCAGTGGCTCAGTAGAACCCTCTTCTGCTGAGGTGGATTTGGAGGATTTTCCTGTGGAGGCACCTACTAGGAAGAAAAGGAAGAAGAGTAAAACGATAAAGGAAGATGAATCAGACCTTAGCATCTGTAAAATAGAGACCACTGCAGGCGAGGTTGCTAGGGAGAGAGATCCTGTAAATACGACCTCGACCGAGAGCAAGGCGAAGTATGTTGCACCGCATTTGAGATCACGTGCTAGAAGTGAGTCGGAAGAGCACATGCAGCTTCGAAGGCGGCTACGAGGTAAGAGAGTTGCATTACTTCTCATTATGGATTATTAGTGTTCCTTCCATCTTTGAATGGATATCGAACAGGCTTTAATCACTTGGTTCATTTAGGTCTTCTAAATAGGTTGTCCGAATCTAATGTGGAATCCATCACCGGGGAAATAGCCACGCTCTATTCCGTATGTCATCTGAGCTCCTCATTAGCTATATTTCATCTTGAGCTCTTTGCATCTTGCATGTCTTATATTTAGTTGCTGTTTAGTAACATCTTAGGATTGTCCAGGAATTTTCTTCCTACACAGGAGTTCACTGATCTTGCTCAGTAAAAATTTGAAATATTTACGTTTGCTATCCATTCAAAAAGGCTCATGAGAGTGTCAATCGTGTGTGAATAGCTGCTCTCGATCCCTTCGGGTCCTTCGAGGCATCTGTTCCCTTTTGGTTGTAAACTCTATGAGGTTCTTTCCATCTTAGTATTGCTCCTTTGAATGTGGCTATTCTTGTTCTACTTAGTGTTCAACCCTGTGAGGTTGAGTATTTTTTATGTTTTGAATTTTGTGATGGTGGAGCATTATCTTAGATTGAAAAACTATTATCACAATGCATCATTTCTTTGGATGTCAAGTTCCTTATGCTCTATTGTCATACATCTACAATATCATTGTCACTTATTTATTAAGGGTGAATAATTGCTTAAGGACCTCAAGCCATTTATTGTTCCCATATGCAGTCAGTTGGTCGCACGGTTGGTTCCAATATTATTACCGAAGAGGTTTTGGCATCTTGTTCTGGAGGTCCTCGTGGCAATGAACAGTTAAGTTTTTTCCTTTCCACTTTGATGTTCTTATCTTGCGCCTTGTCTGCTTGGCGCACCTAATGCTGTTAATTAGGAAAATAATATGTAGGCTTTGATATTTTTACTCAAAATCCCCATTTCATTCTGTGGTTATTTTGTTCATTGTTTCTCTGGGTCATATCTACTGGACATAAGTGTGGCTCATCTTCTTTTGAGAGTTTGGGACCTCATTTGTAATATGGGCTAGTTACATGTTTATGTTGACAGTAGAGCTGTCATCTGTTTGCCGGCTCCTCCATATCAGGTAGAAGTATCAGAATAAGCGCAATTAAACATGAAGCTGGTTTGTGTTATACCACAGCCTTTGATCTAGTCTCAAAATTGCTTTTTAACTGACATCTGCTGCTTCTTTTGAAGGTATGCCGCCGTTTTTGCATCTTTTGTTGCGGGTATGGCTTGTTTAGTTGGGATTGATTTTAGTGCAAAGCTCCTTGCTTCTCTCGCAAAATACTTCGAGGTCCAAATTTTTATATTGGAGCTTACGGCATCGTACATTCTCAATGCTTGTCTATATGCAAGGAGACTTCTATCTATAATTGCATTCGCATGTTAAGCTTTTGTCAGGATTTTTGGTCTTTATTATTGGGTTCTTCCTACTTTTTCAGTTCTGAAAAAAATACCAATAGCAAGTCTCTTGGTCTGCAGAATGAGTTCCCGAAAGCGAGACAATCTTTCCTGCGGAATCGACTCTCTTGCTCTCCTATCTATGCGTATTCGGAGTTTGTTCAAGGTTAGTGAACTACACATCACAAAACTACAAACTTGATTTTTGAGGGAGAAATTTTCAGGCACCTTGTATTTTTTCTACTTCTAGACAATGTCATGTTAATTTTGAATGCTTTACTTTCCATCAAGACAAGAATAAAATCGTGGTTATTTATATGTTTCTGTTTCTAACTAGTTGTCCTCAATCTGATCTTCATAATAGGGAAAGACATCTGCATTTAAATGCGTTCACAATATTGAGTTGTATTTGACAATTTTGAATTGTTAGGGTTCCTAAAAAACAATATTGTGTTATCCTTAATTTTAATATTATTTCGAATTGCATGATCTCTGTGATTTAATTGTATAAAGTACAATTTGAGATGGAAATTGCTATTAAAAGTTTTGAAATAGATGAGCGGTGACGTTGCAGAGATGAATTATAAATGCCCCCAACTGCAATGCATGAGCTTGAAGCTTTGAGTCATAATTATTAAGCATTTTGTTATAGGTCAAAGTTCTCAACAAACTTGCTTCCGCTCGAGCTTTAGGAGCAGGTAGCGGCAGCAGAGTCTTGACAGATTTGGTAGAGGGTCTAGAAGAAGCAGCCGTTGCTGTAGAATTGAGGTTGAAGATCAACCAGAGTCATCCGGACTTAAAGGGAGGGTATGTGGTTTCTTGGTTTCTAGCAATGTCGTTTTCTTTTTCCTTCTCTAAGATCCTAATAGTGTAGAGGTTACGAGATCTTTCCGAGACTATGGAGAGGCAAAGTGTTGAAGCACTTGGAGAACTCTATTGATTTAGACCCAAAGCTTCGTAAAGCTCCAAGTAAATTATGAAGGAGTAAGTTTTGAATCGATGAAGTTATTCTTAATAGATTGGACCTCATCATTTCAGCAGCTATCTATATTGTGTATTATCGTGTTCATATGTTGAGGAGACAAGTTAATGCTCTAATTCTCAATTAAAGTACATACGTTCTAAATGCTCCTGGGGATGGGAGTAAGAAGGAGAGTTAAACGTCGCAATGGAGTCCATGTTGGTTCTTGATTTGTATCTACATAAGGAGTCAAAATTATAGTCCACAATGAGTTGAGCAAAATGCTTTGTGCTTACCAAAATAATATCGAACTAGTGACCTCGGAGGAGTATTTTACTATGAAGTAAATGCAGGTCCATCATGCTATCTAGTTAATTCTTCTCTTCTTTTCTCCCTAAATAGCGCAAGACACTTTGGGTGAGCTTTGCATTTTGCATGTCATGCTGATCTCTAGTCCGATTGCCGCTTAAACCGGTCCGGGTATCTCGGGTTTGGAGGATGGTTCCTTCGAGGCTCTCGCTTCATGATCCTGTTCTTCCTCTTAACATTGAGGTAGAGGAATCTCTTACACAAGGATGCTGGGTTCCCAAGACTGCATTGATATTACAAAAACCTTCGACTGAATCTCTGGTTAAACGTTATCACCTTGATGTGTGGGGTAGAGATTACACCCTTCTTATGTTCAGCAAGAAGCGTGTGGTTCACAACTCAGAGCTACCTGTTAAGAAAATACTTGCTGATGCCATTAAAAAGTTCCCGATTGTCTTCGCCACGATCGACAGGTCTTCCTTAGGCAATTGGAAATTTAAGCAGGAAATTGACGTTTCATTTATGAAAATCTTAGATGGGGCTGCTCTTCCATTCCATTTGTTTGGAAAATCTTAATAAGCAAAGTTTTCAAATTTTGTTGAAAAAAGTAAAGCCGAGTTGTATTCCTTTTCTATGGTCCATGTGTTTTAAGTACCCAAAGGCGTCCTCGTCATCTATATCAGTGTGGATATACTGTAAAGGTGTTACCATCTCATCTAGAATAGGTGGGAAGCCAATATTTTATGACCTGGCTGCTACACTCGTAAGAAGGGGATAACCTGCCATTTTTTTTTTATACCATTGAAGGAATCCTTGCTTATGAGTTAATGGCATGCATTAGGTGAGCAAGGATAGTTATATATCATGTTGTATTGTTAACTCAACAGATTGCAAAGAAATGTTGCTTCCGGACATCATGTTGTATCCCATGATGTCCTTTGTAATTTCAGTTCAACTTTGGTAAGAGTCCAACTCATTACAAGAATCCATGTTGTTTATATTCCTTTGCCTATGTAACAATCTTCATGTAACATTTGCTCGATGTTCTTCTTGTAACCATACATACACCTGCAATTTTAACGCCTTTCCCTCATTTCTCTCAAAATGAAGACCGTGGAGGCCAAGTTCGATGCATCCTGGATTGAGTACTCCCATTAACCACACAGATGATAAGAATATTCTTTGGAGGATGCGATCATCCAGAAGTTGTCGAAAGTTCCATTCAGGTTTGTCCAGCTCGGATGCTGAGATTGAGTATAGGAGAGGAAGAAGCTTAAGAGAAGGAAGACGAGATTTTGCATGGTGTCGTTGATGACTGAGCTTGAAGATACCTGCTGCCCATGGTTAACTAGTTTCAAGATTTTAGGCCTCTTGTGTTACTTGATACTCTTTGGGATTATTTTCATATTGGTAGGTGGAATGCTTCGACCTCTCCGTCCCTTGTGCTTGATCATATTTCGTACTCGCGCGCTCCGTATGATTCGCTAGTTTATCTTCTGGACAAGTTATATAGGAATGCATCGGATGATACATATTTTGTCAGGTTGTGTTGTAAGTGTACAAAAGCATTTAATTTGCATTTCTTGGCTCAAATCTTAGTGATACTCTGGCCGAGAGCTGACCGAGAGCAAAGATCATCTGCTCGAATAACCATTTCTTTCTTTATTTGTGCCTCTCAGATCCTGTAATCAATCTCTTTTTACTATATCTCGCATTTGGCTATCTGAAAGCACTCCTATGATGAGTAATTGTTTCTTCTGTTTTTTGGGGGCTTTGTGACAAAAAGTCCCACGATACGAGTATCGGGAAAATATGTACTCTTCCGGATGAGCCCTTGAGTATCTGCATTCTAGTTATTGGTTACTGCCCCTTTTTTATCTCAACATAAAGTACTGTTTTTTGTGTTTCTGTTCATGGGAACATGCAGGCTGTCATCATGATCAACTGGCTCGATCCTGAGTTTTTATGCCGAAACCTTTCCCACCGGTTGATCAACGAGTCCGCCATAGGCTCGGCTCCAATGTCCCTAGCATTGAACATGCTGGGCATGTGCAATTAGACTATCAACTTTAGGGTTCATTTGTTTAACAAAAAGATTGATGCTACTAGAAAACGAGCTTTTCTTCTTCTACAAACCAACCCATCTCCAAGCGTCGGGGCCTAGATGCTGCTCAGGGGCCGGGTGTGCCTCGGGGTAATGAGTGTGGTCATTGAGGTCTTTGTTTCGTCTACCACTTTCCAATGGCTCAAACTACATGTGCGAAACCATATGACATGATGGAGCTAGTTGAACTAAGAATAGCAGCATTCTCCTTGGAAAGAGGCGAGACGTGAGGATTGCAAGTGAGAAAATTCACATTAAGTACACGAACGATACGCCATAAGAGCCGGACATGATCTTCATTCTCCGAAAGACATAAAAAGGAAAAAAGAATCGCATTGCTCAGCCAGAACGATCTTCCTATTGTTTATAAATTATACATCGTCTGACAAAATCAAATATGAGCCTTTTCTATATAAGCGCTAAGAATGGTGAGGTACCAACATGATTGAAGAAAACTAGAAGTACTAATCTAAATCCACCTTAGTGCATGTTGCTTTACACTTCAAACTCAGCCACGTCCAGATGGGGAGTATAGGTGAGCTTTTATGAACACTAGCGAGGGGCAAAATTTTGGCTATTGCGCCTTCTTATTAACCCACCTTAATATCATCTTCTCTTCCTCCTGGCAGCTATGCTCATCTGTGAGGGAAGAAGTATATTATTAAGACAGTAACCTGTATAAATGATTATACAAGAATGCTAACATGTCCCCAAATCTGTGTGTGCATGTGTAAAAGAACATTTTAAAGTAGTTGCAATAAAAGGTAATTACAGGTCGGACGACCCAAGAATAGGTCAAAAGGCTAATTCAAGCAGTAAGTACGACATATTTACAAGAAATGAGCAAAAAACCTACCGTGGAGCATTGAAAATGAAAAAAAAAAAAAAAAAAAGCAATATTTAATTTTGCATTGTAGTAAATCTCCAAGGAAGAAAAATGGAAAAACTACTCATTGCAGCTGGATCAAGAACAGTTTCTCTAGAATGATCAAATTTGCCAATTAATTTGAAGTTTTGCGAGCATGACCAAACTTTTTATCGAGATATATCCAAAATATGGAGTCAACAATCATACTTAAAATGTGTGCCAAAGAGAAGGTATAAATCATTTCCCAAGCGCTTTACAACCAAAGTCAATTTCATTCGGGGATTGGAATAAATTCAACGCAACCTATGTCTTTACCAACCACCTCACGTAACGCCGCGTAGGCCGAGGAAGGTTTGCTGTATTTAATACACACACCTGCTCCCTTGAAAAGTTGCCAACACGACCTCCCTCGCTCAAAGTCCGCACACCCACAATGACTGCTCCTCTTGAATCAGAACTTTCAACTGCTCTTCCACCACCAACAATAAGTCGCATCACACCTCCTCGTGATTCACTTTGCGAAATCTGTATCCAAGTGAGGAAGTGAGTATAACAGGTAAAACCCAGCAGGATTGTGTTTGGCAGAGATGATAGTTGATCATAGTATACCCATTAGAGAGATTTCAGAATTATGAATGAAAAGTCAAGGGGGTACGGTTATATGTAGGAGGAAAACTCCAAGCGTTCTACCACAAGTCTAATTTTGTGCACCACTAATCTTTTATCATATCTTTCAACCATTACAAGAGGTACTAGAAGAAAATGAACGAGAAAATTTGGTTTTGAAGTTAGAAATAATAAAACAGAAATATGAACACCACATTTTTCAAGAATTCATGGGACGAGAGGAAATGTAACCACAATAACCCCAAGGAACCAAGTTTACCTTGTAATTTATACGAATACCATTTGAAAGACGGCCTTTGGGTGATCTCGGTTTCTTTGTCATGAATTTTCAAAATGCCTGCTAGTGGAGTTAAAGGAGCAAAGGATGGCTTTCTCGCCCCTTCAACTCCTACAACTGGGATGAAGAAATAAGTTCTTTTGGTACCTCAAGCTACAACAAATAAGATCAAGTAAGGGATATAATACATCATAAATCAACCAACATTTGAAAGACACAAAGAAGAAAAGTTCTCTGATAATAGATACCTCTGGTTCAGGCTCAATAGGTTGCTCTAGACCAGTTTTCATAGCATCAATAATCTCACTTGGTGATATTCTGAATTCGGTTTCACCAACTCCGTCTATGTGCACTTTCTTGGGGACACATGCAACAATTGCCACAGGTTTAGGTGCAGTAGGCTTTCCAAACTCAGCAATATACTCTAGCACCTTTGCACCCACAGCATTGACCTACATCCCACAATTTTATGAAAGAAACATATTGACAGAAATGAGAAACTAATGTAGATTAAGAATTCATTTTGCTGATTGACATGCACAATGCATACATGGAGATACTCAAAAAGCAGAGTGCTTAGGATGAGTGGCTGATAATTTATAATCAACATGACTACATGCAGTGAACTGTCAGTCTACATGTCATTCAAATCAGATGAGCTATTTAGGCAGAAAAAGGTCCACTATTGACAGAAAGCCAGTGCATTGTCAATTGTGCACATCTTGCAGAGGAAAGGAGACCAATTCTTCTGTCCATAAAAGCACCCAGTACATCAGCTCATAAGATAAGCATTATCAAAACACCACTTCCAATGTTTAGCACAGACAAAGTGTAACCATCAAATTGATCCAACAAATATGTGTCGCCTTAAAGTGGCTGATAAAAGAATCTCCTGTTGTGTGTACAACACTGGTAGATGGCCTTGTAAAAGGGACACTGCAAAATATCATAAGTTCCTACATCGTGAAATATTATAAGTCCCTATATCCTCACTGCACCGAAAAATTTCAGACCAACTTTCTTTCTAGTAGACCAAAAATTCACATCTTCAAGCATGAGAATAGTAGTTGATGTTACAAATAGATCTGAAAGAAATTACCTCTTCAAGCGTAACTGTTCCGGCAACAGCAACAAGACTCTCATGCCCTTGCCTTTGATCCATTATAGTATGGCCCAATGCATCACTCTCCATGATGAAATCCAAATTGTCTACTGATGACACATTATCAATCATTGCTGCCAGCTGTTCACTATCTTTCAATAGTGCATCCATTTATCGAGTTAGTTCACCTTTGTGACACCAAATTCCTTCAACCGTCGAACCTAAACCAAAAAATTTATATCACATACTACAGCCAGGAAAGGCAGAGGAGAGAAAATGCAGTAAAAACATTGTCATGATCAAAAGGAGTTATTATCATCGCCATCAAGAGAGTATTAAAGTTCATCTTCACAAAAGCTTTGAGGTAATGCACGACCAAAAGAAGAATCATGTAAAAGCATTAGAATGTCAAATCATGTCATCAAACCAAAAGAATGGTAATTTCTATTGCAAATTCCTAGAATCCCTGGTCAATGCCACTGGTAAACAGTTTGAGAATGACATAATAACAAACCTCTTGAACAGCAAATTTAATGGCACTCGCCAATTCTTGGGTTCTCGAGTCACGGTAAGAGTGGTGACTGTGCATCCTTCTCTCCCGAATCACCGTGATCCAGTTCAGGCGACGTGAAGGGTGGATTAGAACTCGAAGAAAAATAAGAGTCGGTTAAAGAATTTTTCAGTGCATAAAGTTTCTAGAAACATGCTGCAAGTATACATAGTGTAGCTATTATAAGATCTACCATCAAGTGTTCTAATCCAAGAAGCTAGGAGGAAAAAGTTGTAAACTAAAAGGAAAAGAACGTCCATTGGCAAAACAGCTTTAATCAAAAGCTGCACATTGACCTTAGAATGCCAACTGTTCGGTAAAAAGCAAAGTATCAAAACAAATTCATTTGGTGAAAAACAAAACATACAAAGATATAGGTCCTCAATG
This sequence comes from Eucalyptus erythrocorys, assembly GCA_014182555.1. Taxonomy (NCBI): domain Eukaryota; kingdom Viridiplantae; phylum Streptophyta; class Magnoliopsida; order Myrtales; family Myrtaceae; genus Eucalyptus; species Eucalyptus erythrocorys. Next base: position 21,069,024 of record CM024605.1, on the reverse strand, counting down.
CAGTTAAAGATTCAATATATTTTACATCATAAAATCCAGAGATCCTTTACTTGATAAATTGAAGGAAAGAGCAAAAGCAAAACCGTAGTGTATATATAACTCTATACCAAACTGAAATGGTAAAGGATAAAATAGAAGAAGACAACCTTGTATCTAGTGTTAATCCGAAAATGAAGCGCAGATAGAAATATCCTTTTCATCAAAACATTTCGCAGGTCGCCATATGTCTAAACTTTGCTCACAGGAATCTGCAGTAAATCATTAATAGAAGTGCTTAAAATGGGTAGCCAGGTCCATCTACCTAACCCAAAAACTGCGATGGACACGGTAAGAGTTAAGTCCAAGAAGAAATTGATCAAGAAGAGACCAAGATATTATCTTTGCGATACATCAATTCTAAAGTGAATGTATTGGTCCATAACCAACAACGCAATTCTTCCATCTCCTCTAGTTAAGTAACTAGACCTCCTAGAAAATTTGACACCGCAAGTGATTCCTTACATCACCTTTCATCAACAATCAATGTCAGTGCACTCAATAGGACAGTGTTCTCCCTTCATCAGAAAAAGCTATAAAGCACGATCGACAAAATAAAATTGATGACTGAAATCATGCACCCAGCCGGGCCCAAGACATCCCATTAGATTTTACCAAAAATGAATCAAAATCTAGCAACAGAGAGAATGTGATTTGTTGAGAAAAAGGAGATATGTTGAAATTATGCTGGATGCAAGATGATTAGGCGCCAGGTACATGATAGAATTCCAAACCTTACAAAACATGTTAATTGAAAAATTTTGGAGCAGCTCATGCTAAAATATCTGCGAGCCTTCATATCGTAAGGTTTTCGGAAGTGACCAATTGTGCTCGGAGGACGAATTGCATGCCTTTCCTTTTTAGTGACCTTAGCCTGCTCTAAAGTACTCGGTTTATCATGAGATGAACTTCCAGAGAGACCAACCGGGAGCTTCGGTACAAGAAAGCTAGCCATTGCACCAAACGCACTTGAAAATGGAATGCTTATATTGTATGTGAGACATGGCACAATCATCTAGTCACAGTTAGATATCTTTCACTAATGAATGATTCAGTAATGTTACGTAAATAATAGAAAACACGACAATGATGTTTACCACAATAAGCTAGCGAAGCCAAGTGAAATAAACTTTCGACGTATCTGCTCATTAGTGACAACGGTTACGCTTCTTGATGGGAAAAGGCAATTGGCGAGGCACTACTTAGTTCGTTAAGCAAGAACCCACTAATATAATTACACTTTTTATAAAGGATTATGTCAACAGGCACCCATGAGCACCGGTTAAGTAACCGATTACAAAAATTATACACCAACCGTTATGTGGAATTAGTATTTGGAGATTGAACTATTCCTTATTGAATATGCTTAACAAGTGACCATTTCATTAAGATATCTTTTCCAGTTGCTTCAATAGCTAATAATCCATTACAATTTCAGAATCTTCATGAGCATCCAGACTAATGTTCTATCCTTTTCAAAGCAGCATCCAGATCCTGCTCCTTATTGTAATTGAAGGCCTCATCAAATCCACACTTGCTTTTCAGCAAATCAACCCGTCAAAAAAGAAAACATGAGCATAAGGAGAGATATCTCCGAACTTGCTTGTACTTAGTCTTCTTAACTTGTAAAATCAACGCACTCAATCCTCCAAATTAAAGTGAATGCCAGGAAATTCCATGACACTATAGGTGATGTCGATGCTTGGGCCCGGTGGATCTTCGGGAATCTTGTGCCATGAATTTCATGAGTAAACTAGAGCACATCCGAAGTTACGAAGTTAAACTAAATACAAAGTGCCGTAATGAGGGGAGAATGGAACAAGATGGAAGTATAATGGAAGTTTGGCAACAACTTCAAATATCGATGACTAGTAGCCCATCAATCTCGAAGAGTTCGACCAAAAAAAAAAAAAAAAAAAAACTCTGAAGAGCAGTTTCAAGAATGATCAAGGATAACGTTAAATTTCTCGTTTTATCAATTAATAATTTCACATAAAAGTAAATCTATATGCACAATGGAAAGTAAGTCTATACACACAATGGACTTTCTTAAGAGTATGATCAATGTTCTAAACAAAGTTCACATAGAGGCACATATAATTAGCCAAATGGACATACCTTTTCATCACTACCAGCACTACCAACAACATAGCAGCCCTTCAGTTTTGCAAGTTGACCTATAATGTGTCCTACTGCACCGGATGCCGCTGAAATGAAGACATATTCACCCTCCTTCGGCGAACATATCTCGTGCAAACCAACATAGGCAGTCAAGTCAGGTGTACCTACGAAACAAGGCATTTCAAAGCAGGGAATCGAAACTCAAGTCATAGAGAAAAGCGAGAACTTGCTAAGCTCCCTGTCCTAGTTGCCAAATTATGAGAGAAACAACAAATTACACCATGCACATGTCAATAGCACTGGACAAAAAAGTATCGGTATTCCTTATGCACTGTGTTTCAGCTATCTTTCACAAATAGCAGACCCAAACGGATGAATTTAAACCGGACTACGGTGAAGTCAACCGAATACCGGAGGATGGGGGTTGACTATAGATAATACATGCATGTCAATGATGAAGATGCTCGAAGTAACCTTGCTGAGTAGTATTGTTAGTCAGACCGTTCTCTCAAAAACTTGAACTGCTAGAAAATGTTTTCATATAATGTACTTAAAGCATATTTCCTGACACTCCCTACTTGAATATGTGCTGGCCTTACAGTCAAAATTCAGGAAGCGGACATAACCACACCGAGTAAATTAAAAAAACAACGGGAAAACGAATGAATACGTATTAACCGGACCATTTTTTCACAAAAGCTTAAATCGTTAGAAAACGGGTCAATAAAACAGTTATTGCATAAATTTTACTCAACGGGTATGATAAGCCAAAGGCGAGAGAGATGTGGACGAATTCATACCCAAGATTCCAAGGTAAAAGGAAGGCGGAATATCGGTGGTCGTATCTTGTGGAGGGATTCGGGTCCGTGATGACACTGTACTCCTCCCACCCGGTGATCCCCCTAACCAAGTCACCCTTCTTGTAGTTTGGATGACCAGAATCCACAACTCTCCCCACTCCATTCCCCATCATAACCTGCACGTTTTCACCAAAACAAGCCATGCGATTCCCATTCGAGTCAAATGGGTGAAAAGCCCGAGAGAATTGCCATAGCGAAATGAGCATGGGTTTTAGAGGGGAAGTACCAAAATGAAAGATACCAATGCAAAGAAAGGAACAGAGAGGGCGTCGGGGGCAACCGGCTTGAGAGGCATCGGAGTCGGGGGCGACAGAGTCACGAGAGGGCGTCGGGGACGGAGGCGGCGTCGTCGGCGTCGGAGGCAACCGGCCCGAGGGGCGTCGGAGTCGCGAGAGGGCGTCGGGGGCGGAGGCGGCGTCGTCGGCGTCGGAGGCAACCGGCTTGAGGGGTGTCGGAGTCGCGAGAGGGCATCGGGGGCGGAGGCGGAGGCGGCGTCGTCGGAGTCGCGAGAGGGCGTCGGGGGTGGAGGCGGACACGGAGGCAGCGTCGTCGGCGTCGGCGTCGTGCGGAGGGGCTTCGGCGAGAATGGAGAGAGAGTCGTCGACTAGAATGGAGAGACAGAGCAGAGGAGGGGAAAGAGAAGGCTTGAAGGTGTGACTTTTGTTCTCCCCCGCAACGGAACGGAACGGAGAACGGGGAGAGAGAGAGGAGAGAGAGGACGATATTTACTCCGATTCAACAGGCGCAGCGTCGCGGAGCGAGAGGAAGCGTCGACGGTGGGCCCCACACGCGGCCCGCGCGCGAATTTGAACGCCTGACGCCCTCGCCCACGTGGCGCCACGTGTCGGCTCCTGAATGGTGATACCCACCGCCTACGTGGAGGGTAGTACCTACCCAATATTTTCTCGTCCGAAGTTGCCTTGCAAGTTCCCAGGTTTGACCGTTCGTTAGGCGAGAACTATCAGCACGTAGATCCAGTCGACAAAAAGTTGAACATGAACGGACGAAATTAGGTTGGGTAATTCTCCAAACGATCCCCGTTTATCACAGTTAACTCACGATATTTAATTAATAGTGCATGTGTTCGTTTGAGTCTCATGAATGGATTATTTCATTTTTCATGCACTAGAATCCATTTCAACCATGATTTTGATAGGTTTTATGGTGAACTTAGTAGATCCCACTAAAAATTGCAAACATTTTAACCAATCAATTGAGCTCTTCAATCAAAAGTGAGTTTTTGATGTCGATAGTAAATGCGATGTGAATTCTCCTAATAGATGTTTAAATGATGCATTTAAAATATATTTCATAAATAACACAAATATTTGTAATTAAAATCCAAGGTACAAAGAGTAGGATAATTTTTTGATCATATAGGATATGAAGATTACAAACTTTAAAATACTATTACTAAAGGGCGTGGGAGGGAGATGAAAACCTTTATATTCCTTTTCGTTTGATTTCCTAAAAAATGAAAGGCGATCTTTCTTTGTCAGGAGACATGATGAAGCGAAAGGTTTGCATCACGTCACGCCTTGGAAATGAGTCCATGTGCCATATGCATTAGTGTATTTTGAAAACATGAATGTGCGTTCACACGAATATGCCTTAGCATATGCGACATGTAATGATATGTCAGTGATGATGCATGGTGTACCGACATTTGCACGATGACGCATATATGACAACTTGCCAAGCAAGTAGCCTCGTGGAGGGTGATGTTGTGTCATTTGATGGCATGTCTTTTGATGATGGGCTGTCATGTGACAGCAACATAACAATATATAATGTAATGACATGTATGATGAAATAATGGTGTGTATCCTGGCTTGATGTGTATGCATGTGCAAGTGGCTATAAGTTTTAAGTTTGTAATAGGTGCACCAATAGTTGTAAAACTTGTAATAAAAGTATAAATTTGTCACGAAAGTATAATTGAGTCCTAAAATTTTGAAATGATGCAATCAAATTCTAAAACTTGCTATAAAAGTGCAATTAAATCCTAAAACTTTCAAAAGGTACAATAAATGGAAATACTTAAATTAAATCAATTTGATAAATTTTAGAACTTGATTGTATTTTTTAAAAATTTTAAAACTCAATTGCACTTTGTGATAAATTTCAGGGTTCAATTACATTTTTGGAAAGTTTTAAGCTTCAATTATACGTTCTTGATAAATTTTAGGACTTTTAATAAATTTATTCTTTAAATCTTTTATTTGATGATGCGTGCATGCAGGTTTCGAAATGATAGAGCTATTTTTATAACTCAGCTTATTTGGGCATGTAGATCCTCCTGGACGACATAATACCCTTTTAGCCGATTTTATATAATATCGGCGCTTGGAAAGCTGAAATTAGTTTTTGTGAGAGTAGTTAGTCTTTTGAAATTATTTTTTATTATTTTTTATTGAGAATATGGGCATCCGTCAGGACTGGAGTTGCATATTAATTGATCAGCTTTTCGGCTTGATTCGGTTTGACTTTGGTTAATGGCCCGATATAATGATGATGGCAAGCGATCGCTAGAGCAATAGGGCCTAGGAGCTGAGAAAATATTAGGTGCGCCGGGCGCTCCACGTCACCGTGCGCCCGCCCAATCATGATGCGACATGTGGAGCTGGGTCCCACTTTATTTTTAAGCCATCGGGGCGCCATTTTCAAAAAATTTCGGATCGAGCGAGCGAGGGTTTCTTCTTCTCTTTCTTCGCGCCTCTCTCACTCTACCCTCCCTCTCTCTCTCTCTCTCCGACGAACTCTCTCACTCTTCCGTCCTCTCTCTCTCTCTCCGACTAGCAGGACGCGACCTCCCAATCTCTTTGTGCCCTCCCTCTTTCTGACCGGCGAACCACCGCCAGCAACCGACGAACCACCGCACTGGACCGGCGAGGGAACCGCGAGACCTAGCTCCCTCCCTCTGCCCTCCCTCTTTCCGACCGGCGAACCACCGCACGAGACCGGCAAGAGGACCGCGACATCCCCCTCTCTCTCTCTGCCCTCCCTTTTTCCGACCGACGAACCACCGCACGGGACCGGTGAGAGGACCGCGAGCAATCGACGATCCACTGCACTGTCTGCACGTGACTGGTGAGAGGACCGCGACCTTCCTCTCTCTCTGCCCTCCCTCTTTCCGACCGGCGAACCACCGCGAGCAAATCAAATGTTTTTGTTGAGATCTCCCATCGTCGCCTTCATCTTCTTCTTTCCCCCCCTTTTTTTTTTTGTTGTTTTTTTTCCCTAGTGTTCTGACGGTGGATCTGGAGTTGCATATGGAGGATGACGTGATCGGCGACCTCCCGAGGCCGGCGACGTCATCGGCGCGTGCTCCTCGACGAACGCGTCGTCGTCGTCTCCAGACTCGGGGCTCTCGCGATTCGACGAGATCGAGAACATCCTGATGAAGGACGACGAGGGCGGCGGAGTTGTCGGTGGCAGGACGATGCCGCGCAAATTTAGTCACGGCCTTGATTATGATGATGAAGACTACGATGATGACTACGACTACGATGTTGATTATGATGCAGAAGATAATGGTGAGCATTCTCTCTTCGATACAGAGTCCCCTGGCAAGAATTTTCTTGGTCGTTTTTTGTCTTAAGGGTTCTTGATTAGGCCTAGTGCTGAAATTGTTTAAAACGATAGGAGTATGAGTTATAACCACATGAATTGGCTATTTTAGGCTCATTTTCTTTAGTTCCATTATCCCATTTGTCGGTGTATGCCGCTTTTCCATTGCCTAAATGAGAGATACGGGTCGTAGAAATGGTGAGACTGCCGCCATCTAATCCGAAAGCTAAAATTGTTGGTTAGATGAAGTCCTGGTTTAAAATGCTATCGCAAGTGTGAAATTAGGTAATGCAGTTTGTAGTTTTGTAATTCATTTGAAAAAATAACTCTGTTTGGACGTGTTGGACTGTATCTACCAAGCTCCGGGTCACATGACTGTGGTCGTGAAATTCTTTTCTGGCATGGCTTCTTGAAGCTTTTTCTGTTGTAACAGGCAATTCACCTAAGCTAAATCAAGAGACCACCAGGTCTGCTGTTTGGCGATGCTCCATTTGTACCTATGATAATGACCAGAGCATGACCGCATGTGATATTTGTGGGGTTATTCGAAATCCTTTGCCTTCGAGTGTCATCAGCAATGGCAATGACCTGAAAACAGGTTTGTAATCTTTTTGGAGATGCATGCCATTCTGAGAAGTTAGCTATTGTATGGAACGACCTTTGGCTTTTAAATTATTTGTTGTGAATGGTGTACCTTCTCTTATACCCTTTGGCTTTTTTTCCTGTGTCTTTTGATGCATTTCATGTTGTGTACTTTGGGCTTTGAGATCTTGTTGCGATTGAGTTGAAAGTTGCAGTGCCAATTCAGGGGCCTTTTTAGATTTGCACCAACTGCTATCTTTTGTGGTGTTTTGTTTTCAGTTAATTGTGCCTTTATAGCATAGATCTCTTTCATGCAGTGTGTAAAGATTCTGGAGCATCCAAAATGGCCAGGTCTCTTTTTATGGCAGCCGGTCTATAAATGAATTGGACATACTACTTGGTTCGTTGCCGAGGCCGCCAGCTGCTGCCATCCTTTATAACGCACTCGCAGACATGTATTAGAAGCTGGAGTGGTCATCACCATATTAGTGCCGTACAGCTTGGCCTATCGTCCCCGATACTGCCTATGGAAGTTCTTAGTTGCAATTCTTGCCACAATAAAGTTGTCTATTCTTATCAAATGTACAGTATGTTCAAACTCATTGCTTCCCTCTCTTTGTCGGGGGGTTTCGGGAGAGGAATATGTAAATAGTTATAATTGCTGGGATCAATCTTTGGAATGTACATATTGCTATCCATTTCATATTTGGTGTTTACTCAGGGTATTGGGGAGGACAAGCAAAAATCACCCTCTTTTCAGTTTACTTTGAAGATTGCTTGGGCATGTTTTAGATGATGGAGGAAACTTTATGTGATTGTTCATGATGAACCTAGAAAAATAGGTTGCGTGGTCACGACCTGATATACATCTCTTCTATGAATCTTGTTTGGTACGGCACCGCGCATTAGACTCGAGTCAATGCAGTGTAAGGGAAATCCACCTCCCTCCCTATTTTGAAGTAGTGCATACAGATCATTGCAACTTCTTGTTAATTATCTTATCGTGCTAGATCTATGTTCCCATGCAATTTCTCTTGTTAGTTGTCAAATGGTGGGGGAATCGAGTGTGATTAGGAAGGTGGTAATGTGAAGAAGGATTAGGAAGTGGCTCAATAAATAGACCAAGACTAGGCGTCCAAGAAATGAACCCTACAAAAATGTCCTGACCTAACGTATGATCGAAGATTGACCTGAGAAACCAAAGTGAGAATGGAGGCATGAGGTTGCGGAGAACCTGTGGTTTGTTGCTTGTTAAATTCATCTCATCGAAGACAATGGCAATGAGAGAGGGAACACGATGATTTTTTATCGCTGAACATTTCCAAATTCCAGGAAAGAAGGCTTTTTACACGTTAACGAACCACTCAGGTACATATATGCAGTGAGATCAACTCAACTCAACTGCCCTCAAGATTCATTGAATCTACACATCGTTTGCCTCCCTCTACACAGAGAAGATACCACAAATAAAGCACACGAATATTTGCTCACGTACGCACCAGCAGCCCTACTCCTATGCCAACCCTAATGCATATGCCAAAGTCCAATTCCAACTCTCACTCCAGCATTGAACCATGAGAGTTCGCCATCTTCGTAATCCATGAGTTCCGACCTCCGCCAGTACATGCTGTAGTCCTCATCAAACAGTACATGAATATTCTGCAAGATTTATTGCCAAGTTAATAGGTAAGAGCAAATAAAAGCTACAGAAATTAGCAACAACAGGATGGATAAATACCTGCATTCCAGGTCTCAATATAAGAACACTCCTTCCATAACGATCATGTAAACTTGCTCTGTATACTTTTCCAGTTTCACCTTCAATAGCAACTTCTTTCTGTTTTAGTAAGCATCACATTGTCAAAAGGGAATGTCAGCACAAGCTATCTATTGATATTTACGGAAACAGAAGATGAGATAATTAATATCCCCCGTGAAGTTTCATCAAGAAGGCTCGCAAAGAAGCTCTAATCGTAACGAAACGTCCGATCCCTAGGTGCAATTCGCTATCAACCATCCCATGTTCTAATGCCTCAGTTGATTTTCGGACAGCTGTGTCGATTATCCTCAAAGAATCGCAACCGATAAGGGAAAAACGCGGCGCGCTTCGTTGAAACAGCTCGGCATAGCCGAACCGACACGCTTAACTCACAACCTCGCTCTCCTCTCGAACCTTAAGCGGCAAGATCAGACCTTTCACTCGAGTCTCCATAAATCTCAAAATTCGAAGAATCACTCACAACTTCCCGGACAAGGCGAACAAAAGTTCTCCTCCTTTTCCATTTTTCTCGCTCGGTCGGAGCCATACCTCAATGCAACTCTCTCTCTCTCTCTCTCTCTCTCTCTCTCTCAAAGCGCTTCGTCACACCGAGCAGGCTCGCAAGCACGAAGCCAAACTATTCCATCTTCTCTAGACAGTCCCTCCCCCAAAAACTCGTCGAACTCCCCCAAAATTCCCTGCCGACCTCCCGTGCTTTCCGCTCACTCTCCGACCACTCGTTGCACCACAAACCCCCAAAAAAAAAAAAAAAAAAAAACCATCGGAAAAATCCACACCGCCTGCCCGCTCACAGGCAAGAGCCGCCGCCGCCGCAACAGCCGAGCTCGCGCAATCACTCCCTCAAGCAAAGAAACTGAAGAAGAAGAAGAAGAAGAAGAAGAAGAGTTCAAAAGATAATCGACTCACCGTTTCACCGCGCCAGCTGCTTCCACACCACGCCACACCAGACCAGCCGCGAGGCAAGAGCAGCAAACGCGACTTAAAGGAGATGAGGCCACGCTGCCGCATCTTAAAGGAGGCGAGGAGAAGCCGGCGGCGAGGGGCCGGGGAAGCGAAGGTCCGCGAGAAGCTCGAGTCCCTCCAGCACGGCCCGCTTAGCCCTCGGCTCAACAAGCACGTGGACATCGTCGTCCTTCATCAGGATGTTCTCGATCTCGTCGAATCGCGAGAGCCTCGAGTCTGGAGACGACGACGACGCGTTCGTCGAGGAGCACACGCCGATGACGTCGCCGGCCTCGGGAGGTCGCCGATCACGTCATCCTCCATATGCAACTCCAGATCCACCGTCAGAACACTAGGGAAAAAAACAACAAAAAAAAAGGGGGGGAAAGAAGAAGATGAAGGCGACGATGGGAGATCTCAACAAAAACATTTGATTTGCTCGCGGTGGTTCGCCGGTCGGAAAGAGGGAGGGCAGAGAGAGAGAGGGAGGTCGCGGTCCTCTCACCGTCACGTGCGGACGGTGCAGTGGATCGTCGATTGCTCGCGGTCCTCTCGCCGGTCCCGTGCGGTGGTTCGTCGGTCGGAAAAAGGGAGGGCAGAGAGAGAGAGGGGGATGTCGCGGTCCTCTCGCCGGTCTCGTGCGGTGGTTCGCCGATCGGAAAGAGGGAGGGCAGAGGGAGGGAGCCAGGTCTCGCGGTCCCCTCGCCGGTCCGGTGCGGTGGTTCGTCGGTTGCTGGCGGTGGTTCGCCGGTCGGAAAGAGGGAGGGCACAGAGAGATTGGGAGGTCGCGTCCTGCTAGTCGGAGAGAGAGAGAGAGAGGACGGAAGAGTGAGAGAGTTCATCGGAGAGAGAGAGAGGGGGAGGGTAGAGTGAGAGAGGCGCGAAGAAAAAGAAGAAGAAGAAACCCTCGCTCACTCGATCCGAAATTTTTTGAAAATGGCGCCCCGGTGACTTAAAAATAAAGCGGGACCCAGCTCCACGTGGCGACACGTGTCGCATCATGATTGGGCGGGCGCACGGTGACGTGGAGCGCCCGGCGCATCTAATATTTTCTCCTAGGAGCTAGTCCTAGTGGGCATCGTAAATAACGAATATGATAAAAATTAACCATATTACACACCCAATAGAAATTATGTGAAATTAAATTAATTCATAATATGTACCTTTTCATGTAATGACAACGTTTAAAATTGATATTTCAATGTTAAGCATGCTAAGGTAAAAGTGCTTGGAGACTTCATATAGGTATGAGTAGATGCTATTGAAGTAAAATTCAATTAGGTATGTCATCTCATTAAGCTCAAACAACGCTCTAATAGGATGACAGATCATGCTTTAAAAATGAATCATTTGAAACGTGAATCTCGTGTAGCTAGTGACAATTTTTTAGGATTAGATACATCGAAGGGGAGTAGACGTTGATGGGAACATAGAAAATGTGATTATGAAATTGCCATCTCTTATAAATAAAGAATCTTTGCAAATGTTAATGCCAAAAACTAATGTTTTAAGGAGGTTTATCTCAAACTTGTCTTGCAAGTTGCAAATTTTCTTGAATTTTGGATATCTCGGTCCATGCATTATTCGTCCATCCCTCTTTGCTTTGACATCGTTTCTTTTGACTGGATTCATCATTGCATAAAAATTTTCTTTTTGAGTCATAACTTTCACCCAAAGTTTAAATCGGATAAATCGTGAATTAAAACGTTGGACGATAAAATATCCTGATGATATAATGACATTACGTGTGCTATGCCTTGCTTGTCCAACGTAAGCTGGATTACAGCAAGAAGATGACCTCAGCGACATCGCTTTTTCGCTTGGTCCCCACACGTAAACTTCATCGGCTCATGCCATGAAGTTTCGCAGTTTTCTTCCTCGTATATTTTCTTCTTCTTTTCACACCACTAGCCAATCAACGACGGTCCAATCCATCTAGAAGGATCAATACTATAGTCAAATGTTCACACGAATGACGATAAATTTCTCTCAAATAACTTCCGCGGGAAGCAATATAGTTTTTATTCAAGCATGGTGGTTACCGATTATTGCACTTTATCATGTTCTGTTTCTTTTTCTTTCTATTTTCCGACTTATTTCTCTTAATCACACAAGACTTGACAAAAGTGATTAAGTAAAAGAAAACAATCGCGTGGAGGCACATTAATAATTGGCTAATAAGTTAGATGCTTCTTTAGAAGCTAGTGTGGGTACGAGTGATTCCTAGTTAATGAAATTATGATAAATTTCGAGAATCTGTCTTTTATTCTCCGGTCTACACATTTTCAAAGTATTCCTTTAAAACCAAACATATTACAAGAAAAAAGAATATACTGATATGGTTAAGTGAGAATTAAAATTTAATTACTATGATTATCTCAATGACCATTGAGTTCACTTGGAAAGAAGGAAGTAAGGAGTTCGACTCGCAATCTCTTAAAAGGCTCGAGTGGGGACACGTAAGTGAGGAAACAAGGCAGCACAGCTTGTAAAATAGATATAAGATATGACCATATCCAAAGATTGAAGTTTGATTGAATATATTACTTTCGCCATCCTGTATACGTTGAATAAATCATGAAAACCAAGACCTTACCATTGCCAAATTAATACACTATTCCTAGTTAAAAAGGTCCATCCAGAGGGTGTGGGGACATCAGATGGCTCAAGTCATAAAGATGGGGCACCCAGTAATATAAATAGGGACGATTATAAGTCATTTCCTGCTGAGGAATATACAAAAAATAAATAAATAATCCAAACCTCCGAAAGCCTCAATTTTTTTCTACAAGCTTCTCTCTCCGACCTCCTCATCCTATCATCTACTGGTCTCCCCCACACCACCACCATTGCCGGAGCAATGCCACCACCAGCAACGATTGCCCGCTGCTGCGCCACTCCGATAGCCGCCACCACCACACCAAGGCCGCGCTCGAACACCACCAAAAGTTTCGCTCAGATAACATTGCAAGCACCTCTCTCTCTCTCTCTCTCTAGATCCGAGGCTTGTAACCTCAGGTTCGAGGTTGCGATCTCTGATTTAAGGCAGCCACGGCCTCAAATACGAGGTTGCAGCGGCTCGGATTTGAGTTTGCACTCCAGATTCGTGAGATAGAGAGAATCTTGTGGTCGGAGGGAGAGAGAGACAAGGAGATGCTGAAGTGGCCGTGGTGGTAACGGTAAGGCGCCACAAGTTAGGCGTCGGCCAAGACGCTGATGGTGGGGACACGGTGTTTATGGTTTGCAGCGGCGTTGTTGGTGGTAGACGAAGGAGGAGGAAGAAGGAAGAAAGAAAAGAAATGGAAAGAAGAAAAAATAAGAGGAAAAAAAATTCTGACTCCGAATTAAACAACAAAAAAAACGATGTGGCGCTACTCTATCAATTATTTCGTCCGGTCAACCATCCCCATTGGAAAAAAAGAAGAAATAATGTTATAAATAATCATGGAATTTCAGCCCAACATATAACGTGATTCTTGAATTTTTAATCTGTTCAATATGATTGTTGAATATTTGCATAATATGCAACATGGTTTCTAATCTTTTAATTTATTCAACAGAATTCATAAGCTTTCAATATATATTCAAGCTAGTCTCTGAAATTGTTCAATGTCATACATTAAATGTTTTCATTTAGTCTAAAGACTAACTTGGCCATGTACTAAAAATTTAGAGATCATATTGAATAAATTGAAAATTCAAATATTGGGTTACAATTTAGGATAATATTAAACAAACTAACAATTCAAGAATTATATTATACATTGAATCAAAATGCATGAATTATTTATCATTTCCCAAAAAAAAAAAAGCGCAAAGTATAAGAAATAAATAAATAGAATAAACAATAAAAAAGAAACCAATAAATAAAATAGTTCAAAGACAACACTTTAACATATAGTAAAAGCTCAAAGATCATCGGTTGATCGCCCTTTTTTAATCACACAGCCAATCTAAGTTAGCCTCTTCTTCATATGCCATTATATTCAAGCCATTGAGACTGTCCTTGAGAGGCTCCCACAAGACTTCTCTTTCTTTGCCACAAGTCACCTTCTTCAAGTTCCTCAACCTCACAATCGACCGTGGTAGCACAGACAACCTCAGACATCCTCTCATGTTTATCCTCTTGAGAGTATCTAGTTGACCAATTTGATTGGGTAGAGTGCTCAAGCTCAAACAATCAGATATATTGAGAAAAATCAATTTTTTGAGGGTTCCAATTGGGTTTGGCAATTGCAACAAATTTGTGCACGAATTAAGCCTAACCACTTCGAGGGAGGTCGATTGCCCAAGCTGTTCAGGGAGTGCAGAGAGATTATGGCAGTTTGTGATACTAAGCTTCTTCAGTAGCTTTATCTCATAGATACTATCCGGTAATGTTAGAAGATCGTTGCAATAGTCGATGTCGAGCTCCGCTAAGTTTGGCATTGCATTGGAGATTTTGGCATCGTCCGACGTTGAAACCTGCCCTATGTCACACATGAAAAAGGATATCTTTTGTAGATCTTGCAAGCATAGCTTTCCTATGCTTTGGAAAGAAACCATGACGCGTTCAAGCCTAATCCTCCTTAAACTGGACCCAACGACATGGAAATTGCTTAGCTCAGCTGGAAAGAAACTGTAGTTTGTTACTATTAGGGCTTTGACCTTATTTGCTTTCTCAATGAATTCTGGCAAAGCATAAGTTTTGGTTTGGTCAGTCTCGAAGTTCAAGACAAGAGCCTCAGCTTCAGGTAATTGAAGATCTGGCCAAGGTGTTGAGAATCTTCCATCTGCATCATGAACATAGAAGGTTAAAGATAATTTAAGTACCGACAAACTAAATTTTCCCTAACGGTCATAGTGAGAGAGAGAGAGAGAGAGAGAGAGAGAGAGAGAGAGAGAGAGTTCTAACCTGTGGAGATGGACACTAGACGAGCACTAAGAATTGGTTGCTTTTGCTTGCTCCACCAATTGGGAAAATTTCTGGTTAAGTCCAGAATGAGTCTCTTTCTGCTCTCTACTTCCCCCTGGCTGCACTCCATCATAGCCAACTCTCTGAGCAGATCGTGCTGTGTAGCATAGTGGCTGCCGTAACAGTCGTCCTCGTCCTCACTTGAATCTCTCCTGTAGTTATGCAATAGCTCGGATATAAGCATTTGCACTGGAGTTTCTTGTGCTAAAGTTTAATGCAAGGCATTCGATAATAACAATTTACTGGTAAAGAAAGACATCTGATCCGTCCCACGTTTAAGAAATCAAGTCAGGGGGTAAAAAGGTTCTTTACAGGTCTTTGTAAAATCCATTTGACCTTCAAAATGCGGAACACACTATAGCTGAAAGGTCAAGTGCAGTAATTGTGGTGTGGATCCAAAACATCTAGTTTGCCTATGTTTGGGGAAACAGGAAATTTGTTGCGCATAGATTACTCTCTCAATCTTGGTGCAAAGATCTAATCATGCCTTTGTCCATTCCACACGCGTAGCAGTAGAAAACTAAAAAAGTTGGAATAAGAGAACAAAACAAACCTCAGATCCATACCTGGTGATTACGAGATCAGCTAGGTTCCTGTAAACGAGCTCATGGAGGTCATTAACAGCCTGCATTTCATCGAAATCTTGCCCGTACAACACCACCCACATATCAATAAGGGCAGTGGCGGGGATCTTGCGATCCTCTGGAAATGAGCCAAGGTCCATGAAATGCTCCCTGATCGAAGGGTCACCATCCAAGTCATCCAAGCTCTTTCTGAGGCAATCTAGAATGTCACTGTCCAAACCCAAACGAGACAAATGAAGAAGCTTTGTTTCCCAGAACGAACGATTCTTTCCTCGGAGAGACTTGGTCACAACTGTTAGAGCCAATGGCAATCCCTTACAGCGATTCACTATCTACCATAGGGAAAAAGAAAACAGAAACAAATATGGGAACTTAGATAGGAGTCGTGATTGGTACAAACCATGGCCTCTATTTGATGAAAGAGAGATCAAAGCAAAATCGGCATAGGTTAGGCGCATGGTAAAGAGCTTGGATGTAACATGGTAAGCCTATCTTAGGCAGGTTGATTTAATTTAACTTTTTCTCTAAAGAAAAAAATAATCTCAGTTTTGATAACCATAAGAAATCTTATCATCGATGCACTCAAGCGAGAGTATACCTTATCACAGAGCTCATCATCTGGCGCAACCAAGCTTCTACCATCAATAGTAACAGATCGACGAAAAAGTTCCAGGGCTTCCCTATGAGGCAGTGGGTTCAGGTGATGCACAAGATCAACATTAGGAAATTCATATCTTGATGTCACCACAATCTTGTAATGTTTGATCTGCTTGAAGACAAATTTCTCAATTATGGAATGCGAGTCGGTCCAAACATCGTCCAGCACAAGCAACACTGGATTTTGGCCTATTTTGATGAGCAGTTGCTGCAAGTAATGAACTGCATCATCTTCTGTTACAATCTCAGGTACCTCGAAACCATTATGTTGAATCATTTTCCGGACAATGTCTGTCAGGGTGGGCTTCTTTGAGACAGGGACGAACATGATGTTGTTGAATTTGCCTATATGCATGCACACCACAGTAAGTCTGACTCCTGTCGCTTGCAGAGAGTATGAAAATTTGCAGCAACACTTCTAGTTTATTAGATTTGGTAGGATAAGAAACAGAGCTAAGTAGCAGAAATCAGAAATAATGAGCATGAATCCTATGGTGTGTGAAGAGTAGGTTGACTGATTAAGAGAGGCACTCAGCATAATCAAACAGAGGCAAGTTATTGCATATCTAAAAGCTCGGGAAAGATTGATCAGATTGGACATGATATCAAAACTGAAAATAAACCATGACAAGAAGATTGTTTTACTTGATGAAACATCCATCTGCATAAAACCCAAGCAAATCTTTGTGCAAACATTCACATCTACAAGGAACTGTATCGCTTGACAGAGAGAACAGGTAATGGGATTCAATCGTGTCAATATGTGCACAAGTAAAACATTGTTTAAGCAACAGCTCCTATACACAGGAATGGATAACCAAAGGCTTTGAGGCGAACGATTGGCAAGGATCAATCAATGAATTTCCTACTTTAATTAGTTCTGGATCAATCGAAACACTAAGCACACATACCTTCAATATCCTTGTCATGACACAATTTCTTAAGCAGGGTCGTCTTCCTGCACCCGCCCGGAGCGGTCACAACAATCATAGACACTGCCTCCTCCAGCAACTGCTCCCTGAGCTTCCTCAAGGACGCCTCCACCACTGACCCAACAATGAAATCAGGCGCGTCAGGGACCGCGAGGTTGCCCGCAGCCCCGAGTCCGCTCTGGAGGGAAACACCGTTCGCTTGAACGGAGCAGAACAACTCCTTGACTTGCTTGACTTCCATCTTGATCTCCTTCACTTCCCACAACATCTCGCCGTTGTTTCTCACATCCAGCAGTTGGATGTAAAGCTTGAATTCACCCAATAATTCCGCATTGAATGCCTTCAGCTGCTTGGAGTGCATATACTTCTTGCACACGTGGAGTTGGTGGATCCTTTTGCACCTCTCGATAGGGGTAAGAATGGTACGGGTTGGGCCGGTCCACCCCCTGACCTTAGGACCAACCCGCATAATATTGGTCCTCAGTTTTTAGGACCGAGGACCGACCCTATTGAGCTTGGGACCGAGGACCGGACCGACCCAATAGGTTCGGTCCGGTTCCAGTGTGAACCCGAGACCAACTGATAATTTTTTATTTCATTTTTTTTCTCCTTAGAAAAGAGATTGACGACCGGATTGACCCAATGGGTTCGATCTGATTTCAAGGTCAACCCAAAACTAACCTATAATTTTTTATTTCATTTTTTGTACTCCTTGAAAGGGCAACCGAGGACCGTACCAATCCAATGGGTTCGATGATGAACAACGTCAGCTAAAAAAGGCAAATAGTGAGGGTTAAGTGAGGTGATCGTCGAACAAAATGAGCACCGAATATTGAGCGGGGAGCAACAAGCCAAGTGAGCATCAAGTGGCAAGTAGCACGAGTGATCCAAAGCGAGCGAGGCAAGTGTTGAGTGGCGAGTGGAAATATTTTTTTTTTTTTTTTTTTTCAATTTTAGCAAATTGAAGAATAAGAGGACAAATAAGACTGAAGAGAATGAATGCTAGAGGAGGATGCTATAAGGTGCCTTTTTGGATGCTGTGAGAACTCCTCACAAAAATATTTTCCTCCTTCGTAAATTATGACTATTTACACCATAAAAGACATTAAAAACCTAAGTTATTAAAGAATAAGGTAAAATTACTTGAACTCTTCACTAAAGAGCTGTTTAATGTTATTGACACCGTTTATTTTAAGGTTTTCTCCATATAAAAAAATTATAAATAATATATATATATATATATATATATATATATATATATATATAGTTAGGGTTGATCCGGGTTGGACCAACCCGAAACTCTTAGGACCGAGGACCGACTCGCACAGTGCTGGTCCTAGAATTCTAGGACCAAGGACTGACCCAGTCTCCCTAAAAACCGGACCAGAACCAACAGGGTTGGGCCGGTCCAGGGTCGGTCCAAGGTTGACCCTAAACCGATGCTCACCCCTACCTTTTGATCAGTCCTTTGCCTCTATCCAATAGGTCCATGATCGGATCCATCTCTGGCGGACTACAGTCCAGCCGTTTGTTGAACTTGTCCCATTCCTTGATGATTGGTTCTATTTTGTGCAAGGTGTTTTCGATCTTCTTGAGCTGGGGACCAAACGCTCGGATGGTTTGCACTACCGCCTTAACGGCCGTGAACAGCTCGTTGAATGCTACTCCCACAACACCTCCTGCAAAATCAACCTTCATTTCTTGTTCTTTCTGTCTTCGCAGACCAAGCAAGCTAAGAAATCCAAAACTTTTGATGGGTCACCAAGGATACTAGAGCTGAAACACACGTCCCGAGATTTGCAGAGGATGTTTCTCTCTGTTTATGTATTTATTTTTTTCCTGGGTTTTCCGAAGAGGCAAGAAGGAAGAGGAGCTTCTTGGTCTTTGAAGCAACGGCGGAGAAAGAGATGAACGAAAAGGTGAGAGAGAATATCTTTGTAAAAACGGTAGTGGACCTAGTGGTAGAAGTCTATAGTCCAGGCCAGACATGTCATAGTCATCGTACGGGAAGTTTCTTAGAAGCGACCGTTGGAGGCCTCGCTCTGTTACGCGTGAGAAAATATTGGGTGGTCCGGAGTACCAAATCAGCGTGTGCCTTGACCAATAAGGAAGTGACGCGTGGCTCCACGTGTGCACGCTCGGCCTCACTGGTTTTTTTGCACAAAATATATTATTTTCTTTTCTATTTAAAGATCTACGTCTTTTGCTGCTTTCTTCTCTGTCCTCTCTTTTGAAGTAGGCCTGCACCCATTAATCTGGCTAATGTAGGCCGAGTTGAGCCTGACCCGTAATGAGGGGGACTGGCCGAAAACTCTATAAATAATGCTCAAGTCTCTCCTCTAATCCTAATTCTCACATATCCTCACCTGAGGGGCATTATTCTAACGCTAATCGTGAGGGGCCGCCTCATTGAGCTTGTGATACGAAGGGCAATAGAGGAGAAGGATTTGCGCAAGGAACATTGTGTTTCCACTTCCACTTCAAGAACAATGGATCCCATGTGTGTTAATCTTTCTACCTTATTATGCATGTTCTTGTTCTGGTTATGGAGATCTTGAGGTTGCATAATTTGTGTCTAACATGTGGTATCGGAGCTTCCACAACTTTAGAACTTGAAACCTAATTGATTTTGCCCTAATTTGTACGGATTTACCATAACTTATACGGATTTGCCCTAATTAGTATGAATCTTGCCCTAATTTGCGATTTTCGAGACTTTTTGTATAATAAAAATTAAATTAAATTGCAAATTTGGACTGGGCTTGACGAGACGGTCAAAACCGTCAGTGGCGCATGCCGGGGATGCCGCACACGCCCCCACGCATGGCCACACGCCGCTGGGGCGTCAAACACTCGCCCCACGCGCGGGGCGTGCGACACACGCGGCCGCTGATGTCACGATGACGTCAGCAACCCAGGTCTGACCCAATGCGTGCGCTGCACGTAATCGTGACGTCAACGACTGACCCGATGACGTCAGCGCCCGACTTGGATGACATCATCGACCCGATTCGATAACGTCATCGACTCGACCTGGAAGTTGACCGACCCGACCCGACCGAGGATCCAACCCGTTGACCGACCCAACCCGGTCAACTGTTGACCGGACCGGTCAACCGGTCGGACCGGGCTGCTAGACTAGACGGTCGAACCGGAAACTGGTCGAACCGCTGCCGATCGGACTGGTTTTGACCGGCCCTTAGGCCACACGTGTGAGCTCCATGCGCCGTGCACTCAAGCAGCACGTGCGAGCGCGTGGAGACTCGGATCGGCGCGTGGCTGGCGGCGTTTTACTTGTATGGTCCTCCTCTATCTTGTGGTATATTTGTTTTACATGTTTGATAATTTTATAGATGTAAAAATACATATATATAACCCTAAATACGTGTATTTTTAGTGTATTTTTGTGTATTTTTCTTGTATTTTATGTGATTTTGGAAATACAATTGTTGGGTTATAGGTATATTATCACATAATCATTATAAAGGTGTAATTCATCAATAAAAATCAAATTTTATTGTAAGCTAAAGCTGGCTTAATGAGATACAATCATTATGAGATAGTAATTGAACTATATCTTGAGATAATGGGAAAAACTTTTATCGCTCATGCATACTTTTTTACATGCTGGTAACCTTTGAATGATGGACGTCTTAAAAATCTGTGACCAAACTTATTATATTAATTAACACATATGTTGAGTGTAGGTAATGCATATTAGTAAAGTTATTGCATATTGTACCTAAACTCATATGATCACTGATTAATGTCTATCAAGTTAAATATTTTTTATGGTTAAGGAGTATGGCAATATTTATGCAGAGTAATAGTAATTACTGTTATGATTTAGATATTTGGTTCTGTGGTTTGACTCAATTTATAGGCCACAAGTTGAAGTAATGATTTTTGTTACCTAAAAGTGATTATTAAATCAGTTATTGGCCTTGGAGTCATTTTTGCCTTATGAATCACATGAGCTATAATGGATCAGCTGTCAGGCTTCTCAATTTGATGTACCATGTATTGCTATTAATGTTAATTTGTGATAGATTCTCTAGATCAACATTCTTTTATGTTGTTCTGGTAATTAACATTATATGTGATTTCAGTGATATATGTCCCTATCACTAAAGTTGAAATCACATGTATATGGTGTATGTGAGATTTAGATTTTATATCCCTAGTATGAGAGAGTTTCAAAGATTCAATTGAGTAGTGACCGCCAAAGTGGCATGCTTGATTGGATTTGAGAAATTTCGGTCTCGTATGTTGATTGGGATGTCTCCTGGTCTAATGCGTGGTCATACTCCCAAAGGAGGTGATTGTGTATTAGTTCATAGAGGGATACATGATGGTGTGGTGGAGGAGTGACTGTTGCTAGCAGTTCATATACCTAAAGGTGATGAATTCATGAAGATTGGAATATATTCTCATAACCGCTATCATGTGGGGAGTGTACAACTGCATGTCATGTATTCTGCCCAAAGGTGATTATATGATTATGCGTGTCACTCTCTGGATGTGTACTTGTGCATCAAGTTACACGGTGCTCACATGATGTTAATTATATACATTTCTTGTTTTTCAGTCACCTATTCTGTAATTAATAACTTCACAATTATTGATGTTTTTACTGCTTCAAATTTTAAGTTGTGGACATATGATTTGTTGCTTGAGAAAAGAGTAATGGCATGTGCTTACTATCCATGAAGCGTTCCATTCTGGAACACTTGAAAAATGGTTTGCCTACTAACTGCACTGCTAAGAGATGATGAAAGCCTTAGTGACTTGAAATTATGTCTTGTCTAATACCGAAATTAGGATATATCTGCAAAGATTATGTTTAATTCCTAATGACATACAACTCGTATATGGTTAAAAGGTTATTTCCAAAAGTTTTCTATTTAAGGAAAATGACCGAAATAAATAATAAATAATTACAATTAATCTTAAAAGGTTGTCAGGCTTAATAGTGACCGTGAGTATTTTGGCAAGTATGACAATGCAAAATAGCTTAAAGGGTCATTTGTCAAATACTTGGTAGATTCTGGGGTGGTAACTTAATTACTATGCCTAAAAATCCTGACAAAAGATTTGGCCGAAAGGCATAATTGCACCATAATTAACATGGTGATGAGTATGATTTGTAAGACTAATTTATTCGGTCTTTTATGGGATGGTATTTTGAAAACAACATTTTCACACACAAAACATGTTTCTTATCAAAGTTATTTCATAAACTTCTTTTGATTTATGAACTGGATGTAAATTACTTAACTCTTATTAAAATTAAGAGGTGGTTATCTAATCCAATATTAGATACGTTGAAATTTAGATTCACTCGGAATTATTTTGTATCTTACCTAGATTGTTCAAAAGGGTATTGATTTTAAGACCCTAAAGAAGATACAACAATTATGATATCACATACTGTAAAGTTTCCATAGTTTGACGTAATTGTAGAGGATAGCTACTCTCAGACTATTAAGAATAATAGTACGATGGAAAATCACTGTGTTTTTGTCTTTTCCTAAATAGATAATTGTGATACAAACAATTGTGGAATCTCCTGTACCATAGACTAAACTTGATGAGGTTCAAGGTATTATTCTTGATATAGTTTATGATGAAATTTTTTCAAACCTCTCAAGTATAGAATGAAGTGGTTGTAGCTTTATTCAGGAGATTTGTTAGGGAAAGACGATCAGTGATTCCATTAGACTATATAGTATATTTGTGAGAGCATGACCACAATATCCACTACATGATTGATTTATCGACATAAATAAATGTTGTTTCTTATCCTCAATTAAGTGTGTGATTAGATGCCATAAAAGGCGATATGCAATTTATGAAACATGTTTGGAAACTTACTGACTTGTCCAAAGATCACAAGTTCTTTAGTTGTAAATTGGTGTATAAAACTAAAAGGATTTCAAAGGAAGATTGTGGAATTTAAAACCAAACTGGTAGCTAAAGTTTTCACTCTGAAAGAGAGGTGGATTGTTAATAGTGAAGAAATAATTATTTCTTTAAAAGATTCTTTTAGAGTGAATGTGACATTAATAGTTTATTTATTTATTTTTATATGGAGTTACGCCAAATAGATACAAAATCTATATAGTGCAACTGGAGGATTTTGCAACAAATTTAAGTGAACTTGTGTGTAGACTGAAAGTCTTATTAATAGTTTTATGTAAGTTTCCAGACAATATCATTAAAGTTTCATAGTGTTGTTATTTTGTTCAATTAGGAATAAAGAAATTCAATTTACTGCAAGGTTAGTGGGAGGAAATTTATTTTTCTCATATTCTATGTACATGATATTTTGTTTACAAGTAGTGACCTCGAGGCATTTTTTATTCTTTGCACTAAGGTCCGTAAGGATTATTAGATTTTCTTAGAGGACATTTGCTTATTACATTTTGGAAATATTCAGTATACGTCATTACAAGTCAGGAATTACTCATGTTCTTAAGGGTGATGGAGCTAATCCATTATATTGTCCTTATTTAGATATTGAGAAAATCCAGTTAAATGGTGTACCTTGTGTTAGTGCACTTAAAAGTATAATATATGCTTGATTTTGCACTAAATTAAATATCGTCTTTGCGACGGGACTTCTAGGTAGATATAAATTGAATCCAAGACGCGATCACTGGGTTGTTGCCAAGAATGTTTTAAGGTACTTTAAAATGACAAGAGATTATATGTTAATTTACAGACAAGTTTAATTCTTGCAGTTAGTAGGGTATTCATATGTTAACTTTGCTGGCTGTTAGGTTGATAAAATATCAATAACAAGATATATATTTATGTTAACAGGAAGTGCAGTGCAGTAAATAAAGTTCTATGTCTACTATGTAAGTAGAGTTTGTAACATGCTTTTAGGCTGTTACTTGAGCTATTATGCTTCGGAACCTTATGAGGAGTTGACCGTTTTGACTTTATGGATAGACCCATAGGTTAAGTTGAGATATTAAATTTGTTGATTATTAACAACAAATGTCTTAAGGGATCTAAATATATGGCAGTCAAAAAATATTTTTTTTTTTGGTGACCCAAGGAACCCTCACACGGCCGACAGCTGGAGAGTAAACCCTGGAGTGACGCTAGTGGAGGACCCACCACCCCGACGCCACACTTAAGCATCCCTAGCGACCGTGAGGGGATTTGAACCCCTCCCCTTGCGTTAGGGGGAGAGAGCTTGAACCATCGTGGCCACCGCAGGCGGTGGTGCGGTCAAATATTTTTGACCATAAAGAAATGGTACAAAAAGGTTACTCATAATATAACATATTTTCACAGATGATGTGGTTGCAGATCCACTAACTAAAGGCCTACGCCCATGTGTATTTGAGTGACATGTCATTAGCATGAGCCTAGGAGTATCTTCGGAATACTATTGTTTAATGGGAGCTATTTTGGCTTTACTCTGATAAAGTTCACATCTGTTTTCGTTACTTTTGGTAACGGTTTGATATGTATCAACTTTTGCATTCAATAAGATATCTTTAAATGTGTTGTTATGTTGAATACATATTGATAAAGTCTCAAGGTATTGCTTAAACCTTGAGTGAAGGCTAGGGGCATCCGGTTATTAGCCTTGTGCATATGTTCTTGTTGTTGACACCTAAATTTTGGCAACCCGTTTAGTCATTTATCACATTAAAAGATTAGGGATTAATTTTTAACCCCTAAGAAAAAATTAGAATTAAGTCGCATATCATATACTTTTAGGAGCATTTTTATTTTTTATTGCATTCGCATTGGATTGACGTGGTGGATGGACTTAGGAGAATGAGACTCTAAATATTTCCTTACAAGGTCGTGGAATATACTTCATTGATTTCTTTGTGGTTGCGTCTACATAATCTTGAACTTTTGGCAATTGAAAATATGAATCTTCCCTTTCTATGAACAAAGCAATTATCCTTAGCATAATATATGGAATCAATCAACTCGTGAGCTGATATTTAGTTGAAAGAAATAAAATCAAAAGAGAATATTCAGCACGTATTCGACCGACTTGGATCCACCGTATTATAAATAGAGCAGTAAACTTTGAGATGTAGGGGGTCCCCAAAAAAATTTCAGAGCTACACACGGGAGGGAGAGAAAACGTGAGGGGGGGCTCTTTCTTTTCGAAAAAAAAGAACACAAAAGAAGTTTTCGTCTGGTTTCATTGAAAGAAAATAAGAAAGAGGTGGCGAATTTGCAGAGTGCTTGCGAGTGACACAGTTGAAAAGGAAAGGAGAGAACGAAGGAAAATGCCTTGGGAGATAGAGAGTCGAGGCTGAGGTCCCTCATGACCCTACCTCGCTATTTCGCCTACTGTTGAGCATCACCATAGCTGCTACCTCCCTCGTGATTTCGTCCCACGACGCCGCTATATTGCTCATGCGAAGCCCACATCTTGCGGGTTCCTCGTTACTTGTCACAATTTTGATGCCAATGCTGCTCCTCGCCTACGCCTGCCCCTCCGAGACGACTATTGCTTCCCAATGAGTTTTCGCTCCACCCTTCATCTGAATCAGTCCATCAACATGGAGGTTGATTTTTTTTTTTTTTTTTTTTTTGCGTGCAGGTTTTTGATCTATTGACGAGGCCACACAATTGATACATTCGGCCACAATTCTGAAAAAAGAAGACTTCGAATACACGGTGCACAGAGAGAGCTTTAGAGAGAAAAAGTCAAAAGGAGAAATCGTGGTGGCTGACAAATTGATAATTTCAGAGAGAACACACGAGATGGAGAGAGAGGGTGTGGGTTGTCTTCTTCCTTAGACGACTATTACCGAACCCTTACATCTCCGCGACTCGACGATTTCTTTTGCCATAAGCTTCACACCAACGCAACGCTGCGGGATATTGTTGCTAATTTACCACTCGCACCCCTGTCGCAAACCCAAGTTGCTGCTGTTTGTGATCCACATCCGGAGCCGACGACGACTGAGCTTGTTGCTCCGATGTGCCGCCACTGCTCATCACGTCGCTGATGACACCACCAAGCCATCTAAAAATTTCAGATTTGTGTGAAGGTGTCTCTTGCGGGTCTTTCCAGCGTGTTTCTTGCAATGAGCAATTTTGGTCGGGTCACATCAAGTTGCAGCAACGTGTTTGGTTCTATACAATGGAGACTGATCCTGTGAAGTCTTGATTTTTATTGCTTTTTGGCGTGTTATCCCACGGTTTCATCACTCATTGCATGCACATAAGACGTCACATTTTTTTTTTATTCCTTTTGAGACATAGAAGTGGCCTAAGAGTTTGGTCAAAGTCTTCACTGGAGGCTCAGACTCACAGAGAGATTTGCATATCGAGAGTTCTCACCTGGTTTGGTGACTCATAGGTAAAATCAAAGTTCAATGGCCGCGCTTGACGACTTTCTTGCAGATTTTCCAGGCGTCCTTGACGTGCCCGAGACCTCCACCGATCCAGTTAATTTTGCTTTCGTTTGAATTTTTATCAGTGCAGGTCTTCCTTGATCGAATCCAATCACCACCCCGGCAATCCCGGCGGATCTTCGAGCAATAGTTGTCCTTCGGCGCCTCTAGCAACTGACCGAACTACCACCATGCTGCACTCCTGGACCGCGCACACCACACCACCGAGCACCACCACGCACCGCCGGTCACCCGTTCAGCGGATTCCACTCGGTCCAAATTTGGTAATATCATTAGCAGAATCAGGTAATTATTGTATCTAAATTTGATTTAGATATTCTATTGCCTAAAGCATACTTTTCGATATCTTACGTGCATATTTGAATTATCGGTGTATTCCCAATTATGGTTTATTACCTAATTCGCAACCGCACACAATTTTTTATTCCATCTATAAGGCTTTAGACGGAATAATTAATCACGCGGGAATAAAATTAATATCTTGATCTTTAAGGCTTAAGGTCAATTTATTGATTTTATTAGCGAAATGATCAGGTTTGATTAGATATCGCTTCCAAATTTGAATGATGGATAATATCTTTGATGACCGTGAATGATTTGGTGCTTATCTTTTAATTGTTTTATTTATCCCAAAAATACAAAAAAACCGCATTTGCATATCATGTAGATTAGAATTGATTTCCTAGATATAATTGCATGATAGAATAGTCAGATTTTTTTCTTTAATTATATTAAAATGCATGTTTAGATAGTATATAGGTTAGATAATATCTTTGAATTAAATTGCATGTCGAGATAAATTTCCAAGTTAAGATAGGATTCAAATCAGTCTATTTCCTAACTTAAAATAGATAATATCTCACTTTAGTTAGATTTTGATTTTTAGCAATTTTAATTACAAATTTTCATAAAAAAATATAAAAAATCATGTGCACGTCATATAGAATTAGGTTCATACAATGCACGTCATTTAGTGATTTTTTTTGTTAGGTTCATTTAATTAGAAATTGCCCGTCAATATAATTAGATCATTTAGATTGCATTTCTTTATGATTTAATCTATTCATGTCATATAGCTTAGATCATTTTGCCATGTCATGTAATTTAGGTCATGTTACCATGACATATTAGATCGCTAGCATGCATTGCATTTAGATTAAATTTCATTAAATAAAGTGAAAACAAAAAAGAGAAATTGCGTGTTAATTAGAAATCATATCTAGGGTTGATGATGTGAATTCTGATCTAACAATGCAGATGCTTTCGTTGCTATGAGGTAAGTCCTGCAATTTATTTACTGCTTTATTTGGATGTTAAATTGGTGGTTTGCGCACCCGCATGATCACCTCACATGTTAGGGAGATAAATTAAAATCAATTTAAGCTGCATGCCAAACATTTTTCAAAATAAAAGAACTGTACCGAAAAGGCGTTAGAGGAATCTAGCGTAACCAAGTCCCCGTATCTAGAATCTCTAGTTCGCAGGAGTAAAGTAAATCTCCCATTACTTTACTTGGGTTTCTAATCGACCCATCAAAAATAGATTAGTGGCGACTCCTAATTGAAAATCAAATTGCATGCTAAGAACTTGAACCTAAGTCGCAAATTGGTATGGGCTTGGGAGAGCCCGAGTTAAGTCCAGGCTTAACAATCCATTAGCCAAACCCTAGGTAGTTCACCACCGAAAAATTGGTCGCGACAGCTTGGCGACTCCACTGGGGACTTGTGTTAAAACACTTAGTGGACTTAGGCCATTTTTCTTTTCTTTTGAAAAATGTTTTTGTTTGGCAGCGAGGATCCCAGGTATGTCCCTAACATTTAAGGTGTTAAATGTTTTTGCAGATTGGGAGGTATAAGGGGAGTAGTCTTTGCTAACCCTTATCTTGCAGGTTGGAGTCAGGAATGAATGTTTTAAATTCAAATTATTGAAGTGCTGTGTGATTTAAACTGTTGTGCATGCCTTGCATCTGCACTACACTCTTGCACACACAACCTGCCGCCGGACCTGGGCCGCACTAGGATATTTAGGATGGTATTGAGTTGGATACGACTTCGACCGCGAGGCCGCGTAGTAGAGGTTGCCCAACTCAATCCTGAAAGTTTCTTTCTTGGTGTCAAGAATGTTTACCTCTGCCCGCGAGGCTACGTCGCATTGGGGGTATCATTCTTGACTGAGCCGGAGTTAGGAGGACTTGACTTAGTATGCGAGGCTGCAACTAGTCATCCCACCCTGCTAACTTCATTTTGTTAAGCCTGTCTAGAGTAGAAATCGAACCTCACATCTCATGCATTTGTCTATGTGATTGCCATTGATTTTTCTTGGTGAAGTAAGTCTTCTATCCCTATACCTTGCAATTTATTTTGTCGTGCTTTTGGTCGGTCCATGACAATCTAGGTTAGTCATTTGATCTAATTCATTTGTCAATTAGGAATGAAATGAGGAAATTGCCATGCAATGAATCATTTGCAAAAAAAAAAAAAAAAAAACTTTGGAGAATTTGTTTTTAATTCATGTCTAAGAAATTTCGTCTTGCTAGGGCATCTATCTTTATTTTCATAGTCTATTTTTGAGAAATGCCCTTCTTGTACAAACTTTTCATAAATGCCAAAAAAATGAAAAATTGATTAGATCATTGTCATGGATTGACTCATTATATGTACACCTCATGCTTATATGTTCCCATTCATTTCCATTTGGTGGTTATGGAGCGATCTCACTCACCCATCCATACACGGTCGAGAGCTAAAATGGTGGATCAAAACAATGTGTTGGACCGTATTATTAACAATATGAACAAGCGAATTGCACACCTCCAAAGTCAAGTTGATGAATTGTCAGCTACTGTGGCTTTTCTCATCAAGCAAAAAGGTTGTGATAACATAGCTACCCTATCTTCAGTGAGAAACTACAACTCGAAGAAGAGAGCCAAGAGAACTTTTGAATTGTCTTATTTTCCTGAGGTAGTTGAGTTTGATGCCACCATGAAGAGACTAGTAACATATTTAGAATGAAGAATCTCTGATCTGGAGGATTCACGTCACAAGATCAAGGAGAATTCAAGCGCACAATTCATGGTCCTAAGCAGTTTGCTTTCCTTATTTAATTAGGGACATGTTCAGTTGCACCTTCCCTTGTGTGGGAATTTCTATTGCTTTTAGATATTGGTTTCAATTTCTTATGTTTGCTTCAATGCTTGAACATCATATTCCAATAAATGTAATTCGATTGATGGATATCAATAAAATTACAAGTTTTGTTTTGAAGACATGACGGGGTATACCAAACCAGCCCGGTGACGATATCCAACAATGAAAAGAAAACATCATCCATGGAGAAATTCTGAGGACTAGGCTTCTTCATGCTCCCCCCTAAAAAAAAAAAAAAAAAAAATCATTTTTGAAACCATTTAAAAAAAAAAAGGATGCATTAGGTTACCCTTGTTTGTTTTTCTAACTCATTTATGAAAATAACGCATCAATTTCCAGTGATAGTGGACCTGTTGATTTGGGAACATACATCTGAAGGTGTGGAGGCAAAGGATCATTTCCTAGCCGATTGTGATGACATCTCCCAAGAGTGAAGAAAGACATTAAACACTACTTGTCCCAAGAGATTTCCTTGCACATCAATAGGAAACTGAGGGCAAGTCAGAAGAAGATCATCTAGATTCTAAAGTGTGATGTGTGGCACATCTCATTACAATTTGTATGAAATGTCGAAAGCCAAATCAAGTTTCTCATTTCCATGAGAAAATGATGGAACAAGTCAAAAGAACATCATTCGTCTTAGATGAAATGGATACATTGCGTTCATGGATATAATTAATTTTGGAATTGACACTCTGTTATTTTTCTTGCAGATGATGAATTGAGGCACTACAAATTCTAGTAGTGGCATGACTAAGACAAAATCTCGATCCAAGCCAAAATGGTTATGCAATTTGAATTTACTTTGATGATGCATAATATCCTATTCATGCACATTGTTCTGTGCAGGGGCAAAAGCTAGATTTCATTGAATCAAAGATTGAATTTTTCATCCTTGATTGATCAATTAGTGTGTGTGTTCCCTTTCGATAGGGGCAATCCAAAAACACCCACTACTAAGATGATGCCTTTGTGGGACAATTCTTTGAATGAATGGCCAAAATCGTGCTTATGAAAACATTTTTGAGTATGATAAATTGTTTCTCATAGAAGTTTCTCATGCTCAAATTGTCGGACTCTTCTCAAAGGAGAATTTTGATAGTGATTTTGTCTATTTAATTCACCAATTTCATGAGGAGATTTGTCAAGATAGACAACTCAATTGAGAGACATCAATGCTTAAGAATGCTGAATGAGACGTATTACGATGATGAAAGGCAAGCCCTATCCTATACACAGTCCCTTACTTATACACTTGTGAGATGAGTGTAGGAAGTTCCATATCCGCAAGGTAAAGAGTTCTCTCGCGAAAGGTACGATAACCGAAATGATGAGGGGCAATTTATTTCTCTATCCCAAACACAAAAGTGATCCTTTGTTTAACCCCTTTGAGCCTTATACACTAATGGAATTCTTTTCAAATTATCCTTGTCAAGAACCACCCCACATCGGGGCAAGTTGGAGGTAAGACAACATCATAAGGTGAAGAAAATGGATTGAAATTTTCTTGCTCTCACTTGCATCAATCTTCAAGTCATGCTATTACATTGAACTTATGTGGTAATTTAAGTGCCTTAGGATGACGAAGAGCATTTCTTTCTCTATCATATACACTTATATCCTTTGCATAGCCTACTTGAGCCTGTAATTTCATTTCTTTAAACCCAGTTGGTGATCATCCCCCACACTGGGGCAAGGTAAAAGGCAGATGAAGACCCTTGAAAGTTCGAGTGTTGTCAAAGTGTAATTTCTTGACGCATGCGCAAGAATTGAAATAAAAAAGAACTAAAGGGCATGAAAAAGCAGTGTGCCTGGTAAAAGCAAGGCCAATGTCCGTGAAAAAAAAAAAGAAGTGAAGAAAAAGTGAATGAGAACTAGAGGCATGAAAAAGCAGTGTGCCTAGTAAAAGCAAGGCCAATGCCCATAGATAAAAAAAAGGAGAGTCAAGATAAGTTTACTCAAAGAGCTCAAATGTTGAGTTTTTACAATCAATGAGGCACTTCATGAAGACAATCCCCAATGGTGAAAAAGAAAATTGGTGGCAATGCCAAGATGATCATCAACTCTCACCCTTTACACACATTTTGAGCCTAATGATCCTTTTATTTCTTGACCCATGAACCCTGGCCTACGTTACGTCCCTTATAAAGTCTCTTCTGATTAGGGCACTTGAATTAACATAAGAGTTCATATGTTTATAAGCATTGCTCGAAGAAGTGCGAGCAAGATTGTTTCTTTCTCATTTTGCAGGGTTCTTGACTTGTAAACCCGGAGATGAATACAAAATTGTTCTTTCAATAGCCTTGACTCAAAGAGTCCCTTTGTTAAGCCGTTGACCAAGCCCTCATTACGGTCCCTATTAAAGACCTCTCAAATTGGTAAGGTCGTACCGCTTGCGAGAATACTTGGACCCTTGTCGATATGATGACGGTGAGATGGAGTGATTCTCATTAAATAGCCTTCTAAATGAGAGAGAGTGAAAGTCCTTTCTAACTGAAAGTCTCTCATTTAGCATTCTTAAAAAATCAATGTCATTGTCTTGAGCAACAATTCTCTCCTGTGGAAATTTGGATGATGCAAATATAGTAAAGTCATTATGCAAAAACATTGATTGAACTGAAGAAAAACCACTCAACTTTGAAATGTGCATTCTAGAGTAGCTCAAATTGTCTACCTCCTTGATGAATGCATATTAGTCTTTGCTCTAATCATGTCTGACAGACCTAAGAGCTCCTGACATTCAGGTTCCTTTCAGAATACCTCATGATATTAGGAGATGAGAAACATTCTACCAGGAGGTGAGAGACCTCCACAAGATTCCAGAAGATGTTATCCCCAAGAATCAGAGATGTTACCAGGTAAGTATATCTCTACCTTGAATATTTGTCATTGTGCAGGTATTCCATTTTAAGTATATCGACACTCAATTGAGTTGTCCTCCAAAGATTTCTCTCCAAGATTCAATCTGATTAAGGCAACCGAAGAATGGTTCGGGTCCTGGTCAGATGATTTCTGTCCCAAGGCTGGGCGATCGAAGAATGGTTCGGGTCCTAGCCAAGCGAAACCTCAGTCTAGGCGACCGTAGAATGGTACGAGTCCTAGACATGTAACACCAACTATCCTCATTAAAGGTAAGATCATTTGACATCTCGATCCGGATCTGGATGTCTTGATTTAAACATTTCACTCACGGATGTGAATGTTTTTAATCTTTCTCGTTATACCTTAGTCAGGATCTAGGTATTTCGAGTCCAAAACTCTCGACATCTCAGTCAGGATCTGGGTGTCTTGATTTAAGTTTTTCATCTTTCTCGTTATACCTTAGTCTGGATCTAGGTATTTCGAGTCCAAAATTCTCGACATCTCAGTCAGGATCTAAGTGTCTTGATTTAAGTTTTTCATCTTTCTCGTTATACCTTAGTCTGGATCTAGGTATTTCGAGTTCAAAACTCTCGACATCTCAGTTAGGATCTGGGTGTCTTGATTTAAGTTTTTCATCTTTCTCGTTATACCTTAGTCGGGATCTAGGTATTTCGAGTCCAAAATTCTCGACATCTCGTCGGGATCCGGGTGTCTTGATTTAAGTTTTTCATCTTTCTCGTTATACCTTAGTCTGGATCTAGGTATTTCGAGTCCAAAACTCTCGACATCTCGGTCAGGATCTGGATGTCTTGATTTAAGTTTTTTCGTTATACCTTAGTCTGGATCTAGGTATTTCGAGTCCAAAAATCTCGACATCTCAGTCAGGATTTGAGTGTCTTGATTTAAGTTTTTCATCTTTCTTGTTATACCTTAGTCTGGATCTAGGTATTTCGAGTTCAAAACTCTCGACATCTCAGTCAGGATCTGGGTGTCTTGATTTAAGTTTTTCATCTTTCTTGTTATACCTTAGTCAGGATCTAGGTATTTCGAGTCCAAAACTCTCGACATCTCAGTCAGGATCTAGGTGTCTTGATTTAAGTTTTTAATATTTCTCGTTATACCTTAGTCTGGATCTAGTCTGGATCTGGATGTCTCGATTTAAACATTTCACTTTGGATGTGAATGTTTTTAATCTTTCTCGTTATACCTTAGTCGGGATCTAGGTATTTCGAGCCCAAAAACTCTTGACATCTCATCCGGACTCGGATGTCTTGATTTGAACATTTCACTTTGGATGTGAATGTTCAATTTATTACCTGTTAGGCTTTTCAAGGAACCTGAGTGAGAATTGGATACTTGTGAAGCAAATGGGTATTTATCATGTACCTCAAGATGCTCTACAACACTGATTGGTGAGCAATTATAGGTACGTTATTTCCTTTCACATTTGCATTAGCATTTCCATGCATCATGAAAGTTACATTCATAATTGCATTAAAAAATGGAATTCATTTTCCAACAAAAAATCATTCATTGCATAAGCATGACCAAAATTTAGGTCTCAATTTGTCTTTGAAGGCAACCTTTACGAGCTCACATTCAAAGAGGGGCAGCTGTTGACACCTAAATTTTGGCAACCCGTTTAGTCATTTATCACATTAAAAGATTAGGGATTAATTTTTAACCCCTAAGAAAAAATTAGAATTAAGTCACATATCATATACTTTTAGGAGCATTTTTATTTTTTATTGCATTCGCATTGGATTGACGTGGTGGATGGACTCAGGAGAATGAGACTCTAAATATTTCCTTACAAGGTCGTGGAATATACTTCATCGATTTCTTTGTGGTTGCATCTACATAATCTTGAACTTTTGGCAATTGAAAATATGAATCTTCCCTTTCTATGAACAAAGCAATTATCCTTAGCATAATATATGGAATCAATCAACTTGTGAGCTGATATTTAGTTGAAAGAAATAAAATCGATAAAGATTATTCAGCATACACGATCAAAAGGAAAGAAAGGATGCGTTAGGGATGCTTTTGAGGAAACGAAAGCTGGTAGAGAATAGGAAAGAAAAGGGATACGGGCAATGAAAGAATCAGTGTATTGGTGTTTATGCTACATTATTTCTTGTTTTAAAACAAGAAAGACTGCCCCATCAAAAATCGCACACATCCATGAGCTTGAGCAAAAAGGAAATGAATTCTCTGCACAGCTCAAGGACAAAGAAAGAAATATCATTAAATATACTCTTGGCTTTGTTCACGGCAAGAAAGGGAAGAAATCAACAAACTTGCGAGCCGATGTTCAATTTGAAGAAATAAAATCAAAAGAGAATATTCAGCACGTATTCGACCGACTTGGATCCACCGTATTATAAATAGAGCAGTAAACTTTGAGATGTAGGGGGTCCCCAAAAAAATTTCAGAGCTACACACGGGAGGGAGAGAAAACGTGAGGGGGGGGCGCTCTTTATTTTCGAAAAAAAAGAACACAAAAGAAGTGTTCGTCTGGTTTCATTGAAAAAAGTGTTTGTGAGGTTTCATGGGGAGGTTTCTTTGAAAGAAAATAAGAAAGAGGTGGCGAATTTGCAGAGTGCTTGCGAGTGACGCAGCTGAAAAGGAAAGGAGAGAACGGAGGAAAATGCCTTGGGAGATAGAGAGTCGAGGCTGAGGTCCCTCATGACCCTACCTCGCTATTTCGCCTACTGTTGAGCACCACCATAGCTGCTACCTCCCTCGTGATTTCGTCCCACGACGCCGCTATATTGCTCATGCGAAGCCCACATCTTGCGGGTTCCTCGTTACTTGTCACAATTTTGATGCCAATGCTGCTCCTCGCCTACGCCTGCCCCTCCGAGACGACTATTGCTTCCCGATGAGTTTTTGCTCCACCCTTCATCCGAATCAGTCCATCAACATGGAGGTTGATTTTTTTCTTTTTGCGTGCAGGTTTTTGATCTATTGACGAGGCCACACAATTGATACATTCGGCCACAATTCTGAAAAAAGAAGACTTCGAATACACGGTGCACAGAGAGAGCTTTAGAGAGAAAAAGTCAAAAGGAGAAATCGTGGTGGCCAACAAATTGATAATTTCAGAGAGAACACACGAGATGGAGAGAGAGGGTGTGGGTTGTCTTCTTCCTTAGACGACTATTACCGAACCCTTACATCTCCGCGACTCGATGATTTCTTTTGCCATAAGCTTCACACCAACGCAATGCTGCGGGATCTTGTTGCTGATTTACCACTCGCACCCCTGCCGCAAACCCAAGTCGCTGCTGTTTGTGATCCACATCCGGAGCCGACGACGACTGAGCTTGCTGCTCCGATGTGCCGCCACTGCTCATCACGTCGCTGATGACACCACCAAGCCATCTAAAAATTTCAGATTTGTGTGAAGGTGTCTCTTGCGGGTCTTTCCAGTGTGTTTCTTGCAACGAGCAATTTTGGTCGGGTCACATCAAGTTGCAGCAACGTGTTTGGTTCCATACAATGGAGACCGATCCTGTGAAGTCTTGATTTTTATTGCTTTTTGGCGTGTTATCCCACGGTTTCATCACTCATTGCATGCACATAAGACGTCACATTTTTTTTTTTAATTCCTTCTGAGACATAGAAGTGGCCTAAGAGTTTGGTCAAAGTCTTCACTGGAGGCTCAGACTCACGGAGAGATTTGTATATCGAGAGTTCTCACCTGGTTTGGTGACTCATCGGTAAAATCAAAGTTCAATGGCCGTGCTTGACGACTTTCTTGCAGATTTTCCAGGCGTCCTTGACGTGCCCGAGACCTCCACCGATCCAGTTAATTTTGCTTTCGTTTGAATTTTTATCAGTGCAGGTCTTCCTTGATCGAATCCAGTCACCAACCCGGCAATCCCGGCGGATCTTCGAGCAATAGTTGTCCTTCGGCGCCTCTAGCAACTGACCGAACTACCACCATGCTGCACTTCTGGACCGCGCACACCACACCGCCGAGCACCACCACGCACCGCCGGTCACCCGTTCAGCGGATTCCACTCGGTCCAAATTTGGTAATATCATTAGCAGAATCAGGTAATTATTGTATCTAAATTTGATTTAGATATTCTATTGCCTAAAGCATACTTTTAGATATCTTACGTGCATATTTGAATTATCGGTGTATTCCCAATTATGGTTTATTACCTAATTCGCAACAGCACACAATTTTTTATTCCATCTATAAGGCTTTAGACGGAATAATTAATCACGCGGGAATAAAATTAATATCTTGATCTTTAAGGCTTAAGGTCAATTTATTGATTTTATTAGCGAAATGATAAGGTTTGATTAGATATCGCTTCCAAATTTGAATGATGGATAATATCTTTGATGACCGTGAATGATTTGGTGCTTATCTTTTAATTGTTTTATTTATCCCAAAAAATACAAAAAAACCGCATTTGCATATCATGTAGATTAGAATTGATTTCCTAGATAGAATTGCATGATAGAATAGTCAAATTTTTTTTTCTTTAATTATATTAAAATGCATGTTTAGATAGTATATAGGTTAGATAATATCTTTGAATTAAATTGCATGTCGAGATAAATTTCCAAGTTAAGATAGGATTCAGATCAGTCTATTTCCTAACTTAAAATAGATAATATCTCACTTTAGTTAGATTTTGATTTTTAGCAATTTTAATTACAAATTTTCATAAAAAA
Source organism: Eucalyptus erythrocorys (assembly GCA_014182555.1). Lineage (NCBI taxonomy): Eukaryota > Viridiplantae > Streptophyta > Magnoliopsida > Myrtales > Myrtaceae > Eucalyptus > Eucalyptus erythrocorys. Next base: position 21,031,893 of record CM024605.1, on the reverse strand, counting down.
AATATAAAAAATCATGTGCACGTCATATAGAATTAGGTTCATACAATGCACGTCATTTAGTGATTTTTTTTGTTAGGTTCATTTAATTAGAAATTGCCCATCAATAGAATTAGATCATTTAGATTGCATTTCTTTATGATTTAATCTATTCATGTCATATAGCTTAGATCATTTTGCCATGTCATGTAATTTAGGTCATGTTACCATGACATATTAGATCGCTAGCATGCATTGCATTTAAATTAAATTCCATTAAATAAAGTGAAAACAAAAAAGAGAAATTGCGTGTTAATTAGAAATCATATCTAGGGTTGATGATGTGAATTCTGATCTAACAATGCAGATGCTTTCGTTGTTATGAGGTAAGTCCTGCAATTTATTTACTGCTTTATTTGGATGTTAAATTGGTGGTTTGTGCACCCACATAATCACCTCACATGTTAGGGAGATAAATTAAAATCAATTTAAGCTGCATGCCAAACATTTTTCAAAATTAAAGAACGGTACCGAAAGGGCGTTAGAGGAATCTAGCGTAACCAAGTCCCCGTATCTAGAATCTCTGGTTCGCAGGAGTAAAGTAAATCTCCCATTACTTTACTTGGGTTTCTAATCGACCCACCAAAAATAGATTAGTGGCGACTCCTAATTGAAAATCAAATTGCATGCTAAGAACTTGAACCTAAGTCGCGAATTGGTATGGGCTTGGGAGAGCCCGAGTTAAGTCCAGGCTTAACAATCTATTAGCCAAACCCTAGGTAGTTCACCACCCGAAAAATTGGTCGCGACACTTGTGATACATAAAGAAATGTTAACCATAAGAACAAGACATATGTGGGTTCATTAGAACCATAATTTCATTCTCTTGTGGCACAAGCTTTTGTGTCGCCTAAGATAAGAGAATGGTGACTGACAAATGGGATCTCTCTATGAGAGATGTTAGTCATTTGCCACACTACCATATTGAATCCATATCAATAAAATTGAAAGCACTTGTGATCATGGAAGGCTATGTGTGTATACACGCAGTTACCGCCATGATTCGTTGTTGGAGGCTTTATGGGATATGATTGACTTTTAAGAATTATCTTTGGACCAATGTGTGCACATACAATACAATTTCAATTAATATAGTCCAAGTGGGAGAATGTAAGAGTTTTCCTTAGTGTGGACTAAATTAATTGACATTGTTATTTACCGTTTAACGTTTACCATTTTACGGGATTTGGTCTAAGGTGAGATAGAAGGTTTCTTAATTAGTCTAATATGGGGCTGGCTAGTATGGGCCGAGTTGAGCCTGGCCTGTAATAATGGGGATTGGCTGGAAACTCTATAAATAATGCTCAAGTCTCTCCTCTAACCCTGATTTTCACATATCCTTACCTAAAGGGCGTTATTCTAACACTAATCGTGAGGGGCCACCTCATTGAGCTAGTGATACGGAGGGCAATAGAGGAGAAGGATTTGCGCAAGGAATATTGTGTTTCTGCTTCCACTTCAAAAACAATGGATCCTAGGTGCGTTAATCTTTCTATCTAATTATGCATATTCTTGTTCTGGTTATGGAGATCTTGGGGTTGCGCAATTTGCATTTAACACTTTCCCCCCCAAAAGACACTTCATTTATTCGAACATTTTGCCAGAAATCTTGAAGTGACAAGACTAATCTGATCTACAAGTCTTATCCTTTTTGTCTACTTCGTGTCATTTCTGGGTTATACTTCCAAAAGTTCACTTGGTGTTCTTTCAAAGGTGCTTAATTTATCTTATGGTGTTGGTTTTATATGAAAGCACATGCAAGATATTCCTAGAATGTCTGATTAAGATTCGGTTGACTTTGGGGTCATGCTTTGCAGGGTTGACATCCTATGATTAGGGGAACTGACTATGCTCTGACATTCTTTTTTTTTTTTTTTTTTCATGGTTATGAGACAGGCTGAAGCCCATCTTGCCCTGTTGGTTTAATTAGTGAACTAGAATTCGTCCGTGTGATCTTTTGTGGTCAGCCATGCTTTGTTCATTCTGCAATTCTTTGATAGAACACTGCTAAAATCACTTCAAGTCACCACAAACGAGTGATAGCTAGCTGCACCCCGTCGCAATATGGCATGTTACCAGGTTAATAAATGAACACAAAAAGCTCTTGCCAATACTTTTATACTATCTCTTCTTCAATGACACGTCTATTATCTGACATTGTAACAGTAACAAGGTCTTCAGCCAGTGAAAGTGAGTAAAGTCATCTTCATATTGAAATGGTACAGTTTGAAAGGTGGCAAGATTTTCCTGAGCAACATTTTTATAGCATTTGTCACAGTAGATACTCGATTAGTTGCCAATGCTAGATAAGTAGCGGACTAAATTACTTGAGCTAAAGTGAGAATAGTTATGTCTTGTGCATCATATCTTGAGTTAAATCTCTTGGATTTCGATTAAAATGGCTTATTGACTCCCTAGAATAACCTAGCAAGCTTGCTAAGAAGGAGAGTGGAAGCAGCTGGAGGGGGTCATAGATTGGAATGGATCCCGTGTCCTAGGCGTGCTTGCTACATTGAGGTCAATGGGTATGTGGAACTTTATCAATCAAATGGCGCTAATGATGGACTTTATTCAATGCTTTTATGCATGGAATGTTGGTTTCCAATTGCACTGGTTACTTCAGCAAGTGCTGAGTAAGTTGAATTTGTGGTTAGCATTAGTACTATTGTGGTGCTGAACCTCTGTGCTTGAAGGGAACATATTGAATCACTAAGATTCTAGTTTGTTAACAAGTCGTTTGAGTGCACCTTAGAATTGGTAACTTCAGCCTTTTGACATGTACTGGAGACAACGTTGAGGGCAAATTATAAACAGGGATCAATAACCAACACCTCTCATGCAGAAGTTTTAGCTGGAGACTGGCTTTTTCTTTTGTACGTGTGCCATTGTGTGCTGTCTGTACCTGATAGCGGAATTTACTTGCTGCAGGAGATTATTGTTCGAAGCAATATGTGACGGCTGAGCCACAGGCCACAGTAAGCAAGAGAACAGAGTCGGACGACTTCCTTGTGATAGATGCGCTCTCTAATGAGGCCGCTTGCCAGGTCAGGAGGAGGTGCCTCGACAAATATATAAAGAGGAGGTTCCCTGAGGAGCTGAGAGGAAGTAATGCCGTTGAGGTGGCTGCAGTGCTAGCCAAACTGGCCATGGCTCAAGATAGCCAAGATGATATCGATGTGATTATGGTCAAGTTGAAGAAACCAAACTAGTAAAATGTAAATAGGTATTGTGCAACTGAGAATGTTTCTTTGTGGCCAGTGTTGGGCTAATCAATGTTCATCTTGTATAATCTATTGTATTGACTTCTAGTTGGTATTAAAATGCCTGATCATTGCTTCGTGGTGTTTATCGTTTATGCCTCAAATGATGAACTTTTTTTCCCAAGATTGACAATTACAACATCAACATTGTATTAATCTCTACTTGTGATAGATACTCTGTATCCATCCATTAGGGGTTGTCCACTTGAGCTTACTACTTTGCAACGATATGCTAGACTTGTTCAATTGGTGAACTTGAGAATGTTGAGGTCGGGGTACAAGTGGTTCCTAACTAGAAAAGATAATGAAAATAGATTGTGTAGAATTGACCTTACTATTCAATATAGGCACTGTTTGGTAACCATCTAAACAGTGCCTGATTCTGATTTTTTGTTCCCATAATCAATTTGGGAACAGAATCGCGTTTGGTAAAATTTTTGTTCTTGGGAACAAATTTGTTCCCAGAATCAGTTTTGGACAAGAATTGAGAATAAAAAAGAAAAATGTGATTCTTCGTCCGAGAATCAAAAAAAGAATCAAGTCTTCTTATTTCCTTCCGCCATCTCACGATCGTCATCCCCCACCGCCCGCCGCCACCGCTCGCTGTTGTCCATCACCGCTTACCGCCGTTCGCCAGTTCGGCGAGCTCGCCGGAGGTGAGCCCAGCCACCGGCGATCGGTGGCCAGGCGAGGCAAGGCCAAGCCTCGCCGAGGCTAGGCCAGTGAGGCTCGCCCAGCCCTACCGGTGGCCAGGCAGGCCTTGCCCGGCCCTAGCGAGGCTCAGCCTCTCCAGATCTAGCGAGGCCGAGCCTCGGCAAGGCTGGGCAAGCCTCGCCCAATTGCCGGCGAGGCTCGGCCGACGAGGGCCGGCGAGAGAAAAAAGGAAAAAAAAAAAAAAAAAAAGAGTAAAGAAGTAAAAAGAATTATTTGAAAATTAAAAGAAATTGATTTGGAACATAATCAATGAATACGGTATCAAACGCAATTCTATTCCGAATCAGAAATTTTGGACAGTTATCAAACGCGTTTTTTTATTCAGAATCAGTTCTTGGAAACAAAACAAAAAATAATCATTTCTTGTCAGAATCAGTTCCCGAGAACAGAATCGTTACAAAATGCACCCATATAGATCCTCTGTATGCATAATAAAAATAGAAAGTAAATAGTGCACGAAAGTCATGAACAAAGTCAACATGGGAAGAGCTCTCTCCAAATGAGCAAAAGTAAACTTTTATACCTTAAATTCTTCAAAAACCAAATGGATACGATTGTTTTGTAGAAAGCTATAGCCTAGCAAACACAGAAATTGTTGCAAAGCTTTTTAACAACACCATCACAAGAAGGAAAAAATTCAAGAAACAAAAGGGACCCCGCGAACTCTAAGAAAGCCCTTTCTTTTCTCACTTCTCAGCAAACCATTCTTTGCTGTGGCACATCTCATACTCTTTCTCTTTTAACTAGCAAAGTTGAGGGGAAAGCGGATAGCACTTGTTTTATAATGTCTCTGCACTCCTTTCGTCCTCCGATCTTCACCCTTATTCAGCTTGGAAGCAGGTTCCAACATCATGAAGCGAAGATGAAAATTTTTTAAAAGAAAGCGAGATCTTTCCAAGGCCGTATCCAATAGGTATTGCTACACAATCCTTTACATCCCTGAAACCCAGAAAAACTGTGCGATTACATATAAAGCTGGAGTATCTTCCTATGCTAGAGTGTAGCTTGAGAATGGAGATGTCCGCTAGAGGCAAAGTATGGATGTACACAAACCCGAGGCTCTTCCGTAAAGGTAAGGATTAGATCTACGAAGGGAACACGTCCGAGTCGCTGGACTTGGTTAGTCCCCACAGAGGACCGTAGAGCTTGGAGATCGACAGGTTGACATATTTCAGCATCTCGTCTGACTTGTTGGTCACCATTGTCTAGCATCTGCGGTAAATTCTCTTGTTGGCAGTCCATGAAGCCATTAGCTTTTGCTCAATGGACAGCTTGTTGGAAGCTGTTACTGGAATCAAAAGGCAAAAGAAGATGAGTGAGGTAATGGAATCACAGAATTAATCAAAGAAAAAAGGTAAGGCGGAGGAAATTGTACCAAGAGCTAGACTTGGCTTCGCCATGGCTTCTTTCGGCGCAGGAACAACCACTGCATTGAATAGAAACCCATCCATCGGATGCCAAAATATGTCAAGACATTGCTTTTGTCTGAAATAACAGCAATTTTCAAAGATCAAATACCACGGAAGGAGTTGGATCAGAATCGCCATGACCACCACTCAACCAGGCTAATATGCCGAGGAGTGGAGCGTTGTTGTAAAGGCTCCATTTGCTTGTAATTGTCTCTTTGATCAGCAAAGTTATCATATGTATCGAGGCCACTGATGATAGCACTAGTGAGGAGATTGGGTTCGCTTGCTTTCTGGCTAAACCAGGCGGTGTAACCACCTCAGCAGCTCACGAAGGACAAATCCTCCTTGATGGACACGATGGAAGTTGCCCAGTGATGGACCTGCCTTGGGTAGTTGTTCCCATACCCAACCATGTAGCTCGTGGCTCTGGGATTGTCTCCCAGGATATAGTCCACCTACATATGTTCGTTATTCATCGCGAAAATATTATTCCATTGTATCTTGAAGCTAAGGAAGGAAAGAAATCGAGATTTTCCAAGCACGAGCATTGAATTGTCACGTTTTCCTTGACTAACTGATTGTATTAGTGACTAGGACATGATTAGAAGGATTGTATTACCTGAGATTTCATAAAGGAGCACTGCAAGCTTTTGCCTGAGGAAGAACAAGAAGGCATAAGTCGATCAGCTAAAATATAACAACAACAGGGAAGAATAGGCCCTTCCACAAAAAGTACTGGAATCACCAACCAGGACTCTCGCTTCTTGAAAACCTTGTTGCAGAGACTAACAGCTAGAGAGGGATTGACGAAGAATGGACTTCAAAACTCTTCATCATAGAAACTGTGAAGATGAAGATGAAGATGAAGAAATGAATCAAGATACAAAGGAATCAGCAAAGGAAACACTTCAAATCACTTTATTTCTGTATGATTATAGTACAAAGCTTCTGTATATCAATGACAACTTATGAATGCAAATTCTCTGTTCTACATCCTCTGTTTTCTATCTTTCTATCACAGTATGTATCAGCTATACAATGCAGAGCATCCATTTATGATTGCTCTCTAGGCTCTCTCTCTCTCTCTCTCTCTCTCTCTCTCTCTCTCTCTCTCTCTCTCTCTCTCTCTCTCTCTCTCTCTCTCTCTTCTATCTTAGCTTCTCTATATATATCGAAGAAGAAGAAGTCTCTTTTCATCAGAAAAGAACAACTTAATGTAGCTAACTGTTTTCTTAATTTGTTTCACCACTTTCAACAGACTAACAGCACGTGTGTTAGTTGAGATCTACACAACTTGGCGATCCACGTCTTCTTTATTTCAAGCTTTCTTAATCATTGATGACAATCCATGTCTGCCTTCATCACGAGCTCTTCACCGTTGATCATCAGCTCATTGTTGCTTTTATGTCTTTGTTTTTCACACGAGTTCTTTCTCTTCATAGTTCTTTCTTTTCCTGCATCAATGTTATCTACTGAAGTTATAGTAGCTGAGTGAGAAGACTCTGTTCCTTTATGTTTAACATCCCCCCTCAAATTGGGAAGGGTTAATAATCCCATTCCCAATTTGGTTCGAATAGTAAAATGAGCCAATCATGAGAGGGACTTGGTAAAGATATCAACTAACTGAAGATTACTGGGAATATGGCGAACATGGATGTACCCAGAAGAGACCTTTTCACGAACAAAGTGAAAATCAACTTCGATATGCTTAGTTCGAGCATGTAATATTGGATTAGCTGTAAGAGAAATAGCAGATCTGTTGTCACAAAATAAGAGTGTTGGTGATGGAAGAGAAATACCAACATCACGTAAGACAAAGCTGATCCAAGTGAGTTCAATAGTGGTTGATGCAAGTGCGCGATACTTAGCTTCTGTGGAGGATCGTGAGACAATGGGTTGTTTATTGGCTGACCAAGAAAGAAGATTAGATCCGAGATAAGTGCAAAAACCTGTAGTAGATCGTCGAGTAGCAGTACACCCTGGCCAATCAGCATCGGAGTAGCCATAGAGGCTTATGGAACTATTAGAGTGGAGATAAATTCCAAGGTGCATAATTCCTTTAACATATCAAAGGACTCTCTTTAATTGATGAAAATCTGCCACTATTGGATGTTGCATCTTTTGACATAGCAAATTTGTGGCAAAGGCAAGATCTGGTCGAGTGATTGTCAAGTACTGAAGACCACCTACTAAGCTTCTGTACTCAAATGGATTAGTTAGCTGATTATCAGCATTTACCATAGTAACTAATCTAAGTGGCAAAGGAGTTGAGATTGGTTTGCATTCTGCCATATGAGCTCGTTTAAGCAAATCAATAGCATACTTTGTTTGGCATAAAAATAGATTCAGAGGAATATGTTTTGCTTCAATGCCTAAAAAATAATGAAGATACCCAAGATCCTTCATATGGAATTGGAGACTGAGGTTCTAAATCAAGATAGTTAAGAGTTGAGTTGAGCTACCAGTCAAGATGATGTCATCTACATAGAGTAGTAATAATACTGTATGTCAAGCAGTATGAAGAACAAACAGAGAGGGATCAGCTGTGCTGCAGAAGAAACCAGTTTCAAGGAGAAAGTTACTAAATTTATCAAACCAGGCTCTTGGTGCTTGTCGAAGACCATCTAAGGACTTTTTGAGAAAACAAACATATTGAGAGTTTTGAGGATGTATGAATCCAGGTGGTTATTCCATATATACAGTCTCATTGAAGTCTCCATGGAGGAATGCATTTTTAACATCAAGTTGATGTATTGGCCATTGTCTCATTAGAGCCACAGACAGTACTATACGAATTGTTGCATGTTTCACAACAGGGCTGAATGTTTCAGTAAAGTCTAGTCCTGCTTCTTGATGAAAACCTTTGGCAACTAGTCAAGCTTTTAGCCTGTCAAGACTGCCATTAGGTGCTAGTTTGGTCTTAAACACTCACTTACAGGCTATCACATTCATCTGGTCAGTTCTGGGAACCAATATCCAGGTTTGATTTTCATATAGAGCATTCATTTCTTCTTGCATTGCTCTATACCATCCTTCATCAGTTAATGTTGATTTAATAGATCTTGGTTCCATAGGGACTTGATATTCAGCTAAACATGTGTAATACCGGATTTCAGTCGAGTTTGCATGTGATGAACAATAGCATTACCTTGAGAAGAAGAAGAGCTAGGATTGTGTTGCGCTTGATTAGGAGTGATGTCAGTAGGCAGAACATCTGTTGAGGTAAGTACTGGTTGTTCTTCTATAGTGAAGTCATTATGCATTTGTGTGAAAGAAGTAGTTTGTGGCATATTTCCACCATATGAGTTATGAGTGTAATAATCTTCCATAGCAGGATGGTACTGAAACTTAGCTATTTGGTCAATAAGGTTACTGTCTGTTGGTTCAGTACTTGGAGGCTCAAATAGTTTAACTTCGTCAATCCATTGTTTGTATAGAGTTGTATACTATCCATACTCATTGATCAACTTCTTTGTGAATGGGAAAAAAGTTTCATTAAAGATAACATGTCTACTGATATATATACGGTTATCAGTAGGTACAAGACAGCGATACCCTTTATGTAGTTCACTGTATCCCAGAAATACACAACTAAGAGATCTGGGATCAAATTTATGTTGTGTATATGATCTCAAGCAAGGATAACATGCACATCCAAATATCCTTAGATGTTCATATCGTGGTTCTTTATGATGAATTTTGTTGTAGGGTGTATCCATCTTTAGTTTTGGTGTAGGGAGTATGTTCACAATATAGTTGGCTATCACAAAAGCATCTACCCAAAATCTCAGTGGGACTTTAAAGTGGTATAACATAGCTAATCCAAGCTCAACTATGTGTCGATGTTTCCTTTCTGAAACTCCATTCTGTTCTAGTGTGTGTGGACAAGATATGGACTGTTTTATGCCACAGTTCTTTAAATGATGTTGAAACCTATTACTTATGAACCCTCCTCCTCCATCACTCTGGAAAATTTTGATTCAATGATTGTATTGTCTTTCAACTAGTTTCTGGAATTTGACAAAGATATCATAGAACTCAGATTTCAACTTCATTGGATATAACCAGCTATATCGTGAAAAGTTGTCAACAAAGATCACATAGTACTTGAACGTTTGAAAGGAGCTTACTGGTGAGGGCCCCCAAATGTCACAGTGTATCTTTTCTAAAGGAACATTTGATGTAGAGTCTGACAAGGGAAAAGATAATACTGTACTTTTTGCTATTTGACAGAAACTGCATATATTCTTGGTTGTTGTATTATAGTGAATTAGCTTCTGGTGCTGCAGATGTTTCATTATCTGTGAATTTGTGTGAGCCAATCTCTGGTGCCATATATCTTCATCTACAGTCCTTTGTCTCTAAGTGAAAAAGGCTTATGTGGTTTGTGTATCCACTTGATAGAGTCCTCTAATTTTCCTTCTGAGCTTCACTGTTACTTTGGTATAGTTGTCCTTTACATAAACACCAATTTTGTCAAAAACTAATGAGCAAGGATAGTCATCTGTAAGTTTAGAAATTGAAAGGAGGTTCTTCTTTATTTCTGGAACAATTAGCACATTATTGAGAGGTGATGTATTATCTTTTGTATTCAGCCAGGTATTACCAATGTAAGTAATAGGCAAACATGATCCATTTCCAATCATGACAGTATCAGTTCCTTTTTACTTAGAAAGAGTATGAAGAATACCAGGATTAGCATTGATATGGGTTGTAGCACCAATATCTGGATACCATTCACTTCATTTTGGGTCCTCAACATGCATTGCTGTTAATGATGTTGGAATGTCTTCTGCTTGATAGGAGTTGTCAAAATGATACCAGCAACGAAGAGCATCATGTCCTGGTCATTACATATTTTACATTACAGTCGAACATTGCATGTTTCTTTCTTATCCCACAGATTTTTATTTGAGGTTAATGTCAAAGATGGATAAGTTTTGGTGTTTTGATACCTCTGAGAATAACTGGTATAGGTCGAAACCCTTGATTAGTTCCAAAGAAAGCATTTCTCTGTCTGTATTGCTGATCTCCTTGACCTTGAATCAAGGCATTTGTTCTGTAATTCTGATTCCTTTCAGAATATCCAAAGCCTCGACCTCTACTATTAGCAGCTCTACCTCGACCATAGCTACAGCCTCCTCTATAGTTTCCTTTTTGAGCTACAAATCCAGAGGTTTGAGAGATATATTCTCCATTAGTATTTTCTTTAAGCCGTAAATGAGATTATCTTTGCCCAAAGTAAGCTAAATTGGGATAAAACTTATTTCTGGAGTAATTCTGTAGTCTTAATTCAAACCTTTCTAATTGTGCAATTACCTCATCATATTCAGGTTGAGGCTTTAGACAGTATATAGTTGTTTGAAAATTTTCATATTCAGGACCCAAGCCTTCCAACACACCAAACATTTTGGTTATTTCATTCACAGGTTTTCCTATAGCATTCAACTAATCACATATGGACTTAAATTCTCTGAGATAGACAGAGAGAGCTCGATCATGCTTCTAACAAACTTGTAATTTCCCTCTTAGTTCGAACTTCCTAGCAATTGACTTCTGTGTGAAACGATTCAGAAGTGTTTGCCATACCTCATGGGATGTTTCTAGGCCAATTATCAAGCTCAAAATATTCTCGGAGACAGCTCCACTTATCCATGAGGACACCAGCTGATCAGTTTTTGTCCAGTCAATATAATTTGGATTTACAACTTCAAATTTACACCCCCTCAACTTCATTCTGCAACATTCGAGGAGGTGATGAAATATCACCATTAATAAAGCCAAAAAGTTCTTGGCTTTTCAGGAACCTATGAATCTATGCTTGCCATAAAAGAAAATTGTCTTCGGCAAGTTTGATTGTGACAAAGTTAGAGATATTCACATGTATTGGGAAGGGATACTTTGGTGTTCTTATTGCCATTGTTGCAATCTCTCAGCTTGAGGAAGAAGATAACAGTAACACTATGAATACAAACACGATTACCGTGATACTGGAAACTGCTACACCTTCAGTTTCTTCACTTTTGATTTAATGGATAGCTGCTGAATGAATCTCTTCAACAAATATGGTCATCTGCTCTGATACCATGTGAAGATGAAGATGAAGAAATGAATCAAGATACAGAGGAATCAGTAAAGGAAACACTTCGAATCACTTTATTTCTGTATGATTATAGTACAAAGCTTCTGTATATCAATGACAGCTTATGAATACAAATCCTTTGTTCTACATCCTTTGTTTTCTCTCTTTCTATCACAGCATGTATCAGCTATACAATGCAGAGCATCCATTTATGATTGCTCTCTCTCTCTCTCTCTCTCTCTCTCTCTCTCTCTCTCTCTCTCTCTCTCTTCTATCTTAGCTTCTCTGTATATATCGAAGAGGAAGAAGTCTCTTTTCATCATAACAAAACAACTTAATGTAGCTAACTGTTTTCTTAATTTGTTTCACCACTTTCAACAAACTAACAGCACGTGTGTTAGTTGAGATCTGCACAACTTGGCGATCCACGTCTTCTTCATTTTAGGCTTTCTTAATCATTGATGACAATCCATGTTTGCCTTCATCACAAGCTCTTCACCGTTGATCATCAGCTCATTGTTGCTTTTTTGTCTTTGTTTTTCACACGTGTTCTTTCTCTTCATAGTTCTTTCTTTTCCTGCATCAATGTTAGCTACTGAAGTTATAATAGCTGAGTGAGAAGACTCTGTTCCTTTATGTTTAACAGAAACCGCTGCAGTAAGTCGCCCCGAACATGAAGATGGCTGGTCAAATCCATCATTTGATAGTGGAAAATTAGGGTGAAGTTCGAGAGGGCTCGATGTCATCGCCTGTATCTTCTTCAACGTCGTCAACCTCTACGAAAGAAAACCAGGACATCAAGGTCTGCACATTACTGACTTACACGTTTTCATTCCTTTCAACTCCTACTTAATTTCATTGTTCTTTTACCATTGCCCCAGCATTCTTGACCTATCAATCCAGCATATTGATGTACACTTCAACACCAAGTATATTAGTTCCACGCAATTATTCGCAATCAAATACACAGGCAGAAAAATGGTCGAGCCCAAAGTACTAGGGACATAGCCAAAGCTCTTAAGGCGCTCCCCGAGCTGAGCCAGGTCGTTTTGGTTCTTCTTGAAAACCTCGTTACAATGACCTAACAGCTCCTCAAACGACAATGTCCCAAATGACATGGAGTCGAGCAAATTGAGATCGCTGCTCGCAATTGATACGTGTTGGTTCAGGCACTAAATTAAGGTTGAAGAAACTAAATCTACGATCAAAACACCAAATAATCTCGGCTGAGAAGAAGGAAAACGCACGACCCGAAATAAAAATCATCCCTTGCATCTTTTCTTGGCTCAATATCCAAAGGAAACGCAAAGTAACTAGCAGTAGCAGGTGAAATGAGAAGAGATTCAACTCAATGATGCGATTCACAACTTTAATAGCAATATGGAACGAGAATCGGAAGAAGCGTGGGAGAGAAGGGACCGAGAGGGATGGGACGGCGATCAATGAATTGCTGGAGAACGTCGACGCTGCTCTGCAGGTGGTTGCAGAAATGGGATCCCTCAGACCTCGGCCACCACGGCAGACTAATGCACGAAGGAAAGCTGCGCCGAAAGCAAAGACGGAGCAAGCAACCGAGCAAAGAGCATGTTGGGGATATAATATGCGGAAACGACAGGATCTTGCAATTTACGTCAACGAGAAATCGCCAAAGAAAATAAACGAGAAAAATAAGGACACCAAGAATTTACGTGGTTCGGTCCGAGTATCGGTACCTACATCCACGGGGAGAGCCAGCAGCAAATAATCCACTATAATCGGAGTATCAGAGCTTACAATCGCTCAATCGCTCAAGTGTTTCCCACACCTAGATTTAACCCCAAACCCAAAGTGTCTATAAATAAATAACTCACTTGGGAATACAAACTCATGAAATAGAATTATCGCGCGTTCAAGCTCCGGTACAATACGCGCTACGTATGGCTTCGCGTATCTCTTCAGGCTTCGCGCGACTTGCGACTTCAAGGATCACGTACGGCTTGAAGGGTTTCTTTCGTTCTGGCTTTGGCGACTTCTTTCTTCATAGGTCTTGGGCATGCAACTTCAAAAGAAAACCCTCTACTTCTTTTATATATGTGGGTGTGCACCACTTTCCTATTTTAGTTCTACAAAGCCAACTAGAACTCTGCTTCTTTTCCTATTCGGATTCCGCAACAGCAAAGAAGAAAATTTCCCTTCAAATATTTTATTATTTCTATTTTCAAATTTCCTCTTTTGTAATCCTTCGCGAGTCCAGCGAATCGCGTAATTGTAAATACTCAAAACTCGAGTCATAATTTAACAATTCTCCACCTTGGCTCGATGTTTGAAACCAAGTTATAGTGTTCATCATCCATGCTGCTCTCCCAACGCCCCGACGGGCGCTCACTCTCCACAGACGCCAATAGAGCTCAAGCAGAGCTTGAGCTTCGACAAAGGAACAGATTTAGTCATCATGTCTACTGGGTTATCTGCTGTAGTAATCTTTTTAACAACAACAATACCCTTAGCTAAGACATCTCGGATGAAGTGATACCTGATGTTGATATGCTTCGTTCGCTCGTGATAAACTGGATTATACGCCAAATATATCGCACCTTGGTTATCACAGTGTATATCCACACTTTTATGTTCTAACCCAAAGTCCAAGAGCAAACCTTTTAATCATATCGCCTCCTTCGCTACAAAGGTTAGTGCCATGTACTCTGCCTCAGTTGAAGACAAGGCAATGTGATCCTATAAGGACGCTTTCCAACTAACTGCACCACCTGCTAGCATAAACACGTACCCTGCTAAAGATCTGCGATCATCCAAGTCACCGGCATGATCCGAATCCACAAAACCAATGGTCTCACTGCCATTGCTGTCCCTCCGGTATACTATACCCACGTCTGTTGTCCCCTTCAAATACCTGAGGATCCACTTCACAGCTTCCTAATGAGCTTTACCAGGACGCTTCATATAGCGACTAACCACGCTCACAGCTTGTGAAATATCAGGCCTAGTGCACACCATAGCATACATAATACTACCTACGGCACTAGAATAAGGAACATGGGACATATGCTCCTCCTCCTCCTCGTCTGCGGTGATAATTTATCTGAAAGTTGAAAGTGCTTCGCTAAAGGTGTACTTACAGATTTTGCCGACTGCATATTAAAACGTGCTACGATCTTCTCAATATATTTCTTTTGAGATAGACGTAAAACTCCTGCAGCCCTGTCATGCAAAATCTCCATACCCGATATTTTCTTTGCAGCACTTAAATCTTTCATCTCAAATTCAGCATTTAACTGCCTCTTCAGCACATCAATATCAGACATATTCTTAGCTGTTATCAGCATATCATCAACATATAAGAGTAGATAAATCAAAAAACCATCATCCAATCTCCTATAGTAAACGCAGCTGTCCATCTGACTTTTTGTATAGTCTTGACTAGCCATGAATGCATCAAAACGTTTATACCACTGTCTAGGAGATTGTTTCAGCCCATACAAAGATTTCTTTAACAAGCAAACATGATCTTCCTTACCCGGAATAGCAAATCCCTCTGGCTGTCTCATGTAAATCTGCTCTTCCAACTCACCGTGAAGCAACGCAATTTTCACATCTAGTTGCTCTAACTCGAGATCCTGCGAAGTAACTAAGGCAAGTAAAACACGAATAGAAGTATGTCTTACCACAGGAGAGAACACCTCATTGTAGTCAATGCCCTCACGCTATGTATATCCCTTCGCCACAAGTCTCGCCTTATACCTCGCTGTCTCGACACCGGGAATGCCCTCTTTCCGTTTGAAAACCCATTTACTTCCGACAATCTTTTGGCTCTTAGGTACTTTGATCAGCTCCCATGTCTGATTTCAATGGAGTGATTCCATCTCTTCACTCATAGCCCCTAGCCACTGCGACGACTCTGAACTAGCCATCGCCTCAGAGTAAGACGAAGGCTCATCTGTCTCCACCTCGTCACCTACAGTCAATGCATAAGCAATATCTGTATAACCATAACATACCGGTGATTTAATTTGCCTTCTCTATCTATCTGCGGCTATGGTCTGCTGCGACTTTGCTGGTTGTTCACTATCACCGACTTCAGGAACTACGGCTTCATCTGCAGTCTTAACTTTTGTTACCTTCGAGGTTTCCGGAGTCCCCACCTGAAGCTCCACCTCACTTGTGACACCCTGATCTGTCTTCTCTGCTGGTTGTGTCTTGGAACTCCTCTATTGAAGCATTGCAGTCTCGTCGAAGATCACATCTCTGCTGATTAGAAAATCGGGTGATCTGGGATCAGTACACCACAGCCAGTAGCCTTTCACCCCTTGTGCATAACCTAGAAATATGCACTTCTTCGCTCTCGGCTCAAGCTTACCATCACTCGCATGAGCATACGCAAAACATCCGAATATACGTAATCCAGAATAATCAACAGGTTTCCCCGACCATACTTCCTCAGGAGTCTTCCACTCGATAGCAAACGATGGAAATCGATTAACTAGGTAACAGGACATGTTAACTGCTTCAGCCCAAAATTCCTTGCCAAGTCCTGCATGCGAAAGCATGCATCGAGCTCGCTCAAGCAAAATTATGTTCTTCCGTTCTGCCACGCCATTCTGCTGTGGTGTCCCAGGTACTGTGCGGTGTCTTACAATACCTTCTTTCTCGCAGAACTTGGTAAAATCTTTACCACAAAATTCCATGCCATTATCGGTTCTCAAACACTTGATTTGTTTATCTGACTGCTTCTCAATCAAGGCTTTAAATTTCTTAAACCGATCAAACACTTCATATTTGTGTTTTAGAAAGTAAACCCATACCTTCCTTGAATAGTCATCGATAAATGTCAGCATATATCGGGCACCTCCTTTTGAAGGAACCGAAGACGGGCCCCAGACGTCTGAATGAATATATTCAACCGGTCGTTTGGTCGAATGGATAGCTGTTGTAAACTTAACTCGGTGCTGCTTCCCATAGATGCAGTGCTCACATAAGTCCAGCTTCCCTGTCTTCTGACCATTCAACAACCCATTTTCACTCAGCATCGTCATATCTGCCTCACTCATGTGCCCCAAACGCATATGCCATAACTGAGTCAAGTTAGAGTCTGATTCACCTGATGAAACTGCAGCGGTTCCAGTCACGGTCTCTCCCAGTAGATGATAGAGAGTATTCACTTTCTTCCCTTTTATCACTGTCATAGCACCTCGAGAGATCTTTAGTACTCCACCTTCAGCGGTGTACTTACACCCGATGTCATCGAGTGTCCCCAAAGAAATAAGGTTCTTCTTGAGCTCCGGTACATGCCTCACATCTGTCAATGTGCGCACCACCCCATCGTGCATCCGAATCCGAATTGTCTCTATCCCCACAGCTTTACAAACTGCATTATTCCCCAAAAGAACCCTACCACCATCTGCAGCTTGGTAAGTAGTAAACCAGTTCTTATGAGGCGTCATGTGATAAGAACACCCCGAATCCAGCACCCATTTGTCTCCTGATGAAGTAGCAGTCGCACAGAAGACAGCTTCTGCATCCCTATTGCTCCTTTCGGCAACGTTTACCACACTGCTCGTGGCATTCTGCCTATCAACCTTATTCTTCCGCTTTGGACAATCTCTCCTGATGTGCCCCTCCTCGTGACACTCAAAGCACTTCATGCGTCCCTTGGATTTTCTATGGCGTGATTTTGATCTGCTTTTACCTCTGCTGCTACTAGGCCCTCGATGTTGTTCTCTACCTCGAATCGTCAGTGCTTGCGCTGCTCCTTGTGCCAGACTGTCATCTCGCAACTTTCTCTGCCACTCCTTAGAGAATAAGGCAGACTTTACCTCCTCTGAGGTAATCGTAGTACGCCCCTGCAACAGTGAATCAGTAAAGTGCTCCCGTGACTCTGGTAAGGAGGCTAACAACATCATGCCCTGTTCTTCATCATCAAGAATCTTACCGACGTTTTTCAGATCCATCATGAGTTTATTAAATTCATTTAGGTGGGTTCTGATAGACGTACCTTCAATATATCTAAACTGAAACATCTTCTTCAGCATGTACAAGCGATTATTCAAACCTTTCTTCACATAGAGTGCATGGAGTTTTGCCCATAATGCTTCGGCATCCTGCTCCTCAGCAACCTCTATCAAGACTTCATCCGACAAATTTAACAGGATCATACTCTTTGCTTTTTCCATTAGCTCTACCCTCTCAGAGGCTTTCATGATAATAGGCATCTCATCCTCACCATCCAGTGCCTTGGCCAAACCTTGTGTTGTCAACAAAGCTCGCATCTTGATGTTCCATAACACAAAGTTGTTACTTCCGTTAAACTTCTCAATCTCAGATTTCCTCTCAGACATAATTGCAATAACAGAATTTCTAGATATAATCAGACAAGCAAAAGCTCCAAATCAATCAAGAAATCCAACACCAAGCTCTGATACCAATTGTTGGGATATAATATGCGGAAACGACAGGATCTTGCAATTTACGTCAACGAGAAATCGCCAGAGAAAATAAACGAGAAAAATAAGGACACCAGGAATTTACGTGGTTCGGTCCGAGTATCGGTACCTACGTCCACGGGGAGAGCCAGCAGCAAATAATCCACTATAATCGGAGTATCAGAGTTTACAATCGCTCAATCGCTCAAGTGTTTCCCACACCTAGATTTAACCCCAAACCCAAAGTGTCTATAAATAAACAACTCACTTGGGAATACAAACTCATGAAACAGAATTATCGCGTGTTCAAGCTCCGGTACAATACGCGCTACGTATGACTTCGCGTATCTCTTCAGGCTTCGCGCGACTTGCGACTTCAAGGATCACGTACGGCTTGAAGGGTTTCTTTCGTTCGCTTTGGCGGCTTCTTTCTTTATAGGTCTTGGGCATGCAACTTCAAAAGAAAACCCTCTGCTTCTTTTATATATGTGGGTGTGCACCACTTTCCTATTTTAGTTCTACAAAGCCAACTAGAACTCTGCTTCTTTTCCTATTCGGATTCCGCAACAGCAAAGAAGAAAATTTCCCTTCAAATATTTTATTATTTCTATTTTCAAATTTCCTCTTTTGTAATCCTTCGTAAGTCCAGCGAATCGCGTAATTGTAAATACTCAAAACTCGAGTCATAATTTAACAGAGCAAGTGCCGGAGCACAGACAGAGGAACCGACGGAGCAGAGAGAGCGTCGAAGCAGCGAGCGAGCGAGCGCCCGCCACAACAGAGACCGAGCGAGTGTCGGACGACGGCGGGGAGCGGCCGCTTGATGAACGCCGGAGCAGCAACAACAAGCGTGGAGTAGCAAATGAGAGCGAAAGTGAAGATTCAAAATTTGAAATCGTTCGCTCGCGTGAGAGAGGAATGGCTTTTCTTTCTTAGTTAGGAGGAAAGAACGAAGAAGATGAGAGAGAAAACAATAAACGTGTGCACACTCTGCAGAGGAGAGAGAGAGACCGTAGGCTACCGTGCAGGCTAGATGAGAAAGAAAAATGATTATTTTAAGTGCAGAACTCCATCTTGGCGAGCTGGGCCCACGTTGCCACGTCGGTCCACGTAGCACTTCATAATTGATTCGGGACCACGCTGACTGGTGCGCCGGGACCATATGATATTTTCTCATTACGCGTTTAATTAAGCACTTTCCAGCCCGTGTTATTTTTCTTCGTATCATGAATTGATTATTTTATTGTCGTGCACTATAATCCAATTCAGTTTATGGTAAACTTAGTTTATCCCATTAAAAATTGAAAACATTTTAACCAACCATATGAGCTTTTAAATTAAAAGTGAGTATTTGATGCGAATGGTAAAACACAAATTCTCCTATTAGGTGCTTGGTAATGCATTTCGAATATATTGGATGAGGTCAGATATTGCGACAATAAGTTGTGATGTAAAATCCGAGGAATAAAGTGTAAGGTAATTTTTGGATTTGGTAGGATTATGGAGATTACAATAAATTAAAAACATTTTATCACTTAATAATTGCATCCATTATTTCAAAATTATGGAAATATCTAACTTCTAAAGTAACAAAAATCACGAGTCTTTACCCTTGCAAATGTCGTAAGCAACTACTCGTTTTGGTTGCACAATTTACTAATTTCGACTAGCAAAATAGCGAAGAACATGTGCACGCTTCTTGGCCGAGAATCAGGTTATGTTTGGCCAAGGAACAAGTGCTGATTCAACCATGGATCCTGGCTACGTTCGTACTTAAGCTCCCACACAAATTGCTCACAGTTCACCGGGGTTTTTCTCCCAAACTCCCCTGTTTTCCTTCGTTTTCTTGCTCTCAATTCTCTCTGTTATTTATTTTCTCATGCATTGCCAATTGCATGTGTTTTTTGAGTAGGCTGGTGATTTTTTTCTCTTGGGCATGTGCACACATTTACTCTAAATTAATTTTGGTCTCACAAAATATCTCAAACTAGTATCCTAACCAAATTCTATGTTTTGTAAGCATTCTCTCCATTATCCCATTATAATGCATAAATGTAAACACACCCGGTAGACAATTGCAAGATGGATCTAACTTTGAGAATGATAGATCCAACGTGAAAAGTCCACGTGTGTTTACAAGTATGGACTTTCACGGATAAGAGATTTAGGTAAATGGTACAAATTTGAGATTTTTCACGAGATTAGTGTCATAGCATATCAATTTAGGATAAAAATTCTTTTGGGATAAAATGTGTCATAGAATATTTGTTTAGATTTTTTTTTAATGAAAATTGGTTTAGCGTGAATGTGTGATGGAATATTAGTTTGATATTTTTAATAATCCTAACACTCTCTTTTTGCACATGTGTGGTGGATTGAGCCTTTCCCCATTTTTTTCCGCTCGGATCCTTTCCATTAGCATTGGCCGAAATTAACTTCCCAGATGAGCAATAACTTAAAATTACCTCCCTGATCTTCATTCCCCTTTCTTACTTGACTTCAATGTTCTTGTCTAGGGCAGGCCGAGACTAGTCCTCTTGGCCGCTTTCCTTCTTGGTTTTGTGTCTTTATAGAGAACGTTACATGACGCTTACAAGGAAGCTTCAGCTACATCGAATGGGATGTGGCCGAGTTCATTAAGGGAGGCCGTGTAATATTTGCCTTTGGTGGGATCAAAAAGAAGAAAAAGAAGGTTGAAAAGTCAACAAAAGAAAGTAAGAAAGTGAGCCTCAGTTAATTAAAAGGAAAAGGAGCGCTGGGTACCGGGAGCTCGCCGAGAAAGAAAGAAAAAGGAAAGAGAGGAAAAGAAGAAAGAAGAGAGCTCTTGCCACTAATGTCTCACCAAGCCGATTCAATTTTCTATCATAACACCTGAATTTATGGCTTAAATTCAGATCTCTGAGAAATTTGAGCCGCTTAGTCTGATTTTTGAGTTGTGCAGTTTCAAGATTTCATAGAAGTTGTGGATTATAGCATCGTGGAGCCATAAGGGTTGGAAAGTCCTTTTCGAGCAACAATTTTGTAGGAGCTAGAATTTTAGGATTTCGTTGGCAAGTTTTGCGTTGCATTTACATTTGAGTAATCACTTCACATGAATGATTTGTTAGCACGCATAAGTCATTTCATTAGCGTTTATACGTAGTTTAGCCATTTCATAGTTAAGTTAGAGTTTTATTCGGTTTTAATGTCGATTCTCATTTAATTGTTAAGATTACAAGATCGTTGACTAGTCTAATTACGTGTTGTTTGGTTTGGGCATTATAGATGAGTGGTGCCATCTCTTCTTTGAATTTGTAAATTCATATTTCAAATGAAAAGTATGAGGTATATTATGTGCATATTGTGATTTGGCTAAAAGGCTAATGTTTGTATTTGATGCATAACTTCGAATCGAGCATTTACTACTTTTTATTTAGAATGGTTTGAGAAACGCGTTATTGAAAGTGTCGTGAAAGTTTATAAGCATGTATTACATTGCAAACTCATTTACGGAATGAATTCCTAAATGATTTGGGAAATGTTTGATGAAAGACATTTCAAAATGTTACTGGTTTATTAAATAAATTTCGAAATGGTGTCAGAAATGTAAAATGTGTATTTTGCAAGATTTGCAAAAAGGTAAGGTAAAAAGTCAAAAGTAAAAATCACTTAAAAAAACAGAAGAAAACTTTTAGGATTAGGCTCGAAAAGAGTAAGATATATTGTGTTAAAGAGCAGAAGTGAATAAATGGGAATGAAAAAAGAAGCAATGTTTTGTACATGTTCAATTCGTTTTAATGTTCGACCAAAAAAAAATTTCATTTTCATGGGCCATACCTAAGTGTGAAAGTCCATCTCTCCACGTCCCTAAGAAATGTTTCACCACACACTGTGACCTTTGAAGTTTTCTTTTTAATGTTCAATATTATTCCTTAAGTTTTTAATTCACACTAATGTTGAACTAAAAATTGGTTCAATTTATATTTTCCCGTTAAAAATTCGACGCGTCGGCCACATGAATCTTTATGCCATCCTTTTGTTCGAAACCTTTATGCCATTGACTTGCCGTCGACTTGGATACCGTGTTTTCCACGTAGCATCCCTCTCCTCTCTCTTTCCCTTTCACCGTAAAAAGGAACGCAGCACCACCGTTGCCGAAGCCCCTATTGCCAAAACTACCACCACTGCCAACGATTGTCCACGGCTGCGCCACTCAAACAGCCACCACCACCACACCAAAGCCGTGCACGAACACCGCCGCAGGCTTTGCTCAAATGACATTGCAGGTACACCCCACTTTCATCAGATCTGAAGCCCGTTACTTCAGATTTGAGTTGGCGACCTCCGATTTAAGGTTGCCATGACCACAAACATTAGGTTTCAGTGGCTCAGATCCGAGTTTGCACCTCAGAAATAAGAGACAGAAAAGGCGATGCTGAAGTGGTCAGTGGTGGTGAGGGACTGCGACTTAGGCGTCGGCGATGACAGTGATGGTAGGGATGCGGTGGTTATGGTTTGCAGCTGCATTGTTGGTGGTCGAAGGAGGAGGAAGAAGAAGGGAAGAAAGAAATATATGAGAAGAAGCAAAACTTAAAAGAAAAATTCCTGACTTGAAAATATTAAAGAAAATATGATTGGTTGGTCCACCAACATATGGGACACGGCCTATTTACTAAATATAACTAACTCGTATAATAATCCATTCCATCAAATATGAGTCAAGAAACGGATGTGTGATTCATTTTTACAGTTCTAATGTGCGCATATATCAGGGACTTTTCATCCTAGGGGATTTGGGCTCAATTGGTGGCTGGTGTCAAAGATTGAACCAAAGAAAATAGCATGTACTTTACTTCCAACTAGCATAAACTAGAAGTATTTTTACTTGTACTTTTATGCTATAAAAATTATTCAAATTTCACAAAGTTATGCAAATATATGCAAATCTATTTGTCAATACCCAAATGTCGTGAAAGTTTTATGTGCATAGGGTTAAAAAGGTGAAGGTGTGTGCATCATTAGGTTTAGGGTTTCTTTATTTTAATTGAAGATTTATCAAAAAATCATATCTAAATCTAGGTGTCAGCATCTCTGGAAATGATAAACTTTCATATATTTAAGATTAAGAAAATGGACAATAAATACAATAACTTTGATATAATCCTCAATTTAGTATCAAAATCTTTCAAGCAATTACTTGACTTCACATTGGTAAAAACAATCATTTATGCGCCTCTGTCGATAAATTCTAGCAATTCATCCTCCATAATTTTTTAAAAAAAAAACAAATCTTAATACCAACGCTGATTTTTTTTTTTTTTTTTTAAATTGAGCTCCAACACGGACAAACGACAAGATGACCTGGCAATTATTTAACTAACTCACCAAATTGCCTTCTCTTGTCCTTCTTGGTCTTCATCTTCTTTACTAAAACGAAGAAAAGAATAAACATCGCCGCTTTCTCTCTCTTCTCGATTGGTTCAATTTGCCCTTCATCTTTACAAGAGCTCCTATTGCTAGTGGTGATGACACTATCGCAACCGGGAGAAGGCGCTTCGCATGCCATGAGCCCATAAATTTCTGGCATTTCCCCTCTATCTCTACCCTTCGAGAAAATGAGGGCAATTCCGAGCCTTGAAAAAACTCAACGGACATTGCTTTTTCTCTTTGCAGTTGGAGTTGTCGTCTTAGATGAGAGAAGAAAAGTTGATTTGCTATTGGTGCTCCTCTTTGATCTGAAGAAATGGTTTGGATTTGAAGAAAATATTCAAATTCTCTCTCTCCTTCGAGAAAATATTCGTTTCTTTCACATAAAGGTTAGGATTTCCGGAAGCAAGGCTTAGGCAACGAAAATAGCCTTCTCAGCCTCTTTTGTTTATAGTTGCCTCCCTTCTCTTTGCCACAATTCCTAAATTTACGGTTATGGTCTAAAAATATTTGTGATTCAGCCCCAATTCCTTAATTTGGGGCAAACAAATTTTTTTAATCGATGTTGTTTAATAATAATTATACTTACTCACTTAGTCCATGAGCCACGTCGGATAGATTTATGTTCAAAAATTGCCACGTTGATTTTCTAGCCACAAAGATTAACGATAGCATTAAAGTGATTGTCTTTTTATAAAAATGACACTCAAATGATAACTTAAAAAATTTTGATGTTAAAAAACATCATACAAAGTTATGGTATTTTTAGTGTCAGTGTCCCAAAAAAAAAATATATATATATATCAAATTGCATGTGTTACAAGATTTGAAAAAAAGAAGCAATCTTTTATATGTGTTCATTTCATTTCATGGGCCATTACTGATTGTGAAACTCATTCTCTCTGGGTCGTTAAGAAATGTTTCCCACTCAAGAGTAACCACACGGTGATTTTAAACTTTTTTTCAATATTTAATATCGTTTCTAAACATTTTTCTTATTCATTCTTGATGGGTTTTTCTATGTATTGATAGGCCTAAGAAGGTTGTTCGCCCATGTTGGGCCTAAAAATCTGGCCCACAAATTAAAGGCTCATGAAGGAAGGGTGGAGATATGAAAGGGTACATCGAGGAGTTGCGTCTTTTAGAAAAGGCATTTTACATTGAGGGGTTATGTCTTGGAGGAGACATTTTAAGATTTAAGAGATAGAAAGAAAAAGGAAACATTACGTTCGTATGTTTTTTCAAAAGACGCTCTCTCCCCCTCCGAAAGATTGTAAAAATACCTCCCAAATATTAGTGTTTTCTCCCTCCTCATAGAAACAGTACGCTCCTCGGTAGAACGGGATAAGAATTTTCTTTGAACTTCAATATTGGTGTTTAATCTGTGAAAGAGGTACGTTCGATTTCGTGATATACTTTTCGATCGATGATACATGTGCTTCCTGAGCTCGTCTTCCGCATTTATTTTAGGGGTTCGATTAGGTTTCGGATTAATTTTAGGGAATCCGTTAACCCCAACAATTCTAATGATGGACTTTTGAAAATTGGTTCAATTTATTTTTTCCCTTAAAAATTTGACACCGCCAGCCGACTGACAAGAACCTTATGCCGTTAACTTGCCTTCAACTTGTATACTGTGTTTTTCATGTGGCATCATCCCTTCTCCTCACCTCTCACGAAAAGAAATGCAGCACCCCCATTGCCGAAGCACCGTCACCACTGAACAACAATTGTTTGCCGCTGCGCCACTCAAACAACTGCCACAATACCAAAGCCGCGCTCAAACACCCTAAAAAGCTTCGCTCAAATGACATTGCAAGCACCTCTCTCTCTCTCATTAGATCTGAGGCTCGTAACCCCAGATTCGAGGTCGCAGCCCCCGGTTTAAGGCCGCCATGACCTCAAATGTGAGGTTGCAGTGGCTTGAACCTGAGTTTGCACTTCGGACTTGAGATAGAGAGTATGTTGTGTTAGAGTTTTCCTGATTTGTGGACTAAATTAATTGACTTTGTTATTGTAATTTACCGTTTAACGTTCACCGTTTTATGGGGTTTGGTCTTAGGTGAGATAGAAGGTTTCTTAATTAGTCTAATATGGGACTGGCTAGTGTGGACCGAGTTGAGCCTGGCCCGTAATGAGGGGGACTGGCTGGAAACTCTATAAATAGTGCTCAAGTCTCTCCCCTAGCCCCGATCTCACATATCCTCACCTAAGGGGCGTTACTCTAACGCTAATCGTGAGGGGCCGCCTCATTGAGCCAGTGATCCGGAGGGTAATAGAGGAGAAGGATTTGCGCGAAGGACATTGTGTTCTGCTTCCGCTTCAAGAAAGACAATGGATCCTAAAACAGGTGCGTTGATCCTTCAATTCGCAATTGCATGTTTATGTTCTAGTTATGGAGATCTTGGGTTGCGCAAAATTGGCGCACAACATGTGATATCAGAGCCTCCATAACCCTAGAACATGAATGCAATTCGTTTTTACCCTAATCTGTGCGAATTTGCCCTAATTAGTATAATTCTTGCCCTAATTTATGATTTTCGAGCTTTAAAGTTTAATAAAAATCAAATTAAATTGCAAATTGGGACTCAGCTCGACGAGACGGTGAAAACCGTCGGCGGCGCGTCGCCGTGGGACGCCGCACGCGCCCCCACGCGCGGCCACACGCCGCTGGGGGCGTCGAGCACGCGCCCACGCGCGGCCACGCGCCCCCACGCGCGGCCACGCGCCTACTTGGGCGGGGCGTGCGTCGCACGCGGCCGCTGACGTCAGCGTGACGTCGGCGACCCGGGTCGACCCGATGCGTGCGTCGCACGTGCTCGCGACGTCACGGTGACGTCAGCAATCGGGTCGACTCGACCCGGAGACCGACCCGATGACGTCAGCGTTGCCCGATGACGTCACCGGCCCGGCGACCCGACCCGAGTGAGGCCCGACCCGGACCGGGGTTCGACCCGACCCGGGAACCGACCCGGGATCCGGCCCGACCCGGGATCCGACCCGACCCGGTCAACGGTTGACCGGTCTGGTCAACCGGTCGGACCGGTCGGTTGGACCGGACGGTCGGACCGGGTAACCGGTCGAACCGCCACCGGTCGGGCCGGGTAACCGATCGAACCGCCACCGGTCGGACCGGCTCCAGGCCGGTGATGCTTCTGGCGCGTGAGCCCCACGCGCCGAGCACTCAGGCGGCGCGTGTGGGCACGTGGGGCCTCCTTTCGGCGAGTGGTTGGTGGCGTTGGATTCGTATGGAGATTTCCTACCTTGTGGTATATTTATTTTATATGTTTGATGATTTTATAGATGTGAAATTGCATATAAAGCCCTAAATACGTGTATTTTAAGTGAATTTTTTGCTTATTTTTCTTGTATTTTTCTGTGATTATGGAAATACAAGTGCTGGGTTACAGGTATGCTATTTTGTTCATTCATAAGGCAGATTAATTAGCATGTTATGTGATTTGAGTGATATGTGCCCCTATCACTGAAGTTCGAATCACATGTATATGGTTTATGTGAGGTATAAATCCCTGGTATGAGAGAGTTTCAATAATTCAATTGAGTAGTGACCGCCAAAGTGGCACGCTTGATTGGGTTTGAGAAATTTCGGTCTCGTATGTTGTTTGGGATGTCTCCTGGTCTAATGCATGGTCATACTCCCAAAGGAGGTGATGGTGTATTAGTCCATGGAGGGATACATAATGATGTGGTGGAGGATTGTCTAGTCTTAGTGGTTCTTCTGCCCAAAGGTGATGAATTCACGAAGATTGGAATATATTCTCCTGACCGCTATCATGTGGGGAGTGTACAACCGCATGTCATGTATTCTGCCCAAAGGTGATTATATGATTATGCGTGTAACTCTCTGAATGTGAACTTGGACATCAAGTTACACGGTGCTCACATGATGCTAATTGTTTACATTGTTTGTTTTTCAGTCACCTTTCCGTAATTAATAACTCCATTATTATTGAGGTTTTCTAAATTGTGGACATATGATTTCTTGCTTGAGAAAAGAGCAATAGAATGTGTTTACTGTCTATTAAGTGTTACATTTTGGAACACTTGAAATTTGGTTTGCCTACTAACTGCACTGCTAAAGTTGTCAGGCTTGAGTATTTTGGTAAGTATGATAATGCGAAATAGCTTAAAGGGTCATTTTGTCAAATACTTGGTAGACTCTGGGGTGGTAAATTAATTACTATACCTGTAAATCCTGACAAGAGATTTGGTCAAAATGCATAATTGCACCATAATGTACATAGTGATGAGTATGTATTTAGATACCATAAAAGGCAATAACAATCTATGAAACATGTTTGGAAACTTACTGACTTGTCTAAAGATCACAAGTTCTTTAGTTGCAAATTGGCGTACAAAACTAAAAGTTTTCAAAGAAAGATTGTGGGATTTAAAGGCAAACTGGTAGTTAAAGTTTTTACTCTGAAAGAGGGGTGGATAGTTAATAGTGAAGAAATAATTATTTCTTTAAAAGATTCTTTCAGAGTGAATGTGGCATTTATTTTGGTTTGGAGTTACGCCAAATAGATACAAATCTATATAGTGCAACTGGAGGATTTTGTAACAGATTTAAGTAAACTTGTGTGTAGACTGAAAAGTCTTATTAATAGTTTTATGTAAGTTTCCAGACAATATTAATAAAATTTCATAGTGTTGTTATTTTGTTCAATTAGGAACAAAGTAATTTAATACACTGCAAGGTCAGTGGGAGAAAATTTATTTTTCTCATATTCTATATACATAATACATATTTATGTTAGCAGGAAGTGCAGTGCAGTGCAGTGAATAAAGTTCTATGTCTACTATGAAAGTAGAGTTTGTAACTTTATTTTAGGCTGTTAATTGAGCTATTATGCTTCAGATCCTTATGATGGAGTTGACCGTTTTGATTTTTTATTGATAAACCCATACAGTTGAATTGAGATAATAAATTTATTTGTTTATTAACAACAACAGAAGTCTCAAGGAGTCTAAACACATGGAGGTCAAGTTTTTGACTATAAATGAATCGAGTACTGAGAATGGTGACGTTGCTGTGGATTATGTTTCTACGAGATGATATGATTGCGAGATCCACTAACTAAAGGCCTACGCCCATGTGTATTTGATCGACATGTCATTAGTATGGGCCTAGGAGCATCTTGGGATGCCGTCATTTAATGGGAGTTATATATATATATATATTTTTTTTAAATAGAGTTTATATCTGCATTTGTTACTATTTAGTAACGTTTTGATATATATATATATATATATATATATATATATATATATTTCAACTTTTGCATTCAATACAATATTTTTGAATGGTTTACTATTTTGTTGAATATATATATTGTTATTGCTCTCAAGGTTTTACCTTGAGTGAAGGCTAAGGGGCAATTCGTTATTAGCCTTGTGCATATGTTCTTGTGATACATAAAGAAAGGTTGACCATAAGGACAAGACATATGTGGGTTCATTAGAACCATAATTTCATTCTCTTGTGACACAAACTTTTGTGTCGCCTAAGTAAGAGAATGGTGACTGACAAATGGATCTCTCTATGAGAGATGTTAGCCATTTGCCACACTACCATATTTGATCCATATCAAATAAAGTTGAAAATACTTGTGACCATGGAAGGCTCTGTGTGTATACATGCAATTACCGCCATGATTCGGTGTTGGAGACTTTATGAGATAGGATTGACTATTAAGAATTATCTACGGACTAATGTGCGCACATACAATACAATTTCAATTAATATAGTCCAAGTGGGAGAATGTTAGAGTTTTCTGATTTGTGGACTAAATTAATTGACTTTGTTATTGTAATTTACCGTTTAACGTTTACCGTTTTACGGGGTTTGGTCTTAGGTGAGATAGAAGGTTTCTTAATTAGTCTAATATGGGACTGCTAGTGTGGGCCGAGTTGAGCTCGGCCCATAATGAGGGGGGGGGCTGGAAACTCTATAAATAGTGCTCAAGTCTCTCCTCTAGCCCCGATCTCACATATCCTCACCTAAGGGGCATTACTCTAATGCTAATCGTGAGGGGCCGCCTCATTAAGCCAGTGATCCGGAGGGTAATAGAGGAGAAGGATTTGCGCGAAGGACATTGTGTTCCTGCTTCCGCTTCAAGAAAGACAATGGATCCTAAAACAGGTGCGTTGATCCTTCAATTCGCAATTGCATGTTTATGTTCTAGGGTTATGGAGGCTCTGATACCACATGTTGTGGTTAGAGAGAGAGGGAGAAAGCGATGCTGAAGTGGTGGTGATGGTAAGGAGCCGCGAGGTAGGCGTCGGCAACAACGGTAATGGTAGGGACGCGGTGGTCATGGTTTGCAGCCACGTTGTTGGTGTTAGACGAAGGAGAAAAAATAGAAGGAAAAAAAATTCTGACTTGGAAAAATTAACAAAATGATGTGGCGCTACTAATCAATTATTTGGTCCAGTCAGCAATGCCTCGGCAGTTCACATAAAAAAAAAAAGTGCATAGTCCAGGAAATAAATTTAACAAATAGCCAAAAAATATAAATAGTAAAAAATATAGTTCAAAGACGATATTTAACATGGAGAAAAATTTCATAGATCATCAGTTGATCACCCTCTTCTTAATCGTTCAGCCAATTTAAATTAGCCTCTTCTTCTTCAGATGCTATTATGTTCAAGCTTTTGAGAGTGGTCTGGAGAGGCTCCCACAAGACTTCTTTTTCTTTGTCACAGACCACCTTCCTCAAGTTCCTCAGCCTCATGATCGACCGTGGCAGCTTAGACAACCTCAAACATCCTCTCATGTTCATGCTCTTGAGATTAACCAGTTGACCAATTTGATCGGGCAAGGTGCTCAAGCTCAGACAATCAGATATATTGAGAGATTTCAATTCTTGGAGGGTTCTAATTGAGTCTGGTACCTGCGACAATGTTGTGCAGGAATTAAGCCTGACCACTTCTAGGGACACCAACTGCCCAATCTGTTCAGGAAGTGCAGACAAATTGTGGCAATTTGTGATGCTAAGCTTTTTTAGAGGTTTTATCTCACAGATGTCATCCGGTAATGCCATAAGATCGTTGCAATAGTCGATGTGGAGCTCCACTAAGTTTGGTATTGCATTGGAGATTTTGGTGTCGTCCGATGTTGAAGCCTGACTGATACTGCACATGAAAAATGATATCTTTTGTAGACTGTACAAGTGTAGCTTTCCCATGCTCAGGAAAGGAACCGTGACACGTTCAAGCCTCATCCTCCTTAAATTGGACCCGATGATGTGGAAATTGTGCAGCTCAGCTGGAAAGAAACTATAGTTTGTTACTATCAAGGCCTTGAGCTTATATGCTTTCTCAATGAATTCAGGCAAAGTATAAGATTTGGTTTGAATGTTTGTCTCAAAGTTCAACACCAGAGCCTCAGCTTCAGGCAATTGAAGATTTGGCCAAGGTCTTGAGAATTTTCCATCTGCATTATGAACATTGAATGTTAAAAGATAATTTAACTACCGGCCAACCAAATTTTCTCGCACAGGGTTTTGAGAAAGAGACGGGGAGAGAGAGTTCCCAACCTGTGGAGATGGACACTAGACGAGCATTGAGAGTCAATTGCTTTTGCTCGCTCCACCAATCAGGAAAATTATTTTCAGTCAAGTCCAAAATAAGCCTCTCTCTTTTCTCTATTTCCCCCTGGCTGCACTCCAAGATAGCCAGATCTCTGAGCAGATCGTGCTGCATAGCATAGTGGCCGCTGTAATCTTCGTCCTCAATTGAATCTTTCCTGTATGTATGCAATCAAACACTCGAATATAAGCATTTGCAGTTGAGTTTCTTGTGCTAAAATCTAATGCAAGGCATTTGATGATACTAATTTACTAGTATCTGATCCTTGCCACGTTTGAGAAATTGAGTCAGGAGATTGAAAAGTTCTTTACAGGCCTCTGTCTAATCCATTTAAACTTTACAATGCGGAATACACTATGGCTGAATGTCGGATGTAGTAATTGTGGTGTGGATTCAAAATATCTAGTATGCCCATTTTTGGGGATACAGAAAGTTGATTGTGCATAAATTACTCTCAATCTCGGCACAAAGATCTAATCACGCCTTTGTCCATTTCACATATGCTTCTAATTGTCACGTATCAGGAAACACTAATCATCTGCCAACTATAATCTGATGAGGCACTCTTAGAGCAGTAGAAACTAAAAAAGTTAGAATGAGAGAACAAAACGAACTTAATAAGAGCCATACCCGGTGACTACAAGATCAGCTAGGTTCCTGTAAACGAGTTCATTGAGTTCAGCAATGGCACGAACTCCGCTGAAATCTAGCTTGTACAATTCCACCCACATATCAATAAGGGCAGTGGCAGGAATCTTGCGATCCTCTGGAAACGAGCTCAGGTCCAAGAAACGTTTCTTGATTGAATGGTCACCATCAAAGTCATCCAAGCTCTTTCTGAGGCAATCTAGAACGTCACTGCCTGAACGCAAAAGGGAACGTCGTTCAGACAACTCAAAAAGCTTTGTTTTCCAGAACGAACGATCCTTTCCTCGGAGAGACTTGGCAACGATTGTAAGAGCCAATGGCAATCCCTTACAGCGATTCACTATCTGCCACAGGCATAAAAAAACACAGAAATAATAATTGGAACTTGATAGGAGTCAAGATTAGTACAAATCAAGGGCACTGTTCTATGAAAGACGAGAATCTAAGGATAGGCAGGTTGAATTTTACTAAACATTTTCTTTCCAGAAAAAGGTTAATTCGATAACCATAAGAAATCCTATAATGGATGTACTCAAGAAAGGGCATACCTGATCCAAGAGCTCATCATCTGGTGCATCCATGCTAGTATCATCAACAGTAACAGATCGACGAAAGAGTTCCACAGCTTCGCTATGAGTCAGCGGGTTCAGGTGATGCACAGGACGATAAGCAGGAAACTCATATCTTGAGGTCACCACAATCTTGTAATGTTTGATCTTCTTGAAGACAAATTTCTCAATTATGGATTGCGAGTCAGTCCAGACATCGTCCAGCACAAGCAACACAGGATCCTGTCCTATTCTGATGAGCAGTTGCTGCAAGCAACGAACTGCATTGTCTTCTGTTTCGATCAAAGGTATCTTGAAACCCTTATGTCGACACATTTTCTGGACAATGTCTATCAGGTTGGCCCTCTTCGAGACGGGGACAAACATGATGTTGTCGTGAAATTTTCCTAAATGCAAACCACAGTAAGTCTGATGCCTATTGTTTGCAAAGGGTATGAAAATTTGCAAGAGACATTTCTAGTTTATTGAATTCAGTAGGATAAGAGGAGGGTCCAACTGATTGAGAAAGGCACTCAGCACAATCAAATAAAAGCAAGTTATTGCGTATCTAAAAGCTTGGGAAAGATCCATCAGATTGGACATGATATCAATCCCGTAAATAAACTATCAGAAGAAGAATGTTTTACTCGATGAAACATCCATCTGCATAAAACCCAAGCAAATCTTTGTGGAAACATTCACATCTAAAAGCAACTGTATGGCTTGACAGAGAGAACCAGTAATGGGATTCGATCATTTCAATATATCTGCACAGGTGGAATGTTGTTTAGGCAACAACTCCTACACATATAAATGGCTAACCAAAAGAGTATTAGAGGCGACCATTGGCAAGGATCAATTCAATAAATTCATCCCTACTCGTTTTTTAGTTCCGGATCAATCAAAATAATAATCATACCTTCAATTGCCACGTCATGACACAGTCTCTTAAGGAGAGTGGTCTTCCCGCACCCGCCTGGGGCGGTCACAACAATCACTGACACTCCCTCCTCCAGCAACCGCTCCTTGAGTTCCCTCATGGACGCCTCCACCTCCGACCCGACAATGAAGTCAGGTGCCTCAGGGACCGCAATGTCACTTAAAGGCTCAAGCACAATCTGTTGAGCCCCGCTGTTCGAATGGATGAAATTTAACACCTCCTTCATGCCTCTCCCGATCTCCTCCACCTCTCCCCGGATCTCGTTCACGTTTCCCCCCATCTCCTTCACGTCTTTCCCCACCTCCTTCACTTCTCCCCCCATCACCTCCACGCCTTCCAATATCTCCACGGTGTTCTTCATAGTCAGCAGCGGCAAAGTAATCTGGAACTCCTTGGCGAGCCTTTCCTCGAATTCGGTCAGCTTTTTCGAGTACTTACGTTTCTTGATCACGTTGTACGCCTTGATCTTCGCGCACTTCTTGACCAGGTCTATGCCATCATCAATTAGGGCCTGGATCTGCCCCATGTCTTTACGATCCATCCGTCTGTTGAACTCGTCGATGTTTTTCATGATCGGGACTATGTAGTCCAGGGTGGATTTGATCTTCTTGAGCTGTTCACGAAATAGGACAACGGTTAGCACTTCTTCCTTAACGAGCCCGAACAGCTCGCCGAATGCCGTTCCCACAGCAGCTCCCACGAAATCAACCGACATTTCTTGGTTCTTTCTTTCTCCACAGACCGAACAAGCCAAGAAAATCCAGTCCCTCGATGGTTCACCAAAGATACTTCAAAGAACAGCAACCCACTTCCCAAGATTCGCAGAGGACGCTTTCCTCTGTTTTCAT
This sequence comes from Eucalyptus erythrocorys, assembly GCA_014182555.1. Lineage (NCBI taxonomy): Eukaryota > Viridiplantae > Streptophyta > Magnoliopsida > Myrtales > Myrtaceae > Eucalyptus > Eucalyptus erythrocorys. The sequence goes on along the minus strand of CM024605.1, from coordinate 20,997,975 downwards.
ATTTCTGGGTTTTTTCTCGGAGGCAAGAAGAAAGAGGACCCTTTTGGGCTCTTTGAAGCAACAGTGGAGGGTGAGATGAAAGATGAGGCAAGAGAGACCCTTGAGTAATAGATTATATGGGGAAATTCCCTCGGAAGAGCATCCACTGGCGGCCTCGCTCTGGCGCTTCCTTTTTCCATTATTTAAGGGTAGAAGAAAACTTGTCGTTATCCGTTGACTAAGTCCAATTCGCACGCTGCCCCGCGAGAGCCCTGGTTTAAGTCTTTGCTAAGGTAAAGCTACAGGCACGTGCTTTGTCCGCATCGGCCAGTTTCATCCAGCCCGGCGTCATCCAGCGAGCTTGGATTGACCCCGAGGTAGAACAGCGGACAGAACGTTGAAAAGTAATGGACAAAATTATGTTGCGTAGCTTTCAGAACCATCCGCTTGTCAGGGTTAGCGCACACTGCTTAAGGAAGCTTCTATGAGCCAAGCTCCTTCATTTTCGTATCATGCAAGAACCGACTATTCGTCTGCATGCACTATAATCCATTTACGATCAGGATTTTGATCGGTTATATGGTAAACTTTGTAGATCCCACAAGAAACCGAAAACATTTTACCCAACCAAGTAAGCCTCTCAATTAAAAGTGGGTATTTGACAGAGATGGTAGATACGGCTCGAATTTTTCCAATTAAGTGTTTGGTGACATATTTAAGACAATATAAATGAAGTTTGTAAAGTAAAATCCGAGGTACAAAGGGCCGAACAATTTTTCAATCGAGTAGGATGTGAAAATTCCGAAACTTCAAAAAAAAAAAAAAAAAAAAATTACTGAAGGGCCAAGAGGGTGATGGACCCCACTAGGCAGTCAAAGGCCCCGATAGATGACCATTCCATGGCTGCTGTACTACTTACTATTTAGGGTTGATGAAGACCCGAGTCAGCCGTTGACCATGTCGGTATCGGAAGTTGCCCTGCAAGCTCCCGGGTTGAGTGTTTGGTAGGCGAAAGCTATCAGCACCGACATCCAGTTGACGGAATGTTTGAAAATGAACGGACGATATTAGGTTGGGTAATTCTCATCCCCATTTATGACGGTCAGCTCACATGTTTAGTTAAGCGCTAGATAGCACCGACACGGACACGCGACACGCGACACGACACGACACAACAGTTGACGGAATGTTTGAAAATGAACGGACGATATTAGGTTGGGTAATTCTCATCCCCATTTATGGCAGTCAGCTCACACGTTTAGTTAAGCGCTAGGTAGCACCGACACGGACACGTGACACGCGACACGACACGACACGACACGCTGACACGTCATTTCTTAAAAATAGAGAATTTCGACACGTTCCGACACGTTATATAAATATATAAATAAATAATAATAAAAATAATCTAGAATTAATTTACACAAAAAATATTAAATAATATCATTCATTATTTTAATTTGTTACAATAATACACAAAACTCAGAGAAAAAAAACATTGTTTAAAGAAAAATGCTGAAATGATATTTTTAAATTTATTTATTTATCATATATAGCATTTTTTATTACTTCTTTCATAGTAAAAGACTTTTAAAAAAATAAAACAATTCTAAAAGGCAAAACTGAAAAAAAAAAAAAAAATATTGACCCCTGTGTGTGTATATTTATATCAATTTTATTACTTCTTTTGTGTATATTTATATTTTGACTCCTCAAGTATTAGAAATTTTTAAAATTGACCCCGTGCGTGTCGGAGTTGCATGTCGAAATTCTAGACTCGCATGTCGGAGCGTGTCGAAGAGAGTTGACCATGTGTCGGATTTTTCGACACTCGTTGACCGCGTGTCGGAGCGTGTCAGGACGTGTCGGAGCGTGTCGGACACATGTCGGAGTGTCGGACACGACACGAAGGCTTCCGGAGAGTGTCCGTGCTACATAGGTTAAGCGTGTATGCGTTCGTTTTCGTCTCATGAATAGATTATTTCATTTTCATCATTAGAATATATTTCAACCATCATTTCAATCGGCTTTATAGTGAACTTGGTAGATCCCACTAAAAATTGCAAACATTTTAACCAACCAAATGAGCTCTTAGATCAAAATTGGGTATTTGATATCAATAGTAAACACAACGTGAATTCTCCTGATAGGTGTTCGGTGATGCATTTCGCCTATATTTCATGAATAACACAAAATCAATTTGTAATACAAAATCGGAGGTATAAAGAGTAGGATAACATTCCGATTGGATATGATACGAAGATTACAAACTTTAAAACATTCAATTACTAAAGGGCGCGAGAGGGAGATGAAAACCTTTAAATTCCTTTTCGTTTGATTTCCTAAAACATGAAGACGATCTTTCTTTGTTAGGAGACATGACGAAGCGAAAGGTTTACATCACGTCACGCCTCGGAAATGAATAACTGTGCCATATGTACTTGTGCATTTTGAAAACATGAATGTGCATTTGCATGATTATAAAGTAGCAAATGCGACATGCAATGATATGTCATTGCAACGGCGCTCGTGCGATGACACATATATGACGACTTACTAAGCGAGTAACGTGGTGCAATTTGATGCGATGTCATTTGATGGCATGTCTTTTGATGACTTATCGTGTGAGTACAAGTTGTCATGCGATGGTAACATAACAATATATAATTTGATAGCATGTCGTATGATGAAATAAAGGCATGGATCCTAGCTTGATGTGTATGTATGTGCAAGTGGCTATAAATTTTAATTTATAATAGGTGTATCAAAAATCATAAAACTTATTGTTAAAATGCAATTAAGTTATAAAATTTTTAAAAGTATAATTAAGTTTTAAAACTTCTAATAAAAGTGCAATTGAATCCTAAAATTTTCAAAAAGTGCAATTCACATAAGAATTTAGATTGAACCAATTTGATAAGTTTAAAAATTTATTTGCACTTTTTGAAAGGTTTTAGGATTCAATTGAATTTAACGACAAGTTTTAATACTAAATTCCACTTATTCCTTTAATCTTTTATATGATAATGCGTGCATGCGGGTGCTGAAATGGAGGAGCTATTTTTATTACTCAGCTTATTCGGGCATGTAGATCTTCTTGGACGATATAATACCTTTTCAGCCAATTTTACATAGTATTAGTGTTCAGAAAGTTGAAATTAGTTTTTGTGAAAGTAGTTAGGCTTTTGAAATTATTTTTTGCTGAGAATATGAGCATCTGTCAAGCCTGGAGTTTCATATTATGATTCGGTTTGAATTTGTAATAGCGCCCAATATAATGATGACGGCAAGTGATGACCAGAGCAATAGGACCTAGGAGCTCATCCTAGCAAGCATTGTAAATAACGAATAGGATAAAAATGAATTGAATCACACACCGAACAAAATGTAATGTTCCTTAATTACGTGAAATTAATACACAATATGTGCCTTTCAACTAGGTACGTCGTCATCTTATTAAGCTTGAACAACGCTTCAATAGGATGACAAATCATGCTTTATGAATGAATCCTCTTAAACGTGCATTTCATGTAACCATAGGCGATTTCTTAGGACTCTTGATACATCAAAGGGGAACAGAAGCTGATGGGAACACGGGAAAGGTGATTATGGAATTGCCACCTCCTATGAATAAAGAATGTTTGAAATGTTAATACCAAAAACTGATGTTTTAATGAGGTTCATCTCAAACTTGTCTGGCAAGTTGCAAATTTTCTTGAATTTTGCATATCCCGGTCCACACGTTATTCGCACATCCCTCTTTGCCTCGACCTCGCCTCTTTCAAATAGATTCATCATTGCATAAGAATTTCCTTTTGAAGTCATAATTTCCAGTTGGAGTTTGAATCGGATTAACCAATTAAGGCGTCATCCTGATGATATAATGACATTGCGTGTGCTAAGCCTTGCATGTCCAACGTAAGCTGGATTGCAATCAAAAGATGACCTCAGCGACATGGCCTTTTCGCTTGGACCCTACGCAGAAATTTCATCAGTTCATGCCGTGAAGTTTCCCAGTTTTCTTCTTCGTGTATTCTCCTTCTTTTCACACCAGTAGCCAATCAACGACGGTCCATGCATCTAGAAGGAAAAATAATAGTCTCCAAGTTCAAAAGAAAAACGAGAAATTTCTTTCAAACAATTTCCACGGCTAGCAACATATTTTTTATTCAAGCATGGTGGTTACTTCACTTCATACTCTCTTGTTTTACGACTTATTTCGCTTACAAAAATGAATGAATAAAAAATATTATCATCATTCATGAAAACATATATACGTAAATTGTTGTTGATGTGGAAAAAATTTCCATTAATTAATTATTTCAAGCGATACAATGGATTATTTTTTGAAAAAATATTTTTCAAATCATTTATTTTCGATAAAACAAATAGAGCCTAAGTAAAAACAAACAATCTCATGAAGGCACATTAATAATCGACTAATTAGTTAGATGCTTCTCTGGAAGCTAGTTCAGTATATGAGTGATTCCAAGTTATTGAACTTATGGTAAATTTTGAGTACTGTCTTTTATTCTTTAAAGTACATAATGTGCACATCACAACATGGTTAAGGGTGTGAATACTAACTATTCTGTTCTTAGACACAATTTCTGGCTAGGAATAAATTCTTCCATTTCTATTTCTTGGACAAATTTCTAAGCAAAAATACGTATTCGATGATGATACAAAGTTTCTCCCTCTCAGGCGGCTGGCAGGCAGCAGCAAGTACACGGCCAACTAGTAGCTAGGGTGAGAAATGAGAAGAGTTTTATTTTTCATTTTAAGAAATAAAAAAGAAAAAAAGAATTTACTTCTCATTTATGTTCCAAACTTATTTCTGAACTAAAAATTTGTTGCATAAAATGAAAAATGTATTTGCGTTGTCAAACAAATTTCTATTCCAACATATTCTCAATAATAGAAAAATAGATCTAACTAAAAATAGAATAGTTATCATGTACCCTCTCATTATCCTCACATCATGACCGGACAAACTAAAATTTAACTAGCCATCGGGGGATTGCCTCAGTGGCCACCCTACCCATTTTGGTAGGAGGGAGTTCAGTTCCCCACCTTCTCAAGGGTTGGGGATGAGGACATGTGAGTAAAGGAGTAGGGTTTCATAACTTGCGCATAGTACGTAACACACATAATGACTCGTAAAATAAATATTGGATAAGACCAGATAGAAAAATTAAAATTTAATTAAAATATATTGCATAAATTATGAAAACCAAGACCTCACAATTGCCAAATTAATCAACTATTCCCAGTCAAAAGGTTCCATTAAGAGTAGGGGTAAGCATATCGAATCGACTATATCAAGAATTGCTCAGACCAGCCGATTTGGTTTGGCTCCCAGAGGCATCGATCTGGTTTCTATTTCCATAAGAATGGAACCGGTGATTTTCAATATGTTTCCCAGTTTCAAGGGGGAATCGGACCGAATCAACTCTTTTTTCAAACATATATATTTTTTAATTTATTAAAAATAGTAATAAACCATAAAATAGTAATAACTTTAGTATTTAAAAAAAAATTGCTAAGTGATTAGATCCAATGGATCGGACCAGACTGGACCGAACCGAGAACCGATCGCCCTTAATCAAGAGAGTGTGGGGACATAAGAGGACTCAACTCTAGTGGATGACTCATTGACAAAGATAGGGACCTGAAAAATAATCAGGGACAATTACAAGTTATTTCTTGTTAAGGAATTTATAAAAACTAAGTTATTTTACGAAAAACTCAATGATAAATGAAAATCTTTTCCTTAAAAGAATTTCTAGGAATATGATTTTTTTTTATTTAGTGATATATAATCAAAAACATTTTCAAATGTTTGGATCTCATTAGAAAATGATTTCAATCCATGACTTTATTTCAAACAAAAATAAAAATCGAATTTTTAATAATTTTTATTATTGTATTTTAAAAAATTAAAATTTTAATTATTTGTGCTTTTTTCTCTTTTAAAAAATTCAAAATTTTAATTATTTTAATTTTTTTTCTTCTTTCTTTCTTTCCTTTTCTTTTTTCGACTTCCTCCATCATGAGTAGCTGGCGAGCTCAAGCTCGCCGGCCTCAATGGAGCCCATGCTCACCTAGATCTAGTAAGCCCTGAGCTCGCCGAGCTCGGGATAGGTTTGGGCAAGTTGTGAGCTTGTCGAGAATAGGTGAACAACGAGCTCACCAGGATTTGGCAAGCCATGAGCTCACCGACCCCGACCAAGCTCGAGCTTACTTGAATCTGCCTAGGTCCAAGCTTGCCAAGATTGGGCGAGCCCTAAGCTCGTGCTTGCCAGCCTTGGCTAAGCCTAAGCTCTCCTAGATTTGCCAAGCCCAAGCTCCCTTGCCAAAATTGGGCAAGCCACAAGCTTTGCTAGATTTAGTGAGTAGTGAGCTCATCAGCCTCGACCGAGCCCAAGCTCACTTGGATCTGGCGAGGTCTGAGCTGAGTGACCTCGATCGAGCCTTGAGCTTGCTAGCTCGCATCATGGCTAGTCAATGAGTCGCCGGCTGTCGTCGAGGCACTCGACCAACGAAGGAAGAAGGAATAAGGAAGAGGGGGAAAAAAAGAGAAAAAAGAAAAGAAAAAAAGGAAAATTAATAAGTTTAATGTTTTATAAAAATATTCAATGTTATTAAAATTTAAAGATAACATTAAATATTTTTATATAGTCTAGAGATTAACTTGATCATATACTAAAAATTTAGAAATCACATTAAATAATATGACATTGATAACATTGAACATTTTTATATAGTTTAGGGATTAAATTGACCATGTACTAAAAGCATAGGGTCACATTAAATAAGATGACATTGAGTATTGAGTTAAAGTTTATGGATCACATTGAACAAATTATAAATTCAGGAACTATATTGCATATCGAGCCAAAATTCATAAATCATTCGTGTTATTTTTCCCAAAAAAAATAAGCACAAAGTACATGAAATAAATAGAACAAATAGCAAAATAATAATAACAATAATAATAATAGCTCAAAGACAACATTTTAACATGTAGAAAAAGCTCACGAATCATCGGTTGATCCCCCTCTTCTTAATCATGCAGCCAATCTAAGTTAGCCTCTTCTTCCGACGCTAATATATTCAAGCTACTGAGATTGTCCTTGAGAGGCTCCCACAAGACTTCACTTTCTTTGTCACAAATCACCTTCTTCAAGTTCCTCAACCTCACGATTGACCGTGGTAGCATAGACAACCTCGAACATCCTCTCATGTTTATCCTATTGAGATTAACCAGTTGAACAATTTGATCGGGCAAAGTGCTCAAGCTCAGGCAATCAGATATATTGAGCAATGTTAATTTGTGGAGGGTTCCAATCGAGCTTGGTAATTGCAACAAATTTGTGCACGAATTAAGCCTAACCACTTCGAGGGAGGTCAATTGCCCAAGCTGTTCAGGGAGTGAAGAGAAATTATGGCAGTTGGTGATGCTAAGCTTCTTCAGAGGCTTTATCTCACAAATGCCGTCCGGTAACGTCACGAGATCGTTGCAATAGTCGATGTTGAGCTCCACTAAGTTTGGCATTGCATTGGAGATTTTGGCGTCATTCGACGTCGAAGCCTGCCCTATGTCACACATGAAAAAGGATATCTTCTGTAAATTGTGCAAGTGTAGCTTTCCCATGCTTTGGAAAGAAACTGCGATGCGTTCAAGCCTGATCCTCCTTAAACTAGATCCAACGACATGGAAATTGCATAGCTCAGCTGGAAAAAAACTATAGTTTGTTACTATTAGGGCTTTGAGCTTATCTGCTTTCTCAATGAATTCCGGCAAAGCATAAGTTTTGGTTTGGCTGGTCTCGAAGTTCAAGACAAGAGCCTCAGCTTTAGGTAATTGAAGATCTGGCCAAGGTGTTGAGAATGTTCCATCTGCATCATGAACATAGAAGGTTAGAGATAATTTAACTACCAACAAACTGAATCTTTCCCTAAAGGTCGTTGAGACAGAGAGAGAGAGAGAGAAAGCGCAACTGAATTTTTCCCTAAAGCTCATTGAGAGAGAGAGAGAGAGAGAGAGAGGTCTAACCTGTGGAGATGGACACTAGACGAGCACCAAAAGCCGGTTGCCTTTGCTTACTCCACCAATCGGGAAAATTATTTCTGGTTAAGTCCAGAATGAGTCTCTTTCTGCTCTTTTCTTCCCCCTGGTTGCACTCCATAATAGCCAACTCTCTGAGCAGATCGTGCTGCGTAGCGTAGTGGCTGCTGTAACATTTGTCCTCATCCTCACTTGAATCTCTCCTGTATGTATGCAATAGCTCGGATAAGAGCATTTGCAGTGGAGTTTCTTGTGCTAAAGTTAAATGCAAGGCATTCGATGATGCCAATTTACTGGTAAAGAAAGACATCTGCTCCATCCCATGTTTAAGAAATCAAGTCAGGAGATAAAAAAGTTCTTTACAGCCCTTTGTATAATCCATTTGACCTCCAAAATGCTGAACACACTATAGCTGAAGATCAAGTGCAGTAATTGTGGTGTGGATCCAAAACATCTAATTTGTCTATTTTTGGGGAAACAGGAAAGTTTGTTGCGCATAAATTACTCTCTCAATCTTGGTGCAAAGATCTAATTATGCCTTTGTCCATTTCACAAAGGTATTCTAACTGTCACATATAAGGAAAAACTACTCATTCGCCAACTACAATCTGATGAGGCACTCTTAGAGCAGTAGAAAACTAGAAAAGATCGAATGAGAGAACAAAACAAACTTCAGATCCATACCTGGTGATTACAAGATCAGCTAGGTTCCTGTAAACAAGTTCATAGAGGTCCTTAACGGCGGGCGTGCCATCAAAATCTTGCCTGTACAATTCCACCCACATATCTATAAGGGCAGTGACAGGGATCTTGCGATCCTCTGGAAATGAGCCGAGGTCCATGAAATGCTCCTTGATTGAAGGGTCACTATCCAAGTCATCCAAGCTCTTTCTGAGGCAATCTAGAATGTCACTGTCGAAACCCAAACGGGACAAATTAAGAAGCTTTGTTTCCCAGAATGAACGATCCTTTCCTTGAAGAGACTTGGCAATGACTGTAAGAGCCAATGGCAATCCCTTACAGCGATTCACTATCTGGCACAGGGAAAAAGAAAACAGAAACAATTATGGAAACTTTGATATGAGTCGTGATTAGTACAAACCATGGCCTCTTTTTAATGAAAGAGAGATCAAAGTAAAATCAGCATAGGTTGGGTGCATGGTAAAGAGCTTGGATGTAACATGGTAAGCCTACCTTAGGCAGGTTGGTTTTATTTGACTTTTTCTTTGAAGAAAAAAATAATCAGTTTTGATGACCATAAGAAATCCTATCATGGACGCACTCAAGCGAGGGTATACCTTATCCCAGAGCTCATCATCTGGTGCAACTGAGCTTCTACCATCAACAGCGACAGATTGACGAAAAAGTTCCAGGGCTTCCCCATGAGGCAGTGTGTCCAGGTGATGCACAAGACCAACATGAGGAAATTCATATCTTGATGTCACCACAATCTTGTAATGATTTATATTCTTGAAGACAAATTTCTCAATTATAGATTGCGAGTCAGTCCAGACATCGTCCAGCACAAGCAACACAGGACTTTGGCCTATAACTAGGAGCAGTTGTTGCAAGTGATGAACTGCATCATCTTCTGTTACAATCTCAGGTACCTTGAAACCATTATGTTGAATCATTTTCCAGACAATGTCTGTCAGGGTGGGCTTCTTCGAGACAGGGACGAACATGATGTTGAATTTGCCTATATGCATGCAAAATACAGTAAGTCTGACTCCTATCCCTTGCAAAGAGTACGAAAATTTGCTGCAACACTTCCAATTTCTTAAATTTGGTAGGATAAGAAACAGAGCTGAGTAGATACCGTATGGCACAAATGATGAGCGCGAATCCTATGGTGAGTGAAGTCTAGGTTTCGACTGATTAAGAGAGGCACTCAGCAAAATCAGACAGGCGAGTTATTGCATATATAAAAGCTCGGGAAAGATTTATCAGATTGGATATGATATCAAAACTGAAAATAAATCATGACAGGAAGATTGTTTTACACAATGAAACATCCATCTGCATAAAACCCAAGCAAATCTTTGTGCAACATTCAAATCTACAAGGAACTGTATCGCTTGACAGAAAGAACAGGTAATGGGATTCAATCGTGTCAATATGTGCACAAGCAAAACATTTTTTAAGCACCAGCTCCTATACACATGAATGGCAAACCAAAGGCTTTGAGGTGACCGATTGGCAAGGATCAATCAATGAATTTCCTACTTTAATTAGTTCTGGATCGATCAAAACCCTAAGCACACATACCTTCAATATCCTTGTCATGACACAATTTCTTAAGCAGGGTCGTCTTCCCGCATCCACCCGGAGCGGTCACAACAATCACAGACACTCCCTCCTCCAGCAACTGCTCCCTGAGCTTCCTCAAGGACGCCTCCACCACTGACCCAACAATGAAATCAGGCGCGTCAGGGACCGCAAGGTTGCCCGAAGCCCCGAGTCCGCTCTGGAGGGCAACGCCGTTCACTTGACCGGAACGGATCAACTCCTTGACTTGCTTGAATTCTATCCTCATCTCCTTCACCTCCCACAATATCTCGCCGTTGTTTCTCGCATCCAGCAGTTGGATGTAAAGCTTGAAATCACCCAGTAATTCTGCATTGAATGCCTTCAGCTTCTTGGAGTGCGTACACTTCTTCCACACGTGGAGCCGGTGGATGCTTTTGCACCTCTCAACCAGTACTTTGCCTCTATCTAATAGGTCCTTGATCGGACGCATCTCTGTCGGACTACGGTCCAGCCGTTTGTTGAATTCGTCCCATTCCTTGATGACTGGTTCAATTTTGTGCAAGGTGTTTTTGATCTTCTTGAGCCGGGGACCAAACGCTCTAACGGTTTGCACTACGTCCTTAACGACCGTGAACAGCTCGTTGAATGCTGCTCCCACGGCAGCTCCTGCAAAATCAATCCCCATTTCTTGTTCTTTCTGTCTTCACAGACCAAACAAGCCAAGGAATCCAAAACTTTCGATGGGTCACCGAGGATGCTAGAACTGAAACCCACTTCCCAGATTTGCAGAGGAAGTTTATCTCTCTTTTTCTTCCTTCTGGGTCTTTTCGAAGGGGCAAGAAGGGAGAAGAGCTTCTTGGTCTTTGAAGCAACGATGGAGAAAGAGACGAACGAAAAGGTGAGAGAGACTCTCTTTGTAAAAGTGGAAGTCTACTCTCAGGCCAGTCATGTTATAGTCATCGTACGGGAAGTTTCTTAGGAGGAGCGACCATTGGAGGCCTCGCTCCGTTTACGCGTTTGGTTAAGCGTGTTATTCTTCTTCGTATCATGAATTGATTATTTATGGTAAACTTGGTTTATCCCGCTTGAAATTGAAAACATTTTAACCAACCATATGAGCTTTTAAATTAAAAGCGGGTATTTGATGTGGATGGTAAAATACAAATTCTCCTATTAGGTACTCGGTAATGCATTTCGAATATATTCGATGAGGTCGGATACTGCGACTATAATTTGTAATGTAGAATTCGAGAAATCAAGAGTAAGGTAATTTTTGGGATTGGAAAGATATGGTAATTATAATAAATTTAAAACATTTTATCACTTAATAATAGCTTTTCATATTTCAAAACTATTGAAATATTCAATATCTAAAGCAATGAAAATCATGAGTCTTTACCCTTGCAAATATCATAAGCAACTATTGGTTTTGGTTGCACACTTATTGGCCGAGAATCAGGTGATGTTTGGCCAAGGAACAAGTGCTGATTCAACCGTGAATCCTGGCTATGTTTGCATTCAAGCTCCCACACAAATTGCTCAAGTTCACTCACATTTTTCTCCCAAACTCCCTCGATGTCCCTCTCTTTTTCCCTCTTTTCTTGCTCTCAATTCTCTCCTTAATTCTTTTCTCGCGCTCTGTCGATTGCATTTGTGTATTTTTCTAGTATGCTAGTGATTTTTTTCTTTTCCCAATGTGAGTATGCACACATTTACCCTAAATTAATTGTAATCTCACAAAATATCTCAAACTAGTATCCTAACCAAATTCTATGTTTTGTGAGCATTCAATAATGCATAAATGTAAACACACATGGTAGACGATTGTAAGATGGATCTAACTTTGAGAATAATAAATCCAACATGAAAAATCCACGTGTATTTACAAGTAAGCATTTTCACGGATGATAGATTTGGGTCAAGGGTATCGATTTGAGATTTTTTGTGAGACAAGTGTCATAGGGTAGCAATTTGAGACAAAAATTCCTTTAGAATAAAATGTGTCATAGGATATCCATTTAAGATTTTTTATATGACGAAAATTAGTTTAGCGTGAAGATGCCATGGAATATTAGTTTGATATTTTTAATAATACTAACACTTTCTCCTTTCACGTGTGGTTGATTGATACTTTCTTTCTTTCTTTCCTCTTTTTTTAAGCTAGGGTCCTTTCCATTTGCATAGGCCGAAATTAACTTCCGAGATGAGCAATAACTGAAAATCACTTTGCTGATCTTCATTCCTCTTTCTTACTAGACTTCAATGCTCTTGTCCGGAGCTGGCCGAGACTAGTCCGCTTGGCCGCTTTCCTTCTTGGTTTTGTTTCTTATTGGAGAACGTTACATGACACTTACATGGAAGCTTCAGCTGCATCGAGTGGGATGTGGGCGAGTTCATTAAGGGAGGCCGTCTAATATTTGCTTTTGATGGGATCAAAAAGAAAGAAAAGAAGGTTGAAAAGTCAACAAAAGAAAGCAAGAAAGTGAGCCTTGGTTATTTAAAAGGAAAAGGGACGCTCGGGACAGGGAGCTCGCTGAGAAAGAAAGAAAAAAGAAAAGGAAAGAGAGGAAAAGAAGAAAGAGGAGGGTCGGTGCCACGTACATCCTACCAAGCCGATTCAACTTTATATCACAACACCTGGATTTATAGTTCAAATACAGAATTTTGAGAAATTTAAACTGCGTAGTCCGATTTTTTTAGTTGGATCATGGCGTCGTGTGGCCATGGAGTTTGGAGTCCTTTTCGAGCAACAATTTGGTAGGAATAAGAATTTTAGGATTTCGTGGGCGAATTTTGTGTTGCATTTACATTTAAGTAATCGCTTCGGGTAAACGATTTGTTAACATGCAAAAGTCATTTTATTAGCGTTTATACATAGTTTAGCCATTTCATAATTAAGAGTTTTATTCTGTTTTAATGTCAATTCTCATTTAATTGCTAGGATTACGATATTGTTGGCTGGTTTAGGTACATGTTGTTTGGTTTCGGCATTTTAGGTAAGTGATGCTATCTCTTTTTTGAATTTGTAAATTCATATATTGAAAATAAAAATTATAAGGTATATTATGTGTACATTGTGATTTGGCTAAAAGATAAAAAGTAATGTTTATAGCATTTTGCATATTTGATGCATAACTTTGAATCAAGCATTTATTACTTTTTATTCATTTGAGGATGGTTTGAGAAACGTGCGATTGAAGGCGTTGTGAAAGTTTATAAATGTGTATTACGTTGCGAATTGATTTATGGAATGAGTTCCTAGATGATTTAGGAAATGTTTGATGAAAAGCGTTTTGAAATATTACTGGTTTATGAAATAAATTTCCAAATGGTGTAAGAAATGTAAAGTGTATTTGTTGAAAGATTTATAAAAAAGAAAGGTAAAAAGTCGAAAGTAAAAATCACTTCCAAAAAAAACTAAGATATATTGTGTTAAAAGAGCAAAAGTGGATAAATGGGAATGAAAAAAGAAGCAATGTTTTATACATGTTCAATTCGTTTTCATGTTCAACCCCAAAATCGTTTTCATGGGCCATACCTAATTGTGAAAGTCCATCTCCCCATGTCCCAGAGAAATGTTTTCACCAGACGTCGTGACCTTTGAACTTTTCTTTTTAATATTCAATATTATTCCTGAATTTTTTAATTCATGCTAATGTCGAACTGAAAATTGGTTCAATTTATATTTTTCCCTTAAAAATTCGACGCGTCGGCCGCGATGAACCTTTATGCCATCCTTTTGTTCAACTTCCATACCGTGTTTTCCACGTAGCATCTCTGTCTCTCGCGAAAAGGAATGCAGCACCATCATTGCCGGAGCCCCTGCTGCCAAAACCACCACCACGGCAACAATTGTCCACCGCTGCGCCACTCAAATAGCCGCCACCACACCAAAGCCGCGCACGAACACCACCAGAAGCTTCGCTCAGATGACACTGCAGGCACCCCTCTCTCTCATCAGATCTGAAGGGCGTTACTTCAGATTTGAGTTCACGACCTCCGACATAAGGCCGCCATGACCTCGGAAATTAGGTTTCAGAGGCCCAGATCTCTGAGTTTGCACCTCAGAAATAAGAGATAAAGAAAAGGCGATGCCAAAGTGTTGGGTGGTGGTAAGTTGCTGCAACTTAGGCGTTGGCGATGATGGTGATGGTAGGGACACGGTGGTTATGGTTGGCAGCGACATTGTTGGTCGTAGGAGGAGGAGGAAGAAGAAAGGAAGAAAGAAATATATGGGAAGAAGAAAAATTAAAAGAAAAAATTCCTGAGAGGAAAATATTAAAGAAAATATGATTGCTCGGTCCACATCAACATTACAAAGTCTCAAAACGACCTTCGATATTTGATCGAAAGTCCACATACCGTCGACGTTATTTCCCCATCTTACTCAAGCCAAGCCAAGCTATGTTTTTCTTTGAACAGACTTATGTCCAAGCTAGGAAGAGTGTCCTTAAGAGGCCCCCACATGCCGGCTTTTTCTTTCTCACAAATCACTTTCTTTAAGTTCCTCAAGTTCACAATCGATCTTGGCAACCCAGACCACTTTGGACATCCTCTTATGTTTATCCTCTCGAGCTTAACCATTTGACCAATTTGATCAGGTAAGGCGCTCAATTTCAAGCAATCAGATATATCGAGAAGTCTCACATTTTGAAGGCTTCTAATTGAGATTGGCAATTGCGACAAGGTTATGCAGGAATTGAGCTCGACCACTTCAAGGGAGACCAGTTGCCCAATTTGTTCCGGAAGAGCAGAGAAATTGTGGCAATTTGTGATGCTAAGCTTCTTCAAAGGCTTTATCTCACATATGCCATCTGATAATGTCACAAGATCATCACAATAATCAATGTCGAGCTCCACTAAGTTTGGCATTGCATCAGAAATTTTAGCATCATTTGATGTCGAAGTCTGACTGACATAGCACATGAAAAAGGATATCTTTTGCAGATTGTGCAAGCATAGGTTTCCCATGCTTAGGAAAGGAACTGTGACACGTTGGAACCTGATCCTCCTTAAATTGGATCCAAGGATATGGAAATTGCGCAGCTCAGCCGGAAAGAAACTGTGGTTTGTTACGATTAGGGCCTTGAGTTTATTTGCCTTCTCGATGAATTTAGGCAAAGCATAAGTTGTAGATTGCATATCGTTGTGGAAGTTCAAGACAAGAGCCTCAACTTTAGGCAATTCAAGATTTGGCCAGGGAGTTGAGAATGTTTTATCTGCATTACAATTGTAGAAGGTTAGAAGGTAACTGATTACCGAGAGAGAGAGAGAGAGGGAGAGGGAGAGGGAGGGGGAGGGGGAGAGAGAGAGTAACTAACCTGTGGAGATGGAGACTAGACGAGCGCCAAGAGGCTGTTGCTTGTGTTTGCTCCACCAATCAGGAAAATTATTTCCAATCAACTCCAGAATGAGTCTCTCTCTCTTCTCTATTTCCCCTTCATTGCACTCCATGATAGCTAGCTCTCTAAGCATATCATGTTGCATAGCATAGTGGCCATTGTAAGATTCATTGTCCTCACTTGAATCTCTCCTGTATGTGTGCAATCAAACACTTGGATGTAAGCATTGGTGTTTAGTGTCAGGTATTTGATGAAATCAAGTAAAAGAGGACATATGATCTTTCCCACCTTTGAGAAATTAAGTCGGGAGTTAACAATGTTCTTTACAGGCCTTTGTATAAATCATTCAACCTTCACAATGCCGAACACACTATAGCTGAAGGTCAGGTGGTGTGAATTTGAAAGATCTAGAATGCCAATTTTGAGGAAACAAGATAGTTTGTCACGGTACCGGAAAACTAAACTTATTGGGGTTAGCCATAGGTCATCAAATGGCATAAATTACACCCCCAATCTTCTGCAAAGATCTCATTATGCCCTTGTCCATTTCACACATGCATTCTAACTGTCATGTATCAGGAAAAACTAGAATCTGACAAGTTATTCTTAGAGCAGTAGAAAACTAGAAATGTTGGAATGAGAGAACAAAACGAACTTCAGAGCCATACCCGGTGACTATGAGATCCGCTAGGTTCCTGTAAATGAGTTCGTGGAGGTCGGCAATAGCACGCACGCCTTTGAAATCTAGCTTGTACAATTCCACCCACATATCGATAAGGGCGGTGGCGGGGATCTTGCAATCCTCCGGAAATGACCCGAGGTCCATGAAACGTTCCTTGATCGAAGGGTCACCATCCAAGTCATCCAAGCTCTTCCTGAGGCAATCTAGAATCTCGCTATCCGAACCCAAAGGGGAATGACCTTCAGACCAATCAAGAAGCTTTCTTTCCCAGATTGGACGATCCTTTCCTCGGAGAGACTTGGCAACGACTGTAAGAGCCAACGGCAATCCTTTGCAGTGCTTCACTATCTGCCAATGGGATCAAAAAAAGAAAGAAAAGAAATTGGATACAATCACTGAAAATTGATAGGAAACGTCAATTGTACAAACCAAGGTCTCTCTTTGATAAAAGAGATCAAAGTAAGGGATGCACGCAAAAAAGAGCGTACCTGATCCAAGGTCTCATCATCTGGCACATCCATGCTTCTGTCATCAACAGCAACAGATTCACCAAATAATTTTACAGCTTCATTATGAGTCAGTGGTTTCAGGTGATGCACAGGACGAAAATAAGGAAACTCATATCTTGACGTCACCACAATCTTGTAATCTTTTATGCCGTTGCAGACAAATTTTTAAGGATTGATTCCCATTCAGCCCAGACATCGTCCAGCACAAGCAACACAGGATCTTGTCCTATTCTGTTGAGCAGTTGCTCCAAGCAACTAAATGCACCATCTTCTGTTTCAATCTTGGGCGCCTCTAAACTGTTATGTTGATACATTTGCTGGACAATGTCTATCAGATTGGGTTTCTTCGAGACTCTGACGAACATGATGTTGTTGAACTTGCCTATATGGAAACCACAGTAAGTTTTACTCTTATCGCTTGCTAATTGTATGAAAGTTTGCCACAACACTTAGTTTATTGAATTCGATAGGATAAGGAACAGAGCTAAGCATATACAATATAGCAACAGTAATAGATCTGAATCCTAGACTGTGAAGAGGAGGGTTCAGCTGATTAATAAAGGCGCCCAGCACAATCAATCAGAGTGAGTTATTGCATATCTAAAAGCTGGGGGAAATATCTATCGGATTGGACATGATATTAACCTTAAATGAAACGATGAGGAAAAGATTCTTTTACTTGATGAATCCATGTGCATAATACCCAATTAATTCTTTGTGCAAACATTCACGTCTACAAGATACTATATTGCTTGACAGAGAGAACAGGGAATGGGATTCAATCATTCAAATATGTCTAAAATTGGAACGTTGTTCGGGTAACAGCTCCAACACACAGAAATGGCTAACTAGAAGACTATTAAAGGTGACCAATAGGCAAGAATAAACCAATAAGTCCATCCCATTATTAACTAGTTCTGGATCAATCAAAACACTGATCAACACGTACCTTTAATTTCCCCATCATGACACAACTTCTTAAGCAGGGTGGTCTTCCCGCACCCGCCCGGGGCGGTCACAACAATCACAGACACTCCCTCCTTGAGCAACCGCAATTTGATCTCCCTCATGGACGCCTCCACCTCTGCCCCGACCATTAAAGCAGGCGCCGCAGGGACCGCAAGGTTGCCCAAAGCCCCAAGCCCACTCTGGAGGGCCCCACCGTTTCTTGACCAGAGCAGCTGGACATGATCTCGTCCATCTTCATCAGCAACTCCGCATGGTTTTTTACGGCTAGCAGCGGCATGTAAATCTGGAACTTCTCGCGGATAGCCTCGTTGTAATTGGCCAGCTTGTTCGAGTGCGTATACTTCTTGCACCAGTTGAGCGAGTGGATCCTCAAGCACTTGCTGACCAGTCCTTTGCCTTCATTCAATAGTTTCTTGATCGGATCCATCTCTTGCAGACGGTCCAGTTGTTCGTAGAGATGGTAGATGTCCTTTATGGTCGGATCTATCTCGCTCAAGGTGGATTCGATCTTCTTGAGCTGGGGATGAAACGCGGCAACAGTTTTTGCTACCTCCTTAACAAGCCAGCACAGCTCGCCGAATGCTGTTCCCACAGCAGCTCCTGCAAAATCAACAGGCATTTCCGGTTCTTTCTTTCTTCACAGACCAAACAATCCAAGAAAAAATTAAAAACTTCGATGGGTCGCAACGATGCTTCGAAGAACTGAAACCCAGTCCGAAGAAAATTGCAGAGGAGGCTTTTCCCTGCTTTTTATTCTGGGTTTTCTGCAGAGGCGAGAAGGAAGAGGAATGTTTCGGTCTTTGAAGCAACAATGGAGAATGAGGTGAACGGAAAGGCGAGAGAGACTCATTTTATAAAAGCGGTAGCTGAGGTAGAGAGAGTTTATTCTCCGGCCGACCATGTTAGTAATCATCCAGGAAGTTTCCTAAAATTAAGGGTTAATACTCTGAAAATCTCAAATTAATATACATATGACAAATTTTCCTCAAATTATCTTTTTAATGATGAAAAATCTCAAACTGCTATGCATGTAACAAATTTTCCCCGATTGATTATAAAAAAAATCCTAAACTGGTACATTTATGACAAATTTATCTCAAACTAATTTATTTGATTGCAAAAAACCTTAAATTGATAAATTTGTGACAGATATACCCTCCACTAAACTGGACTAATACCACAAAAAATCACAAAAAATTGTAAATTGTGATAAACGGAGCGTAAAATTCCAAATTAGTATACTAGTCAACCGCCGCTAGCGTGTCATTTAAATTAATAATTTGACAGTAAAATTGAACGAAAATTAATAAATGATAAATTTATCATAAGTGTAAGGTAAATTTGTCATGTATACTAATTTAAAGTTTTTTATGGTCAAAAAAATAATTTGAGATAAATTTATCATAAATATTTTAATTTTAGATTTTTAAGATATTAACCCAAACCATTCAACTGTTACTCATCAAAAGGTTCATCCAGAGGGTGTGAGGACCAAGTCAAGTGGATGACTGACTAACAGGACAAGGCCCTGTAAAATAATTAGGGACAATTAAAAATCATTTGCTGTTGAGGATTTTACAAAAACTAAATATATAATCCAAACCTCAAAGAGCTTTATTTTTTTTTTTTTTTGGAGATACGTATATTAAAAATCTTAAAACTTGTCACGAAATGCAATCGAGTTTTATATTTTCAAAAAATATAATCAATGAAAGCACTTAGATTTAACCTATTTGAAAATTTTTAAGACTTGACTACATTTCTTAAAAGTTTAGGACTCAAATCATAGAATTTAATTGTATTTTTTAAAATTTTAAAACTCAATTACATTTTCATAATAATTAAGACCCCCATTGCAGTTATCCCTTTAATTTTTTAATCGATGATGCATGTATGCAGGTTTTGAAATAATAGAACCATTTTTATAGCGCTGCTTATTGGGGCAAGTGGATTTTCTTGGAGGACATGATACCCTTTTAACTGAAATCTATATAACATTGGTGTTTGGAAAGCTGAAATTCGTTTTTGTGAAAGTAGTTATTCGTTTGAAATTATTTTTTATTGAGAATATGAACATCTGTTAGGCCTGGAGTTTTGTATTAATTGGTCGACTTTTTGGCTAGATCTGGTTCAACATTGTAATGCCTCCATCTAAAAAGGATGGGAAGTGATCGCTAGAGCAATAAGGCTCAAATAAGGAGCTGGTCTTTGCAGGCATTTAGGATAGCAAATAGGGCAAAAATGAATTGGATTTCACACCAAACGGAAAAGTGTATTCCTTAATTAATTATGAAAAATTGAATTGATTCACAATATGTGCTTTTTAATATTATAATAGAATTGAAACTCCAATGTTAAACATGTTTATATAAGAGTATCTAAAATGCTTAGAGTGCTTGGAGACTTTATAGAGGTATGAGTAAATGCTATCATAGTAAAATTCAACTAGGTAAGTCATCTCATTAAGCTCAGACAATGCTCCAATAGGATGACAAATCATGCTTTAAAAAGGAATCCTCTGAAATGACAAACTTGTCTTGCAAGTTGCAAATTTTCTTAAATTTTGGAGATTCCTGGCACACGTTATTTGTACATCTCTGTTTGCTACGAACTTACTTCTTTTAAATGGATTCATCATTGCATAAGAATTTCCTTTTTGAGTCAAAATTTTCCTTGGAAGTTTGAATCGGGTTAACTATGAAGTAAGGCGTCCGACGACAAAATATCATGGTGACATAATGCATTACGTGTTGCTAAGCCTTGCGTGTCCCACGTAAGCTGGATTACATAAAAAAGATGACCTCAGTGACGTGGCCTTTTCGCCTGGACCCTACGCGGAAACTTCATCATCTCTTGCGGTGTAAGTTTGCCAGTCTTCTTCTTCATGCCTTCAATTCTTCTTCCCACACTAGTAGGCAATGAACGACGGTCCCATCCATCTAGAAGGAACAATAATATAATCAAAAGTTCACACGAAAGACCATAAAATTTCTCTCAAAATAATTTCTGCGGGAAGCAATATAGTTTTTATTCAAGCATGGTGGTTTCTGGTAGGGCTGTCAAGACCCGAACCGAAAACCGAATCGAACCGCGAACCGAACCGAAAACTTCGATCGGTTTGGTTCGGTTCGGTTTTCATCAAAAACCGAAAATTTTTTATCGGTTCGGTTTTTATCGGTTAACCAAACCGAAAACCGAACCATGAACCGATAAAATCAAATCTCTCCCGACTCCCGTCTCTCACTCTCAGTCCTCTCGTCTCTTGGTTTTTATCAATTTCCGGCTGGGTTCTCTCAAAGGCGACGACGATTGCGATGACGACGGCGGCAGGGATGGCGACTGCGACGGCGACGGCGATGGCGAGCGATTGAGGGACAAAGCCCCTCGCCCAAGAACCAGATTCTCTCGGGGCGCTCGTGCTCGAAGGTGCCGAGGGTGGAGAAGAAGCTGAAGGCTGTCTCGCTCAAGAACCAGATTCACAGCGTCGAGCGAATGCTTCGCAAGGTACTCTCGCGTTCTCGTTCGCCGATTGGATGCTCGCTTTTCCCCTTCAAGCCCTCTCGCGCTCGTTCGATGGTAGCTGGACTTTCGAGCTAGGGTTCTTGCTCGTGCGGATTGAATTGAACTCGGATAGAAAGATAGAGATGAAACGGGGGGCTTTGAATTTTTACAGCTGGGCACCCTCCGTTTCTATGATCTCGGGTCGATTCTGTTCCGCCCTCCTCCTCGTTCTTGTTGACCCGCGGTCTTGTCACGTTGCATTTTCCCGTTTACGTACGCATATAAAATTATAAAACCGGGAAGCAACTTGGCAAGTTCTTGTTTTTTTGGCAGTTTCAAGGGCGACCCGATTCATTTGTTGAATATGATTTAGAATGAACAAATTCTAAGTTTCCAGCTATTCATCTTTATCCTATGCACATCATCCGCAGATTTCATTTTGATGCTGAATATGATTCATTTGCTGCTCGGTTACATTACCGATCCGATTTGTCAATTCGTTTCTGCAGATGGAGAGGGCAATCGCCCACGCGAGTCCGAAGGAGAGGATAAAAGCTGTTGGTGTTTTGTTCAATTGAGTATACAGATGAGAACATTTCATCTGTCCATAAGAAAGTTGTTTATGAAGTTCCTACTATGTATAAATTAGTAGAGACCAAGTGCTTTCTTTTGGCTTTTGGACCATTTACCTCAGTTTTTTGCATGTTTTTTAAGTGCATGAATAGTAGTTGAACCTGGGATGATAACTTTTCAAATTTCCTTGTTAAAAGCATATCTCGTGCCCAGTTTCATCAATTTCTATGCTTGTTGAGGTTCTTGATTTAGTAACGACTTCTTGAGAAAGTGTCATTTGACAATGCTTAAACTGTTTCTTCCTCTAAATATATTATCTCATGGTTCCTATCTGGTAATGTCATGACCAATTGTGAAGCACACTCAAAGGCTTGTTCATTGCCCACTCTTTTTATTTTTGGGTAGGCAAAGTTAATATGAAGTTACATGTTTTAAGGAAGGTCTTGTTTATACAATATCTGGTTAATGAAATTACTGGAATTGCTTTGCTCAACTTATGGCTGAACTGAGGTGGGCTCTGTTTTATCTTCTAATGAGTTATGGTGTGCGTTTCTTCACGATGCAAAACACAGCTAAAACAATCGAAAACAATTATTGCAGACTTTAGTGTGTAGTCCTGAAATTGCTTTTTATCTTTTTATTAATTTGGTTGTTTATTAGTATGTTTCTTCAAGCAGCAATCATCAATTCAATGTTGCAATCACTCCTTCGTCCGCAAAATTCATTTGAACCTGTCATATGTATTACTTCTCTTATAATCTGTATGCCTACTTAAAATAATAAAATACCTAAGTGATGACTAGCTTGGGCCTCGCTCTACGAGATATTGTCAAATTATTATTATTGCTGCTGTTGTTGTTGTTGTTGTGTCATCTTCCCCTTAAGTACGCATTTTGACAACCGCAATGGAGTTGTGCATTAGCATGATGATCTAATTTTAGTTTACCAGTATGGCTTGTAAATTTATCTTGGCTGATTCTCGTTGTGCGTGTCAAGAGATGCACAAGTGGTATTTAACCGCACCAATGAATGTGCGACGATGCACATGTTTCATAGGCGGAGATTGAACACTATTCGAAGAATGAAGATGCATACAAGCAACTTATACATCGATATTAACTTGACACATTTCACAGTTCATCTCTCCAGATGAACTGAGCTGCAGCTCTTGCCCTATGTGAACATTTAACGGTGTTAGCTCCGTAAGAGAGCCTTATCAAGTTTTTGTTTTGTTCGAGATCCTCCAATAAGTTTCAGGCACGTCCTGCCAAGATCTCTTCAATCCAATATTGCCATCTAACAATGGTGCTTTGTGCTTCTAGTGTGTACCGCCGCTTGTGCTATAAATTAATTTCGGTTTTACCTGTTTTGAGCTTTGATCATTCTCCTCTAGGCATCGATACCCATGAATGCTAGTTGCAAAATTACTATGCTAGCATTAGCATGGCTTATGTATGAATGCTCTTATTTTATTGGCAAACCCTTGTTGGGCTTTTTGTTGCAAAAGAAGAAGATTCTCCTGATTCGAAAGTGCTGAATGGCATTTGAGTTCCTGCATGAACATGACAACTGGGTCGTTGAAGTATAGCATTCAAGTTCCTGCATGAACATGACGATAAAGTGATTTCATAAGTTGACTACCATTTGATTATCCTATGATGTTGTCATTTTCCTTTGCATTTTTGGGTGTCGAGATTATTTTACCTCATAAGGGTCGGGCTCATCTTTTGCATGAATAAGCTGCATAACATCTTCTCGCTCTTTTCGTTGCTTGCAGAGTGAATTTTGCGTTAAAGAGTGATCCTAATCTATTCGAAATTGTGAAATGTAAAACAAGCGTTTCAGCTATTGAGGTATTGAATTTGTTCTTTGTGAGGCATTCTATGTCCTTTTAAGTCCTTAGCCTTATATTTACAATCTAAAGTTGTTCCCACGGTAATGCCTGTTCGGGTGAGCCCAAATGGGAAGCAATTTTTCGTTACATCACCAGATCGTAGGATCGAGTTTTTGGTTTAAGTTTGGCAAACTGTTCGGAGAGATATTTGGATCTCGCTAGATGCAACTGCAGCAACCAGCTTGCACTTTGATGCAGCAGCTACAAGGAGTTGCTTGGGGCATGTTGTCGTGAAACTTTGTTTCTGCAGGTCCCTATTGATTCCTGTTTCATTGGAGCTCAAAATTCTGCCTTTTGCTGCTCTGTCTCACTACTCCATGGCAAGAGGGCATTTAGTAGAATGCAAATGGTCACCTCATTGAGGCACTATGTCGTTTTGTAACAATGACAGAACTTCGGATATATTGTATACTCCAATGGCTATAGTTATTCACTCTTGGGCTTGTTATGCCTCGGCTCCGCCGGCTTCTATCAAAGTTTGTAATTTGTGTTGACATCTTTTATGTTTGCCATATGCTTATGGTTGGAAAATTGGCCAGTGTTTATGTATTCTTATCAAAGGAATAGTAGAAGTACACGAGTCATGAGAATGTGGTCTATGCCTTTCAGGATATTGTTTTTCAAAATTTCTAGTGTTCAATTTCTAGTGTTTGGCACGCAGAAAATAAATTAGCCAAGGAAAATGATTTCCATGAATGGAAAAAATGTATTCTAAAATAAGGAAAATGAAAAGCAGAAATCATTTTCCTTGTCCTTTCTTTCACCGAGACCAAGCATATTCTCTTCTATGCATTCCTTTTAAATATCTGTTTTTTCTTTTCTTTCCTTTTTTTCTTTTCCTTCTTTTTCCTTCTTCTTTAGCTAAGATCAAGCTGGCTCTTTGGTGAGCTCGAGCTCATTGGCCTCAAGCAACCTCAACCTCACCTATGGTCATTGGTTGGCCGTTGTTATGATCAGCGATCGACCGAAGAGGAAGGAAAAACAAAATGAAAAGAAAATTTATATTTTTTCTTTAAAAAATTAAATAAAATATTAAAAAGGGTGGACGGAGGAGCTAAAGAAATAGTTAATTGATTTCTAGATGATCTATATTTATGGTAAGCCGTCCCAAAAAAAAAAAAAAAAAAACAAAAAACAAAAACAAAAAAAAAAAAAATAAAAAACAAAAGTTGAAAACCGAAAAACCGAAAAACCGAACCGAAAGTTCGGTTCGGTTCGGTATTGGTTCGGGACTTATTCGGTTCGGTTCGGGAATTTTTATAATGGTTCGGTTCGGTTCGGTTTTCAAAAACCGAACCGAACCGAACCGTTTACACCCCTTTTTCGGTTACTGCGCTTTATTATGTTCTTTTTTTTTTTTTCCCAACTCATTTCTCTATATCACACAAGACCTGACAAAAGTGATTAAGTAAGAGAAAAACAATTGCATGGAGGTGCATTAATAATTGGCTAATAAGTTAGATGCTTCTTTAGAAGATAGTGCGGGGTCGAGTGATTTCAATTAATGAACTTCTGGTAAATTTTGAGGACTTGTCTTTTGTTTTCTAGTTTACATGTTCTCAAAGTATTCTTTGGAAATTAAATATATTGTGAGAAAAAAGAATATACTGATATGGAAAAGTGACCCAACATCATAATCAGCCAAATTAAAATTTAAGAGCGCGCATGAAATCATTTCTCGTTCTAGAAATAGTTTAAGGAACAGAAATAGATTTTTCTATTTCTAGTTACGGATGAGTTTCTAAACAAAAATAACCGTTTGATAACGACACAAAATTTCTACTCTAAAAATAGAAATTCGTTTGATAATGACACAAAATTTCTTTTTTCCGGACGGCGGCGGCGGCGGCGGCGGCGGCGGCGGCGACGGCGCGGCGATCGGCGGTCGGCGGTCGGCGGCGGCGCAACCGACGGCCGGCAACCAGAGGCAACCGGTGGTAGTGGCGGCGATGAACGATGAAAATTTTTTTTTATTTCTCATTTCTGTTCTAGAAATAGAAAAATAGAAATTTTATATTTCTAATTTCTAGTCCGGATCTATTTCGGAACAAGAATCTATTTCGAAATAAAAAGTAGAATAATTTTACCAAACGGATTTCTATTTCAAAATTGTTTCGAAATAGAAAAACAATTTCTGAAACAGAAATTGTGGGCAATCATGCAGGCTCTAATTAATCAATAGGAATTATCTTAGTGGTCACTCAATTCACTTGAGAAGGAGGATGTGAGGACATTAGATGGCTCAAGTCAAGTGGATGACAGACTGATAAAGTGGGGACCCGTAAAATAATTATGGACAGTTATAAGTCATTTCCAGTTGAGGAATTTACAAATAAATGAAAAATCCAAACCTTAAAAAGCCTCATTTTTTTTTCTACAATCTTCTCTATCTCCTACCTCCTTTTATCATCTACTAGTCTCCCTCCACACCGCCCCGTTGCCGAAGCAATGCCACCACCGGCCACAATTGTCTGCTGCTGGGCCACTCTGATAGCCACCACCACCCAAGCCGCACTCGAACGCCACCAAAAGCTTTGCTCAGATAACATTGCAAGCACCTCTCTCCCTCTCTCATATCAGATCTCAGGCTCGCAACCTCTGATTTAAGGCCACCACGACCTCAAATATGAGGTTGCAGCTGCTCGGATTTGAGTTTGCATTTCAGATTCGTGACAGAGAGAATCTTGTGGTCGGAGGGAGAGGGATAGACAAGGAGATGCTGAAGTGGTCACGGTGGTTAGGCGGCACAAGTTATGGTTTGCACTGGCATTGTTGGTGGACAGACAAAGGGGGAGGAGGAAGGAAGCAAGAAAAAAAAAATGGAAAGAAGAAAAAATAAAAGGAAAAAAAAAAATTCCGGCTCAAAAAAAAAAATGACGTGATACTGCTTGTATCCGGAAAAAAAAAACAAAAAGATAACGTTATAATAAGTTATCGAACTTCATCTAATCTATAATGTGATTTTTGAGCCTTTAATTTGTTTGATAGAATCCTTAAACTTTTGCACAATATGTAACGTGATTTCTAATCTTTCAAGTTAGTCTATGAAAATGTTCAATGTCATCATTAAATATTTTCATGTAATCTAAGGACTAATTTAATTATGTACTAAAATCTAAGGATCCATTGAATAAATTAAAAACTCAAACATTTAGTTCAAGTTCAAAAATCATTTGTCATTTTCCCAAAAAAAAAAAAAGCTCAAACTATAAGAAATAAAGAGAACAAACAGCAAAAAAGAAACCAATAAATAAAATAGTTCAAAGACAACACTTTTAACATATACAAAAAGCTCAAAGATCGGTTGATTGCCCTCTTCTTAATCACACAGCCAATCTAAGTTAGCTTCTTCTTCTGGTACCATTATCTTCAAATTATTGAGACTGTCCTTGAAAGGCTCCCACAAGATTTCTCTTTCTTTGTCGCAAATCACCTTCTTCAAGTTCCTCAACCTCACGATTGACCGTGGCAGCATAGACAATCTCAGACATCCTCTCATGTTTATGCTCTTGAGATTATTCAGTTGACCAATTTCATTGGGCAAAGTGCTAGGCTCAAGCAATCAGATATATTGAGAGAGATCAATTTTTGGAGGGTTCCAATCGAGATCGGTAATTGCAACAAATTTGTGCATGAATTAAGCCTAACCACTTCAAGGGAGGTCGATTGCCCAAGCTGTTTTGGAAGTGTAGAGAAATTATGGCAATTTGTGATGCTAAGCTTCTTTAGAGGCTTTATCTCACAGATGCCGTTTGGTAATGTCACGAGATCATCGCAATAGTCGATGTCAAGCTCCACTAAGTTTGGCATTGCATCGGAGATTTTGGCATCGTTTGACGTTGAAGCCTGCCCTAAGTCACACATGAAAAAGGATATCTTTTGTAGACCATGCAAGTGTAGTTTTCCCATGCTTTGGAAAGAAATCATGACGCGTTCGAGTCTAATCCTCCTTAAACTAGACCCAACGACATGAAAATTGCGTAGCTCAGCTGGAAAGAAGCTATAGTTTGTTACTATTAGGGCTTTGAGCTTATATGCTTTCTCAATGAAATCCGGCAAAGCATAAGTCTTGGTTTGGTTGGTCTCGAAGTTCAAGACAAGAGCCTCAGCTGCAGGTAATTGAAGATCCGGCCAAGGTGTTGAGAATCTTCCATCTGCATCATGAACATAAAAGGTTAAAGATAATTTAACTACCAACAAACTGAATTTGAGAGAGAGAGAGAGAGAGAGAGAGAGAGAGAGAGTTACTAACCTGTGGAGATGGACGCTAGACGAGCGCCAAGAGGCTGTTGCTTTTGCTCGCTGCACCAATCAGGAAACTTATTCCCAATCAACTCCAGAATGAGTCTCTCTCTCTTCTCTATTTCCCCCTCATTGCACTGCATGATAGCTAGCTCTCTAAGCATATCATGTTGCATAGCATAGTGGCCATTGTAAGATTCATTGTCCTCACTTGAATCTCTCCTCCTGTATGTATGCAATCAAACACTTGGATGTAAGTATTTGCATGTAGTGTCAGGTATTTGATGATATCAAGTAAAAAAGGATATATGGTCTTTCCCACCTTTGAAAAATTAAGTCAGGAGTTCAAAAATGTTCTTTACAGGCCTTTGTATAAATAGTTCGACCTTTACAATGCGAACACACTATAACCGAAGATCAGGTGTTGTAGATTCGAAAAAAAATTTTAGAATGCCAATTTTGGGGAAACAGGATAGTTTGTAGCGGTATCAGAAAACTAAACTTATCGAGGTCAGTTATGGGTCATCAAATGGCATAAATTACTCTTTCAATCTTGTTGCAAAGATCTAATTATGCCTTTGTCCATTTTCACACCTGCATTCTAACTGTCACTTATAAAAAAAAATCTGATGAGGTACTCTTAGAGCATTAGAAAACCAGAAATGTTGGAATGAGAGAACAAAACGAACTTCAGAGCCATACCCGGTGACTGGGAGATCCGCTAGGTTCCTGTAATTGAGTTCGTGGAGGTCAGCAATAGCACGCACGCCTTTGAAATCTAGCTTGTACAATTCCACCCACATATCAATAAGGGCGGTGGCGGGGATCTTGCAATCCTCCGGAAATGACCCGAGGTCCATGAAACGTTCCTTGATTGAAGGGTCACCATCCAAGTCATCCAAGCTCTTCCTGAGGCAATCTAGAATCTCGCTGTCCGAACCCAAAGGGGAATGACCTTCAGACCAATCAAGAAGCTTTCTTTCCCAGATTGGACGATCCTTTCCTCGGAGAGACTTGGCAACGACTGTAAGAGCCAATGGCAATCCTTTGCAGTGCTTCACTATCTGCCAATGGGAAAAAAAGAAAGAAATTGGATACAATCATTGAAAATTGATAGGAAACGTCAATTGTACAAACCAAGGTCTCTTTTTGATAAAAGAGATCAAAGTAAGGGATGCACGCAAAAAAGAGCGTACCTGATCCAAGGTCTCATCATCTGGCGCATCCATGCTTCTATCATCAACAGCAACAGATTCACGAAATAATTTTACGGCTTCATCATGAGTCAGTTGGTTCAGGTGATGCACAGGACGAAAACAGGGAAACTTATATCTTGATGTCACCACAATCTTGTAATCTTTTATACCGTTGCAGACAAACTTCTCAAGGATTGATTCCCATTCGGCCCAGACATCATCCAGCACAAGCAACACAGGATCTTGTCCTATTCTGTAGAGCAGTTGCTCCAAGCAACTAAATGCACCATCTTCTGTTTTAATCTCAGGTGCCTTCAAACCGTTATGTTGATACATTTGCTGGACAATGCCTATCAGATTGGGTTTCCTCGAGACTCTGACGAACATGATGTTGTTGAACTTGCCTGTACTCAAACCACAGTAAATTTGACTCATCGCTTGCTAAGAGTATGAAAGTTTGCCACAACACCTCTAGTTTATTGAATTCGGTAGGGTAAGAAACAGAGCTAAGCAGATACTATATAGCAAAAATAATAGACCTGAAGCCTATGGCTGTGAAGATGAGGGTTCAGCTGATTAAGAAAGGCGCTCAGCACAATTAATCAGAGGCGAGTTATTGCATATCTAAAAGCTGGGGAAATATCTATAGGATTGGACATGATATTAAACCTTATATGAAACGATGAGGAAAATATTCTTTTACTTGATGAAATCCACGTGCATTATGCCCAATTAATTCTTTGTGCAGCCATTCACGTCTACAAGATACTGTATAGCTCGAGAACAGGGAATGGGATCTAATAATCCAAATGTCCAAAAGTAGAACGTTGTTTGAATAACAGCTCCAGCACACAGAAATGGCTAACCAGAAGACTCTTAGAGGTGACCAATAGGCAAGAATAAAGCAATGAGTTCATCCCAACATTAATTAGTTCTGGATCACTCAAAACACTGATCAATACATACCTTTAATTTCCCCATCATGACACAACTTCTTAAGCAGGGTGGTCTTCCCGCACCCACCCGGGGCGGTTACAACAATCACTTCCACTCCCTCCTTGAGCAACCGCAATTTGATCTCCCTCATGGACGCCTCCGCCTGTGACCCAATCATGAAAGCAGGCGCCGCAGGGACCGCAAGGTTGCCCAAAGCCCCAATCCCGCTCTGGAGGGCCCCACCATTTGCTTGACCAAGGCAGCTGGACCTGATCTCGTCCATCTTCATCATCATCTCCGCATGGTTTTTTACGGCTAGCAGTGGCATGTAGATCTGGAACTTCTCGCGGATAGCCGCGTTGTACTCAGTCAGCTTGTTCGAGTGCGTATACTTCTTGCACCAGTTGAGCGAGTGGATCCTCAAGCACTTGTTGACCAGTCCTTTGCCTTCATCCAATAGTTTCTTGATCGGATCCATCTCTTTCAGACGGTCCAGCTGTTCGTAGAGATGGTAGATGTCCTTTATGATCGGGTCCATCTCGCTTAAGGTGGAATCGATCTTCTCGAGTTGGGGACGAAACGCGGCAACGTTGTTCACTACGTGCTTAACAAGCGAGCACAGCTCACCGAATGCTGTTCCCACAGCAGCTCCTGCAAAATCAACAGGCATTTCCGGTTCTTTCTTTCTTCACAGACCAAACAATCCAAGAATCTTCGATGGGTCGCAAGGATGCTGCGAAGAACTGAAACCCAGTTCGAAGATTTGCAGAGGAGGTTTTCCCCTGCTTTTTATTCTGGGTTTTCTGCAGAGGCGAGAAGGAAGAGGAATGTTTCGGTCTTTGAAGCAACAATGGAGAATGAGGTGAGCGGAAAGGAGAGAGAGGGTCCTTTTATAAAAGCGGTAGCCGAGGTAGAGAGAGTTTATTCTCCGGCCGAACGTGTAGTAATCATCCGGGAAGTTTCCTAGAATAAATTATGAAAACCAGTACCATTCGAACTACTACTCGTCGAAAAGGTTCATCCAGAAAGTGTGGGAACGTCAGATGGCTCAAGTCATGTGGATGACTGACTAATAAGGACCGGACCCTGTAGAATAATTAGGGACAATTAAAAATCATTTCCTGTTGAGGATTTTACAAAAACTAAATAAATAATCCAAACCTCAAAAAGGAAATTCTTATGCAACGATGAATCCATTTAAAAGAAGCAAGGTCGTAGCAAAGAGGAATGTACAAACGTGTGCACTGGGATCTCCAAAATTTAAGAAAATTTGCAACTTGCAAGACAGTCATCATTGCATAAGAATTTCCTTTTTGAGTCAAAATTTTCATTGGAAGCTTGAATTGGGCTAACCATGAAGTAAGGCGTCCAACGACAAAATATCCTGGTGACATAATGCATTACGTGTTGCTAAGCCTTGCGCGTCCAACATAAGCTGGATTACATCAAAAAGATTACCTCAGTGACGTGGCCTTTTCGCCTGGACCCTACGCGGAAACTTCATCAGCTCTTGCGGTGTAAGTTTCCCAGTCTTCTTCTTCATGCCTTCTATTCTTCTTTCCACACCAGTAGGCAATGAACGACGGTCCAATCCATCTAGAAGGAACAATAATATAATCAAAAGTTCACACGAAAGACCATAAAATTTCTCTCAAAATAATTTCTGCGGGAAGCAATATAGTTTTTATTCAAGCATGATGGTTTCTGGTTACTGCGCTTTATTATGTTCTTTCTTTTTTTTCCCAACTCATTTCTCTATCACACAAGACTTGACAAAAGTGATTAAGTAAAAGAAAAACAATCGCATGGAGGTGCATTAATAATTTATGTTAGATGCTTCTTTAGAAGCTAGTTTGATTTCAATTAATGAATTTCTAGTAAATTTTGAGGACTTGTCTTTTTTCTCTAGTTTACATGTTCTCAAAGTATTCTTTGAAACTAAATATATTGTGAAAAAGAATATACTGATATGGAAAAGTGACCCAACATCATAAGCAGCCAAATTAAAATTTAATTAATCACTAGGAATTATCTTAGTAGTCACTCAATTCACTTGGGAAGGAGGAAGTAGCAAGTTTCATTCACCTTCTTAGGAAGCTCAAGTGGGGATGCATGAATGAGAGAGCATGGCAGCATGTGTAGTGACTTGTAAAATAGATATAAGATATGATCATATATAAAAATTAAAATTTGATTGAATATATTACTTTCACCATCCTATATATAATGATTGAGTCGTGAAAACCAAGACCTTACAATAGCCAAATTAATCAACTATTCCCCGTCAAAAAGTTCCATCCAGAGAGGATGTGAGGACATCGGATGGCTCAAATCAAGTGGATTACGGACTGATAAAGATGGGGACCTTAAAAAGCCTCATTTTTTTCTACAATCTGCTCTATCTCCTACCTCCTTTTATCATCTACTAGTCTCCCCCCAACCGCCACCGTTGCTGAAGCAATGCCACCACCGGGCACGATCGTCTGCTGCTGCGCCACTCCGGTAGCCACCACCACCAAAGCCGTATTCGAACACCACCAAAAGCTTTGCTCAGATAACATTGCAAGCACCTCTCTCTCTCTCTCTCTCTCTCTCTCTCTCATATTAGATCTCAGGCTCGCGACCTCTTATTTAAGGCCACCACGACCTCAAATATGAGGTTGCAGCTGCTCGGATTTGAGTTTGCACTTCAGATTCATGATATAGAGAGAATCTTGTGGTCGGAGGGAGAGGGATAGACAAGGAGATGCTGAAGTGGTCGCGGTGGTTAGGCGCCACAAGTTATGGTTTGCAGCGGCGTTGTTGGTGGGTCGACGAAGGGGGAGGAGGAAGAAAGCAAGAAAAAAAGAAAAAAAAAAAAGGAAAAAAAAAATTCCGGCTCAAAAACAAACTAAAAAAAATGATGTGATACTACTTGTATCCGGAAAAAAAAAAAAAAAAAAAGATTATGTTATAAATAGTCATTGAACTTCGTCTAATCTATAATGTGATTTTTTAGCCTTTAATTTGTTCGATAGGTTCCTCAAACTTTTGCACAATATGCAACGTGGTTTCCGATATTTTAATTAATTCAATATAATCCATAAGCTTTTAGTACACATTCGAGTTAGTCTATGAAAATATTCAATGCCATCATTAAATACTTTCATGTAATCTAAGGACTAATTTGATTATATACTAAAATCTAAGGATCACATTGAATAAATTAAAAATTCAAACATTGAGTTCTAGTCTAGAGACAATATTGAACAAATTAAAAAATAAATATTATACTATACATTAAATTAAGTTCAGGAATCATGTCATTTTCCAAAAAAAAAAGCGCAAACTATAGGAAATAAATAGAACAAACAATAAAAAAGAAACCAATAAATAAAATAGTTCAAAGACAATACTTTAACATATACCAAAAGCTCAAAGATCAAAAGCTCAAAGATCAGTTGATTGCCCCCTCCTTAATCACACAGCCAATCTAAGTTAGCCTCTTCTTCAGGTACCATTATATTCAAACTATTGAGACTGTACTTGAGAGGCTCCCACAAGTTTTCGCTTTCTTTGTCGCAAATCACCTTCTTCAAGTTCCTCAACCTTACAATTGACCGTGGCAACATAGACAATCTTAGACATCCTTTCATATTTATCCTCTTGAGATTATTCAGTTCACCAATTTGACTAGGCAAAGTGCTCAGGCTTAGGCAATCAGATATATTGAGAGATACCAATTTTTGGAGGGTTCCAATTGAGATAGGTAATTGCAACAAATTTGTGCATGAATTAAGCCTAACCACTTCAAGAGAGATCGATTGCCCAAGCTGTTCTGGGAGTGTAGAGAAATTATGGCAATTTGTGATGCTAAGCTTCTTTAGAGTCTTTATCTCACAGATGCCATCCGGTAATGTCACGAGATCATTGCAATAGTCGATGTCGAGCTCCACTAAGTTTGGCATTGCATTGGAGATTTTGGCGTCGTTTGACGTTGAAGCCTGCCCTATTTCACACATGAAAAATGACATCTTTTGTAGACTATGCAAGCGTAGTTTTCCCATGCTTTGGAAAGAAACCATGACGCGTTCGAGCCTAATCCTCCTTAAACTAGGCCCAACCACATGGAAATTGCGTAGCTCAGTTGGAAAGAAGCTATAATTTGTTACTATTAGGGCTTTGAGCTTATCTGCTTTCTCAATGAAATCCGGCAAAGCATAAGTCTTGGTTTGGTTGGTCTCAAAGTTCAAGACAAGAGCCTCAGCTTCAGGTAATTGAAGATCCGGCCAAGGTGTTGAGAATCTTCCATCTGCATCATGAACATAGAAGGTTAAAAGATAATTTAACTACCAACAAACTGAATTTTTCCCTAAAGGCCATTGAGAGAGAGAGAGATAGAGAGTTCTAACCTGTGGAGATTGACACTAGACGAGCACAAAGAGTCGGTTGCTTTTGCTTACTCCACCAATCAGGAAAATTATTTGTGGTTAAGTCCACAATGAGTCTCTTTCTGTTCTCTACATCCCCCTGGTTGCACTCCATAATAGCCAACTCTCTGAGCAGATCGTGTTGCGTAGCATAGTGGCTGCTGTAACATTTGTCCTCGTCCTCATTTGAATCTCTCCTGTATGTATGCAATAGCTCCGATATAAGCATTTACCCTGGAGTTTCTTGTGCTAAAGTTTAATGCAAGGCATTCGATGATAACAATTTACTGGTAAAGAAAGACATCTGATCCGTCCCACGTTTAAGAAATCAAGTCAGGAGGTAAAAATGTTCTTTACAGGCCTTTGCAAAATCCATTTGACCTTCAAAATGCGGAACACACTATAGCTGAAAGGTCAAGTGCAGTGATTGTGGTGTGGATCCAAAACATCTAGTTTGCCTATTTTTGGGGAAACGGGAAATTTGTTGTGCATAGATTACTTTCTCAATCTTGGTGCAAAGATCTAATCACGCCTTTGTCCATTTCACACGCATTCTAACTGTCACATATAAGGAAAAACTACTCATACACCAGCTACAATTTGATAAGGCACTCTTACAGCAGTAGAAAACTAGGAAAGTCGGAATCAGAGAACAAAACAAACTTCAGATCCATACCTGGTGATTACAAGATCAGCTAGGTTCCTGTAAAAGAGTTCATGGAGGTCATTCATGGCTAGTGTGCCATCGAAATCTTGCCTGTACAACTCCACCCACATATCAATAAGGACAGTGGCAGGGATCTTGCGATCCTCTGGAAATGAGCCGAGGTCCATGAAACGCTCCTTGATCGAAGTGTTACCATCCAAGTCATCCAAACTCTTTCTGAGGCAATCTAGAATGTCACTGTCCAAACCCAAATGGGACAAATTAAGAAGCTTTGTTTCCCAGAATGAACGATCCTTTCCTCGGAGAGACTTGGCAACGACTGTAAGAGCTAATGGCAATCCCTTACAGCGTTTCACTATCTGCCACAGGGAAAAAGAATACAGAAACAATTATGGGAACTTTGATACAAATCGTAATTAGTACAGACCATGGCCTCTTTTTAATGAAAGAGAGATCAAAGTAAAATCAGCATAGGTTAGGTGCATGGCAAAGAGCTTGGATGTAACATGGTAAGCCTATCTTAGGCAGGTTGATTTTATTAAACATTTTCTTTAAAGAAAAAAATAAACTCAGTTTTGATGACCATAAAAAATCCTATCATAAATGCAGTATACCTTATCCCAGAGCTCATCATCTGGCGCAACCAACCTTCTACCATTGACAGTAACAGATCGACGAAAAAGTTCCAGAGCTTCCTCATGAGGCAATGGGTTCAGGTGATGCACAAGATCAACATTAGGAAATTCATATCTCGATGTCACCACAATCTTGTAATGTTTGATCTTCTTGAAGACAAATTTCTCAAATATGGATTGCGAGTCGGTCCAAACATCGTCCAGCACAAGCAACACAGGATTTTCGCCTATTATGATGAGCAGTTGCTGCAAGTAACGAACTGCATCATCTTCTGTTACAATCTCAGGCACATCTAAACCATTATGTTGAATCATTTTCCGGACGATGTCTGTCAGGGTGGGCTTCTTGGAGACAGGGACGAACATGATGTTGAATTTGCCTATATGCATGCAAACCACAGTAAGTCTTGACTCATATTGTTTGCAAAGAGTATGAAAATTTGCAGCAGCACTTCTAATTTACTAAATTTGGTAGGATAAGAAACAGAGCTAAGCAGATGCTGTACCGCAGAAATAATGAGCGTGAATCCTATGGTGAGTGAAGACTACGTTTCAACTGATTAAGAAAGGCACTCAGCAAAATCAAACAGAAGCGAGTTATTGCATATCTAAAAGCTTGGGAAAGATTTATCAGATTGGACATGATATGAAAACTGAAAATAATCCATGACAAGAAGATTGTTTTACTCGATGAAACATCCACCTGCATAAAACCCAAGCATATCTTTGTGCAAACATTTACATCTACAAGGAACCGTATCGCTTGACAGAGAGAACAGGTGATGTAATTCAATCATGCCAATATGTGCACAAGTAAAACATTGTCCATGCACCTGCTCCCATGCACATAAATGGCAAACCAAAGGCTTGGAGGCGGCCGATTGGCAAGGATCAATCAATGAATTCCCTAATTTAATTAGTTCTGGATCATTTAAACCCTAGTCACACATACCTTCGATATCCTTGTCATGACACAATTTCTTAAGCAGGGTCGTCTTCCCGCACCCGCCCGGGGCGGTCACAACAATCACAGACGCTCCCTCCTCCAGCAACTGCTCCCTGAGCTTCCTCAAGGACGCCTCCACCACTGACCCAACAACGAAATCGGGCGCGTCAGGGACCGCGAGGTTGCCTGAAGCCCCGAATCCACTCTGGAGGGCAAAACTCTTTGCTTTACCGGAACTCATCAACCTGTCGAATGCTGTCCTCATCTCCCTCACCTCGTACAACGTCTCGCCGTTGTTTCTCCCATCCAGCAGGCCGATGTAAAGATTGAAATCACCCAGTAATTCTGCATTGAATGCCTTCAGCTTCTTGGAGTGCGTATACTTCTTGCGCATGTTGAACCGGTGGATACTTGAGCATTTCTGGACCAGTACTTTGCCTTTATTCAATAGGTCCTTGATCGGACGCATCTCTTTCGGATTACGGTCCAGCCGGTTGTTGAACTCGTCCCAATCCTTAATGATTGGTTCTATTCTGCCCAAGGTGCTTTCGATCTTCTTGAGCTGGAGACGAAAGGCTCTGATGGTTTGCACCACCTCCCTAATGGCCGCAAACAGCTCATTGAATGCTGCTCCCACAGCAGCTCCTCCGACATCAATTCCCATATCTTGTTCTCTCTGTCTTCACAGACCAAACAAGCAAAGGAATCCAAAACTTTCGATGAATCACCAAAGATGCTAGAATTGAGACCCGCGTCCCGAGATTTGCAGAGGATATTTCCCTCTGTTCTTTCTTTCTTTTTTTGTTCTGGGTTTTTCGAAGAGGCAAGAAGGAAGAGGAAGAGGAAGGGGAAGAGGAGCTTCTTGGTCTTTGAAGCAACGATGGGGAAGTTACGAACGAAAAGGTCAGAGAGACTCTGTTGGTCAAAGAGGCAGTGGAAGTCTATCTGCGGCCCTGGCACGTTATATAGTCATCGTACGGGAAGTTTCTTGGCAGGAGCAAATCGCTTTGTTTACTCGTTTAGTAACAGCGCGTAACAGCCCGCGTCATTCTTCTTCCGTATACTGAATTGGTTATTTTATGGTAAACTTAGTTTATCCCACTAAAAATTGAAAACATTTCAACCAACCATATGAGCTTTTAATTTACAAGTGAGTATTTGATTTGGATGGTAAAATACAAATTCTCTTATTAGGTGATTGGTAATGCATTTCACATATATCGGATGATGTTAGATACTGCAACTATAATTTGAAATGTATAATATGAGAAATAAAGAGTAAGGTAATTTTTGCATCTGGTAGGATATGGAGATTACAATAAATTTAAAACATTTTATCACTTAATAATAGCTTTCAATATTTCAAAACTATTGAAATATCCAACGTCTAAAGCAATGAAAATCATGAGTTTTTACCCTTGCTAATATCATCAGCAACTACTGGTTTTGGTTGCACAATTTACTAATTCGGACCGGCAAAATAACGAAGGACATTTGCATCTTGGCAGAGAATCGGGCTATGTTTGGCTAAGGAACAAGTGCTGATTCAACCTGAATCCTAGCTATGTTCGTACTCAAGCTCCCACACAAATTGCTCATGGTTCACTCACGTTTTTCTCCCAAACTCCCTTATTTTCCCTCGTTTTCTTGCTCTCAATTCTCTCCGTTATTTCTTTTCTCATGCGCTGCCAATTGCATTTATGTGTTTTTCAAGTATGCTAGTGATTTTTTTCCCTATGTGCGTGTGCACACATTTATCCTAAACTAATTTTAGTCTCACAAAATATATCAAACTAGTATCCTAATCAAATTCTATGTTTCATGAGTATTCCATCCATTATTCCATTATAATGCATAAATGTAAACACACGTGGTAGACAATTGTAAGATGGATCAAACTTTGAGAATGATAGATATGACATGAAAAATCCACATGTTTATAGGTATGCATTTTCATGGATGATGGATTTTGGTCAAGAGTATCCATTTTGAAATTTTTTGCGAGACAAGTGTCATGGGGTATCAATTTGGGATAAAAATTCATTAGGGATAAAGGCTGCGTTTGGATGTGGCATTTCCAAGGCACTTTAGGCCTCCAAAGTCCTTTGGGCTAAAAATGAGTGTTTGGCAAATGTTTTTGTAAACTCCATTTGTTGAAAATCGGCCTTTTGAAGGCTGAAAGCCCAAGGTAGGGTCATCCTTACCTTGGGCTTCTAGCATTCTCGGCAAGTGGAGGGGCTAAGTTGAGGGGATAAGAAAAAAAAATTTTCTTCCCAAATTATCCTCACTAATTTTTCAATTTTTCGATTTTGCCCTCACTATTCATCTTCTTCTTCTCCATGAGCAGTTGCTGGCAAAGGGCAAGTAGTCACCAGCATTTGTCGTGCTCACCCCACTGCAACCTCCGCACAGAGGTCACCAAGGCCGCGTGACCCATCTGGTCGCAAATCTAGTCGCGACCAAATGCAATTGCTGTGGAGGTCGCAAGGTCGCAACCCTCAAGGTGGTCGTGACCAGATGCGGTCGCTGGCAACCATTGCCTACCGCACCGCGACCTCCGCATGAAGGTCACCGAGGCCACGCAACCCATTTGGTCGCATGTCTGGTTGTGACAATATTTGGTGCAGGAGGCTCAAACGGCAATTAAATTTGCAACCAAATGGGTCGCGACCTTAGATCCAGTCGCCGTAACTCTCACTGGAGGATGGCTTGACGTGCCATGACCTCCGCCGAGGCTACGTGATTTGGGTCCTTTGACCCTCCGGTGAGCGACGCGAAGATCAGAACCCTCGTCAAACCGCCTACCTCTCTCGGACGGCTTGCATCGAACTGCCCGCCCTTTGTCGGACCACTTGCTCCTCACTGGCGACTACTTGTTTTGGCTGGCCAACTCTTTTTTTTAATAACAGAAGGCTTTTACAAATATAATTTTCCCAAACACCATTTTACTGAAAGATAGTTCACAATAGACTTTTACAATAAGATTTACCAAACACAATTTGCATTTTGAAAACACAATTAACTCAAAGACCTTTGCAATTCCCCAAAAACTTTCCTCTAAAAACCTTTCCAAACGCACCCAAAACGTGTCATAGGATACCTTGTTTAGGATTTTTTATACGATGAAAATTAGTTTAGCATGAATATGTCATTGAATATTAGTTTGATATTTTTAATACTATTAACACTTTCTTCTTTCACATGTGTGGTCGATTGATCCTTTCCTTTTTCTCTTTTTTTCTTTTTGCTCGGATCCTTTCCATTTGCATTGGCCGAAATTAACTACCCAGATGAGCGATAACTTAAAATTACCTCCCTGATCTTCATTCCCTTTTCTTACTAGACTTCAATGCTCTTGTCTAGGGCTGGCCGAGACTAGTCCTCTTGGCCGCTTTCCTTCTTGGTTTTGTTTCTTAATAGAGAACGTTACATGAAATTACATGGAAGCTTCAGCGACATCGAATGGGATGTGACCGAGTTCATTAAGGGAGGCCGTGTAATGTTCGCCTTTGGGGGATTAAAAAAAAAACAAAAGTTGAAAAGTCAACAAAAAAGAGAGCAAGAAAGTGAGCCTCAGTTATTTAAAGGGTTAATACCATATAAAACTCAAAATTGGTATACGTATGTCAAATTTATCCTAAATTATTATTATTATTATTATTATTATTATTATTATTATTATTATTATTATTATTATTATTATTTTTTTTTTTTGACCTAAGAACCCCGCATGGTGGGCCGAGGAGGTAAACCACTAGGGATGACACGTGTTAGCCACCACACACGTGCCACTGGGTAAATCGCCAAGCAGTCTCAAAGCCAGGCGCCTTCCTACAATTTGCGTTATAGGAGCTTTGAACACTAGACCTCCTCGATGGAAGTCTAGCGCCTATCCAGCTGAGCCACCACGGTGGGTGGTCTAAATTATTTTTTTAACCATAAAAAATTCCAAACTGATACATATGTGATAAATTTACCCCAATTGATCATAAAAAACCCACAAACCGATACATTTATGACAAATTTACTCTAAATTAATTTATTCAATCGCTAAAAATCCCAAATTTGTACATTTGTGACGAATATGCCCTCCGTTAAATTGAATTAATACCACGAAAAATCTCAAAAATTGTATAACTGTGATAAACTGAGAGTAAAATTCCAAACTAGTATGCTAGCCAACAATCACGTATCATTTAATTTAATAATTTAATAGTAAAATTTCACGGAAACTAATATATGATAAATATATTATAAGTGTATCAATTTGAGATAAATTTGTTAAAGGTATATTAGTTTAGGGTTTTTAGTGGTCAAAAAATTAGTTTAAAGTAAATTTATCACGAGTGTACTAGTTTATGGATTTTAGGATATTAACCCTTATTTAAAAGGAAAAGGGACACTCGGGACAGGGAGCTCGCCGATAAAGAAGAAAAAAGAAAAGGAAAGAGAGGAAAAGAAGAAAGAAGAGGGTTCTTGCCATGAACATCTCAACAAGCCAATTCAATGTTGTATCGGAACACTTGGATTTATCGCTTAAATTCAGAATTTTGAGAAATTTAGGCCGTGTAGTTCAATTTTTTTCAAGACTTCTTGGAAACGGTGGATTATGGCATCGAGGAGTCAAAACGGTGGATTATGGCATCGAGGTGGGGGAGTCTATGTTGGAAGGGTTTGCAAATAGGGTTTGCAAAGTCCTTTTTGAGCAACAGTTTGGTAGGAATAAGAATTTTAGGATAATCACTTCAAATGAACAATTTATTTTGCAAGAGTCATTTTATTAGCATTTATACGTAGCTTAGCCATTTAGTTATTAGGATTACAAGATTGTTGGCTAGTTTAGTTACGTGTTGTTTGATTTGGGCATTTTAGGTGAGTGGTGTTATCTCTTTTTTGAATTTTTAAATTCATATTTTAAAAATGAAAAGTATGAGGTATATTATGTGTACATTATGATTTGGCTAAAAGGTAAAAGTAATGTTTATAGCATATTTGCATATTTGATGCATAACTTAGGATTTCATGGGTGAATTTTGCATTACGTTTACATTTGAGTAATCGCTTCAGGTGAACAATTTGTTAGCGCACATAAGTCATTTTATTAGCATTTATACATAATTTAGCCATTTCCTAATTAAGTTAGAGTTTTATTTTTTTTTTTTAACGTTGATTATCATTTAATTGTTAAGATTACGAGATCGTTGGCTAGCTTAGTCACGCGTCGTTTGGTGTGGGCATTCTAAGTGAGTTGTGTCATCTCTTCTTTAAATTTGTAAATTCATATTTTGAAAATAAAAAGTATGAGGTAAATTATATGCACATTGTGATTTGGCTAAAAGACAAAAGCAATGTTTATAGCATAACTTCGGAACAGGCATTTACTACTTTTTATTTGTTTGATAATGATTTGAGAAACATGTTATAAAAGATGCCATGAAAGCTTATAATCGTGTATTACATTACGGACTGATTTATGGAATGAGTTCTTAAATGATTTGAGAAATGTTCGATAAAAGACGTTTCGAAATGTTACTGGTTTATGAAATAAATTCCAAAATGACGTAAGACATGTAAAATGTATTTGTTGCAAGATTTGTAGAAAAAAAAGGAGGGCAAAAAGTTGAAAGTGAAAATCACTTCAAAAAAAATAAAACTTTTAAATTAGGTTTGAAAAGAGTAAGATATATTGTGTTAAAGAGCAAAAGTGGATAAATGGGAATTAAAAAAGATTAAATGTTTTATACATGTTCAATTCATTTTCATGTTCGATCAAAAAAAAAAAAAAATTCGTTTTCATGGGCCATACCTAATTGTGAAAGTCCATCTCCCCACGTCCCTAAGAAATGTTTCACCACACGTGGTGACCTTTGAACTTTTCTTTTTAATATTCAATATTATTTCTGAATTTTTAATTCATACTAATATTGAACTGAAAATTAATTTTAATTTATATATTCCCCTTAAAAATTCGACGCGTCGGCCTCCGTGAACCTTCACGACACCCTTTCGGAAAAACCTTTATGCCATTGACTTGCCGTCGACTTGCATACCGCGTTTTCCACGCAGCATCCCTTTCCCTTTCCCTCTCTCTCCCTTTTGTTCGAAACAATTATGCCATTGACTTGCCGTCGACTTGCATACC
Organism: Eucalyptus erythrocorys; assembly: GCA_014182555.1. Lineage (NCBI taxonomy): Eukaryota > Viridiplantae > Streptophyta > Magnoliopsida > Myrtales > Myrtaceae > Eucalyptus > Eucalyptus erythrocorys. Next base: position 20,955,032 of record CM024605.1, on the reverse strand, counting down.
GCGTTTTACACGCAGCACCCCTCCCTCTCTCCCTCTCTCTCGCGAAAAGGAACGCGGCACCACCATTGCCGGAGCCCCTGCTGCCAAAACCAGCAACGATTGTCCACCGCCGCGTCACTCAGACTGCCATCACCACACCAAAGCCGCGCACACGAACACCACCAGAAGCTTCGCTCAGATGACATTGCAGGGCCCCCTCTCTCTCATGAGATCTGAAGCGCGTTACTTCAGATTCGAGTTTGCGACCTCCGATATAAGGCCACCATGACCTCGGACATTAGGTTTCAGATGCCCAGAATTAAAATGTTCAAAAACGACCTTCGATATTTGATCAAAAGTCCACACACCGTCGACGTCGTTTCCCAATCTTTGTCACTCAAGCCAAGACAAGCTATGTTTTTCTTCGAACAAAATTATGTCCATGCTAGGAAGAGTGTCCTTAAGAGGCTTCCAGATGCCGGCTTTTTCTTTCTCACAAATCACCTTCTAAGTTCCTCAACTTCATGATGGACCTCGGCAACCCAGACCACTTTGGACACCCTCTTATGTTTATCTTCTCAAGCTTAACCATTTGACCAATTTGATTAGCCAAGGCGCTCAATTTCAGGTAGTTAGATATATTGAGAAGTCTCACATTTTGAAGGCTTTTAATCGAGTCTAGCAATTGTGACAAGGTTATGCAAGAATTAAGCCCGACCACCTCGAGGGATGTCAGTTGCCCAATTTGTTTTGGAAGAACAAAGAAATTATGGCGATTTGTGATGCTAAGCTTCCTCAAAAGGCTTTATCTCACATATGCCATCCGGTAATGTCACGAGATCATCATAATAGTCAATGTCGAGCTCCACTAAATTTGGCATTGCATAGGATATTTTAGCATCATTCAATGTCGAAGTCTGACTAATATAGCACATGAATAAAGATATCTTTTTAGACTATGCAAGCGCAGGTTTCCCATGCTTAGGAAAGGAACTGCGACGCATTGGAACCTAATCCTCCTTAAATTGCATCCAAGGACAAGAAAATTGCGCAGCTTAGCCAAAAAGAAGCTATGGTTTGTTACTACTAGAGCCTTGAGTTTATCTGCCTTCTCGATGAATTCAAGCAAATAAGTTTTAGATTGCATGTTGTTCTAGAAGTTCAAGACAAGAGACTCAACTTTAGGCAATTCAAGATTTGACCAGGGAGTTGAGAATGTTTTATTTGCATTACAATATCAATTGGATTTTTCCTTATTGAGAATGTTTTATCTACATTACAATATCAATTAGATTTTTCCTTATAGGTCTTTAAGAGGGAGGGAGGGAGGGAGGGAGGGAGGGAGAGGGAGTTACTAACCTGTGGAGATGGATACTAGACGAGCGCCAAGAGGCTGTTGCTTTTGCTTGCTCCACCAATCAAGAAAATTATTTCCAATCAGCTCCAAAATGAGTCTCTCTCTCTTCTCTATTTCCCCCTCGTTGCACTCCATGATAGCCAGCTCTCTGAGCATATCGTGTTGCATAGCATAGTGGCCACTGTGAGATTCATTGTCGTCATTTGAATCTCTCTTGTATGTATGCAATCAAACACTTAAATGTAAGCATTGAGCATTGGTGTGTAGTGTCAGGTATTTGATGATATCAAGTCAAAGAGGACACATGATCTTTCCCCCTTTGAGAAATTAAGTCAGGAGTTAAAAATGTTCTTTACAGGCCTTAGTATGAATCATTCAGCATTTACAATGCACAACACACTATAGCTGAAGGTCAGGTGGTGTGGATTCGAAAAATCTAGAATGCCAATTTTGGGGAAACAGGATAGTTTGTCATGGTACCGGAAAACTAAACATATTGGGTTTGTCATGGGCCATCAAATGGCATAAATTACTCCCTCAATCTTGGTGCAAAGATCTCATTATGTCCTTGTCCATTTCACACATGCATTCTATCCGTCACATATCAGGAAAAACTAGAATCTGATAAGTTACTTTTAGGGCAGTAGAAAACTAGAAATGTTGGAATGAGAGAACAAAACGAACTTTAGAGCCATACCTGGTGACTATGAGATCAGCTAGGTTCCTGGAAATGAGTTCGTGGAGGTCAGCAATAGCACGCACGCCTTTGAAATCTAGCTTGTACAATTCCACCCACATATCGATAAGGGCGGTGGCGAGGATCTTGCAATCCTCCATAAATGACCCGAGGTCCATGAAACGTTCCTTGATTGAAGGGTCACCATCCAAGTCATCCAAGCCCTTCCTGAGGCAATCTAGAATCTCGCTGTCCGAACCCAAGGGGGAGTGACCTTCAGACCAATCAAGAAGCTTTCTTTCCCAGATTGGACGATCCTTTCCTCAGAGAGACTTGGCAACGACCGTAAGAGCCAATGGCAATCCCTTGCAGCGCTTCACTATCTGCCAAATGGAAAAAAAAAATGGATAAAATAGATAGAAAACCTCAATAATACAAACGAAGGTCTCTTTGATGAAAGAGTACAAATTAAGAGATGCAAGCAAGAGAGAGTATACCTGATCCAAGGTCTCATCATCCGGTGCATCCATGCTTGCATCATCAACAGCAACAGATTCATGAAATAATTTTACGGCTTCATTATGAGTCAGTGGTTTCAGGTGATACACAGGATGAAAATAAGGAAACTCATATCTTGATGTCACCACAATCTTGTAATCTTTTATACCGTTGCAGACAAACTTCTTAAGGATTGATTCCCATTTGGCCCAGACATCGTCCAGCACAAGCAACACAGGATCTTGTCCTATTCTGTAGAGCAGTTGCTCCAAGCAACTAAATGCACCATCTTCTGCTTCAATCTCAGGCGCCTCTAAACCGTTATGTTGATACATTTGCTGGACAATGTCTATCAGATTGGGTTTCCTCGAGACTCTGACGAACATGATGTTGTTGAACTTGCCTATATGGAAACCACAGGAAATCTGACTCTTATCAATTGCTAAGAGTATGCTAAGAGTATGAAAGTTTGCCCCAACACTTCTAGTTTATTGAATTTGATAGGATAAGAAACAGAGCCTGGCAGATACTATGTAGAAAAAATAATAGATCTGAAGCCTATGGCTGTGAAGAGGAGGGTTCAGCTGATTAAGAAAGGCGCTCAGCACAATCAATCTGAGGCAAGTTATTGCATATCTAAATCTGTCGGATTGGACATGATAATAAACCTTAAATGAAACGATGAGGAAAAGATTCTTTTACTTGATGAAATCCATGTGCATAATACCCAATTAATTCTTTATGCAAACATTCACGTCTACAAGATACTGTATTGCTTGACAGAGAGAACAAGGAATGGGATTCAATCATTCAAATATGTCCAAAATTGGAACGTTCTTCGGGTAGCAGCTCCAACACACAGAAGTAGCTAACCAGAAGACTATTAGGGGTGACCAATAGGCAAGCCTAAACCAATAAGTTCATCCCTACATTAATTAGTTCTGGATCAATCGAAACACAGATCAACACATACCTTTAATTTCCCCGTCATGGCACAACTTCTTGAGCAGATTGGTTTTCCCACATCCGCCTGGGGCGGTCACAACAATCACAGACACTCCCCCTTGAGCAACCGCAATTTGATCTCCCTCATGGACGCCTCCACCTCTGACCCGACCATGAAAGCAGGCGCCGCAGGGACGGAAAGGTTGCCCCAAGTCCTGAGCCCGCTCTGGAGGCCCCCACCATTTGCTTGACCAGACCATCTGGACATGATCTCGTCCATCTTTATCAACACCTCCGCATGGTTCCTTGCGGCTATCAGGGTCATGTAAATCTGGAACTTCTCACGGACAGCCACGTCGTACTCGGTCAGCTTGTTCGAGTGTGTATACCTCTTGTACCAGTTGAGCGAGTGGATCCTCAAGCACTTGTTGACTAGTCCTTTGCCTTCATCCGATAGTTTCTTGATCGGATCCATCTCTTTCAGACGGTCCAGCCGTTCGTGAAGATGGTAGATGTCCTTAAATGATCGGGTCCATCTCGCTTAAGGTGGAATCGATCTTCTCGAGTTGGGGACCAAACGCGGCAACGGTGTTCACTACGTGCTTAACAAGCGAGCACAGCTCACCGAATGCTGTTCCCACAGCAGCTCTTGCGAAATCGACAGGCATTTCTGGTTCTTTCTTTCTTCACGGACCAAACAATCCAAGAAAAAATCCAAAGCTTCGATGGGTCGCAAGGATGCTTCGAAGAACTGAAACCCACTTCCCGAGATTTGCAGAGGGTGCTTTTCTCTGCTTCTTGGTATGGGTTTTTTGCAGAGGCGAGGAGGAAGAGGAATATTTTGGCCTTTGAAACAACAATGGAGAATAGGAAGGATTCAAGCCATTCCTTTTTCTAATAGGTAGTTTTTAAAATTATGGTACAAATTTAAAATTAAGTGAAATTTGAGTTACGAAATTTGATTTTTTTTTGTTCGAAACCTTTATGCCATTTTCTTTTTATCTGATAACATTTATGCCATTGACTTTCCGTTGACCTGTATATCGTGTTTTTCACGTGGCATGAGACCACTTGCCGAAGCCCCTATTGCCAAAACCAACAACATTGAGGATGACCAAAAGAAACTGACCAAATCGAAACCACTCGGATTAATTCGGCTTGGTCCCTAGAAATGCCGATTAATTCTCTATTCCATAAAACCACTCGGCATCGATTCACGGGCGATTCGACTTAGTCCCTAGAGATGCTGGTTAATTCTCGATTCCATAAAACCACTTGGATTGATTTGGCTTAGCCCTTAGTGATAATTCTCAAATCCATATTCTCTAAACTATAAAACCACTTGGACTGATTCACGAACTAATTTGGCTTAGTCCGTAGAGCATCCGATTCACGGACTAATTCGACTTAGTCCTTAGAGATGCTGGTTAATTCTCGATTCCATAAAACCACTCGAATTGATCGAGCTTAGCTCTTAGTGATAATTCTCAAATCCATAAAACCACTCGGATTGATTCAGCTTAGCCCTTAGAGATGCCGATTAACTCTCGATTTCATAAAATTGAAACTAGACTAAACCACTCGAACTGATTCAGGTTTATTCCCTCTGTACCCCGGGCCTGTCAGGCCGTCTGCGTTGGTCAGAGTGCGAGGTCCCTGAGTTACCAAAAAAAAAACTATTTATTTTTTAAAATTTTAATTTTATTTCTCAAAAATCTTTAAAGAAGACATTTAAAGTCCCATGATAGTGGCATTGAAAATGACTCCATTCAAGGGCTTTCTCAATTATGTTATTATACAAACATCACACTTCATTTTCACCAGGCGAGCGAGAAAGGCATGCATCGTTTTATCCCATCCATAGCTTCTTAAATAGGAAACCTAGTTGTTAGCCTCTGCTAGCAATCGATGTGATACTAATCAGAAGCTCTCTATTCATGTTGCACACTCTTTCCCCATATCTCTCTCGCTTCCCCTTACTTGCAAGAGCTCCCAAGGCAAATTACCATATTTGCTTAGCAAAAAATGACAGTTGTGAATCAAAGCCAATGGACACAAGCCGCTCTGAAAGTCCCATATCGAACGGGCTTGCAGAGGCTGTAAGAGGGATAGCGAAGAAAAGCCAAGCCATGCGAATACCTAGAGCATGCTTTTCTTAGCCTTTTGGCTAAGATCAAGTGTAGAACTTGTCAAGCATGGTCAAAGCTCACATAAATTCTGAAGTAATTTGATTTTTTTTCATGTGCGAATTTACACTTCAAGCACATGCAACCAGTTTCATAAGATTGCCCAGTCCAATCCCCGATTTCGAAAATGGAGAACCAAATCGGTTTTGGGATGGGAACCTGGAACCAATCACCTTAACCACCATCAGCAATGATTTTCTATAGCTGTGCGATTCCAAAAATGGAGAACCAAATCGGTTTTGGGATGGAACGTGGAACCAATCACCCTAACCACCACCAGCAATGATTTTCTATAGCCGTGCCACTCTGACAACCACTCTGACAACCACCATCACACCAAAGCCATGCACGAACACAACCAGAAGCTTTGCTCATATGACACTACAGGCACACCTCTCTCTCAACAGATCTGAAGCGCCCTACCTCAAATTCAAGGTTGCGATCTCCGAGGTAAGGCCACCGTGACCTCAAACATTAGGTTGTAGTGGCTCAAATCTGAATTTCCACCTCCGATTTGAGAGAGAGAGAGAGAGAGAAGGTAATGTTGAAGTGGTCATAGTGGTTACGAGCCGTGATTTAGGCATTGGTGACGATAGTAATATTAGGGATGCGGTGGTTATGGTTTGCAATGGCGTTGTTGGTGGTTGGAAGACCTCCGAGTTAAGGCTGCCATGACCTCAAACATTAGGTTGTGGCAGCTTAGATCTGAATTTGCACCTCCAATTTGAGAGAGAGAGAGAAGGCAATGCTGAAGTGGTCATGGTGGTTACGAGCCACGAGTTAGGCATTGGTAATGATAGTAATAGTAGGGACGCAGTGGTTATGGTTTGCAGTGGCATTGTTGGTGGTTGGAGGAGGAAGAAAGGAAGAAAGAAAGAAATGAGAAGAAGAAAAAAAAATTCTGACTTGAAAATATTAAAGAAAATATAATTGGTCGGTCCACATCAATATCGAAAACTTAAAAATCGACCTTCCATATTTGATAAAAAGTCCACACCCAACAATGTCATTACAATGCCGTGGTCACTCCAGCCAATCTAAGTTGGGTTCTTCTTCGAAAAGAGTTATGTCCAAGCTAGGTAGAGTGTTCTTAAGAGGACCCCACATGACGGCTTTTTCTTTCTCACAAACCACCTTCCTTAAGTTCCTCAACTTTACAATCGACTTTGGCAATCCAAACAACTTTGGACATCCTATGATGTTTATCCTCTCGAGATTAACCATTTGACCGATTTGATCAGGCAATGCGCTCAGATCCAAGCACTCAGATATATCAAGAAGTCTCACATTTTGGAGGCTTCTAATAGAGTCCATTAACAGCGACAAGGCTGTGCAAGAATTAAGCCGGACCATTTCGAGGGACGTTGATTGCCCAATTTGTTCAGGGAGAGAAGGGAAATTATGGCAATTTGTGATGCTAAGCTTTTGCAAAGGCTTTATCTCACATATGCCATCCGATAATCTCACAAGATCATTGCAATAGTCAATGTCAAGCTCCTTTAAGTTTGGCATTGCATCTGAGATTTTGGCATTGTTTGACGTCGAAGCCTGACTAATGTTGCACATGAAAAAGGATATCTTTTCTAAACCATGCAAGCATATCTTTCCCATGTTTAGGAATGGAACTGTGACGCGCTCAAACCTATCCTTAAATTGGAGTTGATGACATGGAAGTTGCCCAGCTCAATGGGAAAGAAACTGTAGTTTGTTACTATCAAGGCCTTGAGCTTGGGGGAATTTGCGATGAATTCGGGCAAAGCATAGGTTTTGGTTTGCATGTTGGTCTGAAAGTTCAAGACAAGAGCCTCAGCTGCAAGCAATTCGAGATTTGGCTAGGATGTTGAGAATTTTCCATCTTCGTTATGATCGAAGAAGGTTAGAAGGTAACTGACTACCAACCAGATGAATTTTTCCCTACAGATCTTTGAGAGAGGAGAATTACAACCTGTGGAGATGGATACTAGACGAGCACGGAGAGGCTGTTGCTTTTGCTTTCTCCACCAATCGGGAAAGTTATTTGCCATCAAGTCTAGAATGAGTCTCTCTCTGTTCACTACTTCCCCTTGATTGCATTCCATGATGGCCAGCTCTCTAAGCAGATCATGCTGCGTGACATAGTGGCTACGGTAAGATTCGTCGGTGTTACCTCTGAATCTCTCCTGTATGTATACAATCAAAACTTGGATATAAGCATTTGCGCTTGAGTTTCTTGAGCTAAATTCCAGTGCCATGCATTTGATAATATCAATTCAATAGAAAAAGAAGACGTTGATCTTTCCCACTCTTGAAAAGTTAAGTGAGGAGTTAGAAATATTCTTTAGAGGCCTATGTATAAACCATTTGACCGTTGCAATGCGGAACACACTACAGCTGAAGGTCAAGCGCAGTAATTGTGGTGCGGATTCAAAACATGTAGAATGCCCATCTTTGGGGAACAGAATAGTTCGTAGCGCTATGGAAAATCTAATTATTTTGAGATTAGGAATGGGTTATCAAATGGCATAAAATCTTGGGGCAAAGATCTCATCATGCATTTGTGCATTTCACACGCATTCTGTCACCTATAAAATAAAAAATAAAAAATCATATGCCGAGTAGAATCCAATGAGGAAATCTTATAGTAGTAGAAAATTAGAAAAGTTGATTGAGAGAACAAAATGAACTTCAGTGCCATACCTGGGTAATTCCAGATCAGCTAGGTTCCTGTAGTTGAGTTCATGGTGCTAAGGAGCGGCCCGAACACCATTGAAATCTAGCCTGTACAATTCCACCCGTATATCAATAAGGGTGGTGGCAGGGATCTTGCAATCTTCCGGGAACGAGCTGGGGTCCATGAAGCATTCCTTGATCAAAGGGTCACCATCCAAGTCGTCCAAGCTCTTTCTGAGGCAAGCATTAATTTCCGCCTCCGAATCAAGAAGGGAACGACCTTCAGACAAGTCAAGAAGCCTTTTTTTCCCAGAATGCATAATCCTTTCCTCGGAGAGACTTGGCAACCACTCTAATAACCAATGGCAATCTCTTACAGTGTACCACCATCTGCACAGGGATAAAAATGACAAGCAATTATTGGAACTTGATATGGTACTAAGCAAGGGCTCTCTTTGAAAGAGAGATGAATGTAAGGATAGGCAGGTTTGATTTTATTAAACATTTTCTTTAAAGAAAAAAATAACCCAGAGTTTCGATGACCTTATGAAGTCCTGTAATTGATGAACGCAAGCGAGAATATACCTTATTCAAGAGCTCAGTGTCTGGTGCACTTATGCTTCTATCATCAACAGTAACACATCGGCGAAAAAGTTTCACTGCTTCGTCATGAGTCAGTGGGTTCAGGTGATGCACATGACAATAAGCAGGAAACTCATATCTTGAGGTCACCACAATCTTGTAATGTTTGATCTTCTTGAAGACAAATTTCTCAATTATGAATTGCGAGTCAGTCCAGACATCGTCCAGCACAAGCAACACAGGATCCTGTCCTATACTGATGAGCAGTTGCTGCAACCAAAGAACTGCATCATCTTCTGTTTCGATCGAAGGTATCCTGAAACCCTTATGGTGACACATTTTCTGGACAATGTCTATCAGATTGGCCCTCTTCAAGACAGGAACGAACATGATGTTGTTGCGAAATTTTCCTAAATGCAAACCACAGTAAGTCTGACTCCTATTGTTTGCAAAGGGTATGAAAATTTGCAAGAGACATTTCTAGTTTATTGAATTCAGTAGGATAAGAAACAGTGCTAAGTAGATGCCGTATAGCTGAAAAAGATGAGTGCAAATCCTATGGCGTGTGAAGAGGAGGGTCCAACTGATTGAGAAAGGCGCTCAGCACAATCAAATGAAAGCAAGTTATTGCGTATCTAAAAGCTTCGGAAAGATCCATCAGATTGGACATGATATCAAACCCGTAAATAAGCTATTAGAAGAAGAATGTTTTACTCGATGAAACATCCATCGGAATAAAACCCAAGCAAATCTTTGTGGAAACATTCACATCTACAAGCAACTGTATGGCTTGACAAAGAGAACAGGTAACGGGATTCGATCATTTCAATATGTGCACAGGTGGAATGTGGTTCAGGCAACAACTCCTACACATATAAATGGCTAACCAAAAGATTATTAGAGGCGACCATTGGCAAGGATCAATTCAATAAATTCATCCCTACTTTTTTTTTTAGTTCCGGATCAATCAAAATAATAATCACATATACCTTCAATTGCCACGTCATGACACAATTTCTTAAGCAAAGTGGTCTTCCCGCACCCGCCTGGGCCGGTCAGAACAATCACCGACACTCCCTCCTCCAGCAACCGCTCCTTGACTTCCCTCATGGTGACGCCGTGATTTTTTCCACCTCCGACCCGACAATGAAGTCAGGTGCCTTAGGGACCGCAATGTCATAAAGGCTCAAGCCAACTCTGTTGAGCCCTGCTGCTCCATTGCTCGGAATCGAGCAGCTTCTTCACGTCTCTCCCGATCTACAACGAGTGATTGATCATCTTCGAGTTTTTGGGTGTTTATGCTATGCGGCAATCCTAGGGTCACGAAGTAAGATGGATCCTCGTGCTATGCAGTGTATTTTTATGGGATATCCTTCTATGCAGAAAGGCTATAAAGTCATGGAAATTTCCACTGGACATTTCTTTGTGAGTAGAGATGTTATCTTTTATGAAGATGTTTTCCCATTTCAAGAAGCAGCGTCGTCATCTTCAGGGTCAAAATCTGATCACCGACCAGAAGAAGATTTATCTGTCCAACCTCAATATATGCTCATTGCACCAGAGGCACATATTCCGGTCCAACCAGGTGATTCGAACCCAACTGATGATCCACCAATCTTTTCACCTAGAGAGGGTTCTTCACCCAATTCCTCAGTGACTTCTTCGCCGATAACTCATCAGAGGTTATCTCCTGCAATACCAACAGAGCAAAGAATTAAGCAGCCTCAACGTTCTGGGCTTTCTACTCGGCCCCCTACATGGACAAAAAATTCCTTCACGTCTTTCCCCACCTCCTTCACTTCTTCCACCGTCACCTCCACGCCTTCCAATATCTCCACGGTGTTCTTCATAGTCAGCAGCGCAAAGTAATCTGGAACTCCTTGGCGAGTCTTTCCTCAAACTTGGTCAGCTTTTTCGAGTACTTATACCTCTTGCACAGGTGGAACGCCTTGATTTTCAAGCACTTCTCGACCGTGACTTTGCCACCGTTAATTAGGTCCTGGATCTGCCCCATGTCTTTACGATCCATCCGTCTCTTGTACCCGTCGATGTCTTTCATGATTGGGACTACGGAATCCAAGGTGGATTCGATCTTCTCGAGCTGCTCACGAAACACAGCAATGGTTCGTACTACTTCCTTAACGAGCCCGAACAGCTCACCGAATGCCGTTCCCACAGCACCTCCCACGAAATCAACTGGCATTTCTTGGTTCTTTCTTTCTCTACAGACCGAACAAGAAAGAGGACCTTTTTGGCTCTTTGAAGCAATAATGGAGAGTGAGATGAAAGATCAGGCAAGAGAGACTCTTGAGTGATAGATTATATGGGGAAATTTCCTCGGAAGAGCATCCACTGGAGGCCTCGCTCTGGTGCTTCCTTTTTCCATTATTTAAGGGTAGAAGAATACCTGTCGTCAGTCGTTGAACATGTGCACCAGAGCGTCGTGCAATGTGATGTTGTGTCATTTGATGGCATGTCTTTTGATGACTTATCATGTGATTATGAGTTGTCATGTAACGGCAACATAACAATATATAATTTGGCAACATGTTGTATGATGAAATAAATGTGTGGATCTTGGCTTGATGTGTATGTATGTGCAAGTGGCTATAAATTTAAAGTTTATAATAGGTGCACCGAAAGTCTTTTGTGAAAAAACTAAAATTTTAAAAAAATATAATCAAGTTATAAAATTATTACATAAGTATAACTGAATCCTAAAATTTTCAAAAAGCGCAATTAAGTCTTAAAATATGTTACAAAAATAATTAAATCCTAAAATTTTCAAAAAGTACGATCAACAAAATGACTTAGATCAAACCAATTAAATAAGAGTTAAAACTTTGTTGCACTTTTTGAAAATTTTATTACTTAATTGCACTTACTTGATAAGTTTTAGGATTTAATTGCACATTTAAAGAAATTTATGACATTAGGCGTTGGAGAAGACATGTCGTTAGTCGTTGACCTTGTCGCAATTTGCAATGCGAGGGAAAATATTCTTCGTATCATGAATGGATTATATTATTTTCATGCACTATTATCCAATTCAATCATGATTTCGACCGGTTTTTAGCAAATCCCACTAAAAAATTGAAAACATTAGGCGTTGGAGAAAACATGTCGTTAGTCGTTGACCTTGTCGGAATTTGCAATGCAAGGGAAAATATTCTTCGTATCATGAATGGATTATATTATTTTCGTGCACTATTATCCAATTCAGTCATGATTTCGACAGGTTTTAGGTTAAACTTAGCAAATCCCACTAAAAATTGAAAACATTAGGCGTTAGAGAAGACATGTGGTTAGTCGTTGACCCTGTCGCGATTTGCAATGCGAGGGAAAATATTCTTCGTATCATCAATGGATTATATTATTTTCGTGCACTATTATCCAATTTAATCATGATTTCGACAGCTTTTAGGTTAAACTTAGCAAATCCCATTAAAAATTGAAAACATTAGGTGTTGGAGAAGACATGTCGTTAGTCGTTGACCTTGTCGCAATTTGCAATGCGAGGGAAAATATTCTTCGTATCATGAATGGATTATATTACTATTATCCAATCCAATCATGATTTCGACAGGTTTTAGGTTAAACTTAGCAAATCCCACTAAAAATTGAAAACATTTTCACCAATCATATGAGCTTTTAAACTAAAAGTGAGTATTTGATGTTCGTGGTAAATTATAGATTCTCCCATTATATACTTGGTGATGCATTTTGAAGATATTGGATGATATTACAAATATAATCTATAATGTAAAATTCGAGGAATAAAGAGCAAGTTAATTTTTGGATTGGGTAGACTATGGAAATTACAATAAATTTAAAATATTTTATCCCTTAAGGAATGAGAGGGTGTTGACCTCCATTAAGCAATCGAAGCCCCAACAAACCACCACGTCATAATCACTTTACCCCCATCCAGCCCTTCTCTGTATGTATGTATGGACACTTATATGGGAGGTTAATCTTACGAAAAATCATAAATTGATACACATATGATAAATTTATTCAAAACTTATTTTTTAACCATGAAAAATTTCAAATTAGTACACAAACTCATTTTTTAACAATGAAAAACCTCAAACTAGTATACATATGACAAATTTACCCTAAACTAATTTTTTGACCACAAAAAATCATAAATTGGTAATCTTATAATAAATTATTGTTCGTTACTTTACATTAAATTTTATTGTCAAACTGCTAAAATAAATGACACATGATAGTTGTTGGGTGTATCAATTTGAGATTTTACCCTCCGTTTGTCATAGGTGTACCGATTTTGTGATTTTTCGTGGTATTAATCTAATTTAATAATTGGTATATTTGTCATAAATGTATTAGTTTTGGATTTTTTGGCGATCAAATAATTAATTAGGGGTAATTTTCAATTTTTAGTGGTTAAAAATTAGTTTTGGATAAATTTTACCACATGTGTACTAGTTTGGGGTTTTTATAGAAAAAATTTAATTTAAAATAAATTTGTTACAAGTGTGTCAATTTAAGGTTTTTCATGACATTAACTCTTTATATGAGTGGATGTCTCACTTTGTCGCCAAACTCAAGATATCAAGTGTGCCATTAGTGTTTTTAGTGATGGGCTCGGGTAGTGAACAAAGGGTGAGTATTTTTGAGTTTGAATATAAAGGAGTCAAAATCAATCAATTTTATTAATCCAGGCCCTAGGATCCTAAATAGTTTCTAGAGAAGTAAATTATCTAGATGCAAATATGAAGGTGACGTGTCTATTGTGAAATCAGATATCTCTGGACCGAAAGTTCGATTAAGTTTGGAGAAGATCCTTACAACGCCCATTTCATCATACCACATTTTTTTTATGAAATCCTTTAAATTCCTTTTATCATTTGATTTCCCTAAAGCATGAAGGCGTTTTGTTTATTTAGAGACATAATCAAGCGACAGATTTACCTCAGGTTACCTCCCGAGATGACTCGTGTGTTGTGTGTGCTTATGTTTTTGAAAACATGAATGTGTGCATACGTGTGTTATTATTATTATTATTATTATTATTTTTGTGATCACACATTTTTGGACCCACATTTTCTCTTTAAAGTGGCAGTTATTTGACATGTAGTTTTTCCATATTTTGTACATTTTCATGACAACCGCCCATTTGGTAACCGCCTTGATGGGAGACGGTATATAAAAGGAACGATCGTTTATTCTAATGGGGTAATTACAAGGTCTAACACAAACTCTCTGTTTTGGAATACAACATCAGTATATGTGAAAGAATTGGGTTAGTAGTATGTGCCCGATATTTCTCTCAATTTTCAAGATTTTCCGAGAAATGTGAATACGAACAATGGCTGGAGATTTGTCTATAATCGATCATGGTTTCTGCATTGATTTTTATGTCTTACATTTAGTATCACAGCATATTCAGTGCTTCTGCCTTGTTTTTGTTGATTTTTAGTGCATTTTTCGGGCATTTTAGAGATAAATTGTACTCGAAATTTTAAGGCCAAGAGAGAAAGTTGCCGATTCCGGATAAAATCCGGCAACCACCGCTCGACTTCGAACCTGTTTGGTTGCACCACCATGAGGAAGATTAGCCATGAGTTATTTTGGCATATTGGTGTTTGTCGGAGGCTAATCGGGTGGCGGAAGTCGCGGTGGTTAAGGGTTTGTGTCTTGGGAAATTTTCTTTTTATTTGGGGCTAATTTCTTGCTCATTTTCATCGAAACTTGGACCAATGTGGTCGTGCCTACATGCTCTCCAAACCCATTATTTATTTGTGTCTGATATGGGCTGCCGGAGAAGAAATGGCGGTGAAATCACTACGAAAAATGGCGAAAACCGGCGAAAATCAGCTCTGTCGTGCGAGGAAGAAGGCGCGTGGGAGCATGGAACCCATGCGCTACGCATGGTCACATGCGCACAACCGCTGCGAGCATGGGATCCACACGTACGCCAATCGCTGGAGCGTAGGGCCCATGTGTGCGGAACTGCTCGGCAGTTGCCACGCACACGCTTGCGAGTTGGACGAAGCACATGGGGGCCATGCGCCGCGCTACGAATGCAGGCACGTGCTCGACGTGCAAGATGTGCACGCGCCTGACATGCCCGCACGACTTTTTACTCTTTTGCCCCTACGCCATTTATGGAATTCATGCGATGTGCATGGTCACGCGCGCACAACCGCTGTGAGCATGGGATCCACGCGCATGCCAATCGTTGGAGCGTAGGGCCCATGTGCGCGGAACTACTCGGTAGTTGCCACGCACACGCTTGCACATTGGACGGAGCACATGGGGGCCATGCGCCCGCTACGGATGCAGGCACGTGCTCGACGTGCAAGACGTGCATGCGCCTGACATGCCCGCACGGCTTTTTACTCTTTTGCCCCTACGCCATTTTTAGAATCCCCATTTTGCCCTTTCTACAATTTTAACAAACCTACCCTCGGCTGATCTATTTACTATTATGCCCCTTGTTGCATTTATTAACTATTTTGTCATTTCTTGCATTTTTATGAATATTTTATGCATGGAATTAAATGTCCAATGATCCATATATTTGATTAATTAAAGAGTAGCCACAACATCTTTAATTAATTAAATTATATATTAAAAGCATCTGGATCATATTTAGAAATGGATATTGATTGTAATTAATTCTATTAATATGATGAATTTTATCCCATGGGAATTTTCATTGTATTAATATGATTAATTAGGATGAAATATCATATTATTTTTCTTAATTTACCCATAGGGATTAAGAAAATGTATATAATATGGTAGTTTTTTCATGATGTAATTACGAATCTATTTAAATTAAAAACTTAGCTCATAGGCACTTTTTATGTTATGTGATTCATATTCATGACATGTTTACATTGGTAAAACATGATTTATCTATCTTTTGCCTCAAATTTTGTGACAAAAGCATGATTATTTGATATGTAGTTTTGCAACCTGTGAATTTTTCTAAATTTAAGTGTGATATTCCCATATCGAATGGTGAGAACTATAAAGTTTGGAATGAGTTAGTTCTTCTTCAATTGGGGTGGATGGACATTGACTATGCTATAAGGAAAGATTAACCACCTGCTCCTACTGATTCGAGCATTGCAGCTGAGATAGCCCTTTATAACCAATGGGAGCGATCCAACTACGTTTGTGTGATGTTTATAAGGGCTAAGATATCTCCTAGTATTCGTGGTTCGGTTCCTCAGCATAGCAATATTAAGGCTTTATTGGAGGCCATAGACGCGTAGTTTGAGATTCTGAGAAGGCACATGCCATGACCTTGATTACGAAGTTTTCATCATTAAAGCTCACAAGTGTTAAGAGGTGTGTGTGAGCACATCATGCAAATGAGGAATATTGCGGCTTAGCTTAAGAACCTTGGGGTTGAGGTATCTGAATCCTTTCTTGTGTATCATATTCTGAACATTCTCCCGCAACCGTATGCACCTTTCAAGATCTCTTACAACACACGTAAGAATAAATGGTCGATTAATGAACTCATGACCATGTGTGTTCAAGAGGAAGAAAGACTGATTATGGAATTGGGAGAAAGTGCTCATTTGGCAACGTGGGGAAAGAATAAGACCCATGGCAAGCATAAGGGAAAAGGTAAAATACCTCCCCAAGCTAACATTAAGAAATAATCCAAATGTTTCTTTTGTAAAAAGAATGAGCATATAAGGAAGAATTATGTCAGATTTAAGGCTTGGCTTGATAAGAAAAGTAATCCAATCTCTTGTGTTTGCTATGAATTTAATATGGCCGATGTAAGTCACAACACTTGGTGGATTGATTCTGGATCTACAATCCACATTTCAAATTCCTTATAAGGTTTTCAAAACCACAAGAAACCAATGGAAAGTGAACAAAGCATCTATTCAAGAAACAAGATGCGTTCGCATGTGGAAGTTATTGGGACGTGTAGACTAGTTCTCATAGTGGCTTTGTTTTGAATTTGAAAATGACCTTTTATGTTCCTAAATTCTCTAGAAACTTAATTTCAGTTTTAATACTTGTACCTTTGGGTTACTCTTTTAACTTTTCATATTCAAACTTCTGTTTATTATTTAAATCTAAAAATTGTTGGGAGTGGTACTTTGTCTGATCGTCTTTTTCAAATGAATTTACAAGAAAATGCCTATTATGATGTGATGCATGTTCATGATAACGTTGGTATAAAACGATGTGTTGTGAAAGAAGATTCCTCTATGTTGTGGCACCGGAGATTGGGACATATCTCCATAGAAAGAATTAAGTGATTGATAAATGATAGAGTACTCAATACTTTAGATTTTACTTATTGTGATACTTGTGTGGACTGCATAAAGGGAAAGCAGACCAACAAGATGAAGAAATGTGCTAAGAGGAGTACATAAATATTAGAAATCATACATACGGATATATGTAGTCTGGATATGGACTCGTGTGGTCAGAAATACTTCATTTCTTTCATAGATGATTACTCACGTTACATGTATCTCTACTTGATTCATAATAAGCACGAAGCATTAGATGCCTTTAAGGTATTTAAAGTGAAAGTAGAGAAACAATGCAGTAAACAAATTAAGATTATGAGATCAGATAGAGATGGAAAATTCTATGGTAGATATACTAAAAATGGACAAGCATCTGGTCAATTTGCAAAGTTTCTTCAAAAGCATGAGATAGTTGCCAAATATACTATGCCTGGTTCTCCGAACCAAAATGGTGTAGCGGAAAGAAGAAACCGAACCTTATTGGACATGGTGCGGAGTATGCTTAGCGGCTCCAAACTTCCTAAGTTCTTGTGGACCGAAGCACTTAAGATGGTAGTGTACATATTAAACCGAGTTTTGACTAAGGTTGGAAACCGAGTTTATAACATGTACACGTTTGGAGATGCCTGTCTGAAGTGAGAGTTTACAATCCACAATAAAAGAAGTTGAACCCAAGGACCATAAGTGGGTATTTCATTGGATATGGCGAAAGGTCCAAGGGATACAGGTTTTATTGTCCATCTCACACCACTAGAATTGTGGAACCAAGAAATGCTAAATTTCTTGAAAATGACTTGATTAGTGAGAGCGATCGATCGAGGGACCTTGTTCCTAAGAAAGATTATTCAGACACTCAACCTTCCACCTCAAGTTTAAGGTTGGTTGTTACTCATAATACCCCCTTAGTTCAGCCGGTTATTAAACAACCAATCGTTGAAGTTCCATAACCTACTGATATTGATCTAGTAGATCCAATTGTTCAGCAATGACCGGAAACTGTTGAACAATTAGTTGAGCAACACGCTCCTCAAGAGAATATTGATGCAACATTGAGAAATTTGCTAGAATAAGGAAATTGGCAATTCTTAGTGATTATATTGTGTATTTACAAGAGTCTGACTATAATATTGGAGATGAGAATGATCCTAAAATGTTTTCACAAGCCATGGACAGTGCTAAATCTAGTTGGTCAGCTTTTTCGAGTGCATATACTTTGTGCAGAGGTTGAGCACGTGGATCTTCGAGCACTTATCGACCAGTCCTTTGCTCCTTTGGCCTTCCTCTCCAATAGGACCTTCACGCGGAGAAAGTTATGCTTGGAACGAATTCCAAAAGATAGTGTTTATTTTGAACAAAAAGTGTATATTACAACATCCTAGACGCCTATTTATAAAGAGGTCGACATCTAGTTTACAACCAAATAACTGAAATCTAATAATAAAATAAAGGAAAAGATATTGATAAAAGGGAAAGTTATCAAAACATAACTATAAAATCTGCAAAACGTGTCTGAAATCTGTGATATATGGGAAATCAAGGGAAAAATGTGAATCAAATATTGTAACCATTTGTAATCTCGAATATCACGCAATCTCTTGCTCTTATGACGCTCCAATGTTTCCATAAAAGCATTTACATGTTGTTCTACATCATATCTTGATTGGGCGCATCTTGTCGCGACCCCTTTTTTTCGAGGGTGCCCGGCCGGATCGGGTTCGAGCGCCTAAAGGAGGCTAATGGCTCGGCTGGGTTTTATTAAAGCCTGGACTCTCCCAAGTCCGCCAATTCACGACTTTAAAATATTTGGTTTGTAAATTGATTTTTTTTTTAAAAAGGAGTCGCCACTAATCAATTTGGGGTCGGTTGATTAGAAACCTAAGCAAAGTATCGGGAGAAATACTTGCTCTGCGCAACCAGAGAAATTAGGATCGGGGACTTGATTACACTAGTTAATCACTAATGCCCTTTCGGTACCTAATCTTGTTTAAACTCTAAGGTTTTTGGATGTTTGGGGTTTTCCATGCATTTTAGGAAAAATCATATTTTTGGTTTTTTCCTCATTTTGGACATAAAAGGGATTTTTTGATTTTTTGGGGTATTTTCAGAGAAAATACAAGTCTTTTTGCCATTTTTGGGCTTTTTATGAATTTTGGCATTTTTTGGGATTTTTGACATTTTTTGATTTTTTGGAAAATATTAAAATATTTTAATATTTTTTGGATATTTTGGAAAATAATATTTTTTTTATTTTTCTAATTATTTTCTGAAATAAATAATTTTTATTTTGATTTTTGATTTTTTTGAAAATAAAACATTTTTAAAACATTTTTTTGATTTTTGATTTTTTTTAAATTAAAATGATTTTTTAATATATTTTAAAAATAAAATATTATAAAAACATTTTAAAAAACGACCGGGTCGGATCCATGGGTCGGATCCGCCGGGCCGGTCCGAAACGCGGGCGTTTTGGAGAAAGGGGCGACAACGACGTCGGGCGGGCATGGGTAGATCCGGCCCGACCCGACGAGAGCCGCGACCCGCTCCTCGCCCCAAAACGACGGCGGCGTTCGGCCGCCCAAAAACGGCGTCGTAGCCGTCCGCTCGGAGACCCGGCTCCCGGGGCGAAATCCTACCGGATCCGGCCCGATTCGCGACCCAACTTCCTTCGGCGGCTAAACGACGCCGTCTCGGGGGACCGACCCGCCCGACCCGGCTCCGACCCGATCCGACCCGACTCTACTTCTCCCTACAAACGACGCCGGCGGGCCGACCCGTTCCGACCCGACGACCCGACTCGATTCTCTCCTCAAGACACAAGAACCCTACCCGGTTCCCGATCCGGTCCGACCCGGCGACCTGGGATCGTGACCCGGAAAGCCGAGAACCCTAGGGTTCCCGGATCGGGAGGAGAAAGGGGATAACGGCAACGGCGGACGGCGACGACGGCGGCGTTGATGGCTCGGCGAGGGAAAAGGCGTGACTATGGCGACGGCCCTGACGATACCGCTGCGGTGAAGACAAGCGGCAACGGTGGCGACGGCGAGACCCGTCCGTGATTACGCGGCGGCGACGACGGACCCCGACCTTCCCCCCCTCTCTCTCTCTCTCTCTCTCTCTCTCTCTCTCTCTCTCTCTCTCGAAGCCGGCCGATCTCAGATCTAGTGCCGCTCGTCCTCGGCCCCCCTTTCTAAAGTCTCTCAGGTGGGGAGATTCGAGGATCTGCGACCCAGGATCGTCGATCCTTGCCGTTGCTCCGTCTCGCTCTCTGTGTGTTCAAACCGAAGGGGGGAGGGGGTATTTATAGGCCAAGGGTGGCCGGCCGACGAGGGCTCGACCGGGGGGGATGGCCGCGGCTTTGGCCGGCCGGATCGGCGTCCCATCCGATGCGTCCCATCGGCCGGCCACCCCTCTGCTCTCCCACGTGCCCCGCTGCCCTCCGTATGCCTCCTCGGCGCGATCTGAGGCGCGCTTGTTCACGCGTGCTTCGCACGCGTTCGGCGAGGAGATGACCCGCGGGTCGGGTGCGGGCGCAGGGTCGACCCGTGCGGGTCTCCCTTTTCTTTTTTCCAATTTTTCTTGTCGTTTTTTCCGCTTTTTGTTTTTGTTTTTTTCCCTGGTTTTTTCATTTTTTCTTGGTTTTTTTTGGGTTTTTATCAACATAAAACGAAATAAGATAGAACCTAAAGAAAATAGTAGTAATGATAAAAAATTACTTAAAAACCCAAAATTAAAATCTAAAAATTAGGCATCAACAGCTGCCACTCTTTGAAGGTGAGCTCGCAGAGGTTGCATTCAAAGACAAACTGATGCCTAATTTTTACCTAACGTGGGCAGCAGATTCTATCTTATTTAGGACATATTACCCTATGCAAAAGAGGAATATAACATTACATATACTAAGGCGGATAAGAAGATACCGGAGTTACTTACGGAATGAGTGAGATAGGGTGTGAACCCCGGGTTTTGGCAAGTATCAAGGCGTCATCTTACCTGGTGATATGAGAAGGTTGCTTTTCCAGGACCCGAACCATTCTTCGGTCGCCTGTTAAAACAATCAGGGGGTGTCTCGGACCCAAACCATTCTTGATCGCCGTGACAGAAATTACTTCTCCAGGACCCGAACCATTCTTCGGTCGCCATGACGGGAAATCACTTCTCCAGACCCGAACCATTCTTCGGCCGCCCGTTGGAGCAATCGGGGGTCTCGGACTGAACCATTCTTTGGTCGCCGTGACGGGAAATCACTTCTCCGGACCCGAACCATTCTTCGGCCGCCCGTTGGAGCAATTAGAGGGGTGTCTCGGACCCGAACCATTCTTGGTCGCCGTGACGGGAAATTACTCCTTCAAGACCCGAACCATTCTTCTGGCCGCCCGTTGGAGCAATTAGAGGGGGTCTCGGACCGAACCATTCTTCGGTCGCCGTGACGGAAATTACTTCTTCAGGACCCGAACCATTCTTCGGTCGCCCGTTGGAGCAATTAGAGGGGGTGTCTCGGACCCGAACCATTCTTCGGTCGCTGTGACGGGAAATTACTCCTTCAGGACCCGAACCATTCTTCGGTCGCCTGTTGGAGCAATTAGAGGGGGTCTCGGACCCGAACCATTCTTCGGTCGCCTGTTGGAGCAATTAGAGGGGTGTCTCGGACCCGAACCATTCTTCGGTCGCCGTGACGGGAGATGCGCCGACCTTTCTCAGGGCATCTCATTTGGGGGTGTCTGATTTGTATCGAGAACACCAATTGGTACCTGACCATTCTCAGGAGATGCGCCGACCTTTCTCAGGGCATCTGTTTTTTGGGGGGTGTTTGACCTCTGTCAGGGACACCGTTGAGACCCGACCTTTCTCGGGGATGCGCCGACCTTTCTCGGGGCATCTTCTGCGGGGGTGTGTGACCTCCGTCGGGACACCCGTTGAGACCCGACCTTTCTCGGGGATGCGCCGACCTTTCTCGGGCATCTTCTCGGGGGTGTGTGACCTCGTCGGGGACATCCGTTGAGACCCGACCTTTCTCGGGGATGCGCCGATCTTTCTCGGGGCATCTTCTCTCGGGGGTGTGTGACCTCCGTTAGGGACACTGTTGAGACCCGACCTTTCTCGGGGATATGTTCGGAAGGTGCCCGGACATTCACAGAGATATTAAAGAGTACATGGATATTCACAAGTACTAACCCGATGGATATTTGAGCCTTGGCGGGCGTCATAAGCATTGAAGGGGTACTTGGATGATCACAAGTACGAGTTTTTAGGGATACTCGGACATTCACAAGTATCGAAAGGGGTATTTGATAATTGAAGACATAGAGAGCATACCTTAGGTATTTGTGAAGGTCTCTTTCTTTCTAGGAGTAGGGAATATCGAGGACATACCTTGGACATTCATGAAGGTCTCTCACCTCCCGGTAGTTGGGAATACCGAGGACACGCCTTGGGTATTCATGAAGGTCTCTCACCTCCGGTAAAGGGAATGTTGAGGATGTACCTTGGACATTCATGAAGGTCTCTCACCTCCCGGTAATGGGAATATTGAGGACATGCCTCGCATATTCATGAAGGTCTCTCACCTCCGGTAAAGGGAATATCGGGGACGTACCTTGGATATTCATGAAGGTCTCTCACCTCCTGGTAATGGGAATATTGAGGACATGCCTCGCATATTCATGAAGGTCTCTCACCTCCTGGTAAAGGGAATATCGGGGACGTACCTTGGATATTCATGAAGGTCTCTCACCTCTTGGAACTTGAGAATGCCGAGGAGGTACCTCGGATATTGGTGAAGGTCTCCTGCTCTCTGGAGATTGGGAACACCGAGGGCGTACCTGAGATATTCGTGAAGGCCTCCCGCCTTCTGGAATTTGGCGCCGACCTTTATCAGGTGGCGGATTTAGAAATTAGTGGCATTACGGCCCCACTCGGCACGACCGGTTCCAAATTCGGTGGGTAATCTCAGCCCGAAGGCATAGCCATACTTTGGCGGCCTTCTAGATATACTCACAACCTCGGATATTGGTGAAGGCCTCCCGCCTTTTGGAAATTGGGAACACCGAGAACGTACCTGAGATGTTCATGAAGGCCTCTCGCCTCCTGGATTTTTAGAATGCCGAGGACGTACCTCGGATATTGGCGAAGGCCTCCCGCCTTCTGGAAATTGGGAACACCGAGGGCTTACCTGAGATATTTGTGAAGGCCTCCCGCCTCCTGGAACTTGAGAATGCTGAGGACGTACCTCGGATATTGGTGAAGGCCTCCCGCCTTCTGGAAATTGGGAACACCGAGGGCGTACCTGAGATGTTCATGAAGGTTGCTACCTTCTGGCAATTTTGGATGCAACGCGAGGCTTACCTGGATGGCTGTGGGTACGCAGGTGTACACAATAGAGGGATATTTGGATGAACACAAATATTTATCAATATGATCAGGGACTATCTGACTAGTCCAAGTGTGAGAAAATATACCTAGGTAATTGCATATGCATGATGTGGGGAAATGCTTGAGAGCTTGCTAGCATCCAATGTCATGATTTTGAGGACAACTCTAACAGTCGAGTGTCATAAAAAGGGGTACTCGGACGGTGGTCGGTACTTAAAGATGAGAGAATACTTGGACAAATCACAAGCACCTAAACTTTAATGACAAAGCATGAATAGGTCGAGTGACAACGGAGAGGGAGCACTTTAAGCGGGGCGACACTCGAAACAGGGGGATGCTTGGGTAATTGCGGATGTCGATATTTGAGGGACAAATCAAGCAAGCCGAGCATCGGTACCTAGACAATGGTAGGTACTTAAAGATAAAGGGACACTTGGTCACCACAAATATCAGCACTTTGGGGACAACTAGCATGAGCTGAGTGTCAATAAGAGGGGGTACCTAGACGGTAGTAGGTACTCAAACACAAGGTTCCGGGGAACAGGGATGGGGATATGCTTCCCGGTGACATTTAATCTTTATGAGTATGCTTGCTATTTACACAATATGCAGATGTGTATGCAATGATTGTATATGCTGTAAACTTGTAAATCGGAATGTGATTTATGCATGATGACTTTGTCGGTTCCCGCATATTTTGAATTCCATTGGGGAAGATTTTGAAAGACAACTTTTGTTTAGAATGTAGATGTCTTGAGTATGCCAGATGAGAGACTTTCAGTCTGAAAGGACTTTCCACTCACTCTCATGGGAAAGGCTGTTTTATCCTGACCATTGATGCAGGATTTATAAGGACCACACTGTCTCATTATCATCATGTCAGCAAGGGTCTGAGTATTCTCGCAAATGATACGACCTCACCAACGTGAGAGGTCTTTTTTGAGTTGTGATGAAGGCTTGGCCAATGGCTCATTAAAGGGGATCAATAAGGTCATGGTTTTGTAGGAAAGATGTAGCATGGTTATCTCTGGGTTTGCAAGTCGAGGATCCTGCGAAAAGAGATAGAATAATCTTGCTCGTACTTCTTCGAGCGATGCTTATAAACATATGAAATCCTACGTTAATCGAAGTGCCCCTAGTTTGAAGAGACTTTTTACAATAAGATGCTGCGTAGGCTTGACTCTTGTGACAGCTGGTGATCGTCTTGGCGTTTGTCACCGATCTCTCTTCTTACAATCGGTAAAGGTTCCATGGATCTTGATGGCAACTCCTCTTGGGGATACAAATGATCTGTCTTTTTGTTCGGGGCATCGGCCTTGCTTTTACCAGCACTTTGCTTTTTTATGCCCCCATTTCTTTTCATTCTTTTATTCACGGGCATTGACCTTGCTTTTACCAGTACACTGCTTTTTATGCCCCAGGTTTTCGTCTTTGTTGCTTGAGGAACTGGTCTTGACGAGTTCGAGTGCATGCCTTCACTAGACTTTTGTTGAGTCTTCATCTTTTGCTGGCTCTTCTGATTATGCTGCTTGGATGACAGCTTCTGCTTTGCCTCCTTGCGAGGGTGATTTTACAGACTTAATTGAGTTGTGCAATGGATACAAGTGCATAAAGAAAGAATTGCTCTTCATGACTCTAGGGCACTTAAATTAATGCGAGTGTTCATATGCAAATAAAGACACTCAAAGATTGATGCAAGTGCAAGCAAGAGAGTTTCTATCTCTTTCCTCACCTCGTGATGCTGACTTGCCTTTGGCTTGCCCCAGTGTGGGGTGGTTCTTTGACAGTGGGTAGGATGGAAATTTGGCCAGTGTATGGGGCTCAAGGTGGGTGAGGGAATGCCTCCCACTGTTTTGGTCATCGTACCATTCGCGAGAGAACTCTTTACCCTGTAGTCATGGAATTTTCTGCACTCGTCTCACAAGTGTATAGACAGGGATTGTGCATGGGATATGGCTTGCCTGTCATCATTCTGACGCGCCTCATTTGACCTGCTCAATTGATCTTGTATTCTTTACTTGGCCGTCTATTCTAATAATTCTCAATGGAATCAAAGATTTAGGCAGACAAAATCATCATGCACAATTCACATGGAAAAAGGCATGCAGTATGATGCGAAAGAGTTTTGTGTTTTTCAAAAATGAATGAATGGCTTTTTATTCAAGAAAGAACTTTAAGAGAGTTTACTTGGTGAAATAGTATTTACAAATGTGCTGAAATTTGAACATCAAAAGAGGTTGTTTACAAAGGGTTATTTACAGGTGGGTGTCAATAAAATGCTCCTATTGGCATGACACATGCATGATTAGCCGGGGATCGGGATTTGATCAGAATTCCTATTCTTGCTTTTTGTAGGAGAGAAGCTGTGGAAGTGGCTCAAACAATAGGGCCTAGATTTAAGCGACTTGAGGCTTTGAAGGCTCTCTATCATTTGCTTTGGTGGTATTTGAGATGTCATTCTGCTTGGAAATTTTATCAAAGACAAGACTTTCATTGATTTGTTTCCTGCATCTTTGGCGGTTCATGTGATCCTGTAAAAGGCAAGAAGGGGCATGTTAGTCACGAACCTTTTTCAAAGGTCAAACAATTGGAAGTGATACCACGTTACTCTTCACTGGTTGGCAGATGATTGGGTGGATGACGCCTCGCGCTTCCCACCTCGTCGGGTCGATTACTCTCCTTAGTTGGCTTGTGGATGACACATCCCCTTACACGAGGTCTAGTGTATCTGATGCGAGTCATTTCCGTACACTAGCTTGGCTAGCATTGTTTTGTCGAACCCAACCATCGCGTTTGGTTCTTGAGTTGTGAAGTTTCTGTCAAATAGGGAAAACATGTCAAAAACGGGTTCGAGATAGTAGGGGTATTGGAAACGATGCAGATTACCCTTTCCCAGCTTGTCCGTGCTAGCTCTTGAGGATGCTTGAATGTTGAGGATGGCCTATTTATCTTGGCACGGTTCGGTGTTTCCTCCCGTTGGCCTTCCTCGCATGCGTGACTACTAGTCGTTTTTAACGCCTTCCTTCTGTGGAATTTCTCCTTCGTCTTTGGCTCCACTCTGGTGGCAACTACTTTTTGGAAGAGATTGCCTCGGAGTGGAGCTTCGGGATTTTGAGTCACCGTCTAACGCGTAGGGTCATAGATTGCCTTGACTGCCCGGATTTTCTCCCGTTGACAGTAATCACTTTTAAGGGTAGAGAAGGAATTTCTTCCTCATGCTCCTGAGCCGTGGCATCTGGCTGTGTCACGTGACGGGATAGTCCCTTCATCTGGGAGGGAGCTGGTCATAGATGCCTTGGTTTTAACTCTATGCCTGTACCTATTACGTTTCATCTTTTGTATCTTGCGACCGAGGATTCTTTTCATTATTTCTCTTTTGAAGTCCTTTTTCTTCCGTCTTGAATTATAGCAAGTATTGGGCAAAGTCATGCTCCTCAAGCTTCTATGGAATTTGTGATAGGCAATCGAAATCTCAAGTTATCTCGATGGCAACTCCTCCTTGGGGGAAAACATGCCTCTAGGGTGTGGCTTCCGGATTTTGAAGTCACCGTCCCGGCATGGGCTACGATCGCCTTGACTACCTCGGATTTTCTCCCGTTGACGTAGCCGCTTTAGAGGAGTTTCTTCCTCGTGCTTTTGGGTTTGTCAAAGTTGTGATGTCCGACTGATCGGGCATGTCGTGCGGCAAGGTGATCCTTCGGCTATGGAGGGAACTGGGCGGGAGCGAGACATGTCATGGATGCCTAGACTTTAACTCTATACCTGTACCTATTATGCTTCATCCTTTGCATCCTGTCAATAGAAGGGAGGTTTTGTTATTTTCAATGTCATGTTAGGGGATGAGACTTACCCTTTTTGAAACAGATGATCTTCTCCATTTGCCCCCATTTTCTTGGAACAATGTCTTCGTGTTTTGACCCGTCCACATGATGTGCTGATTTCAGATGCTTTCTATCACATAATATTTTGAGACATAAAGTGGGAGACAAACATGCTTTCATTTGTTATCTCATTTTGACAAAAGCTTTTGGTAATGAAATAATTTTTATTTTCAAAACATTTTTGGGGAGAGAAAAAGAGCATGAGGAAGCCCCGCCCTCGCATTCTCCTTGGACGTCATTTTCTTTTCGTGGCTGGATAACATCGCGAGCAAGTTTGGAATACTTCCTCATATTTTTCAAAACAAAGTACTGGAACTTATACATCAGAGTTCTTGGAATGAGAAAATACAACACTAGCACACTAGACATGACATAAAAACAAGTAAAACCCATGACAACTCCTATGTAAGGGAATGCTTTGGTAGTGCCGGTCTTGGAGCTAAGCATCCTTGGATTCCTCGTCTTCAGCAGACTCGAGGTACTCGCATGCAATGACCACTTCGTTGAAGCTACGGAAGTGCAACCCGCGCAACCAAAGAAATGCCGGCCGACAGTGGGGCAAGGCTTCTATAAACCTGTTTTATTAATTCTTCCCGCCCTCGGGTGGATTTGCATTATGGGAGCCCTCCACCTCTCGGCATATGTTCGGAAATTCTCCATCCGTCTTCTTTCGAAATGGGCCGAGTCCTCGCACGGCAGCCTTGGTTCCAATCGGCTTTGGTACCGATGTAGAAATGTGGAAGTCGCTTCGCTCCAATCTTCTATGAGATGAATATTTGCTTTGTGAAGAACCATTGCAACGCACCCGTAAGGGTTTCTTGAAACGCCCGAGTTGTGAGGGATTGTCGGGCCATAATACGATCCATTTCTTCATAGAGATATTGCAAGTGAGCCACGGGGCAAGTCGTGCCATTATACTTGTGGAGGTTGGGTATCCACATCTCTATGCGGGTCAGGATTCTATGGGAGTGAGACGAGCCTGATGGGTCTTGGTTAGGCCACTGGCTTTCCCATTGCATACCCATTGGGGTGTCGAATTCTTCTTCTTCAAGAACATTGGATTCTACCGAGATTACTCCATTGCTTTCTTCTGAGTTAAAATCACCGAGGGAGGATGGGGCGTTTAAGCTATTCTCACGGTCGGGAGACGAGCTTAGCGCTTCGTCGGGATCGTAGCGGATAAAGATGTATTCCTCCCCTTCGACGGGCCTTCATCTTCGGATGAGAGCAGAAACAGATTGTAGGATGAACCGTCGTCCGCCATTGAAATAGCGCCGGAAGTCCTTGGGATGGTATTCTAGGGACGGAAGTCTTCAGATCATATTCCAGGGGATGGCTGCCTTCAAGGTTGTATTCCCGGGAATGCTCTGAGCTTTGGTATCAGTAGCTCGTCGTCGGATGACGCATTAGTCCGGTTAGGCTTTCTTTTTATTGGTCCCCGGTCCGGATCTTTTGAGTAAGGCTCTATGTTTGGCTATCTCGCTTTGTTAAGGGAAGTGAGAGATACCGAGGTTTCGCCTGCCCGAGTCACTTTCCGGTTGATAGGGGTTGGTATCCTTTGGACCCCGGCTCTTGGAGCAAGCTTGGGGAGTTGTTTTGTCGTGCCCCGCCTCGAATGGCTCGAATCCGTGATCTTATACAAAGGTTCCTTGCCCTTCCTAGTGGGGTTTTCTCGGTGATTGACGCTGTTCAATTGCCCACTCACTATGCAAGGCTGCGTTGGTATTTATCCCTCCTGCCTCAGCAATCAATGGCCTTTCATACTCCGCAGTTATCGGTTCTTCGTAGGACAAGACTATGTCGGGGTTAATGTCATACTCTTGGTAGAAAACGTGAATTAGTTCCTTCCAGACTTAAGGAGACTAATCTTTCTAACAATGTACCATCGCACGGTTGGGCCTGGCCAGTTCGACGGTATGATTGAATCATTTTTTGACCAGGTAGGCTTGTAGGTAGGCTTCAGTGGTGAGGGGCATCAAAGCATACTTTTCACATTCGGGTGTCTTGAATTCTTCGGGGATCTCGAAGTTGGAGTAGTCAGATAAGTCGATGGGATTCTGCCCCTGTAGTTGGCTTAACTTCTCCATGATCCTTCTAAATTGTTCATGGTGTTGGCTAGTTTTTAGTATATCTGTAGGGGTCACGACGGTGCTAATTACATGGTTGGGCTCATCTTGAGTGGACTTCATCCGTCTCGAGAGCTGTTGAAGGGTAATAGACATTTGCCCTATGCCATCTTCGATGTGGGCAAGGCGATTCTCGCACTTCATTTTGATCTCGACCATATCATGAGGGGCCAATCGCGGTGGCCGACGGTTGCTGATTTATGATTACCTGCTTTGAAAGCAATGAATAAGCACAAAGTAGACAAAGATTGACCCATGGCAACGATCTACTTTCATTTATCAAAAGGGGACCTTACGGACTCTTGACGTCCGGAAATTGAAATGACAAAGAAAAGTCCCAAGACAAGTGGGACAAAGTTTTTACAAAAGAGAAACGACAGGGGACACATCATATGCGATGGGGGTCTTGTGACGACTGCTTGCTTCCTTGAACTGGCTCTGAACTAGGTATCCGGCTTACTCCCGTGTCATTTGCGTAGGGTCTGCTTGCTCGCGTGGGCTGCTCTCCCTGATGGAGCGAGGGATCGATGGCCTGTGCCTTTTTGAGATGTGGTAATGATGGATGTAGGCCGCAGAAGCGTGGTGAGCTTTTTCTTCCCCTTCAAGTCCTTCAGGTACCACAATCCTTTTGCGATGGCATTTATCCCAGATTTCTTCACAAGCGGAGATGTCAAATGCATAGCTACTGTTGGTACTGAAGAAGACCGGAGGGACTCTCCATTTGGAGCGCGGTGGGATCTCCTGTAGGGCTCCGAATTGTCGCGCCACTCGAAACGGGTAATAGGGAACGGCGCCGCCCAGCCAAGCAAGGGAATTGGATGTGTACGTCTAGAGGCAAAGCGAGCCTTCTTTTCATGGAACCGGCCAAGCACACCACCGGAATGTCTCTCGGAGCCGGATTTCTAAAATCGACCCAATGGAGACTGGTTTGATTGGGAATATGCGGTCCTAAAGCCATGAATTTTTGTAAGGGATTTTCAGAAGTATTTGTCCCGACGTTCGCATGATGCCTCGAAATTTGCTTAAGTGAGAAAAGAACCAAACTTGTAGGATTTCGGGAGAAGCCTCGCATGATTTTTCTCGTGTTGTCTTTAAAACGGTTAAAAGATAGGAAAGTTTCGGCCAAAATCATGTTGACATAATTGGCTCCTCCCAAGATTTGATTGACAATCCAAACCATTTTAGGACATATGGCGTTTTTCGGTGGGGGAAAATGATGAGTCCGAAAAATGCCGGAGGAAAATCTCGCCTTTTTTTGGTCATAGACTGATTTTGAAAGCATTCATTCAAGAATTCCAATGGGCAAGTATTATTGTTATCATCGAGAATTTGCGTCATGACATGGAGCTCAATTTCTAAAAAACAAGCTAGTGCGCGCCAAGGGAGGGCACCCGTTGATGGTTTGACCAGTTCCTTTCCAAGGGGCATACCAGGTGATGATGCCGTACTCTTCCGTGGTCGGTTAGCTCAAATCTACCGAACATAAAGGTGAGTGTCCTCGGGCACCGAAATGTGCAATACCTTGTATGACTTCTGGGCGAACAGTGATTTGGATTAACTTAAGGAGATGGCCGAGCTTGGTCTTCACGCGTTCCTGGGCGAGTTGATCCAATTGATTCCACCATCTGACGAGTTCTGCCTTGGGAGTAGGAATAAACTGGATGTCGTCTTCCCCCATCGCATATGAATCGGGATTTTGAAAAGTTTATCCTAAATTGCCATGGGCCAATAAGAAAGACAGAGTGAAAAGTAAATAAATTACTTTGCTTTTAAGTAAAATGACAAGCACACAGACATGCACATGAGACGTGCGGCTCGATTTCTAACTCAGAAGGTTTGTTGACATTAAAAGGGCATCCGCGGTCGCATCTCGCATTAGCGGCCGTACTCTCTTAACCTCGGCTAAGAAATTCGGGGAAAAGAAAGGCAACCTCTACATGGCAGTCTCGCTTTCGAGGCCGTATCCTTCTTAACACCA
Source organism: Eucalyptus erythrocorys (assembly GCA_014182555.1). Lineage (NCBI taxonomy): Eukaryota > Viridiplantae > Streptophyta > Magnoliopsida > Myrtales > Myrtaceae > Eucalyptus > Eucalyptus erythrocorys. The sequence goes on along the minus strand of CM024605.1, from coordinate 20,923,545 downwards.
TCCCAAAATCCTATGGCGGCCCCAGTCCGGCGGCGGGTTGTGTGTGCCATGTGTAGTGTTTAAAACAAGAAAGCATCCACGACGTTTATAATCACAAGACAATTTAATTTAAGTAAGCTCAAAGTAAACTTCTCAAACTATTAACCCGTAAAAAGAAAAAACCTAAGTCAAGAAAGAATTTAAACAAGATAAATATGGCCTAAGTCCTCAAAAAAAAATCCCCAACGGAGTCGCTAAGTCGTCGCGACCCTTTTTTCGGGGCGCCCGGCCGGATCGGTTCGAGCGCCTAAAGGAGGCTAATGGCTCTACGGGTTTTATTAAAGCCTGGACTCTCCCAAGTCCGCCAATTCACGACTTTAAAATATTTGGTTTGTAAATTGATTTTTTAAAAAGGAGTCGCCACTAATCAATTTGGGGTAGGTTGATTAGAAACCTAAGCAAAGTATCGGGAGAAATACTTGCTCCTGCGCAACCAGAGAAATTAGGATCGGGGACTTGATTACACTAGTTAATCACTAATGCCCTTTCGGTACCTAATCTTGTTTAAACTCTAAGGTTTTTTGGATGTTTGGGGTTTTCCATGCATTTTAGGAAAAATCATATTTTTGGTTTTTTCCTCATTTTGGACATAAAAGGGATTTTTTGATTTTTGGGGTATTTTCAGAGAAAATACAAGTCTTTTTGGCATTTTTGGGCTTTTTATGAATTTTGGCATTTTTTCGGGATTTTTGACATTTTTTTTTTTTTGGAAAATATTAAAATATTTTAATATTTTTTGGATATTTTGGAAAATGATATTTTTTGATTTTTCTAATTATTTTCGGAAATAAATAATTTTTATTTTGATTTTTTATTTTTTTGAAAATAAAACATTTTTAAAACATTTTTTGATTTTTGATTTTTTTAAATTAAAATGATTTTTTAATATATATTAAAAATAAAATATTATAAAAACATTTAAAAACGACCCGGCCGGATCCGCCCGGCCGGTCCGAAACGCGGGCGTTTTGGAGAAAGGGCCAAACGACGTCGGGCCAGCATGGGTAGATCCGGCCCGACTCGACGAGCCGCGACCCGCTCCTCGCCCCAAAACGACGGCGTGCCCGGCTTCGCCCAAAAACGGCATCGTAGCCGCCCGCCGAGACCCGGCCTGGGCGTAAACCCTACCCGGATCCAACCCGATTCGCGACCCGACTTCCTTCGGCGGCTAAACGACGCCGTCTCTGGGAATCGACCCGCCCGACCCGGCCCGACCCGACTCTACTTCTCCCTACAAACGACGCCGGGCAGCCGACCCGTTCCGACCCGACGACCCGACTCGATTCTCTCCTCAAGACACAGGAACCCTACCCGGTTCCCGATCCGGGTCCGACCCGGCGACCCGGGATCGTGACCCGGAAAGCCAGGAACCCTAGGGTTCCCAAATCGGGAGGAGAAAGGGGATAACGGTGACGGCGGACGGCGGCGATGGCGGCGTTGATGGCTCGGCGAGGAAAAGGCGCGACGATGGCGACGGCCCGACGATACTTGCTTGCGATGAAGACAATGGGCAATGGTGGCGACGGCGAGACCCGTCCGTGATTCTCGGGCGGCGACGACGGACCCGACCTTCCCCCCTCTCTCTCTCTCTCTCTCGAAGCCGGCCGATCTCGATCCGGTGCCGCTCGTCCTCGGCCCCCCTTCAAGTCTCTCGGGTGGGGAGATTCGAGGATCTCGCGACCCAGATCGTCGATCCTTGCCGTTGCTCCGTCTCGCTCTCTCGTGTGTTCAAACCGAAGGGGGAGGGGGTATTTATAGGCCAAGGGTGGCCGGCCGACGAGGGCTCGACCGGGGATGGCCGCGCTCGCCGGCCGGACCGGGCGCCCCATCCGACGCGTCCGTCGGCCGGCCACCCCTCTCGCGCCCTCCCACGTGCCCCGCCGCCCTCCGTATGCCTCGGCGCGATCCGAGGCGCGCTTGTTCGCTCGTGCTTCGCACGCTGCCGGCGAAGGAGACGACCCGCGCGGGGTCGGGTGCGGGCGCAGTCAACCCGTGCGGGTCTCCCTTTTCTTTTTCCAATTTTTCTTGTCGTTTTTTTCCGCTTTTTTTTTTTTTTTTCCCTGGTTTTTTCGCTTTTTTTCTTGGTTTTTTTTGGGTTTTTATCAACATAAAACGAAATAAAATAGAACCTAAAGAAAATAGTAGTAATGATAAAAAAATTACTTAAAAACCCAAAATTAAAATCTAAAAATTAGGCGTCAACACATCTCTTGCGAACGGTCCAACATACTGTTGTATGTGTCGATCTGATCGATGACTGGTTTTATGGAGTTCAAAGTAAACTCTATCTTCTCTGGCAGGCCACGAGAAGCAGCAACGGTTTTCACCACGTCCTTAACAAGCGCGAACAGCTCACCGAATGCTGTTTCCACAGCAGCTCCTGCGCAGTCAACCATTACTTGTTCTTCCTTTCTTCCACAGACCGAACAAGCCTAGAAAATCCAAAACGTTGATAGGTCGCGAGGGTCTTCAGCAGAGGCAAGAAGGAAGAGGAGCTTTTGGGTCTCTGAAGCAACAACGGAGAAAGGAGATGTAACGGAAAGGCGAGATGGATTCTTTTTCTAGAAGTCGTGGTTGAAGTTTATTCTCCGGGCAAATATAAGTTAGTCATCATATGGGAAGTTTCTTAGGAAGAGCGATCATTGGAAATTTCTCAGTCGTTGACCATGTCTGTGTCGCAAGTTGCATCGGGAGAAAGACTTTGTCGAGAGAGCTATCGGCAACTTTTATCCAGCCCGATGTTATCCAGCGACTTTGGATTAACCCCGAGGTGGATCCAGCGGACATAACGTTGAAAAGAATGGTACGAATTTAGCTTTGGGTAGTTCTCAGAACGACCCATTTATCAGGGTTAGCACAAGACGATTAGGAAGGCAATTAATGGCCAAGTTTTATTCTTTTCCGTATCATGAATGGAGAGTTTCATCAGCATGCACTATAATCTGATTCTATCACGATAGGTTTTATGGTAAACTTTGTAGATCCCACTAATAGTAAGATCAAAAACCTTTTAACCACTCAAATGACCAGCAAAAGCTCTCTATTCGTGTCATGCATGAATAATTTCATTAGCATAAACTATAATCTGATTCTATCATGATTTTGATAGGTTCTATGGTAAACTTAGTAGATCCTGCTAAAAGTGAGATCAAATACTTCGTGGACTGCCTCTGCTAGCAGTCGATGTGGAATTAATCAAAGCTCTCTATTCGTGTCGCACACGCACTCCCGTCTCTGTCGCTCCCTCTCACCTGCAAGAGCTCCCAAAGCAAATTACTATATTTGCCCAGCAAAAAATGATGGTTGTGAATAAAAGCCAACGGAAAGAAGCCGCTCCGAAAGTCCCCTGTCGAACGAGCATACAAAAACTGTAGGAGGGATTGCAAATAAAAGCCAAGCCATGCGGCTACCTAAAGCATGCTTTTCTCAGCTTTTTGGCAAAGATAAAATGTATAACTTGTTGGTCAATGCTCCCACAAATTTGGAAGTAATTTGATTTTTTTGCATGTTTGAATTTGCATTTCAAACATATGTGACCGGTTCCAATGGACCGTCCGAGAACCGAGAACCGGACCAATCGGTCCAATGTGGTCCGGTTCCAAGCACCTCTAGTCCAATCCCCAATTCCAACAATGGGGAACCACTCCTTCCGATCCAGTTCTCAATTTTGGAATGGGGAACTGAACCGTTTGGGAACCCATCATCCTTTACCACAACCAGCAACGATTTTCTGCAGTTGCGCCACTCCGACAGCTACCACCACACCAAAGCCACGCACAAACACCACCAAAAGCTTTGCTCATATGAAATGGGACAACGAAAAAATTAAAATAAAAAATTTCTGACCTGAATATATTAAAGACAATATGACAGGTCGGTCCACATCAATATTGACAAGTTCAAAAATGACCTTCCATAGCCACACATCACCAACGTCATTATTCCCTCTTGGTCACTCAAGCCAAGCTAAGCTGGGTTCTTCTTCGGGGAGAGAGATGGCCAAGCTAGGGAGAGTTTCCTTAAGAGGCCCCCACATGACGGCTTTTTCTTTCTCACAAATCACCTTCCTTAACTTTCTCAACTTCACGATCGATTTTGACAATGTAGACAACTTCAGACATCCCCTCATGTTTATTCTGTCAAGATTAACCATTTGACCAATTTGATCAGGCAATGTGTTCAGTTTCAGACAATCAGATATATCGAGAAGTTTCACATTCTGGAGGCTTCTAATTGAGTCCGGTAATAGTGACAATGATGTACAGGAATTAAGCCTGACCACTTCGAGGGACTTTAGTTGCTCAATTTGTGCAGGGAGAGCGGAGAAATTATGGCAGTTTGTGATGCTAATCTTCTTCAAAGGCTTTATCTCACAGATGTCATCCGGTAATGTCACAAGATTATCACAATAGTCAATGTCGAGCTCCACTAAGTTCGGCATTGCATCAGAGATTTTAGCATGATTCGACGTCGAGGTTTGACTAATATAGCACATGAAAAGGGATATCTTTTTCAGACTATGTAAGCATAGGTTTCCCATGCTTAGGAAAGGAATTGTGACGCGTTGGAACCTAATCCTCCTTAAATTGGCTCCAACGACATGGAAATTGCGTAGCTCGGCCGGAAAGAAACTGTGATTTGTTACTATCAGGGCCTTCAGTTTATCTGCCTTCTCAATGAATTCAGGCAAAGTATAAGTTTTAGATTGCATGTCGTTCTGGAAATTCAAGACAAGAGCCTCAGCTTTAGGCAATTCAAGATATGGCCAATGTGTTGAGAATGTTTTATCTGCATTATGATTATAGAAGGTTAGAAAGGTAACTAACTGCTAACCAGTTGAATTTTTCCCATAGGTCTTTAAGAGAGAGAGAGAGAGAGAGAGAGAGAGATAGCTACTAACCTGTGGAGATGGACACTAGACGAGCGCTGAGAGGCTGTTGCTTTTGCTCACTCCACCAGTCAGGAAATTTATTTCCATTCAACTCTAGAATGAGTCTGTCTCTCCTCTATTTCCTCCTTGTCACACTCCATGATAGCCAGCTCTCTGAGTAGATCGTGCTGTTGAGCGTAGTGGCCATTGTAATAGTGGCTGCTATAAGATTCGTGGTCGTCACTTGAATCTCTCCTGTATGTATGCAATCAAAACACTTGGATAAGCATTTGTGCTCGGGTTTCTTGTGCTAAAATCTAGTGCCAGGCACATGATGATATCAGTTCTATAGGAAATGAAGGCATCTGATCTTTCCCACTATTAATAAATTAAATCAGGAGTTAGAAATGTCCTTTACAGGACTTCGTATAAATCATGGCTGAAGGTCAGGTGGCGTGGATTCGAAACATCTAGAACGCCCATTTTTGGGCAAACAGGATATTTTGTCTCGTACCAGCAAAAATAAACTTATTGGGTTTATTTATTGGTCAGATGGCATTAATTACTTTCTCAATCTCGGTGCAGAGATCTCATCATGCCTTCGTCCATTTCACATATGCATTACAACCATCACGTATCAGGAAAAACTAACCAGATGCCAACTAGAATTCCATGAGCTACCCTTAGAGCCGTAGAAAACTGGAAAAGTTGGAATGAGAGAACAAAACGAACGTCAGAGCCATACCTGGTGACTACGAGATCAGCTAGGTTCCTAGAAACGAGTTCATGGAGGTCGGTAAAGGCACGCAAACCATTGGGATCAAGCCTGTACAATTCCACCCACATATCAATAAGGGCAGTGGCCGGGATCTTGGAATCCTCAGGAAATGAGCCAAGGTCCATGAAACGTTCCTTGATTGAAGGGTCACCAGCCATATCGTCCAAGCTCTTTCTGAGGCAAGTATTAATTTCCGCCTCCGAATCAAGAAGGGAACCACCGTCATTCAATTCATTAAGCTTTTTCCTCCAGAATGCATAATGCCGTCCCCGAAGAGACTTGGCAACGACTTTAATAACCAATGGCAATCGCTTACAGTGTTCTACTATCTGCCACAAAGTAAAAAGAAGCAATTACCAGAAGTTGATAGGAATCATGATTAGTACAAAGCAAGGCCTCTCTTTGATGAACAAGAGATGAAAGTAAGGATAGGCAGGTCTGATTTTATGAGAATAACCTTTAAAGGAAAAACTAAACCAGCACGAATTGATGAACGCAAGCGAGAGTATACCTCACTCAAGAGCTTGGCATCTGGTGCACCCATGCTTCTATCATCAACAGTAGCACATTGAAGAAAAAGTTCCACCGCTTCGTCATGAGTCAGTGGATTCAGGTGATGCACAGGACTAAACCGAGGAAACTCATATCTTGATGTCACCACAATTTTGTAATCTTTGATATCATCGCGGACAAATTTGTCAACAATAGATTCCGATTCTTTCCACACATCGTCCAGCACAAGCAACACAGGATTTTGTCCTATTTTGTTGAGCAGTTGCTGCAAGCAATGAACTGCATCCTCTTCCGATTTAATCTCAGGTACCTTGAAACAATTATGTCGATACATTTTCTGGACAACATCTGTCAGGTTGGGCTTCTTCGAGATAGGGACAAACATGATGTTGTCCTTAAATTTGCCTGTATGGAAACCACAGTAAGTCATCGCTTGCAAAGAGTACTAAATTTTGCCATGACGCTTTTCGTTTAATGGCCTCGGTGGGATAAGAAACGGAGCTAAGCACATACCATTTAGCAGAAAAAATAAGTCTGAAGCATATGGCTGTAAACAGGAGGGTTCAGCTAATTAAGAAAGGTGCCCAGCGCAATCAAACAGAGGCCAGTTCTTGCTATCTAAACGCTTGGGAAAGATCTATCAGATTGGACATAAGAAAAAAGATTCTTCTTGATGAAACGCCCACCAAGCAATTCTTTATGCAAATATTCACATCAACCAGAAACTGTAATGCTCGACAGAGAGAACAGGCAAGGGATCCAATCATTCAAATATTTTTAAAAGTGGAATATTATTCGGTCAATAGCTCCTATACAGATAAATGGCTAACCAAAAGATTTTTGGAAATGACCAACGGGCGAGGATCAATTCAATAGAGTCGTTCCTACTTTTTTTTAGTTCTGGATCAATCAAAATAATAATCACACATACCTTCAATTGCTACATCATGGCACAATTTTTTAAGCAGAGTGGTCTTCCCGCACCCGCCCAGACCGGTGACAACAATCACAGACGCTCCCTCCTTGAGCAAACGCTCCCTGAGCTTGCTCAAGGACGCCTCCACCTCTGACCCGACAATGAAATTGGGCGCCGCAGGGACCGAAAGTTTGTCCAAAGCCTCGAGCCTGCTCTGGAGGGCCCCACCGTTTGCTTGACTGGAGCAGATGGAGCCGAGTTTTTTCATGATCTCTTCCATCTTCATCAACATCTCTCCATCGTTCCTAGCGGCTAGCAGCTGCATGTAAATCTGGAACTTCTCACGGACAGCTGCGTCGTACTCGGTCAGCTTATTCGAGTGCGTATACCTCTGGATCAGATTAAACGGGTGGATCATCAAGCACCCGTTGACTTGTCCTTTGCCTTCATCCAATAGTTCCTTGATCGGATCCATCTCTTTCAGACGGCCCAGCTGTTCGTACAGATAGTAGATTTTGTTTATGTTCGGGTCCATCTCGCTCAAGGTGGATTCGATCTTCTTGAGCTGGGGATGAAACGCGGCAACAGTTTTTGCTACCTCCTTAACAAGCGAGTACAGCTCGCCCAATGCTATTCCCACAGCATTTCCTGCAAAATCAACGGACATTTCCGGTTCTTTCTTTCTTCACAGACCAAACAATCCAAGAAAAAATCCAAAACTTCGATGGGTCGCAAGGATGCTTCGAAGAACTGAAACCCACGTCCAAAGACTTGCAGAGGATGCTTTTCCCTGCTTCTTTATTCTGGGTTTTCTGCAGAGGCGAGAAGGAAGAGGAATCTTTTGGTCGTTGAAGCAACAATGGAGAATGGGATGTGAACAGAGATGCGAGAGAGACTCTTTTTATAAACGCGGTAGCTGCGGTAGTGGAAGCTTATTCTCCGGCCGAATATGTCAGTAATCATCCGGGAAGTTTCCTACTAGGGGCGGCCATTGGGGGCCTCCCTGAGGTACTCCTTTATTATATGACTTTCGGCGTTGAAGAAGACATGTCGTTCGTCGTTGACCTTGTCGCAAGTTGCCCTGCGAGGGAAAAGCTGAAAAAGAATGGATGAAATTAGGTTGCGTGATTTTTAGAACGACCCATTTATCACGGTTAGCCCAAGACGTTTAGTTAACAATATGACAGCCAGGTTTAATCTTCTTCGTATCATGAATGGATTATTTTATTTTTGTGCACTGTAATCCAATTCAACAATGATTTCCATAGGTTTTATGGTAAACTTAGTAGATCCCGCTGAAAATTAAAAAGCATTTTAACCAATCATATGACCTTTTAAATTAAAGGTGAGTATTCAATGTCGATGGTAAAAACACAGATTCTACTATTAGGACGTTGGTGGTGTATTTCGAATATATTGGACGAGGTGAGATACTATGAATATAATTTAAAATGTAAATTCGAGAAATAAAGAGTAAGATAATTTTTCGATTGGAAGGGATATGGAACTTACATTTAAAACATTTTATACCTTAAGGATTTGAGAAGGTGTTGACCTCCTCTGGGCAATCAAAGGCCCCAACAAACCACCACATCATAGTCACTTTACCCCAATCCAACCCTTCTCTCTATGTACGTACGCACATTCACATGAGTAGATGCCTCGCTTTGCCGCTGGACTTAGGAGAGAGGTGCGCCGTTAGCGTTTGGCATTGCGCCACTTTAGTGGTTACTGGTTAGCTCATTAAGAACCTTCCCTGAGAGTCTAAGACCTGGCATGGTGAACAAAGCGTGAGTGTTTTTCGAGTTTACAAATAAAGGAGTCAAAATCAATCGATTTTGTTAATTCGGGCCAATTCGACCCTAGGATCCTCAATCGTTATAGAGAAGTAAATTATCTAGGTGCGAACGTGAATGTGACTTCAGAAAATATTAGAAAAAAATATGATTGTTCGGTCCACATCAATATGAAAAAGTTTAAAAACGACCTTTGATATTTGATAAAAAGTCCACACACCATGACGTGGTTACCTTGCCTGGGTCACTCAAGCCAATCTAAGCTGGGTTCTTCTTCGAAGAGAGTTATGTCCAAACGAGGGAGACTGTTCTTAAGAGGACCCCACAGGACGGCTTTTTCTTCCTCACAAACCACCTTCCTTAAGTTCCTCAACTTTACAATTGACTTTGGCAATCCAGACAACTTCAGACATCCTCTCATGTTTATCCTACAAAGATTAACCATCTGACCAATTTGATCAGGCAATGCGCTCAGATTCAAGCATTCAGATATATCGAGAAGCCTCACATTTTGTAGGCTTCTAATTGAGTCCGGTAACCGCGACAAGGCTGTGCAAGAATTAAGCCGAACCACTTCAAGGTCTGCTAATTGCCCAATTTGTCCAGGGAGAGCGGAGAAATTATGGCAATTTGTGATGCTAAGCTTCCGCAAAGGCTTTATCTCATAGATGTCATCCGGTAATCTCACAAGATCATTGCAATAGTCAATGTCGAGCTCCTTTAAATTGGGCATTGCATCAGATATTTTGGCATTGTTCGATGTCGAAGCCTCACTAATGTCGCACATGAAAAAGGATATCTTTTCTAAACCATGCAAGCATATTTCTCCCATGCTTAGAAATGGAACCGTGACACGCTCAAACCTAATCCTCCTTAAATTGGACCCGATGACATGGAAGTTGCCCAACTTAGCAGGAAAGAAGCTGTAGTTTGTTACTATCAAGGCCTTGAGCATGGGGGAATTTGCGATGAATTCAGGCAAAGCATAGGTTTTGGTTTGCATATTGGTCCGAAAGTTCAAGACAAGAGCCTCAGCTACAGGCAATTCGAGATTTGGCCAGGGTGTTGAGAATTCTCCATCTACGTTATGATTGAAGAAGGTTAGACGGTAACCGACTACCAAAATAGATGAATTTTTCCCTACAGATCTTTGAGAGAGGGATAATTACAAACCTGTGGAGATGGACACTAGACGAGCACGGAGCGGCTGTTGCTTTTGCTCCCTCCACCAAATGGGAAAGTTATTTCCCATCAAGTCTAGAATGAGTCTCTCTCTGTTCACTACTTCCCCCTGGTTGCACTCCATGATAGCCAGCTCTCTAAGCAAATCATGCTGCGTAACATAGTAGCTACGATAAGATTGGTCGTCGTCGTCTTCTTTTGAATCTCCCCTGTATGTATGCAATCAAACACTTAGATATAAGCATTTGCACTGGAGTTTCTTGAGCTAAATTCTAGTGCCATGCATTTGATAATATCAATTCAACAGAAAAAGAAGACATTGATCTTTCCCACTTTTGAGAAATTAAGTGAGGAGTTAGAAATGTTCTTTAGAGGCCTATGTATAAACCATTTGACCATTGCAATGTGGAACACACTACGGCTGAAGGTCAGGTGCAGTAACTGACTAACTGTGGTGTGGATTCAAAACGTGTAGAATGCCCTTTTTTTGGGAACAAATAGTCCGTAGCGCTATGAAAAATCTAATCATTTTGAAATTAAGTACGGGTCATCAAATGGCATAAATTACTCTATCAATCTTGGTGCAAAGATCTCATCATGCATTTGTCCATTTCACACGCATTCTGTCACGTATAAAAATAAAAAAATAAAAAACTAATCATATGCCGACTAGAATCTGATGATGAAATCTTACGGTAGTAGAAAACTAGAAAAGTTGATTAAGAGAACAAAATGAACTTCAGGGCAATACCTGGATAATACGAGGTCAGCTAGGCTCCTGTAATCGAGTTCATGGAGGTCAGTAGCAGCGTCCAGACCATCGAAATCTAGCTTGTACAATTGCACCCACATATCAATAAGGGCAGTGGCGGGGATCTTGCAGTCCTCTGGGAATGAGCCGAGGTCCATGAAACGTTGCTTGATCGAAGGGTCACCATCCAAATCGTCCAAGCTCTTTCTGAGGCAAGCTAGAATCTCGGTCTCCAAATCAAAAAGGGAATGACCTTTGGCCAATTCATTAAGCTTTTTTCTCCAAAATGGATAATTCTTTCCTCGGAGAGACTTGGCAACGACTTTAATAACCAATGGCAATCGCTTACAGTGTTCCACTATCTGCCGCAGGGTAAAAAGAAAGAGCAATTGTCGGAACTTGATATAGTACTAAGCAAGGGCTCTCTTTGAAAGAGAGATGAAAGTAGGGATAGGCAGATTTGATTTTATCAAACAGATTCTTTAAAGCAAAAAATAACCCAGAGTTTCGACGACCATGTGAAGTCCTATAATTGATGAGCGCAAGCGAGAGCCTACCTCATTCAAGAGCTGAGTATCTGGTGGACGCATGCTTCTATCATCAACAGTAACACATCGACGAAAAAGTTCCACAGCTTCGTCATGAGTCAGTGGGTTCAGGTGATGCACAGGACGAAAACGAGGAAACTCATATCTTGATGTCACCACAATTTTGTAATCTTTGATATCATCGCGGACAAATTTGTCAACAATAGTTTCCGATTCTTTCCACACATCGTCCAGCACAAGCAACACGGGATTTTGTCCTATTTTGTTGAGCAGCTGCTGCAAGCAATGAACTGCATCTTCTTCCGATTTAATCTCAGGTACCTTGAAACAATTATGTCGATACATTTTCTGGACAACGTCTGTCAGGTTGGGCTTCTTCGAGACAGGGACGAACATGATGTTGTCCTTAAATTTGCCTATATGGAAACCACAGTAGCGAGTTATTGCATATCTAAAAGCTTGGGAAGATTGGACGTGATATCAAACCCGAAATGGAACTGTGAAAAAATGATTCTTCTTGATGAAACATCCATCTGCATGATACCCCAAGCAATTCTCTGTGCTAACATTCACATCTAATAGAAAGTGAATTCCTTTAGAGAGAGAGAAGATGTAATGGGATTCGATTATTGAAATTTGTCCAGAGGAAGAACATCATTCAGGCAAGAGATTCTATACACAAATGGCGGCATAATTACCCAAAAAAAAAAAAAAAAACCCTTTAAGTTTATGGTACGAATGTCAATTCAATCATAAATATTTCATTTTGTTAATTTTTCTTTTGATTAAATTCAATTTTGCTAGCTGAATCTTGAAGCTTTTGATGATTTGCCAACATAGTGTTTCTAGCCAACCATCCTATGTAACAAGCCTGCTCTTACATAGACAATTTTTTATAATTCTATTTTTTATTTTGCTTTCTTTTTCATTTTTTTTTTCCTACTAAGTCCAGCATAGGGCTTGCCTGCGGGTCATAGAAGGAAAGGAAAAAGAAAAAAGGAAAAGAAAGAAAAAAATTCAAAATATGCAAAAATTGTTGATGTAAATGCTAGTTATGTGCTCAGGTCAACCATTTCCAGCTGAATATGAATGGAAGGACTATCTTGATAACTTATCAAAAAGTTTTAAATTAAATTAAAAAAATTAAAAGGTCTAGAAGTGAATTTGCATCCATATAATATGTTTAGAGCCTTTTTTGGTAATTTTCATCATAAATAGCTAATCAAAAGACTATTAGAGGATATCAATTGGCAATGATCAACTCAATAAAACACTAATCACACATACCTTTGATTGCCGTTTCATGACACAATTTCTTAAGCAGAGTGGTCTTCCCACACCCACCCGGGGCGGTCACAACAAACACAGACGCTCCCTCCTCGAGCAACTGCTCCTTGAGCTTCCTCAGGGATGCCTCCACCTCTGAACCGACAATGAAATCGGGCGCTGCAGGGACCGCAAGGTCGCTCGAAGTCTCAAGCTCGCTCTGGAGGGCCCTGCCGTTCCCTCGCACGGACTCCTTGAGCTCCTTCACGTCTTCCCGGATCTCCTTCATGCCCACCGACATTTCCTTTCCGTCCCTCACACCCAGCAGCGGCATGTAAAGCTGGAACTTCTCTACGACTGCCGCGTTGAAGGCGGTCAGCCTTTTCGAGTGCTTATACTTCGTCCACAGATTGAGCGCGTGGATCTCCTTGCACTTGTCGACCAGTCGTTTGCCTTCATCCAACAGTTCCTTGATCGGAGCCATCTCTTCCGGACGTCGGTCCATCTGATCGTTGAACTTGTCGATGTCCTTGATGATTGGTTCTATGCTGACCAAAGTGGCTTTGATCTTCTTTAACTGGCTACGAAACGCGGCAATAGTCACCACCAGGTGCATAACGAGGCCGAACAGCTCGCTGAATGCTGATCCCAAAGCAGCTCCCGTAGAATCAACCATTTCTTGTTCTTTCTTTCTTCACAGAACGAACAAGCCTAGAAAATCCTTCGAGGAACTGAAACCCCACGTCCCGAGATTTGCAAAGGATGCTTCTCGCCGCTTTCTCTTCTGGGTCTTCTGCAGAGGCAAGGAGGAAGAGGAGTACTTTGGTTTTCGAAGCAACACCGGAGAAAGGAGACGAAGGGAAAGGCGAGTTAAGACTCTTTTTCTAAAAGTGGTGGTTAAAGATTATTCTATTCTTACCTTTACCAAAAAAAAAAAAAAATTATTTTCCGGCCAAATATGTTAGTCATCGTATGGGAAGTTTCGTAGGAAGAGCGACCATTGGACGCATCGATCTGACACTCCTTTATTTTATGATTTAAGGGTTTAAAAAGACCTGTCATAGTCGTTGAACATGTCCATGTCTAAAGCTATGGGCTTATTTTAACCCGGTGTTATCCAGCGACTTTGGGTTGACCCCGAGGTCCAGCGGACAGAACGTTGGAAAAGAATGGTAAGTAAGTTAGGTTGGGTTGTTCTCAGAACAACCCATTTACTGGGGGTAGCCACGAGACGATTAGTTGAGCGGGTAACGGCCAAGCTTTATTCTTTTCCATATCATGAGTGGAAAATTTCATTTTGCATGCACTATAATCGAATTCTATAAAGATTTTCATAGGTTGTATGGTAAACTTAGTAGATCCCACTAAAAAATAAATTCACAAACATTTTAACCAACTGAATGAGCTCTTAAATTAAAAGAGGGTCTTTGATAGTGATGATAAATACAATATGAATTCTTCTATTTGGCGTCTGGTCATAGATTTCAAATATATTGGATGATGTTGATGTTATAATATTTGTTAATTTAAATGTGTGTTTCCCAATTAATTTCAATTTATTATCCAATATATTGCCCATGTTTATTACAAGATAACTATCTGTTAATTGTTGCTATAACGATCTTGATGAAAGACATTAGTAATAAAAATAAAATAAAAGACGTTCGATCGTCTAAACCAAACCCCATCAATATAGAAAACACACCATTGAGTCTTAATGGGTATTGATTAGTGGAACGGGATGTTCAGATCTTGTAATTCAACATCGGCAGGATCAATCAGTATATGCTATGCGAATCCATTCAAGGTTTGGGTTTTCCGCATTTGCAATATCTCATCAATGGCCGAAGGTATGTTCCGGTCCTTATGTTTCTGCTAATCATTCCCAATATTGCACTTTTTCTCCATGAATGGTAAATCAAGATCATTAGTTCTTCGTTAGATTTAGTCTAACATTTGGTATAAGAGCTATTTATAATATCTCTCTTGGCAAAATTTTATGGAATTTTATAAGTTTTCATTGGATTATGAATGGATAAAATTCGGATCTTATGTGGCTTGGAACAAAATTGCAAATTCCGGCCAAATTCGAGCTACCCACCATGTGATAATAGACATACATGGTTAAACCGCCATTAAGAAAAAAAGTCGTAAGATAATTTGTCATATTACTAACTGTCAAAGGCTAATCAAGTAGTAAAATTTTCTATGGTTAGGGTTTTAGGGCAAATCATTTTAGGCTCAATTTCGATCATTTCATTAGTTGTTTTCACCGGATTTTGGAACTATGTGTCCATCCCGACGTTGCCTTCGAAACCCGCTTATCAATATGATCAGATATGCGCTGTGGAAGGAGACCTAGGTAGCAGAATGAAGGCGGGTTGCGACAAAGCAAGATGGAAACAAGTCACGGAGAAGACCATGGGCGCACGTGACACATACTCGAGTGCCTACAATGGGTGCATGCCACGGCCCCTGCAGTGCAAAATGCCGGTTCTGCCCTTGCCCACGTAAATTACAATTTTGCCCCTCCACATAAAGGAAAACTACTATTTTGCCATGACTGTGCTAAAATTCCAAATTTGCTCCCTTTGGGCATAAAAATCTATAATTTTGGCCTTTTAAGCGTAAAATTCTTGTTATTCCAATTCTACCCTTACATGTAAAATTCCATTTTCTTTTTCATTTACACGTGATTTTACTATTTTGCCTCTACGTAAAATTAAATGTCTCGTGATCCATATATGTTTTATTAATTAAAAATAAGCCACAACATCTTTGATTATATTCAATTATATACATTGAAAGTCTTTGGATCACATATAATCAAAAACATTAATTACAATTAGTCACCTTAATATTATGAATTTTATCTCACAGAAATTTTTAATTTATTAATGTGATTCATTAGGATGAAATACCATTTCACCTTTCTTAATTTACCCACGGGGATTGAGGAAGAAAATATAATTTGATAGTTTCATCACAAAGTCAATATGAATCTATTTAAATTAGAAATTTAGCCCACATGCAGTTTTTGATATTATGTGGTTCATATTTTATAACATCTTTACATTGGTAAAACATGATTTAAGTTTATTTGCCTCAATTATATCGATATATAAGTTTCCCTTTTGATTATGATGCAGTTTTACCATCTATGATTAGTTCTATTGTAATTATTCCCGAGATGAACAATGATGACTATAAAGGATGGAGGGAATTAATCCTTCTTTAATTGGGGAGTATGAATATTGATTATGCTATACGTTCAAATTAACCACCTACTCATATTCAAGCTAGCACTTCAGCTGAAGTTAATCTTTATGTAAAATGGGAGCAGTACAAGTGCCTCAATGTAACGTTCAAAAAAACAAAGCTTTCTACTAGCATTCATGATTCAGTCATTCAGCATAACAATACCAATAAATTGTTGAAGGCTCTTAATGCGCAATTTGAATATTCAGAGAAGGCATATGCCATTATCCTAATTATGAAGTTCTCACCGTTGAAGCTAACTAGTGTAAGAAGTGCGCATGAGCACATCATGATGATAAGGGCAGTGCAGCTTTGCTAAAAAATCTTGAAGTTGTGATATCAGAATCATTTCTTGTATAATATATCAAGAACACTATCCCACAAGAGTATGTCTTTTTCAAGATCTCTTACAACAGACATAATACTAAATGGTCAATTAATAAACTCATGACCTTGTGTGTTTAAGAAGACTAGAGGCTGCTAATAGAAAAGGGGGAAAGTGCTCATATTGCAACGCAAAGTAAGTATAAAAAGTAAGGCAAGCAAAATGGAAAATGTCCCAAATTTAAGGCCTAACTCGAGAAAAAATATAACCTTCTTTTATGTGTTTGTTATGAATCAAATATGATTAATGTGGATCACAACACTTAGTGGATTGATTCTGGTTTTACAACCCACATTTCGAATTTCTTGCAGGATTTTCAAAACCAATGGAAACTAGTAGGAAGTGAATAAAATATCTATTCATTAAACAAGATATATTCATGTGTGGAAGCTATTGGGACATGTAGATTAGTTCTCAATAGTAGCTTTGTTTTGAATTTAGAAATGACCTTTTGTATTCCTAATTTCTCTAGGAATTTAATTTCAATTTCAAGACTTGTACTTTTGGGATATTCCTTTAAATTTTCAAGTTCAACATTCAGTTTATCGTAGAAATCTAAAATTGTTGGGTGTGGTATTTTATCTAATGGTCTCTTTTGAATTAATTAATAAGACAATATCATTTATAATGTGACACACGTTCATGATAATGTGGGCATAAAGCGATGTGCTGTGAATGAGGATTCTTCTATAATGTGGCACTGAAATTGGGACATATCTTCATGAATAGAATTAAGCAATTAATAAATAATGGAGTATCTAGTATTCTAGATTTTATTGATTATGATACTTGTGTAGACTACACAAAGCGAAAGCAATGCAACAAGTCAAAGAAATGTACTAAGAGGAATACAAAAATATTAGAAATCATACATACGGATATTTATAATCTATATATAAACTTAAATTATCAAAAATACTTCATCTCTTTCATAGATGATAAGCATGAAGTGCTGAATGTCTTCAAGGTATTTAAAACCGAAGTAAAGAAACAATGTGGTTAGCAAATTTAGATCATAAGATCAGATAGAAATGGAAAATACTATGATAGATATACTAAAGATGGACAAGCACCTAATCTATTTGCAAGGTTTCTTAAAGAGCATGGGATTATTGCCTAGTACACCATGCTTAGTTCTCCAAACTAGAATGGTGTAGTAGAAAGAAGAAGCTGAATTTTATTGAATATGGTACAAAGTATACTTAGCAGCTCCAAACTTCCTAGATCCTTATAAACTACAGCTCTTAAAATGGCAGTATACATATTAAACTGAGCTTCGACCAATGCCATCCCAAAGATACCTTTTGAATTACTCAAAGGTGAAAACCGAATTCGCGACATGTACGTGTTGAGGATACTCATCTGAAGTAAGTGTCTACAATTCAAAGGAAAAGAAGTTAGACCCAATGATATAAGTGGGTATTTCGTTGGTATGCAAAAAAGTCTAAGGGACATAAATTTTAATGTCCATCTCACACCACTAGGTTTGTAGAATCGAGAAATACTAAGTTTCTTGATAATGACTTAATCAGTAGGAGCGATCAATTCAAGAACCTTGTTTCATAAAAAAGATCATTCAAATACTCAATATTCCATCTGAGGCACTAGATTGGTTGTTATTTACAATGCCCCTTTCAATTCAACTAGTCGTTGAACAACCAATCATTAAAAATCCACAACCTATTGATATTAATTCAATACATCCAACTATTTAACAATTACCAAATATTGTTGAACATCTAGTTGAACAACAGACTTCTTGGAAGAATTTTGATGCAACATTAAGAAAGTGTACTAGAATGAAGAAATCAGCAATCCTTAGTGACTACATTGTGTATCTGCAAGAATCTGACTATAATGTTAAAGATGAAAATGATGTGAAAACGTTTTCATGAGCCATGAATTGTGATAAATCCAACTTGTGGTACAATATCATGAAGGAAGAGATGAGTTCTATGGTATTTAACAAGGTTTGGAAATTAGTTGAGTTATCCGATGTTGTGAAACCCATTGATTATAAATGTGTATTCAAAACTAAAAAGCATTCATTGGGCAATATTAAAATATACAAAACTAGACTTATTGCCAAAGGATTCACTCAGAAGGAAGGAATCGACTACACGAATATATTTTCTTATATATCTAAGAAAGATTCTCTTCGTATTTTGATATGGAATTACATCATATGGATGTGAAAACAGCGTTCCTCAATGGAAAATTAGAAGAAGTGATTTATATGAAACAACTAGAATGATTCTTCTCTAGTACTGGTGAGCATTTGATATTAAGAAATCTCTGTATGGCTTGAAATAAACATTTCGCCAATGGTACATGAGGTTCCATGATGTCATCTTATCATTTGATTTTATAGAGAATGTCATGGATCAATGTATATACCAAAAGGTTAGTAAGAGCAGGATTTGTTTTCTTATCCTATATGTGGATGGCATTTTACTTTCAACCAATGATAAGGGGTTGTTACATGAAATAAAACAATTTTTCTCTAAAAGTTTTGACATGAAGGATATGGGTGAGACATCTTAAGTCATTGGTTCATAGGGATGGACCTCGAGGTGGTTTATTAAGACTACCTCAAGAAACCTATATCAATAAGATGTTAGAGAGATTTCAGATAAAAAATTATTTACCAAGTATAATACCCATTGTAAAGATTGATAGGTTTAATTTAAATCAATGCACAAAAAACGATTTTGAAAGGGAACAAATGAAGAACATGCTATATGCTTCTGTTGTTGGAAGCTTGAGGTATACTCAGGTTTGCACTCGACCTGACATTACTTTTATATGAGAATGTTGGGAAAATATCAAAGTAATCCAGGTATGGACCATTTGAAAATTACAAAGAAGGTGATAAGGTACCTTCAAGATACAAAAGGCCACATGCTTATGTACAAACTGACAACAAGCCAAGAAGCAATTGGTTACTCGGATTCAGATTTCGCTAGCTACGTTGATCCCGTAAATCAATATCAGGATGCAATTTTATGTTTGCTGACGGAGCTGTATCCTGAAGGAGTACAAAATAGACCTTGATTGCCACTTCCATTATGAAGGCAGAGTTCATTTCTTATTTTGAGGCAATCTCACGTGATGTGTGGTTGAAAAGTTTCATATTGATACTTATAGTTATGGACTCCATTGCTAAGCTATTAAGAATATTTTGTAATAATTTAATTGTAGTTTTCATGACTAAGAATCACAAAAGTGGTAGTCTAAGCAAGCACATCGACATCAAATATTTAGCCATTAGAGAGCATGTTAAAGAGAAGAAAGTGATCATAAAACACGTAAGCACTAAATTGATAATAACTAATCATTTAACTAAAGGCATGACACCAATAAGTTATAAGAATTATATAGTTAGAATGGACATTGGTTTTCTTTATTTGGAAAAATTTATGAGACTTATTTTTTTGCAATGTTTTTCTTAATACAATTGTATATATTCAGTATTCTGAGAAAAACAATCATATTTGACCTGGAATAAACATAAGGTTTATTCATTAGGTTATGCTATCGCATATGGGTTGATGAAAAACTTTGTAATATATGGAAGATAATACTTGCTCTAAGAGGACTCATGGCTGTGATTCATGTGTTTTCTTTCAACATGAAGTTTATGTGGATTTGGATTAATATTCCTTTGATAGAATGTTAGAATCAAGTGGGAAAATATTATAATATTTATTAATTTAAATGCAATCCCAATATTATATTTCTCAATTAATTCCAATTTATTACCCACGTTTATTACATGATAGTTGTCCGTTAATTATTACCATAACCGTCTGGATGAAAAACATCAATAACGTAAGAAACGGAATAAAAGACGTCAAGTCATCTAAACCAAACCCTATCAGTACAGAAAACACACCATCAAATTTTGAGGGGTATTAACTAGCAAAACGAGACATTCAAATCTAGTGATTTAACATCGGCAAGATTGATCAATATATACTTCATAAATCCATTCAAAGTTTGGGATTTTTGTGTTTGCAAAATTTTATCAATGGCTAGAGGTATATACCGATCTTTACAATTCTAGAAACCTACGCAGAGTAGGGATGCCATGGTCAGTGGACCATGAAACCTGTGCAGGCCAGACAGCGAACTAGCATACACCACGATGGACCGGAGAGCGCATAGGATTACAATTAGACGGGAGTATTCTTCCTTGCGTGGTTTAGCGAGCGCACCAACCATGTGTTTCAGAGTGGAAACAAAAAGTGAACTAAAATGTGTGAATTGCGTGCACGTGCATGATTGCATCGTTCGTCAAGGTCGATAGGTCTTTATGTAGTCTAGATTATATTTAGGTCCGATCATTATAATTCATTTGTCCTTAGCATAGTTTTGTACAGTACTATCTAGGGGGTGAGTGAGTTGCGTATCTTAGACAGATTTTTTGTTCGTACGATGGGTGGATCGTATAATATGGTGTTTTGGATATTTCATTACTGGGCATTAGCTCACCCTTATTATTGTTCACATTTTTTTCAAATCCATAGACGGCTACAACTCCTGCTCCCCCTATCTTACGCTACAGTGCCCTAGTAAATCTTGAAGGGCAGCTGCACGAGTTCATCGTTCCATACTTTCCTTGTATGACTTTTGTACGCTACGCATCCACACTCCAGATAGATGTAGGTCCACCGACTGGCTGTATTGCCTATCACTTTGTGGCGCTCTACGCCAATAACAAAGGATATCTAAGTGGTCCTCTGCCATACCCAAAAGATAGCAGCAGCAGCAGCAATAGCAATGACGAGGACGGTGTCGATGGGGAGCCACAGGAGGGAAATGAGTTGTGCTAGGGATCCTTTTTCAAGATACGATTTTGGCATTTTTTAAGATCGAATCGTGCGGATGGGTAGTAGGTTGTGGATAGTTTGAAAGCGTAGATGATGGCTGAATCGATAGCCTGTGAAAGTTTTATGTCCTTATGACCCCACATTGTAGCCCTATTATCACCGATATTTAAAAATAACACAAGAAATAAGACCTGTGGTTTTTTTCTCTCTCATGTTCGTCAACTATTGTTGATGGTTTGTTTGATGTTTAATTTCAACTTCCACTTCTGCTAAAAAATGAAAGATTGACATCGTACGTTAGTAAAGTGGTGGGTTGGGACACCATAGTGAGTGGTAGAAAAAGCATGTGAAGGCCTCTTGAGAGCAATCTCAATATCTTGCAGATGATAGTGTCTGAAGAAGAGGTCAACTTAGGGTGCGTTTGGCAACGTTTCTCTTCAAAAATTGCTTCTGGAACAGAAATAGAAAAAAATATTTTTGCTCCAAGAAACAATTTTTGAACAGAATAACGCGTTTAGTAAATTTATTCCAAAAATAGAAAAAGAACAAAAATACGTTTGGTAAATTTGTATACTTTTTTATTTCTTTAAATTTTTTAATATTTTTATTTTATTTTTCCTATTTTCTTTCTTATCTTTGTTATTTTCTTATTTGTTTTTTTTTTTTTTTCTTTTTCCTTTATTTTTCTTCTTTTGGCCGGGTCGCCGCCTCGCCCATGGCCGTCAACCGATCGACGAGGGCCGGCGACCTCGCCTAGCCACGGCAAGGCTCGCCGTAGCTGGGTGAGACTGGGCCTCACCTTGGCTCGACGAGCTCAGCCTCGCCGGGGGCCGGCGACGCTTGGGCGAGGTTGCCGGTCACCGGCCATGGCCGAGGCCGGTGACCAACCAAAGAAAAAGAAAGAAAAAAGAAGAAGAAAAAAAGAGAAGAAAATAAATGAAAGAGAAAATTTGTTCTTAAATTTTGTTTTAAACAATAAATAAGATTTTCTTATTTCTTTTTTTTTGTTCCAAATGTGTTCCTAGAAACAAAAAAAAATAGATTTGGAACAAAAACGCAAACAAATGCATTTTTGTTCTTTTTTTGTTCCCTGGAACAAAAAAACAGAAATTTTGTTTAAAAACAGAAATAAAGAACATTAACAAACAGGGCCTTAGACTCTTAGATTACTAACCCGATTGAGAAACTTCTCGAGACACGGGGTCTCAGTTTCACAACCTATAATGGGTAAGAACCTAGCACCAAGAAAAACGCTGTGTAAACATATATTTTCAGAAAGGCACTGCTGCTTCTAATTTCATCCCCACAACGTGACGTCCTCTTCATTCTTGGTCTTTATTCATGTTGGATGGGCCTCCTGAACTTTACAAGTGGTGAGACGATCAAAACTTCAGGAAAAAAACACCGTCTTTAATCAAAATTGCTTGAACTTACACCGTGTTAGGCAGCATCTTCAACATTCTTCTTGAACCTCTGGGAATTACTTGTATCCTCTCTTCCCAAAGGGCACCAAAAATCAACTTCCTGACTAGCATACTCTGATAAGGTCCCTTTCTAGATTTGCCGTGTTGTCATTGTGACACATTTAATCTAAGTGTGCCTTATCTAGGGGTCTAGACTCTTGCTTCAGTGACCAAAATGAGTTTTACCAAACTAATTGTACCTACATGGCGTATCAACAGTATTTTCTATGGTCTAGTGATCATTAATTTATCAACTTAGAAAGTTACTACCTTGATCCATGTATTTAGACAGTGTCACAGTATACTATTTCATGTCCTCTTTTCACTGGATTGGAGAACACCCAGCACAATCTAAGAAACAAGACAGACAGGTTCCCGACTTAAGGAGGCTCACGACCTCACTAATGTAAGAGGTAGTTAGAATACTCTCTCTTCTATTTGCTGACAATAAACCAAAGGCCAAAGAGAGAGATGATAATGGTGATGACGATGACAACAAACGACAGCTTAGAGAGCCTGACAAATGTAAATGTCCATGTCACAAAACAAGAGGTTTAGATAATGTACTCTTTCCACAGTATTCATCCTAATCTAAGACAGACGGAGATATATTTCTCTTGGCTTATTATAAATAGTTGATGCAAATCACTTACTTTCAGAAACTAAGCTATCATCCAGAACTTCTGCCTACAGAGACCTTTCATCATAATGCATAGATTATTTCACCACTGCTGTCAATGTCTAGCTCGGATTCAAAGTCCATGTCATCCATGTCATCATCATCCATGTCCAGGCTATCAGCGACAAATTGATTAAGGCCATGGGGTGGGATCGCCGGAATGGTGGCCTCAGCAATTATCTGCATGATCGTCTCGTCGCTCTGCATTGGTTGATCAGGCTCTTCGAATTGATTGCCCATTGTCTTCTCATCTATAAGATCAGCAGGCAAATTCTTCAGGAACCACGGATGACTCTTTATCTCAGGGATGGAAATCCTCTGCACCACATACACGTCAAGTATCAGGCTCAACATTGAGCCGCACAATTAAAGAGGCAGAAATATGTAGCTACTTTCACTTCGAAAGAGACCATCAAAAGGTGGTTGGAAAATCTAAGATTGAGCAAATTCTAGCCCACCAAAGGATTAAAATGTTCCACAATTAATTGATTTTTACCAAACAATGACCGGTACATTAAACTCTCCATCTATTACCTCTGCAGGGTCTGCAACAAATATTCGAGAGATCAGATGCCGACACTCAAGCGATATTTGGATATTTTCTGGGATGGAATACTGAACGTTAATAACTCTCTGCATGAAACCCAATGAGAAGTGTGTAAAGAATAGATAATTATATAGAGTAAAACAACAAGAAAACAAGGTCCCTGAATTACCAGAATTGTCTTCCGAAAATCTTTAGGTTTTTCAGGATCCTCAAAGGGATAAGCACCTACTAGCATCACATATAAGGTCACCCCACACGACCAGACATCTGCAATCTGATGAAAGTAATAGATCATCCACCACCTCCTTCCACACATACAAGCTAAAGAGGAAAACATGTCAAACAGCCTAATGGCAGTATAGCATTAGACTAGAAGACAGACCTACTCATATTGATAGAGGAAAGAAAAGTATCCATTTCTTGGAGAGCCTAGAAGAGTCCACTGAAGTGGGAAAAAAATGCAAAGCACGCTCTATATGAGAAATCTTTTCAAATTTGGAAGGCAGGAGAAATACATTAACATTCGTTCACTATCGGCCCTCATCCTGACGGTCAGGCTGGCTAATCATCATCAAGCCTTCACTGCTCAATGCCAGCACTGGATGAAGACTGTAAAAGTACTTTATTTCTAAAATTGGCAACCAACAAAAGTAGATCAAAAATACCACAGAGAAGCCACAAGTTTAATCTTTTAGCTTTGCATGAATGATCATGAGACACAATTGTAGAGAACTAGAGATGAGAGACATCTCTATCTGTCTACAAAGGGAAAGCATAACATGAACCACTTTACTTCTAAGTGTAAGCAAATCAACAAGCAATCGAATCTCCAACAAGCAAAGCTTTGAACTATGTCAGATTTCTGTGATACCTTGTCCCCCTTGCAACCAAACCTTGGGGACATCAAACATACATAGTTTTGGAAGAGAAAGCTTGATTGACTGCAATGTCAAAGCAGGGTGGCAGGACTGCATGCCAACAAGATCTAATCGAAAGGCAGTTCACTTCTAATTTATCACTAGAAAGGGCGGATGTTGCAATGGTGTAGAGACAGAGGAGGTGCTGAACAAGATAGAGGCATTTGCATTGACAACAACGAGGAGCAAAGTCAGCTTAAGCCAAATCTGGGATTAGGGGTTTTATGAATGAGGATTTGTTTGCATTCAGAACAGACTATTTTAATTATTCCTTGCAGACTAACCAGTAAAATCTGGACTGAGGAATGTTTCTCAAATTATAGATCATAAAATCATAAGGTGCTAAGATTAAAAACTGACGTTTAAACAACATGACAATGGCTTCATGTAAAATTCATGTTGAAAGGCCATGCTTTCTAATGGGATGAGCTTCCTTTACAGGGTATCTCCCAAAGGTAATGGATCAACTTTTATAGCACTTTTGTGATCAAAAGACGACAATCATCTCTAGGACACTAATGCTTGATGCAATTATGATAACCAGACTGTTCAGCAGAATTTCTTAAAAGATATTTGTTGTACCTTGCCATCATATTCTCGCCTTTGTAAGACTTCTGGGGCAATGTACGCTGGAGTTCCCACAGTTGATTTTGGTTCAGAATGCAGCACTGAGGACTAAGAAGAGTGGCAAAAATCAGATCATCTAAAATCCATGAAATCATATGAACTATCTGTAAAATTCCATTTTAGATATGTTGCACCAAATTCACTCTTCCAAGGAAGTGCACATCTACAAGGGATGGAAACAAGTCTAAAAAACACAAAGCATGCCATGACACAAAGTTAACTTTCGTGGATGACCTCTAAAAACTGCAAAAGTGACAGATGCAACACTTCAAAAATGAATGTATCATTCACTAGTATCTTACAATTTAGTTCGTAAGGCATAAATGATACTTAACCATCAATCACCTACAGAATACTCAATCACAGGGCAATTAGTCCACCAAGGAATGCAAATCTCAGCTCTACCAGTATGCAATTAATTGTATATAGACTTATCGAGCTATGTAGATTGTCTGACTTCTCAATATTTATTATACTTCGATAATTTTGCAACAATGAAAACTAAATTATATATGCCTTGAAACGTAACAATCACTCACCTATAAATACTCAATTACAGGCCAATTTATCAGTGCACCACAGAATGCACTTCTCAGTTCTGTCAATATGTAATTGATTCTATTTAGACTCATCAACTAATGTAGATTGTCTGATGTCACGAGATTTATTATACTCCAATAATTTCCCAACATCCAAAAACCATTTACAAATTAAATGCAATTTTTATTTTTCTATTTAAAAGAAAAACAATGTGCCGTAATATCTTGCATGTAGAAACCATAGCATGATCACATGTACATGAAATTAAGATATCTATGCTTTTGATCATAATCCTATTCAAAAATTATTATCTTGCAACAGAATTTACTAAATTCTCTAAATAAAGATATCTATGCATTTAATCATAATCCTATTCAGAAATTAATATTTTGCAATAGACTTTACTTAAGTCAAGTATGTCTCTATTGTGAAAAACACTGCTGAATCTTACTAATCATGTCCACTCTCAATTCACAAATTATTAATTGAGATTTTGATTCTAAAATGAATATCGCAATTTGCCAATACGGTTATGAACATAATATAGTGATCTCTTGCCATGATAATATACAAGCTCTCTCAACATCAATTAAAAAAATTGGCCGGATAAAACATATAAATTATAAATGCAGATTTGAATCATAGTATATGCCAATTGAGGAATTTCACTGTATTTTGCAAGTCAGGCAGTGTATCCTCTTACTCTAAAGCACCAAAACTGGCACTGGTAGAAAGAGCATAACAATTTAGTAGTAAGATCTTTGCCTTCTAAAGTGCCAGCCGCAGCCAAAACTAACAGGTTCGTTTCAAGTTGCCCTGTAATTTGTATAGCAATTTAAACCAAAGCAAGACTTCTACTCAATCGACACCATTGAGCCACTGGCAATTAGAAGCAGACTTAGGAAAGAGAAGGAAAAGAAAAGAACCCACACATACCTTTGAGTACCCAAAGTCACATATCTTTAATCGAGGGGCCGGACTTCCATCCAACAAAGTATTTTCCAATTTTAGATCACGATGGCATACTTGCTTCATCAAGAACAAAGCATTGGAAAGCCAGTTACTATCAAAGACAAGCTGACCAGATAACAAAATTAATAAACTCCATAACATGTAAAATAGTATTTAGATACCATAGCATGACAGTAGCTAACACCAGATATGAGCTGTTGAAAAAAGAAGCGAGCCTGCACCAGAAAGGCAACAAAACATCCAGATGAGAGCTATCCGCGAAATTGGAGACTGAGATAAAAAGTGCATCATGCATAAGGAAAATTGAAGAACCTCATCTTCACTAAATCGCCCAGCATTGCATATTCGCTCAAAAAGCTCTCCACCAGCTGCATATTCCATCACAATTGCCAGATGCGTAGGTGTTAAAATGACCTGGAATAGATATCATTCAGTCATTTATTCACTTAAACTGAGATAAGGTCCGGAACTAACAAGGTGAATCTAACCTCTTTGAATCTAACAATGTTCGGATGCCTCAGAGATCTGTGGTTTATTATCTCTCTCTGAACATTTTCATCTATCTGCAACATGGGGAGGTAGACATAGAAAGCTACAAATTAGTGAACCAGAAGTCGATAATCGTGCTTGCCATTCATGTCTAGACACGGAAAAGGCGACCCAGATGCAACAAGCACTTGTCAGTTGTCAATTTAAGAACATCTGAGAACAGCACTAATATGGCTCTCCTTCCACCATTTGTCCTTCCAACATAATCTTCTAATTACTAATCACTTCTTTGCTTATCAAGATCCTTCCTTTAGACATATCATTTTATAGATCAATTCGAAATGTCCTTTTTCTCACACTTTCAACTAGAGCATCACATAAATCCCCAGCATTGCTTGTCCCCCATCCACAAAGATGCCCATCCACAGTGCTCATCCCCTAAATGGTAATTTCCAAAAACACTAGCTCTTTTCACGAGATCACAAGAAAAGGGGGACAAGAACCATTACGAAGGCCTCATTGTTGACCAACTGCAAATAAAGTTTCGCCTTGAATTGTCAAATTATCACCTCAAGGCTACAGCACCAAATGAAACCATGAACCATGTAAATAGAGCATTTTTAAAACACACTAGCCATTCCTGGTAAAAGAAACTAACTGATCATACGGTATTTCCATAAGCAGAAACAACTCCAAGCAAATAAAGCCGAATTTTTCAAATCATCTCCGATGCATTAAAGACATAATTAATACCCTAAAGTCTTTATTAGTACAGATAAACTAACCGATCAAACAGTATTTCCATAAGCAGAAACAACTCCAAGCAACTAAAGCCGGCTACGAATTTTTCAAATCATCTCCGATGCATTAAAAACGCAATTAATACCCGAAAGTCTTGATTAGTACAGATAAACTGACTGATCAACCAATAAATCACCCTCACCAGGAAGGGGAAGAAAAAAAAGAACACACGTGAAGTCGGGAAACAACCGACTAACCTTGTCGCCCCGCTCGATGTACTTGACAGCGACGAGCTCCTGCGTGACCTTATCCCTCATGAGCCTCGCAATCCCGAAGTTCCCCGAGCCTATGTCCCGCACCAAGTCGTACCTGTCGCTGTCGTGGACGATCGGCATGTCCATGCCCGGCCCGACCGTCAGCATGGCCCGCTCCATCGCTCGCAGGGGGCGTTGCCCTAACCAAGCCGAACCCAATTCACAACACCCAACAAACTCACAGCATAGCCGGTCAAACAAAGGAACGAACGCACGGCACGACGATCCACGGCGGCGGCGGCGGCGGCGGCTGCCACCCTATCGCGACCGGCCGGACACCGAGTTTCGACTCGGAGGCGAGTCGGGAGGGCCGTGCCGAGCTCGAGTGAAGTGGGGAACGGTGGAAAAAATGGTGGGAGCTTCGGTGGGCTCTCGGGAACGGAGGCGATGACGGCGGAGCTGCGGCGGCGAGGAGGAGGAGGAGGAGGAGGAAGGACAGAAGCGGCGTCGTTATTACCGGCGGCGACGAGCAAACCGACAATGCGTTTCCGATTCCGTTTTGATCGTGGTGGGTCGTGTCTTGTCGTATTTGTCGAACTAAACCATAGTTGCGGAGACGAAATGACCGAAATGCCCCTGGGTGAATTATGAGTGATTTGGGCCTGCGGCTGCCCTTTTTGCGAAATTACAAGAAGTTTGGTATGAGAACATGACGGGGTGTCGTTTTAATATTGCAAATTGCACATGATTCGGGTGATTAAACTATAATTTTTTAGGGTTTGGTCGGAGCCCGATCCCCTGAATTTTATGCTGGCCGTCTACATCATTGTCATTCTTTTTACCTTTGCCAAAAATACTTTTTTATTTTTATGTGCTGGTTACTTTATCAGATTAATGGAAACATTTAGTTTGGAAAAATTATGTTTCTTGTTTTTTTAAGTGAAACATTAGCACAACAATTAACTCTTGTTGTCTTTAAAAAATATGAAACGGCATAAAATAAGATTCCAAGTACATTTATTCCAATAATATTAAATTACCAATTTATCATGCAGTGCTCTTTATTATATGTAGTTATAATAGATATCAAATAACCCTTGTATGTCTTTGACCATCCATGTTATGATAAAAATATAGTGAAGGCCTAATCTAATAAATAGGTCAATCTCATATTAAGAGTTCATTTGCTTGAATGAAAAACATTTTTCGAAATTGTTTCGCAAATTAATCTGCCTATGAAAAATGTTTTCCATGAATTGAAAATAAGTTTGAATTAGTGGAAGAACGACTTTCCGTTTTAATAAGAAGAAAATCATTCTTCTTAAATCACCAAACAAAGTGAAAAAATAATAATTTTCTCCAAAAACGACTTTTACAAAAAATATTTTTCCTTTATCATGAAATTTTCAATGAAATAAACTCATAGTGAATCTCTATTAGGAATATAAATTCAAAAATAATTTTGGCGGTTAAGCTATTCACAGGATGCGTCTCTATCTATCCGCCACTTTTCTTTGACCGACGGCCAAGATCGTTCGAGGGGCAGTTTCGTAAAATCGGGTCGATGGCCGAGGCATTGTGGTCATTCTACCGCCCGGGGGCGGGGGGGGGTGTTTGGTGGGAGGCGTTTGACCACTCAGGGGCAAAGCCTTAGGATCAAAGGAAAAGTTTCTGACTTTCCCAAAGCTGTACGGCCCAATAAAAGCCTACGGCCCCTCGCCCCTTATTTACCACTTTGCCACCGATAGCGGCGACGCGATTCACCACGGATTCCCATTTGTTAGGAGGAAGAACCGGTTTGGGGAAAGTCAAACGAAAAAATTGAAGACCGTGAGAAATTATTGAAAAGGAAATCAAGACGGGGGTATTTTTAATTTATGAGGGGAAAAGAGAAAAAGTATCTGGGAATATTAAATTGACCTTAGAACTATAGCTTTATTCGAACTTGGAAATCATTTTTATAGTTCTTTTCGATCGCTTCAAGCATTGTTTTCACTTATAATACGCCCGATGAAATGTCGGAAATAGACACAGAATAAAAATATCATCGATTTTCTAACGATCCAAAAAAATGCATTGACTTTTGCTTAAGGGTAAAAATGACCGATCAATAAATTTTTCATTCCTGCGAATTTACGAATTAGTTTCAGATCGTCAAATTCGGAGTGGTGGTGTTTGGTTTTGGGGCAAAAAGAACTTAATTCGTAACTTTGGTAATTTCAAGTGGGGCTAATCATTTTTTTCTCCATTTTCTTGTGAAATAGATAATCCTTTATTGAAAAGACTAAAATAATTAGCATCATTTTCATTCACAAGAAACGATATGCTTTCCTCTTCCTGATGTGTTGATTGTGCACATCACGTTTTGATATCATCTTTCATGGATGAAATCTTAAAAGTGAATCATTTTGCCCTTAAGTAAATTTTCGTGCATTATTTGGGAGAACTTGAAAAATCTGGAATATTTTCAAATTTAAAAAAAAAAAATTCATACCTATGATTATATTAGAGTCATGTATATTTTCTTCTTTCTTTCTCTAAAAATTATGTATATCATTTTTTTGGGCCAAAAATGCATTTCCTTTTCATTTAAACTTTGCCAATTTGATGATCCCATCAAGTGGAATTTTTAGCAACACTAGAGCATTAAACTAAGAAAGGTATTCCCTGAAATTCGAAACAGAATTGGTACGGGAAAAAAATCAAAGGTGCGGACAACTCCGTCACATATGAAAATAACCGTTACCTTCTCATTTTCCATAAATTAATACCCAGATGAAGGAGGCCAATTTATGAAGCACATAAGCCATTTTATTTTTTTCCCGACCATTTTCTTATAAAGTTTTGAGAAATGATGTTTTACATCGATTCAATTTTATAGCTTTTCCACCATCAAACGAGGTGCTTAACCTCTAATTTTCAACTGGTAATTTGTTTTAGTTAATGCGCATGTTTGAATAGCTTTTACTTTTAATTTTTTAGTTTAAATTTTTATTTGGCCATTAAAATGCGACTTTATATTAATACTAAACACATCGCATCATAAAGATGCATAGATTCATTATCATTAAAAGTTATTTAAGTTCTTTTGATAAGTAAATTGATTTTTAATTTTTTTTTCAACAAGACAAGGACTTCTAATTAATACTCTTTGGGGGTTTGATAGGTTTATTAATAAAAGAA
Source organism: Eucalyptus erythrocorys (assembly GCA_014182555.1). Classification (NCBI taxonomy): domain Eukaryota; kingdom Viridiplantae; phylum Streptophyta; class Magnoliopsida; order Myrtales; family Myrtaceae; genus Eucalyptus; species Eucalyptus erythrocorys. The sequence continues at coordinate 20,891,999 of CM024605.1, read as the reverse complement.
AATAGCCCCCTGATAATACTGTGAAAAAGACAAGGACTTCTAACTAATATTTTCGGTTACTAATTTAGTCATTTGAACTATTCTGTGTGTAAAAGACTGGTAACTAATGCCAATGTGAATGAAAATGTGAAGACAGAGAAATTTCGTGTATAATCTAATAATGAAAATCTGTTTTTCATAGGCATTTTTTTAACAACGGATTTTGGAAATTTTGAATTATATCAAGCATTATCCATTATAAAATTAAGCATAATATAATTAATATCTTGAAATTAATATATATATATATATCAACAAGTATGAAGGGAGCTTTCTTTAACTTGACCATAAAAATAGAATTTTTAATTTGTATTTGATTGGACCCCAATTAGAGTATTTAAGTAGTCTAGTGACATCACGTTTATGTCGGGAGTTGCTTAATGAACTAGTTAACTTATTTATTTATTTATTTATTGGTTGGGACGCTCATTATTGCTCATTTTAAAATACAAGACACCTTGAGTTGACTTGTCTTCTAATTAATGCATCTCTTTCAACGTACCTAAAGCCTAAAAAAAGATAAACGAAAAGACGGATGCTCTCATTTATTACAAGACTAATTACGGAACCTAGCATTTAAGGCATTCTCACTTGGTCAGCACCTAGAAGATGTGAGCTTGCCTTACCATGAGATTACAAATTCCATACTGAGAATTAATAATATTAAAGAGAAAAATGCGAAAAAGTACACTATGTAAGGAGAAAAAAAGTTGTAATCCAAATAGGCCATGAATTATATTTTTGTAATTTTTTTACTTGACTAAGACCACGTAAAAATGCCGGTATCTCAAGAATTTTTCATCAAGAAAAAGTAACAAATATAGATAAGAGATCCCAATCACAATAGAAAATTGGAAAAGAAAAAAAATCATGAATTTTTTTTTTTTACCTGAGCAAAAGTTTAGGACAATAGAGAAATTCCCGAACCTCATGTGAAATTTCTATAAAATTGAAGGATCCAACCAACAAAAGAAAAACCCAAGGAAGGCCTAAGCATCGATTTCGTGGTACTATTCGAGTATACGTTTTTTAATCACCATTACGCACATTGTCCAGTGGTTATGAGGTGAGGGTGAAGACTCGAAACTAAGTCCGAAACCGGAAACTCTCATAGCCAAAAAAAAAAAAAAAAAAAAAAAAAAAAAAAAAGTATGCATTTCAAGTCATAATATAAATATCCAGATATTTTTTTATTAAAAAAAAAGTTAAGTTCGCAAAATAGGATTATATCAATAAGAACGTACTCTGGAGTGGCGTGATTCCTTGCACACTAGCTGCTGGCAGAGAACTTGACGAGCCCATTTTCGCCTACATAAAAGGAAAAAAAAGAATTGAGGTGAAAAATAAGGTTTGAATTGAAGGGGGAAAGTGATGAGAAAATATCAGTGAAGGAAGACTGCCCTCAAGCTCACCATGAGAAGCAAGGATGAAGAAGAGAGAATTGGTGATTGAAGGAGTAAATTATCAAATTGGTGAAAGAAAGAGAGAATTATGCAACTTATGAGAAATGATCTCAAGAGTTTTTTTTTTTAATTCCTTTTTTTCTTGAATAATTATATAAACGAAGGAAGTTAAATAAAGGAAAGGATATCAAATCACATCACGACACGTAAAAAGAGCGATAATTTTAATATTTATACACTTTTTTGATTTTTGGATAGGTCCGTAGTAAATCTCTTTTGTCGTTTTCGAAGTCAATTGCTTGCATCTCTTACACGCGTAAGAGAGTAATAAATATCGTCTGGATTTGGGGGATTCTATGATGTAATCACTAGCATCTCCTAGTCATGTTGATCTTGAGGGTTGTTCTCCCCGTCCAATTGATGGATCCTCAACCTGTGCCCTTGGACAAGTCCGTTTGCATGTATCCTTAAGTATCAATTGAGTCGAAAGATTGGAATAACTCACATCATTGAATATATATATATATATATATATATATATATATATATATATATGTGTGTGTGAATTGGTTTCTATATACCATTATGTGAATTGGTTTTTATATACCAAGAAAGTTATCAATCAATCCTAAATCTATTACATGCATGTCAATCTAGTCATAATATTTTTAGGTTTGCTTGTCATAACCTTTTGTGTAAAATTACAATGCACTCCTTTTAGCCAATTTTCACTAGAAATTACAGTCATAGTCGACCGTACTACATGGCATACTACCATGTTAGCGATTAATGGTAAAAAATAGCCAAGAGATTACTCATGTAGTGATTCAATCATAATCGACCGTCTTATGTGGTACACTGTCATGTTAGCCATTAATGGCAAAAATTAGTTGAGAGGACTACATTAGCAAACTTGAAAAGTTTAATAGGACTGGATCGACATTTATATAGTAGGTTTAGAATTGATTGTGTAACCCAATATGCATTCAATATTTTAGTTCAAAATAACTATAGGCAAATTGTGTAGCTCAATGCCCGAGAGAAGCAAATAAATAATAGATTGGGTAGCCCATGGATGTATTTACCGTTCGAGAGACTGACTTACTAATCTCCTTAATACTTTATGGGACCTCATTAATTCTGAGGCCCGTGTTTTTTTTGTTCTGGAGAAACTACATGAGGCTTAGTATTTTATGACAAAAAAAAAATTGTTTATTCAAGACATTCAAAGTGCCGCATGTTATAAGATTGACTGCACCAAACCTATGTTGTGATTACACATTCCAAATTTTGAAATTGCCACTTACAACGTGCTCTCTCATGGCACTCTAACTTTACTCAAGCATGTTGATTTCATGGGTACTAAGGGTGCACATAACAAAATTTATAGAACAGAAATCAATTTATGGCCAGAAATTGATTTCTCAATTTCTATTTCAGAAATTGAGAAGTTAAAAATTTTAGCTTCTGATTTATTCTTTAAATCTATTTCTGGAATAGAAATTTATTCCAGAAATAGAAAAATCAAATTGCGTTACCAAACTGATTTATGTTACAAACCTGTGCCGAGAAATAAAGAAACTAGAAAAATAGAGAAGTAGAAATTTTATCATGCGTGCCCTAAATTTGTGACGTTTTGAGACCTGCCTCAAGCAACAAGATATGTGTGAGACTTTTATGGTAAGAATGAACTCAAAGTAAATTAAAAGTATTAAAGAACACCAGAGCTCCATTGTTTCAAGAAAAATGAATGATTTAAAAATATTTTTCTAAAAATAATAACTTGTGTTGATTACTAAAACGAATGAACCACAATTTTTTTATTGTTGCCAAAATTGTCATCATAAATTATTGTCCATAATGAAAACATTTTTTATTAACTAATTATTTCACATTTAGATAATTATTTTTAAGAAAATAGTATCAAAATCATTCATTTTCCTAGTGAAATAAATAAAGTCTAAATGTAATAGTATCAAATCTAAATTCTTGCTCTGTCGAGTTAACGATTGTTTGTTCAATGGGAAGTTTCAACTTATATAAATTTATTGGATCAAGCATTGAATTCAAATCACAATTTACATACTTTTAATCGGACATACAAGAAAATATCATTTTGCAGTGAAAAGTTCCGCTCAAAGGCAAATTAAACCATTTGCCTTTGGTTGGAGGATTGCCCATTTGACCCGACGTAGTTTTTGATTGAAAATAATGGAAAGTAGTCTTATTATATAACTTGGCCAATCGCAACCTATAATTTTGAGTAATTCATGAATACCAAAGTTGGTAAGAAAAATGATGGATTCTTGGCATTTTCTATTTTTTTTTTTATCATGTTACGGGATAATCACTTGTATGTAATCCATGATTACACATGTATAGTTTGCTTCACAAGAGTCAATCACAATCGCGTCACGTATTTAAAAATGTCAAGTGACGGTCGAGATTTTCCATTACCGGGAATGAAATCCACGTCTCCTAGGAGAAAAAGTAGACATTTTCGTTGACGGGAAAGGAATATGGATCTCCTGGGCGAAAGGCAGACATCATAAGCGAGGAGTTAACGAATTGAGTGCAAGAAAATGAAAGCCGGCCATTCTAACCATTACGACTTTACAACGTTCTTTGTGGAATCAACGTGAAAAAAGCGAAAAGAAACACGTTTCTGTAGTCTTCGTCTTTCCTTGGAATGCTTGTGCGTTTTTCGGATTTTTGCGGCTACTGCCGACAAATTGTGCCTCTGCAAGTCCACGAAGTTATCCCAGTCCGACTCCGAATTGGCCGAGAGTTCGCTCTCCCTAGGTGGCTTTCTCAAAGTCAATCCTTGCGATATGAAGGATGGTATCTTGTCCTCATGCAGAGTTTCTTTTCGACTGCCTTAGTCAATTTTTTTTTTTTTTTCAATCCTACTCTATTCTCAATCAATCCTTAATCAACTTATTTTCGCCTTCAGAGCTACAATCGCATATTTCAGCAGCTTTTCTCAAGTTAGTATTTGGTCCCGAGCAGGTATTCAGAAGATAGGACCTGCACATTTCTGCAGCTTTTCAACTTGCAGAGATTCCGATGCTAAGTTAAAAAAGCCGAGATTTTTAGTTGTTGGGAATGAATCCAGATCTTATAGTGAATACCAGACATCCATACCGTTGGACAGCAATAGAATCACCTATAATTTCTCAACAAGATTAATATTTAAATAACAATACTTTTAGGGCATCCGCTTATAAAAAAAAATGAAATCGGTTAGATTAAGATAGGCACTAACAGCATTTGTAGAACTGAAAAAATCAAACAAACAAAAAGTTAATAGAGGGTTAGGAATTGAGTAATTAGGACAAACAATATGACAACCATGATAATCCATTAGTTGTTTCGATAACAACGCATTATTTAAAACATAAAGAATTAATCTTATGACATCATGGACATTACAATTTGGGAGCATAAATCCATCGTTTAGAATGGAGTTTCATATGAATGACAAGAGGTTGATGGAGTAGGTTCAAAATAATTAATTTCCTTTCTAAGAAGCTCAACGTAAAAATCATATATTTAAAATCCAAATTGTCAAGAAGATTCTAAAGAATCCCACCCATAATTCCTCGTGATCTCTGATTTTGTGGTTGGGTTGGAGTTGGAGGAATCTTTGAAGAAGCTGAAGATACAACAAAGATGTAAATACAATCAAATTGCTCCTCTGCGGAAACATGACAAAGACAACGAAAACTCTCTCGAAATGTAAAGCTCCTTCTACTTTAATGGTATACTTTCTTCTAAAACCAAAACCCACCGATGATTACCACCGTCTCCCCTCTATCGTCCCTCAAGTTTGCCATTCACTCCCCTGCCGTTACCATTCTAGTACAGGTTATGATTGCGATCTCTCATCTTACATCTCTTCCCTCACTTAGCAATTAACGCCCATTTCTAAGACCCACCTCACCTCCCTAATGACGGTCCATCGCCATTACACTCATGCCATTCCCCCCCTCCCTCCCTCCCATTTCTCGCATACCGCATGTCTCAATTGCTCCGTCTAGACTCCTCCCATGATTGTCTCGTTCCCAATTCCCGTCACTCCTGACTACTCTGCATGTGGGATTGCCCGCCTGGCTCGACTCTCCTGAGTATTAACCCGGTGCCCGATCTTTGATGGAACACGCCAACCAAGAAGAAGATGCACGCCTCCCCGCCCTCTACAACAGATTAGACTGCCTATGGTCAAAATAGGAAATAGAGGTATGGGATGACACAGCCCCAGTGGAGAAAATAGAGGAATGCAAACTGATTATGGTGGGTAGGCTTCTCTCTAACCCATCCATTAATTTCCAAGCATTTCATAACACAATGAAGTGAGCTTGGCGCACCGATCAAGTAGAAATATCCCACCATGAAGTGGGGCTGTATGTTTTTAAGTTCAACTCTGAAAGGGGAAAAACAAACGATATTGGATAATAGTCCTTAGGTTTTCTTGAATCACATTGTCATTTTAAAGCCTTGGTTACCCAATATTCCCCTACATTGTTATGACTTCACGACTTGCGCCTTCTAGGTTCAACTATTTGGGCTTCCCCTGGAACGGTATACTGAGAGTATGATCTGCAAAGCTGTGAGACATGTCAATAGAGTGATGGATGTTAAAATTAAGAATAAAGAAGGAACAACTCTTAGAGCTGGGAGAGCCAGAGTTGAAATCAAATTATTGGAGCCGCTTAAAACATGTAAGCTGATCAAGTTGGAAGGGAAAAATATTTGGCTGGATTTTCGCTATGAAAGATTATCACACTATTGCTACTCATGTGGCAAACTCGGCCATTATGCTATGTATTGCAAAGATTTCCCTTTTGATGAAGAAAAAATGGAAGGAAAAGATAAGATGTATTATGGCCAATGGCTACATGCTGAAGTTTGGGAACATTGCTCATTTTAGCTAACCTTATGAGACACAAGACAAATGGGAGAAGGCAACAGAGATTATACCGGAAACCCCTCAGTCATTCACCCAATTGATACCTGTGGAGCATCCAAGAAATAGCGCACACAAGGAACTCATGGAGATAACAGCAGGGCGACCAATCGATACCAATGCAGAATCGATCCAGCGGCATTATCAAGAAGGCAAACCAGTAAGAACTAAAGCTATAAAGGCCAAGATCCCTGAACCCGAAAAGCTTGAAGTTAATAGGGACTTAGCAGAGGGATCATCAAAATCTAAGAAACTGAATAGCACACTTCTAAACAAAAAAGCTGGCCCTATCAAGAAAGCAAAAAGTTATAACCCTTATGAGCTGCACACTCATATGCAAGTTGGGCTGTGGTGGCTTGTCCTAATAAGCCACCAAGCAACAAATGAAGCTAGTAAGCTGGAACTGTCAGGGTTTGAGCAATCCCTTGACAATTCAAGCACTAAGGGCCCTCATGGCCTAAGAAAAGCCCGACGTAGTTTTTTTGATAGAAACCAAAAATCGAGAAGTAGTGCTTTAACGACTTCAGAGGAGGTTGAAATTCCCAAGTTGTCATGTGATTAACCCTATTAGTTTGGCCGGTGGTCTGGCGATGTTTTGGAATGATCAGGTTTCCCTATGTGTGGACCGTCATACTTCGGATTTTATTGATATGATATGCACAGATGTGAAGTGTGGAATACCAATGCGTCTCACATGCCTTCATGCGCCGGCAGTGTATCAACAAAGTCAGAGCTTATGGGCTGACTTGCGACAAATCGGCTACTCTAATATCTTACCGTGGGTGTGCACTGGAGATTTCAATGAGATTATCTACCATTGGGAGAAAGGGGGAAAGAGGCTAGTAGAATCACATCGAATGCATTCATTTCGTGAACTTTTAAATGTTTGCTCACTGATGGATGTGGAAAGTAAGGGCTGTGCATACACGTGGGTAAATAATAGAGACGGAGATGACTTTGTGAAAGAAAGATTGAATCAGGTGTTGTGTACTATGGAGTGGTGACTAACATTTCCAGAAGCTGAAGTTTTTGCCTTACCTGCCCTAGATTCTGATGACAGTCCGCTCTTGTTAACCACTGAAGCAATCCCAGTCAGAAGAAAGAAGACTTTTACTTTCAAATGTTTTTGGCTACAGGATAAGAAGTGCTACACGATCATTGCAAACTCATGGGCATCCTTACAGGTGAATGCCTCAGCACTAACCAGGAAGTTAAAAGCTGTCTCTTTGGCCCTCGCTAGTTGGAGTTGATCGAAATTCCCTAAGGGCCATAATCAAATCAATGCTTTGAAATAGCAACTTCAGAGTCATCTAAACTAACCCAATGGCCACTATGATAAAGCGAAGGTTATTTGACTGAAAGAGGAAATACAACACTTATGGCAATAGGAGGAACAATATTGGGCAATGCGATCAAGGATCAACTGGCTTAGATGGGAGGATAGGAACACTAAATTTTTCCATGCCACCACTGTCCAAAGGAGGCAAAGAAATTGAATAAGTATGCTGCAGGATGAACATCAACGGTGGATATGAGATCAAAAGCAACTGAAGGAGATGATAATGGATTTCTTTGAAAGCTTGTATAGCTCAGTGGGACATCGTGACTATGGGCCTATCCTGGCACAATGTCCACAAGTTGTAACAGAGGAAATAAATACTATCCTAACAGTTACGGTCACTCGAGAGGAAGTACAGTAAGCAACTTTCCAATTGGGGGCTATTAAAGCTCCTGGGCCAGATGGATTAAATGGACTATTTTACCAGAATCATTGGGATATTCTACAGGAAGACATATTCCTCTTAGTGCAAGACTTCTTTCACTCAGGAGTGATGCGCTCAGATTTTTACAAGACAATTATTTCCCTAATTCCCAAAGTACCGCACCCATAAAGGCTAGATTAATACCATCCAATCAATCTATGTAACTTTGCCTATAAAATCATATCTAAGGTGCTAGCAAACTGTCTGAAACCATGGTTACCTAAGTTGATATCCACAAAGCAATGTGCCTTTGTGAGTGATCGACAAATTCAAGACAACATATTAGTGGTCCAAGAGGTACTCCATTAGCTCAAGATTAGGAAAAGAAAGAGAACTTTTCAAGCAATGCTAAAGCTGAATATGCAAAAGGCTTACAACTGGGAGGAATGGGACTTCTAGAGAACTACCTACTCAAGACGGGATTCCATGCTAAATGGGTACAGTAGGTGTTGCAATGCATTACAACAGTTTCTCTCAGCGCCAAATTTAATGGAGAACCCTTAAGATACTTCCATCCAACAAGGGAGCTCAGACAGGGAGATCCTCTCTCTCCATACTTGTTCATTCTGTTGGCGAACGTCTTATCCACCCTTATTAAACAAGCTGTCGACATGGGAAATATCAAAGGAGTCAAATTAAATAGGTGGTGTCCTACCCTATCTCATCTATTTTTCGTGGACAACGCTATCTTTTTCTTCGATGGAAAACTCCAGAAATGTCAGAACTTAGCAAATGTACTGAATCAATACTATTTAGCAACAAGACAAGCTGTGAACCGAAATAAATCAAGGATCTTCTTTAGTAAAGCTTGTCCTATTAGATTACAGGAAAACTTGGTGAGAGAATTCAAACCTAGGCATACCGTCTGATTGAGGGGGATCAAAAAAGGAGATGTTTGCCTAAATTCTGGGTAGAGCAAATGCAAAGTTGGAAGGGTGAAAAAAGCATTTAGTTTTCAAGGGCAGCAAGGAAATCCTGATCAAGACAGTAGTACAGGCACTCCCGCAGTATGCTGTGTCTATTTTTGAAATTCCCGTGTCTATTTGTAAATCCATTAAACGGAAAATTGCAAGGTTCTTGTGGCAAAATCATTGTGGCAAATTCGGCATTCACTGGAAGAAATGAGACATACTCAAAAGCAGAAATGACATCGAGGGACTTGGCTTTCGAGATTTAATCACTTTCAACAAAGTTTTGCTAGGAAAACAGGTGTGGCGACTCATCCAACACCGATCCTCCTTGTGGAGTAGAATTTTCAAAGGTCTTTACTTCCATTCTAAGGAATTCTAGCATGCGGAAAAAGGAGCTAGACCATCCTGGGGTTGGCAAAGTATACTAATAGGCAAGGATTCAATCTTGAATCAACTCTAGTGGTCAGTCGGTGATGGGCAAAGGATCAGAGTCCGAGAAGATAAATGGCTATCCAAAGGTATAATAGGGGGGCCTGCATCTAGAGGAGAACCTATGAAGGTGGCGGATTTTATCATCCCGGAACAAAGTATATGGAATGCTCCCCTACTTAGCAATAGTTTTGATGCTCAGACCATAGAGGAAATTCTTACCCTCTAGGTACAAACCCACTCCACAGCTGATCAACTCATCTGGAAAGGGACGCAAAATGGAATGTATATTGTGAAGTGTGGATACAATTATATTAGACATACTGAAAACAACAACTTTCATAATAACGCCTCCTCATCCTATCAAACCCCATGGAAAATGTGGAGACAACTTTGGACCATGAGGACAGCCCCTAAACTTCGCATATTCATGTGGTCCTTATGCCATAATGCACTGTTTACTAAGGAAAATCTATATCACAGACGAATCATCCCAAATTCGGTACGTCACTTTTGCTAAGATCAACTCCCAAAAATAACAGAACATATTTTTCTCTTATGCCCATGGACGCAAGACATTTGGTTACACCCACAAGTCAAAGTCACGATGCCATCACATGGAGTAAACAAATAGACGCCTGGCTTGCAAATTTGATCGAGAATAAAGATATCTTACCCGATCTGGAGAATCTTGCATCCATACTACAACAGGTCTGGAAGGCGTGAAATCATTTTTGTCTTCCGCCAGCTGCGCCCAGATCCGAAACAAGTGGTGGAGGTGGCTCTCGCAAATGCAAGGATCGCCCGTTGCTGTGATCGAACGACGTCACGACTAGGGAAGAAACTTCCAACTCCCGATCTGGTCTGGCGCCCACTGGAGCCTGGAGTCGTGAAAATCAACATCGATGGGGCTTATCCAATGGCAAGCAACGAGGGCGCCATGGCGTGTGTGTGCCGTGATCACTCCGGAAAACTGATCGACGGCTTCACCAGCGGCATCCAAGCTTCTTCGGCGCTGCAGGCAGAGGTACAAGCACTAACCCTCACTCTTGAATATCTATTGTAGAAAGGGAAAGAGCATGAAACCCTACTGCTGGAATCCGACTGTCTGGTACTTGTGGATGCCGTGCATAAACCCAGCTTGACGTTGTGAGAGAGTTGTGCTTTGTTTGCTGAATGTGCGGTGTTGCTCCCCTATTTCTCTAACTTTCGGATTCAACATTGTAGGAGAGAGGCCAATTATATTACTGACTGGGCCGCTAAAACCTATTATCGCCGCATCCTTCCCCCAAATTGGGCTGTTTTACCTCCTCAACCCCTCTTGGATCTCTTGTGTGCTCTGAAGCCTTGGACAAGGGTTGCTTTGTTTTGCTAGCTTGAATGATATCCTCTGTTTTCTGACCAAAAAAAAATCTAACTAATTAAATGTATCAATGCACAAGCTTGTGATTTTCTTAAATTAAATCAAACCACACCATGCTCATTCCAAGTTTCATTACTCGTGTCATCTAGAGAGAAATCATGTGGAAGTCGGAGGGTTGGTAATGACTTGATTCGAAGGTGTGTAATGATTATCTAGTGTCACCAGCCAATGACAAGACTATGCAATGCCTGGCGAGTTGAAGCACCATCCCAACCTTCTCTGGATCTATCTCAAGAATCGTATCATCATAACTTATTACCAATCAAATCATGCCTTGTTTCTCTTCGACATCCGATTTCTCGAACAAGAAACAATTATCGCTATAATACGATTAGTTAAGTGCTAGTTGTTGCCACCGATAAGGTAGTTCTTTAGCTTCTCACTAATTTGCCCATGGTTTACCAACACCACCTTAAGGGCCTAATACCTTAAAAAACCTCCAACTTTATATTTTGTTCCAATTTTATCATTTGTCCTATAAAAAATCTCAAAATTTAGGTCCAGTCCCAATTCTATTAGAAACTTTTATTTTGTCACATAAAAAACTATTAACTTTAGGTCTTGTCCCAATTTTACCCTAAACTTTCTTTTGTCTTATCAAAAAACCCCAAACTTTAGGTCTTGCCCTTATTTTACTATCTAGTCCCGATTTGACTCTAAATTTTTACAATCTCATAAAAAAAAAAAAAAAAAAAACCACAAACTTTTACTTGAGTTACAAATCTACCTCTATCAATTCTCCGTCCAAAATTTCTCATTGACGATCGAGAGATGAAAAACTCCCAAGTACAAGTTGTTCAAGCATTCTAAACTTGAGCTCTCTAATTGTGAGAGATAGAACATTTCCAAGCACGAGAGATTGATGAGGGCAAAATCACTAAGGGCAATTTTGACGGAGAGTTAACAAAGAACAGATTTTAGATTCAAGTAAAAGTTGATAATCTTTTATAAGACAAAAAAATAATTTGAGTGAAATTAAAACCAGACTTAAAGTTGGGATTTTTTTTATGAGACAAAAAAATCTTATAGAATTGGCATTAGACCTAAAGTTGAAACCTTCTTATGAAACAAAAAGTTTAGAGTATAATTGAGACCAAAGATAGAATTGGTACAAGAGCTAAAGGTCAAGATTTTTTAACCTACTAGGCCCACCTGAAGAGGAAACCCACTAAGAACATCATTGCATGTTTGTAGGGATTTAAGATATCTTCAATAAACTTATAGCTTGGCCACTAAATTTGAGAACTCAGTCTCGATGTCGACATTTGAATTTTTTTTTTTTTTTTTGACAATTCAAGCATTCATTCTTATAAAAGTACAAAAATAGAAAATAGCAACAAAAAAAAAATCTAAATTCGGTCATTTGCTTAGCCACCCCAAGCACATCCATTAAGCCCAAATCACATTATTTGGACCCAACTTGCATCATAGGGACCACTAAAAAGCCCAGAATCCAGGCCGTCATCCTGTTTTGATGTCATTCAAGCCCATTCGGATGTATGGCCCAGCCTAAAGTCTTCATAGGTTTTTCTGTCACACCTGAAGCGTGGGAGGGGGTGCACCGCCGTTCGGCCCTGTTTTTGGCCGCCCCAGTCTCGTTTGAATCTTCTCCGCTGGTCATATCTTCGCTTGCGAATAATTGTAAAAGCTTTCGATTACCAGCTCGTATGCTCGTTGCAGTTCCCGTGCAGCTTAAAAAATCCAGGTAAACTGTTCTCTCTGTGCTGCCCTGTTTCACTCGAAGTCTAAGCCGAAGCTCGATTTATTCACATCATCGGTGTGTCGGGTCCGGATGAGCCGATTTTGTTGATTTTGAACGTTGCTCGTTGTTCTCGTTTTGGTCAAGCCGTGAGGCTGAGTTTGAGACTGTGGAAAATTACTTCTCGTCTGGATGCACCACATCTGTTCGACGGAATGCCGGAACCGAATTAGTATCAATTTGTCTCGATTTTTTTTAATGGGTACAAAAAATTGAAGAAACAGAGGATCACAGACTGGATTTAAGTTGGGCTTAATACGCATGAAAAATTGGGCTTAAATTGCTTTGCAGTGAGCTTAGCGCGGCTCGAGGAGCTTGTGAGATTTGAACTTGCGAAGCCACATCTTCCTAATTCGGACTGGGCCAAGGGCCCAGCCCCAGTCTCAATTTTCGGATTTTAATTAAAAAACTAAAAAAAATCAGAAAATGGCTAGAGATGAGGGCGTGAGTAAGTTGTTGGACTTTGCATTAGATTTAACCTTGTTTCACCCACTTAATATACATTTAGGCTCCGTTCGTTTCGCGGAAAATAATTTCCAGGAAAATGTTTTTCGAATTTTCCAACGTTTGTTTCACGGAAAATGAATTCTTTTGGGAAAATGTTTTCCATGAAAGAAAAAGTTTCTAAATAAAAAGTGGAAAATATTTTCCTAACTTGATTTATCTTATCTCACACATTTACAAATCCCCATTTCCTTCTCCCCTTTCTTTTTCTTCTTTTCTTTTTTTGTTCAAATTATTTTTTAATTTTCTTTTTCTTTTTTAATTTGAGTTATTTTTAATTTCCTTTTGCTTTTATATTTCTTTTCTTTTTTCTTTTTCTTTTTATTTCTTTTTGTTTCCCTTTTTCTTCTTTCTTTGCTAGTCGTCAGCCATTGTCAAGCAAACCTTGAGCTCGTCGATCTCAAGCTCATACTCTACACTCTTGTTTATCATCTTATTTATTTATTTTACCTTGCAATTGTACATTGCTCAAGCAAAAGGCTCTACATGCTTTGCTTCTCTTTTCTTTTGTTTACGCAGGGAGAGAACATGCCACTCAACTGGAAGATTCTCATGAGGGCTGTGTATCCTTTGCTTTTTTTCTCTTTTGTTTCTTTTTAAAATCCATACAAACATTTTTAGAGTAAATGAACATTTGGCGACAATGAGGGAACAAAGAAATGAAGTAAATTTGTCTAATAAAAGCAAATTATAGGTCAGTGAGTGATGTATATCTAAATTGTGAAGTCTTAGAAAATATTTTCTTTACCGAATATCAGAAAATATTTTTCGAAACATTTTTAGGTTTTAGCCGAACACTAGAAAATATTGTCATTTTACTAGAAAATGACTTTTGAGAAAATATTTTCCAAAAATTGTCCATTTTTCGCGAAACGAACAGACCCTTAGTTCAGGGATTTTAGTGAGAATTTAATTTCCTACACATTACTTTTATTGCATTGATTGTGATGTTTACTCTTTCTTGGTTGTGCACCCATGCATGGATATCGTTTAGTGGTGCAGTAATAAGATGGTTAGAGATTGCATGAATCTCTTTGGTAACAAATCAATTGAATTAAGGTATCAAAAGACTACTAATTAGGCAATTATTATAACCAAGTGAGATAGCAAGAGTATCTCACTTGGCTCCTAGTTGGCCCCAATAACTTAGTACCGGTTCTAAGTTAGACTTATAGATCACTTTCAGTAATTTCCCAACAATCACACAAGATAAAGATTTGAGAGAATCTATGTTGATTGATGACTATCGGTCGCCAACTCAATATTACCTCTAAATTCGCGTTTTTCCTAATACATCCATCAGGAGAGTTGCAATGCTCAAATAGTAAAGATTCAAAGTGCAACTCGGCATGAGTATTGAACATTTATGAAAATGCCACAGAGGGCTATGTGAGTCAAGCATGATGTAAATGATTTAATAGTTTATGAGTATCAGAAGCTTAATAGAACTTAATCTTATGGAGTTGGTTTGACATTTCAATATACCACCATTTTGAAGAATAATCAGTGAATTGATTCTAATACTCTCAATAAAAGAAAAAAAAAAGTAGTCGATATTTCTGCATGAGTTCATATAGGAAAGGGATAAGTGCTGTGGAAGTTCTAAAACTTATCATGAAAATGTATTTGACTTCTAAAATTTGCAAAAAGTGCAAATAAGTCATAGAACTTGTCAAAATGTTTCATTTGAGTACTAAAATCAACGCCGTTAACCTTTTCCATTAAAAATGATGACATGGCATTTTAAGTTAATTTTTATTTTCCACATGGCTTTTAAATTTTTTTATATTTAAATTATATTTAAAAATTTTAAAAAGTGAAAATTTAATTAAAAAAGAAAAAATTTAAAAAAGAAAAAAATTTATTAAAAAATTTATGATGTCTATTAATTTATGAAAAATAAATAAATAAAATTTATGATGCCTATTAATTTATGATGTCTATTTTTATTTACTAAAAAAATTTATTTAGTTTCCATGTGGCTTTATTTATTTATTTTTATTTTTATTTATGATGTCTATTAATTTACTTTTATTTTTACTTTATTTATTAATTTAATTTTATAATGTTTATTTATTTATTTTCCACGTGGCCCCTCCAGCGAGGTTGCCTTTTTTTTTTTAACTATTTTCTTTTTTTAAATAAATTTTCAGATTTCATTTTTTTGTTGAAAATAAGATAAAACGAATAAATCTAAGGCGCGTGGAAAATAAAAATTAATTTTAAATGCCACGCCAATATTTTTAATGGAAAACGCTAACGGCGTCGATTTTAGGACTCGAATGAAACATTTTGGTAAGTTTTAGGACTTATTTGCATTTTTTGCAAGTTTTATGACTCAAATGTATTTTCGTGATAAGTTTTAGGACTTCCGCAAGCTTATCCCTTATATAAATTTATTTGTTTGTTGTTATCTTAGTTTTCAGGAATGTCGAGACCAAAAACTGTTGGACCTGAACGAGATTCTGGAAGTCAAAAAAATTGAAGATGTAATTGAGCTGACTTCGATTAAGCATGCTACCATGATGATTGAGATGCAGCCGGAGTCCTTCGTCAATAGGGGGAATCTCAACCATATGAAGATTCCCGATCATGTTTGGGCGAGAACGGGGACCAAGATGACATCGCTACTTCGAAGGAAGCGATTCGTTGTCCTCGAGGGAAGGGAGGTGATCATCCGCTTTCCCGGATGATCAGCCCCGTCTCTCTGTCTGTGTCTGTGTTTCTCTTTCCCTGCCCCTCTAGTCAATAATAATGCAGGAAGAGTAGCCATGTAGAATTTCTGTTCTCTCACTCGGGCCTTCATTGCTCTATTGGGCCTTTACTTAATACTCTCCTCTTGGGTCATCTATTATCATATACAAACTTTAATTGTCTCGAAAATACAAGACTCTCTCAATTTGATTTTTGAATTGATTTACTTAGTGATGTGTACTTTGGGAACAATTTCTGAGTAAAATAAGGTATTTGATAATTATACAAAATTTTTATTCTTAGAATAGAAAAAGAATAAAAATGCGTTTGGTAAAAATTCACAAATTTTTGTATTTATTTGTTTTTTCTTCTTATTTACGGACTGTCGACCACCGCTTGTTGCCGCACGACCATCGCACGATCCCGCACGGACATCGCATGACCAAGGTGAGCATCAAAACTCTTTTACGAAAATGATTTTATTTCAGGCTCATATATATATATTTGTTTGTTGTTATCTTTAGTCTTCAGAAACACGAAGAATATCGCACAGCCTGAGACCTAACACTGTTGGAGCTTAACCAAATTCTGGAAGTCGTCTAGATTGAAGATGTAATCGAGCCGAGTTTGATTAATCATGCAACAATGCTGATTGAAATGCTACTGCAGTTCTTCGTCAACCGAGGAATTCTTGACCAGATAAGGATTGTCGGTCATGTTGGGCCGAGAACGAGGATGAGGATAACATCGCGCCTTCGACGGGCTGGATTTGTTGTCCTCAAGGGAAGCAAGGTGATCATCCGCCTTCCCGGATGATCAGCCCTGGTCTCTCTGTTTGCCTGTGTTTCTTTCTCTCTCTGCTCTTCTCGCCCTATGTGATCTTTTAGTCAATAATGCAGAATGATCTTTCACTTTTGAACAAACACTTTTGCACAGTTCTCTTCGATGGATAACGTTGCTGTTCTTCTCCAGAAGTGGAACGCGTACAAGAAAGCCGCAAAAGCATTCGACAGACATCGATATTCGGCAGATGTAAGTTGAGCATCGAAAGTCTTTTCCGGATATTTCATTTCACGCTCATTTATATAAATGGATAAGTGTAACGGAAGTCGTAAAACTTATCACGAAAAAGCATTTGAGTCCTAAAACTTGCAAAAAGTACAAATAAGTTCTAAAATTTGTCAAAATGTTTCATTTGAGTCCTAAAATGGACGCCGTTAGCATTTTTTCCGTTAAAAATGTTGACTTAGCATTTAAAGTTAATTTTTATTTTCCACGTGGCTTGTAAATTTTTTATATTTAAATCAGATTTAAAAATTAAAAAAAGTGAAAATTTATTTAAAAGAAAAAAATTTATTTAAAAAAATTATGATGTCTATTAATTTATGAAAAAATAAATAAAAAAATTCATGATGTCGATTAATTTATGATGTGTATTAATTTATTAAATTTATGTTTATTAATTTAGGATGTCTATTTTTATTTACTAAAAAATTATTTATTTTCCACGTGGCTTTTTTATTTATTTGTATTTATTTTTACTTATGATGTCTATTAATTTATTTCTATTTTTAATTAATTAATTAATTTACTTTTATGATGTCTACTAATTTATTAATTTTTATTTATTTATTTATTTTCCACGTGGCCCCTCTAGTGAGGTTGCCTTTTTTTTTAACTGTTTTCTTTTTTAAATAAATTTTCAATTTTCATTTTTTTGTTGAAAATAAGATAATCTAATTTTTAGTTTTTAAATCTATTTAAAAAGAAGAATAAAAAATCATTAAAAAAGGTACATGGAAAATAAAAATTAATTTTAAATGCCATGTCATCATTTTTAATGGAAAATGCTAACGAGCCGATTTTAGGATTCAAATGAAACATTTTAATAAGTTTTAGGACTTATTTGCACTTTTTGCAAGTTTTAGGACTCAAATGCATTTTCGTAATAAGTTTTAAGACTTCCGCAGCACTTATCCCTATAGGAAATCGATGGTGAAAAAAATCTAAATAAAGTATTCGTTGGCAACATAATTTTAATGGTTTCCATCTATAATTCTGGCCATATCTTATACAAAATTTTAAAGCGGATGGTTTTTGTTTTGTCTTTTCAACAATAAGTGCAAAACTTGTGGGTTTATCATGGTAAGGGTTTGTTTGTTAATGAGTTAAATAATAATTAATTCTATTTTTTTGTTCTCAGAAATAAATTTTGAACATAATTAAGAAGTAAAAAGAAGTTGTCTTTTTGTTATAAAGAACAATTCCAGAATTAAGCCTAACTTTTTTTCTTTTCTCCTCTTTTTATTTCTCTTTCCTTTTCTTCTTCTTCTTCCTTTTGGCTAGTGCACCGAGCCACGATGAGGAGCCATAGTGAGGCTTGGTCTCGAGTCTCTCCAAATGGTTGACCAAGCTTGGCTTCACCAGATTTGGGTGATGCCGAGCCAAGGGAAGCCTTGGGTCAATAAGCCTCGTCGTGGCTCAGGTTGCTAGGGCTTGGCGACATTCTAGCGAGATTGTCGGCCCTCATCGATTGAATAAAGGAGAAGATAAAAAGGGAAAAATAAAAGAAAAAGAAAAAGAAATTTAAAAAATTATTAAAAGATTAAAAATTGATTTACTAAACATATTTTTATTTTTAATTTGTGGTTCAGTTCTATTCTACTCCTATTCTAACTCTAACTATCAAACTTTTGCCTTACCTCTTGTAGGATGTGGGAATCAAAACTCATTTATGAAACTAATTCGTCCCTATCCTAACCCATCCTTATAAGGTGGGGATTCGAACTCTCACTTCCTCGTTCCATATTGGAAGGATGGTCATTAAATACATTTTTATTTCGAGAATAGATTTGGGCAGTTACTTAATGCTTTCAAATGCTCACAAATTATTGTTAGGAATAGAATTAAAAAGAATTAATTTTGAGTAAAAATTATTTTCGGGAATAAAATATTTATCAAGTAATTGTCCAATTTGAGCGACCATTTCTGTATTTTCGACTTTCACAGAGGGGTAAAACTGTATTTTCGCTGCCTCTCCCCTGTGCACTGAGTAGTCCCTCCAGGCGCTTCGCCTGCTTCGCACATTCGGGAATGCCGAGAAACGAGCCGCCCGACAGTCCCCGCTCGGCTTGAACCCCGAAAGATCACAGAAGAAGAAGAAGAAGGAAGAACGAGAAGCTCAAACCCACAAAAAGAGTTTACCTTTTTTCTGCGCCCATCCGAGGAAACTCCCCTTACCACGCAGCAATGAAGGAAATCGTCACGGTGCAGGTCGGAGGTTTTGCTAATTTCGTCGGCTCTCACTTCTGGAACTTCCAGGTGCTTCTTCTCCTCCTCCTTCTTCGTTTTTTCTTTTTCCTGTTTTTTTGGTCATTTCATTTCCTTTCCGGTCTTGGGTTAGATGGTACATCTGTTTTGGTCACGATACTTCGTTCGCCGCTTAGTTTGAGAGTACTCGTGGGTAATTTGTCTTGTGCAATCTCTGCTTCTGGCGATGCTGGCGAGACGTAATTTTGGAGTGCCGCGTTGGGTTCGCAAAAGTACGTCCGCAGTGTGTGCTGGGAATGGGAACCCTTTGTTTTCCGTTGGGCAATGATCTGACATGTTAGTTAAGATGAGCTCTGCTGCTGAAATTTGATGCATTGCTGATGTTCTGCCTAGTTGGAATGGTTGCTAACCGTTTCCTGCTGCCTAGGGCCAGCTAAAATGAGATCAATTTGCATGATTGATTCGCAAAGTGACATTTCAAACTGCTAGTGGAAGTTTAAGTCTTCTTTGGCGCCTGAGAAGAGATTGCGACGTCCCTTGATAAAACTTTGCTTAAATCCGTCCTCAATGTCCCATTACTGTTTCCACCTTTAGAAGTTTCAATGGATCACAGTCGTGTGTGTACTGTGTCTAATTGGATTGTCAAGCTAGGTGTTTGCTTTTAGTTCTTAAAGAATACCGGCTCTTCATGGATGATTTAATTTCCTGTTGATTGCATGAAGTAGTATTGGACACATTTGTAACTTGGGCAAAGCATAAATTATGAATTAGGCCAAATGTCTCTTTATTTGATGGGAAGTGCTTCACTTCACTCCTGGTATGTTCTGATAACTTTCATGTTCGATGCTGAAGGATGAATTGCTAGGACTGGCTGAGGATCCCTATGCCGACTCTGTCTTTAAGAAGCAGCACTTAGATATGGATGTTCTCTATCGCACTGGTGAGACACAACAGGTGAAATTTTTTTGCTTGACTTCTGCTGTGAAGCTACTTTGACATTTGCTTGGTGGTTCATAATAAACAAGTGGGGGGATGGTTTAGTTTGCACGGTTGTACTTTATGTCATTTTTGTTTTAGCATTGATTAGTGTATTTGTTGAGGACGATGATTTGATATACCCTTAAAAAGTGTGCAGATGTTCTCGTTTTGTGTCAGGACCAATGTATGCTATTTCTTTGTGGAGATCATCTGCTAATTTCAAAACTTTTGTGTGTTCATAACTATAAGTGGCACAATCTAACATTAAATTTTCAGTATGTTTCTTTTGATGGAAATAAAGGAAAAATCCACTCTTTCCTACTGAAATTTAAAATATTATTCAAATTGTAAAGGATTGTGAAAAAATTATATGTGAATCTACGTGTCGACATTTGTATGTTATGACAGTTTCAGTTGCTTAAGATTAAGAAAATGTGTGAGCCACGTGATTCTGAAAAAGCAAAAGCAAAACGTAGATGCTACTCCAGACGAACCTTAGTAACCATTTTGTTGGAAGTGGTTCCATGGCCAACTAATGATGTCTGATTGACATTCTAAGACAGTAGGATTTTTTCCTTGTGAGTAGTTTGCTATGTCAGTTCCATCTCATGTTAAAGTTGTGTAGATTGCATCTCTTCAAGAAATTTCCCCTATTCATTATCTTAAATCCTTCTGATATTTCAGAATTGATGTTCTCAAAATTTTGTTCATTGAACATTTGCAGGGAATTTTGACTTACACTCCTCGTCTGGTTTCCATAGACTTTCAAGGTACTTGATTCCTTATCATTTTAGTTTCAATTGATTTTAAAATGTGGGATGATAATGATGTAATATCACTAGTCAGATGTGAAAAAACTGATATAAGAAATTTAGTAGGAGCCTTATCAGCAAAGTGAAATGATGCCATTCTGAGTGACAAGAAGGGAAGGGAAAAATGTGCATCCTGCATGCAGCGGTTAATGAATAAAATTTACAAAGAACTTTTGAAGTTAGTAATTATATACTCTCCATGTCTATGCAATTCTCTTTTGCTCCTTAACTTCTCAATCAAAGCTGTTCCTACTAAATGTTGGATGAGAGATTTGCTATCTATCATTGTGGTCTTGCAAGAAATTTCTAAGTTCCGTGCCATTATTCTAATTCTGCTGGGCTGGGATATTGATGTGCAGGATCTCTTGGATCTATGAGTTCACATGGTACATTGTACAACCATGAACCGACAATTCCATCGGATGTCACTACATGGTGAGAATTCTAGCACTAATTTTTGGCTTTTGCAGCTCAAGCACTGAGTAGTTCTTGTCGATCTGGATACTCATGAGCAGGATATTGTCATCTTTGCTAAAATTTGGTATAATTATGGAAAGGATAAATTTTCTGAATTATCTTCAATTACGCTGCTTGTCATATGCATTTCATGATCCATGTGTGGACATTATTAGTGGAAGTGGAGGGTTCTGCATCCACTATGTAATTACAGTTGTGTTAGATGTTTTTGTAGATTATAACTAAATACCAGCTATGTGGTATGGCAAAAAGAATCACATCTTCAAGTTTGTGATGTTCATTGTGCTATACGCAATTAATGCCTTGATTGTCTTTTGGAGTGATTTGTACTTTTATTTGCATTTTTTAAGGCTTATGCTAGTTTCATCGTTATCTTGGGTTACTCTGTTTGAATGAGTTTATTCTACAGCTTTAACTATATTCTCCAGCCTTAACTATATTGATACTTTGATCCAGGAGATTTATTTACTAAAGTTTGTGGAGTGATGTGATATCTTTTGGCAAACAGAGACCACTATTTGCAGAACTTGCTGTGACAGGAATCTGGCGCTCCATGCCACATGGAAAGAAGAGTGCTATCTTGTCAAAATCTTTTAGAGATTTTTCTCTTCCTTTTATCTTTTGATTATTTTTCTGTGGCTAGTTCCCCTACCTTAAACTGGCTTACTTATAGGCCTGGAAGGTTTGGTATCTTGATTTTTTTCTGTGGCATTTTATCTATATTATTTGTAATCTCTTTTGAGTCGTACTTAAGTACACGTTCTCTGTTCCATCCATTCCTTCAATTAAGATTCTCCCCTGCTAATGATGACCTTCTAGTTAATTGATGAGTTTTCTGATCGCAAGCCATGCTTCTCCCTTTTTTCTTTTATCAACTTCTCATGTTTACATTATATCCCGTGCTTTTTCAAAGTACTTCACTGTAAAGATGCAGATGACATTTATCTTTAGTCTAATCTGCTTTTTGATCAAATTGAGTATATGAAGACTGATATGTAGGACTGCTGGTGTATCCACTCATACGGCTGAATGTCATAAGAAGAATTTGTTCTTGCAAAGTTTGTATGAAGAGCAGGATAGAACTGTGGATAAGAGTGGATCTCAAGGAGAATATCAGGATAAGGATATAGTTGAAAGCTTGGGAAAGGGTGTTAAATTCTGGACAGACTTCTCAAAAGTCCACTATCATCCTCAGAGCTTGTATGAATTAAGTGGATTGTGGATGGATGCTCGGGAATTTGACAATTATGGAATTGGAAGGGATGCCTTATCTCATGGTTTGCAAGGGGAAGAAATAAGTGAGCGGCTTCGTGTTTTTGTAGAAGACTGTGACCGTGTTCAGGTACGAGATGTGAATCCTGCCATTTTAACCACTTGGAAAAAAGATGCAATTGCATAGGATACAGCTTAAAGTCTTTGAATGATCCTTTTATGTTGTGGCAGAAAAAAAAAAAAAAAAAAAATACTGTTTTGATGTTTTCCTTTGTTTTTTGCCTTTTCTTTTCTCCTTTCTTTCCCTGTACATTTCTTATGTAACTAAATTTCTTATTTCAATCTCTTCCTTTATTACCTACCAAAAGCTTATAGTGTTGGAATGAATCTTCTAGTTTCATCTTTAGAAAAATTTTGCTTCATTTATGTGCACTGTATTTATTTTTTAATTACAAGGTAAACATCTTTTACCTGCACTGTATTATTATTTATGTACCTTATAATTAGGAAAGAGTACATTTTTTTTTTTTTCACTCTTATAGCATCTTTTGTTGAAGATACACTTGATTATATGACTGGTTGAGTTCCATTACTTTCTTGCGGGGACTCTGCTTGAGCATGTTCTACTAAGTTCTTGTGCAGTAATTCTTTCTTGTGCAGTAATTCTTTAAACTCTCTTTGCAAGTCAATGCATAGTTGTTTGGAGCTGTTTTTGAAATTTCCCTTGTACATATCATTCAATAACTAATCAATGTAGTTGATTAGAGCTATTTATGTCCCTCGTATGTATCATTTGATAATATTTCCTGGTGATTTGGACAGGGTTTCCAATTTATGGTTGATGATTCTGGCGGTTTCTCAGCTGTTGCTTCAGAATTACTGGAGAACATTGCTGATGAATATTCTAACACACCAGTTTTGCTCTATGCACTTCGGGCTCCTGAGTCTTATGTAAACCTTGGAAAGCGGAAGCAAACCATCTTGAGGAGTCTGCATGATGCAGTTTCATTTTCACGGCTCGCATCTTACTGTAATCTTGTTGTGCCAGTTGGTTTACCTTCCTTAAGTACAAGTAAGCCTATGTCTTGTCTGTCTGATCCAAAAATGAAAAACTCAACGTATGTCTGTCTGTTATAGGCATTTGGAGTAATGATGGGCCCCTATTTGCAATGTATACTTGTAATTGTCTTTTTAACTTGCCATTTTTACCCTTTAACATTCCGAACAAAAATCATATTGATTGATAACACTTTCTAAAATGAAAACTGCTTATGATAGCACTCGATTTCTGTTGCTATTTACATGCTTGTTGGTTGTTAGTCCAAGTAATCATCTGCCATTTCCCTGGTCTTGTCTCCATGTCAGGATGACAATATTTATATACTAGATTGCTTTTCTACCCCAGTCCCTCTCTACATGAGAGACAACTGCAAGTGCACATGTGGAAATGGTCTGTATGCCAAACTATAATTGACTAATCTTCTATTTTTGTTAATTTGAAGGTAGAGCATCCTCTTTCTTTTGCATCGAGGACGAGAGACCTTACCACTGTAGTGCTGTTTATGCTGCTGCTCTACACTCTATTAGTTTGCCCTTTAGGATGGGATCTCTTGCACCCACTGCCGATCTGCATTATGTGTCCGGTGCTGTGGATGTTGGTGATGTTGTACAAATACTATCGGGACAGTCTAGAAGAAATAAGGTGGCTATTCTGGACATGGCAATGCCTGCACCTTCTTCGACCGGTACACATCTTAATAGCAATCTCCCACTGAGTCTGACTTACTGATCTTTGATTTCAGTAACTTATCAGATCGTGAATTACAGGGAAAGAGTTTGGAGAAAGATTGCTCAACAACTTGCATCCAGTGACGCCTGAGATAACAGAGGATGTGGAAGACTTGCAGGCTGTCGAAACTATGACCATTCATGGAGTTCTTGGGCCAGGTACCGTTGAAAGTCATGGTTGGAGGCATGTCATTTTCTATTTGTTGGCAATGTTTCTCTTGACACCAGAGGAAGATTGTTGTCCCGTGCTTCTGATAGCTGCACTGCCAATGGGCTCTTAAGCTCTCATTCATTAGTTTAGTTGGTATTTAGACAGCTTGTCATCAGGGCAATAAATATTTGGGGTCGAAAGCCTGGGATCTTAGTCCAAAACAGATCCTCCTACAATTATATTTTTTTCCCACTTGTTGAGCTGATGAATTCGATATATGGTAGGGAACGGTTTAGGAATTATTGGATGCTTTGGTAAGAAAATGTTAGAATTTTTTTTTTTTTTTCTGAAAATGGAGCAGACTAGATGGATGAATAGTGATTTTGAATTTACAGATGTTAGGGATATATTACCTCCAAGGGAGTAGGATCCATTGAAGAGAACTGTCAAACTTTCCAATCAATTGCTCTATTGATCAGCTTCACTAATTTGTTTACTCTGTGCAACTGTCTTGTGAAACAACCTTATTGAGCTGTGAATGAGTAACATGTATACTCATACCTTCTTACAATTCATAAATTACCTTATTTGTCATTGGTCTCAAACATAGATGTTACATTCTACTACAGGTGGTCATCCTGCATCAGCTTCTGAAGTGAAGGACACAATACATGCCGCATATGAGCATACCTCGACGAGGCCAAAATTCTGCCACTTATCAGTGGCTCATTCTCCTCTTCCAATTCCCTTGCCATTTCCATCCATCTTTAAGAATGTCGTGGGCCAGCGTGGTGAGCTCTTGGAGAACCCAACAGCAAGTTCGCCATTGAAAGGTTCGCTTGACGTTCACTCGATCCCTATGGCAGTTAGACTCCGTTCCAGCAGCGCGATCCTGCCATACCTGGAAAATAGGCTTGGATATCTCCGTAGGTATGGAGTTGACAGAGGAGCTCCTGGGGCTGAGTTAGTTCGGAGCTGGGGTTTTGGAAAGGATGAGTTGGAAGATTTTGGGGAAGCTCTGTCCAAAATGATTAACGAACTGAAGCCTTACAGTGAAGTGTCCTCGGATTCAGATTGAATGTAATGTTATCCTCCATATCCCTTGGAAATGATGGTTTGACTTTGATAATTTTATCTTGCTGAAGTGATGGAGAAGTTCAGACATTGCATGAACTGTTTCACTCCATATTGCGTGTCTATATTAAGCACTGTGTCCGTCTGTTTGATCTAGTATCAGGTCACTGCAGCATTGATCGACTTGATAGCTTGGTTCCACTGTTTAGTCGGTGTCACTAGAAATATATTGTTTGATTTCGCGATTTAGTTAGCCGTTTATATCCCTCATTGCATGAGACGTTTGTGAACTACATGATAGAAAATTGGATGTGAAGTTGGTAGTTTAATCAAATAAGTCTTGAACAAAATCTTCCATTTTTCAAACTAGATTTGTTGTGCTATTAGATTGTATAGAACCATCGATCTCCTAGTATTTTTTTGAGAAGTTTAAGTACCATGATACGAGTTATGATTGGAAACTAAGGTAACCGTCATAATTGAATTACCTTGGCGAGGTATAATCTGTTATTCATATGTTGTGGCCTTATGGGATCGTCCAATTGCATTAGGGATTGGGGATTCTCAGCATCGACCCGAGAAAGACGTGTTTGTCGGTAAACCTCTATGTAGAAGATGGTGAAGTTCATTGGTAAACCTCTGGTGAAGATGGTGAAACTCGACACTGACGGCGCTTCTCAACAAAATCTAGTAGTGGGAGTAAAAGGGTTAATTCGTGACAAAGGGGGCGATTGGTTGCGAGGATTCTTAGGTGCTGCATGGTAACATTTCTGCTTCTCCCAATTTGTTTTTTTTGTTCCCCGGAATAAAAAAAAAGAGCAAAACCGTTTGGTAACGTCGAGTTGTTTTTTTATTCGGGAACAAAAAGTTAGCCTGGGAATAGTTTTGGAACAAAAATCGAAGTAAAAAAGTTGCTTCGGTTCCGGGAACAAGTTTAAGAAATAAGTGAAATTTTTTTTTTTATTCTTCTCTTGCACACGGTTCATTGACCGCCGTTGACCGCCACTCGCCGCCGCAGCCCGCCGCCGCCGGCCGACCGTCGCCGCCGCCGGAGGTCGGAGGTCGATCGACCGCCGCCGGCCGGCCGACATCCGACCGACCGCCGCCGCCGTCGGCCGGACGCCGCCGCCGCCGCCGGCCGACCGTTGCCCACGCCGCATGTCGCTGCCGGCCGAGCCGCCGGCCGCCGACCGACCGCCGCTGCCGCCGCCGGCCGCACCGCCCATCGGCCGCGTCGGCCGACCGTCGGCCACCGGTCGCAGGAGGTGGTGGCCGATGGGCGGTGCGCCGGCGGCGGCGGCGGCGGCTCGGTCGGCGGCCACGGCGGCGACATGCGGCGGCGGGCGGGGTTGGCGGCGCGGCGGCGGTGTCCGGCGGCGATCGGCCAACAAAAATAAAAACAAATAAATATAAAAAAGAAACTGTTTTTTACCAAACGCATTTTTATTCTTTTTCTATTTCTAGAGTAGAAATTTGTGTAGTTACCAAACGGGTTTTTTACCCGTAAATTGTCCCAGAATAGAAATAGAAAAGAAGCATTTCTAAAAAAAAACTACTCCCCAGCCTAGAAGCGTTGCCATGCGCTACCTTAATTGCCATCAAAGCATATTCACCGAAACTTATCATGTTTGCTGTAGTAGGACTTGAATGCTTGAATTTTGTATATTGATAATAACTCTAGAACTTATCATAGATCAATCATCACAAGTCTTCGCAAGTCCCGCAACGATGGTAAAGTTTAAAAATTACATTGGATAATAATTAGTTTCTTATATAGTTTAAAAATTAAATTGAATATTTACTAAATGTTTAGGGATCATATTAAATTAATTAAAAATTTAGAGATGGCATTACACATTGAATTAAACGTTAGAAATCATATTAAATATGTTAAAAATTGAGGGATGAATTTGTTCATTGGGATCTTTTGTCACATTATTTCTAATAAAAAATATAAGACCATCAAAAGAGAATAATAAGCGAGGAATTTGCCGAGGAAGTTTCTTTGAAATCATAGGGAGATTGATTTTATGGGTCAAATCTTTTATAAGATAAAATACGGGGCCCAAAACTAGATAGTATCTACAATACACAGGAGGACCATATTGTAATTTTGCCAAACTAGCCCTGAAGCTTCGAAGGCCCATTTCCTAAACCCCCGCGGCACCAAAAACCCTCGACGACGCTCCCAAAATCACATCCGCGAAAAATCACGCACAGACCTCTAGCATGGCCAGGTGGTGGCGCGCCGCCGCCGCCGGCGGCCTCAAGACGGCGGCTCTGATCTCCCCTCCGCCCGCCGTCCGGCCGCCGCCGAGCTCTTCGTACCACACCATCCAGGCCATCCCTCGAGAGTGCAGCGGCAGCCGGGTGGCGAGCAGGGACCGAGCGCAGGGGCGCATCCCCACCGTCGTCTTCGCCCAGGGCCTCCTCGAGAAGGACCCCGGCGCGAGGTCTCCTTCCAGGAAGTACCTGCTGACGACGGAGAGGAAGCAGATCAAGTCCATCCTCAGCTCCGTGCGGCTCCCCTTCTTCTGCTCCACGACCTTCGGGCTCCAGATTCGGGCCGGGTCCGGATCGTCCACCCTGCTCGAGTCCGGGAAAGTCCTCCCGGTCAAGGTGAGGATCGTTCGCCCTGACCCTGATCGGATATTTCGTGGGCGCCGGTTGTTCCTCAGCGTAATTCGCAATTGCAGAACCAGCCGCGGAAAAGTTCGCATTTTGATGCCGTTGGGTGCAATTGTTTACGGAGAATAAGGAAATAAGACATGGGTTTTTGCTTACTTGTGCTTCCTTCCTCTGTGTCGCGAGCATAGTTGTTAGATAGCATTTGAAGAGCTAGTGGCTGATGAATATTATTGTTCTATACTCCATATCAGAACAAGTCTGTCAATGTGTATAGCTTGATTGCAGTTAGCTGGAGTAGTTACAGGCAAAAGGCTTGAATTCTAATGATACAGAAGGAGAAAAAAAACTCATTGTGTTGGAGCTAAAATCAAGTTAGTAGACGTGATTGTCTACGAGCATTTATTGTTTGGAGGAACCAAACATTGCTACGACTTGAGCATTGTTATGAGCAAACTAAAAGCCAGTCGGTCTTTTTTCAATGGGCGAACATGAAATGTATATGAGTCTGAAGTTTACATTAGCCATTCATCTAATTATGTAGACCCAGACGCAAGCCAATTCAGTTCGGCAATGCACCGTGTGGATGCTTCTATTAGGACTTGTAGAACCCTTTAATAAGCAATGGAGATAAATGGCGGTGACTGTTAAGTTGAGAATGTCATTGAAATTGGTGTTTGGTTGAGTGTTGATGCATGTCCTATTGGTTTTGTAGGTTCATAGGGATGAGGAAACAGGCAAGATATTGAATTTGGTGCTCGTTTGGGCCGATGAGGGATCGAAGTTGAAGGTTGATGTGCCTGTTGTTTTCAAAGGGGAGGAAGTTTGTCCTGGTCTGAAGAAAGGTAAGGATCATATAACTTTGTGGTTGTATTAAGTTTGAGGCCAGAGTAGAAATTTCTCGATGAATGCAATTCTTGCTTCTCAATAATTTTGAACTTATAGGATCCGTAGTTTTATTTCTTATTCCTGTATTGTAAATGCTGCTTTCCAAGGTAATATTTAAAGAGTTTAGGCTGAGTTGTATCGGTTGGAAAAGTTGAATTTCCCAGAGTCAATTACAAATATGAAGTGCAACAGCATATGTTTTCATTGTTGATGGGAGAAACTTGGTATTGAACTGGCCTGTAAAGAAATTGGTTCTTGATCTAGCAAGCAGTTGGACATGATGTTGCATTTCTTTGCAAATGGTGGGACTCTATTTGTGCAGTGAACTTCACTAAAGCAGCATTCCTTAGGGTAACTGAATTATGGTGTAGGTTGCTCTTCGGGAAGGTTGTTTGAATACCTTGCTATGTAGGAATGTCGGTTTTAGTAGGTAGTGTTTTTTCTTTTCTTTTTCTTTCTTTTCATTTTGGAGGAAAAGACAAAAGATGGGTGGGGCTATTCATGCTTTTTGGAAATTGGGGGATAGCTTGAGCATATGATCCAGTATCTTCTCTTGTGGCTTAAGAAGGGGAATGGAAAATGGGGCTGTTTTGCTACTGTCTATCATATTTTGTTTATTTGCACAATTTTCTCTAGATAGTTGTATTGCAATAGAGGGTGATGATGGACCCACCTCATTAGTTTAATTCATTTTGTGAGGTTAAGTCTTGATTATAGGTGACTTTAATGAATGTGTAGTTGCAAGCCTTTATTACTTGGTTTTTTGGGGGATCTTTAATTTGGAAAGTTTTGAGTTTTTTAGAATTTTGGCCTATTTCCTTGTTTCTAAGGATTTGGTAATGTCAGTTTGGGATATTCTTCCTGGAAATCATGTTTAGGCACTCAAAAATTCTTAATTTGGTAACTGTCCATTTGTTGTTACATTCTGTCATATTGGTTGCTTATGTTCTTGAATTTAAAGAACCCATTTGCTGCAAAACAGGGGGCTATCTGAACGCAATAAGAACCAGTCTAAAGTTTACTTGCCCAGCAGAGCACATTCCTTCAAAGATTGAGGTAGATGTCAGCAACCTAGACATTGGAGATAGAATTTTCATGCGTGATGTTGAATTTCATCCGTCCATGGAGCTTTTGAGCAAGAACGATGCCATCCCGATATGTAAGGTCATGTCGACAAAATCGGAGAGTGCGGAACCTGCAGTGGTGTAGGCACGAAGAAGCTCCATACCCCATTGTGCACGTTTGACGGAGTCAAGAGTGCAGCGGATCAAGATGCCCTTGGTCTTGCAATGACCAATGGCTAATTGTCATCTAAAGTTGAGGCATTTTCGAATAACTCGGTCTCTATCGGGCTACTACGTCGGGATCCGCGAGACTTCGGGGTAGTTTCACCAGTTTGACATTTCCAGAGCCAGAGAGACTTCTTGTATTTGTCTTGTAGTCTTGCTATGAAGATAAAGCTTTAACTTGTCAATTGTCGTTGGATGCTTACAATGAAGATGTTGATCGCGTCAAGCATACACCAGGGGATGACTTCATGTGTATTTGGTGTGACTATGATTTCATGAACAAAATCCGAAAAGAACATCCGGCCGACCAACGAAATTGCTTTGATGAGCTGGTCTTGACCCCTGTGATGGTGCAACATGTGTTTCTCAGAAACTGAGAAACTTCCTTCGGTCCAACTTCATGGATACTGCAAATATTTGACCTCTTCAACAGTTCCTTTTTCTTCATTTTTATCTTTTTTTCGCTTTGGCATTTTACCCTATCCAAGCTCTTGCGACGACTCCTTCATAATGCATTTTAGATGATTCCATTGCCGCTTTTATTTACGGTCGTTTTACGTCATGTCATGTGGCAATCGCCAAATTAAAATGCATGTATAAACAATTAATCGTTTCGTCTTTATGAGAGGGTGACCGAATGGTACAAGCTCGTCCATCTACTCGAGACATGAGGGGACGAAAGCCTCGGTTCATGTTCGAGTTGCACCAATTAACTGCGTGCCCAAGTTAACTTAAACCGGTATAAGCTTTTCTTCATGTACGAATGGTGTGACTATTTCTTATAATTGACACAAAAATAAATCATCCCAATGAAAAATTGAATCTAAATATGCTATAATGATCCGTACATGCGGGGCAAAAACTACAAAACTAAGTGTGCATGTTCTAAGATATGGTATATCTCTCTATACGATAGTGTACTCCCAATTTTATTTTAATTTTTAACTGTTAAATGGTTCTAAAAAGGAAAGAGAAAAAGCAATAAAGCTTATGCCTGCTATGAGACTAATAACGACGATATAATATTTTGAAAGAGTGGATAAAAAGTAATTTACTAGGTCAACTCACTCATATCTTATCCCTCGAGTCTTTTATAACTTCTATATTTCTATTGACCTTTTCCCATCCTATCTTCGATAGATTTGGTTCATTTAGAGCTGGCAATATGGGTCAAAGATCCATATTATAACTCATTTTTAGTTAAATGGGTCATATATGGGTCAAGTGTAAGTTAGATATGGGTTAGAAATGGGTCAAGTGAAAATTAGATATGAGTCAGAAATGGGTCAAGTGAAAGTTAAATATGGGTCAGAAATGGGTCAGTGAATGTAAAACATAGAAAGAAATAGTCTAAATGGGTTATAAGGAAACTCATTTTAAAGTTTAAACCCTTGGTCTTTTTTAAATTTATAAAAATGTTTTTTTAGTAAAAAATCGAAATTATAATTATTTTTCATATTTCAATTTTTTTCTTTTTCTTTTTCTTTCTTTTTTTCTTTATTTATTACCGGCGGCCAGCCGTTGGCCAATGATAGGCCTCACCAGATCGACGCGGCCGAGGCCCTGCCCGACGCTGGCGAGCTCGAGCCTCGCCAGATCCGGCTAATTCTTTCCCCCGTGCAATCCCTTTCCCCCTAATTCTTTTCAATCTCTGGGGGATTTGCATGTACAAGTTCACGGAGTCGTCTGATTCTTTTCAATCTTTGTTTGTTGTATCTCTTGTTGAGCTGCGTTTATCCGTGTATTTTGATTGTAGTTTCTCTTTCGTTTTTGGGTCCTTCGCTTGCTTGTGTGAGCTTCTATACTGGGTTTATGTGGAGGAGAACAGTAAATCATGCTCCCCACGAAACCCACGCACTTACCTCCTGATAGGACAATCCTGATTAGTAGGATTTGATTATTTAAGTGCGCGAACGATACTCTACCAAGATATAAAAATAAAAATTATATTTTAGAAAATTAAAAATTCTATTTTTTAAAAATATTTTAAAAAGAATTATAAAAATTTTTCATTAAATTTTTATTGCATAAAAATTATTTAAAAAAATTGTATTACATAAAAATGTTTTAACAATAAATAGGTTTTAGCAATACGGGTCGGGTCGGGTATGGGTCGGATACGAGTCGGGTCGGGTATGGGTCGCTAGATTTACACTACAAGAATATGGGTTAAAACGGGTTAAATGGGTCAAATATGGATCGACCCATTTTTGACCCGACCCGACCCGACCCGACCCGACCCACCCATTTGCCACCTCTAGGTTCATTTATTTGCACACTTTTTGCTAATGGTCAGAAAAAAGAACCCTTATTGTGTACTCATACGATATATTTTTTCTCTTTTTAATGAACACCCCCTTGTGATATTATTACAATATTAGATTAATACCTCAAGAACAAAATAATTGAAAATGGAAGTTTAAGACTTTCAAGATATGATATGTAAAGCTTTTTCCAATTCATATGAATGGGGTAGTAATGTATACATTCGCAAAGATTAGTCAAGACAAAGAATAGGCAAGTTTTTTTGTCATAAAAAGAAAAAGACACTTTGTTTTGAGTAGGGATGAGCCCATGGTAAGTATGGGGAGGTGTTATCATCACCTGGTTTGCCCCGCCAAAATCCCCGACCCATACTATGCCATTTTCCAAGCCACCTCTTTCTTGCGAGGAAAATCCGTATCATGTAAACTCGTTCCCCATGCCTATCCCTAGTCAAGTGGAGTCGTCATAAACAATTTGGAGGAATATCTTAGACCTCAAAAACATATCATAATTTGTGATTACGTGTCAAAATTGGATTTTGTAATCTCGTCAAGTCTTAAAGCCCTATAATTTTATCAATGTGATATACAAGAAAGAAAATATATCGCATTTGTCATGTGATCAAATACAAACGTGTTGATTTGTGTTGGAAATCGGTAAGCACCGCTAGATGAGCTCTCTCCACATACGCACAGGACCAAGATCGGGAAAGGGTCAGGCCAAGAAAAATTTAACCCTCCCACCTTTCTTCTGCATGACAGGCTTCCTGGGGGATTTCCCTTTTCCTGCAGTTGACCTTGACCTTTCCGTTGGAATGGGAACAGGATTCTTAGGACCAAGTCCGAGAAAATCTGCACGCTTTCACACCTTGTCCGGATTCTCCAACACTACGAAGAGTCTTAAAAAAATATAATTTCGATAGCAACTTCATAAGGAACAAAAAAGAAAAACATAATTTCTACTGCTTCAATAAGCTTTGGTGAGCCAAGCCATGACACAAGCAAGGTAGACCTGGTCGAACTCAATTGATAATTCTCCTTTTGATCTAAACTTCATGATAAAATAACAGTGAACTCTAGAATATACTCTATTCGATTATCGAAGACGGAGGAAGAATCCAAATGCGCACTTTTGTCTCGGGACTTGGCCCACCAGAAGGAATCATCGTGCCCTTTGACGATTTCCACAATGAATTCATAATCAATATGTATTGAAAAATAGTGGCTGTGGACAACTCAGGTCGGCAATTGACGACGACGCATTACTTGCTGAATCTGCCAATCTAACGTACTGCAGTCAGAAAAAGTTTGCCACTTGCAGGACCTTGTATTCTTCTTATGTTATGTGGGCCGGCAATGAAAAACGAGTATAATTTCTTATTATGGATGGTGAGCTAATATCCTAAAGAGTACTAGTTACTAGGATCCTTCGCATAAACTAAAGCTGTAAGGGCTAGTTTCCATGGAAAGATGGTGTTATGCTTTTTGAAATGCTTTTTTCGTTGCCTCATAAATGGAATATCTTATTATGGCACATCTCCTCCTTTTTGTGAATATACAAAACGGACAGTGCCTAGAAGGTGCACCAAAAACGTGTACAATTGTGCAGAATTACAATTTTTTATTAAATGGAAAGTAATAGAGTTTATTGGATACTAGAAACGTGAATCAAATTTATAGTGGTTCGGCCTTTTGTTCGGCCTACTCTACTCTTCCAACTTAACCACTTCAACAAGGTTGGAATCTATTATGTAATTCATGAGATGTTATGGCTTGGACAAAACCTATTGCTTCTACTCGAAACTTTTAGAGTCGCCTTTGCAAACTCGAGTATCTCTCACACTACTATATATCTTGTTTTCAGATTACAAATATTCACAACCTTTATAAAGATTTACAGTAAAAAATTATTCTATATTGCATAAAGGAAAGCGAAAGCATTCAAAATACTTTCAACCTTCAAAATATTAGTTGAAAGCTTTATTTAGTCAAATAGCCAATGTCCTTCTATGGAGCATTAAAGGAGACACTTTGCTTTTGTAGTTTGCCAATCACTTTAATATGTCTCTAAATGCTTTCAACCTTCAAAATATTCCTCGAAAGCTTTATCTAGTCAATTGGCCAATGTCCTTCTATGGAGCATTAAAAGGTCAATTTTTAGAAGACACTTTACTATTGTAGTTTGCCAATCACTTTAATATGTCTCTAAATACTTTCAACCTTCAAAATATTCCTCGAAAGCTTTATCTAGTCAATTGGCCCATGTCCTTCTATGGAGCATTAAAGGGTCAATTTTTAGAAGACGGTTTTTCCAGACTTTTTACTAGTTTTCCTTGGTATGTTCACTTTTTGCAAAACAGGTTACACCGTACAAATTAATATCATCAAGCTTTGCAGACTATTCACATTCTATTATTAGTCAATCCAAACTTTAATGAATTTTCTTCCCGCAACTTATTGTCTTTCTATAAAGATCCTTCCAGACTTAAACACATCTCATGACCAATAGTTCGTTATTATTCTGCAAAGCCAAAGCCTTTCCATGCTTTAGACTTCCTATTATAAACAATATGTGTATATGACTTTTATATATAGAAGTTATCTGTTCAACACACCCAAATAGACAACAAACTTTAATGAATTTTTGTTCCACAACTTCATGTCTTTCTATAAAAATACTTCAAGACTAGACACATCTCATGTCCAATAGCTTGTTATTTTTCTACAAAGCCAAAGCCTTTACATGCTTTAGACGTCCTATTATAAGCACTATCTATATATGACTTTTCTATATAGAAGTTATCTATTCAACACACTCAAAATGGCAAATTAGTAGCTTTGATTACCATTTCATTTTCAAAATATTATAGGGCATTTTCTTAACAAATTCGTCTTGTGTTAGTTTGGTATCAGAATAGTGTTTGTTTTGCATCATCCACCACGACACTACTATGGTAGCAGCCTCCATGTCATATCATCTTGGTCCAATTGAAAAATTTTAGGTGCTTAAAAAGATATTTATATCTAGAAAGCTGAATATATTAAAAATAAGATCGACAATTAAAAGAATGAATATCTTAGCAAACAAAAAATAACTAGAAAGTTGATTAAAAGAAAAAAAAAAATTCAGTAGATCCGTGAGCTGATCAGTCTCTCTCTCTCTCTCTCTCTCTCTCTCTCTCTCTCTCTCTCTGAATCTTGATTGAATTTGATTAAAAGTGGGTATAATCCAAGTACATCGAGCTGTCCGACCAAAAAACAAAAGTACACCAAGCTGTACATATATCTGTTCAGACTTTATCTTTTGTGACACACGTGGTTTGCAAAAGTTCTAGTTATATACTTTAACCACGTTTTGTACATGAGGTGGTAGATGGTTTTCGAACTCAATTTGCCACCTTCGGAGCACATCTTTCACAAGAACATTTTGCCTTTTCCCTAAGCAGTTTACGGGGTGCCCTGGCAGCATTTTAAAATTTTTCTTCAATTCCTTTTATGTTATCAATATGGTTTTTTTAATTTCATTTTGTACAAGCAAATCCTTCAACTTTTGAAGATTATTTCATTATAAACCTATCAAAATGTGTCCAAAACCCTTTTAACTGCATAAAAATATTTAAATGGGTTATAACAAATTTCGTAGGCCAGCATAATGAGTCTACAAAATAACGAGACCAAAGTAAGTGAGTTATGAATGGGTCAACAACCTATTTAAGATCTTTACCAAAAAAAAAAAAAAAAAAAACCTATTTAAGATGCCTCTTTTCATAATTTTTTATTTTTATATTTTCTGAATTTTTAAATAATTTTTATTTTTTTCTTTTTCTTTCTTTCTTTTTTTTTTTTGTTTTCCCAAGAAGTCTGTCGAGGGTTATTGGCTAACTCTTGCTGGTCACAAAGGCAGAAGGAAGAAAAAAAATATGAAAAAAATATAAAAAATCATTTAAAAAATTATAAAAATAATCCACTAAATTTATATTGAATAAAGTATTTTCACAATATGATTTTTTGAAAAATCATAAGAAATAAGTTTCTCTAGATTATGCTTAATATGGAAGCATTTTAACGATATGGGTCGGATTGAATACGAGTCAGGAAAATTACATTACAAAAAAAGAGTCATAAACAAATCACGCGTTGAATTGATCTATTTCATTAAAATCATTCCCTTATCAATACTTCAGTATGTTGGACATGTTCACGCTGATGTTTGGCGGGTGGGCAACCTCCACCTCTCGATTGCGGCCATGACGGGCAACACTGGCTGTCACTTCCGCCGTCGACAAAGATCATCGGACTTCCCAAACTCTTCTACCATTGGACTCCAAACCAAGGGGAACAGAAAAGTCAAAGAAAGAGCAAAAAGTCCGTAAACATGATGAGTGGAGAGGCGAAATTGTTTCGAAGATGACATCCGACTTCGCTAGAAAACGACTGGACAAGGAGGAAGGAGACGTTCTAGATTGATAGAGACATCATGCATGACTCGGCAGATCCGAAACCGGGCAGAGTCCGAGCATGGAAATTTCCACGAAATGGACGACCGACTGTTCCTAATCATCTCGAGAAAAGCGCGGAGATGAGTAATTTTATATAGGTAAATCTAATCTTAAAGATAGGCCAGACGCGAGTTTAAATAACTCCGGACGAGTGATTAAAATATGAAATTATTTGTACTTTGATGAAGTAAGAATCGGATTAGTATAATGTGTCTCGTCGATGAGATCATATCTATCTCTTGACAATGGAATGAAATTAGAATCTTCGATTTGTTGTTACTCAATTTAGTAATCTAATCTCAACGGGGGAATAATAGGGCAATCATTACAAAGTTTGGCTTCACAGAGAATTCACGTAAAGAGAATGTGTTGGATATGAATTATATTATGGTATGATTGATAGTCCAACTATCCATGCAATTGAAATGCCTAATGCACAAGATGACATTTTTTTAAAATAATTGTCCAAAAAGCCCTAAATCAATAATGTGACAGCTAATTCAATCATAAACTTCTTTATTTGGTAAATCCAATTATTAACTTTTTACCAATTTGCCAATATAACAATTTGATTAATTTTAGTTGAAAATCTCCGACGTAAACATCACATGATAAGCTAGGGACTTGCATAGCTCGAGAGCTTGGAAAATTTCTTCTAGCTTAGAAAGTTTCCTACATGAAGAGCCGTTTAGCCACTTGCCTAATCAAGTCCAAAAATTAGTATGCACTTTCTCGAGAATTGGCGAGTTTTGATAATAAGGACCAGCGAAAACCACCTCGAGCCGGCCCTTATAATAGGAGAACACATGATCTGGAGCAAAAAAATTTCTCAAATAAAAATAGCCGAAACTCAATCAGATCACACTTGCAATCAACGAGTCATCCTAAACAACGATGGGTGCAATCTGACTCGATGCTCAAATTCTCAATTTCAATTAACCCTTCGCGGCGTCAAGGCGGTCTCCTCATCCCACTGCCATCCACATGGGTGACTAAACCGGGTTAATCTCTCCGTGCCAGGACTCGAACCGAAGACCGCACTCCTTAAAAAAAAAAAAAAATGAAAAAAAGAAAGAAGAAAAACGTTGCAAGTCCCCTTTTTACATTAAGAGTCCCTGAACGGACACGGTGGTCCTAAAATCCCCCCAAGGCCAAGTCCAAGCTAATCCAATTGCCAATTCTTCATTATTTCTATAATTACTAATTAACTAATTTATCCAAAAAACGAGAAACTGCTCGTCCTCTCCTTTCCCCCGAGCCAAACGACCCCGACACCGACCAGAAGAAAAGAAGAAGCAGAAGAAAGAAAGAACGAGAAAGAGATAGAGAGAGAAAAAGAGAGAGAGAGAGAGACAGAGACAGAGCGTCGGGTTGACGTCGTTTGCAAACCGCGTCCCCCTCTCACGTCCCCACAAAACGACCCCGACCTCGACCCTGACCTCCCCCTCCTCCCTCCCCTCCACTGCCACCACCACCACCACCACCACCGCCGCCGCCGCAAGCCGCCGCCGCCGCCGCCGCCGCCTCCGCCGACGCCCATGCCTCTCTTCCTCCTCCTCCGCTCCGCGCCTCCCGGATCCCACCGCGTCCCGAGCCCCGCGCGCTCCCTCATTTGATCCCCCACCGTGGCTTTCGCGCACGATGATCGGCTCGTTATGCGCTGGCTCCAGAACATCTCCTTCCCCAGCTCCTCCTCCTCCTCCTCCTCCGCCGCCGGCCAGCCCTCCCCGGATCAGCCTCCCCGTCGCCCAGCCGGAAGGACCGCCGCGGCGGCGGCGGCCGCTCCGGCGCCGGGCGCTTCGGGCGGAGGCTGACGCGCCAGATGAACCTGCGGTACCTGACCGACCGGGAGATCGACGGGGCGCTCCAGCTGCCCCCTCCTTCCCCCGACGGGAGCTCGTCCCCGGCGTCGGCGTCGGCGGTGGCGGTGGCCCATCCCCTCCCGCTGCCGGAGCTGGCGTTGCTGCTCCGCCGGACGGGGTGGCTCCCGGGGTCGGGCTCGGAGAGGGGAGACTGTCCGCTCCCGTCGCCGGAGGAGGCCGGCGTTAATAGAGACAGAGAGGGCGATGTGGGCGGCGACGGACCTGCGCCCGCCGCTTCCATTGGCTGGTAACGAATTTCTTAATACAATCGCTGTGCAATGTGGATTGGATTTCTGGCGTGTAACGTCGATTTCAATGTTTTGGCTCGTGGTGTGTTGGTACCTTGTCTTTCTCGAATCAGATTTTCGTTCTCAGCTTCATAGCAGGTCAATTCAGCTTGAGTACAAGGTTGATTAGACAGGATTGTGGTTTTGATTTCTGGGTTCAATCATCATCGCGGTTTCATGTTGATCTCATCTTGGGTGTGGTAGATTTAAAGAGCAGTTATCTCGATTTTTCCTGATGACTTGATCATAGTGACTCCGTTTCATGTATACAAAAAGCTTTTCCTTTCCCCTGGGTGAATAATCCCAGTAACTTTACAAGTAATAGATAAATTGAATAAAGCTTGTGTTGTCGTAATAGATGTCATCATAAGTTCCACATTTTCTGGCATCATCGAGTGACAGATAATCCAATAGAAGAGGCTTTTTGAAATTGTAAAATTGCAATGACATTGAAGTGCCTTAACAGACAAGCTCATTTGCAAATGCTGTTTCTGGTGGACTTGAACAAAGCAGATGAGACTGTGGGTCAACCTATGATATATGCTGGTATTCCAAAAAAAGACGGGAGTTAACCTTCTCCCAACATCTTTGCAACCATTGGTTCATACAAAATCAGAAATAAATCGGGCAATTAAATCGTGATTATTTTATGTAATACGGAAATATCCTTTCCCTGCCAGCAAAAGTCAGAGAATTAAAAGGGAGATTGTCTCAAGATGTTGTCTCCATTGCCAGGCACTGGCTTTTGGCAAATAATCACAACTCGAGAGAGAACAACATAATTAATATATATATATATATATATATATATATATATATATATATATATATATATATATATTTTTTTTTTTTTTTCCATGAGAAAATGAGTTCTTGTTTTATTGGTACCGTGAATTCATGTGCATCCCCATGCATGATATGCATATTTGTTCACAAATGCCTGCATCAGTGCATTTCTGTGTCTTGCCCGAGCTTTTTACGCGCATCTCTGATTATGTGTAGATTATTAAAGCTGAATTGCTGCTTACCTGCTTTGGACTTTACTTAGTGACTGTTGCTCTTGTCATGCTCTATCACAGCGCTCTTGCATACCAGAATGGAAATGAGGTTGTGGAGAATGTTGATGTGGGGCTGTCTATGGCAGTTTGTCTAAATAGAAGAGGTGTAGAAAGATCTGGAGACAATTTCAGGCTCAATGTGCCTGCTAGGAGTGTCCCCACTAGCCCGTTTGCTAGTCCTGCACCTAGCCCACAAAGAACATCACTTGGTGATCCTTTACCATACTATTACTTAACTGCGAGAGGAAACAATATATGGTCTTCACCTGAGACGCCAACTGGTTCGCCTTCCCCATCATTCTTGGAGCACATTGGTTCACCCCTTCCAAGTCCTCAAACAAAAACTCCTCGTCGAACTTCTAAAGGTTCATGTGGATCAGCATCGCCAATGCATCCCAAGTCATTGGTTGAAAATTCTACAGCTCGGCGTGAAAGTAATATTCCAGCTCGTGTCCACCCATTACCTCGTCCTCCTGGAGCAGCTTTGCCTTCCCATTCACCTCATAATGCTCAAGTCACTGTAAAAACAGAGTCCTTGCCACTAAAAAGTCAATGGCAAAAAGGAAGGCTTATCGGACGTGGCACATTTGGGAGTGTTTATGTTGCTAGCAATCGGTATGTTACTTCTGGCAGTTTTCATGTCCCACTTGTTTTTCTTTTGTTTGTCTCAAGTATGGTTAACTGAGATACACTTTCTTGCCTGATAGAGAAACTGGGGCTCTCTGTGCAATGAAAGAAGTTGAATTATTGCCTGATGATCCAAAATCTGCTGAATGCATGAGGCAGTTAGAACAGGTAAGTTTTGCCATCCGTTAGGGTGCAGATTTGTACTCCTGTGGTCAAATCTATATATTTGCTATGAAGGGATTGGTTTTACCTCATTTTAAACCAAATTTTACAAGCCCTCCTCCCCCAACGATAAAGTCATAGATTTTTCTCTTTTGCGATAGAATTGTTTGCTCTTTGGCCTTTTGAACGGAAGAAAAATTATGTGATCATGAGTTGTATCAGGTGGTTCTTAAGAGCCAACTTTTCACTCAAGTCTATACTTCATTTGCATACTTGAATATGAAAATATGTGTGGTTGAAACATCAGACCTAGGCAGGCTTATGTCAAGTTGGGACACTTATGTTCTCTGGTAATTTTTGTTGGTAATAGTCTTGATCGTGATTCATTATCAGGAGCAGTACTTTTGTGTACAGTTTGGTTGTCATCTTGATCATGATTCATTATCAGGAGCAGTACTTTTGTGTACAGTTTGGTTGTCATGTTGTGAAATCCACTTATCAGCCACCAAGGTTATGTTTTTGTCTCTTTAGGGATGATGATGACTGGATTTGCCTTTTCTCTGGATGTATGTAGGACAAGTCTGTTTTTAGTTTTTCTTAGAATGTTTTATCTTACATTATCCTCTTTTATCAAATGTCTGTTGCAGGAAATTAAAGTGCTCAGCCGGCTTAAGCATCAGAATATTGTGCAGTATTATGGCAGTGAAATTGTGAGCTATCTTTCGGTCTTATCTGCATGTCATTCGTCCCTAGCGGTTTCGTACTGGAAGCTAATTTGACTAAGATGTGGATTGACATGTCTTCAAATGGTTTTCTGTGAATATTATTTGACTAGGATAAGATTCAATGTCTTCATATACAGGTTGAGGATCGGTTTTATATATATCTTGAGTATGTTCATCCTGGTTCCATCAACAAATATGTCCGGGATCATTGTGGGGCCATAACAGAGTCAGTTGTCCGCAATTTTACTCGGCACATTCTGTCCGGATTGGCTTACTTACAT
Source organism: Eucalyptus erythrocorys (assembly GCA_014182555.1). Lineage (NCBI taxonomy): Eukaryota > Viridiplantae > Streptophyta > Magnoliopsida > Myrtales > Myrtaceae > Eucalyptus > Eucalyptus erythrocorys. Next base: position 20,849,779 of record CM024605.1, on the reverse strand, counting down.
AGTCAGAAGACGATACATAGGTAACTAGATAAGGGTTTGAGCGTATTGAGATCACTTGGACATTGTTATTGGCCTTCTTATATCTAACACATCTACTACATTGGAAAAGGATTGATTCGATTTTCTGCTGTCTGTTAAGACCTATAGAAGCTCTTTGTCCTGTGTAGGGACATCAAGGGGGCTAATTTACTTGTGGATGCATCTGGAATTGTCAAACTTGCTGACTTTGGGATGGCTAAGCATGTAAGCTTCCAGCTCTTCCACACAAGATACAACTATATGCATGTTATTTTTCACCCATGGTCTCTTGTTGTCTTACGTCGTGAAAATATTTATATTTAGACGGATCAAATGTTTGTGAATGATATTCTTACCGTTTTCTCATTTCAGCTAGAAAAGAGTTCATCATGTTGGTCGAACGGAATAATTCTGTTAGTATGTTCAAAACAAATCAGTCATTGGTAGCTATGAAATATTTGTAAAGCTGACCTTGGCTTGGTTATCTCATTTTTATGCTCCTCCAATTACTAAAGAAATTCTAAATTAAATTGCAATAACAATCACTAAAGCAAATTATTGTGCCTTCTATGGTGGAACTTATGCAATTGTTTGATCTTTTTGCTTGCTTTTGAATATGTGAAGTATGGACTGATGAAAATTAAAAGAAAAAAAGAAAAAGAAAAATAAAGAACATGCAAAGCGTGACTGGCAAAAAAGTTGTGAAGCATGTGCAGATTTGTTTTTTGGGCCTGCAAAGGATTGATTGCTTTGTAGTCCTCCGTCCAAGTAATGAGTTGACATGAGTTGGACATTGGTACTAGGGTTATTGTTAAGAGTTATTTTTGTCCATCCTGATGAAAGCCATTCAATTTTAATTACTAAAGTAGCTACTGTCAGGAATTGGCACTCCGTGTTACATGGGTAACCAAACTAGCTTTGGCTTCACTGATGTGTATCTTACTTTCCCTTAGCTAACTGGACAAAAGGCTGATCTCTCTCTAAAGGGAAGTCCATATTGGATGGCTCCAGAGGTAGTTCCTATTTCATGAACTTTTGTGTTCCCTTCTTGTAGCTTGGTGTCTCTGATACAGTTACATTCTCTGCAGCTCATACAGGCCGTGATGCAGAAAGATAATGGCTCCGATCATGCTCTTGCTGTTGATATATGGAGTTTGGGATGCACTATTGTTGAAATGCTAACTGGCAAACCTCCTTGGAGTGAGTTTGAGGGGGTAAGAGCATTGTTTTGTTTGGTCCAATAAGCTCTGTACATTGTGAAATGAAGTGAAAAAGTTAGAGATACCTAAAGGTCTAAGCTGAAAAAGTCAATGGCATAATGCAATCACTTTCTAATAATAATAATAATAATATCTTTCAGTTAGTTGCATTCTGTTTATGTACTTCTGCTGTATGTTTTAACTAATAACTAAGGTTTGGTTTGGAAATTGTATTGAGACATGAAGCTCTCGCCCAAACTTGCTAATACATTTGCAATTCACTACCATGGCAGAAGTTGTGCATGGCAGAAGTTGGGTTTCCAACTATGTTTCCCATCTATTTCTTCTTATCTTTTTGGCTAAGATCAACAGCGGCTTTTTATTGCATTTTTTGTTCTGATCTTTTTATGCTGTTAAATACTGCACATCTTATATATGAAAAAAGCCAGACCATTAGTATGTTCCTACATGGATATAAGATGGTACTGAGACATTGCTATTAACCTTAGTTCTGGGTCAATAAACTATGTTGAGGATTTTGTTATAGTTTGGTGCACTTTGTAATGCAGTTTCCAGTGTGTATTTACTTCATAAGCTTTTTGGTTATCCTGAGTCAAAGTATCTAATTGCAGGCTGCAGCTATGTTTAAAGCTATGAATAATTCCCCATCAATACCTGAAACATTATCATCTGATGGAAAGGATTTCCTGCAATGCTGCTTTCAAAGGGATCCAGCTGAAAGGCCTTCGGCAGCCAAGCTACTTGAACATCCTTTTCTCGAAAGCTCACAGCAGATAGATGTCCCGCCTCATACTCGAGCGCTAAGCAGAAAATCGACGGTAATCAGCACGTTCCACTTTTTGGCTGACTCCTAAAACTTTACAAGTAATAAGAGCTCCATAATAGACCATTGTTCTCAATATCCTGTTGGTGTGGTTTTATAGGATTTATCCCATAGTCCACAAGAGCATGTCAAGCATACTGTTGACAACCTGCCCATCTTGCCAAAAGCTGCACAAAGTACAGCATTTAAGGCGGTTATTGACAGGTACAACTCTAGAGGTTAGCCTTCACGCATTCCCTTACCCCTTACCTCATTTTTCAAACTTAGATCTGTAAGTGGTGCATCTGTTGTTGCATACTGTTGGTGGAAACTTTCTAATTACTCTTTTTCACCAGTGAGGGTGGCCGACAATCTCATGTTGAGACTCCTGACTTGACACTAGTGTCCCGTTATTCTCCTCGTTCTACCCTTGAGGTGCTTTCCAATTTGTCTCCTCCTCATTCAGATCAAACAACGAACTATCCCAGTCCATCTTCTAATCGTCCTAGCTCATTCAAAAGCGGCGCTAAAAAGAATCAACTTTCCAGATGATTTATTTGGGGAGAGCTGCCAGGTTCTGCTCTTAATTAGGCTCTGATGTAGATGGACTGTGCATGCGTGAGGAGTTCACATGCAGCTCAATGTTTTATTCGTAGTTTCCTTGTCTCGTTCTAGAATCATTGTCGCCTGAAGTCATAAATGCTTGCTTGCACTGGAAGTCTTGACACATTTTAGGAGCAAATTTTGTATCTACACACAGGCATGGGGGCATCAGCTGCAGCTATTGAAGTCGGTCTTTATAACTTGCACTTTCTTGAGGTAATTTCTTCACTTCATCATGCGACTGATGTAGTGTGAGTGAGTCTGTAGATAATAGCTTTCGTGTACAATAGTTTCTTTCAATAGGGATGTGTATGAATGGAAACAGAGGAGGAGATTTTTTAAGAGGAATTAATGGTGAGGCCTGTCTCTTGTACCTGTACAGACTCGATTCGTGAGATTTCTCTCTGAAATCAGACTCGATTATGCAGTTATGTGACTTATGAAAAAACAACTAGAAGGATGAATTCTTTTGTTTCCTTGCACTCGTCTTATGATTCTAAGGTCCTATACAGCCAAGAAGAATTCGTAAACATGGTGGATAAACAGTTGTCCGCACCGGGAGAATTTGATCTTCTAGAACTGTACCTTCTCTCAGTCGCCTATATAATGTTGGCGATTCCTGTTTGGCTCTCCTCTTGAGAGACTTGATCGTGAGTGCTTGTTTCTGCCCCCGTCGTGTTTTCTTATTTACTTACCATATCGTGATAAAACAGCAAGCTTGTTGATTAGAGTACTAAGTGCACCAGAAAAATATATACATCTGCAGTGACCGACAAAACCAAATCCAACAAATGCTATTTTAGATATATGTACAACTATCTTTAACTTGTACCAAAATCCAACCCCAAAAACTCTCCCACTGAAATCGCTCTCTTGCTATTCATCTGTAGCTAGAGAAACTTTAAAGAATTGAGACGAATGGTACAAGCGAATCATTGCGTTAGGATTGCATATTAGATAGAAATCGGATACCTTCAATAGAGGAGATTGCCTAAAGGAGCTCAAATCCAAGCTTGTCCATATATTTAGCTGGACTTACTTTCACTGAAAAAACTTAAATCAATGAGTTAAGTAGAAATAATCCACACCACCAATTTTTCAATGGGGGACCCTTTCTAACTCATTCATCGCACTGTTAAAGGAGTAGCAAAAATTTCTTCTAAGTAGATCTTACATATAAATACTCATTGGACAAGATTAAAGATGAGTTATACCACTTCAACAAAACTTTATACATACAATCAACAATATCAAAGCAAACATTAATAGGAAGTACATTCGTTAACTTATTTCTCAATATCAAACTATGACCGCGCATGCCTTGTGACAAAGCCTACCAAAATTTCCCCTGATTTAGCTCTCCACCTATATTAGTTGGTGGCTCAGCCCAAATATCTCTGTAGGATAGCATGCAAACTCACAACTCTTCGATTGCTAATAGCAATAAGAATACGAAACCATCAATACAATTCTCTGACCACTCGCAAAATCATTTCAAAAATTCATTTAACAACTAAGTTCACATATCCCTCAAGAATAATACATTTGATATAGCATTTCTTCAACGATTTTACAAAGAGTGAACTCCCAACCTATTTCAGCAGATACTCTTCAATGCCCTTTCAAATAATCAAAGGGATGATAAACGTGTGATTTGATTTTATACAACAAATATGTCCTAAACACCACCTTTTAAAAAAAAAATTAATATCATACCGTGTGATGCCTATTGATAGTTTATAACATATCTAATTCCTATTATTTTTAAGACAAGAGTTTACAAATCATACTAGAGATAAGCACTATTCACCTAAAATGCGAAACCAAATAATGAAAGCTGCCTCAAGAGAGAAAACTCCAAATTCTATCAATTAAGCAAGAAATGGATATCAAAAGTGAGTAGATGACTACCTTAACAAAGAATAGACTAAACTAAGCTTATTTGATAACAAAATGACTCCATGGGCCAATGAAAAAAGCTTGCCCAAAGTAGAACAAACACTGCTATCTACTGTACTAATGCTGCTTGCACATGGTTCGTTTGACTCTATTGACGCTCGTTTCAAGTGGGTTTGGAGTCATTGGTAAGCCCATTGGTAAGCTAATTTGACATACTTAGGGCGCGTTTGGTAATGTTTCTATTTTAGAGAACAATTTTTGAATAGAAATAATTTTTTTTTTTAATATTCTTGAGAACAATTTTTGAATATAAGAATGCACTTGGTAACTGCAAAAAATTTCTACTCAAGGAATAGAATTACGTTTGGTTAACTTGTATAACTTTATTGTTCTTTTAATTTTTCAATATTTTTCAATATTTTTATTATATTTTTCCTTTTTTTTTTTCCTTCTTTCTTCCTTTTGGCCAGTCGTTGGCCTCGGAATTGTTTCTAGAAACAAGAAACAACTTTTTTCTACTTCTTATTTCTGTTTTAAATTTGTTCTCAGGAAAAAAAAAAGAAGATCTTTTGCTCTCGAGAACAAAAGTTTTACTAAACGCATTTCTGTTCTTTTTTTATTTCATGGAACAAAAGAACATAAATTTTTATTCTGGAGAATAGAAAAAAAAAAAAAAACAAATAGGCCCTTAAAAAGTGAATTTGCCTCCAACCCAAAAAATGGCTGGAGATGGGCAAAAACCGGTGCCAAATGCAGTGATTTGAATTCGATTCTAACAGTGCATAAAAAATTTATAAATTTTTAACCCAACCAAACTGTTACCCCAAATCAATTTTCATATATTTTCACGATTCCATGATACCCTAAAATTTTTTCTTTTAACAAAATGAGTTCATAGATCAACGACCTCTAAAATCAACCCAGCAACTTAAAATTTAACACTGTTTGAAATTACAGCTTTACTAAGGAATTCTCTCCGATTACAGGCATTGAGGCTTGGAATTCTCACCCAACATTTCGAAATGATGTTGATTCAGTGTGTTGAGGTGTCTGTGACTTGCCTAACGAAAACCCCTCTCTCTCAGGGGGAGAGGGGGGGATACATAAAGGCTATTATTCTCACGTCTCTTTATCTATCTTTATATATTTATCGAGAGATCCGCTGTGTGAACAACCAGACTGTGCATTGCATGAGCTCTACAGGCTGCATTCTACCCTCTTCCCAACGAGTCCATTTATCCTTTGATTTGGAAGACGGGCGTTGCCTTTGGTTCAAAAGATGGCTGAGGCTTTTGGTCTCTTGGGCTCAAATTTTTTGTAAAGAGGCCCATTTGTCACGTACTCAGCGAATTGCTTTGTTTTTTCTTAGCGCCACTCTCGCCGAAATTCTATTCACTTTATTTCTTAATGGAGGCGGCATGCTTGGTAGAGACAGGACGGAATCGTTGTTTCGACTTTAATTCGGATTATCATGTTTGATAAGGATTTTAGTCCTCGTATGACCTAATGCAATTCCACTTGCCACTGTTGTTTCGACTACTTCGTTTATTGTGTTTTAAAGCCAACCACACAAGTCACATCTGAATTTTCCGCCACACAAATAACACTTTAAGTTTTATAAATTTTGGAATGAATTTATGTGCTACAATATGCAAATTTAACATTTTTGGTCGTATAAATTTTATGAAGCTTTAAAAGTTAAAAAGCCCCAAAAAACACCCACATTTTCAAGACTGTTTGTTTCACAGAAAATAACTTATAGGAAAATATTTTTCGCATTTTCTGGCGTTCATTTTACGGAATATAAACTGATCAAGGAAAACATTTTCAAATCTTCCATAATATGGGAAAATGTTTTTGCTTTTTAGGAAGTGGAAAACATTTCCATCCTCTTTCTTTCACCTCTAAACCAAACATTTTTTTTCAAACACATTTTCCTTTTATTTTTATATTTTTTAAAATTCAAAATTTTAATTATTTATAATTTATAATTATAATTATAATTATAATTATAATTTATAATTTATTTTTATTTTTATTTCTTTTTCTTTTCCTTCTTCTTCGATTGGTCTCGGTTGCCGCCCAAAGCAATAGATAGCGATCACCACGAGCAAGCTCGCTTAAGGTTGTTGGGCAAGCTTGGGCCTCACCAGAGTGGCAAGGTAGGTGGGGTTTGAGCCATGCATGAAGTCGCTAGAGGTTGGCTAGGCTTTGATGACTCGGGTGAGGCTTGACCCTTTTCTAGCTTACTGGAGGTCGGTGAGGTTTGAGCCTTGCCCAACTTGTCGAATTTGGTGATGTGGAGCCTCGTCAGGCCTTGCCAGAGCCTTGTCGACTGGTGGCAAGGCCCAACAAGGCTAAAGCTTGTCTATGGCTATTTGCCAGCCATCATCCATCACTGTGGTCATCGACCGGCTGGGGAAGAAGAAGAAAAAAAGAAAGAAAAGAAAAGAGGAAACAAAATTAAAAATCAATTTAAAAAATGATTTTTTTTATTGAAAAGGAATGCATGAAGGAAAAGATTTTCCTTACTAAATAGTGGAAAATATATTTCCCTTCATTTTCAGGTTTCAGTTGAACACTAAAAAATATTATTATTTTCCTAGAAAATAACTTTGTGGAAAATATGTTCCAGAAATGTCATATTTTCCGTGAACCGAACGGAGTCTAAATATACTCTTATTTTATATCTCTCATACATTGAACATGCATAATTTTGGATTTCCATATCTTGTCTCTATTATTACTCTAGTGAAATATTTCGGAAAAAATAGAATAGAATAAACTTAAAGTATTGGAACTCAATTAAATTGCGTCGTGATTGAAATTACAAAAGTTCATAATTGAAGGAGACAAAAGAAAAAGTTCTACCAATGTCGCGAATTCATCTAAGCAGCATCTTCACGAATCATGGCAAATGTGTGAAGTCCTACTTGTTTCGCCTCTTTCTCTCTGTGGAGAGCCGAGTTGCAAAGCAATTGAGCGCGTCTCCATTGGTGCCTTCTCCTTCAATCTCTTCAAACCTACCGGTCTCCAATTTTACCCTGGACACTGGTTTCTGCAATAGCTTCTGCCCTATTTCCATGAGCCTTTGTAGGTTCTTTGGGGTTGCAACATCAACTGATGACTCTTCTCCAATTAGGGTGTCGTCCTGCTTCGAAGCAACCCGCGTGGAATCATTTCAAGACAAGACCACGAGTTTAGAGCGCCAAAATGACAAGTGTATCTTGAAGCCAAAGACGATGTTTGTAATCCATCTCATACCTGAATCCGGAGGTAATTGTTCTTGCAACTTAAGAACTGGAAGAGAGTGGACAAGTGGATATCGACCATATCGGAGCTTGCGTCGTTGAAGATATCGAGTAATGGAGTGAAACCATTGTGAAGAATCCAATTGATGAATCCCCATCTAGAGGCCTCGGTCGCACTGTACTTCTCTTCATACTTGGCCACACCGGTACCGAGTGATAGCACTAGTATTGGATCGGTCTCTCTTAAATTTATGTCCTTGAACTCCCCGTCATGCAAGAGGCTCTCTTTCTTAATGTGGCTCAGAGCAACAAGGGTCTGCAAAAAACAAGATTGCATGTTGTTACTTCCCTCTTTTGTTGCTTCTTTTGTCCTGAGATATTAACTGGTTGTGATAAGCTTTATAACAAACCAAATTTTTTTATTTTTATTTTTACATAATTAAGGAAAAACTTCGCTTGTGATTTCCTGTCATATAGTCAGACACTGAATTAGCGCATCTTAAAAAAACTTAGGAAATAATAACAGTGTGATGCGATTTACCAAAAAATAAAAATAAAATAACAGTGTGATGCGGTTCTTAATTTCATTGTATCATAAGATTATACCCGAAACTTCGTCCCCATTTTTGCACTTACGGGATTATTTGCGGCGACCCCACCGTCAACGAGATCAAAACTATGGGTCTTCCCGTTCTCGTCTCTAGTCTCGAAGTAGTGCGCCGGGAGGAATGTGGGAGCTGCGGAGGTGCCAACGCAAACATCTGCCAACCGCGCATTCTTTAAAGGATTTGCCCTTGCCTGTCCCTCCCATCAATTATAAGAAGCTCAAAAGGGACATAAGTGAATTTAAATTAAGCCGACAGTAGAACAATCGATATCTATCTAGAGTCAGTGAAATCAGGGTTGCATTGTCACGTTCGAGTTCTTACGTCGTGGGTAGAGAAGATGACCGGCTGGAGACGCTTGATGTCGAAAGTCGGGACGACAACGTTGGTCAAGGTTTGACTGAGAGTTGTGTCTCCGAGCAAGCCATTGACTAGGGATCGCAACTTCTTCCCGTCATACTTTGGCCCCATGGATGCGCCTACCAAGCTTCTTATTGGATTCATCATGTTGTTACGACTGTTTCAAAGTTGTATAAGACAGGTTAGAAACTTGTTTGAGACAGGGATGTAGTGAACAATGGTATCAAATGCGAGTCCAATTGACTAAACAAATCCACCCAACGAAAGGAATACCGATGTTAATAATTTGTTTTAATAATTTGTAGCAAGTGACTTCACTTAATACGTTTGATTTTGCACATCCTTTTTGCCTAATACACAATTTTTATGCTAATTGACCAAATTGCACTTCAACTTTGTTAACCATGATATTTAGTAACAAAATTTTTGGGAAGGTTAATGATCAATGAGTTGCTACTTTTCTATTGTTGTGGTGTGGTTTCTACTCAATAGGAAGACATTAGGGGTGTGTATGGTTCGGGTGGGCACCATAGAATCGGAAATTGCCCATTAAGGATCGGTTCCAAAATATAGAAATCGAGAATTGCCTATTAGTTGCATGGATCCACTCGGGAATTAGACCGGACCATGAAACCGGTCTTGCCAAGCGTTAACCAAATATTGCCATTCTTTTTACTATAAAGTCTGTGCAACTAGAAAGTTTCTAGTTTGAACATAACACATGTTGGCCTCATTTAGGAATTCCTTCAAGTAGAGGGCATGCATTTCAATTCGATAATCCAAACACAAGAAAATATTATTGTGATTGCCCAAGTGGTAGTGCGTTGGGAGGAGGGATGGCTGTGCATCCGTGCCTCGATCCCGGACGTGCGCAGGGAGGGGCATGTCTCTTGTCTCACATCACCTAGGGGAGGGATTCTGGATTGTCTTATAAGACAATGAGACTTCTAATTGTACACATGTGTTTTCTTGGGGTAGATGGGCTACCTTGAGAAGAACAAAACCGTGAGGACGTAGTGTTCAAAAGCAGACAATATGTGTACAATGGAGATCCATGGTGTTACAAGTGGTATCGGAGTTGACTCTCGATCGCGTGTGGGGTCACAACGAGGACGTTGTGCTCCTAAGGGGTGGAGAGTATGACAGCCCAAGCGGCTGTGCATGGGGATGAGGATGGTGATGCATCCATGCTTTGGTCCCCGGACGTACGGACGGAGGGGGCATGTCTCTTGTCTCACATCATCTAGGGAGGGAGTTCTGGGCTGCCTTATAAGGCAATGTGACCTGTAATTGTACACAAGTTCACTTTTTTTTTTTTTTTTTTTGGTAGTATGGGCTATCTTGAGAAGAACAAAACCATGAGGACTTAGTATTCAAAGCGGACAATATATATACAGTGGAGACTTAGGGTGTTAGAAGTGGTATTAGAGCCGACTCTCAACTGCATGTGGGGCCACAGTAAGGATGCTGTGCTCTTAAGGGGTAGAGAGTGTGGGGGAGGAGGGATGCCGGTGTGTCCATGCCTTGGTCCTCGGATGTGCGTAGAGAGGGGATATGTCTCTTGTCTCACATCACCTAAGGAGGTAGTTTGGGCTACCTTATAAGGCAATAAGACCTCTAATTATACACACATTTTCTTGGGGTAGTATGGGTTGCCTTGAGAAGAACAAAATCATGAGGACTTAGTTTTCAAAGTGGATAATATGTATACAATGAATACCTATGATGTCACAATTACTGATTCACAATAATCACATCATCACATCCATCAATAAGAGTAATGTTCGCCTACTTCATTCAAAACACATTCTCAACTACCCCATCATCATTTCCGACAATTAATATTGCCTACCTCAAGATCAATTTTTGTCACCACTCACAAGCCACCACACATTCTACAAATTGTAAAATTTCCATTTTTTTTTTCAATTCTTTGAGAAGTTTTCACAAACATCTATTGGGTGAACTACAAGTCCCACATATACAGTTGTATAACTGCCAATATCCAATCGAGGATTGAAGAAACATAGCCACCACAGCTACTTGAAGATCATGCTGGAGACATCAGGGTTTGCGTGCACTAGTTGCTCCTAAGAAATGTACTAGAATCAGTACAGATGGAAAATAGTTTTATCTTTCAATCCTAGTCATCTTCATAGAAAACCCACACCACAAAGCAAATTCCAAGACCTTTCTAAGTAGTTTTCTCTAGTAATAATGGAAGACATTAATAGAGAAATCATCATCATTGGGAGAAAGAGAGAGAGGCTTTTAGAAATTTAGGGGTTTAGGGTTTTGCCTAAACCAACCAAACAAACAAATAACTTACTATATATATTGAGCAGATTGAGATTAGAGATTCGAACTTACAACAAATGGAGGCTAGCAATCGAGAGCAAGGGAGGGAGGTGATGAAGGGCCAAAGGCATGGCCATGAGTCAAGAGAGGGAGGCGATGAATTGTGGCATGGTCATGAGTCGATTGGAGTTGAGAGGCGCGGCTGTGAGTCGAGACGCATGTGCAGCCATAAGTTGAGAGATGGAGACAGGGATGGAGATGGGGACGAAGAGAGTTTGAGTGATTTCAAGAGAGATAGAGACAGAGAATTGAGAGAGACGTGAGAGAGAATAACAAGAATGAACCCTAAATTTCAAATTTAGTGACATCAAATTTTCATTTTTTAATAGTAAAATTTAATATATTATCATAATATCGATCCGATCTGGTTGGGCGGATCTACCCATGGAACTAGGAACCGAATGGGTTCTCTTAAGAACCACTAGTTCTTGAATAGTCCGATCCGGTTCTAGGAGGTTTGGGTGGCCAGGCAATTCCCAATTTCTTCGCACAACTCTAGAAGACACAACTCGGTGAGTGGGTAGGGGTCTAAGGAGCCACCCCGATGGGAGTCTTAGAGGGCAATACCCTAGAAATGCTAGAGGACTTTTATGGTTTGGGTGCGTATTTTGTTATTAGTTAGGGCTTAGGCGCATGAATAACTATTGAGTATATATAATATCATTTTCTTGTAATTGAGAGTTATAATAGAGAGGTGTAATGTGTTAATTGCAGTAGAATTCTTTGTTGAATGTAGCCTTGGTTAAGGGCAAACCAAGATAAATCTTGTCAATTTCTCTTTCTCACCTATACTCTTTTTGTATGTTGTGTTTGTGTGCTTAATCCTAACATTTGATATCAAAATCTAGGTAACCAACAAGTTTGGATCAAACGGTCACACGAAAAGATACAGGTTGTTACTGCTTTGACCTAGGACCTAATGTGTGAGGAGGAGATTGTTGATGTTATCTTATGTCAATTGTGAAAGAGGCTGATGGTTAATTTATAAGTGTGATGGAAATTCTCACTTTTGAACTAGCTTTTGGGGTAACAAAGGCCTAAGATAACCCAACATCTATCTTGGTTTAATCGAAAAAATATGTTGCTTTACTCTTTCTTGCACCAAACTTTGAGAGGACAGTACTGCTAATATAGCAAAAACAAAATTTAGGTTGTAGCTAATTTGTTCCTTCCAATTTTTAGACCATAAAGACTAAACTTTTGTTGTTATTGTTCAATCATGAATGAAGAATATTGCTCTCAAACCATGATTACAAAAATTTTTCCATGAATAAACGAAAGTTTAAATGCAAAAAGACTGTAACTAGCTAGATTTTGATTCCCATCAAAATTACTTAAAGTTTAGACAAAAGAACAAATTAACGACTTTCTAACCACGTAAATTTAGCAACATTATTTCTTCAACAAATCAATGAATTCATGGTCTCAAAAGTAAAAATGTGTTTTGGCTTTGAAATTTAGCATAGTTAGGCTAGAAAATATTGGGTGTATAATACACCCAATATTTTCTCAAGATAGGCTATGTCAAGGAGAAATAGGTAAAATTATCAAAAAAATCTTAAATCTATTACAGTCATGCTAATTTAGTCATAAACCTTTAAATGTGGCTAATTTAGTCATAAACCTTTTGATAATTTGTCAATTGAGCCATTCCTATTAATTTTGGCTAAAAATTGCCAACGTAGATATCGGTTGTGCCAGTGTTGTCCTACATGGCATAATCGACATAACCAGCGCTAACATAGACGATTTTAGTATTTTTTTAAATTTTTTTTTAAAAATTTTTCTTATCCCTCTTTTATTTGCTTCATTTTTTTTTATTGTGTTGATGAAGGGTCACCGACAACTTTGGTTGGCCACAAAGGCAGAAGGCCATCTCATCCTCACCGACTGTGCAAGAGAGCCTTCGCGACCTCATCAGTTATGGGTGAGGTAGCTGCCTTGCCAAGGGCCTTTTCAGCTAGGGAGGGTCGTTGGGGACACTTGTTAGCACAATGAAAAAAAAAAAGTAAAGAAAAAAAGAAAATTAAAATTAAAATAATCAAATTTTTTGAAAATTACAAAAATTATTTATGTCAATACTGACCATGTCACATAGGATGACTAGCATCCATGTTAGCAATTTTTTATTAAAATTAGCTAGAAGGACTCGATTGAAAAATTATCAAAATGTTTAAAACTAAATTGGACAAAGTGAGGGGTTTAAAACTAAATTGATATAAATATAAGGGTTAATACCCTAAAAAATTCCAAAAAACAAATTTATTCAAAACTATTTTTTGACCACCAAAAACTCCAAATTGATACACTTGTGGTAAATTTACCCTCTGTTAGTTTTCGTTGAATTTTACTGTCAAATTATTAAGTTAAATGACATGTGATAGTTGACTAGTATACCATTTTAGGATTTTATGCTTCGTTTATCATAGTTTACAATTTTTGTGATTTTTTTTGTGGTATTAATCTAATTTAACGGATGGTATATTTGTTAAAAATTTATTAGTTTGGGGTTTTTTGCGGTTAAATAAACTAGTTTGAGGTTCGTCATAAATGTATCAATTTAGCGTATTTTATAGTCAGTCGGGGTAAAATGTCACAAGTGTATCAGTTTGGGGTTTTTCATGGTCAAAAAAATAGTTTAGGGTAAATTTGTCACAGGTGTATCAGTTTTGGGTTTTTCAGAATATTAATCCTAAGTAAAATAAGTTTAAGACTTTATTAGTGAGTTCTCTAGGAGATTAATTTCAATGAGAGAAAGTGATAATGATCATTATTAGTATTGAACGGAGTCTTGTAATTGAAGGGAAATTTGGTTAGTTAACATAAAGAAAGCTCAAAAGATTGCGGAATTAGTCCCGCCCAATTAAATATCAAGCATCACTTTGATAGTTGATACATCGATTTTCTTATAATTTTAAGCTAACTCTATAAGGCTCTAAAAGATCGCCTATCACACATCGATTTTCTTATAATTTTAATAATGTCGACAGTCCATATAAATATATAAGAAAGCTCGTCTTTGAGGATTGCCCGCAAAAGTAGCACATAGAATTCTTTCATAAGTCATCATCATTTTCCTTCCAATGGATACTTTTCTTGCACTATATTCATTTTGCTTCCAACTAGGAATTTTTATCTCATTAAGTAATACGTTTTGTTAAAAATATAAAAAGATTAGTTTTAGTGAGTTTTAATGTTTCAAATTAGCAATTATTGAAAGTTCTAACAATTTGTTTTTTTAATAACTCTTCCCATTAATTATTTCCTTAAACAAATTTTATTATTTTCTATCAACTAATATAAGGTTGTTGATTTCATATTAAGTTTCCTTATGTCATATAACAACAATAATTATGAATTTTCTACTTATTATAGAGTCTTGATATTTTATATTATAAACATATAATATGAACTAAGAATTTCCCTTTATTTTGTTTAAAAGAGAAAATTCATATGAGATAATATACACTATAACGAATGATTTACATAAAAATACACATTCGAATTTTATTCTAGTGAAAAAATTCATGTCAGTGCAATGCACGGATATACTGTTAGTTTTTCTGATTACAGACATTGAACTTTCCTCCTTAGATTATTCCTTGGATTTTCAAGTGACTTGAAGATTATATTTAAGAAAAGAAGAAAAGGGTTTAACATAACTTACTTTTTCTGGGGAAATATCTGAGGACAATGCTCCAAGTAAAATTTAATAATGTCGCGGGCTGCAAACATCGGACGATGGTCCTTATTGGGTGCTGTTATCATAGCCGTCACCAATCCACCTGTGCTTGTCCCAGCAATTATGTCGAAATAATCTGCAATTCTCGAATCCGGTCCATCCAGTTCCTGTAAATTTTGTCAACTTTAAACTAGGACTTTCATCACCATGAAAACGAAAGAATATTCCTATAAATATAAAAGTACCCAAGTTGATTCTACGCCACCATTGTATACTGCAGCTACAATGTGAAGAAAGATGCGGCAATTTTCCTAAGATATTAGACAGACTCTTCATAACTGTAGCACGTCAAATTCGCAGAGGCGTATGCAGCTTTCATGAAGCTGCCTCGCTTAGCTGCCTTCACTGACCATGTGATGAGGATGGGAGATCACCACACTCGCAGTTTACCAGTTGGTTGTCCATGGTCGTCCAACATTATCCTTACAGAAAACATTGACAAATAGAATAAGTGGGTGCAATTACTTGAAGCTTGGATTCGAGAAACGCTAGGACCGTGCCTGGAATGATCCCTCTAACACCGCCTCCGTCGATGCTCAGGACCGTCACCATCTTCCTTCTTAAGGATCCACTACTCGCCATGGAAACGAATGAGGAGCTCGGCTTAGGAAGAATTGGAGCAAAGCGTCGTTTTTCTAAGTGATAGCAGTTAAGTAATAAGCATAGGTCGATGGGAACTATTCGTGGCAGTATTTTAAAGCTTGAATGAAGCTGGAATATTCTAGTGCTTTTTTGGAAGAACGAGCTCTCTTGTGCCCAATCGGTTGTTGGGCTCTTTTCTATTGGTGAATTCTGTTTTCCGTCACGCCTTTGTCGATCCTTCCAAAGTCTTTCCATTTACTTTAGTGAAACAATTAATTGTGGAGCCATTAAAAAAAATAAATTCTGAATATGCTAACTTTATCGTTAAAATTTCGCTAAATTTTTGTCCAGTCTCCCCTTTCAGTCTTTTGCAATGGGAAAAAGTCACCATTCGTCCTTGCAGGTTGTGCAAGCACATCTTTGGAGTTTTTTTTTTTTTTGGCCAATTGGCAAATCTGACATCGAACGTAGCATTTCTGAAAACATATAAGAAAATTGAGCCTCAACAAAGTTGGCATTCCGGGCACTTGGGATTTATCGAAAGAAATTAGAACTCCATCCAAATCATGGTTCCTTCCAACATTGGGGATCGACCGGATACGAGGTAACTTGCTCCGAACATGTGATCACATGATGTCTTCTGCATATTCAGGCATTCTGCCAGAGTCTTCTCCCAAACCAAGGTCAAAATAAGAAGTTTCCCATCTGCCATTTCACTGCGCAAAAGACAAATATAAGTTTGGTGCTGCTAAAGCACATGTAACTATAACTATCATGGGGACCACAGTGACGAGCAGTCACGGGTTGATCGTCGTTTTTTGAGCTCGGTAGAGCCTTTTTGCATCGGATGGCACGACAACAATGGTTATTGCAGAGGTAATGTTTTAAAAAGACCTGAAAGACTCTACCATGTGGTCGTTTCCCGAAGCCCTAACGCTGCGAAAACCCTAAATCAACCCTAACTTTTGGCAGAGCCCCCGAGATTCAATAATTGTTGACTTGACTCCTCCATCCAATCAAGCATTTCTTCAACTGATTACAAGTAACGTGGTGCACGTTGCCTTAAAATAAAGAAAATCTTTTTGCTACCCTTTTTACTTCGTCTTATCCGCAATTTGTTTCCCACGACCCTAATTTGTCCTCTATTCTTGCGTAACCCCAATTTCCCGCCCTTTTTAGCTAACATTAATTGTGTTGCCAACGGATATGCCATGTCACATGCCACGTCGGATGAATAGGTGAAAAGAAAAACGGTGCTTTAAATACGCAAAAATGTCCCCATTAGCACATTTCAAATGGGTTTAATGGAAAGATGAATTGTAAGAATTTTTCTAATATGAATTACATTAATTGATATTGTAATTTACTATTAGTAAAAATAAGATTTCTTAATTAATCTAATATGATATTAATTAGTGTAGGCTGAGTTGAGTCTGACTCGCAGTGAGAGAATTTAGTTGAAAATTCTATAAAAAGTGTTTAAGTCTCTCCCACAAGCATCATCACAAAGAAGTGTTTATTAAGTGCCAAGGGTGAGGGGCTGTCTCAGATATAGAGTAAAATAAAGGAGAAGTTCTTGAGTTTGGATCGTTGCTATTTTGCATCAAGAACGATGATCCAAATACAAGTATGTAAATATCTTTATTCGATTACATGTGTTCTTGTTTATATCTGTGGAGATCTTGTGATACACTTTTGTATTTCACATGTGGTATTAGAGCAGCCATAGCTTAGAACTTGGACATAAGAATTTTGCCTTTTTTTTTTTGTGAATTCTTGTGCAGCAAAAATAAATTTTGATCACATAAATGGAAGGGGCTCGTCAAGATGAGCAAAACCATGGTCGGGCGCCACTTGGGGAGACCGCACGCTCCCCTACGCATGGCCACATCCTAGCTGGCGCGGCATGCGTCGCGCACACACTTCACGCATGTGCACACATGACGTTGATGTCATCATGACATCAGCAACTGGAAGCGTGAGTTTGACTTGACCCATTGATTCAACTCGGTTGACCATTGATCGATCTATTGATTCGACCTGGGTCTGACTCGTTGATTTGACCCAGGTCTAATTCGTTGACCTGCCTAAGTTGGTCCTTCGTTGACCGGAATGGTCAATTGATTGCACCGGACATTGATTGGTTGAATCGATCAAACTTGGTGTTAACCAGTCAAATCGATTAAATAGTTGATTTAGACCAGTCCGAGCTGGCATGCGCATGCGCTTCACGTGCCACATACTCTGGAGGTGTGTATGGGGGGGTATATGTGCTTGTATGAAGATGCTCTATATTGTGGCTCTATATTGTGGTTTATTATTATTATTATTATTATTATTATTATTATTATTTTTTTTTTTTTTTTTTTTTAATGTTTGTTGATTTTATGAATATGAAGATAAATATGGAACCTTAAATACGCATATTTTTAGGGTACTTTTACATTTTTTTTTGTAATTTTATGTGATTTTGGAAATAAGGTGTAAGCTCACATGTATGCCGACACATAAAGAGTGTGTAGAACATTAATTCATTAATAACACATATAAGATTCTACATGTAATAATGAATGGAGCAATGTAATTGGCATGACATATAATTTTAGTGACAAATTGACCCTGTCATTAGGTTGAAAATAACATGTATAAAGTAAATGTGAGACATAAAGTTTATATTTTGGTATGAGAGATTTTCAAGAATTCAATTGAGTTATTTGATTGGGTTTGAAAAATATCGGTCTCGTATAATGAGGAGATATTTCCCATTTTAATGCATGGTCATACTCCTAAAGCAGATGCTTGTGTATTAATTTATGAAAAGATACATGAATAACATATAGTGGAAGAGTGACTGATCCTGGTGGTTCATATATTCAAATGTGGTGAATTCATGAAGGCTGGAATATATTATCATGGCTATTGTCATGTGGGAATTATATAACTGCATGTTATGTATTTTGCCCAAAGGTAATTATATGATGATACATATAAGTCTCTGGATGTGTATCTGTATGTTTTAAGTTACATAGTACTCACATAATACCAATTACATACATTGCTTATTATTTTAGTCATATTATCTGTAATTAATAACTCTATAACTATTGATGTTCTTACTAGTTTAAACTTTGAGTATTTAAAAAATGATTTTCTAGTTGGGAAAAGAGCAATCATATTTGCCTATCATCTATGAAGTGCTCCATTTTGGAACACTTAAAAAATAGTTTACCAACTGACTATATTACTAAAAAGATGATATAAGTTTTGGTAACTTGAAATATGTCTTGTCTAATTTTGAGATTAGGACATATCTATAAGAACTTTTCGACATAAGATATGATGGTTCTAATGAGGTTAGTGATTACGTTTTAATGATGGTAGATTTGAAGTCTAAAAATTATGCTCATAAAAGAATTCATAAAACCGCTAGTCATTCTAACAATCTGATTCCTAAAAAAAGCATTCTTCAAGAGATGGGGATTGTTGCTTCTTTTTAGGAAGAAATGTCTCATAAAGATAGATTATAGTAAATATACAAAAGTTTGGTTATTTAAGCATGTTCACAGGTAATGATTTTTTGGCATTGTTTATGAATCCAATACTTATCAAAAACCCCGTCCAATTCTCAGTGACTAAATAGTAGTGTAACAAATTTATTGTGTTTTTCATATAGGTATTCATAAATCTAAGTAAGTCAAATCAGGGTGAATAACAGCTCACCGTGGGAAACAATGATAAAGTCGACGTTGAGTTTGTTGGAGATATCATTTTAATTCTACATTATGTTTTTAATATGATATTAAAAAACACATTTTATATATCTTCTTTTAGACAAAACTTAGTTTTTGTATCATGTTTGAACCTATATAGTTTTTTTTTTTGAAATTAAGGAAAAAAAAAGACAATGTTATTTTTGTGTACTTTAATTCAAATAAGGTAAAATACCACACTATTGTGTTTAACTCCCAATGATATACACATCATGCATATGGTTGAAAATGTTGTTTCCAAAGGACTTTTGTCTAAGGAATAATCTCATGCATTAATGTATTACATGTTTAGAGAAAGAGTAGAAAGGCTAATAATGTTGGTATTTCGTCTACTCTTAAAATTACCAAAAGACTTGCGTAAACTATTGTAGAAGCAAGATGACCAAGATAAAGAATAAAACTGTAGTATGAAGTTTTGGCCTATTGAAGGTCATTCACATTGATCTTAGTGGACTTTATATGGTAATATTATGTAGAAATTTTTATTTCAACACAGTTATTCAAGATTATTTCTTTTATCCTTGATTAAGGAAAATTTGAATCTCTGAATAAGTTTAAACTTTTTTGGGACAAAAATTGAGATATAGTTAGGATAAGTCTTAAAGGTTATTAGACCGGACCGGGTGGTGAGTATTTTGACAAGTGTAACAATACTAGATAGCTTAAATGGCCATTTGTCAGAGACTTAGAAGATTATGGAATGATAATTTACTATGCTAAAAAATTCTAAACAAATTAGTGTGGCTTAAAGGTGTAATTGCACCATATTTGATATGATGATGAGTATGATTAGTAGGACTAATGGGCTGATGTTTTTGTTTTTTCCTACAAAATTTTTTATGGGCTGATGTTTTGAAAATGCCACCGACGACAAGTTTTTCACATACAATAGGGCCTCTAAAAATTGTGTTTCTACCAAAATTGCTCCATTAACTCTCTTTGAGTAATGGACTTGACGTTCTCTCAATTTGGGGATTAGGGTTTCGAAGTTGGGGGAAAAAATAAACCTAAAAAATAAATAAAAAACTATCTTAAGGTTGGGATGTCAAAATTTTTGGCACTTAAGTGATCCGATGGGAACTTTTGGCATCAAAGTGAGGTTATATAATTCAATATTGAATAAGTTGGAATTTAGGATCACTCGGTATTATTTCATATCTTACCTAGATCGTTCAAAGGGGTATTGATTTTATGACCATAATAAAGGTACAAGAATTGTGGAATTACATACAAAAAAGTTTTTAGAATTTGATGTAGCTGCAGAGGATATGTGACTTAGACCATTAAGGATAATAGTACAATGGAGATTACTGTGTCTTTGTCTTTGCTTATATAGATAATTATGGAATCTCCTACACCACAAACTAAGTTTGTTGAAGTTTAGGGTACTGTTCTTGGGATAGTTCTTGATGAAATTTCTCAAGCCTCTTAGGTACATAATGAAGTGGTTGTAACTCTACTCAGGAGATCTATTAGGGAAAGACGATCAATTATACCACAAGATTATGTAGTTTATTTGTGAGAGTATGACTGTGATATCTGTTATATGGTTGATCTAATGACTTATAAATGTTGTTTCTTGTCCTCAATCAAGTTTGTGATTAGATGCGATGAAAGATGAGATGTACTCTATGAAGCATAATAGTGTTTGTGAACTTGTTGAGTTGGGAAATTTTATTTTTTCACACTTTATTTACTTAATATTTTGCTTGCAAGTAGTGATTTTGAATAATTGATGAGACAAACATATATTATCAAAAAATTTTGACATGGAGGACCTTGATGATGCGTCATTTGTCTTTGGCATTACGATCCGTAAGGATCGTTCTCACTGTATATTGGGTTTATCTCAGTGGATAAATGTTGGTCGTATTTTGAAAAGATATATATCACTACAAGTTAAGAATTGCTCCCATCATTAAGGGTGATGAATCGAACCTGTCACATTATCCTCATTTAGACATTGAGAAAACTCAATAGAAGTATATACTTTGTGTTAATGCACTTGAAAGTATCATGTATGTTCAAATTTGCTTTAATACAAATATCGCTTTTGTGACAGGACTTTTAGGCAAATTTAGTTAAATTTAGAACACGATCACTAGGTCACTACCAAGGGGGTTTTGAGGTACTTAAAGAAACAAAAGACTATATGTTGATTTACACACATGTTCAGGTCTTATAGTTAGTAAAGTATTCAGATGTAGACTTTGTTGGTTGTTAGGATGATATGAAGTCGACAACGGAATACCACTTTATGTTAACAAGATGTCAAGATGTGCAATAAATAGAAATCTATGTCATCATCTACCATGTAAGCGGATTTTATAGCATACTTTTCGATTGTTATTTAGGCTATTTGGCTCCGAAAACTTATTAGGGAGTTAACCTACCGTATTTGACTTTATAAATAGACCTGTACAGTTGTATTAAGACAATAACTCTATAGTGTTATTGATTAACAACAACAAAGATCTTAAGGGGCCTAAACATATGGCGATCAAGTTTTTTACCATAAAGAAACGATATAGAATTATGACGTTATAGTATAATATATTTTCGTAGATGATATGGTTGCAAATCCACTAATTAAAGGCCTTCACTCTTGTGTTCTTGAATGATATGTCATTAACATGGGCTTAGGAGCATCATGAAATGTGAGTATTTAGTGGGAGCTGTTGTGATATTCTAGATTTTCGACTTTACTTTCAATTTAATAAATCAGACATTTCATTGACGCGCCTATAGTGCTATTCTCAAAGCTGATCACTCGTGAGATAACTAGACTATTTAGGGAAGCCATTAAGGATTTTAAGGCAAATAGACTTGAGGATTCGATTAGAAATCGGCTGCTCGACCATACTCATCTGCCAAGATCATTACGGCATAGATGTAAATTGATTAAAGATTAGAGATAGGCGATTCAACTAAGATGCGTGGTTAAATGTGGGTGATCCTACTAAATTACAAAATTCTCATCGAGCGGCACTAGTTTGATTTTTCTGTTATTTTGGTATCCTATGTCCGTATTTAAAATCTCAAGATTTTTACGACAACCAAGAGTCGCCAATGTGTCAAATAGGTTCATTGTGACTCAAAGAAAATCGACCATGGGTCAATTGTCCTAAAAAGTTCTGAAAGCTATTCGATAGCATAGGTCACGCTAAAAACGCAATGTAATGAAATTAACCGCGAATTTGAATCCGATTTTAGAAATTGAAGGTTTTTTCATGTCATAATAAATTCTAGGAATGTCGACTTAGTCTCAAAAGATTTTTCTGCAACTCAAGACTTTTTGGGAAAAATTCGTCCTAGGGCTATTTTTGTTTAGAAAAAGCCAAAAACCGTTTTTTATCGCGAAATTGGGAAGCAAGTGGATCAATTGGTGAGGAAAAGTACCAATTTGATCGTTGAGGTGTTAGTTGATTTTATTGAGGCCAAATTGTGTAGAAGTGAGCAAGAACAATTATCCAATTAAGGGAGAGAAGTTGGAAATTCGTATGCCTCCCCTATGCCTATGGTTTTGGACCAATTCAAGGGTTACAAAGTGAAGCATGGGTGGCTGAATGAGGGCCAAGGAGGTGCTAGTGGTTGAGGATGATCAAAGGGGACAATTGAGGAAAATATGTGACCAAGATGGCCCACCCAAGGCCAAGACTTGTCTTCCCTCATCCTTCTCTCCCTCTAGTCTTCGACCGGCGCCCCTCCTCCTCTCCTCCTTGCCGTTCGATGCACCGGTAAACCGTTGGAAGCAGCCATGCCATCGCCGAAGTCGCATGACGCTACTCGTAGCCACCGCACCCATCCGCGCGATCCCGTCCCCGTAGTTGCGTCCATCCCGCCTTCCAAGCGTGTCTCCTCATCCAGCTTGCATCCTAGCCTCTATTTTAGCCATGCCGAAGCTGCCCTGCCTTCGTTCAACCTCCGTAAGTCCCTACCAAGCCTCGGTTTAGCCCTTTCAACCTTCCCCAATCAATCCTCGCCTTAAACCAGCCTTGTTGCTTTTTGTTTCAGCAAGAATAGAACAGAAAAATAGTGGGTTTACAGCGGGAGGTTTGGCTTGTTTTGAGGTGGTTTCAAGCCTCAAAAGCTTGGCCCACTTTGGAGAGAACCATCCCCCGTTGCATCCCCATTGAATTGAATCAACCGATTCGATAAACAAGTGAGTTTAACTCACTAAACCTCGCTTAGTATGTTAATGACACTTAGTGGTTAATTAGATTAGACTAAGATAAATTAGGTGGTTAGTTAGACTTAATTAGCGAATTTAAATTAGTTATCGATGAATGTTAGGTGGTTAGTTATTGCAATTAGAGCCTATACAAGCTCTAATATTTAACTAGAGTGGTTTAGCCCATCTCGTCTCGGCTTCCATTTAGGCATTTTTAGGCCTAAGTTTGATTTATGCTATTTATTGGCATTTATTTATTTATTTTTTAATTATTCAATTTTATTTATTTTTCAGAAATTCAACCGGGATGGTCGGTGATCAGAATTTTGTATTGATTGCAGTGGTGCCTTTTTGTTTATTTAATTGAGCACCGATTTGTGAAAATTGAGTGAATTGGTGATTATGTGGGGATTTATACATCAAAATTGATTAGTGTTGGTGTTTGATGGGAAAATGACCTTGAAAGGTTGTAAGTAGACCTAGAAAACCGCCAAAGTATGGCCATGCCCATTGGAGCCGTGATTCACTACCCGATAGAGGTCGTGCCTTTTTGAGCCGTGATTTACCACCGAATTGGGATCAGTCGTGCCCATTGGGGTCGTGATTTATCACCTGTTAAAGGTCGTCCTTAATCGAGCTGTGATTTGCCACCTCTTAAAGGTTGTGCCCATTGGGCTGTGATTACCAACTAAAGATAGGTTGTGTCCTTGAGACCAAGATTTATAGCCAAGAATTTGATAGGCTATGCTTGATGAGCTGTGAATGAGAATTGAGATCGAATGATTGAAATGACCTGAGAGTGGTCTTGTTGACATGTAATTGACCGAGTCGATTGATCAATGATTCGATCTGATTTGATTAGGTGTTATGGCTGTTAGTATTTATGAATTAAACTAACTTGTAGAGAGAGATTGAGGCCAAGATAAGTCCTCTAACTCGTGTTGTACTTAGGTAGCCTTTAGGGCGTATTGGTTTCCTAATTGAGTCTTAGGCGGTAGAACTTGCACCCTCTTGTGGGACAACATTTCAGGTCCGTAGATTGCAGCACCTCTAGCTCCTCCCGAGCATTTTGATATACTTGAGGAAATCATGGAAGTAGGTTATCACATTCCGATACACCCCCACCTTGAAGGATTGGAGTATGTGATGGTGAAATCCACTAGATTAATGTGGGTGGACCCGATAAGGTGCCTCACAAGTACCGGTCATGGTATCGTCACTATCATGATGGGCGAAGGGAGGGTCCCGCGTTGGAATTTGATGCACCTTGGTATGTTTTGGAGGTTGCGCTCGGGAAAGATATAGCAAATCCTGAGGGTGGATTAGTGGTGGATGCAAAAGACCCAAAACTCGAAGGTGATTCTGACTCTCCGGTGTACTTAGTCGAAGGCGCCAATTGGAGTGAGAAAGAAGGGGAGATCATTGAGGACGAGGAGGTGGAGCAAAAGAAATTTAGTGATGATGAGTAGTTGTGGTTGTTAGACCCCCTTCCTATTTGAGAACCTGATGTTATGTGTGTTTATATACTAGGACCAACTTGTATAATATATGACCAGATGTGTTATGTGTATATATATAAGTGTGGTTGTGTGGTTCAAAATTTTATGGCCCTACTTTTCTATCCCATTGTTTTATTATCTAAGGATTTATATATGCTTTCATATACGTATAATAAAATAAATGGGTCGGCGATGTGTCTTGGGATATTGCTATTATATCAATCAAACAGGGATGAGCATGTGCTTGGAGGGTCGGGACATAACAGCTATTTCAATTTGCTTTAATAAACTTTACATCTGTGTTTGTTACATTTAGTAACGTTCCTTTTGCATTCAATAAAGTATTTATGAATGTATTGTTATTATATCAAATACATATTGATAAAAATTTCAAGATATTGTATAAACCTTGAGTGAAGGACGGGGGCATCCAATTATTAGCCTTGATCATTAAAAAAGGTTAACCGTAAGGATAATACATATGCAGGCTTATTGAACTATAAAGATATTTTCTAGTGGCACGGGTTTTTGTGACATTGAGATAAGAGAGTTGTTATCTATTATCATATTAAATCAATATCAATAAAGTTAAAAACACTTATGATCATGAAAGACTTTATATGTATAGATGTATTTACCGCCATGATTCGGTATTTGAGATTTTATGAAATATGATTGACTATTAAAAATTATCTTTAGATCAAAGTGCGCATATTTAGTATAATTTCAATTAATATAGCTCAAATGGGAGAATGCAAGAGATTTCCTGATGTGAGTTACATTAATTGATATTATAATTTACCATTTTATGGGATTAGTCTAAAGTGAGATAGAAATTTTTTTAATTAATTTAATATGAGGCTGACTAGTGTGGGCTAAATTACACTCAGACCATAATGAAAGGGTTTGGCTGAAAATTCTATAAATAATACTCAAATCTCTCCTCTAATCCTAAAACATACAATCATCCTCACAAAGGAGTATTTACTAATTGTTAAGGGTAATGGGTTGTTTTATTGAGCCAGTGATATAGAAGAAAATAGATGAGAAGTTCTTGAGTTTGAATTGTCGTTATGTCGCATTAAGAATGATGGTCCAAATACATGTGCATAAATCTCTTTACTTGATTTCATTTGTGTTCTTGATTCTAGCTATGAATATATTGGGGTGTGCTTTTGTGCCTTACATGCACATGAATAGAAAGATGCCAAATTTATGGACTTAATTGGCCAGAAAAAGGAGTTGAATGATTTAATTGCACAATTTGCAAAAACGAGGGACGAATGGTGCATTTGTTCCCTTCACAATGTCTTTCAATTCTAGGTTTGCTTTTGTCAATTTGCCCTGCGCCGGGCAGAAAATCAATGGTAACCAGTAAAGTCTGCTCATTGGCCGCGACTCCTGAAACTTTACAAGTAAAGAAGAAACTGCACAATGGACAATTGTTCTCGATATCCTGTTGGTGCGATGTTACAGGACATGTCCCATGGTCCAGGGTATGTCAAGCTTACTGTTCACGAGCTGCCCGTCTTGCGACGGCTACAAAAAGTACGGCACAAGTACGACTCTAGAGTTTAGCCTTCTTGCATTCCCAGTCCTCCGCACCTGGTTTTCGAACTTCGATATGTAATGGCGCACCTATTGATCCTTGCTGGTGGTTACACCTTCCTAATTACTCTGTTTTGCCAGTGCGGGTGGCCGACAATCGCATGTTGAGACTTCTGACTTGACACAGGTGTTCTGTCATTCTCCTCGTAGTGTCCTTGAGATGCTTCACACTTTGTTTCGTCCTCATTCAGATCGAGCAACAAAGTATCCCAGTCCATCTTCTAACAGTCCCAGCTCAGTCAAAAGGGGGCTTTAAATGGAATTGACTTTCCAGATGATTTTTTGGGGAGAGCTGCCCCAATTTTCTTGCGCGTTTTGCTATTGATTAGGCCATAATAATGAATGTGGACTTTGTGCATGATCATGTAGTTCACATGCAGCTCAAAGTCTTTGATTTGTAGCTTCCTTGTCTCGTTTTAGAATTAATGCCTCCTGAATTCGTGGATGTTTCCCTGCCCTGGAAGTTTTGACCCATTTTTGGGGCAGATTTTGTATCGATTCACTTGCGGGGGGGATCAGCTATAGCTATTCATACCACTTGCACCTTCTTGAGGTACTTTCTTCACCTGATCGGGCAACTGATGTAGTGTGAGTGAGTCTGTATATAACGGCTTTCGTGCACGATAGTTTCTGTCAACAGGGATGTTGTATGAATTGAAACAGAGGAGCATATTTTTTAAGAGGAATTAATGCTGAAGCTTGTCTCGTGTCTGTACAGATTCATTCCATCAAGTTGATGCATAGTCAAACATAATTTGTGAGATTTCTCTCGAAATCAGGCTCGTTTATCTAGTTATGGGGCTGATGAAAAACCAACAAGAAGAATGAATTCTTTTGTTTCCTCCAAAATACAGATAATACTTTGAAAAAAATTATGAAATGTTATGGAATGACTTTAAATGCTATAACATGTATTTTGAACAATTTTAGGTGTCTGAAATTTTATAAAAATGCAATTTGCTGCTTTCAAAGTTAAAAATCCTCATCAAACACCAACATTTCCGAGTTCACTCTACCTCTCTAGTACATTGAAACATTTATCATTCTCCTTTTGCATATTATGTCTCTATTATGACTTCAGTTGAATTTTTCATAAATAATAACATAGTTAGGGATAAACTTAAAAGTACTGGAACTCAATTAAATTGCATCATGGTTGAAATTACAAAATTTCATATTTGATGAAGACGAGAAATTCTACCAATATCCCAATGAGCTCTACTTGTAAGACTATTATTGTTTATGGAAGATCCTATAAGCTATCTCGAGTTCATCTAAGTAGCAGCATCATGAATCACGACAGATCATTTTTGGATGTACAAATTGCTACTTGTTTTCTTCTCTTCCTCTTCTCTTCTCTTCCTTTCATTAACAAGCCGTTCTGCAAATTCCCGGAGTGCGTCTTCATTGGTGCGATGTTTTTCAGTCTCTTCCAATTTACCGGTCTCCAAGTTTACCCTTGACTCCGGTTTTTGCAATAGCTTCTTCCCTATTTCCTTCAGCCTACGTAGATTCTCCGGGGTCGCAGCATCAACCAATGATTCTTCTCCGGTCAAGGTGTCATCCTGTTTTGAAGTAGCCCGCGTGAAATCATTTCAAAATAAGTCGCGTAGTCATGAGCTAGTCTATGGCATTAAAATAATGGTGTTTCATGAAGCCAAACGCTATACAAGCAATTCATCTCATACCTGAATCCGAAGGTAATTTTGCTCGCATTTGAAGAATCGGAAGAGACTAGACAAGTAAATATCGACCATATCAGAGATCACGTCGTTGAAGATGTCGAACAACGGAGTGAAACCATGGCCAACGTTCCAATTGATAAGTCCCCATCTGGCGGCCTTGGCCGCACTATACTTCCCTTTATTGTCAGCCGCACCGGTACCTAGTGATAGAACTAATATTCGATCGATTTGTCCTGGATTTTTGTCCTTGCCCTCTCCGTTTTGCGAGAAAATCTCTCTCTTAATGTGGGTGAGAGCAACCAAGGTCTGCAAAACACAGAATTGCATATTGTTAGTTCTCTCTTATTTTGGCCTGACTTCCTGTGGTAAGCTTTATAATAAATGAAACTTGATAACGTTTCAAAATGATCAAAAAAATACTGTCATATGGTCAGACACCAAACTAGCAATCTTAGAAAAGTTTAGTACATAATATCAGTGTAATGCTAATGAATTTATACCCGAACCCTAGTTCTCGTGTTTGCACTTACGGGATTATTTGCTGCAACCCCACCATCAATGAGATTGAAGTGACTCTCCTCGTTCTTGTCTTTGGTCTTGAAGTAGTACGGCGGGAGGAATATGGGAGCTGCGGAGGTGCCCATGCAAACATCCGCCAACCGCGCGTTCTTTAAAGGATTCGTTCTTGCCTGTGCCCCCATCAATTGTCAGAAACTCCAAAGCGACATAGGAGAGTTTCTATTAACTGACCGTATATGGATCGACATCTATCTAGAGTTGGCGAAATGCGGTCGAGTTCGGGTTCTTACGGCGTCGGTAGAGAAGATGACTGGTTGGAGAAGCTTGATGTCAAAAGTCGGGATGACGACGTTGGTCAAGGTTTGACTTAGAGTGGTGGCACCGAGCATATCTTCGATCAGGGATTTCAACTTCTTCCCGTCATGCTTTGGCCCTATGCATGCGCCTACCCAGCTTATTATTGAATTCATCATCTTATTGCGACTGTTCATAAGACCCGTTATAAATTTGCTTGAGACTGGGATAAATTGAACGATGATATAAATTCCGAGTCCAATTGATTAAATAAATCTACCCAATAAAAAAGAATGCAAATGTTAATAGTTAGTAGTAAGTGACTTCTCTTGATACGTCTGATTAATTACCAAACATCACTAAATAGTCGATGCATCAATTTTCTTATAAACTTTGCCCATTTGCATCCTTGCTTTTTACACTAAAAAGACCTTTATAAATATATAATAGGAAGCTCTTCATTTGTAAGGGATCAATAAATCTCCTTGCAAGGAGTACTTTGCGTGCACTCTCCATTCATTTTACTTCTAACTAGGATTTTGTGCTTCTCATGAAGAACCATGAGTTTTGCCATAAAATAGAATAGTTTTAATGATTTTAATATTATAAACTAGCAATTATCGAAAATCCTAAGATATCTGTAACTTTTCTTGTGAAGTATTTCCTTGAAAGATTTTTAGTATTCCTCTCAATATTGAAATAATGCTGCTGATTACATATAAAATTTTCCTATGTTATATAACAACAAAAAACTGGAATTTTCTAATGATTATGGAGTCTCAATATTTTGCCTAATTAATATATAATATGAACTAAGAATTTCACCTTCGTTTTGTTTAAAAGAGGAAGATCCATATGAAATGGTTTACAATATGATGAATAATTTACGCTAGAATACATATATTCCAATTTTATTCAAATAAAAAAATTCACGCTTGCATAACGAATAGACATAGTACTAGTTTAATTGATTACAGAAATTTAAAGCTGACTTTCCTTTTTAGATTATCGCTTGAATGTTCACATGACTCGAAAAATTATATTTAAAGGAAAGAAGAAAATGAATTAACATAACTTACCATTTCTGGGGGAATATTTCAGGACAATTATTAAAGTAATGATTATTGATGTCACGGGCTGCAAACTTCGGACGGTTGTTCTCATTTGGTGCCGTAATCATGGCCGTGATCAACCCACCCGTGCTTGTGCCAACAATTATGTCGAAATAATCTGCAATTCTCGGGTCCCTTCTGTTTGGTTCCAATTCCTGTAATTTTCATCAACTTTAAATGACTGCTATGATCACCATAAAAATAAGACTATTCATACAGATTAAAAATGCCCATGTTAATAGCTTCCTAACAGCAGATGCAAATGTAAAAGGGGATGCTGCAATTTTCATAAGATGCTTTTCTTCATAGCTGGAGGACCATCAAAACCTCAGTAGCTTATGTTGCTTTCGTGAGCCATCTCATCCGACTCTAATCCAGCTGTCTATGCCGGCTAAGTGATTAGAATGGGCAGCCGCCATGTAATAGTTTTTTTTGACGTGGATTATATTAACTGAGATCAAATTTTACTTTTTCACGAAGTTAATCTAATAAGATGAGATATATAGATCTCTAATTAGTCTAATATGGGCATCGCTTGTAGGGGCTCAATAGAACACGATCTGTGATGAGAGAATTTGTAATAGAAAACTTTATATATAGTGTTCAAATCTCTTTCTAATCCTAATACATAAATAACCTCATATAATGAGCAGTTATAGAACGTAATTCGTGAGAAACGGTTTCATTGAGCTAATGGTACAGAGGATAATAGAGAAAAGCAATTGAGCTAGATACGATGGATTCCAAATCAGGTACACAAATCTCTTTTTCTCCATTATTGTGTTCTAGATTCAAACTATGGAGATTTTGGGTTATTGTTTTCTCGGCTCACACACCACACTCGATAATTGTTATCCAACATCATCTACAAAGGAAACATTGACAAATAAAATAAATGGGCGCGATTACTTGGAGTATGGATTCGAGATGGTCGAGGACTGTGCCGGGAATGATCCCTCTCACACCACCTCCGTCGATACTCAGGACTGTCACAATCTTCCCCGTCGGAGATCCACTTCTCGCCATGGACAAGGCTGAGAAGAGCTCAGCTCAAGAAGAATCAGAGCACTGACTCGTCGTTTTGCAAATGGATAGCAACTAAGAGATGAATATTTGTTGGTGAGAACCTATCATAGTAATATTTTATAGCTCGAATGAAACTGGAATCTTCTTGGAAGTGGCAATAATGCGCTCTCTCCTGCGCCTAATCAATTATTGGGCTCTTTTCTTGGGCGACTTCTGTTTCTATCAAGTCTTCGTGCACTATTCCAAAGTCTACTCGCTTTAGTGAAAAAAGGGATAGGGACAATAAAAAGTTGAGCGAAAAAGTCCGTGTTCTGTAAAGTTCCCTTGGAGATGGCACGATTCATGATGTGGTGGTCTTCATTCCCATTGGATTGTCCATAGGCGCAATATTTGTTTTCTCATGCCCGTGTATCCCGTGTATGTGAAGATTCCTTTTTCCAAACATGCTCAGTATCATTGGAGGAACGATTTAAAGCTAAAAGCTAAAAATGGACCCTATCTTTTAGGCTCGACACATTATCAGCAAACTAATTTGGTTTTCAAGCAAGATTAGACTTAATTAGTGGTAAAATAGCGATCCAAATCGCAGTACGAGAGGCAAACAACTCGCCATAAGAAAATAATGAGCTAAAGCTCATCCTAGCACAAGAGAAGTCTGATTTTCCCCACATTAGGGAAAGGGCAAAGAACAGTCACTGGCATTTGAATGTTTTGAGCATAAAGTAACAAGGGATGCTTAGAGGTGGAGGTAGTCATCATCAGATCTTGGACGTAAGGAGCCTAAAGGCTTTTTTCCTTTGAAGAGGTCCATTTGCCACATACCCGATAACCAGCTTTTATTTCTTGATGTCCTCTCGCCAAAAGTTCTAATTCACTTCGTTTCTTGATAGAGGTGGCATGTTCAGTAGAGACATGATTGGAACCTGTGACATCCCGATTTTTCTTGAATTTATTTTCAGTCAATTGAGTCGAGCAATTCATCTGTGTATGTAGTCGTCTTTCTGAGTTGGCCACTCACGAGAGGACTGGTTCATTGGATGAAGTAATTAAGGGATTTTGACGCGCCAGGCTTGGGGACTGATCACCCTTGGGGCGGATGCAAGAAAATTTCCCTGAAAGCTATCCAGTGGACTAAGCGCGTCGAAATAGCACCAGATTGAATTTAACCGTGAAAATTGAAATTGAATTTAAAAATTGGAGGCCCGATTATGTCACAAATTTTATTAGGATCTTGGATAAATTTTACGGACTTTAATTGGACTCAATTAGAAGAGAATTGAATGAGAAATTGAAGAAATTGAGCGCACAAGATTTTGGACCCCGGCGGAAATGTAATTGCACCCATTGAATTAAGTTGTGGATGAATGAGATAGTGGAAGATGACATCATCCACATGATGTCATGGTGAGGTGGCCAAGAAGAAAAACCGAGCAGCCCGTTGACCCCCGCCTCGCCATCCGCCCGTTTGCGGTGTCGCCCGCGTCGCCGCTGCGCTGCACCGTCGCCGGCATCGTCCCGCACCTAGCTGCATCGCCTTAGCCGCCTCACCTTGCCGTCTCGCTAGCCCGCCTCAGCCACGCCCGCAGCTCCCCCGTCCTCCTCAGCCAAGCCGTGTCTTCGGCTGCATCGCCAGCTTCGCCGGAGCCACCCATGAGCCGAGCCACCGCTCCTCCACCGTTTCGCCGCCGTGAACTCCCCTTCGTCGCGCCTCATTCCAGCCGGTTCAGCAGCTTCTTCCAATGGGTTTCCAACCACTTCGAAGCTTGTTTCAACCCCCTTCCCGGCCCCGGACGCAAGACTGCCTTTGGGGAAAGTCGGTCCCGGCGTCGCCCTCTTCGTTTTGGACTAAACAGCGTTCTAATCAAGTGAGTTTATCTCACTAATCCTTGATTAGAGTGTTAATGATACCCTAAGTGTGTTTAGTTTGAATTAAGCATGTTTAGGTGGATAGATTAGTATATTTTATTATAAATTGGATTAAGAGATTAGTTTAAGTTTAATTAAGTTTAATTAAGTTTAAAAGAGGTTATTTAATGTTAAGTTTGTGATGGGACTTAATTAGGATTTTAATTTATAATTATTTAAATGCTTCGAAATTTGGTAGATTAAAATAATATATAATATTCTGAAATTAATTAAATATTATTAAAAAACAGAAAAATTTATTTTTAGCCCCGGTTGCTCGAATTTCGTCGTGCTTTTAGAATTTAAATTTGATGCTTGGTTGTGGCGAATTGAGTGTGATTGCGATAAATAGGGGTCTTTTGTAAAAACGTGACCTATTAGAGGTCATGCCTAATGAGTGATTCATGCCAAGCAGTTGAAGCCTAAGACATGGATTGATTGATATTGATTTGATAGAATGACATGAACTCGCTGAGATATTTGAATGATGATTTCTTCTGTTTATCTTCGTAGTTGAATTATATAAATTTTCCGAGATGAAGGCTGAGTAAACTGGCGGCTAATAGGGGCTTAGGAGGGGTAAACTTGCTGAGACAATGTCTCACCCCGCTGTGGGAGGGCTGTAGACGGAGACGATGGGGTGAGTCCTTGGGTTTACCATTTGGTTAGGTCCCTTAAGCTTTAGGGCATGGTGTTTGGGGGCCATTCCCAAAGGACCCAATTTAATTTTTATTATTCCTCCCCGACAAATTGAAGAGGAACAAAAATCAATTTAATACAAATTAACATACAATCATAAAATCCAAGGTTTTGCAGCCAAAGCGGGTCGAGGTCTATACACTAGGGATCGATTCACCATCTAGAAAGAACAGTCCTAAGGCCACTAAAAAGATTCGATCCTCCATCTTCTTGGCTCGCACTCCTTGCCCAACTTCCGGCAGTCCACGACTCCGCTGGAATCCTCATCTGCGGCCCCGAAATGTGTTTCCCACAACGGGGTGAGACATTGTCTCAAGCAAGTTCACCCTCCTAAGCCCCTATTAGAAAGAAAATACACCCCAAGCATGACCTAACCACACATTTAGTACAACTTATATCATTCAATCACTTGCAAATATGACAATTAAATAAAGCACGGCAGCGATCAATCGGCTCGGCCGATTACATGTCAATCAATCAAATCAATCCGCTTGCTCCCAACCACAACCCTAAGGGTAGACTCAACAAATCGGTGGTATCACCCGAAAAGGTGGTTCAACACTAGTGGCATCACGGCCCCACTCGGCACGGCCTCTCACAGGCGGTTAACAACTAGTGGCATCACGGCCCCACTCGGCACGGCCTCTCATAGGCGGTTCATCAACTAGTGGCATCACG
The DNA here is from genome assembly GCA_014182555.1 of Eucalyptus erythrocorys. Classification (NCBI taxonomy): domain Eukaryota; kingdom Viridiplantae; phylum Streptophyta; class Magnoliopsida; order Myrtales; family Myrtaceae; genus Eucalyptus; species Eucalyptus erythrocorys. The sequence continues at coordinate 20,815,373 of CM024605.1, read as the reverse complement.
GCCCCACTCGGCACGGCCTTTCCTAGGCGGTCAGCAACTAGTGGCATCACGACCCCACTCGGCACGGCCTTTCCTAGGCGGTTCATCACGGCCTCAATAGGCACGGTCTCTAATAGGCGGTCAATCACGGCCAAATCTCCATCAAATTTCACAATTGGAATTTCTACACATAACCCCTAATTTACGCAATCACACTCAATTCGCCACCAATCAAGCATCAAATTTAAATTATGACATCACAGCGGTGATCGGCACAAAATTCGAGCAACCGGGGCTAAAAATAAATTTTTCCGTTTTTTTTAATAATAATATTTAATTATTTTCGGAATATTTTAATATTATTTTAATAATCCAATTTCGAACCAATTTAAATAAGTCTAAATTAAATTCTAATATGTCACATCACACTTAACATTAAACAAATCACTTTTAACCTTAATTAAACCCAAATTAACTTAATCCAATTTCCTTAATCCAACTTATATTAAAATAATCTAATCTAACCACCTAAACACACTTAATTCAAATTAAACACACTTAGGGCATAATTAACCAGCTAATCAAGGATTAGTGAGGTAACTCACCGATTAACGCGCCGTTTAGCTCAAACGACGAGCGCGACGCCGGGATCGATAAACTCCAAAAAGCGGGCTCGCGTCGGGGCCGGGAAGGCGGCCAAATCGGGCCATGAAGTGGCTGGAAACCCATTTTTTTTTTTGGGTCTCGCTAGGTTCGGCCGAGGGGTGCGACGGCGGCTGCTCGGCGGCGGCTTGGGCGCGGGGACGGCGAGGACGGCGGCGGTGGCGCGGCGGGCGGCTGGGTGCGGCGGCGATGTGCGGCTGAGGCGGCGGACGGCTCCCCCCCCTTTCTCCCCGTCGAGCTCTCTCTCTCCCCCCTCTCTCTTTTCCTTTTCTCTCTCTTGCTTGAGGTAGGGGATGACATGTGGGCCCCCCCTCCTTCTCTCTCTCCCCTTTTCTTTTCCTTTTCCTTTTTCTTTCTTTCTTTCTTTCTTTCTTTCTTTCTTTCTTTCTTTCCTCCAAGGGTGGCCCACCACATGACATCATCCGCCGATGTCACACTCCACTAAGCTTCTACAACCTTATTCCAATAGGTGCACTTTCTTTTTCCGCTGGGGTCCAAATTTTGCGCGCTTAATATCTTCAATTCTTCTTTCAATTAAGTCCAATTGAAGTCCATAAAAATTAATCCAATATCACTACTTGTAATTCACATCTTGGCTTGTCTATAGGATCAATTTAAATCCCAAAAGTACGACCAAAGGCGAACCTTATAATTTCTCTTGATTCAATTCAAATTGACTCCCATAAAATCAATTGATGTCTCACTTATCAAATTGATTATTTTATTTATCCAAAAATTCCTTATATTCCTCAATTTCATAACCCCGGCTTCAACTGAACGAACACGGCCCTATTTATCCAGTCAAAATTAGGGCCCAAAATTCGGGATGTCACAACTCTTCCCCTCTTATAAAAATTTCGTCCTCGAAATTTAAATCTTTACCAATCCTCATGCAAAAAGGGGGGGTATTTCCGTTTCCATGGGTCTCACTATTCCAAACTAGTCCTTCGGTCTCTTCGTGATGTCCGACCATTTTGATCAAGGATACCATCTTGGTATACCAAATCTGCTCTTTCTGAACTAGCAACTGGACTGATCTTTTCATATAAGACACCCTGTCGTTCACATCTGATCTGTTCTTCTCAACTCCCCCATGAACCCTTGAAGCTCAATAACTGAAAATTTCTGACAGTTCTGTCTAGCATTTACTCTGACACTGATCTGACCACTGCAAACACTGATTTCTGAGCCGACTCCAGTCTGTGATCTTTCTTCACTTTCCTTTTACTACTGAATTCTACACTCTCTGTTATGCACTGCTTATGAAAGAACCCCCTGAAAGAATCCCTCTGAAAACTCTGCCAAACCTGTAATCTCTGAACTAGATTTGAAATATAAAACACCCCCGGCACTCTATGCCGGTGAATTATCTGATGCGCACACACTTCAATATACTCAGTCCATAACATAACAAAATCTTCGAATTTCTGAAATCGAACTTAGATTAGCGGTTAATTTCAGTCTGACGTGCTTTTGGTGTAACCTAGGCTACTAGGTAGTTCTCAGAACTTTTTAGGACAAATGACCCGTGGTCGATTTCCTTCGAGCCACAATGAATCCACTTGACACGGTGTCGATTCTCGATTGTCGTGAAAATCTCGAGGATTCAAATACGGACACAGGGTACCAAAACGACAGAAAAATCAAAGTAGTGCCAGTCGATGAGAGTTTTCCAATTCAGTGGGGTCACCCACGATTGGTCATTCATTTCAGTCGAATTGACCTATCTTTGATCTTAATTCGATTTTATACTGTGCCGCAATGACCTCTAAAAATGAACATGGTCGAGAAGTCGATTTCTGGTCGAATCGTCAAGTCAATTTGCCTTAAAGTCCTGGATAACTCACCCTAGCTAGTCTAGTTATCTCATGAGTAGCCAACTCGAGAAAAGCACTAAAGTCGCGCTGATGAAAAGCCCAACTTATCCAATCAAAGTCAGAATCCATAAACCTGGATGTTGCACATCCAAAACAAGATTCATTCGTATCATACCAAAACGGACCAACTCCTTCCATCAATCGGCCACTGTCCTCAAATGGTATCAGTAAATCCCTGAATCCTTAGTAAGCTCATCACAGTGTCCCATTGTGATATATTTTCATTCCCACTGGGGACTCTTAAGTGATAGTAAAATCCTCTGAGTCTGCATTACTGAACTTCCACTTACTGACAACTCTGGCACATGCAATCTGTTTGGCGATTTTCATCCTCACATCCTCCTACCAATTTAACCGACGCCAATTCTAACTTATTCGCACCATCTGGTCACAACCACAATACTATAGTGAACTTCTGACCAAATCCTTTCCCGAGTGCTACACTCGCCAAGTGTATTCAATCACTCCTGAAACCCGAACCTTCCATCCTTAGAAATCTCAAAGTCCATCTCCTTCTTACTTGTATCCTCTTATCGACTTTCGAACATCTTTGCTTGTCAATTAGGCGCCGAATAAAACTTGAGCATCCGATTCAAATTAATTTTTTTTTTTTAGGGCGGCTATAAAATTCAAAGGGTAGCCTAACCCAATTTGAAAACCAAATTTTGAACCATTTTTAAATAAAATCTATATTTTAGCCAGTCTGTGTACAATTGAAGAATTTCAACTTGAAGCGTCAGTGACTTCTTTCATCCTCCCGGGTGATACCAGATACCACTATCCACGTCCTTCAAAAGATCTGGTTCACAGCGTCACCTCATTCAATTCCTCCTAAGAGAATAAATACTTTGAGGCTTTGACGGTCAATAAGGATCTAGAGTATTTCATCACACCACTGATATCTCTAAATCTTCGGAGCGGAAAAAGTCGTCGCGAGTTCCCAGTCGTCTGTCAGATAATTCGGTCCATAAGGTCTCAATTGACGGGACACATGTGCAATACTCCTATTCTGCCGCATCATTAAGCAATCCAATCCTTTAAATGATGCATCACTGAAAATCTCACACCCTCCAGGACCAGACGGAATGGTCCACACAGGTGCAGTTGTCAGCCTCTTCTTAGGCTCTTGGAAACTACACCCTCACTCATTTATCCACACGAACTTTTCTTCCTTCCCCGGTAGTCTTGTCAATGGTGGTGCTAACACCGAAGGAAAACCCATAAATTTCTGATCTCTGCCACTGTAATCAATCTTGGCCAACTGTTCACTTTGCTTTAATCTTGACGGGGTCCACGAAGATTTCTTCGCTCGAAATCTCGTGACTTACCCGGTACACAGTCATCCAAAACTTGCACTAACTAAACTCAATAAGAAATTCAAGAGCCCTCAAGGTCTGGAGTATCATCCTTAAATGTCTCTCGTGCCCCTTGGCATTCTCTGAACACACTCGGATAACTTCACTGAACACAATCACAAGGCGATTTAAGTGCCCTTACACATTCTCGCTCATAAGACCCAAACAAACAGCTAAGGTATCTCGTCAAACCACATAGCATTACTATGAACTCACAAATCGCCGTATTGATTGTGAGATGCCAACTCCGGTATGCCTCTCTTCCCGATCCTTAAGCGATGACACTTTGACCTCCGGTCGGTCTTGAGATGTATCAATGTACAACCACAACAAACCAACTTTCTCCATCACGAATGGAACAGGTGCTTCCCAAGGTGATGCACTGGAACATGTGAATCCCCTATTCAAAATCCTGCATCTGCACATTCAGTCCTTTTCAACTCAGATAACACCATCCGGTAAGGAGCCTTAGGGACCGGCTCTGTCCTGGGTATTAATTCAATCACGACTCCATTTCTCTTCCTGACAACAACCCTAACAACCAACCTGATAATTCTCCATAACATACTTTTAGAAAACTTCTGTACCACAATCGTGTTCTCCATATTCGATCCCTCAACTGACGCATCCCTTACAGTTGCCACGCAGATTCGATAACTAACAAACTGAACCAGATCATCTTCCACGACTATTTACAAGGATTTAAGTTCCTCTTTGACTTTCAATGATTCCAAACTTCCGTACGTTAACTGAACCAACTGAATTATAATACTGTCACGATTCAAACTAACAGAGAGCTTCTTGAGCCATGTGTTCTTGTCAACATCAATTGGCAAAGGAGCTTGCAATGCTTCATAGTTGTTTTTGTCATCCTTTTGAGGAGATTGATGACAGGACACTTCATCCAACTTCCCATGAGAGAGTTGCATCAATTTCTCCTCTGGCTTCAAAAAGAGGTCTCTCTCTCCCTTCGGAGATTCATTGAGATTTTTACTCAATTTATTCTCAGATGCACTTCCACTTGTAATGGGGCCCGATGCTCGACAGCATCAATTGACTTGCCTTCATCATTCTTGAGCTCATCCCCCACGAATATCTCGAAGCATCCAATTTTCGTTTCTTCAATGGCCTATTGTGATCGTCCAATGGTTTAACTATTGCCTCACTTAGCAACGCATTAATGTGAGGGTCTTCATCCACTTTGTCATGACAGATAGCCTTTTCAACACCTTTTTTTTTTTTTTTTTTAAATGTCATTAGCACCCCTTTTTTATCTCATCCATTATTTTGAGATGCACGACATCCAATGTACGAGAAAAGACGAAGTCAGCTTTTGAAGATCTTCACGTGAAGGTTGCGGATTCCTTGTGTCCTTTGAAGTGCAGATGACGTGGCATTTTACAGCAATTGCTTCCGAGGATTATCATTTGCAAGACCTACACCTTTACCGGATGGGAATAATTCATTCTCAATAACCGAGCAACCCGAAACCTCAACTCGAGATACGATGGCTTGATCCTCGGTTAGATTTCCATATCGGAGGCATGGTTTCGGTAGAAACAACAACAAACGGTTACGGCCTGGGCGATCAGCGGCGGCCTGCGACCAATCTGTCTCCCAACCTCTCAAACGTCCTCAAGAACCGAGCAAACTTTGAACCTTCGGGGGCTACTACCCAAGTATTGACTAGAGACAATGCTTCACCACTCACACTGGCCCCAACTTGCTCACTACCCGGAGCACCACGGGCACCAACTTTCAACGATGGCCTGCCCGAAACACGGGGCCCACTACCCTCACGGGCGGCCCTCGACACACGGTCACTCACGCGGCGGGCTCAACACATACGCCCGCTTCTCAAACAAACACAGAGCGACCACACAAACAAGCTACCAAGCAACTATCAATCACATGCATTAGAATATTAAAGCCTTTCCTACTAACTATCCCATGACTCATCGCCCTTATCACTCCATTCACTGACCATGCTCTGATACCACTTAAACGGGGTTGTCACGCCCTGAATCCCGAGACACGTGAACAACCCGCCATGGTTGTGAATATGCGACATTCTAGGTAGTGTCGCCGACCAATTTAAATTATTTAAGCGCATGCGGAACGTATTAAAAATCCCCGACAAATTAAACACGGGATAGGATAGCAGGAACAAAAATCAATTTAATACAAACCACATACAATCATAAAACCAAACAAGGTTTACATGCAGCCGAAATAGGTCGGAGTCTATACACTAGGGATCGGCCCACCAAAAGAAAGAACAGTCCTAAGACTACTAATCAGATTTAATCCTCCATCTTCTTTTCTTTTTCCTTTTTCTTTTCTTCCTCTAGTGGCCCACCATGACCTCATGTGAGGTCATCCTCCACTAAGCCCCACAACCTCATTCCAATGGGTTCACTTTCAATTTCCGTCGGGGTCCAAATTTTGCGCGCTTAATATCTTCAATTCTTCTTTCAATTAAGTCCAATTGAAGTCCATAAAAATTAATCCAATATCACTACACTGTAATTCACATCTTGGCTTGTCTATAGGACCAATTTAAATCCCAAAAGTACGATCAAAGGCGAACCTTATAATTTCTCTTGATTCAATTCAAATTGACTCCCATAAAATCAATTGATGTCTCACTTATCAAATTGATTATTTTATTTATCCAAAAATTCCTTATATTCCTCAATTTCACAACCCTCGGCTTCAACTGAACGAACACGGCCCTATTTATCCAGTCAAAATTAGGGCCCAAAATTCGGGATGTCACACATGGTATCGTTCTGGGGCAGATGCTGTTAGAGTTGGTCCTTTGGATAGTATGGATATCCTGCTAGCCATGATGGACGCCATTTTGGGAGAAGGCATGGCGGACCTTCCTGACGGTCGAGTGATCAACGCTTCGCCTCCGGTCTCATGGGTGGCAAAGCCTAAAGATGAGGGATCGACGAACGAGTTCGACTAGTAGTCTTAAGACTGTTCTTTCTTTTTGGTGGACCGATCCCTAGTGTGCAGACTGACCCCTTTTTGATGCACATAGACTTTGACCCATTTTGGTTGTATGTAAACCTTGGTTGATTTTATGACAGTATGTTGGTTTGTATTAAATTGATTTTGTTCCTGCTATTCTATCCCGCTTTTAATTTATCAGGGGTTTTTTAATACGTTCCGCATGCGCATAATAAATTAATTTGGGTCGGCGACACTACCTGGGAATGTCGCATTTACACGACCATGGTGGGTTGTTTCACGTGTCTCGGAGTTCGGGGCGTGAATGGAACCATTGTTTTGATTTTGGATTTTGATTAGGATGTTTAGCAAAGGATATGAAGGAATCACTACTTCTTCGATTGGGTTTTAAAGCCAACCACATAAGCCACATTTGAATTTTCACCGAAACACAAATAATACTCTAATTTTTGAAAAGTTATGAATTGATTCAGAATGACTATGCTGTAACATGTATTTTTGGACAATTTAACGTGTCAAAAATTCTATAAAAATATAATTCTACACTTTAAGAGTTGAGATAAAATGACATATTGAGTATCATATTTCTGTACAATTCTCACTTGATTGTTATAACCTTTTTCAAATCACCTTGAGTCGTGACTTTTAAATTTAGCATTTAGGTGATAAAAAAAAAGTAATGTTACTCAAGTGAACATTTTTAAGAGCCATCTTACTTAAGTGATTGAAAAAAAAAATTATGATAATTATGTGAACGTTGAACGAAAGTTATAACATTTGTGATGCTTTCCACAATATTCTTTTCACTTAAACGTTAAATGCCTCAACAAACACCCACATTTCCAAGTGAACTCGTACTTTATATCTCTCATACGTTGAACATTCCTCATTTTGGATTTGCTTATTATGTCTATATTACAACTCCAGGGAAAGTTAAAAAAAGAAAAAACTAATTAGGGATAAACTTAAAGTGCTGGAACTCAACTAAATTACATCATAGTTGAAATTACAAAATTTCATAGTTGAAGTAGACAGAAGAAATTCTACAAACATTGCGAAGAGCTTTACACCCGAGACTATTATCTTGCACGGAATATTCTATAAACTATTTCACATCCATCTAAGTAGCATGTTCACGAATCCCGACAGACCATTTTCGGATGTATAATATTTATTTGTTTCGCCTCTTCCTTTCTTCAGAAAGCCGAATTGCAAAGCGCCTAAGCGCATCTCCATTGGTGCCTTCTCCTTCAATCTCTTCAAACTTACCGGTCTCCAAGTTTACCCTTGACACTCGTTTCTGCAATAGCTTCTCCCCTATTTCCACGAGCCTCTCTAGATTCTCGCGGGTCGAATTATCAAGCGATGATTCTTTTCCAGTCAAGGTGTCATCCTGTTTCGAAGCAATCCACGAGAAATGATGTCAAAAGAAGCCGCGTGGTCATGAGCCAGCGTAAAGCGGTAAAATGACAATGTTTTATGAAGCCACATGCGATGTTAGCAATCCATCTCATACCTGAATTCGGAGGTAATTTTTTTTGCAGCTTAAGGATTGGAAGTGAGTAGACAAGTGAATATCGACCATATCAGAACATGCTTCATTGAAGATATCAATTATTGGAGTCGAACCATTGTTGTTGATCCAGGGTATGAGTCCCCATTTAGCAGCCTCGGTCGCACTATACTTCTCTTCATTCTTGGTCGTACCAGTACCAAGTGACAGCACGAGTATTTGATCGGTATCTCTTAGATTTATGCCCTTGAACAATTCGTTTTGCGATAGGTTCTCTCTCCAAACGAGGTTCAGAGCAACTAGGGTCTGCAAAATACACGATTGCATATTGTTAATACTCTCTTTTGTTGTTTCTCTTGTCCTGTCATGTAGTCAGACACCATATTTTGGCATCTTAGAAAAGTTTAGTAAGTAATAACAGTGTAATGCCCTTCTGAATACATTTTACCATTATATAAATAGCCAAATTTCATTCTCGTTTTTGCACTCACTGGATTATTTGCAGCGACCCCACCATCAATGAGATCGAAGCTACGGGTGTTTCCATTCTTGTCTGTAGTCTGGAAGAAGTGCGCCGGGAGGAATGTAGGAGCTGCGGAGGTGCCAAGGCAAACATCCGCCAACCGCGCATTCTTCAGAGGATCCTTTTTCGCCTGTCCCCCCCGTCAAATTGCAAGAAAATCAAAAGAGACGTATGAGAATTCAAATCAAAGCGGAAATATAAGGATCCATATCTATCTGGAGTCGGCGAAATCAGGGTTATATGGTCAAGTTCGGGTTCCTACGTCGATGGTAGAGAAGATGACTGGTTGGAGACGCTTGATATCGAAAGCCGGGATGACGACGTTGGTCAAGGTTTGACTGAGAGTAATTCCTTTGAGCAGCTTATTGACTGTGGAATGCAACTCAGTCCCGTCATACTTTGGCCCTTTGACTGCTTCTGCCGAGCTTCTAAGTTTGATTATAAAGTTGTCGCAACTATTCAAAAGTTGAATAAGAGACGTTAGAATCACGATATCAAATGTCGAGTCCAATTCATTAAACAAATCCACCCAATAAAAACGAATACCGATGTTATTTAGTAGAGAGTGACTTCACTTGATATGTTCGGTTAATTACCAAATACCGCTTGATAGTTGATACATCAATTTTCTCTGATTTTTAGCTATCTCTATCATTTCCTTTTATGGTACTAATATTTATAGTAGCAATATTCATTTAAATATATAATAGCAACCTTTTATTTTAGGGGTGTCTCTAAAAGTGGCACATAGGACTCTTAACATATAAGGAACCGGTAATCCTCATTGCAAGGAGTCCATGTTTTTTGTACTCTTCACTTATTTTGCTTCCAACCAAGATTTTGTGATAGTCTTATTGCATACCATAAGTTTTGATTAAAAGACATTAGTTTTAGGATGCGTTTGATAATGTTTCTGTTAAAAAATTGTTTAGGGAACAGAAATAGAAAAACTATTTCTGCTCTAGAGAACAATTTTTGAACAGAAGAACGTGTTTGGTAAATTTGTTTTTGGAATAGAAAAAGAATAGAAACACATTTGGTATTTTATTTTTTAATATTTTTATTTTATTTTTCCTTTTTTTTTTTTCTTCCTTTTGGTAGTCGCTAGCCTCAACCATGGCCAATGACTAGCCGATGAGGGCCGGTGGCCTCGCGGGCCACCGCCAAGCGACGCCGACCTGGCGGTGGCCCGACGAGGCCGAGCCTCACCAGGGGCCGGTGATGCTCGACCTCGCTGGGGGCCGACAACGCTCCAACAAGGTTGCCGGCCCTCGACGGCCAGTGACTGGCCATGGCTGAGGCCGGCGACCGACCAAAGAGAAAAGAAGAAGAAAAAAAAAAAAAAAAGAAAAGAAAAAAATAGGGAGAGAAAAATTATTTCTTGAAAGTGTTCCGAAAAGAAAACAAGAAACAAGTTTTTCTTGTTTCTTATTTCTCGTTTTAAATTTGCTCCTGGGAACAAAAAAATAGATTTAAAACAAAAACACAAATAAACGCGTTTCTATTTTCTTTTTTTTTTTTTTTTTTTTTTGTCAAAAAAAAAACAGAAATTGTGTTCATGAACAAAAAAAAAACAAAGAAATTGTGTTCATGAACGCAAGGGGAGGAGTTCGAAAGTCGTTAGGGAAAGCGTCAAGGTTTACTCTCCGGCTGTCGGCCGTGCGGGGGTTCCCAGGTCATCAAAAAAAAAAAAAAAAAACAAAAGAAAAGAACACAAACAAATAGGCCCTTAATGTCTCAAATTAGCAATTATTGACTATTCTAACATTTTTTTTTTAAATCTGCCTATTTAAGTATTTCCTTGGAAGATTTTAATTAACTTTTTCCCAATATTCAAATAATTTTTTTGATTACAAAAAAAAAAAAAAATCCTATGTCATATAACAATGACAAAAAGGAACTTTCCAATTATTGTCAAGAGCCGATATTTTAAATTGCTAATATGTTACATGAACTAATAAATCCTCCTTGGTTTTGTTTGAAAGAGGAACATTTATATATAATAAAGTATACCATATAACAAATAATTTACACTGAACTTCGCATTCTATTTTATTCAAATGAAAAATTTTAAGCTTGCCCAGCGCATGAGCATATTACTAGTTTATTTGACTACAGACATTTGAAACGACTTCTCCATGGAACTTTCCAGTATAGATTATTCCATGAATGTTCAAATGACTTGAACAATCATAGTTGAAAAAAAAACAACGAAAAAGGGGTAAATATAACTTACTTTTTATAAGGAAATATTTCAGGACAATGCTCATAGTAAAAATCCTTAATGTCACAGGCTGCATAGATTGGACGATTGTCCTTTGGTGCTGTAATCATGGCTGTCACCAATCCACCCGTGCTTGTCCCAGCAATTATGTCAAAGTAATCTGCGATTCTTGAATCCGGTCCATCCCGTTCCTGTAAATTCCATCAACTTAAGACTGCCACTATGATCACCATAAAAGAAACTATTATTCAAGTTTGTCAAGATAATCAGACTACGGGAGAAGATTCAGATGAAAAGAGCAAAATATTTGGCATGGCTGCCTTCCTCCCACACAGAATATAAAAACAACGAAGGAAGAAAGTCTTCTCAAAAGATTTTTCGACTTTGACCCTAATCATGAGCTTCTTTCTTAGTTGTTTTTTCTTGATATATCATTGCAGCACAATGATGTAACTCTTATGTCCACTTTGTATGGTTTGTTCATGTTATTACCTGAAGTTGTGCTTCGAGGTAAGCGAGAATGACCCCCGGAATGATTCCTCGGACTCCTCCACCGTCAATACTGAGGATTGTGATGAGTTTTCCCTTCGCTGGAGGCTGCTTTTCAGTTTTCAACAACGAACATATTCCCCCCATTTCTTTTGCTCGTTTATGCAAGAAGGAAGAGAGAGAGAGAGAGAGAGAGAGAGAGAGAGAGAGATGAATGAACTCGTGATATCTTCATGGTTGTCAAGCTCGTAAATATATATAGAGGGATGCAACAAATTACTTGCGAGACTGGACATATGTGTATTAGTGGTACGATTTGGAAAATTATCAAAACAAATAAATACTGAAGATAAATGTAAATACATTTGGTCGTCTGGCTTTTATTCAGCTCTTGTTTGGTCAATTTGAAGGTTCCTCTTTAGTGCGCATGAAAAAGGGATTAAGAGTCCAATTGTTTATTTTTCGACTTTTCAATATTTGGACAGCAAAAACTAATTGATGTACGGAAAATGTTTTCCATTGACTGAAGAAAAAACAAGTTTAGATTGCAAGAAAACAACTTTCTATTCTGAAAAGAAGGAAATTATTTTCCCTAAACTACCAAACAAATGAAAACTAATCATTTTCTTTGAAAAATTATTTAAAAAAAAAATTCCTTTATTATAAAGTTTTCAATGAAACAAACGCTAATAAAATTGAATCGTTTGTTTAAACTGACAAGGCCTCCTTCTTGGCAAAAAGGGTCGGTCCATGAAGGCAAACTCAATTACTTGTACACAATTTCGGGGTGATTGCGATAGGGGAAGGAGGAAGGAAGGTTGGTTTGATCATTCGTGAGCAGAACAAAAGGACGCACGTGCGAGATGTCTTTCTTCAACTTTTTTTTTTTTTAATGGTAATTAGAGACCTTGACAACATGCATGACTTTTGGTTGATTGAGACCCGATAGAAAAGGCTAGTCGGGTAAATATTTACATTTAAACATCCAATAAAGCCTAGTTCCTTGTATAGCAAATAGACTTTGGATTAAATTATTTTGCATTTCTGTTTTATTTTTAGGAATGTAAGTAATGCGTTAGCATCGACTAGTCTAATGGAGCTGATCTTTCTTAAGTACAATAGGGTGGAACTGAAATATAATGATTCCCACCTTGATCGAAATTGAGCTGAGATGGAGTAATTCAAGCAGAAATCCATCCCCGTTTTGAACTTACACATATTTAACGCAAGCAATTGATGTACCGTCAAAAGGCTTATATTTGAGCTCAAGTTGCTATTTGGCTCGAATATATATAATAATGGAACAGAGAAAAAACATTGTGAATAATTCATTAAGGCAAACCAAATACCTTGGACAAACATGTCATAATATAAAGTAAACAATAAATCTGGGGACACCTGACAAAATCTGAAAATAACCCTAAACTGAATGAAAATATTCAAAATAGTGATGATAGAAGACGAACCAAATAAGGATTAGATAAATCTCCACCCAAAGAATAATTTAATTTCATCGGATGAATTTGAAGGTGATGTTTCTTATAGCTAAATGATTCCATTTGGATGAGCTGATTAGACAATTAGATAATTGCATATTCAAGTTGAGATATCTTATCAGTGCTAATTATTTTAAGAAAGCATGTAAAGATTAAAAATGGCAGCAAACTTAACAGAGAACAATGTGGTGTAGAATAATCTATCTTACGTTTTTGAGAAAAAGTGGATCTAACTGAATATATTAACAGACTTAACATGAAGGGATTGTTAAGATGCTTCCAACAAAAGTTAGCTTAAGGGGAAGAGTTGATATCTTATTGCAAAAGCAGAAGTCTCACATAAGAAAATTGGTATGGCACATAACAATTAATACCCATGAGGCTGTTTATTAACTAATACTAGTGAAGGTTGATTCAATTAAATATATTAACAGACTTGAACTAGGGCTCACAACAAAAGTTGGCTTAAAAGGTGGGGCTGTTTAGTAACTAATCACTTGCTCCTTCCACAATGTGAGATAGGGCTTAGGTTAGCCACAACAACCCCTTTCGAGTAATTGTTGGGTCTAGACTTGTTGGTAACTCTAATTCTAATACCAGTGTTGAGTGGTTTTGGATTTCTCTCACTCCAGAAGCTAGTTCAAAAAGTGGGATTTTCCCTCACTTTTATATTAACTATCGAACCCTTCCAAAATTGACGTGGGATAAACTCTTAGGCCCAAGACTACCGAATAGTTATATTATTTATTTTCTTTTGCTAAGTCTTTATTCTCTCTTTGGTGGTGCACTTCTAACACTACTAAAATAATTTTAACTACTGCTCCATCTATCATCATCGTCGTGGTCAGTATCACCACATCATCATCGTCATCCATCTATGGGCACCTACTCTTTTCGTAAGCTTATATGTGCTAATGCACTAGTTGCAGGTTGTACTGGGTTTAAATCTTGAATATAGTTTCCGTTTTTCGACAAAAAAAAAAATAAAATTGTATGCATCTGGAATATATGTCGAAGAGGGCAATACACTTGATTGGTGTAGTTTTCTGCTTTTTTTTTTTTTTTTTTTTCTTAAATTGTTAATCAGAGCTTGAAATTAAACATACTCAAAATTTTGAGATGTAAACCAATTCAAACCTATTAAAAACATGAAGAAATTAGCATTGAAAGCCCCACATACATTATTTTCATAATCATGCCAAAGATTAAGATGATATGTTTATATTGGCGAGAATTCGACTGTCATATTCTATCTTTCTATTCGATACATTAATCTTTAACATACATGTGATATGAAGACTTATTTTATTCTTATCACATCCATCATCGTCAGTGTAGTCAATTATACTTGTAAAAAGGATCTAGCAATCCAAAATATTAATTAAAGGTCTTGCATATAAACAAAAAAGTTACAAAGTTTGTGCATCACATCCAGAAATGTTAGGTGACTAAGTCAATGATCACCGATCTCTCCTTGGGGGAATGTCACCAAGGTGGCGATGGTAACACCTCACGTTTGGCTCTTGTAAAAGAAAAATCGAAGCACTTTTTTATTTGTTGTACCTATTCTTTCTATAGAAATATAATAATTTCTTTTCATGCACTTCTAATGCATGCATACCTCAAGGATATCTATGGGACCGGTTACACATATGTAGGGTATTCATATATTTTCAAAGAGTTTAACTATCACGACAGCCCGTAATCCATTTGAGAGTAATAACTTGTTTTGGGTCACAAATTCTTTAAGGATACCTAGAAACTTTGTTGTCCGGTTTCACTCGGAGTTGCATTGCTCCATTTTTTCTTTTTTTGGTTCGGAAGTTGCCTTGCTCAATTGGCATTGTTTAATATCCTTCTCCATCAACTCCTTCCATTTTTTTTACTGGTTTTTTGCAGTATAAACCTTTTCTTTTGGTAGTAGTCTCTCTGAAAAATTCTTTTGTTAGTGTTTATTTTCCTTAGAGCCTATCTACAAACTTGTTATGCGTGGTAATAGATAAAATAAAGAAAAGACATCTGCGGCAATATTGTATTAGTATAGGACAGATTACTATTGCCAATAGGATATCACCCATTGTTCCGTTGAGTTTTTAATCTCATCTTGACCGCTAGCATCATTCAATCAATCAAGTAGCCTTCACTATGAACTCCCATCCATTTCAAAGAGTTAGGAAAATAATTAAGAATTTTTCACTAACATATATATTGACAAATTTCATCAATATCAATCATCTGCTATTTTATGCGACTGAAATCAAGGAAGACTGATGTTTCTTGTTTTCATAGAGAGAGCATGACTTATATTTTAGTTTATGGAAAAAATAAGATGTTCTACAGTTGGATATTGCAAAATATCAAAAGCAAAAAAATGCTGACAGATAAAGCTCAGCTTCAACTCCCGACAATATTCGAAATATTCCGTACTATCATTTTGATATGTCAAAACCAAAATTTTTGGATAGTCATTTGTAAAAGGAGCAAAAATTCGTGTACGTCGACGTCATTACCTCTTAACGAGATAATAGCAATAAAAGACATAAATTCCACATCCCAGAAAGTAATTCTTTTTTTTTTTTTAACCATATCCTCGATACTAACTTCATTGATTTGCGTAGGCAAATATATTGTTTATAAGTAATAACAGCTTGTTACTTTGAGATTGCATATACATATGGGCCATGGCATTAGTACTTTGACAAATGCATTGATTAGGAGAAACTATCCAAGGTAACATCAGTAAACTTGTCCAAAAAGTTCGTTAAATATGTCAAGGAAAATTATCAATCAATAATAAATCTCTTGACTAGTAGGATTGCAATAGAGTCCTCCCCCCCCCCAAAAAAATTTATGACTAATTTGACTAAATTAAAAAGTTTATGACTGAATTAATATCCATACCAAATTAATATCCATAGTATAGCTTTATAATTGATTGAACAATTTCCCAAAATTTGTCACTACAATAGTCCATTGAAATGAGTAAATTTGTCTTATGACTTGGTCCAAAGTGTAATCTCCATGCATTTGCTTCTTATATGATGCATTTCTGAGATTAATTTCGATTTTAAATTTCCTATTTCTTGCTGATGAAATGGAGCCGAGTCATATGACATTATTGGTAGTGGTGTTTAGTCACTTTCCAAGTACATCTCGGGTTCAGAAGAAAGACATATTTAGCGCAAATTACAATGTTTCGATGACCAACTTCACCCTTGTCCTAATGATGGAAGATAAGATTCATAAGATTCACCGGGATTATTCTATGAATATTTACACTCGGAGGTTGTAAAACCATGTCGATGGAATTTCTCCAACTCGTGTCGTGCACGAGAACTGGGATGGTGAAACCTTTAAAGAATCAGAAATGAAGGCTAATCAGCTCAAATGTCCACTAGAAGGGAATATATTCCTACCCAATTGGCAATTGATTCTTCCTGCACTTGCAAAACAATATGCATTAGTGCAATACCTACTCATGTTGTCCCAAAGGATGCAATCAATTCATGATTTACCATAGATTTTTCCAAGCATCAATCATCATGGTACGTAAATGATTAAAAAAATGATAAATCAATTTCCTTTGTCCGAGTTGTTGCATTAAATAATGTTTAGGCGTATGTGGCTATTTCAATTGAGTGCGATGTTGTCGGCCCGAAATAATTGATTATAATGTCTCACTTTACAGGTAAGATGATGAACATTAAGGATGACAACATATTAAGTTACTATTTAAGTTTCTTGCGGACAATGGGTGACGTCTAGCGAATTACGTTAGTGACAACATGATTTTTTTTTAAATTGTCTTGCGTACTATGGCAAGTTAACCAATTTGTTGTATGCAAATTAAATAATAAGATGGGTAGCAAGTCACGTGATCAAAGACAAGCATGCATATGGCAACTTTAATTATCAATTCAACACGACTTGTCAATGTTAGTAAGTTTAATCATGAACTTTCATCATATGTTTTCCATTGTGGCCCCAGAGAAGAAGTCACTGCCCTTAAATTTTATCATAGACTTAGGCAGAAATTGGGATGTTTCATCTTTCTCTATAGTTTGATTCGATCCTTTTTATATACATTCGTGCATAGATAAGAAAGATAAAATCAATGATATAGCCCTCACATTGAAACTTTAATTTGTTGCATAATTTATAATAATATTAGAGTAGGGGATCCTGAATTAATATATTTTAGGATAATTTGTTTGCCTTTCAATTACATTTTTCTGCGCTTCATTCTTGGGTCAAATCCCTTACTGACTATTAGATGAATGTGTGATTTAATATTTAAATACTGTAAAAACAAATCAAATTGGATCCATAACATACATGACATTGGCTAAGCAAGCGTTAAGAGTATTATATGTGTGTATGTGTGTATGCGTGCATGCATATGTAGACTAGAGAATAGAGCCTTCCGCTTTTCTTGAAACCCAAAAGCTTTCTCATTGTATAAAGGTTAAGTATTTCTCCAAATTTAGTTGGACGATAGCTGATTACAAGTTACGGAAATTCACCGACGATAAGCATGGTGGAATGATGAAGAACAGAATGGTTCAATCGTAACGTCACTACTAGAATCGAGGGAAAAGCCTGAGTCGGCCTCACAGGCCCAAAAATGAAAGCTGGCTTGCCTTAATTTTTTTTTTTTTTTTTGGTCAAAAGAAACTGCTTGGAATTGCTATTAAAGAGATGTCTTACAAACCGAGACATATTAAGATCTGAACATAAAATATGCCATAAAGGAGAGAGGGGGGGGAATCCACCAGTTCACAGGAAGTTGGAACGTGCGGTGATGTCGAGCCACCCAATCAGCCACTCTGTTTTCCTCCCTTGGACAGTGGATCAGCGTGATGTTTTCGATTTGGGCCAGCACCTGGCGACAATGCTGGACCACATGTTGCTTGTTCCAATGTAATTCAGCCCGGCCCATCACTTGATTCACAGCCGATAGACTATCTGACTCACAAAGCCAACTAACCGGTTGACTTGTGAACTCCCTCACGTGACCCTATTGAAGATCCCGTATATAAAGGAGTCCCTTCAGCACGGCTTCAGTTTCGGCTTCAATAACAGAGGAAACCCTAGCAGAAATCGCGAAACCCTCCAGCAACCTTCCGTTGGAGTCTCTCACAATTCCTGCAACCGATCCGGTGAAGGCGTCTGGGCACCAAGAAGCATCGACATTGAGCTTTAGTTGTTGCCGATTCGGAGGTCTCCATGGCACAGGTGAGTTTCCGGAGGTCCTTTTGCGGTTCTTCTTCGTCTCAAGGGTAAGCAAGCCCTGATCTTGCACGGATCTGAGCAGATCTGCAGCTGAGGGGGGTTTTCCGCGAAAGATGGCCGCATTTCTAGCCTTCCTTATTAGCCAAAGCACCTGCCTGACCATATCTCTATTAGGTACTCCTTCGGCCGTTGAAAAAATTTCCAATAACCACTACTCTGCTCGATTAATTCGATTAGTGGGGCTGAGTCCGAGGAGATTTGGGTCTCGCCATATACCTTTAGTCCACTTACAGTAGAAAAAGAGATGCTCAATAATTTCTACCTTGTTATGGAAAATCTGGCATAGTGGATCGGGGCTAATCCTTCGTTTATGCAGGTTTTCTTGCGTCGGCAATGCGTTTTGGCAGAGAGCCCAAAGGAAATTTCAAACCTTTGGAGGCACTGCTAACTTCCAAAGTTTGGTCCAGAAGGTACGAGGAATCTGATAAGAGCAGGATGGACTGTTTCGATTTTGATGCCTGGTTGCCAAGTGTGCTTTGTTATAACCACTTTTGATAGAATAATTCCCTGTGCAATTGCCTGTCCAAACCAATGAGTCCGGCTGTGGTTGTTGGCTTAAAGTGATTGCTAGAATTTCATCTCGCAATATTTCCGGATAGAGATGTTGGATTAGTTGCTTTGTTTCCATGCTCTGTTTTCTGCGTTTATCAGTTCAGCCACCATGACTGGTTCTGATTGGTTCGATTGGCCTCCTATTATCCCCTGTTTAAGCCATTTATGTTCATGGATTCGAATGGATTTGCCGTCTCCGACTGACCATTGAACTTGGTCTTTGATTGTGTCTCTTCCGAGCAACATATTGCGCCAACCCCATGAAGGCTGCGCACTTGTGCCAGCTGTCCAGAGGTCCCCTGTTGGAAAATAGACGCCTTTCAAAACTCGACTCCATAGGGCTGAAGGTGTAGTTGATAATCTCCACGCCTGCTTACCGAGCATGGCTCGATTGAACGAGAGTAAGCCTTTAAAGCCCATTCCCCCTTCATCTTTTCGTTGTTTCAGTTGCTCCCAATTCCTCCAATGAATTCCAGGTTTAGAATCTCCTTTTTGCCACTAGAATGAGGCAACTCGCTTTTCTATTGCTTTATAGATCGACACTGGCAATTTGGAGACAGACATGGCGTAGGTAGGGATGGCCTGTACTACACTCTTAATCAACACCTCTTTCCCTGCTTTGGTGAGTAATTTCTCTTTCCATTAATTTGAAGAAAGAAATTATCATGCAATACCGCAGGTGGGCTAGTGTTGGACGGGGGCTTCAGCTGCCCTGCCAAACCTGCTTTCCTATGTACCAATTTTTATCTCCCCCGGGGAGAAGAAATTGATTGCCTGTTCGATTATACTTTCAAAAAGTAAAACATAACTTTTTGTTTTCCATCAAAATTCAAAATTGTCATTCAAATTTTGATATATTAAAGAAAAATTACACATTGATTTATGTGTTGATGCTCATATCTTGTGAAAGTTTTGGGTTTTTTTGCTTTAATAAAAAGTCAAAATATTTTTGCAACAAAATTTAGATTAAGTAAAAAAGAAAGTATGAAAGTTGATCTAAATGCATTGCGTTTTCGCTTCCTTTTAACTAATAAGCTGGGAAGTTTGTTTTTCTTTTTTAAGTCTTCTTTTTAGTTCTCTTCTCATGATAATGGGGATGCCGCAGTCAATTAAGTGAGAAACTATGCCAATATCAAGAATAATAAATACTTTAACTGAGACTCGACTAAATTAAGTTTATTTGCTAACAAAATAATTCCAACGAGCCAATGAAAAGCTTGCCTGAAGCAAAAACCGATACTGATGTCTTTTGTTTTGCGACAACTTCATTTGAATTCCATCAATGCCCCTTTCAAGTGAATCTGAAGTCACTGGACAACTAACTTGAAATATTTTAAAGGCGAACTCACCTTCGACCCAAAAGATGGCTAGAGAGTGCGAAAACCGGTGCCACGATAATTCAAAAAGTTCAGATCTAGTTCCGACAATTTTCAGCAAACTTTAAAATTTCATTCTGATCAAACCATTGCCTCAAATGGATTTTTGTAAAATCCTGTGATTTCACGACATTGAGATTTTTTTTTTTTTTACAACATAAAAAAAGAATTTAACATAGTCCAAAATTACTAGTTGCTAAGAATTTATTTACATATTCATTTATTTATGAAAGGTATCAAGGTTTGAAATTCTTACCGAGCACTTCAAAACAACGTTGATTTGGCCTATCGAGGTGTCTTTGACTTGCTGAACCAAAACCCCTTACTCTTTCTCTCAATTTTCTCACCTTTCTGGTTTTTCTGTGGTGGACTCTTCCCTCTCTTATTTACGTTCTTTTATTTTGCTTTGAGAAATCAGTTGCTTAAGGAAAAATATGGGTCGGGGGCTGCGCCTAAATCTCTTTCCTTAAAAGGTCCATTTGTTACTGTTTATAGAAAAAAAGGACAAAAGCCATAAAACCCCTAAATTATGCTTACTTAAACATATTTACTCTAAGAACCTCGAACTTGTATTTATGTCTCCAAACTTGTAAATTGTGACACATTTATCTCAAACTTCTTCTTGTGATAGCAAAAACCACAAACTTGTATTTATGTGATACATTTATTCAAAAATCTAGCCTCATAGAAAAAGTTTTGAGTTTTTGGTGTCACAAAAAAATGTTTAGTGTAAATATACCACACATGTATAAGTTTGAGACTTTTAGTATCACAAAAAAAAAAAAAAATTAAGGTGAATGTGTCACCCATATATCTAGAATCTATATTTTACATTGGGTTAATATTATAGAAAATCCAAATTGATACACTTGTGACAAATTTATCCCAAATTAATATTTTATCATAAAAAACTCAAATTGGTACATATGTGATAAACTCAAATTAATTTATCTCAAGTGTGGACGATGATAGATTTATGTGGCATGGCCAGCATTGACGTAAACAACTTTTAATAATATTTTAATATTTTTTCGAATTATTTATTTATTTATTCTTTACTTTCTCTTTCCTTGTTTTTTTCCCCCTTCCCTTCTGCCTCCGGCTAGTCGTCGAACCTCGTGATTAGCTAGATGTGAGGGTCGATGAGGCTCACCCAATCCTTGATGAGGCTTGAGCCCTTACCAGAGGCTATGAGGGCGGCCTCGAGCTGGGCTAGCGAGGGTTGAGCCTCATCAGGCCTGGGCAAGGTCGACCTCAACCTTGGCAGCCCTCACCTTTGACCAGCTGGAGGAAGAAGGAAGGGAAGGAAGAAAAAAGGAATAAAAAACAAAAAAAAAATTAAAAATTACTAAAAATTATCCACGTTAACGCCGGCTATACCATGTAAGCCAATCGTCATCTATAATATTTAGTTAAAATTAGCCGGAAGTACTGAATTGATGCTGGGTCAAAAGGTTTATAACTAAATTAGCACAAATGCAATAGGTTTATAACTTTTTTAATATTTTAACTTTCCATGTGTACTCTTACCATGTCTCTCTCACACACTAAACATGCATTATTTTGGATTTATTTTCATATGATGTCTTTATAACGATGTGAAATTTTTTCAAAAAACAGAAAATAGTTAGGAATGAACTTAAAGTATGGAACTCAATTAAATTGAGTCGTGCTTGCAATTACAAAATTTCATAACTGAAGGAGTCTGGACAATTTCTACTAATATCACGAAGAGCTTTATTCATAAGATCATTATTTTTCTTGTAAGATTTTGTAAACTTTCTCAAATTCATCTAAGCAGCATCATCACGAATGATGATCCACCATTCCTACTTGTTTCGCCTCTTCCTTTCTTCAGATAGTCGAATTGCAAAGTGACTGAGCGCGTCTCCATTTGAGCCTTCTCCTTCAATCTCTTCGAACCTACCGGTCTCCAGGTTTACCCTCGACACTGGTTTCTGCAATAGTCGTTGCCCTATTTCCATGAGCCTCTGGAGATTCTTCGGGGTGGCAACATCAACTGATGATTCTTCTCCAGTCAGAGTGTCATCCTGTTTCAAAGCAACCAGCGTGGAATCATTTCAAAATAGGTGAAGTAGTCGTGAGCCAGTCGAAAGCCCAGAAATGACAAATGTTTCTTGAAGCCAAAGGCGACGTTAGTAATCCATCTCATACCTGAATCCTAAGGTAATGTTGCTTGCAATTTAAAAATTGGAAGAGAGTAGACAGGTGAATGTCAACCATATCAGAGCTCGCGTCATTGAAGATATCGACCAATGGACTGAAACTATTGTGAAAGTTCCAACCGATGAGTCCCCATTTAGAGGCCTTGGTCGCACTATACTTCTCTTCATGCTTGGCCGCACCAGTACCGAGTGATAGCACTAGTATTGGATCGGTCTCTCTTAAATTTATGTTCTTGAACTCTCCGTCATGCAAGAGGCTCTCTCTCTTAATGTGGCTCAGAGCAACTAAGGTCTGCAAAACACAATATTGCATGATGCCAGTTCTCTTTTCCTGTTTCTTTCAGTCTAAGATATTGACCGGTTGTAATACGCTTTATAGATGAAATTTTGTAAGGTTTCCATATAATTAAGAAGAAGCTTTGCTTGAAATTTCCTGCAATATACTCGAAGCACCGTTCTCATTTGTGCACTTACAGGGTTATTTGCGGCGACCCCACCGTCAATGAGATTGAAGCTACAGATCTTCCCATTCTGGTCTCTGGTCTCGAAGTAGTGCGCCGGGAGGAGCGTGGGAGCTGCGGAGGTGCCGATGCAAACATCAGCCAGCCGCGCATTCTTTAGAGGATTTGTTCTTGCCTGTCCCCCAATAAAATTAGGGTTATATTGTCATGTTTGGGTTCTTACGTCGTTGGTAGACAATTCAAATAAAACCGGTAGTATAACAAACGATATCTATCTAGAGTCGGCGAAATCAGGGTTATATGATTAACTTCGCGTTCTTACGTCGTTGGTTGAGAAGATGACTGGTTGGAGACGCTTGATGTCGAAAGCCGGGACGACCACGTTGGTCAAGGTTTGACTGAGAGCGCTGTCTCCGAGCAAGCCATTGACCAGGGATCGCAACTTCTTCCCGTCATACTTTGGCCCCATGAATGCGCCTACCCTGCTTCTCATTGGACTGATCGAAAGTTGAATCAGACACGTTAGAAACTTCTGTGAGAACAATAATGTCAAATGCGAGTTCAATTTATTAAAGAGATCCTCCCAATAGAAGGAATACCGATGCCAATTAGTAGTGAATGGCTTCACTTAATATGTTTAATTATTTACCAAATATCACTTGATAGTTTTTTTTTTTTTTTTTTTTTTTTGGTGACCCAAATATAGCGGAGGACCCACCACCCCGACGCCACACTTAAGAATTGAGGGGATTTGAACTCCTCCCCTTGTAGTTGATACATCAATAATTTTGATAGTTGATACATCAATTTTCTCTAATTTTTGCCATCTTTATCATTTCCTTTTATGATAGTAATTTTTTTTTTTTTTTGTGCAGAAGGAACCGGCTTGCGCCGACAGCGCGTCGTAAACCCCATAGTGACACGTAAGCGGGAGGACCCATTACTCCCGGCGTCACACTTAAGAGCACTAACAATTACACTGGGATTATTATGATAGTAATATTGATAGTAACAATATTCATTTAAATATATAATAGCAACCTTTTCTGTTAGGATTGCCCCTAAAAGTAGCACATCGGACTCTTATTTGTAGGAAATTGATAATTTTCCTAGCAATAAGATTCTTTCTTGCACTCTCCATTTATTTTGCTTCGTGAGTTATGTTAAAAATTAGTTTTAGTGAGTTTTAATGTTTCAAATTAGACTATTGAAGATTTTGTACTTGTCTCGTAAAGTATCGTGAGTTATGTTAAAAAATTAGTTTTAGTGAGTTTTAATGTTTCAAATTAGCAACTATTGACAATTCTAACATTTTTGCAACTCTTCCTATTAAGTAATTTCTCGGGAGATTTTTGTCATTTGTTATCAATATTAAAAATTAGGTTATTGATCGCATAGAGAATTTCCCTATGTCATATAACAACAACAATTAGGAATTTTCCAATTGTTAATAAAAAAACTGATATTTTGTATTATTAATGTCTAACATGAACTAAGAATTCTGTTATTATATTTTGTTCGAAAATGAAGACTTAGGAAACTGTATACAATATAACCAATGCTTTACACTAAAGTAAATAGTCCAATTTTATTCAAATAAAAAATTTCACACCCGTGTAGCGCACATGCATATTACTACTATTTTCTAAGATCACAGACATTTGAAGCGACTTCGCCAATGTACTTTCCATCTTTAGATTATTCCTCAATTTCTTGAGGGACTCGGAGAATTATATTTAAAAGGGGGAAAAGTGGTCAACATAACTTACTTTTTCTTAGGAAATATTTCAGGACAATGCTCTAAGTAAAATTTATTGATGTCACAGGCTGCAAACATCGGACGATGGTCCTCATTTGGTGCTGCAATCATCGCCGTCACCAATCCACCTGTGCTTGTACCGGCAATTATGTCGAAGTAATCTGCAAGTCTCTTATGCGGTCCATCTAGTTCCTGTAAATTTAGTTTAACTTTAAACTCTGGCTATGATCACATAAAACAAAGACTATTCATATGCATGTAAAAGTGCTCATGTTGATTCTACGTTGTTGTTCATACAGCTTCCTAATAGTAACAATGTGAAAGGGGATGCTGCAATTTTGATAAGATACTTGACAAACTCTTCACAGATCTAGCACCATCAAATCGGCAATAGCTTATGTAGTTTTTTGCGAAGTCGCCTCACCTAAGTTTCGCGCCCAGCTGCCTACACTGGCTGTGTGATCAGGATGGGCGACCGCCACACTTAATCATCTACTAATAGGTTGTAGATCATCGTCCCACATTATCCACACAAAAAATCATTGACAAATAAAAATAAGTGGGTGATATTACTTGAAGCTTGGATTCGAGAAAGGCGAGGACTGTGCCAGGAATGACCCCTCTCACACCGCCCCCATCGATGCTCAGGACCGTCACCATCTTCCCTCTTGCAGATACACTTCTCGCCATGGACACGACTGAGAAGATCTCGGCTTAAGAAGAACCGGATCACGATGTTTCGTTTCGCAAATTACCAGCAACTAAGAGACGAATATGTGTTGACGGGAACCTGTCGTAGTAGCATTTCTAGCTTGAATGAAACGGGAATTTTCTTAGACGTCCGAATAATGAGCTCTCTCGTGTGCCATACCTTTTATCGAGCTCTTTTCTTTTTGGTGACTTTTGTTTCTGTCGCGCCTTCGTTGGTTATTCCAAATTCTTTCCGTTCACTTTAGTGAAAAAGTAAAACCCGATGGAGCCAATCAAAAGTAAAGTGTTCTCGCATATGTGCAGATTCCCATTACTACACGTGCTTGGACCATATCTTTTATTCTCGACAAATTATTAAAAGCATAATTTGGTTTTCCAGCTACAGTGGATAGACTTAATTACCTGCGAATTGGGTTTTAGAAAACGGGTATGATTGAATTCCATTGATCGGATGGTTACAATTACAGAGACAAGCAATTCGCCCTCAGAAAAAGTGAGCTAATGCTCACCCTAGCGTGGAAGAAGTCTGATTCGCCTACCAAAGTTTACATGAACAGATCGCGCCGTCTTAGCTGAAAGGGAGGGAACAGTTACTTGGATTTGAATGCTCAGAAAATGATGTAGTCATTATCAAGTCTTGAAAGTAAGGAGAACGTAATAGGATCATGCAAGCAGTTGAAGACGACGTGGATTGACTCGGGGAGGACCAAGTATATATAGATTGAATAATCGAAGGAAGAAGAGGCAACGCTCAACTATGTCAAAACTCTATCAAATTTTCGTCCAAGCTTTCCTTTGGGTTTTCGCAATGGGGAAGAAGGCGCAATCCCCATCCCTAGACTTGTGCAAATTATGCAATCAAATTCCCGAACTCTTTCTTTGGTCGAATGGGTTAGTAAACTCGGCATTTTTTAGTAAGTGCTCATCCTCCTGTTAACTCAACTTTTGAAAAGCGCTAACATGGACACTTTCTAGTTCGTACGACATGGCAAATCTGACGTCCAAGGCGTCATTCCAAATAGACAAAAGAAAATTGGGGTTCAGCGAAGTGAGTATTCAGGTCATTAGGGTTTCTCAAAAGAAATTAGGGCTCGGCCGAATCGGAGGTTGCTTCAAGCGATTTGATTGCACGATGTTTTCTGCATCCTCAATAATTAGACCATCCAAATGGCTGTGGGTGGAATTCAAATACGAGCGTCTCCCACATTACTGCTACTCCTATGGGCGAATCGGCCATTTTGCCCCCGACTGCCCTGAAATTCCTTATGCTCAATCTCCTTGGGCAAACAATAAAATAGGTCCATATGGGCCTTGGTCAAAAGCAGAGGCATGTGAACACTGCCCTTACTGGGACACCTTTTATGGAAAAATTGAAGAAGAAATCATGGTGGAAGAAACAGTACCAGCTACACCTTCTCAGCTTAGTGGCATGGAAATCATTGTCCATGAGGAGGATCCTGGCCTGCAGTTAGGAATCTGTAGTAAAAGACGATTGGAGAGTAATGTTGACAAGGAGCCTACACAAGCAGCTGAAGAACAGATCACTCGCACCAGAGACCTCGGTCAAACAGATACAGGGCTCTGAAAACACCAAACAGTGCCTGTCAAGAGTAGGAAAATGCAGCAAGAAGCACATGAAGGTGCAGAAGGCTAAAAAGCAGAAGTGTTTACTTGAAAGATCTACTATGGTGATTAATGAGGCCGAACTACTGGATACTCCTGTGAAGTTGATAGAGGAAGGAATAGATTGGGCTTTGGTGGCTAGCCCTAAAAAGCCACCAGTGAAGCCATGAAAATCATTAGTTGGAATTGTAAGGGGTTGGGCAACCCCCTGACATTCCAAGAACTAAAAGCCCTGTCGGCTAAAGAAAGGCCCAGTATTATCTTCCTTATGGAAACTAAGAATAAAGCAGAAGTGGTGGGAAAAGTGTGCAAAAAACTTCAGTTCCAACATTCCTATCTAGTCAATCCAATCGGCATAGCAGGGGGTTTAGTGCTCATGTGGCAAGAGGAAGTATCCTTGCAAGTAAACGCTAGCTCAAAACACTTCATTGATGTGGAGTGCACTGATCCGGACAGTAAAATCACTTTTGTTCATGCATCTACAAATAGTGGAGAAAGGTTAACCTTATGGCAAACGCTGGCTACACTCAAGCCCCATAATTCATGTCCTTGGATCTGCATGGGAGATTTTAATGAAATTTTTTATGTTTGGGAGAAAGTTGGAAAAAACGAAGCAGATAACAGCCGCATTGCTGCGTTTAGAAACATGATCAATGACTTATCTCTAATGGATATGGAGAGTAATGGTTGCGCATTTACATGGGCGAATAATAGAGATGGAGAGGAGCTTGTAAAGAAACGTCTGGATCAAGTCTTATATTCTCTAGAGTGGAGGGTTACCTTTTCAGAAGCATAAGTGCACGCATATCCAGCAATCGGATCGGAACATAGTCCATTAGTTCTTTGCCTCCATCCTGCGAGGAGAAAAATTAAAAAAACTTTCAAGATGGAGGCGTATTGGACAGAAGATGAGGAGTTCTATGACATTACCAATCATGCATGGAAAACACATTCCATGTCTCCTTGTTCTTTTTCAGAAAAATTACAGGCGACGTCAAAAAAATTGTTTCATTGGAGCAAGGAAAGGTTCGCTAATGCCATGGTGTAGATTAATAAGCTAAACTTGGCCCTTATAGAGCTGACTAACAACTCTGATCAGCAAGCCAGCAAAAGCAAATGACAACAGATTATAGCCCAGATAGAGCAACTACGCAGGCAAGAGGAACAATATTGGAGAATGAGGTCTCGCATTCAATGGCTTAAGTGGGGCGACAAAAATACCAGGTTTTTTCATGCTTCGACTATTCAGAGGAGACAGTGAAATCGAATCAACATGTTGCATCTAGAAGATGACACCTGGTGTAGAGATCCTTCAACATTAGCAACCATATTCAGGGATTTTACAGAAAATTATATACATCAGAGGGCCCTAGACACTACCGGTCTGTCCTTCTACAATGTCCCTTACCTATCACACAATCAATGAATGAAGAGTTGGTGGCTGCTCCTTCAATCGAGGAGATTCAGGCAGTGGTATTCCAGATGAGGGCCTTTAGTGCACTTGGTCCAATGGATTTAGTGGCATCTTTTATCAAAAGTCATGGGAAATAGTAAAAACATACCTTACCTAGCTAGTGCAGGAATTCTTCCAGATCGGCGTACTTGATCCTCAACTCAACCAGACACATCTCTCCTTGATTCCAAAAGTGAAGAACCCTGAGAATATCGGCCAATATAGACCCATTAGTCTATACAATTTCAATTACAAAGTAATCTCCAAATTGCTAGTTAATCGTTTAAAAAGATGGTTGCCATCTATCATTAAACCGGAGCAATGCGCTTTTGTGCAAGGCAGATAGATCCAGGACAATATTTTCATTGTGCAGGAAGTCTTGCACCAGCTGCGAGTAACAAAAAGAAGGAGGAAACATCAGGCCATCTTGAAACTTGACATGCAAAAAGCCTACGATAGAATCGAATGGGACTTCCTAAAGGATTGCATGATGCATATGGGGTTTTGTGACAAATGGGTGACCCTTATAATGCAGTGTGTAACTACAGTATCTCTGAGCGTAAAGATTAATGGCGAGCCCACTCCCTTTTTTCATCCTTCAAGAGGTATTCGACAAGGAGATCCGCTATCTCCCTATTTATTCATTATCATCTCAAATGTTCTTACCTGGCTGTTGAACAAAGCTCTAGCAGATGGTAGCATCAAAGGAATTTAGCTAAATAGGTTTAGTCTTAAACTATCACACTTGTTATTTGCGGACGACATCATTTTCTTTTTAGATGGCACCTTGATCGAATGTCAAAATCTAGCAATGATCCTCAAACAATACTGTTATGCTTTGGGCCAAGCAATCAATTTAAACAAATCAGGGGTATTCTTTAGTGTCAACTGTCCATTACCTTCAAAGAAAAACCTTGCTGCAAAACTTAGAGTCCCTGTGTTTAAAAAAATAGGGAAATATTTGGGAATCCCTATAGACTGGGGGAATTCAAAGAAGGAACTCTTCGCATGGATTTTAGCTAGGGTTAACACTAAACTAGAAGGGTGGAAGAAAAATTGCTTACCAAGGCCGGGAAGGAGGTGCTCATTAAAAGCATTGTCCAGTCCATACCTACATACGCCATGTCGGTCTTTAAGGTGCCTCTTTCTATCTGCAGAGCCATTGAAAAAAGAATTGCGTCATTCTGGTGGCAAAAAAGTGACAATAAAAAGGCGTTCACTGGAAAAACTGGGAGACTATGAAAACTAGGAAAGATGAAGGAGGAATGGGTTTCAAAGACTTAATTACCTTCAATTCTGCTTTGCTGGGCAAACAGGTATGGCGTCTATCAAACTCCCAGGATGCTTTGTGGAGTAGAGTCATGAAAGCGATGTATTTCCCATCAGGCAATATTTGGATAGTAGGCTTGGGTCATCGACCCTCGTGGGGATGGAGAAGTTTAGTACTCGGCCGAGATGCAATCAAAGAAAACATAAAATGGTCAGTTGGCAATGGTAAGTTTATACGCATTAAGGAAGATAAATGGCTCTTGCAAGGGGATTTTGAAGATCAAGCCAACCCATTAGAACCTAGGATGGTATCGGACTTAATACATGAAGAAGCGCGACAATGGAACAAGCCGAAAATCCAACAGTTCTTCAGTGAGAGAATTGCAGATGAGATTTTAGCCATTCCATTAAGCCCAACACCGAAAGTTGACCACTTAACATGGACAGGTAATAACACAGGAATATATTCAGTAAAGAGTGGTTATAACAGAGCTCATTCCAAATCCAGCAATCAACAAAACAAGGCTTCCTCATCATTTCAACAACCACGCACCTTTTGGACTCACCTGTGGAAACTTGGTGTATCTCCCAAAATCAAGACCTTCCTCTGGGCCCTCGGCCAGAATGCACTACCTACGAGAGAAAACATGTATAGGTGAAGAATTAGCGCAGATCCCCGTGCCCGATATGCTATACAAAGATTGAAACCACTGAACACCTGTTTTTTCTTTGTAAAAAGACTAAAGAGGTATGGGAAAACCCCTATTTCAGCAATCTCAACCCGACCAACAGCATACGTAGAGCGGATCAGTGGATCTCGGAAGCCTTTCAAGCAAAACCAAACATACCGGATAGAGACCATCTCGCGGAGGTCCTCTGGCATCTTTGGAAAGCATGGAACAACTGGATCTTTCGAGGCAAGGTCCCAAAATCTGCAGATTTGATGTTTTTGGTCCAAAATCAGTGCCCTAACCTCATAAAGGAACCACAAACCCAGAAAAGGGAGCAAATTGACCGGTTCTTACCTCGTCGCTGGAAACCGCCAAACCGAAAATCACTGAAGCTAAACGTAGATGCATCATGGAGGCCTCATGAATTTCTGGGTTCCGTTGCTGGAATTGTGCGTGATTTTAAGGGATCGGTGCTTGAGGGTTTCGATTGCTCTGCTAGGGTTTCTTCGGCTTTGGAGGTTGAAGTTGAAGCGATCAAAGTTGGTCTCGAGTACATCAGGGAACTCAACTGGAGGCACGTGGATGTCTAGCACGGTCAAAGACTTCGCTAGATTGTGGAAAGCGACTGTTCAGGAGCTGTAGACCAAGTGATGGGCCGGGCCAAAACTAATTGGAACTCAACTGAGGCTGTTTTAAGATGTCGAAGAGAGCTGGCAAAGTCAGAAGTCAACCTAATACACTGCTCCCGTGAAGGAAATCGCGCTACGGACTAGCTTGCACGAACACACTGCACTCAAAAGCTTCCTTTTAACTAGTGGATCTCCGCCTCTTCCTCTTTCGCATATATTATGTTTGGACTTTAGTCCTTTCCTATCTTGTAAGACTCCCCGTTAGTAATACTATCTGCATATATTTTGACCACAAAAAAAATAATAATAATAATTGGACCATCGTCATCTCCTCCTTGATTATGGCGAACCCAACCAGAGGGGAACAATTTCAGGTGTTGTCGGGGGATTGCCTGCAAAAATTTGGGACTTCTTCTAGCACTTTCAAAAGCAGAAGGAGATACTATGGGTGTCCTCATTTCATGGTCTACATCTTCACTAGTTTGGGTAATTTCTTTGACTTGTGGATTGAATCTGACTATTTTCTTTTCTTTGGGAAGCACGATAGGGGATGTTGGTTCTTTGTGTGGATTGATCCTGAGTTTTAGCATAAGGATAGTTGATGTAATCAGTGAGTTCCGTGATCGTTAAAAGAAGCCAAGTCAACAACTGAAGTGCTGAATAAATCCTATATAATGTTTTTAAAATGACAAAATAATTAAAGACTATTAATATATGTGTTTGTCGAGTGGAAATAGTTTGTAGATTCACTCCACTCAAAGGTGTCAACCTGGGTCCAAAGCCCATTTTTTAACTCATTTTTTTAGGCTAGGTCATAAATGGGTTGGCTAAAATGTTAGAAATGGGCTTAAATTGATCCCAAAAAAATGCCTAAATGTAAATGGGTCCAAATGGGTTCGAAATACATCCATTTCAAATCCATTTTCATTTTACAGCCCATTCCTCTTACAACCCTACCTAAACCCAGAAGATCAAAATCTCCCTCCCACTCTTCTTTCTCTCTCCTCACACCCAAATACCACTATTAATATCCACCCAAAAAACTGAACAACTCCTTGAACCTCGACCTCGATAGTCTGACCCGTCCCCCCATTTATTTATTTAAAAGAACCGGGGAGGACGCTGATCTTTTATATGCTCTGACTTTGGATATTCTGAGCTCCAACTTAAGAGCTTCCAGGCCTCTTTTTTCTTTTGTGAGCGGCTGACCACCTGTTGTAGATTTCAATCTTCCTTACCATGGGGTGAGGACCTAGACCTCACTCTAAGAAGGAGAGCCCCTCAGCCAGAAAGAGTACGCCAGGAAAATGAAACCTATTAGATTGACATGGACAGCATCGATCTCGATCCCTCCGACTTCGGTTGCTTCATTGCCCTCCAGAGGATCCTCATTGGCGAAATCTTTGAGGCCTCTTGTGCCGGCAATATCGACCGCCTCAAGTACCTCTTTGAGACCTACGTCAATGTCACACGCCGGGACCGGTGGGATTGAGTTTCACCAACGGCAGTCACAAAGCCCTTAGCCTCCCCACTTCGACGCCGTGGAGACCAGCCTGGTTCCAAGAGACAGGAGTGGCTTGTCCTCAACCATGGCGACATGATTGATGCTTCGGCTCGACTCTAGCCTCTGGCCACATATTGACCCCCAGCGGCAGGTGAGGAGCGGCTGCTGAGGGATTGCATGAGGGTGGCGTTTTTACTAGGTTGAGCTTGGAGCAACATGAATTTCTTTATTTTTTTGTATGGTTCAGGGTTCATGTGAGTTAAATAGGTGGATTTGGGTTAAACCTATTTATGACTCATCCAACCCAACCTGACCCACCCATTTACCACTTCTATCCACATTTAGAAAAGGTGAACAAAATATTGAATGCCAATGGTGTCCAGGATTAGATAGACCTATGTAGAAGATGAAAAAGCTGTAGAACAAGGGCTCATTAAGTCTTGGATGGACCAACATAAGTTGAACGACTTTGTAGAACTAGGAGACATTAATATGCTTGAAGTAGAGGTATTAAAATGGGCTAAAAACCCATTTTGAACCCATATTTAATAAGATGGGTCATATATGGATTAGTTAAGTTTTAAAAATGGGTTGTTAATGGGTTTGAGTTATTTGTAAGTGTAGTAATGGTAAATAGGTTATAAATGGGTTTGTCTTTAAAATCCATTTACAACCCATTAACTTATAAAAGTTATTAGTTGAGTCAATCCATTAAGGATATATTATTCTCTTTAAATAGTTTTTATCATTTTTATTTAATTTTAATTTTTGTTTTTAACGTATATTTTCTTTTCTTTTCTTTTTTTCTTTGTTTCTTTTACTTCTTTCCCAACGAAGTCTCACGGCTGACATTACCGGCCGTTGCCCAAGGGCTGTGGGGCCCTCTCTAGTATGGTGAGGTTCACGGCCACCACCCAATCACATTGGCAAGCTCGATCGGGTGAGGCCGATGCCTCGTTGGTGCCGAGGCAAGCTCGACCTCGTCGAACCGGGCGAGGCTCAACTTGTCAAAAGAGTGAGGTTGAGGCTCGAGTCTCATCAATCTGATGAGACTCAAGCTCACCGACATCGAGGCGAGCAAGACCTCTCCAAATCCGGTGAAGCTTGAGCTCACCCAATTCCGATGAGGGTGAGTCTCAACTCGCTGGCCTATGGTGAGGCTAGGGCTCGCCATGGCCGACAATTGGGTGAAAAAGTGGAAAAAGAAAAACAAAAACAAAAGAAAAAATAATTAAATATTCTATTTTAATAAAATAAAATAACTTAAAATAAGTGCACAAAAAATCAAATCGGATTTTTTGTACCAAGTAGAAAATATTCTATTTTCAAGTTTCAACCAAACATTGCAAAATATTATAATTTTAAAAAATACCATATTTTTTGGTGAAATAAATGAAGCCTCAGTTTTAAAATATTTTTTTAAAAAATATAAAATAAATCCATAATTTTGTAATTGTATGAGAGTATTTTAACAATATAATTTTCTTAAATCATAAAAATAATTCTTTTTCTAGATTTGGTTAAATATGAAAGTGTTTTAGTAATATAGGTCAAGTGGAGGTTTGGTTAGGTATGGGTCGAGTTGGGAATGGGTCAATAAATTGACATTAGTGACAAATGGGTTATAAACGGCTTAATGAGTTAATTTGAGTCGGACTATTTATGACCTGATCTAAAGCCAACCGACCCACTCGTTTGACAAGTCTATCTTGAAGTGACCACTGTGTAGAAGGTGAACAATCAAATTTAGTGTAAAAACTGAAAAGGCTAAAGGGACCATACGCGGAAGCAACTCATGTCACAACGATGTGATTTGTGTTGGCATGAGTTATTAATTAGGATTAATTGGAAAAATTGTAGGGCTAACTAGTTGCTAAGTTTATATTGTATAATATCTTTATTTTGAGAATCAATCAGATTCTTAACCTAAGATATTGCATAATAGGGGTGGGCATTAATGTAGGGTCAATGCTCAACCGAGCTAGTCTTGATCCAGTTCATAAAGGGATTGATGAAAATCCTTAGTCCTAGGAACCCCTAGACCCTACACTCTACGAGCTGGTCATTGGTCCTAAAACTTTAGGATTGGTCCAACCCAAACCAACTCTGTATATATTATATATAATATATGAAGTATATATCATATATATTATATATTGTATTATTATATAATATCTAATATATATTATATTTTTGTCTACTCAAAACCCTTACGCCTCTGCTTTCATCCTTTCTTATTCGGTTCTGTTATGTAAATTAGAAATAGAAACCCAACCCAAATTTGACCCAAAAATAAAAAAAAAAAAGAGTAACCCTCTTTGCTCACCTCAGCCTCGCTCGCCTATCTCATCACTCATCTCACGAGTGTAGCTTAGTTGGTAAGATCACTTGCCTTTTTTTGGCCCGCCTCACAAACGTAGCTCAATAATCACAAATGGAGATTTCTATTGTTATATCATCTTAGATTTATGTTTGGTATGTACTGGTGTTCATAGTTTAGTTGCTTAATGTTGCATTGTTAATGGATATGTAATTTGAAAGAGTATGTTTCGCATTTCAAGGAATATAAAAAACCAAAAAAAAAACAAAAAATAATCAATTGGTCCTAGGTTGACCTTAGAATTAAACCAGACCCATAAGGTTGGTTTGGTCCTTGGTCCTAAGCTCAATGGGGTTGGTCCTCCGTCCCATAAATTGAGGAATGCGAGTTTGTCCCTAGATTGGGTATTAGGCCAGCCCAACTCGGACCATGTTCACCCCTAGTGCAAAGCCTAGATAGTGTTTTTTGATAGCTTTGTCTTAGTAAAAAAATACCTAGAATGCCAAAACTTGACATTACGAGATACTT
Source organism: Eucalyptus erythrocorys (assembly GCA_014182555.1). Classification (NCBI taxonomy): domain Eukaryota; kingdom Viridiplantae; phylum Streptophyta; class Magnoliopsida; order Myrtales; family Myrtaceae; genus Eucalyptus; species Eucalyptus erythrocorys. Next base: position 20,779,941 of record CM024605.1, on the reverse strand, counting down.
AAGTGTCAAAAGTTATGAAAATGACATTTAAGTGTAATTTTTTATTTAAAAAATGGTATACTTGAGTGTCAAGTCCGACGAAGGTGGCCAGAAATCGTACGTGACTTTTTTTTTTTTTTATGATATAACTCACCCATGTGGCATGCCGGAGAGCTGAGTTAGTAATGAAGAACCAAAATGACGTTGTTTTGTCTTTTTTTTTTTTTTCTGAATTTTAATATATATTAATCAAATTAAAATATTTTTATTTTTATTTAAAAAAAAAAAAAGGAGGAGGTAGAAGGCGAGGGCTGAGCCCTCGCCGTCACCTCCCCATTGTCGACTAGAAGGGTCGATGACGATGGGGGAAGGGTCGGCTAGCTGACTAGTGGTAAGGGCCTGTGAGCACTCGCCCCAGAACTGGGCGAGGGCTTGTAGGCCCTCCCTATAGGTCATCCGCCCTTGGCTAAAGCCTGGTGACCTCAATCAACCCTTCCCCCACCGTTGTTGGCCCATCTCGGCAATGGTTGAGAGGCGCGAAAAGGGCTCAACCTTTGCCTTGTGCCTCCTCCTCTCCTCCTTTTTTTTTTTTTTAAAAAAGTAAATATAATATTAATATTTTAATCTAAATATTAATTAAAATAAATTTAAAATTAAAATTTAAAAGAAGAAGCAGAAGATGATGATGCAGCCCTCGTTGTTGCCAAGAAGAGCCGGGCGACCTCGGCCGACGGGCGGGGAGGGCTTACGAACCCTCACTCAGATTTGGGGTGAGGCCCGGTGACCCTCACTTCTTTTTAAATTTTTCTAGTTTAATTTTAGTTTAATTAATATTTATATTAATTATCAACATCAGCAACAAAATAACATTGTTTTTGCACTTGTCTAGCCACATCAACATGCAAAATGATCCAATTTTGGTACTTAAGTATCTCCATTTTTTCTCTGTACAACTATATTATACTAATTCATAAAAGAAATAGAAAAGAGAAAAACATCTTTGTTCATTATGGTATTAGAGTAGAGATCCTCAGGTTTTCTATTATGATCAAAGCTTGACAAAAAAATTAAAACATGGAAGAAATAAACTTGATCAAAAACTATGTGACCTAATTTAGTAGCACACCAACAACAAGGCAAGAGTCCTTCAACCGCCATCCTTGAGGACTCAACAACCCAATTAACACAAGTTTTAACCCAAAATCAAACTAAAATCAATGCGTTGAGATGTATATCTCTGATAAAGATAAGTTGGAATATATCAATGAGGACTTTCCCCAGCCTCAACTAACGGATCCATCTTTAGGAGATGGAGAACAAAAAATGCAATTGTGAATGGATGGTTGATCAATTCCATGGACTCGACCTTGATAAGCAATTTTATTTATTTTCAACCGCAAAAATGGTATGAGATTCGATTTCTACAACTTTTTTTTTTTTTTTTTTTATGGAGTTAACACCTCTCAAGTTTATAATCTAAAAAGACACATGACTAGAATGAGACAAGTTAGAGAGCCGACTGGAGCATATTATAATGGTCTTCAAGGTTTATGGAGAGAAATTGACTTCCATCGCTCTAACCCGATGGAATGTCCTATTGACATAGGGAGGTATAACTCACCCATACAAGAAGATAGAGTCTATATTTTTCTTGATTGGTTGGATGATCATTTGGATAAGATATGGGTTGATGTGCTTCAAAGTCAACCATTCCCTATAGTTGAACAAGCCTAATCTCATGTCCAAAGGGAGGATGTAAGACAAACAGTTATGATGTTAGCAAAAAATTTACGCATGTCGGTGCCATGGCCTCCAAAGGAGTCAATACGAAACCTCAGCGACCATTAACGCTCTAGGCATTCAAAATCGGTTCTTCCTCACCGGGAGGAGGAAAGATGAATACAACCTCAAAGGCCAAGGCACAATTGGAAGGAGACTTTACACACTATGGAAACATGAAGCATACTTGCGAAACTTGTTTTAAGTTATATGGGTACCCAAAATGGTGAAAAGAACTCAAGGCATGGAAAGATGCTAATAGCAGGTTTGGACAAGCTTCTTTGGTAAATGCAGAACCTCACTTATCTTTGATTCCACAAGGGGAATTGTCAAGTGATTCAACTACTCTCAATAATCAAGGTAATCGTGGCTATGCATTGCTTAGTTCTAATCAAGGAGAAAATATTCAGTGGTTCGCAAATGCCACGTCACCCGCCTACATGGCATATACATTCCACTCATAAAACGCGCGTGGCATCTCAAGTTCAAATAAAAAAAATTACTTTTCTCTCTCCTCTAGGAGAAAATATTCAGTGGTTCATGAGCTCCACGTCACCCGCCTACCTGGCATATATTTATCTACGTGGATCCACTAATAGAACGACGTGTGTCATCTCAAGTTAGAATAAAAAAATACTTTTCTCTTTCTCCTCTAGGGCTAGTTGCAGGCGACAGTAGGCTGAGCGGCCATTAATGGCTCTCTCTCTCTCGAGGCTCCTCTCTCTCTCTCTCTTCTCTTTTCACGTTTGAACATGGAGCTCTTCGTCTTCCTTCTTGCTACTTACTCACCTCAAGCCCTCACGCCCTCGCCCTCTTGCTCTTGCGCTCCTTCTTCCACTTCGACTTCATTCGTCGCCGTCGTTGCCTTTTGGGCTTTGATGATAGAAGCCATGAGTGGCTCGGTTTCGATTTTGGGTTAGGCACGTCATCACCAAAGCGGAAGAAATTTACAGCAACTAGGTCGCGAGCCCTCTCGGCCCTCACACGCTGCTCGCTTTGTTTGTCGCCATCGTTGCCTTTCTGGTTTCGACCTACTGTTGCCTGCAACTAGCCCTAGAAGAGGAGAAAATAGTCAATGGTTCGCAAATGCCACGTCACCCACCTACATGGCATATATGTTCCACTCATAAAACGACGCGTGACATCTCAAGTTCGAATAAAAAATTACTTTCTCTCTCTCATCTGGGGCTAGTTGCAGGCGACAGTAGGTTGAGCGGCCATTAATGGCTTTCTTTCTCGAGGCTCCTCTCTCTCTCTCTCTCTCTCTCTCTCTCTCTCTCTCTCTCTCTCTGGTCTTTTCATGTTTGAACATGGAGCTCTTCGTCTTCCTTCCTGCTCCTCACTCACCTCAAGGCCTCACTCCCTTGCCCTCTTGCTCTTGCACTCCTTCTTCCACTTCGACTTCGTTCGTTACCGTTGTCGCCTTTCGGGCTTTGACGATAGAAACTAAGAGTGGCTCGGTTCGATTTTGGGCCAAGCACGTCGTCACCAAAGCGGAAGAAATTTGCAGCTACTGGGTCGCGAGCCCTCTCAGCCCTTACATGCCGCTTGCTTCATTTGTCGCCATCATTGCCTTTCTGGTTTTGGCGATATAATCTGTGAGTGGGTCGGTTTCATTTCGCCATCATCGCCTTTCTAGCTGCAAGTGGGCCGTGTTGGCACTGTGTTGGCACCGAAGCAGAAGAAGTTTTCAAGTGCTGGGTCCTAAGCCTTCTTCGCCTTCACACGTCGCTCGTTTCATTTGTCGGGGTCGTTGCTTTTCTGGCTTGGGCAATAGAAACCACGAGTGGGTCATTCTTGATTCCGGGCTCGGGCACGATGCCATCAATTTTGAAGCCAAAGCAGAAGAAGCTTGTAACTACTAGGTCTCAAGCCTCTCTGCCTTCACAGGTCGCTTGCGTGTCTTCACTAGACAAATTAGCGTATCCAGATTCTCTCCCACAAAAATTAAGAATCGCCATGCTACTCTTGTTCACTTAAGGATGAAACCCGTGAAGTGTCATGTCCCAAAATATGTGATGTTAGTGATGTTTATGTGTAGTTAGCGTGATTTATTGTCTAAAATTTGAGCCTAAACAATCTAGTTGAGTCGCCCACCATCCATTCGGCGAAATGCTTGAACTAGGTCCACTTTCTTCAATTCTGGGTTTACTCTATTTTGGCTTTTTCCTGTGGCGGTCGACGAAGTTTGGTTTGGTGATAGTCCAAAGAGTGAGTAGGTGTTGTTCAGTGGAGAAGGAGATCGGCCAACATTGATTGGCATGGCCAAAAATGAAGTTCAACGCCTTTGGTTAGATCAGAGTTTCGATTAAACTCCCTTGCAGATAATAACATAGATATGATCGACAATAAGAGTTTTTTTTTTTTTTGGTAACTAGGAGGTTTGTTGGTTGTGTGACCTGCTAATAAGGTTTTTTCTTTCAATATTTTGCAACTAAGTGGATCTCGTTAAATAAACCTGCTAGTTCTATTACAAAGCTTGTTGCTTATCTATTACATTTATTTGTTATTCCAAAACTCTTGCTTGGATTACTTTTGTTGATTGAATTTAATCTAATTTTGATTATATGATGCTATTGCTAACGGAAAACTATATTTTGTTTTCAAGAGTTCAATCCTGTCATAATTCTTTTGTCTTCACATACCAAAATTTAAGTTTGTTTTATTGGGTTTTCTCTTCATGAAGTCTACACTTTACTATTGGCTATCATGAATTAATGGGCTCAAAAGTGCCTCTAGTGAAACCATTTCTAGTATTGAAGAAAGTAAAACTCGTGGATGCAGAGCAAAGCTCTAATATTGAGTTAGCCGATTCATCGAAGGTTGAGCTAGAAGTTGCTGGCATTATCAGGCATAAGATATTGTTCAAGACCAGGCCAAAGGTCATTTCCCGTAAGCACTTCTATGCTTCTACTTTTATTAATGACAATTGAGAGTATAATTGATTATTGGGAATGGAAGCTTGATTATTTTTTCGAAGTGATTGTTGCTGAAGATTGTGAAATATTGAAGGAGATCAGCATGCAGAACAATTTAAAGTGACAATTATAGTAGACAATGATTTACTTAGAAATGTATTATGATTGCTTGATTGTTTTGAAGATCTTGAGATCTCAATGTGACTTTTAGATTGTATTCCAATCGTTTAGTACTGCACCTCCATTTCTATGATGATAAATTTAAACTTTGCATTTTTTGCATGTCAATCATCTATTGGATTTGATGTTCCACAATTTATACAGCCACTAGGATGTGTTTCTTTGACAGTTTGTCGGGTGAGCATTTCACCATCTTCATTTTTATGTGGAGTGAAATTATAATCATTGGTGACGAATTTAAGCTTTGCTGTTATTTGTTGATTTATGGCTGAAATTGGTTTTCTTTTTTCCCCCCTCTATCAACAATGCTATTGATGGCCTTGATAAGTTGAGGTTCTTGAGTGTTACTAAGCCTGCTCTTCTTGGAGATACCGGTGATTTTGGAGATAAGAATTAAACCAGATCCTGACAACGGAACCATCATGATAACGTAAGTCTATTATGGCTTATAGATGAATATGGTTTTATTTTATAATAATTGAGGAATATATAGGATATGGATAATGATGTTTGATATTTCCGAGATAATAGTATTGGAATGACAAAGGAGGAGCTCATTGACCAGGTATTCTCAAGGTGTGAATAAGTTATTCCCCTCTTTGTACATATTATAAATGCTTTAACTTGTATGTTGTACCTCAAACTTTTTTTTTTTTTTACTACTTCAGTTTCAGAAAGAGAGGTGCTCTCACATAGCTAGATGCAATTCTTATTTACTTGAAATTTCATTTTGGCTTAAAAGAATGTCTATTGTTTACAAGGGAGCTTATTTTTAGGATAACAAGGAAGTGGCCTTAAGGTTGTCACCGTGAGACTGGGTTAGAAGCGGGTGTTCACAAAGTGTGGTGAGAATACTATTTTACGTCTATTGCTTTCATGAAACCCACTTGTAATCCATCATAATTGAGATAAAGTATGCACATAGACACTTTTGGACTAACTTATATTTTTACTAATATTCAACAGATAATTCGTAGACCTTGGTAGTTAATTTGACTTGTTCTCGAGATAAATAGGTATGACTTATCTCTTTAGAATTTAAATTTGTTTTGAATTTATCTTTCTTCTTTAAATGATGAGTTTTTTTTTTTTTTTTTTTTAGAACTTTTGTAGAAGGTGCAAAGGATAATGTCATCATCCATAATGTTGATAAAGATTTTGAATTTAAAATTGGCATGACATTTGCTAATGAGGACGAAGCTTATAATACATAGGGGCTGTTTGGTTCAGCATTCCCAAGGGGCTTTCAGCCCCGAAAGCCCATTGGGAAAAATATTGAAGCGTTTGGTTCAGCATTTGGGGGATACTTGGCCAAATGCTAGCATTCCAAATGCTAGTAGAATGCTGAAAGCCCAATGCTCCTCCGGACCAGCTTTGAGCATTTGGCATTTGTAAATGCCAAATCACTGTTCATCTTCTTCGTGTTCTCCGTCCGTCTTCTTCGTCCGTTCGTCTTCTTCGTTTCTTCGTCTTCTCCGTTCGTCTTCTTCACCTTCTTCTCCAGCAGCCGCCACCGCCGTGTGGGGATCGCGCGTCCCGGTGACCACCGCCCGAGGTGGCGCGACCCGCAACCCAGGCGGCGTCGCCTGGCGCGCGCGAACAGGCGACGACCGGCGCGCGCCGGCGCGCGCGAGCCAAGCGACGCCGCCTAGGTCCGCGCGACCTCGGGCGGTGTCACCTAGCTCGCGCGATCAGGCGACGCCGCCTAAGGCCGCAACCGCCAGATCTGGCCTCCTGACGGCCAGATCTGGCGGCCGGCGGCCAGATTGGCCGTCCGGCAGTTCGCTAGCGGCCGGCCGCCGGATTTTATTTTCAGATTTTTAAAAAAAATAAAAATGGCAAAAGCTAAATGCAAATGCAAGTTTTGCCAAACGGTGTTTTTGCTAAAGTTATTTTACAATGCTAAATTTACCAAACGGTGTAGCATTTCGAAAAACCCATTTATCTCAAAGGTATTTGCATTCTCTCAAGAGCATTTCCCCAAAGTCGAACCAAACGGGCCTATACAATGCATATGCAATTTGCAAAGGATTTGGAGTGCAAAAAGGACAAAAGGCGAACAATAGTAAAGGAATATTGCGAGCTTGCACATTTATATGTAATTGTGAAGGATATTCTCCACCAATCTTACCTCATGAACAAAGAGATGTATATAGGACCGTGAAAAGAACTGGATGTAAAGCTTGCATTAAATTCAAAATTGAAGAGGGAGTTTGGGTAGTTGTCAAATTTGAGGATGTTCATAACCATCATTTTGTTGATGATAAACAAAAGCACTTAATACGGTCATATCGGCATATAACGAATACTAATGGAAGTATTTTGACTTCTTTGGTTGGGGCTGGTGTGAGGGCTACAAAAGCATATTCATACCTTAGTGGTGAAGCGGGAGGACAATAGAATGTTGGCTTTACACTACGGGAATGTCAAAAAATTTTGCAATCAAAGAAAAGAGCCTTTATTATTGCGGGGGATTGTCAAAGTCTTATTAACCATTTTAATTGCTTACAATTGAATGGAAGCAATTTTTCTTATACATTTCAGTTGGATTAGAAGCAAAGATTAACCAATTTTTTTTTTTTTTCTGATGGTGTATCCAAGCTGGATTATGAAAGTTTTGGAGATGTTGTGGTATTCGATGCTACTTATCGTACAAATAAATAAAATATGATATGCGCACCTTTTGTTGGATTGAATCATCATTGGAAAAATGTTCTATTTGGTTGTGCATTTTTAATGGATGAGACTATTGCTTCTTTTGTGTGGGCTTTGCAATCCTTTTTAGAAGCAATGGGTAATAAAGCACCCAAGACTATTTTCACTAATCAAGATCATGCAATAGCAAATGCCATCAGAACTTTCTTCCCAACACTAGTCATCGTTTATGTGTATGTCATATTGGAAAAAATACTACGCATCATATTGGACATCTTCTTGGAAAGCCGGGCTTTCGGGATAAATATTGGCATAAGCTTTTATATAAGTACGAGTCATAACTTGAAATGGAAAACACTTGGAAAGTTATGTGTCACGAGTGGAAGCTTGAGGACAATAAGTGGTTGGATAATATATATCGCCTACATCATAAATGGTGTCCTGCATTCGGCCGAGATACTTTTTCCGCGGGAATTAGATCCACCCAAAGAAGTAAAAGCACCAATAATGTCTTTCAAGATATGGCATGTAAGACTATGACTTTGTATGAATTTTTTAATCATTATGAAAAGCAAGCTGAAAAAATGCACAACTTTGAAGAGATTGATGATTTTGAATGTGCTCGAGGAATGTCGTGGATTATGGTTGAAAGTAGTGGAATATTGAAACATGCTGCACATCTCTACATGCATGTCATTTTTAGAAAATTCCAGGATGAGTGCTTGCATTCTTTGTCTGAACATGTTCTTAGATCAAAAATCGACAGGCCATTACACACATATATTGGGAGCTGAAAATAATGAAAGAAAGCATATTGTCCATTTTTGTTCGAGTGATTCAACTATTATATGTAGCTGCAAGTTATTTGAAATGCAAGGATGGTTGTGTAGGCATACTCTATATATCTTGACACATGTTATAAATGTTACAAGCATTCCATCACAATAAATTTTGAAGAGGTGGACAAAAACTACAAAACAAAGTAGTCATTGCAATGATGTTGGAGAAAGCTCTCGTGATGCAAGACAGTCAAATACATTGCACTTGAAGAGGTTAATGTAGTTGGCTTTTAGTGTTATGAACATTAGTGCAAATCATGATGTTACGAAGAAGATTGCAACTACAACCTTGATGGATCTTCACTCTTGTATAGTGAACAAATGCAATATCTCACAGGTAAAGATGATGTTAATTCTTTGCTAGAAAATGATGAATGTGGAATTCAAATACTTGATCCTCTTCGAAGAAGGCCAAAACGTATACCAAATACTTGGTTGAAGAGTACTAGTGAGAAGCGAAAGAGAAAGGAATCCCCATACACAGGAGGCACCTCAAAATAGGTGTGTGAGATGAGAAAAGCCTTTTCTTTCCTTTTTGTACCTCTAATATGGTTGTATTTAAGTTGTACATGGCATGTTGTGAGAAGTACATCATTTTTTTCATTTTTTTTTTTTTGACTAATCTTTATGGTTTGAAATTTGTCATTTTCTTTTTTTTTTTGCAGATGAAAACAGTAGTCTTTTTTGTTTAGCAGATGAAGATAGCTGCCTTTTTTTTGTAGATGAAGATAGCAATCGTTAATTGATGGTGTTTTATGACATCAACAAAGAGCAGAAGTTTTAGTTCTTCTCTTTTTGCATGATGGGAGCAGCTTCCCATAGTTTATACTTGATCCGTGCTCAACTTTGCCCATTAGAGAGCATATTTGTAACAACTATTTGTTGCATTTCTTCACTAGGTAGATTAAGGTTTGTCCTAGCCTAATTTAGATGTACAATCACAACCAGATTCTTTCCTACACAAGATAAGAATCCTTACATTACTTTCGTTCACTTTAGGAAGTTTGTGCCATTTTTGTGGATCTACTAATGTGAATTAAACTCTCTGTGAAACCAGAATCATGAATCACTAGACATCGAGTCCAATTCGTGGTTTGTAGGGTCGTACAACTATATTGCTCTATGTATTTGCATATTGCTACTTCCTAGGTCTTTGCTGTTTTGTTCCAATCTAAATGTTTATTAATCCTGATATATGGAAAAATAGTATGGGTTCTTCTTACTTGTTGCTTTGTTTTCTCTCAAAGTATGTATATTCCTTGAAGGCAACTAAGAAAAGTGATGTTTACAGGATGGAGCTTGTCAACGGGAAAATGCCAACAAATGCATCCTTTAGTTTAGATATTGACATGGTCAAATGGGTGGAGACTCATATTGAGATGCAAGGTTTGGCTTGGAAAGAGTTGATAGACCCTGCGTTGAGCTTGCTCTTGGCTAGGGAAGAGAATGCAGCTTTTCAAGTGCTCGAAATTGCACTGCAATTGCCCCACAAGTGAGGCCATCATCTTGGCAAGCATGCGATCTCCTTTTCCATGTATTCAACAATAGGATGATGGATAACCTTGTCTGTACTTCCTAATGGTTGGATGAGCAGAAATTTGGCTATAGTGATGTATGTGGTTATGTCCACCAAGATTCAATTAGCTATTACGTGGTCTGCATAATCTGCCTTGTTTTTTTTTTTTTTAACCCAGATTTCTGCTATCTAATTACAATCATGGCTGTTTGCCGTAAGATTGCCTCAAATATGAAAGTCGTTTTTGAGTATGAAGTTTGGTGTCATCCATGTTTGCAAAAGTTCTCTCAGAGAATAATTGGTATGATAGCTCCTAAAGAAAATATTTACACCTTACGGCTTAGTTGCCAAAGATTGAAATTTGCATATCTTATAGCAATTTGGGTGCACTGTGGAGAGTCTCCTCCAAAGAAATTAACGGGTACACATTGATTGATTGGCAATGAGCATTTACATGGTAGTCCCCGAGTATGACTTGGAAATACAAAATTGGAGCATTACAGAATTTATTTGGAAAATTTCAAAAATATGACTCATTTTTGGCCTTTTGACTACCAATGCATCTCTTCTTTTGAAAGTGCCAAATATATACTTGAAACACCGAGTATCCCTGTGTTCCTATTTACGTAAACATCATGTTCTTTTCAAAAGTATCACTCTTTAGATTCTAAGTTCTCACTTTTTACATTCAAAATCAACCAAATCGCTCAAACCCTAAATAAGATTGTAAATCACATCCCCAGGGACAACTTGATATTTCCCATATGGCGTTTTTATTAAGAGGTGCATGAAGGGTAAGTGTAAAAATAAAGGGGTGTAAGTGGTCATTGGGTTAGAAGTAAAATATATTTGGTACTTTCATAATATTATCCAAGTTAAATTTAGAGACTTCTCCAAGCTCCATGTCTTTGTAGAGAGCAAGTACATTCTACGTGTACATGAAAATCTAGATATGCAGTGAGACGCATGAAAGTTATCAAGTAGCCATATATTCTTGGCAAGAACAAGAATTTGTCATACATGATAGAGAGAAACTTCCATGAGCTAAAAGTAAGAACAATGGTTAAGCAAACATCTAGAACTAGAGCTATAAGCCACAATATGTGATGGCATAAAAGGCTGCCACCATATGTCATGGTTTTTTGGAATTGTTAAGTAGTTGCAATGATTGTAACATTACAGCATACCGAATGCCCGAAAAGGCTGTAATTTCCTTATATGGTTTAGACACCACCTCACTCTTTGAAAAACGATGTGATCGTTTGGGCATAGTTACAACAGGTCCAATGAGTATAATTTTAATGGGAAAGCTCCTCGTAAACAAATTCGCAACCCTAATAGTCCTGATTGCCTATGGCAAAATTGGAAGTTACAGATCAAATTGAACTTTTATGAGATAGTAGGGTAAATAATTGCTTGCAAACATATACCGGCATGAGACTATTAGCGTTTTTGTTGTTGATGGAAGCAACAATATTGTTGGCAGGATTTGATATGAAGCTACCAACATATCCAGCGGCATATCTAGCTAAGCATGTTACCCCAAGTTGTTAAACTTTTAAGCAATCCTCCTTTCTTCTTCTAATAACACCATAAAGGAAATCCACTAAATGCTCAAATGTTGAGAACATCACCATTGAAACTACCTAGGGACAAAATTAAGAGAGGATCAATATGCAATAATACCAGGTTTCTTGCACACAATGGTTCAACAACTTGGTGCAAGTTTCCATACTTTATTGTGAACATAATATGGACTATAAACATTCAGAAGTAAAAGATGCAAGCATAACATGAGGACAAACCAACCACCTATAGACTAGCTCTCCCACCTAACAAAGTTGGGGATTAAGTTTCTAATGTCACTTAGAAAGAGAATGGTCCGCTCTCCCATAGAACAACATTGAATAAGCAATCGTATATGCTGAAAGTTTCCTGCATCCACATATCAATAACTAAATCCTTCAAAATAACATGACTATGCCCCAAAAGTTTCTTGTGCCCACATATTAAATGGGCACGCAGCTGGTGCTACATGCTTCCTTGGCGCAGCTTCAACACTTGCATTACCATCAGCTCCATAAATCAGCAAATACACCAAAAGAATTCCATCACCAAGCGCAAAAAATAACATTAACTCCAAAGACAATCAAATAAGTAAGAGTGAAACTCATTACCTTCTTTGATATCACTCTTGAACTTGTGAGGTTGAGTTTTTCTTCAACAACTCTACTGGTTGTTGTCCAGAGACGGAAAATTTTTACTCCTTCAGAGTTGAAATGTTGTCCATCTTTATCTGTTCTAAGGAGCCCACATGGTTAGCACAATATATATAACTATAGAACTTGTTGACAGGAGCATGCACTACATTCTAATGACAGAATTCCCAACCAAAATTCGAGCTATTTATCCTTAAGAAAAAAAAATGGAAAAAATGAGTTGTTTACCCTCAATGACTTGTTTCCCTCCAACTCTTTAGCCAAAGCATTGTCCCCTTGTGCACCACCATAGTTGTTGTTGAAAATACATCATCCATCAAAATCTTCAATGAAGCAAAACAAAAGCATGCCACTAGGAGCATATCAAACCTGTCATTATTTGGAAGCCTTAAACTTCATCCAAAATTCAGCGCTTGGTAAACATGTTGCAGTCAAGACTTTTCAGTAGGAGCATCTGGATAGCAGTATTATTCACCAATACATCGCACAGACTCTATCAACAAGAACATGTCACTAAAAAGCTGCTTCAAAAACAAGAAATTTCAAATCATAAGAGGCAAAGAAACACATGTACTTGAGTGCTGATGTGAACAATTGTGTTGTTATTTGCAAAAATATGCGATAATAAAATAATGGAAACACTAAATTGATCCATCAGGCATGGTTTAACATTAACACACCAAAGTCAATAACTCTCATAAGAACATTTGAAAGATATACAATTGGCTTGCTCAAATTACATTATTGTAACCCAAACTCTCTGCCAGAAAAAATAATCCTTAAACAACCTCTTGACAATAGAGTCAATGTCAGAGAACTAGCAACAACCTTTTTAGTTTATTTAACAGATCCACTTAGTTGCAAAATATTGAAAGAAAAAAACTTATTAGCAAGTCACACAACCAACAAACCTCCTAGCTACCAAAAAAAAAAAAAAAAAAAAAACTCTTATTGTCGATCATATCTATGTTATTATTTACAAGGGAGTTTAATCAAAACTCTTATCTAACCAAGGGCATTGGACTTCATTTTTGGCCATGCCAATCAATGTTGGCCGATCTCCGTCTCCACTAAACAACACCTAGTCACTTGTTGGACTATCACCAAACCAAACTTCGTTGACCGCCACAAGAAAAAGCCGAAACAAAGTAAACCCAGAATTGAAGAAAGTGGACCTAGTTCAGGCATTTCGTCGAATGGATGGTGGGCGACTCAACTAGATTGTTTAGGCTCAAAATTTAGACAATAAATCACGCTAACTACTCATAAACATCAAACATATATTTGGGGACACGACACTTCACGGGTTTCATCCTTAAGTGAACAGGAGTAGCATGGCGATTCTAACCTTTTGTGGGAGAGAATCCGGTTGCGATGGCAAGGGGATACACTAATCTGTCTAGTGAAGACACCGAGCCACCTTTGAAGGTGGAGAGGCTCGAGACCCAGCAGTCACAAGCTTCTTCTGCTTTGGCTTCAAAATTGCTGGCACTGTGCCCAAGCCCGAAATCAAGAATGACCTACTCGCGGTTTCTATTGCCCGAGCCAGAAAAAGCAACGACCTTGACAAACGAAGCGAGTGGCGTGTGAAGGCGAAGAAGGCTTGGGACCTAGCACTTGAAAACTTCTTCCACTTCGGTGCCAATGTGGCGAGCCCAAAAATGAAATCGACCCACTCATAGATTATATTGTCGGAACCAGAAAGGCAACGATGGGGATGAACAAAGCAAGTAGCGTGTGAGGGCCGAGAGGGCTCGCGACCTAGTTGCTGCAAATTTCTTCCACTTTGGTGATGACGTGCCTAACCCAAAATCGAAACCGAGCCACTCGTGGCTTCTATCATCAAAGCCCAAAAGGCGACGATGGTGACGAATGAAGTCGAAGTGGAAGAAGTAATTTTTTATTCTAACTTGAGATGACACACGTCGTTCTATTAGTGGATCCACGTAGATAAATATATGCCAGGTAGGTGGGTGACGTGAAGCTCACGAACCACTGAATATTTTCTCCTAATCAAGATAATTATAGTGGTTGGATTGTTGATTGGGGAGCAACTAATATTAGAGAGTATTTTTGATAAAGGTATAATGCTGAATAAATAAATCCTTAGTTTTACCAAAAAAAAAAAATTCTTAGTTCACCACTTCCCTAATCCCAATAGGAAAGGAATTCCACCCTAAAGATCTTATCAGTTTAGGAAACTAACTAATAAATCTTTAGTGATTATCCTCCAAATATTAGGAATACCATGACATATCCCAATTACATTGAATTATGACCATCTCCCATGAAATCTCATGTAGATAGGTCAAAAATAGGAAATAAACTTCATGTAATTCAAGACAACAACAACATACAAGATCTAGGATTGTTGCTCTCTTACCCTCTTTCTTTTTATCAAATACTTTGTTGGTTCCATCTTTCTTAAATAACTTGATGTCTGTAGGCCAAGCCATTGAAGAGCTAAATTGCCGTTGCTTTAATCTATTCTACTTTTTGTCTTTTTTAGGATATTCTCACAAAGGAGATCATTGGGTGTGGTACTAAGACAAGGGGTTATACTACATGGATAAATTTAGTCTTAGTATAACAAATAACATGCAACACTCAACTAGTATCAAGGAGAGACATATTTGGCTATGGCATTGTTGTTTGGGACATCCGTCATTCAGTTATATAAAGTACCTATTTCCTGATCTTTCCAACTTACATGATTTAGCTTTGAAATGTGAAACTTGCATTTTGGCTAATAGTCATTTGTACCTTTCCCAATAAACTTGCATAAAAGTGATATTCCATTTTGTGTTAATTCATTCTGATGTTTGGGGACTCTTTCTAATTACTACTATTTCCAGAATTCATTGGTTTGTGATATTTGTTGACAATTGTACTCAAATGACTTGGTTATGTTGGAGGAAACATCTCGAAGATATTTTGATGATGCCCAAACTATCCTTAGTATTTTACGTGCTATGTTATGTGCAAATGTTTGGACCAAAGGACTAAGAAATATCCATGATGTGGTCCATTGGAAAGATGTGGTCCTACTTTGTAAACATCACCAGTTGACCAAAAGATCAAGTACTGATGATGTTTATATCGAAACAGTAAATATTAGGTTGATTGTAATGTAATAGCCAAGTACATCAATTGATGTTCATTGAGTCAACTAAAGGCCGTTGAAAGATCTAGATTCGTATGGCGGTAAAATTAAAATAAAGCTTATAGCAAAATAACTAGAGTATCTGACAGGTCAATCAGAGACTATAGTGAGAAGACAGCAGTAGTTGCTATTTTTGATTAGTTTGCAAGAGTCCCAAGAAAGAACTGTATGGGCAGTCTCTTCTTTGATAACAGTTCAACGAAAACTCTCTAACGGTCATCTACCTCTCTAAATCAACCTCAATAGATAGTTTGAGAAAGAGTATAAAAGAGAAGGCATTGAGGAACCAAGAGAGTGTGCCACATAAAAGATCAAGTAGTCTACTTACTGTTATTTTTAGCTGAAAGCTTTCTATCTTGCCATTCTGAGTAGGGGTGAGCAGTGGTGTAGGGTCGACCCTGAACCGGCCTTAGACCAGCCCAACCCTGCTGGTCCTGGTTCGGGTTTCAAGGGGATCGGGTCGGTCCTTGGTCCTAAGATTCCAGGATCGATACTGTGCAGGTTGGTCCTCGGTCCTGGAAGTTTAGGGTCGGTCCAACCCGAACCAACCCTAATAAAATATATTTATATATAATATATTTTAAATATATAATTTTTTATATTTTTCTTATAATTAGTAAACCCACCTAGAATAGAATCCTCCACTTGACGTCTTGACTCTTCTTGTCCAAAAAAATAAAATAAAAAAAAGTCTTGACTCTTGAACAGCTTGACCGAGTAACGGTGTGAAGGACACCGTGGAATTCTTCACTTGAACTTGAAGTCTTGAACAGCTTGAAGCCTTGAACGAATAACGGCGTGAATGACGATCGTCGTTTGTGGCTTAAAAGTTAAAGTGTCCTCAACGAGTCGCCTCTTATTTTATTCTTCCCCTGTTCATTTTTCACTTGAAAACAAAAGTTTCCCTCGTGAGCAAGACTCGAGCAACCTTGCCCTAATCGTCGTGCGCACTCGCCCACTCACCGATCGTCGCTCGGGGCTCGTTGCTCGTCATTCACGATTGGCCACTCGACTTGCTCGTCGCTCGGCGTTGGCCGTTGGACTCTTGCCAATGCTTGCGCTGCTTGTTGTTGGTTGCTTGCTGCCGTTGGCCACGCTTGCCTTGCTCAACGCTCGTGCTACTCGCCGATTAATGGCCTTGCTACTTGCCTCTCTTAGCTGGTCTCGCTCTTTGCCAAGTAAATCAGAAGAAAATGAAAGCCCCAATCAGAAACCCTAATTGCTTGTGAACTACACTTGCATTCATCACTCGCCTTGTGGCTCGCCCCGTTCGCTCGCCTTTGCAAACTCAACTCGATTGGTGAGTTTCATTTTTTGCTTGATTTTAGAGCTTCAAGCTCATGTATGTTCTTGATTTTTGTTAGATGGATGGTGGGAAATTAGGTTAGTTTAAGAAGTAGGGTCGATGCTTGATTGAGGTCTACTGTTGCTTGAATATGGTTAAAATACGTTCATGGAGCTGGCGACTCGCATAGTAGTGTCGGGTTTCTCAAATTTTTGTGCCTCGCGTGTGTTTTTTTTGGGGGGGGACAGGATCCTCTTGAAATTTTTGTGCTACGTGATGTAGCTAACACTATATTGAACCGTTCGAATTCTAAAAGTTGCGATTCGGATGCGTTGGCGCTTGACAGAAGCTCGCATTTTGAATGGGATGATGGGTGGGGAGATGATATCTATCGATTCTTTTGCACTAGAGTTCACTGATTGAATTGAGCTAGATGCAAATTTCTCACGAATGTGCAAGCTTTGGGATGTCGAGGCGTAATTCAAAGTGTTTTGCTTGTTGATATGCTTATATTGAAATGGGTTGTCTTGATTGTCCAGGAAGTGTTCGGGAGGGCCATACTTAAGCCCGGACCACCTAAGAATTTTGCACTTTCGACGGTTCAAGAAGTTATAAAACCTCGTGTATTTCACATATCTAAAATTGGATTCTCCTTCTTCATGATCTCACCAGCAGACATGCCGCGAGGCGCAGTGTTTGTTGCTTCCTCGCTATTTGCTACATTTCATTCGATTGTCTTTACGAGTTCCGTGGTTCTGTAATTTGAGCACGAGTGACTAAGAACGCGCGTTCTTATTGATATCTCGAATGTGCCCGTTGCCTAGCAATACTTTAGCATGTGACTAATGTCTTTGAATTTAAAATGATTGAGTGTAGAATTCATTTTTTCTAATTTTACTTTACACCTGCATTTGACAAGTATCTATTTTTCCCTTAGTTTCGAGCTTGATTATTTTGTCCTGTCCTCTTGAAACTTATGTTCGGTGGATGGGCTGTGGCATGCACGATAAATTCTGGAATGGTTGCTTAACAATGAGCCGAGTTAAATTTAGTGAGTTGGATTTTCCATAAACTAGACTTCATGAATTGAGACAGCTACCCATGACAAAGTAAAACAGTCATTTTTTTTTTTACAACATCCTTTACTGGATCCATTAAGCAAGAATATTATTCTCTATAAGCATCTTGTATAGGGAAATCTGTTTGTTGATGAATTCATTGGTATAATAGCCATGTTATATGATAGCATTGGGGAATATGGGTTTAAACTTTCAATTGAATTAGTGATGACAAACTGTGATTTCTTATTTCTACTTGTCTGATAATATGTGATGCTGATTGATTGCATTCTCTTCAATTATGTTCAAGTGAAATTGGCTGATGGTTGCTGCTACTTTAGCAAATCATGAAGTACATGATAATAAATGCTAAAGTTTACATGCCAGTACTTAAATATTTATGTGAACTTGATGAATTCAGGTAACATGTCAATTGAAGCTGAGGGATGTTATGGGATAAGTCCCATAATGGAATCGCTAGCCATAGATGCGAAGAACACTTAAAAGAGTCGACTGAGGTATCTACTAGTCATCCTCCTCTTTGTAAGAAGCGAAAAATGGATAAATCTATTGTGTGGGATAATTTTTCGAGAATTATAGATGAGAAGACCAAAAACATGCATGGTAAAATGCATTCATTGTGGGAAGGAGTATGCATATGCTGTTAATAGTGGTACTTCAACGATGTTGAAGCACTTGAAAAGGTGCAACAAGTATCCTTCGAATCTAGATAAGAGGCAAAAGTTGTTTGTACCACGTATAAATGTGCCTAGCAAGGCAGGGGGAGATACTGGTACTGATGCCCCTAGTGGTAATGTCTTAGCAACATGGAAATTTGATCAAGATCGGTGTAGACACATGCTTGCTCGGATGATCATCCTCGATGAACAACCATTTTCTATAGTTGAGCGTGTTGGGTTTCGTGATTTTGTCACTGAGTTACAACCTCTCTTCACACATTTGTCTCGATTTACAGTGGCTAGAGATTGCATGAAGTTGTATATGAGTGAAAGAAGTTGTTTGAAAAATTACTTTGGTAAGCTTAGGTCAAGGATTGCATTGACGACGGATACATGGACGTCTATTCAAAATCTAAACTATTTATGTCTTACTGCACATTTCATTGATGAAGACTAGAAATTGCATAAAAGGATCATTAATTTTGTGGTGAAAAATGCAAGGAGATTGGGAAAGTAGTTGAAAAATGCATCTACAACCGGGGAATAGAAAAAAATATTTCTACAATCACAGTGGATAATGCTAGTGCAAATGATGTTGCCATTGATTATTTGAAAGATAAATTTTCCAGAGACGGGTCATTGGTTTTAGCTGGTGAAGCTTTACACATGAGGTGCACTGCACATATCTTAAACTTGATTGTCAAAGATGGCTTGTCTGAGGTACGTGATTCTATTGCTCGTATTCGAAATGTTGTTAGATATGTGAGGAGTTCACCCATGAGAGCTAAAGCTTTCCAATCTTGCATTGAGATTGAAAAGATTACTTACAAGGGTTCGGTTTGTCTAGATGTTGCCACTAGATGAAACTCCACTTATTTCATGTTAAACACGGCCATAAAGTTTAGAAAAGCTTTTGAAAGGATGGCGGAAGATTTGTCTTTTGAAATTGAGCTTAATTATGATTCTCCTACAAATGAAGATTGGGAAAATGCCGTTGTTCTTTCCAAATTCCTGAAACAGTTTTATGATGCCACCACTCAAATGTCTAGGAGTTTATATAGTACTTCAAATGATTATTTTGAGGGGATAGCTTTTTTGTACAAATATTTGAAAGATGCGAGTAATGCTTTGGATCCTAAGCTTAGAACTATGGGTACAAAGATGAAGGAGAAGTTTGATCAATATTATGGAAGTTTGGATAAAGTAAATATGATGGTTTTGATTGCGGTGGCGTTAGATCCTACAAAAAAGCTGCATTATGTGAAGTATTGTTATGAGCAAATTTATGATGATGAAGCAATGATTGATGAGATGCATAATAAGGTGAAGTACATGTTGGAGCGTTCGTATGCATTTTATGAACAATCTTTTCTTGGTCATGGTAACCGATATTTGGGGGGTCAAACTATAACTACTGAAAGTAGCAGTGCTTCAATACCGATGAAAATGATGGAAATGACGAGATTGACATCAAAGCTTGGCGAAAAAAACTTTTTCCATCAAAAGAAAAGAGGGCGTGATGACCACAAATCAGAGCTTGAACGGTATCTTGAAGAGGATTCTGAAGATATTCCTAATCTTGATATTTTGATGTGGTGGAAAAGTACTGGTTTGAAGTATAAAATTCTATCTTTGATGGCTCGGGATGTTTTATCTATTCCTGTGACTACTGTTGCTTCAGAGTCGGCTTTTAGTACTTCAGGCCGAGTGCTTGATGGCTTTAGAAGTTCATTGACTCCTAAAGTGGTGGAAGCTTTAATTTGTACTCAAGACTGGTTGAGAGCTACTCGTGTGCCTATTAATGTTGAAGAGTGCATTGAGAATGCCGAAAAGTTTGAATTGGGTAAGCTTATATCACGCATATTTCTTTTTGAACTCATTAATTCTTTTTTTACATCTAATGAATGAATTCTTTTATTTTTAGATATGGATTGTCTTACTCGGGAGATTACCATCAATAAATAGAGTTTGTATGTTGAAGTTGAATGACTATAAATGGTGAGATGTTCCATCGGCACTAATAGTGATTTCAATTTAAAAATTTTGTTAGGTATTTATTATGATTGTTGTTTATTTTGTTTTCAGGTATTTAGAAGTTGAAGCATTCATAAGTTGAAGCAATCATCTAACAGTTAACAAAATGTGAAGTTGTATATTCATGACTTATATGTATTTTGAACTTCTTATGGTTTAATAGTTTAGTTGCACTTTGCTTTTGAGTTTGTGTCAAATGGAAGAAGTTTTCGAATAGTAATATTGTCGTTGTTATGATGATGTGTTTGTCAAGTGGTGCAAAGCTTCATTATTGGTTGATTAGACTTTGCTTGACTAAATGTATGAATCGTTTTTGCATTTGGTGTTACAAGTATTATTGTTAGATGATTGCAGGAGAAGATGCCTAGAAAACATTTTTTGGCCTATAATTCTTTTCTCTTAAACTTCCCATCTCATCCCATTTCCCAAAGGGAAGAATGATTCGAAGACAAATCAAAAGCAAGAAAATTATAGTATGCTTCAATGATGGAAACACTTTATCTCTATTAACAATCTTGATCATTTATATTGTTTGTTGTTTTTAAGTAGTGTGAAATTTTTACGATCACCTTATCTTAAATTTATGTTGAATATGTACTTATATTTATAGTTTGGTTGCTCAAAATCGTATTGTTGATTGATATGTAATTTGAATTAATGAGTTTTACTTTTTAAGAAAAAAATGAAATAAAAAAATTATCGATTGGTCCTAGGTTGACTTTGGGACCGGACCAAACCCATAGGGTCGGTCCAGTCCTCGGTCTCAGACTCGACCGGGTTGGTCCTCGGTCCCAAAAATTGGGGACCGACATTGTGCGGATTGGTCCTAGGGCTAGGCGTCGGACCGGCCCAACCCAAACCATGATCACCCCTAATTTTGAGTCTTGCTGTGTACACAATTATGCTAAGGATTAGGTGTACAAGTGTAAGAGTAGCAATGGAATCTAGATAGTGTGAGCTATCACGTAAAGGATTAGTGCTAGCTAGTTGTAACCTTTCAAGGAAATTGTTAGTGGAATCTAGCTGTCTTGAGGCTGTTAGTCTAAAGAGTAGACGTAGGCTTTCTTGTAGAGCCGGACTACTATAACTCTCTATGTCTCACTGTTACACATCTGTTTACTTGCATTGGCATATAGTTAGTTAGTGCTCTCACAAACATCAAGTTAAGGTGATCTTTATTTAACAGCAGCTGACTTCCACGAAAGATCATCAAAGATTGAAAACAACCTATTCATCCCCACTCTAGATTGTCTTGGTATCAAAGCTCTATTGCTCATTATATGAAGTGTATTTCTTCTGAGTCTAAAGATCCTTTATTATGGCTAACCTTGGTAGCTTATTCACTAACGATGCTCAAGCTCCCAACAAGCTGCCATACTTCGATGTAAGTAACTATGGCTATTGGAAGCAAAGAATGAAGTCATACATTGAATCTGTAGATCAGAATATGTGGGATGTAGCTGCAAATAGTCTTGAAGTACCAATTCCTGCTCGTCAAGAGTGTCAAGATGCAGCAGCTATTGACAATGCAAAAGAATCTCGAAAAAGAGCCGCTCTTAATGCTAAAGTTGAACACCTACTATATAGTGCTTTATCACTTTGTGAATTTAACATAATCTCTTCTTGTGATACAGCAAAGGAAATCTCGGATCGCATCATACTAACTTTGAGGGAATGGAAAGAGTCCAAGAAACAAAGATGAACATCCTGCTTGGAAACTATGAATTATTCAAGATGAAGCTCAATGAAACATTGACTCAAATGTTCACACAATTTACCGAAATAGTGAATGGACTTGCTTTTCAAGGAAAATCTGTATAGATTTTGGGAAAGTAGGCAAAGTGCTACAAGCTCTTCCCAAGGAATGGAGTACCCTCAAGACCTCACTATGGAAAATCATAATAATTTTGTTGATTACATATAAAATTTCCGTTGTCATATAACAACATTTCAATATATATTATGAACTAAGAATTCTGCCCTTATTTTACATAAAAGAGCAATGACAAGTAATTTACACCAAATAATTATTTCAAATCTGTTCAAATGAAAGAATTCATGTTTGAGTAATGCGCAAACATACTATTGGCTTATCTAATTACATACATTAGAAGCGACCTCTATCGTATTTTTCTCTTTAGATTATTCCTTGAATGTTCAAGTGATACAATGAATCAAATTAAAAAAGAAAAAGGAAAGAAGTTAACCTACTTTTTCTGTGGAAATATTTCAGGACAATGCATTAAGTAAAATTTGTTAATGTCACAAGCTGCAAACATTGGACCCTGGTCTTTATTTGCTGTTGTAATCATGGGCATCACCAATCCACCCGTGCTTGTCCCTGCAATTACGTCAAAGTTATCCACAATTCTCGATTCTGGTCCATCCAGTTCCTGCACATTTCGTCAACTTTAAACCACCACGATGATCACAATAAAAAAGGACTATTGATATACATTTAAAACTGCTCATGTTGATTCCTAATAGCAGCTAGAATGTGAAAGGGATACTGCAATTTTTATGAACTACTTGGCAAAATCTTCACAGTTGCAACACACCATCAAATCTGCACAAGTTTACGCAACTTTTGCCATGCTGCCTCATCTAGCACCAGCAATGTGATCAAGTTGGGATGCTGCCACGCTCGATATTATACTAGTTGGTTGTTGTCCAACATTATCCACAAAGAAAACATTGACAAATAAAGTAAGTGGATGTTATTACTTGAAGCTTGGATTCAAGAAAGGCAAGGATCGTGCCGGGAATAATCCCTCTCACGCCGCCTCCGTCAATGCTCAGGACTGTCACCATCTTCCCGCTTGCAGATCCACTTCTTGCCATGGACATGACTGAGAAAAGCTTGGCTTAAGAAGAATGAAAACACAACGTGTGGTTTTCAAATTAATATGAAACTGATAGCACTTGACAGACGTGTTATGTATATTTATACTCCTATCCTTTTAGTATTTGCATAGAAGGATGTTGCGGATTTTTGGGACGGAGTCTCCCATGGAGGTAGTTTATCGTATTTTTTTATTCTTGAAAGTTACTTATAGGAAAAGTATATGATTCTATAAGAATACGAATATGCGAGCTGAGTGAAAGCTTCTCCTTTTGATGATTGGGCCAACTGATGGAAGTGCTATGCGGCAACCTTGGAAGAGGGGAAGGTTTGCCGGCATCGAGCACTAAGCTTCTATGGTCCTATAGACATAGAAGAGATGGGATAGCTTGAATGAAACTGGAATTTTCTTGGAAGTTGGAACAATGAGCTCTCAATTGCATTGAACTGTTCTCTTTTGTTGACTTCTGTTTCTGTCTCGCCTTTTGTTGATTATTCCAAAGTCTTTGCGTCCAATTCAGAAAAAAATACGAAGGATGGAGCCAGTAAAATTGAAGGAAAACGTGAAGTCTTATGGAGACTCCAACCGGAGACGGCATGAATGTGATAGGGAGTTCTACATTCCCATTTGCTTGGAAAAAGACAAATTTGTTTGTCTTTCTCATGCATGCGTATCTCATATGCGGCAGATTCTTATGATGATACATGTCGAACATCATTCGAGACATAATTTAAAGCTATACATTGGAATCCTATCTTTTATCATTGACACCTTATCAAAAAGAAGATAATTTGACTTTCAAGCTATGATAAATTTAACTTAATTAACTGTTAATTGCTGTTTTAAAAAACGGGGACGACCACAGCACATCGATAAGATGTACCTTTAGAGATTTTTATTAGATATCATCAAGATTGCGCAATGAGAGGCAGGCAACTTGCCCTAAGAAGAAAAAAAATGAGTTGAAGAAGCCATTTATTGAACTAGGCAGCCGGTCGAAATTGCGGTCCAGATCGCGCTATGGAGTCGGATGTGGTGATGGGAAGTCAATCTTGATTGGGCATTGCCAGTGTTCGTTTCGGGTCGGAGCTAAAAATCATGCATGATGTGGTTTTGTTATGCTAATGACTAAACAAATATTAGTTATTGGGCCTCAACTAGACCCATCAAACAGATGGGTCGGGACGGATTTAGGTTAAGTCATAAATAATCCGAATTAAATAATCCCATTTAATTCATTTTGACTAATTGCGATTCAATGCAAATCCAGCAATCCATACTCGATCTAACTCAACCCACACTCAATCGATCCATATTATTAAAATACTTTCACATTTAACTTAATCTATGAAAACTCATAGCCTAACTAACGTGTAAATGTGGAGTGAGTGAGTGCGAGATTAAGTGAAGAAGATAGAAAATAAAAAGAGAGTGGCTCCGATTAAGTTGTAAATCCATTTATGACTTATTTTACGATCATATTGTATCTACATCCATATATGACCCATTTACTTAAAATAACTAACCTATTTAACATTCACATGAGTTAATAAATGAATTTATGACCCATTTTGATGGGCCTAGTCTTAACTAAGTATAATTTTAAATTTTTAGCTAAAGAAATGTCTAGGCAAGGCAAGCCCCAAAAAAAGAGTTGACGGATGGACTCGAACAACAAGAACCAAAAAAGCAACGTTGTCGAAGGTGTATTCGCACCAAAAATATTTTCTTTGTTATGCAATAAAAAACAAAATACACTTTTTTGGAGAGAGATACCAATCCAGTCATATATATTTAATATATTCATGCCTAACGATTTTTTCATAAAAATGTGATGAGATTCGATTCAACCCATTAGTCCGTAGGGCTATTTATTCGATCGTCCACAAAGCATTGGGCCCACTCTACCAGGCCCATCTCGCTTTGGCGGCGCGTAGAAAGCAAGCTGGAAGAGGCGAATCCGATGCGTCGCGCAAGGCATGAGCGCGCTGCCCGCCCGGTGCATTCCATTTCCTCCGATTCCTCCTCCTCCTCCTTCGCCGCCCTGGTCGCCGCGTCCGCCCCGCACGTTCCCGCTCCTCCGCTCGAGCTCGCGGCTCGCGGCTCGGTCCATCGCTCCGCGGCGGCGATCGAGGGCGCAAGGTCCGGGGCCAACTCTCCAGCCCGCCATGTCGGATTCGAACTCCAGGTCCGACCCTGTTCTGTATCGTCGTCGAGAACCGCGCGTCGTCGCGAGGTTCCGCGAGCTTCGGAGGATGATGAAAGCCTTCGGAAATCGCTGAGCTCGATTCGTTTCTGCGCGTGCGTTCTCGTTTCTGGTCATGTTGGCGACGATCGGAACTTGCTGCTGACAAGGCAAATGGTCTATCGGCTGTGTTCCGATTTATTGGGTCGGCTTTCCATGTTGTTTCTTTCGTTTCGCTTGTTCGCGGGTTCTGTTTTTCCGGACCAATGTCACTGTGGGAGCGTCTTGATTTGCGTTGAATGTTCCCTCTTTTTTTTTTTTTTTTTTTTTAATCTTTTGCTTTGTGGGTTCTGTCTTCATGCGCGTGAGGTTAACCGGTACTCTCTTTTGCCCCGGTCATCTGTCAGCGTTGCTGCTGATTTGGGTTGCGGCGGGGGCGATCAATCGGTTCCGATTGGCGTGGACTATGCTGAAATCGTGGTCGTGCGCCATGGTGAAACGGAGTGGAATGCTGATGGAAGAATTCAGGTTTTCTGTGCTCCTGGAATTCTCTTTGGCTTTCGAATTGCGTTGGAATTTGCTGATTACCCATTACAATATAGAAGGCCCCGTGTAGTGTAGTATACGATGGTTGCCTGTGAACGGATTACAATGCAAATGCTAAGTTAGTAGAGGCATCATTTTGGTGAATGGTGTCAATTCTTGTTGAGCTATGTAGCTGCATTGGGCTACATGTATCTGTAATTGCATAGTGAACCCACCATTACTACCCTTTGCTTGAGAATACAGTTTTTTTTTTTTTTTTCCCTCTTCATACTGGTCTTTTCCTTTGTAAAAATGGAACCGTGATGGCAAGGTAATATTCAGGGTGAGCCAAAAAGATGATAGAGAATACCTAATGGCAAAGGATATCTGCACTGAACCTTAAAAGGTTCATATATATATTTTTTTATTCTTTTTTTACAGTTTTTATGATAAAGTGATCGATGTTCATAACATGATAGGATATGCCTAATAGCATTAGAGAAAAATGATTACTAGGTTGTGGTTGCTCGGCTTTTTTTTATGGGTTCACGCAAATTTTTCTCCAATCATGCTGGTATCTGCCATCTCGTGCATTTTGTTTGGGAACCTTTTTCTGTCTCTTTCTCTATTTACCTTCATTTGATTTATTTCATTACATTTAACAGGGACATCTTGATGTCGAATTAAATGAAATTGGGAGGCGGCAAGCAACTGCAGTGAGTATTTTATGTGAAATGTTGTCCCTTTCTTTGGACTGACCAACAGGTTTATCTCCTTCTTCTAATGTTTTCCCTGAAAGGTGGGTGAAAGGCTTTCCGGAGAAGGAAAAATCTCTGCAATTTACTCATCTGACTTAAAACGAGCTTTTGAAACAGCAAATGCAATTGCAACTGCTTGTGGTGGACTAGAGGTATGAATGTAGTGGGAACATTCTTGATTGGGCATTCCATTTATGGCAATTACACATGAGTCTTAGCATTATTCATTTGGTGATTCAAAAACCCAATATATCATAAATTTCAGACAGTGATGTAGAGCTAAAAATGTTCCATTAGATTTTTTTCTTTATTTGTTGCAAAGTTCCTTGTAAAAAATTTTGTGTTTTCTCACAATTCGATTAGTAACTGGGGCCTCTGAAATATCTTGAATGTTTCTTTTTTTTTTTTTTTTTTTCCTTCTTTTTTCCAAAATGTGAATCTAGGTTATCAAGGATCCAGATCTTCGGGAAAGAAATTTGGGGGAGCTTCAAGGCCTTCAGCTACGTGCTGCATCTAGTGTCTGTCCAAAAGCCTATAAAGCCTTTCTATCGAACAAGACGGATCAAGAAATCCCGGTGGGTTTTGATTTGCACTGAGCTTTACATAAAGTGCCCAACTTTGGTCAAATTTCGTTTTGCCACTAACTTTAAATGTGGAACTATCCATGATGTGGATTTTGCAAAATTTGTAGTTTTTGTTGGAGTTGTTAAATGGTTCAGGTCATGTGTTCTTTTCTATGTGCTGTATACACAGCTAGAAGAATTTCAGTCCTGTTGGTTTGCCTTTTTAAAGGCTCGCATCTTGCATGTTCTGTGTAATTCATTAAGGATAGTAAAGCTTGTGTCTCATGACGAAGGTTTCCTAGATAGACATCTACTGAGAAAGAGTTTGGCAGTCTGCAGGGTTCAAATTGGTTCACAAGTGGAATGTCTTATCAGTGTTTCTGTTGTTTCTTCTACATTCAGGGTGGTGGTGAAAGTATTGATCAGCTTTATCAGCGTTGCACTACGTGCTTGCAAAACATCAGTATGAAGCATAAAGGTAAAGAGATTATTTACATTGCTTATTCGCCAGAATTGTGGGGGGTTAGCTCAATACTATGTTAGTAGTTTAATACATAATTGACTCCTTGCATAATGTTGACTGGGCAATGTTAGTAATTTTATACAAAAGTGACTCCTCACATGATGTTGACCAGATCGTCCTTTCAGTCTTGAAAACTAGGCATCACAGGACTTGGTGCACAGATTTAATTGTTGTTTAAATGTTACTGATGCTCTTTGCTTTTAAATGCCCTTTCTTCAGTTTGCTTGCTTTGTTATAGCTGAAGAAAGACGAAGATGACAATGATAATGATTTAATGCAATTTCTGTTTGAATTTTGATACAATTTAAGCTGGAGAGAGAAAGTGCAAATAAAACTTTCTTTACTGTGCAGGAGAGCGAGTAGTAGTGGTCACTCATGGTGGTGTAATCCGATCACTTCATAGGCGGGCTTGCCCAAAACGGTCCACTGGGAAGGTGCTGAATACTTCTGTCAACATTTTCCACTTGTCTGACGGGGACAACTGGGTATTAAAATCGTGGGGCGATGTTAGTCATCTCAAGCAAACAGAATATCTTGGAACAGGGTTCGGCGGGGATAAATCTTCTGGTTAGATCACCTATGACCAAAATCGGGGAGGAGAATCAAGAGATGGCATATATTGATTCTTCTAACAACAGGCCTTACTTATCTTAGTGGCCCAGAAGAGACCTATTTTATGGTCACTCAACCGAAGTGTTTGGATGCCCCAATTTTTGGAAGTACCCACGTAAATTTAAATTGCTTGACACAGTCAATTGTATCCAGCCACTTACTCAACTCCTTTAGTTAGTTATACAAATTTTATAGATGCATCAGTACTTTCAGGTCTTGGTAATAATCTCTGATTATTATTTTTTGGTGGTTCTATATTTGCAGCTTTCTTTATAGGTTTCTTCTTGAGCATTGCGCATTTAGCAAGCACGAATTCATTTGATGAGGTCTGCTTGATTTAGGTATCCCTTCGATTGCTTTCCTGTTTTATCCTCATATTGTCGATGTTTGGTGCTTTTGGTTTACGCGGCTCTATTGGTGGTATTCAGTCCTACATATGATAAACTAAGGTCAGTCGAATCATGGATAAATATGTTGGGATAGTGTTTGAGATCTCAACCTCTCGGATTTTATCCATTTTTAAATCCTGGCATAAATTCCACGAACCCATACACGAGTTTTCATCAGCTTCATTACATAGCATTCTCTATTTTTCCAGAAATACAAGTTTGCATCTTCGACCCCTATTTGTCAAACTGAAATGACCTAGTTACCTTCCAAGCCCCAAAAATTCCTACTCTCAAACCTCCCACCTACCAACACCCTCTTGCACCACGGACCACCAAACCCGTTGCCTCTGCCGACGTGGTCGATACGGCATGCCTTGAGAATTGTTCTTGAGAAAGACTGTTCAGCTAACGCACGGAGATTCTTGCGAGTTGTTCCTAGTCGTCTCTCCCTCTCTCTCTCTCTCCATTTCCTGGCCCCAATGGACCCTGACATAGGCGCACCAAGGTCTCGGGCCTAGCCTACCGGAGCACAACTTTAGTGGACGCAGGGACGATCTTTGTGAACCCGGCCCCTGGTGTTGGGTATTCGAGCTCGGGTTCTAGGATCCCACACTCGACTTTTGTGGACCAGGCTTGGGTGTTGAAGCATGGGGCATAGGCACCAGCAATTAACGCATTGCCTCGATGGGCTCAAGCCTGGGATCTCGGGCTCGGCCTATATGGGCTCAAGCCTGGGATCTTGGCCTCAACCTTGATGGACCTAAGCATGAGTGTCGAGGATTTAGGCACAAGCACTAGGGTTTACCCAATCTCAATGGACTCAGGCCTGTGCATTGGAGACCTGGTCTCAAACCTTGGGGACTCGGGAACTATTGTTGGGAATTCCATTCTTTAGCGTAGAGTTTCAGGTCCCAACATTAATACCTAGTTATATTTTGAAAAGTAATTTTCGATTTTTTAAAGAGAGAATCATTTTTCTTAATTTAAGTATAGATTTTCCGTTAACTTATTTTTCTAAATGAATCAAATAAAGGTAAATGTTCTCCTAGAAAATAATTTTTGCAGAACAAATGGAGTTTAAGTTTGGAAAATAATAACAATAATATACTTATTTTGCATAAAATTGACCAAATTGCAGATCACGTTTTGTTCCTGCACGATAACCTACGAGGTAAAAGAAAGAAAGTGGTACCAAGCAAACATAACGGAACGCTTATGGACATGTTTCTTTTTCGTTTTTTGACGAAATAAGAGCAAATGAGTGCCATGCATATAATAGAGTTTTACGGAAAGCGCCCGTTGGATTTGTTAGATAAACGTGTTTAAGTTTAATCTGTAAATGTTTTAGGGACAAAAAATGTGTGGGCAGAAAAAAAAAGAAAATCCTGAGTCGAATTTGGAAAGAGGCAACAAGCAAACCAAAATATTAAATCAAAATTAAATAGAATACGTTGCCTAGTAGTAATTAATCAAGAGAGGAAGTAAATTGGAATCAAAAGATTGGACCAAATTACTAGATGTTGACACCTAATTTTTGGTAACTCTAGAAAATAAAAATAAAAATCACAAATGAAAGGAAAAAATGGGAAAAATCGATTTGATTAATTATGCATGAAAGTTTGAAATTCTGATAAATATTCAAATTTTGATAAATGCAAAAGCAATTAAAAATCAAGTAACTAAAAGGTGAGAATTTTGATAAAGTAAAAGTAATAAGAGAAAAATCGAGGTGATTGTAAAATCACGCTTGATTTGCAACTACAAATCAATGCAACAGAAGTTGAAAACTCAGAAAATACCGTAAATTACAGCTGTCTGGAAACACTATAGAAAGCAACATTTTTTCATGATAAGGGAGAGGATTCGAAATTTTAGAGAGCAATTTTCAGAAATTCGAAAAATTTTGAGGAAAAAGTGAGGGGTCTCTCGGTTTTCAAAAAAAAAAAAAAAAAAAGAAGGGAAAAGTTTTTTTGAGGGAAAAAGCAAAAGGAGAGAGTGGACGTGTGAGCAGGGATCTGCGAAGGAGGTGACCGGTCAGTAGAGAAAAGAAGAAAAAAAAAAAAAAAAAAGATGAAGCACTGTTCATCTTCCCTGTGAAGACCCCACCGGTGACCGCTGCTGCCCACTGCGCCCCCGCCGCCTCGCGTCGGCCATCGCGCCTCCGCCGCCGCCGCACCTCCGAACGCCGGCGTCTCTCTCTGCCGGCCGTTGCCGCTCCGCCTCGTCGATCTCCGTCCAGCAGCCAACAGCCCGCGACCCAACACCCAGCCGACGCCCCTGCAGTGCTCCGCTCACCCGTCCGAATCTACCAGTCGCCGCCGGTCCGAGATTCGCCGCGCCAGCCCAGTCGTTCGTGACCCCCTTGCCGGCGCTGCTCTGATCTCACACTTCACGCCGGTGATCCGCAACGACTCCGCGACCTCCTGCTCGCCTGTCACCGCGCCGGAGTGCCGCTCGATTCGCCGCACCCCTGCGCCGGAGCTCGACGCCGTCGCCGCCCAGCAATCCGCAACGCCCCGACGCCAGTCGAGCCCCGCACTGCTGCCGATGTCGCCGTCCAGCGATCCGCGATCTATCTCCGCCTCCTCCGCTGCACCAATCATCGCTGCCGCGACCTGCAGAAGCCCGCGAGCCTCCTCGCCGCACGACCGCGCCCGCTCGTCGTTTTGCATCACCGCCGCACGAGCTTCCGATCAGCACCGACGCTAGAGCTCCGAACCCGTGAGCCCCCTCGCTGCAAGCTCCTTCGCCGAGCGTGCCTCAGTGACCTCCGCGTCCCCCCGCTCCTGCACCAACGCCCGACGACCGCCGATTTCGCCGCGCCGCTGTCCCTGTCGCGACCTGACGCCGCCGAAACCTCCCTCACCCGCGATTGCAACAGCCCGACACCCTGCTGCTCGGAGCCGAAGCCCTGCGACTTGACGCTGTCGGAGACCCTCGCCGGCGACTCCCTCGTCGGAGCAACGAACCAGCGGCCAAGATTTTCCCTTTTTTAAAAAAAAAAAAAGAAAAGAAATCAAATTAAGTATATTTTCTTTATTTTATTAGGTAAATTTATTTTTTTCTTTTTATTTCTTGTTTATTTATTTAACATATTTCCTTAATATATGATTGGATATTATCTGATTCGCAATCACGCCTGGATTTTTTTATTTTATTTATAAAATTTTAGATGAAATAATTAATCACGGGAATAAAATTGATATTTTGATATTTTAAGGCTTAAGATCAATCATCGATTTTACTAGTGAAATGTTACCTCTTGATCGATGTGATATTTTTTATGATTGTGAATGGTCTTTACTTTATTTATCTTGAAATATGTTTAAATTAGAATATTGCATGCTTTAGGTTTATTTGCATATTTAGATTAAACATTATATTTATCATGAATTTTCGAAATTTAAAACAAAAAGAATAAAAAATAAATAAATTTAGGATGTTAGATTGTTGTTTTCATTAGCTTAAATTGCATATTTAATTATTTCACATTTTTCTAATTAATTAAAAGAAAACAAAACAAAAATCATCATTATATCATGTAGAATTAGAACATCCTTTATATGTCATTACATATAATCATAAAATTGCATATTTCATTTTAAATTTAGATTAATTTAGATAGACCGCATCTTATGTTAGAGATTGCTAGATTAAGATAATATCTTGGTTTAAATTAGGTTTAACTTGACCTAATCCTTAATATTAAATTTGATAAAATCTTAATTTAACTAGATGATTTTCATATTTATTTTAATTTTGAATTTCATAGAACAAAAATACAAAAATGTCTTAAGATAAATTAGTTTCAATCTCCATAATAGATTGCATTTCTTAAGAAAGAAAGAAAATACAAAAAATGTCATTGTACGTCATATAGAGTTAAATTCATGAAATGCATGTCATTTAGTGATTATTGATAGGTCCATTTAATTAGAAAATTGCCTATCATTAGATTAGATCATTTAATAAACATCGCGTGACATATAGCTTGCATGTTAGGTTGCATGTTGCATGTCATTGTAGTTGAAATTTTTGTACGTCATTGCATTGCATTACATTGCATGTAGTTTTTTAGACTTCATTTAAATAAGAGAAAATTAAAAAAAAATTACTTGTTAATCGAAATCATATATAAAGTTAATGATATGAATTTTGATCTAATAGCGCATGTGCTTTCGTTGCTATAAGGTAAACCTCGTAATTTATTCATTGATTTCCTAGGTGTTAAATTGGTGGTTTGCGTATCCGTATGATCATCTCATATGTTAGGAAAATAGATTTAAAATCAATTCAAGTTACATTCAAAATATTTTTAAAAATAAAAGAAATGGTACCAAAAGGGCATTAAAAAAGTTTAGTGTAACCAAGTCCTCGTACCCTTAATCTCTAATTCGTAGGAGTAAAATAATTATCTTAGGTGTTAATCGACCTACCGTAAATTGATTAGTGATGACTCCTAGATAAAATTTATCTGCATATTTAAAAAACTTGAACCCTAAGTCGGGAATTGGTATGGGCCTAGGAGGGCCCGAGCTAAGTTTAAAACTTAGTAGTCTATTAACCTAAACCTCTAGGTGGGTTCATCCGAGAAAAAATTTAGGTTGCGACACTAGACATGGTCAAAAATCAAATAAACTTATATAATAAAATGCAGGATTTATATGTGTGATAAAAAACCATTTCTAGGAAATTTTTTTCGAGCTATCTAGTGCATGGATGCCAAAAAACTAGTCGATCGACAAATTTTTTTTTCCATAACATGAAAATAACGAGCTTAGATCGGGAAAAACATTTTCAATTTCTGGTAAGAAGTAAATCATTTTCTTTCATTTCTTGATGTGCATTTGAGTTGGAAGAATATATCCTGTTATGCCTATCTTCTATCTCCCATCAATTTTTTTCTTATTTTCTCCAATAAGTCTATATGTTTCTTGTATAAATCTCGTCTACCGTCTCTTGAATATAATTTTGATGCTCGTGTTATATAATATTTTTCAAATGTGATCTCATAATATTTATTCCTAACTTTGTAATTCTTGTTATTTTAATAGATTATAGAATAAACAAAGAGATATGAGCTGCTTTTAATGGATGCACTTAGTATCAAATATTATAAAGTTAGATCTTTTCAATTTGTTTTCAACACAAACAAAGACTAGAAAATGTTTCACTTTCTCCAAATCTGAATTTCGTCAATATATTTTTAGCGACAAGAAGTTATCTATGAAATCAACTTGTAACCAAGTTGGAGAGCCCATCTCTAAAGGTGGAGAGCCCATCTCAACAGAATAGGTCCGGGGTTTCAAATGAAGCTTAGACCTACCTAAAAACTGTTCTCTTCAAAAAGCTCATTTTACCACAACAGAGATCATTGACAATAATATACTTTAAAGTATCTTGACAGGACTCCTCCTATTTGTATGTGTATTTTTTTTTTTTTTTTTTTTGGAAATTCACGAACAAACTATAGTATGAAAAAATTACATTCAAATAAGAAAAATCACTATTCCTTTCAAACGGATAAGAGGGTTTCAAGAGGACACAAGTAATTACATAATTTGGAAAATAAAAAATTCGGACAATTATGGTGTTCAACCGCAACAGTTGTGAGGGCCGGCCACGACAGGGAGTGGTGGTCAACTGACGCTTCTGTCATAAATATTGAACTATTGATGACGCGGCGAAGGTGTTTTTTGGTGGGGGGGGTGGTGTTGGTCGGGTGGTGCGCGGGTGGGTTTTGACGTGGACTCCACGCCAATGAAAGCAAAGTTGAATTTTTATAGATAAGATGTCGACATATTTAGATTCTTTTTACCTTATTTCAATGTCTTTTTTAACTACGTGTATATCTATTTGATTTGATTTCCTTTAATTTTCTCTCTATAAAAAGCTTTCAATATATCGATTTTATACAGAAAATTCCCCAATATCCCTTTCTATTTTGTATTTAACTACGATAATAATCTATGATGTTTTCCAAGAATCGTTTGGTTTGGTTGATTTGGCACCGGGGAAGGCGACGACTTGGAGATCATGGAGAAAGATATGCTGCCTTTTGCTTTCTCCGTCATCGGTCGTCTATGAACTTTCCTACGAAAGATCGTGAAGACGAAGTCCGCACGGCGTTGTTCTGCAACTTCTCGCGTACGTATTGATCTTTCACACTGGGGCAGACTTAGGCGACGACCAACGCCTCTCGATTAACATGTTTTGGCTGGAAAACGTTCAGAAACTCCATTGAGATTGATGGGCTTACGTTGCTTCTATGACAAAACACTTCGCAGCTCGCGCTTTGTCAATCGCAACTCGGTTCGTCGGTCAACGGCGATCAAGGATGCAAGGTCCGGAGCCAAATCGCGTGCCTGCCATGTCGGGTTTGAACTCGAGGTCTGACCCTGTCCTCTATTTTCGCCCACTTTTTCTTTGTGTGTCGTAAGGTTCTGCGAAATATCGAGGATAATGAAAACCTCTGGAATCGGCGAGCTTGATTTGTCTTTGGGCGTGTGCTCTGTTTGTTGTCATGTTGGTTGGTGATGATCAGAACTTGCTGCTAATAAAGCAAATGATCAATTGACTGTTCCGATCGATTGAGTGGACTTCCGATGCTGTTTCTTTCGTTACACTTGTTCCCCGTCTTTCGGACCATTTTTCAGTCGAATATCACCGTGTGAGCGTCTTAATTTGCGTTCTCGGTCCTTATTTTTATCTTTTTACATTTTTTTGTTTTTGTGGTAACTTCTGTCTTCAAGTGCCTGAGACTGGCTAGCACTCTCTTTTCATGGGTAATCTGTCAGGGTTGTTGCTGATATGGTCCGCAATGGCGATGCTCAATCTGTTCCACATAGGGCAGACTATGCTGAAATAGTTGTTGTGCGTCACGGTGAAACGGACTGGAATGCTGATGGAAGATTTCAGGTTTTCTATGCTTCTGGATTTCTCTCTAGCCTTCCAATTTTGTAGAAATTGCTGATTACCATTACGATATCAAAGGTTGCATGTAGTGCACTATTTGATATCTGCCAATTGTGTGACAAAATACTGTGTAAATGTTTAGTTAACAGAGGCTTCATTTTGGTGAATGACATCAGTTCTTGTCAAGCTATGTAGCTGTATTGGGCTACATAAATCTGTCAATTGCATTGTGAATCCATCAGTACAAGCCTTTGCTTGAGAATACTATGTTGATGTTCATATTTCTCTTTTCCTATATAAAATTGGAACCTGTGATGGCAAGGAAACATTCAGGGTGAGGCCAAAAGATGATAGAAAAGATGTAATGGGGAAGAATATGTATACTCTACCGATAAGGTTTCTTGTCTTCTATTGCAGCTTTTGGGATCGAGTGATCAATTTTCATTCCATGACAGGACATGCTTAATAGAATTAGAGAAAAAGCATTTCTAGCTTGTGGTTTCTCCACATATATGCGTGGGTTAAGCAAATATATCTCTAATTGTGATCTGCCATCTCATACATTTTGTTTTAAAACTGGTTTCTACCTCTTTTTCTATTTACCTTCAAATTTATTTCGTTACATTTAACAGGGAATTTTAGATGTTGAATTGAATGAAATTGGGAGGCGGCAAGCAACTGCAGTGAGTATTTTCTATGATATGTCATCCCTTTCTTTGGATTGATCAACAGGTTTATTAACATCTTATCTTCCGTTATTTTTTTTTGAAAGGTGGGTGAAAGGCTGTCCAGAGAAGGTAAAATCTCCGCAATTTACTCATCTGACCTAAAACGAGCTTTTGAGACAGCAAATCTTATTGCTACTGCTTGTGGTGGACTCGAGGTATGAAAATAGTGGGACTGTGCTTGATCTATCTTATCTATTTATGAGAATTACACATAAATTTTTGCATTATCCATTTGGGGGTACAAAACCCAACATATACGTAAATTTCAGATGGTGATGTAGTGAGATTGTTCTTAATTTGACATTTCTATCTTTGAGAATCACACATGAATTTGGGCATTAACCATTTGGAGGTACAAAACCCAACATGAGCTATAAGATTCCATTAGATGTAATCTTTATTTGTTGGAAAGTTCAGAATTTTGTAGAAGTTAGTGTTCATTCTTACTGTTCAATTAATGATTCGGTCCTCTGAAATATCTTGCTTGATGTTTTCAAATGAGAATCCAGGTTATCAAGGAACCAGGTCTACGGGAAAGACATTTTGGGGATCTTCAAGGCCTTGAGCCAAGTGTTGCAGCTGTTGACTTTCCTGAAGCCTATAAAGCCCTTCAATCGCAAAAAACGGATCAAGAGATTCCGGTGCGTTTTGATTTGCATTGGTGCATTTTGATTTGCATTGAGCTCAGCAAAAAGCACCTGACTTTGGTCATTTTTCATTTTGCCACTGACCTTCAATATGGAAACAATGCATGATGTGGATATTGCCAAATTCATAGTTTTTGTGATTGGAGTTGTTCAATGGTTTAGGTGACTTGTTCTTTTCTGCATGCTGTGTGCACAGCTATAAGAATTTCAGTCCATCCATTTGGCTGTCTAATGGGTTCACATCTTACATGTTCTTTTAATCCGTACAACATTGCGTTACAAAACCAAGGATTACAAGATAAAACATTCATTGAGCAAGCTTTTGGCAGTCTGCAGGGTTCAAATTGGTTCATAAGTGGAAGGTATAATCAGTGTTTCTCTTGTTTCTTCTAGGGTGGCGGTGAAAGTATTGATCAACTTTATCAGCGCTGCACTACAAGTTTGCGAAACATCAATATGAAGCATAAAGGTAAAAGGATTATGTACGTCACTTATTCACTAGAATTGTGAAGTGTTCTACTAGCCTAAATGCAATGTTAGTAGTTTTATACATGAAGTGACTTCTTGCATAGTGTTGACCAGGCACTATAATACTCATGTTTCCTCGGTTTGAATCTCCATAACTTTTTTTTTCAAAGGAGTTTTTCCCGGATTACTTTTTTCAATCTTGAAAACTAAGCATCATAGGACTTGGTGAACAACTATAATTGTCATTTTAATGCTTTTTAAGACTTTAGATGCTCTCTGCTTTTAAATGCCCCTTCTTGGGTTTGCTTGCTTTGTGATAGCAGAAGATAGACGAGGACGACCATGATTTAATTGTGCTTTCCATTCACTACGAAAGAGTTTTTGATACGATTTAAGATGGAAATAGAAATTGCAAATAAATTTTTCTTCATTGTGCAGGAGAGCGAGTAATAGCGGTCACTCATGGGGGTGTACTCCGAACGCTTCATGCGCGGGCTTGCCCAAATCAACAGTCTGTGAAGTTCTTGAATACTTCTGTCAACATTTTCCACTTGTCTGATGGGGACAATTGGGTCTTCAAATCCGGGGGTGATGTTAGTCATCTCAACCAAATAGAATATCTGAGAACAGGGTTCGGTGGGGATAGGACTTCTGGTTAGATCAACTCTTCATAATGTTGTTCAAGTAATCCTACCGGGACACTCAATTAAGTTCACAAATATTCCTTTATAAAGAAAGCCGTGCAAGTATAGATAATGTACTTACATTTCTTTTATTTTTACATCATTTAAGTTCCCAACTTTATAACATTGGGAGCAAAATACAAAACTCTGGGTAGGAGTTAGGTAGACTTATCTCCATACTACACCTTCAAAAGTCTATCTGTACAAACATCTAGACCGAAGTCATGGATCGATAACTTTAGCACATTTTCACAACGACCTTTGTAATGCATAG
Source organism: Eucalyptus erythrocorys (assembly GCA_014182555.1). NCBI lineage: Eukaryota > Viridiplantae > Streptophyta > Magnoliopsida > Myrtales > Myrtaceae > Eucalyptus > Eucalyptus erythrocorys. The sequence continues at coordinate 20,741,523 of CM024605.1, read as the reverse complement.
AAACTCCATAGCACAAAGGTTGAGGGGTGTCCATCCTACATGTTTGAAAGATAAAAAATTGAACCGAAGTTCAATAAATAAAATCTTTAGTTTTAAGTTAAAATATCATCTTTCCACTTTATTTGGTACAAGCAAAGTGAATGCTTAATAATTCAATAAGTATGATAACAACATGAGTAAAACCATGGAATTTGTTATCCAATAATATATATCCATCTAGACTTATGCATATAGCACATTATGTTCTACACAAATAAATAATTTAAACAATATTTGGTTCTACACATGGTAATGCATTTTATTCATTAATATTTTTTTCTTTTGAACTCTCTTGAGGCATTCCGACTTATGGGGTATCCTAACTTATGGGGCATCTCAATTTCGATGCATCATGCAAACTTTCATCATAGGGCATCCCAAATACTAGGGCATTTCGACTTCTGAGGCATCCCAAAACACTCTCTAGGACATCCCAATTAATGGGGCATCCTGCAAACTTCCATCATAAGGCATCATTACACACCACTATATGGGTGATGGAAGTATATTAATCTCATTCAAGCCATGATGTATGCATACATTTAGGCATATCATATGTGACGCCCCGATCCTCGAGCACGTGCCCATCTCTCAGTGGTCGATAAAATTTGTAACTTCTCGAGTTGCCGACCCTTTTCATTTTATTGCACATGTGGAAGCAAATAACAAATCCCTTGACAGTAACCATCTCAGGATAGAAAAGTAGGATGACAAATTCACAAACAAAACATACTTTTATACATGTACTGAGTAATGTACAAAAGTCCACAATCAAAAGACTTCAAAAGAAGCTGTCCTATCTGATCTACACTTCAGATCATCTCAGCTAGGGTCCAGGTTCTCCACTCTACGGTCTTGAAAAGTTAAGCCTACGACGGGGTGAGATATAAATCTCAGCGAGTTCACGCTCTAAACCTCGATTAGGAGGGTAATACGCCTAGAAGTGTCCTAATCACACAACCATGCATCCACACAATCATAGAGACTTACCTCGTCTCAGCTCCTCCCTGTAGGTCAGGATAGTTCATATCACAACCATATGCATATAGCAATTTCACACATCAATTGGAACATCTAAATCAATTACTGCTCACATAAGCAAGAACTATCGATACACATCGATTTATCAATTCAATCATAGGGGTCCTGATTATAGGGCCAAATCGATATGACACATCTCGTTCCATACCATACAATTTTGTCTCATAATCCGGCGCATCAATTTCACTCAACATGCATTCCAATTGATTATTACTACCTGCACAGGCAATTTTACCCGACACACGCCGGTCCTCTCACATAGCCAGGTTCTGTCTCACTCCTTTAAGCATGACTACATCCTCCAACACACACCAGGGACGGCATTCCTTATGGTCTTTTCGAAGGAGCTTCGGTCCAAAATCTACTGCGACCGACATTCACCGACATATACCGGGGACAACTTACATCCACTGACACACACTGAGGATAGGTAATGTCCACCGACACACTTCAGAGACAGGTTCTCTTAACTAGCACACGATCATTCAATTTCGGCCAAGGACATTGTACTTTGCACTCACATGCCTCAATTAAGATAATGACATTTGCCTGTTTTCTTCTTATTAAAAACATCTGGTGAAAATATCGTGTGTGGATACACGGTCAGATTGAACTCGAAAAATTGATATCTTTCTTTTCAAAATCCCATTTTTTTATGTAGTATATAAAATCATTTTCGGTATTAAAATCTGATACCCAGGATTTTCTGAATAAATATTGGAAATTCATAAATTTTGAAATAAATGACCAATATTCCAATCAGCACTCAATTTGTACAAATCAACACTCAATTGTAGAAGCTAACCACACCATTATAATCAGCATGAAATTCCGTTCACTAGCTATTCCGGTCTAATTTTTGGAAAATATTTAATAATTAAATAAATAACAAAATTAATTAAATAAATACAAATTAATTTCATAAATACATACTTAGGCCAAATAATGCTAATCTAACCACCTATTGGGCTAATTAAATTATTCTAACCATCCTAACTATGTAACAACATACTAACCTAACTAACTACAATTTCTAACTACCTAATTAACTAATCTAACTAACCTAATTTAACTAAACAAGCTAACAACTAAACTAATCACACTTAAATTAAAATAATCACCCATTAAACGTCATTAGCCTACTAAGTAGAGTTTAGTACATAAACTCACCGTTTAGCGTGAAAACCAGTTCACCGCGATGGCGGTGCAACGGCGGCCGAAGCTCGGGCCTTCGGCGACGCCGAGGGAAGCTTGGACCAAGCCAAAAAACCTTGCAAGCCCGCAGCGAATTGCTGGGCTCAATTCTAGGCTGAATTGCGGGTTGGGCTTGCGAGCTGCTGAGTGCAAATGATGGGTTGAGATGAGCGAATGTTGGGCTAGAAAATTGCGTGGGCTGTAGCGGGGCTTCAAGTGGGCTGGATTGGCAGTTGAAGATGCGTTAGGCTGTGAAGAAGGCAACTTGCTGAGCTGAAAATGGGCCGACTAATTGAAGCACGGGTAGGGGTGGTGTCGCACGGAATGGAGCTGCTGTGGGCGTTGGACTTGATAGAGATGCAAGGGAGCTGGCGATGTCTTCGTGGCAACTACTTTATGAAGATTAGCGGTCAACTAACCAGCTGAGGAAATTGATGAGCTGCCTTTGTAAGTGGAGGAGACACACGTCGATGGAGCTGCTATGGTCGGCGTTGGGGAAGGAGACTTTGATGGGTTGACCGAGGGACATGTGTCAGTTGGGATGGCTTCGGTGGGAGAGACAAGCAGTGGTGGTGGACGATTGGGGGATGTGCAGCAGAAGCTAGGGAAACGTTAGAGAGAGGCAGCTTGTCTCGGTGGGCTGAATTGGTGGAAGATACGTGGACTGGGCCGACCGAATTCGCTGGTGGAGACTGCTTTGGTGGAAGGTGTGGGCTGGCGTGAGTAGGGTCATGTAGGTGGACGGCTTGAGGTGGCAACGAAAGGAAGAAATGGAAGAGAAGCAAAAACAGGAGCAAGTCGGTCCAAAGGAGGGATGCTTGAGCAGAAGATGAAAATGAAAGCAAAAGTGGCGGAGGGGGAGAAGTCGACTGAGAGGCGTGCGAAGGAAGCTAAGGAAAAAGGGGAAAAGTCAAGCAAGATTATCTACTCAATTAAATGCTTGTTCTCCCTAATACTTTCTTGAAGATAATTCCCCGAATAATCCAATTTGATGCCAAACGTTGCAGCCCCCATCCAAGGCTCTGAATTTCCTCAATTTTGGACTTTAATTTCTTCACCCATTTCTCCAATTGAATGTCCAATTTTGTTGTGGAGGAAGCCTACACAATTTCCATCATTTCCCTTGACCAAATAGCTGACGAAGGAGGCCAAAAATCCTTTAAATTTGGCCCATCAGAATTTTCGTTCTTTTCGGATCATCCAAATTGATTTTTCTTAAAAATCCTGAGCTCGACGGAATTTCTCCAAAAGACAAGATGACATCCTATAAATAAATCATGACATGCTTGAATGTCAGAATCCTGAAACCAAATTCAATTTTGTGGTTAAAATCGACCAGACGCGATTTTAGTCCAATCCAACTTACCGGGTAGCTTTTGAGATTTTACTGCGGTTATATCTCTTAACGGTTTTACCCGATAGATTGGTTAACTCGTGAGTGATCAATTCAGAGAAAAAAGACCATAGGCGCGCCGATGAAAAGCCCATTTCATTTTATCGGGACAGGTCGAAAATTCAGGATGTCACAACTCTTCCCCTCTTATAAAAATTTCATCCTCGAAATTTAAACCATTATAATTCTTCTTCAATAAGGTGGGGGTATTGTCATCTCATCGATTCTTCGCTTTCCCAAGTGGCTCATTTTGTCCTCGTTGGTGTTACCAAACCATTTTGACCAAAGAGTTCGTCTTGGTGCATAGAATTTGTTCTTCTCGATCCACAATTTGAACCGGGCTATCCACATACGACACGTCCACGTCTAACTTTTCGAAATTTAGCACGTGGGTCGGGTCAGGCTCCTATGTCCTAAACACCGATATGTGAAAGACGTCATGCACTTGCGCCAATCCTCAGCGGCAATGCGAGATGATACGCTAGGATCCCGATTCTCTCTAGAATCTCAAAGGGACTTACATACTTTGGACTTAGCTTTCCCTTTCTTGTCAAAGTGCGAAGTACCCCTCATTGGTGATACATTCAAAAAGGTGTGATCACCAACTTGGAACTCCAAAGGCCTTCAATACTTATCTGCGTAACTTTTCTAGCAGCTCTCAGCGGTCTTCAATCTGTCTCTGATGAGGGCAAATGCATCCACTGACTGTTGGACTAATTCTGGGCCTATGATTTTTTGTTCCTCGATTTTATCCCAACACACTGGCGTTCTACACGCTCTGCCATACAACGCTTCAAAGGGAGACATCTAAATGCTCTGCTGATAGCTGTTGTTGTAGGCAAGCTCAACAAGATGAAACTGCTCCTCCCAACTTCCCTTGAAATCTAACACACAAGCTCACAACATGTCTTTAAGCATTTGAATCGTCCTTTCAGACTGGACATCTATCTGAGGACGATAGGCCATATTATACTACAGTTTCATTCCTAAGGCGGTTTGTAAACTCTTTCAAAGGGCAGCTGTGAATCTGGGTCTCAGTTTGATGTAATCGTCACTGGTACTCCATGTAGACGAACAACCTAACACACGTACAATTTTGCATGCCTGTCCAAATCAAGGTCCTTTCGTACGGCAATGCAATGAGTTGACTTCGTCAATCTGTCGACCACTACCCAAATGGAATAATTACCTCTTCGACTCTTCGGTAAGCCCATCACAAAGTCCATTATGATATGTCCCCATTTTCACTCGAGAATCTCAAGAGATTGCAAAAGTTCTCCCAGCTTACAATGCTGGGCCTTCATTTGCTGACACGTCAGACACTTGGCGACATGCTTGGTGATGTTCGCCTTCATATCGAAGCACCAATAGTATTGACGCAAATTCTAATACATTTTTGTATTGCCAGGATAAATGCTGTAACTGCTATGATGAGCTTCCAACAAGATTTCCTCTTTAAGCTCTGCATTGTCAGGTACACACAATTGTCCTCAAAATCTTAGTATTCTGGCCTCAGAAATCTAAAAATTAGTCTTCCTCTTTTCGGTATCCTCTTGCAAGATCTTCTGAATCTCTGGATTTGTCGGCTGAAGCGTCTTGATTCTAATGTGTACTTCCGGCTCAATTCTGAGGGTGGCCATAAGATTTAAAAGGTGGCCTATCTCAAATTTGAAAATCGAATCTCGAGCTCTCTCGAGTAAAATCCATTCCTTAAGTACTATCTGCATCACTGAAGACTTTTGACTCAGCGCATCTGCGACCTTATTCGCCTTTCCAGGGTGATACAAGATATCACAATCGTAGTCCTTCAGGAGTTCCATCCAGTGACGCTGTCTCATATTCAACTCCTTTTGAGAGAATAGATATTTGAGACTTTGATGGTTGGTGAAGATTTGGAATCTTTCTCCACAAAAGTAATGTCTCCAAATCTTCAGAGCAAGAATAATCTCTGCAAGTTCTAAGTCATGCGTCAGGTAATTCAGCTCGTGAGATCTCAACTGACGGGACGCGTATACAACAACCCTACCATGTTGCATCAGCACGCAACCCAGTCCCCTAAACGACGCATCACTGTAGATCTCGTGTCCTCCAGAATTAGATGGAATGGTTAGCATAGGTGCGGTAGTTAGTTTCTACTTAAACTCTTAGAAACTACGCTCGCACTTGTCTGTCCACGCAAATTTCTCTTCCTTCTTCAATAGTCAAGTCAACGGCGAAGCTAATGTTGAGAATCCTTCCACGAACCTTCTGTAGTACCTTGCCAATCCCAACATTTTGTCCCTGCAAAAGAACCTCTAAGACATTAACAAAAAAAAAAGGGTGAAAATATGCAAACCAAACAAAATCCAAGAAGAAAAGTACCTTAATTTTCATAGTTGAAGTTCTGTTAGATTGTTTAGAGTTGGTAGATGCTGTTTCTAACTCTCTTGAAACTCCATGGCAAGTACAACCTTTAATTTATAAGGCCCAGCAGATCATGGGCTCATTTCAACACTTAAAATTAGCCCATTGCAGACGTGAGATAAATCTTGTTATGGATTAGATAGCCAAGGCCCAAACATTAGGCCCAAACATTAAATTATTTGCCCTATAATTAGTTAGCTTATCCCCCTCAACCCCTCTGGGAGTTACTTTGTTTTTATGCTCCCTTAGCTAGCACTTAAGTTTGAACTCTTTTATTAAATAAATTTGTATTCGACCAAAAAAAAAAAAAAAGTACTTTAGTTTTATTTAATAAATGTTTTAAGGACAAAATCTGTTGGTGCAAAAAATAGAAAAATCTAAATCGAATTTGCAAGAAGACAACAAGCAAACCGAATATTGAATCAAAATCAAATAGGATGCATAATTTGCCTAGTAGTAATTAAACAAGAAAGGAAGTAAATTTTGAATCAAAGATTGGACTAAGCTGTTAGGGGCCTGCATGGTAACGTTTTTATTTCTCCCGATTTTTGTTCTTTTGTTCCCTGGAACAAAAAAGAATAGAAATTTGTTTGAAAATGCCAACTTATTTTTCTGTTCCCCGAAATAGAAAAATTTGGAACAGAAATAAAAAACAAAAAAAAAAGTCGTTTCTTGTTCTCGAAAACAATTTCTAGAGATAAGTTTTTTTTTTCTTTACTATTTTTCATTTGTTCTTCTTCCTTGTTGCGGTCCTCGTCAGCCTCCTACCAACCATCGACCACCTCTTGTCGCTCGTGGCCACCATTGGCAGCCAATTGCCCGACGGTTGCCACTGCTTGTAACCCACAGGCCAACGACCACCACCATCCGTCGGCAACCTGCCGTCGCCAACCGCCACACGACCACCACCTGCCATCGCATGACCACTGACCGTCACCGTAGGATCGCTGCAACAGCTCACAAGCCATCGCCCCCTCTCGCGGTTGGTGGGTTGTGGGCGGCAATCTTGCGGTGACGGACAGCGGCAATGGTCGGTGGTCGTGCGGCCGTCCTGCGACAATCGTACGGTCGTCGTGCGGCCGTCGTGCGACGGTCATGCGGCCATCGTGCGGCAACGGGCGGCGATCCGGGAGTAAGAAGAAAAATCAAATAAATACAAAAATTTATAAATTTTTACCAAACATATTTATATTCTTTCTCTATTCCAAAAATAGAAATTGTGCATAATTATCATACACCTTATTTTACTCAGAAATTGTTCCAGGAGTAGAAATAGAAAAAAACTTTTTCTGAAAAGAAATAGTTCTCCGGAATAGAAACGTTGCCATGCGCACCCTTACTTGCACACAACTCAATGGCCCTACGTGATCAAATAATCCATTCTTGTTTCCTCGCTCCTTTTCCGAGCCCCTTCCTCCTCCTCCTCCTACTTCCGCTACTAACTATCGCCAAATTCAGGAATGGACCTTCATCAATCAGTGTTCCGCCCTGTGGACCGTCGCTCAATCTTTCTTCAATTTAACCGATGCTGAATCCAGTTACAAGGTCCTGCTTTACAGGCTAAACTCAGGCTCAAGTTTCTTTTTTGACTTAATTTGCTTTGGTGATGGCAGTTGTGGCCGTCTAGGCCTGTATATGTTCCAACCGACAAAAGACATGAAAAAATCCAACCAAGGCCGATTGCGATGATTTATCAGTTAGATGAGGCATTCTTGAACAGCACTGCCCAATTGCTACTCACCTAGGACGGCGATTCACTAATTTTACTAGGTGACAATGGAAACAAGATTTGGTTAGCAAATACTATTGGCAAGTCAATTGTGAGCTTAAACTTGACTGAAGTTGGAAATCTCGTGCTCTACGATAGAAATGATGCCATCGTTTGGTAGTCTTTCTATCACCCACAAATAGAATTCTTCTTGGATAGGAGTTACGTCTCGGCATGACACTAACCACGCCGACACTAACCACGTCAACAGATTTGCCAAATGAGATGGTGCAGTTCTACACATTCGCCATCGATGATCACATAGGCTTTGTCGCATCTATAATGGGAGTCTCTTCTCCCAAAATTTACTACAGAACGAGTAATGTAAGCGAAATGAAGAGCGATAGTGAACAGGTTGTAGCACCTTACAAGAATAAAAGCTTCAGTGAGTTCCATTTTCTCTCAGCATCATCAGCTCAGTTTATCTAACTGGATTTTGATGGGCATTTGACCCGTTATATCTACGAAGTGTTCTCCATTCGATATGTTCCCAGGAACAATTTCTAGAAACAAGTTTTCTTTCTCTTTTCTATTTTCAATTGTTCTTCTTCCTTGTTGTGACCCCCGTCAGCCGCTTACCAACTGTCGGCCACCTCTTGCTGCTCACGGCCACTGTCGGCAGCTAATTGCTGACGATGGTTGCCATTGCCTATAGCCCACAAGCCGATGACCACCAATATCCGTCGGCAGCCTGCCGTCACCAACCGCCGCATGACCGCCTCCTGCCACCCCATGACCGCCGACCGTCGCCACGAGACCCCGCCCACTGGCTCACCAGCCATCGCCCCTCTTGCGGTTGATAGGTTATGGGCGGCAATCCTACGGTGGCGGTCGGCAGCAATGGTTGGCGGTTGTGCGGTGGTCAAGCAGCGGTCATGTGGCGGTCATGCGGTCGTCGTGCGATAGTTGTGCGGCCATCGTGCGGCAACGGACGGCGGTCCTTGAGTAAGAAGAAAAAAATATAAATACAAAACTTTATAATTTTTTACCAAACGCATTTCTATTCTTTTTCTATTACAAAAATAGAATTTTTGTATAACTACCAAATACCTTATTTTACTCAGAAATTGTTCCCCGAGTAGAAATAGAAAAAAACTCTTTCTGAAAAGAAATAGTTCTCCGGAATAGAAACGTTGCCATGCGCACCCTTACTTGCACATAACTCAATGGCCTACATGATTGAATAATCCCTTCTTGTTTCTCTGCTCCTTTTCCGAGCCCCCTCGTCCTCCTCCTCCTACTTCCGCCACTAACTATCCCCAAATTCAAGAATGGACCTTCATCGGTTAGTGTTCCCACCTTATGGACCATTGCTCAATCTTTCTTCAATCTAATCAATGTTGAATCCAGTCACAAGGTCCTCTTTATAGGCTAAACTTAGGCCCAAGGTTCTTTTTCAGCTTAATTTGCATTGGTGATGGCAATTGCAGCCGTCTAGGCCTATATATGTTCGAACCGACAAAAGACATGAAAAACATCGAACTAGGGTCGATTGCGTTGATTTATCTTTTAGATTAGGCATTCTTGAGCAGAGCTGCCCAATTACTACTCACCCAGGACGGTGAATTACTAATTTTACTGGGTGACAATGGAAATAAGATTTGGTCGGCAAATACTGCTGGCAAGTCAGTTGTAAACTTAAACTTAACTGAAGTTGGAAATCTCGTGCTCTACAAACAGAAATGATGCCATCGTTTGGCAATCTTTGGATCACCCTATAAACAGAATTCTTCTTGGACAGGAGCTACTTCCCGGCATGACACTAACCATGCCGACACTAACCACGTCAATAGATTTGCCAAATGAGATGGGGCAATTCCATACATTCGCCATTGATGATCACATAGGCTGTCGCATCTATAATGGGAGTCTCTTCTCCCAAAATTTACTATAGAACAAGCAATGTAAGCAAAATAAAGAGCAACAGTGGACAGCTTGCAGCACCTTAAAAGAATGAAAGCTTCGGTGATTTTCATTTTCTCTCAGCATCATCGGCTCAGTTTATCTGGCTGGATTTTGATGGGCATCTGACGCGTTATATCTATGAAGTGTTATCCAATCGATATATTTTCGGGAACAATTTATAAAAATAAGTTATTTTCTATTTTTCTTTTGTTCTTTTTCCTTGTTGCGGCCCCCGTCAGCTGCCTATTAATCGTTGGCCATCTCTTGTCTCCCGTGACCACTATCGTCGAGCCGACTGTTGGCGATGGTTGCCACCGCCCATAGCCCACAGGCCAACGGCGCTACCGTCCGTCGGCAGCTGCCGTCGCTAACCATCGCATGACCGCCGCCTACCACCGCATGACCGCCAACCGTCACTACAGGATTGCTGCCTAGAAGTCACCAGCCATCGCCCCCTCTTGCGGTCGGTGGGTTGTGGGCGGCAATCCTGCAGCATAGGTCTGTGGCAATGGTCGGCGGTCGTATGGCGGTCATGTAACGGTCGGGCAACCGTCATGGGGTGTCGGACGGTGGTCTGTGAATAAGAAGATAAAAAAATAAATACAAAAATTTATAAATTTTTTCCAAACGCATTTTTATTCTTTTCTATTCTAAAAATAGAAATTTTGTATAATTACCAAACACCTTATTTTACTCAGAAAATGTTCCCCGAGTAGAAATAGAAAAAAACTCTTTCTGAAAAGAAATAGTTCTCCGGAATAGAAACATTGCCATGTGCACCCTTACTTGCACACAACTCAATGGCCCTACGTGATCGAATAATCCCTTCTTGTTTCCTCACTCCTTTTCCAAGCCCCCTCCTCCTCTTCCTCCTACTTCCACCACTAACTATCGCCAAATTCAGAAATTGACCTTCATCGATCACTGTTTTCACCCTATGGACCATCGCTCAATCTTTCTACAATCTAATCGATGCTGAATCCAGTCACGAGGCCCTGCTTTACAGGCTTAACTCAGGCCCGAGGTTCTTTTCGACTTAATTTGCTTTGGTGATGGTAGTTGCAACCGTCTAGGCTTGTATATGTTCCAACCGACAAAACACATGAAAAACATCCAATTGGGGTCGATTGCGTTGATTTATCTTTTAGATGAGGCATTCTTGAACAGCCCTGCCCAATTGCTACTCACCCAGGACGACGATTCACTAATTTTACTGGGTGACAATGGAAACAAGATTTGGTCGGCAAATACTGCTGGCAAGTCAGTTGTAAACTTAAACTTAACTGAAGTTGGAAATCTCGTGCTCTACGACAGAAATGATGCCATCATTTGGCAGTCTTTCAATCACCCTACAAACAGAATTATTCCTGGATAGGAGCTACTTCCCAGCATGACACTAACCACGCCGACACTAACCACGTCAATAGATTTGCCAAATGAGATGGCACAATTCCACACATTCGCCATTGATGATCACATAGGCTTTGTCGCATCTGTAATGGGAGCCTTCTCCCAAAATTTACTATAGAACGAGCAATGTAAGCAAAATAAAGAGCGACAATGGACGGGTTGTAGCACCTTAAAAGAATGAAAGCTTCGGTGAGTTTCATTTTCCCTCAACATCATTGGCTCAGTTTATCTGGCTAGATTTTGATGGGCATCTGACGCATTATATCTATGAAGTGTTCTCCAATCGATATGTTCTCGGGAACAATTTCTAGAAAATATTTTTTTTCTTTTCTATTTTTCTTTTGTTCTTCTTCCTTGTTATGGCCCCCGTCAGCCGCCTACCAACCATCGGCCACCTCTTACCTCTCGCAACCATCGTTGACAGCCGATTGCTAGTAATAGTTGCCACCGCCCGTAGCCCACAGGTCAACGACCGCCACTATCTGTCGGCAGCCTGCCATCGCCAACCGCCGCACGATCGTCGCCTGCCGCCGCATGACCCCCGATCGTTGCCATAGGACCATTGCCCACAGCTCACCGGCCATCGCCTCCTCTCATGGTCGATGGGCTGTGGGCGGCAATCCTGCGGTGGCGGTGGGAAATAATGGTCGACGGTCGTGCGGCTGTCATGCGACGGTCTTGCAGCCATCTTGCGGCGACGGGCGGCGGTCTATGAGTAAGAAGAAAAACCAAATAAATACAAAAAATTATAAATTTTTACCAAACACATTTCTATTTTTTTTCTCTTCCAAAAATAGAAATTTTGTATAATTACAAAACACCTTATTTTACTCAGAAATTGTTCCTCGAGTAAAAAATAAAAGAAAAAAACTCCTTCTAAAAGAAATAGTTCTCCGGAATAGAAACGTTGCCATGTGCACCCTTACTTGCACACAACTCAATGGCTATACGTATTTGAATAATCCCTTCTTGTTTCCCCACTCCTTTTCCGAGCCCCCCTCCTCCTCCTCCTCCTACTTCCACCACTAACTATCACCAAATTCAAGAATGGACCTTCATCGATCAGTGTTCCTGCCCTTTGGACCATCGCTCAATCTTTCTTCAATCTATCCGATGCTGAATCCAGTCACAAGGTCCTGCCTTACAAGCTAAACTCAGGCCCAAGTTTCTTTTTCGGCTTTATTTGCTTTGGTGATGGCAATTGCGGTCGTCTAGGCCTGTATATGTTCCAACCAACAAAACACATGAAAGAATTTAACCAAGGTCAGTTGCGTTAATTTATCTTTTAGATGAGGCATTCCTTAACAAGCGTTGCCCAATTGCTACTCACCCAGGACGGCGATTCACGAATTTTACTGGGTGACAATGGAAACAAAATTTGGTCAACAAATATTGCTGGCAAGTCAGTTGTAAGCTTAAACTTGAGTTAAGTTGGAAATCTCGTGCTGTACGACATAAATGATGCCATCATTTGGCAGTCTTTTGATCACCCTACAAACAAAATTTTTCTTGGATAGGAGCTACATCCCGGCATGACACTAACCACGTCAATAGATTTGCCAAATGAGATGGCGCAGTTTTACATATTCGCCATTGATGATCACATAGGCTTTGTCGCATCTATAATGGGAGTCTCTTCTTCCAAAATTTACTACAAAACGAGCAATGTAAGGGAAATGAAGAGCAACAGTGGACAGGTTGCAACACCTTACAAGAATGAAAGCTTCAGTGAATTTCATTTTCTCTTAGCATCATCGGCTCAGTTTATCTGGCTGGATTTTGATGGGCATCTGACGCGTTATATCTATGAAGTGTTCTCCAATCGATATATTCCCGAAAACAATTTATATAAATAAGTTTTTTTTTTTTTTTCGTTTCTATTTTTCTTTTGTTCTTCTTTGTTTCGGCCCCCGTCGGCCACTTACCAACCGTCGGCTACCTCTTGCTGCTCGCGACCACCGTTGGCAACCAACCGTTGGCGACGGTTGCCACTGCCCATAGCCCACAGGCCGACAACCGCCACCATCTGTCGGTAGCCTGCCGTCGCCAACCGCCACATGACCGCCACCTACCGCCCCATGATTGCCAACCGTCACCATAAGACTGCTGCCCATAGCTCATCGGCCATCGCCCCCTCTTGTGGTCGATGGGCTGCGGGCGGCAATTCTGTGGCGACGGTCGGCGGCAATGGTCGACAATCGTGCGGCGGTTGTGCGGTGGTTATGCAGCCGTTGTGCGATGGCCGTGTGGCCGTCGTGTGGCAACGAGTGGCAATCCTTGAGTAAGAAGAAAAAACAAATAAATATAAAAATTTATAAATTTTTACCAAACGCATTTCTATTCTTTTTCTATTCCAAAAATAGAAATTTTGTATAATTATCAAATACCTTATTTTATTCAAAAATTGTTCCCGGAGTAGAAATAGAAAAAAAGTCTTTCTGAAAAGAAATAGTTTTTCGGAATAGAAATGTTGCCATACGCACCCTAAATATGACCAAAAAAGAAATATGTTTATGTTAATAGGGGTAATTATAGTGGGAACAACAAAAGGGCAACATATATACATACCATAAAGCATGACTAAGCTCCCTATCCATAAAATTCGTGTGGTTGTAATGAAACCGTCTCGTCTTAACAAAGCTCGTCTGGCGTGACTAAAAGTAATCTTGCCGCAAGAGGGCCAATTATATTCTTGTAAAGTATCTTAATAAAATTCGCCTTCTTTTCGCATGGGTGTTTTTTATTTTTATTGATTTGCGAGCAAATAACAACATTTAAACATATTTTCATATGAAAAAGTCACTATCCCTTTCAATTAAATAAAAGGGTTTCAAGAGGACACAAGTAGTTACGTAGTTTAGAAAATGGTAAATTCAACCGAGACAATTTGGTGGAATCGAATCTCCACCAACTGCGGGACCGAGTTTAATCTAAGGCTGCCATGGATACTGACAGTATATATATATATATATATATATATAGAGAGAGAGAGAGAGAGAGAGAGAGAGAGAGGGGCGAGTGTGACGTGGACTCCACGTGGGTCGTGGCAGGGTTGAACGTTAGGTTGAGGAAAAAGACAAGTGAAAAGTCAACGACGATATGGAACGATGAAAAAAAATTCGAAGACCTCGTTTTCGGTTAGGTGGACCGGGGTTGACGAAGACATTCAGATCGTAAGGAAAAAAGACGCCTTCTGTTATCTCCGCTATTCTTCATTTATAAACTTTTCCACGAAAGATCATGAAGACGAAGACCTCACCGCGTTCCTCTGCGACTTTCGTGTACATATTTATCGTTCGAACGGGGACGACCAAGGCGAACATCGGCGGCTCCGAATCAAATATTCACGGACTCCATCAAGATTAATGGGTCTACTTTTGCTTATTGGCCGAAACACTTGCGCACGTTGTCGCTCCTGAAATCGAAGGTTGGGACTCGCAACTCCGTTCATCGCTCCACGGCGATCAGGGATGCACAATCCAGAGCCAAATCGCGAGCCTGCCGTGTCGGATTCCAATTCGAGGTTTGACCATTTCCACTTTTTCTCCGAATTTTCTCTTTGTTTGTCCAGAAGTTCCGCAAAATTTGGAGGATAATTAAAAACTCTCTCAATTTTAGTTTTGTGGGTGCGTTCTGTTTTTCGTCATGTTGGTGATGATGAGAACTTGCCGCTGATAAAGGAAAAGACCTGTTGACTTTCCAAGTTGTTTCTTTCGTTTCACTTGTTTGCTATAGTAGTAGCTTCTGTCTTAATATGCATGAGGTTAACCAGTACCCTCTTTTCACGAGTTATCTTTCGGGGTTGCTGCTGATATGGTTTGCAGTGGTGATGCTAAATCGGTTCCAACTGGGGTAGACTACGCTGAAATCATTGTCGTACGTCATGGAGAAACGGACTGGAATGCTGATGAAAAATTTCAGGTTTTCTATGCTTCTGGATTTCTCTCTAGCATTCTAATGTCGTAGAAATTGCCGATTACCGTCACTATATCGAAGGTTGCCTGTAGTACACTTTGATATTTGCCCATTGCGTGACAAAATAAAGTGCAAATGTTTAGTTAATAAAGGCATCATTTTGGTGAAGGACATCAGTTCCTGTCAAGCTATGTAGCGGCATTGGGCTACATAAATCTATAACTGCGTTGTGAATATACCAGTACAAGCCTTTGCTTGAGAATACAGTTTTGATTTTCATACTTTTCTTTTCCTATAAAAATCGGAACCTATGATGGCAAGAAAACAATCAGGATGAGCCCAAAAGATGACAGAGAAGATGTAATGGCAAAGAATATGTACGCTCTACCGCTAAGGTTTCATATCTTCTACTACTGCTCCTGTGATTGGGGGATCAATACTCTTTTTACGATAGGAGATGCCCAATCGAATTAGAGAAAAAGGATTACTAACTTGTAATTTCTCTGTATTGACGAAAGGGTTTTATGCAAATATAGCTCTAGTTGTGCTGATATCTGCCATCTCATTGCATTTCGTTTAAGAACTGGGTTCTGCCATTTTTTTTTTTTTTTTTTTTAAATTTTTTGAATTTGCCTTCAAATTGCTTTAATTACACTGAACAGGGGACTCTGGATGTTGAATTGAATGAAAAAGGGAGGCAGCAAGCAACTGCTGTGAGTATTTTCTGTGATATATAGGGTGCGTTTGGATGGGCATTTAGAAAGCCATTCATTTTCCAAAACCCCTTCAAAAAAAAAAATAGGTGTTTAAGAACCGTCTCAAAGAGCTTTCAAATGAAAGTCGGGCGCAGGAATCTTGAAAGTTGAAGGGCGTCAGTAGGGGGCGCTTGGGCTTTGCTTTCCACCAAATGCTGAAAATATTTTTTCTCTTCCTAAACTACCCTCATTAATCTTTCATATTTCCGTTATTGCCCTTATATTTATTTATTTATTTATTTTTTTTTTTGAAAATTCAGCCAAACCCTTCGCCGGTCCGGCGAAGGGCTACGCCGCCGGCGAGCCGGATCTGGCGCCGGCGGCCGTCGGCGAGGTCGCCGAGGTCGCGCGACCTCCGCGAGGGTCGCGCGACCCCGAGGCCGCCGGAGGTCGCCCGACCTCGGGCGACTCTCGGCGAGGGTCGCTCGACCCGGGGCCGCGCGACCCGGGCGGCGCCGCCTGGGGTCTCGCGGCCGCGGGCGGCCCTCGCACGGGTCTCGCGAGGGTCGCGTGACGGCGTCGGGTCGCGCGACCCTCGCGAGACCCAGCGAGGGCCGCTGCTTGCCGCGAGACCCGGGCGGCGGTCGCCGGGTCGCGCGGCCCCGGGTTGAGCGACCTCGGTCGCCTAGGTCGGACGACCTCAGGCGAGGGTCGCGCGACCCCCCGAGTGTCGCCGAGGTCGGGCGACCTCCGGCGGCCCTCAGCTGGGTCGCGCGACCCTCGCCGAGGTCGTCCGACCTCGGGCGACCTCAGCCCGGACAGCCGCCGGCGCCGGCTCGCGGCTGGCCGCGCCGCAGCCCGGCCGGACCGGCTAAGGGTTTGGCGGAATATTAAAAAAAAAAAAAAAAAAATAAATTATATATATATTATACCCATCAAAGCCCTTTGCGAAAGTGTTGTTACCAAACGCACATTCAACTCAAAGTCCATTTACAAAAATTTTTTACCAAACACATTGCGATTTTCTCTAAATAGCTTTGGGCTTTCAGCATTTGCATTGGACTCAAAGCCCATTGCAAATGAATCCCTTTCTTTGGATTGACCAACAAGTTTATTACCATCTTCTATTATTTTCCCTGAAAGGTGGGTGAAAGGCTATCCAGAGAAGGTAAAATCTCTGCAATCTACTCATCTGACCTAAAACGAGCTTTTGAGACGGCAAATCTGATTGCGACCGCTTGTGGTGGACTGGAGGTATGAATGTAGCGACAATTACACATGAATTTTGGCATTATAATTTTGGTGGTACAAAAGCCAAACATATACGTAATTTCAGACAGTGATGTAGAGCTAAAAAATTCCATTAGATGTTATCTTTATTTGTTAGAAAGTTCAGAATGTCGTAAAAGTCGTGTTTATTCTTACAGTTCGATTAATGATTGGGTCCGCTGAAAAATCTTGCATGTTCTTTACAAATGAGAAACTAGGTTATTAAGGATCCAGGTCTAAGAGAAAGAAATCTTGGGGATCTTCAAGGCGTTCAGCGACATGCTGCAGCTACCGTCTGTCCTGAAGCCCATAAAGCGCTTCTATCGGGGAAGACAGATCAAGAACTTCCGGTAGGTTTTGATTTGCACAGAGCTCGACAAAATTCACCTGATTTTTCTCAATTTGCATTTTGCCACTAAACTTTCTATATGGAACCTATGCATAGTGGATACTGCAAAATTGTAATTTTTCCTATTGGAGTTGTTCAATGGTTCAGGTGATGTGTTCTTTTCTATATTGTGTACACACTGCTATAAAAATTTCAGTCCGATTCTTTTGGGGGATTATGACTTAAACAATCCCTCAACTTCGGCCTAATGTGCAATTTGGCTCCTGAATTTTTTATCTATTTAATGTGGTTTATGAACTTTAACTCAATATGGTCCCTCAACTTTTAAATTGTTCAATATACCCTTTAAAATTTTGTTATATGTTCAATATAATCCTTGAATGGTAAGAATATATTGAATGTAATCCCTAATCTTAAATTAATAGAAGAACTACATTAAACTTTTTTTATAGTTCAAGAATTATATTGAATATGTATAAAAAGTTGAGGGACTATATTAAATATATTAAAAGTTCAAGGATCGCATTGTACATTGAGCTAAGGTTCAAAGACCATATTAGACAAATTAAAAGTTTAAGGACCAAATTGCACATCGGGTCAAAGTTCAGGGACTGTTTGTGTTATTTTTCCTTCTTTTGGTTGTTTAATGGATTCACATCATACATTTTCTTTCTAATCTGTAAAACATAGTAAAGCTTGCACGTCATATGTTAGGCGTTACAAAACAAAGGATTACAAGATAAACATTTATTGAGAAAGAGTTTGGTAGTCTCTAGGGTTCAAATTGCTTCACCAGTGGAATGTCTGGTTAGTCATTTCTCTTGTATCTTTTGCACACAGGGTGGTGGTGAAAGTATCGATCAAGTTTATAAGCGATGCACCACGTGTTTGCGAAACATCAGTGTGAAGCACAAAGGTAAAGAGATGATTTATGTTGCTCATTCGCCAAAATTGTGGAGTGTTCTACTAATCTAATATGCGATTTTAATAGTTTTATACATGAAAGTGACTCCTTGCATAGTGTTGACGAGGCACTGTAATACTCATATTTCACCGGTTTGAGTCTCCATAGCTTATTTTTCAACGATTTTTTCACGGATTACCTTTTTCAGTCTTGAAAACTTAGCATCACAGGACTTGGTGAACAGCTTTAGCTGATGTTTTAATGCTTTTTGAGACTTTGATGATGCGCTTTGCTTTTAAATGCCCTTTCTTTAGTTTGCTTCCTTTGTTATGGCAGAAGAAATACAAGGACGATGGGTACCATTATTTAAATGCGCTTTCCTTCACCACCAAAGAATTTCTAATACAACTTAAGCTGGAAACATAAAATGCAAATGAAACTTTTCTTCACTGTGCAGGAGAGCGAGTAGTAGTAGTCACCCATGGTGGTGTACTCCGAAGGCTTCACGAGCGAGCTTGCCCAAATAAACAATCTGTGCATTTCCTGAATACTTCCGTCAACATTTTCCACTTGTCTGATGGGGACAACTGGGTCTTCAAATCTGGGGGTGATGTTAGTCATCTCAACCAAATAGGATATCTGAGAACAGGGTTTGGTGGGGATAGAACTTTTAGTTAGATCAAATCTTTAGGGTGCTTTTCCGGTACCAATAATTAGTTGTGGCGGGACCTACCGAGAAGCATGATATACTCCTTATTGTCTTAAAAGGATAATTTCATTCTTTGTTTTTACATCATGCGATTCATCCGATTGAAGTCCTTGAGTCCTCAATTTGCACTATTTGGATCCTTTAGTTTTTGTGATTTATGTAATCGAGTCATTCTGCCCTTAATTAACTTTACTATTCTAACATGGCTACCGGCAATTTTAAATATTTTGAAAAGAGAAAAACAACAGAGCATATGTTTGGAACAAATGCTTAAATAAAGAGAAAAGAAGATCAAAACCGAAAAGCGAAAAGATGAAGAAATGTTTTGTTTGAAAAAAAATAAATTAATGGGCTTTAATGTTTCAAATTAGCAATTATCGAAAATTCTACCATTCTTAGTAACTCTTATTATTGTTTTAAATTTCTCTATGAAGGAAAATTTGGGGTGTCCTGTGCATTTCCCTTGGAGATGGTGCGGACCGCAAATGTTTGTTCCTATGATGCACATGCATCTCGTAATATGAGCATATTCCTATTGATATACGTACTCAGTATCATTCGAGACATAATTTAAAGTCGTACATTATGATCCTATCTTTTATCCCTGACACAGTACATAGTTAAAGTATGCTAAAGAAATATTCATGATATTTTAATAAGATAATGCGTTAGGTAAATACTACAAAACCCCCAAATTAGAACATTTGTGTGATATATACCCAAACAAATTTTTATGTTACAAAAACTCAAGAACTGGTGCACCCATGTTGTCTTTACTCCAAATTGGTGCACTTAATCCCCATTTACCACCAAAAAAAAAAAATGATGTCTTAAAAAATCCTAAATTGGTACAATGTCACATTTATGCCAAGCTAGTGCACTCATGTGACATTCACCCCAAAAAATTTCAGATTTACCATAATTTGGGATAAAATATGACAAATATATCAGTTTTGGGGTAAATATGACACGAGTATACCTATTTGGGAATTGTTCATGACACAAAGGATAAATGTGGTACGTATATACCGGTTTGCAAATTTTTGTCACACAATAATTATTTTGAGGTAAATGTAATCACAGTGTTTCGATTTGGGGTTTTTGGCGATATTAACTCTAATATTTACAGTGTCTTCAATGGTGGCTTAATATGTAATGTCGTTTTTAAAATTTTAATTTATTTAATACTGTCCATGAACATTAAATATAATCCCTAAAATTTTAGTACATGTTCAATTTAATTTCTTGACTTTATCAAAGTGATCAATATTATCTTTGAACTTTGAATTAATAGAATGACAGTATTGAGTATTTTTATATAGTCTAGAAATAAAAATGAATAAGTATTAAAATTGAGGGGTCACATTGAACAAATTAAAATTTAGAGATCACATTACACATTAAATCAAAGTTCAAATATCATATTATATATTTAACCAAAGTTCAAAAATTATTTATCTCGTTTTCTCGATTTTATACTCACCCTCAACCCCCCAAAAAAAAAAAAGAATTCTGGACACAAAGATTTTCAAAGTCCAGCAAGACAAGTCCAACTTCCATAATGGGCTTGGGCTGTTTGTTTCTCTAGGTGGGCCCACTTTACCAGGCCAATCCGCTTCGCGTTGCGTAGAAAGCAAGCCGGGAGAGATCGAGTCTGACGCTTCGCGCAGAGCATGAGCGCGCACTGCCCGCCTCGCACATTCCAAATCCAACGGTTTTCTTCCTCTTCTTTGTCATTCTCGTCGTGGTATCGCACATTGTCGCTCCTGTACTCGAAGATTGGGACTGAGGCTCTATTCATCGCTCAACGGCAATCGAGGACAAAAAGGTCCAGAGCCAAATTGCAAGCCTGCCATTTTGGGTTCGAGCTCGAGGTCTGACTGACCCCGTTGCGGTCGACTTTTTGCTTTGTGTGTGGTGATGTTCCGTGAAATTTGGAGGAGGGTGAAACCCTCTGGAATGACTGAGCTCAATGCCTACACTCTGTTTTTTTGGCATGTTGGTGATGATGAGCACTTGTTTGCTGCTGATAAACCAAACGAGTCTATCGACTGTTCCAATTGATTCAGTTGAGTTTCGATGTTGTTTCTCTCGCTTCACTTGTTTGCTCGTATGCGGATTCTTTTGGACCATTTCCCAGATCAATGTCACTGTGTGACTGTGAGCGTCTTAGGCTGCATTTAATGTTCGCTTGTGTTTTAATCTTTTACTCTTTAGTGATTATTGTTAGCTGCTGTCTTCATGTGCGGGAGGCTAACGAGTACTCTGTTTTCCTGCTTATCTGTTAGGGTTGCCGCTGACTTGGGTTGCAACAGCAATGCTCAACCGGTTCCAAATGGCGTAGCCTATGCTGAAATTGTTGTCGTGCATCATGGTGGAACTGAGTGGAATGCTGATGGATGGCGAAACTGAGTGGAATGCATATGGAAGAATTCAGGTTTTCTTTGCCTCTGGATTTCTCTTTAAACTTTCAATTTTATGGAACTTGCTCATCACCTATTATGATATAAAAGGCGCACGGAGAACAGTATCTGATTGTTGCCCATCTTATGACAAACGAACAGGATACGATGCAGATGCTAAGTTAATAGATGCGTCATTTTGGTGAACGATATCAGTTCTTGTTAAGCTATGTGGCTGCATTGGGCTACATATATCTGTAATTGCATAGTGAATCCACCATTATTAGCCTTTGCTTGAGAATATATATTGACTTCCATATTGCTCTTTTCCTATGTAAATATGGCACCTGTGATGGCAAGGTAACACCTCAAGGTGAGCCAAAAAAATGACAGAGAGGACGTAATGGCAAAGAACATGTATTACAGTATCTGTTGACTAAGTGATCAA
Organism: Eucalyptus erythrocorys; assembly: GCA_014182555.1. NCBI lineage: Eukaryota > Viridiplantae > Streptophyta > Magnoliopsida > Myrtales > Myrtaceae > Eucalyptus > Eucalyptus erythrocorys. The sequence goes on along the minus strand of CM024605.1, from coordinate 20,719,679 downwards.
TATTCATAACATTATAGGACATGCCTAATAGAATTAGAGAAATGAGTTCAAGCAAGTGTATCTCCAATTGTGCTCATATCAGCTATCTCATGCATTTTGTTTGAGCACTTGTTTCTACCACCTTTTGTATTTACCATCATTACTGTAGAAAAGAAGAGAATCTGTATTTTCTCATACATTTATCAAGTGATTACATGGTATTTATATACAAGAGTAGAAGATCTAAATTAGGTCAGAAAATCAAGAATGGAGGACCTAATCTCAATCGATAGCTAATTTACAGCTAGCGGAATCAAATCAAATCACATAATCAAATCAAATCAAATCAAATAATATCCTACAATATCCTAAATGATTTGGGAGAGATTATAGGAGATTTTCCAACACTCCCCCTCAAGTTGGTGAGTGAATATCTTCCATGCCCAACTTGCTGATAATCTCTTGAAATCTCGACACCGGTAGACCTTTGGTCAGTACATCCGCTAGCTGATCTTTGCTAGGAGTGTAGGGAGTGCTAATCAAACCAGATTCAAGCTTCTCCTTTATAAAATGCCTGTCTATCTCAATATGCTTGGTTCGATCATGCTGAACTCGGATTGTGAGCAATGTTGATTGCTGATTTATTATCACAATAAAGTCTCATAGTTCCTTCATGTTTCACTTTGAGGTCTTCAATGACAATCCCGAGCCACAAAAGTTCGCATATCCCATTCGCCATCGCCCGAATTCAGCTTCAGCACTTGATTTAGCAACCACATTTTGTTTTTTACTCCTCCAAGTGACAAGATTTCCCCCTAGAAAAGTGCAATAGCCAGATGTGGACCTTCTATCTATTGGTGACCAAAGATAATCTGCATCAAGTATAGACTTCAAGATTCAACTTGTCACCTCGTTTAAATAGAATACCTTTTCCAGGAGTAGCTTTGAGGTAGTGAAGAATCCGGTAGACAGCTTGCATATGTTCTTCTTTAGGATCATGCATGAACCGACTTGCAACTCCCACAACATAGGCTATGTCCGGCCTAGTATGAGATAGATAAATAAGTCTTCCTACTAACCTTTGATATCTCCCTCTATCAACAATGCCACTCTCTCCATGTCCATCCATTTTATGATTTGCATCAATAGGAGTGCTCACCGCCTTGCTATTGAGACATCCTGTTTCCTTGAGAAGATCAAGAACATACTTCCTTTGGGATATAAAAATACCTTTATTAGAATAGGCCACCTCAATACCAAGGAAGTATTTCAACTTTCCAAGGTCCTTGATCTCGAACTGTTGAGCAAGATTACTCTTAAGAGAATTTTGTTCAGCTTCATCATTACGATCACAATTATATCATCTACATAAACAAGTAGAGTTGTGACCATACCTTCTCTCGAATGTTTGATGAAGAGGGTGTGATCCCCTCTACTCGCTTGTAACCCATCTCAAGCATTGCCTTCGTGAACCTTCCAAACCAAGCTCTTGGGGACTGTTTGAGACCATATAGAGCCTTTTAAGTCGACACACCCGATTGTTTCCAAAATCTTTATCAAAGCTCGGCGGAGGCTCCATAAAGACTTCCTCCTCCAAGTCTCCATGTAGAAACGCGTTCTTCACATCAAATTGCTGCAAAGACCAACCAAAATTAGCTGCAAGAGAAAGTAGTATCCGTCTTGTGTTCATCTTTGCTACGGGTGCAAAGGTCTCCGATAGTCCACCCCATAGGTTTGGGTATATCCCTTTGCAACCAGCCTTGCTTTATACCTCTCCAAGGTGCCATCAGCCTTGTATTTAAGGGTATAAACCCATTTACATCCCACTGGTTGCTTGCCTTTGGGTAAAGTCACAACTTCCCATGTATCATTCTTCTTCAATGCATTCATTTCCTCTGTCATAGCTTGTATCCAATTCTTATCCTCAAAAGCTTCATGTACCGAGTTAGGAACAGAATTGAATCAAGAGCAATAATAAAGGCTTTGTGTTGAGTAGATAGTCTATGGTATGACACAAATTGAGAGATAGGGTGTTGGGTACATTTCCTGGTAGCTTTTCTCAAGGCAATAGGTAAATCTAAATCATTTGACTCAAGTTCATTAGAAGAAGGATAAGGGTGAGTGATTTCATTACCTGATAACGGTTCGGATAACGGGACTTGATTTAGTTCCGGATTGAGCTTTGTCCTTCTTGAGTAAACTTGCAGTTTGGTTGGTTCATTCTTGGGAGGACTAGATGAAGATGATGATGAACTAAGTAGAGGACTTGATGGGGAACTAGAAGCGACCAAAGGATTCAATGGACTTGATGAAGGACTAGATGGACTAAGAGGATTAGGACTTGATAAAAATGGTGAAGGAGACGAAGATGGATTGAGTGACGCACTAGGTAGTGAAGGCAAACTAGGTAGTGAAGGCAAACTAGGTAGTGAAGGCAATGGTTCAAATCCACTATCTTCATCAAATCCACTATCTTCATTAGGAGTCTCCCCCGAAGATAGTGGTGGGAAGTAAAAATGATTGATTTTCATTAAAAGTGACATCCATGGAGATAAGAACTCGATGTGTTAAAGGGTCATAACATTTATAACCCTTTTGAGTATTAGAATACCCAATAAAGACACACTTTAGAGCACGAGGTCGAGTTTGTTTCTGTTGTGATTATGAATATGGACAAATGCAACACAGCCAAAGACTCGAGGAGAAATGTGATATTTATGGGAGACATCAGGATAAAATGTAGACAGGAGCTGTAAGGGACTTTTATTTCCTAAGGTTTTGGAAGGAACCCGATTAATAAGATATGCTGAAGTTAAAACAGCTTCCCCCAAAAATGTTTTGGAAAGAGACATTTGAAAGAGGAGAGCCCGAGTAACATTTAGGAGGTGCTTGTTTTTCCTTTCGGCTACTCCATTTTGTTGAGGAGTATCAACACAAGAAGACTCATGAATAATACCTTGAGTTTGGAAAAAATGATCAAGATACTTATTGAAATATTCTTTCCCATTATCAGATCTAAGTCTCTTAATTGACACCCCAAATTGATTAACTATCATCTTATGAAAGTTTTGAAATATAGATTGAACATTAGATTTGTCTTTCATAAGATATAGCCATGTAGTTCGAGTACAATCATCAATAAAAGAGACAAACCACTTAGCTCTGTCAAATTAGCAGTTCTAGATGGACCCCATACATCGGTATGAATAAGAGAGAATGGTGTTGAAACTCTAGCATTGTTATTCAAAGGAAATGAAACACGATGATGTTTTGCAAGTTCACAAACTTCACAATGAAGATTTTCAACAGCAACGTCTTTAAAGATAGAAGGAAACATAGTCTTAAGAAGACTAAAAGGTGGATGTCCTAATCGAAAATGGTGAAGCCAAATCTGAGATAAGTGGATAGAATTACAAGAGTTGTAAGGGGTCTTATATCCCACAAGAGACCAACCACTTTTGCTCGAATCCTCAAGGTGGTAAAGCCCATTCCGTTCCTTAGCAAATCCAATCATCCTCCCCGTTTTCAGGTCCTGCAAAATGCAATGATCGTAGAGAAAAGAACCTTACAATTCAGATTTTTGGTAAGTTGATGAATGGAAAGGAGATTGGTGGACAGCTTAGGAACATGAAGGACATTATTAAGTTTGAGTGAGGGATTTAGAATTATGGTTCCTTGGCCAGCTACAAGAATGGGAGATCCATCTCGCTATGGTAATACTCCTATTTCCGGTAATGGTTTATAAGTTTCAAATTTAGTGGGATCATGTGTCATATGATTGGTTGCTCCGAATCAAGAATCCATGAATTAGGTACCGAGAAGCTGTTGAGTTTTCGGAAATTAGACACGCACTGACTGAACCAATGAACACATATCGAAGACTTAGATAGGGAGTCAAGGAGAGCCCCGATTTTACCGACTTCTTCTCGTTAAATATCTCCTCATTAACGGGTTTGTATTGGACCATCGGAGCAGCTTCACCTTCACCTTTGGTCATGTGTGCTTGCGGCTGTCTTTTAGCTCGTTGAGCACTGCGTTCTTCCATGAAGCTTGAAGCAATTTTCTCTTGTATGGCGTGGTTTTGTATGGCGTGGTTTCTTGCAAAAACTACACCATAAACCTTCATTGCTTGTCGTCTTAATTGGATCCAGTCTCTTGTTTTTGTAAGGATTTGTTTCCTCCTTACTTGCTTTCATGGCGGATCCTTCGCTGTGTTGGTCTTCAAGCATTACAGTTCTTCGGCTTTCTTCTCCCCTTACGGTAGAAAAAACTTCATTTAAGGATGGCAGCCGCTTCTTTCCGAGAATCGAACTCGAATCTGGTCAAAGTTTGCATTTAGACCTGCCAAAAACTCAAAGATCCTATCTCTCTCCATATAGTTTTGGAGAGTATTAGTGTCTTCGGGACACCTCATCCGGATATTCAGATTGTGATCTATTTCAAGCCAAAGACCTCTCATCGATTGTAGTATTCTCAGTAATGGAACGATTACCTTGTTTTGTTGTTGAAGCCTTTGTCTTGAGTTCATATATTACCTGCTGCATCTTGGACTTTCGAATAAGATTGACGAACAGCTTCCCATATCTCATTGGCGGTAGGGAGAAACATGTAGTTTTTGCTGATTTCAGGTTGCATTGAGCTCCACAACCATGACATAATTGAGGAATCTTCTTCATCCCATGTCCGAAACTTGGGATCACCTTGTCTTGGACCAAGTGCCTTCTAGGTGACCGAGCTTCCCTTTTCCTTTAAGAAATGTCCTCACAATCTGTGCCCACTTGAAGATAATTTTTTCCATCCAATCGATACTCCTTCATGTTGGGAAAATCTCCAACCGATGAGTTGGATTGATTTTGAACGAGAGGAGCCAGTTTGGCTAGAGATAGCCTTCCCTAAATCTTCCATTCCAGCAACTTTAAGGACAGATTATAGGAGGAGACTAAGAAGGGATCGAGAGACAAGGGTGGTTATCACACAATTGAAGGGCCAGCAATAAGGCTGGTTAGGTCAGCAATAAGGCTGAAACAGAAGCACAGGGCGATAAGGCTGAAGAAAAAAGGCTGCAATCAAGCGGCGGTAAAAGAAAAGAAACAGAGAGGCGGGAAAGACAGATCAGAAAACTAGGCTCGATACCATGTAGAAAAGAAGAGAATCTGTATTTTCTCATACATTTATCAAGTGATTACATGGTATTTATATACAAGAGTAGAAGATCTAAATTAGGTCAGAAAATCAAGAATGGAGGACCTAATCTCAATCGATAGCTAATTTACAGCTAGCGGAATCAAATCAAATCACATAATCAAATCAAATCAAATCAAATAATATCCTACAATATCCTAAATGATTTGGGAGAGATTATAGGAGATTTTCCAACTTATTTTATTATATGGAACAGGGACATCCGGATACTGATTTAAGTGAAATTGGGAGGTGGCAAGCAACTGCAGCGAGTACTTTTTTTGTGATATGTTATCCCTTTCATTGGACCGACCAACTGGTTTATTTCCTTCTTTTTTGTTTTCCCTGAAAGGTTGGTGAAAGGCTGTCCAGAGAAAGTAAAATCTCTACAATTTACTCATCTCACCAAAAACGAGCTTTGGAGACGGCAAATCTGATATCAACTGCTTGTGATGGACTGGAGGTATGAATATAATGAGACCATTTTTGATCTGGCTTTCTTTTAATGAGAATTACTCAAAAAATTTTGTATTATCAATTTGGAAGTACGGAACCTATCATATACGAAAATTTCAAGCAGTGATGTGGAGCTAAAAGATTCCATCAGATGTTACCATTATTTGTTGGAAAGTTCTGAATGTTCTAAAAGTTCATGTTCATTCTTACAGTTTAGTTAATGATTGTGTCCTGTGAAATATCTCGCATGTTGTTTTCAAATGAGAATCTAGGTTATCAAGGATCCAGGTTTACGGGAAAGAAATCTAGGCGAGCTTCAAGGCCTTCGGCCACCTGCTGCAGCTAGGGTCTGTCCCAAAGCCTTCAAAATCCTTCGATCGCAGAAGACGGATCGAGAATTTCCAGTGGTTTTTGACTGACTTCGGTCAGTTTTCATTTTGCGACCAATTTTTTTACTATGGAAACCGTGCGTATTGTGTGTGGATATTGCAAATTACATGGTTTTCGTCATTGGAGTTGTTTAAATGGTTCTCGTGATGTATATATACGGATAGAAGAATTTTAGTCCCATTGTTTTGGCTTTTTTATGGATTCACATCTTATATGTCCTTTCGGTCCTTAAAATATAGTAAAGTTCTCATCTCATAGATTAGGCATTACAAAAAAATTATTTACTTGATAAACATTTATCAAGAAAGAGTTTGGCAGACTACTAGGTGCAAATTGATTCATAGGTGGAATGTCTAATCGGTGTTTCTCTTGTTTCCTCTGCACATAGGGTGGTGGTGAAAGTATTAATCAGATGTACCAGCGCTTCACTACGTGTTTGGGAAACATTAGTATGAAGCACAGAGGTAAAGAGATCTTTTTATGTTGCTTGATAGCTAGTATTGTGTGAGCGTTCTAATAAGCTAATTGCGATGTTAATAGTTTTTTTTATATGAATATGACTCCTTGAATAGTGTTGACAAGGCACTATAAGTTACATCTTCCTTGTTAGATCTATAGCTGCTTTAAAGGAGTTTTTCTAGGATTACCTTTTCTAATCACTTAGGTCAAGTCAGCGAGGGCCGCTCTAGCCAGCCCAAGCGAGGGCGACCCTCGCCCGATGCCGGTGAGGGAGGCCCTTGCCCAACCCAACAAAGGGCCGCCCTCGCCTGACGCTAGTGAAGGCCGCCCTTGCTAGCCCAGCCGAGAGTGACCTCGCCCAACGCCAGTGAGGGCAGCCCTCATCGGACACCGGTTTCCCTCCCCATAGCCGATGAAAGGAAGAGAGAAGAAAAATAAAAAGAAAAAGAAAAAGAAAAATTTTTATACAGTAAAAAGGCCAAAATACCCTATAGTTTATAGTAAATGTGTCAGACGAATAGAAGTTTAGGATTTTTTGTGTCATGAAAAAAGTTTGAGTAAATGTGTCACGATTGGTAAATTTTGAGGTTTTTCATGTTAAAAAAAATTGAGATAAATTTATCACTTTAGGCAAAATTTAAAGTTTTTGGTGGTTTTTTCCTTAAAAATTTTCTTCACTACGAGAACAAGTAGTACTGGTCACTCATGATGGTGTAATCCAATCCCTTCAAAGGCGGGCCGGCCAAAATAAACTGTCTGACAAAAAGGTATTAAACACTTCTGTCAACATTTACCATTTGTTTGATGGGGACAACTGGGTCTCGAAATCCTGAGGTGATGTTAGTCATCTCAACCAAATGAAATATCCAAGCACAAAGTTTGGTGGGGATGGAACTCCTAGTTAGATCGATCGGGCTGGATGCTGTCCCAGTAGCTGGATGCTGTTCCAGTAGCCTACTGGTAATGAGGTAAGGTAAGGCCAAAATCAGTGGGAAGAACTGAGAGAAGGCATATATTGATTGTTCGAGCAACATTTATTATTTTCTTAATGGCCCAGAAGAGTTCTATCCTCTGGTCACTCAACCAAAGTGTTTCGGGTGACACAATTGGTAGAAATACCCAGATAAAGATGAATTGCTTGACATTGTAAATGGTGTCAAGCCACGTGATCGTTTCTTGTTATTAGCAATAAAATTTCGTACATTGATTAGTACGTTTAGGTTATGGTAATTATATCTGATTATGTCTTTATAGGTTCTACATTCGCAGTTTTCTTTATGGGTTTGTTCTTGAGCTCCGTGCGCTTGGCAGGCACGAATGCAATTGATGATGTCTGCTTGATTTAGATGTCCCTCGGATGGCTTTTCTGTTGCATCCTTATGCGTGGATGTTCGGTGCTTTCGGTTCACTCGGCTCTATCGGCAGCATTGACACCATTCTCCAAACGTATGAAAAACTAAGCTCAGTCGAGTCCTCGATTTTTTGCAGATTCCAGCATGTCTAGCATCGCCGCACCTTCCAGCAAACCTGTCGTGCCTTGCACCCGGGCAAGAGGCCTCCTCCAGTGGTCGGTGAGCTCTAATGACTTGCTGGGCACAGTGAGGAAACCCCCACCACCCCAAAAAAAAAAAAAAAAAAAAAAAAAAAAAAGATATAATAAATGAAAAAAATTAAATACAAAATACAAAATTTTGTTAAAATATTATTAAAAATTATCCGCGTAATCACCGGTCATGCGATGTAAAATGCTCGACATTCATGTCAGCGATTTCTAATCATAATTGGCCGAATAAATTGAATTGATATAAATGCAAAATGTTTAAAATTTAATTAATAAAAAAATAATTTATGATTAAATTGGTATAACTGTAATAGATTTATGAATTTTTTTTTTAATAATTTTTCCCTAATGGATGGGATGAAACATGTGGAATTCGAGTGGAAGGAAATTTTCGGTGGATAGATTTTCTCATGTCATGGGGACATGGGATTACGAGGACACTGATGACACCAAAACTCACTAAAGATGGATATGAGGCATGACACGTAAGTCATCCCTACCAGATCCTGCTCATCAAGCCAAAACTCTAGGACATATCATACCAACTAGAATAACCCAGGATTCTGCCACTAATATTATTTTTGCAAAAAGCAATGTTTAGTGAAGCAAACTTACAACAAATCCTAAGTAAACATACCTGTTAGTTAGTTTGGAAAATAATACAATGATATGCTTATTTTACATAAAACTGACAATTTTGCACGGCAAATTTTGTTCTTGCACGGTGAAAATATGCAAACAAATCACGATGCGTATATTCAACCAAAAAAATAAAAAAACACGATGCTCATAGACCATATATGTATTTTAATAAGATCAAATAAGTGCTATGCATATAATAAAGTTTTATTAAAGGCGCCATTCGGCTTGTTAGATAAGAGCACTTCAAGTTTATTTAGTAATTGTTTTAAGGACAAAATCCGTTGGTAAAATAATAGAAAAATCTAAATCGAATTTGCAAGAAGGAACAAGCGAGCCCAGCCCAAATATTGAATCAATATCAAATAGGATGCGTTATTTGCCTAGTAGTAATTAATCAAGAAAGGAAGTAAATTTCGAATCCAAAGATTGGACCGAGCTATTTGGTCGAATCAAATCTCCGCCAATTTTTGGGCCTCGTTTGAGGTAGTTGAGGTTTTCGATTGCAGCAGTGATAAGGGCGGGCCACGGCGGCAAGTGGTTTTCAACCAAGGCTGCCTAGGTTGAGGAAAAAGAGGGGACAACGACGATATGAAACTTTTCTCCCTAATCCATCAGGTCGTTCATAAACTTTCCTACGAAAGATCATGAAGACGGAGGCCACACAGAATTGTTCTGCAGGCCACACGAAATTGTTCTGCAACTTTCGTGCACGTATTGGGAAGACCGAGGCGAAGACCTACGGCTCCGAATCAAATGCATTTTGCTATAAAATCTTCAGCGACACCATCGAGTTTAATGGTCTACGATTCCTCATTGGCCGAAGCACTCCGCACGTTGTAGCTCCTTTAACTCGAAGTTTGGGACTCCCAACTCCGTTCATCGGTCAACTGCTATCGGGGACGCACGGTCCAGAGCCAAATCGCGAGCTTGCCATGTCGGCTTCAAACTCGAGGTTTGACGTTGTCCTCCATTTTCCTCCAGAAGTTCCGTAAAATGTGGAAGATAATGAAAAACTCCGGAATGCGCGAGCTCAATCTAGTTTTGTGGGTGCGTTGTGTTTTTTGTCATTTTGGTGATGATAAGAGCTCGCTCCTGATAGAGCAAATGATCTATTCACTATTCCAACTAATTAAAGGCGTGTTTGATAATTTGTTCAATAGTAATTGATTTTATTCTTTTGTACTTGATAATAGACTGGAAATAGAAATCTATTTGATAAATTTTTTATTCTCAAAAACAAAAATATGTAATGAAAGTCAGCGAGGGCAATCCTTAGTGAGGGTGAGGGTCGCTAGACCCCACCAAGGATTGGCAATCCTTAGTGAGGGCAGGCAACCCTCGCCCAAATGAGGGCCACGACCCTCGCCTAGTGGGCAAGGGTCTTCGGCCCCGATTAGAGGTGTTAAAATGGGTCATATATGGGTCACTTGTTTTTTGAAGAAGTTAGTTAAATGAATCTAATAACTAAAGACTTAAAATAGATGGGTCTTAAATGGGCTTTAAATAGGTTGGGTTTAGAACCCATTTTCATCAAAAACCTCACAATCTCTCTCTTCTCTCTTTAGCTTTACAAAAATATATATATATATATATATATATATATTATAAAAATTGAAATTATCATTATTTTTTATTTTTTTTATTTTATTTTCTTTTTTTTTCTTTTTTTTTTTTTTTTTTTTCTTTCTTCTTCCTCCGATCGCCGGCATGGCAATGGCCGGTGATCGACCAGTGAGGCGGAGGCCTCGCCGGATCCGAAAGGGGCGAGCTCGAGCTTGCTTGATGTCGACGAGCCTCGAGCTCGCCGAGATCGGCCTCACCGACGCTCGCCGCCGTCGGGCGAGGCTTGAGCCTCGCCGGATCTAGTGAGCAAGCAAGCTCGAGCTCGCCCAACGCTAGCGAGCCTCAAGCTCGCTAGTTTGGCGAGGTAGGGGCCTTGCCGATGTCGGTGAGGCTCGAGCCTCGTCGATCTAGTGAGCTCGAGGCCGACCGTCGGCCATTGTGTGGTGGCGGCCGGCCAAAGAAGAAGAAGACCAAAAAAAAGAAAAATAAAAAAAAAGAAAAAATAAAAGAAAAATAAAAAATAAAAGAAAAAAGAAAAATTATATTAAAAATAAAAATAATTTTATCTTTTTTTTTTACAAAAATAAAAAATATAATTAAAATTCGATTTTTAAAATAATTCTTTGAAAAATGATAAAAATTGTCCATTAATTTTGTGTTGTATAAAACTATTTTAGCAATATCATTTTTTAATATTTTTAATAATATATATATATATATATATAAGAAATAAATTTTCTTAAATTTAGTTAAATGAGTCGGGTATGAGTTGAATATGGGTTGGGTCGGGTATAAGTTAAAAATTTTGTATTGTAATAAATGGGTTATAAACGGGTTAAATGAGTCGATTTGGGTCGGACCATTTATGACCCGACCCAAACCCGACCCGACCCACTCGTTTAATGGGTCTAGCCCCGGTCAAGGCCTTAGCAATCTCGCTAGCCTTCACCGAGCCCCCTCAACCCTTTCCAGCGATGGGGTAGGCATTGGCAAGGGCCTCCACCCTTTGTGTTTTTTAAAATATTTTTATTTTATTTAATTAAGCTTATGGTTAAAAAATTGGAATTAAATCCAAAACGACATTATTTTAGCCTAATGTTTTATGTTTTGGTTATGCCATTGCCACGTAGGAGTGAGAAAAATATTTTAAAAAGCCACATTATCATTCTTTGTTAGTCTAAATGGATGGAGTTAACGGAAGGACTTGATTGTATTAATTTAAGAAATTTTAGATTTCGATTATACTTTTTATAAGTTTTAGGACTCAATTACATTTTTTTTGATAAGTTTTAGGACTTCTAGTACACGTATCCTTTACTTTTTCATTGTTTTGGTAACTTTGTCTTTATATGCACGAGGTTTTCCACTACCCTCTTTTCACGGGTTATCTTTCAGGGTTGCTCCCGATATGGTTTGCAATGGTGATGCTCAGTCGGTTCCAATTGGGGTGAACTATGCTGAAATCATTGTCATACGTCACGGGGAAACAGACTGGAATGTTGACGGAAGATTTCAGGTTTTGGATTTCTCTCTAGCCTTCTAATTTGGTAGAATTTGCTAATTACCGTTACAATATCGAATATTGCATGTAGTACACTATTAAATATTTGCCCGTTGTGTGACAAAATACAGTCCAAACCATTAATTAATATAGGCATCATTTTAGTGAATGACATCAGTTCTGGTCAAGCTATGTACATAATAAATCTGTAATTGTATTGTGAATACACCAGTACAAGCCTTTGCTTCAGAATACTATTTTGATTTTCATAATTCTCTTTTCCTATAAAAATCGGAACCTGTGATGGCAAAGAAACATTCAGGGTGTTCCCAAAAGATGAGAGAGAAGATGTAATAGCAAAGAATATGTACACTCTACCGCTAAGGTTTCATATCTTCTATTACGGCTTTTGTGATTGAGGGATCAATATTCATTCCATGATAGGACATGCCTAATCAAATTAGAGAAAAAGCATTACTAGCTTGTGGTTTCACTGTATTAATGCGTGGGTTTAAGCAAATCTACTTCTAATTGTACTGATATCTGTCATCTCATCTATTTTGTTTAAAATTGGTTTTTGCCACTTCTTCTATTTACCTTCGAATTACTTTCATTACATTGAAAAGGGAACTCTGGATGTTGAATTGAATGAAACTGGGAGGCAGCAAGCAACTGCTGTGAGTATTTTCAGTGATATATAATTCATTTCTTTGGATTGACTAACAAGTTTACTAACATCTTCTGTTATTTTCCCTAAAAGGTGGGTGAAAGGCTATCCAAAGAAGGCAAAATCCCTGCAATTTACTCATCTGACTTAAAACGAGCTTTTGAGATGGCAAATCTGATTGCAACTGCTTGTGGTGGACTGGAGGTATGAATGTAGTGAGACCATTCTTGATTTGGCATTCTATTTTTCGAGAATTACACATGAATTTGGCATTACCCATTTGGCGTTACAAAACCCAACATATACGTAATTATTTTGGACAATGATGTAGAGCTAAAAAATTCTATTAGATTTTTTTTTTTATTTGTTGGAAAATTCAGAATATTGTAAAAGTTCATCTTTATTCTTATGGTTTGATTAATGATTGGGTCCGCTGAAAAATCTTGCACGTTCTTGACAAATGAGAAACTAGGTTATTAAGGATCCAGGTCTACGAGAAAGAAATCTTGGGGATCTTCAAGGCCTTCAGCCACATGCGGCAGCTAGTGTCTGTCCTGAAGCCTATAAGGCCCTTTTATCGCAGAAGACAGATCAAGAACTTCCGGTGAGTTTTGATTTGCACAGAGCTCGACAAAATGCACCTGATTTTTGTCAATTTGCATTTTGCCGCTAACTTTCTATATGGAACCTATGCATATGCGAACACTGCAAAATTCATAGTTTTTGCTATTGGAGTTGTTCAATGGTTCAGCTGATGTGTTCTTTTCCATATGTTTAATACACAAATATAAAAATTTCAGTCCCGTATTTTAGACTGTTTAATGGATTCACATCTTACATGTTCTTTTTAATCTGTAAAACATAATAAAGCTCGCATATCATGTGTTAGGTGTTACAAAACAAAGGATTACAAGATTAACAATTATTGAGAAAGAGTTTGGTAGTCTGTAGGGTTCAAATTGCTTCACAAGTGGAATCTCTGATCAGTCATTTTTTTTTTTTTGTTTTTTCTACACATAGGGTGGTGGTGAAAGTATTGATCAGGTTTATCAGCGCTGCATTACATGTTTACGAAACATCAGTATGAAGCACAAAGGTAAAGAGATTATTTATTTCACTTATTCACCAGAATTGTGGAGTGTTCTACAAGCCTAAATGCAGTGTTAATAGTGTAGGACGCAAATTGCGCAACCCCAAGATTTCCATAACTAGAACAAGAACACACACCCAAGAATAAAATATTAACGCACCTGTTTTAGGATCTCGTTCTTGAAAGCAGAAACGGAAAGGAATTGCCCACACTCAAGGGGTTTATCCACGCATCAAATCATTCTTCTCTATTGCCCTCCGAGTCACTGGCTCAATGAGGCGGCCCCTCACAATTAACGTTAGAATAATGCCCCTTAGGTGAGGATATGTGAGATTAGGGCTAGAGGAGAGACTTGAGCACTATTTATAGAGTTTCCAACTAGTCCCCCTCATTATGGGCCAAGCTCAACTCGGCCCACACTAGCCAGCCCCATATTAGACTAATTAAGAAACCTTCTATTTCACCTTAGACCAAACTCCGTAAAACGGTAAATGTTAAACGGTAAATAACAATGTCAATTAATTTAGTCCACATTAGAGGAAAAGTCTTACATTCTCCCACTTAGACTATATTAATTGAAATTGTATTGTATGTGTGCACATTGGTCCAGAGATAATTTTTAATAGTCAATCTTATCCCATAAAGTCTCCAACACCGAATCATGGCGATAACTGCATGTATACACACAGAGCCTTCCATGGTCACAAGTGCTTTCAACTTTATTGATATGGATTCGATATGGTAGTGTGGAAAATGGCTAACATCTCTCATAGAGAGATCCATTTGTTAGTCACCATTCTCTTATTTAGGCAATACAAAAGCTTGTACCACAAGAGAATGAAATTATGGTTCTAATGAACCTTTATCAGTTACCATTCTCTTACTTAGGTGACACAAAAGCTTGTGCCACAAGAGAATGAAATTATGGTTCAAATGAACCCACATATGTCTTGTTCTTATGGTTAACCTTTTACAAGAACATATGCACAAGGCTAATAACCGGATGCTCCTAGCCTTCACTCAAGGTAATACCTTGAGAATTTTAAAAAAAAAAAATATATATATATATATATATATATATATTCAACAAAATAACAAACCATTCAAAAAATATTATATTGAATGCAAAAGTTAAAATATATATCAAAACGTTACTAAATGTAACGAACCACAGATGTGAACTTTATCAGAATAAAGCCAAAATAGCTCCCACTAAATAACAGTATCTGAAGATATTCCTAGGCCCATACCAATGACATGTCACTCAAATACACATGGGTGTAGGCTTTTAGTTAGTGGATCTGCAACCACATCATCTGTGAAAATATGTTTACGTCACCTTTTTGTAAAAAATATTTGACCGCCTTATATTTAGACCCATTGAGACATTTGTTAAAAACAAATTTATTATCTCAATACAACTGTATGGGTCTATCCAAAAGTCAAAATGGTCAACTCCTTCATAAGGTTCCGAAGCATAATAGCTCAAGTAACAGCCTAGAAGAAAGTTACAAACTCTACTTACATAGTAGACATAGAACTTTATTTACTACACTGCACTACTTTAAAATCTTTTGATTCAACTTATATTTGCCTAGAAGTTTCGTCGCAATGATGATATTTAATCTAGTGCAAAATCAAGCATATATTATACTTTTAAGTACACTAACACAAGGTACACCATTTAACTAGATTTTCTCAATATCTAAATAAGGACAATGTGATAGATTCAGTCCATCACCCTTAATAACATGAGTAATTGATGTATATTGAATATTTTCAAAATACGATCAGCAAATGTCCTCCAAGAAAATCTAATATAAAATATGGTGAGAACAATCCTTACGGACCTTAGTGTAAAGGACAAAAGATGCCTCAAGGTCATTTACTTATAAACAAAATATTATGTACATAGAATATGAGAAAAAATAAATTTCCTCCCACTGACCTTGCAGTATATTGAATTAGTTTGTTCCCAATTGAACAAAATAATAACAGCAATATGAAACTTTATTAATATTGTCTGGAAACTTATATAAAAACAATTAATAAGACTTTTCAGTCTACACACAAGTTTACTTAAATCTGTTGCAATATCCTCCAGTTGCACTATATAGATTTTGTATCTATTTGGCGCAACTCCAAACCAAAAAGAGCTATAAATGCTGCAATCACTCGAAAGAATCTTTTAAAGAAATAATTATTCCTCCACCATTAACAATCCACCCCTCTTTCAGAGTAAAAACTTTAATTACAAGTTCAGCTTTAAACTCCACAATCTTTCTTTGAAATTCTTTTAGTTTTGTACGCCACTTTGCAACTGAAGAACTTGTAATCTATAGACAAGTCAGTAAGTTTCCAAACATGTTTTATAGATTGCATATCGCCTTTTATGGCATCTAATCACATACTTAATTGAAGATAAGAAACAACATTTATTTATGTCGCTAAATCAACCATGTAGTGGATATTGTGGTCATGCTCTCGCAAATAGACTATATAGTCTAATGGAATAACTGATTGTCTTTCCCTAACAAATCTCCCGAGTAAACCACTTCATTCTATACTTGAGAGGAAAATTTCATCATAGTACTTTGAACCTCATCAAGTTTAGTCTATGATACGAGGAGATTCCACAATTATCTATTTAGACAAAAATAAAGACACAGTAATTTTCCATTGTACTATTATCCTTAATAGTTTGAGAGCAGCTATCCTCGTCAATTACGGTGTAATTATGCCTTTTGGCCAAATCTTTTGTCAAGATTTACAAGTATAGTAATTAAGTTACCACCCAGAATCTACCAAGTATTTGACAAATGACCATTTAAGCTATTTTGCATTGTCATACTTGCCAAAATACTCACGGCCACTATTACGCCTAACAGCCTTTTAACCATATACCAGATGTATATGTCATTAGGACTTAAACGCAATCTTTTGCAGATTTGTCATAATTAGGGTATTAGACAAGACATAATTTCAAGCCATTAAGGCTTTCATCATCTCTTAGCAGTGCAATTAGTAGACAAACCACTTTTCAAGTGTTCCAGAATGGAACGCTTCATGGATAGTAAGTATATTCTATTGCTCTTTTCTCAAGCAACAAATCATGTGTCCACAACTTAAAATTTGAAGCAATAAAAACCTCAATAATGGTGGAGTTATAAATTACAGAAAAGGTGACTAAAAAAATAAGCAATGTATATAATTAGCATCATGTGAGCACCGTGTAACTTGACGTACAAATACACATCCAGAGAGTTACACGCATAATCATATAATCACCTTTGGGCAGAATACATGACATGCAATTATACACTCCCCACATGATAGCGATTATGACAATATATTCCAATCTTCGTGAATTCATCACCTTTGGGCAGATGAACCACTAGGACCAGTCACTCCTCCACCGCACCATCATGTATCCCTCTATGAACTAATACACAATCACCTCCTTTGGGAGTATGACCACGCATTAGACCAGGAGACATCCCACTCAACATACGAGACCGAAATTTCTCAAAACCCAATCAAGCGTGCCACTTTGGCGGTCACTACTCAATTGAATCCTTGAAACTCTCTCATACCAGGGATATATTTACATCTCACATACACCATATACATGTGATTTCAACTTTAGTGATAGGGGCATATATCACTGAAATCACATATCATACTAATTACATTGCCTTATTCATTTAATAAAATTAATCACACATATATATAAATATATATAGAGAATCTGAAAGATATATTCCAATGAGATCAACAATCACAGCAACACAGGAAACTTCTCTTGTGCACCAAAATTATAGAATCCAATGATTCTTTTAATGTTGATCTAGAGAATCTATCACAAATCAACATCAATAACAATACATGGTACACTAGATCGAAAAGCCTGACAGCTGATCCATTATAGCTCATGAGTTTCATAAGGCAAAACATGACTCCAAGGCCAATAACTAATTTATTAGTCAATTTTAAGTAACAAATATCATTACTTCAACCAGTGGCCTATAAATTGAGTCAAATCACAGAACCAAATATCTAAACTATAACAGTAGATACTATTGCTCTGCACAAATATTGCCATACTCCTTAACTATAAAAATATTCAATTCAATGGATATTAACTAGTGACCAGATGATTTTTTGTAGTACAATGCACAATGACTTAACTAACATGCATTATCCACATTCGGCAGATGTGTAAATTAGTACAATCAATTTGGTTACAGATTCTTAAGACATCCATCATTCAAAGGTTAAAAGAAATATGCATGAGCAACAAAAGTTTTTCTCATTATCTCAAGATATAGTTCAATAACTATCTCATAATTATTGTATCTCATTAAACCAGCTTCAATTCATAATAAAGTTTGATTTTTATTGACGAATCACACCTTTATAATGATTATGTGATAATATACTTATAACCCAACACTTGTATTTCCAAAATCACAGAAAATACAAGAAAAATACGCAAAAAAATACACGTATTTAGGGCTTTGTATGTATTTTCACATCCATAAAATCACCAAACATATAAAATAATTATGCCACACAATAGAGGAGGACCATACGAATCCAACACCACCAGCCACGCGCCAAACAGAGGTCCCACGTGCCCGCACGCGTCGCCTGAGTGCGCGATGCGTGGGACTCACGCGCCTGACGAAGAGCTGGCCAGAAGCCGATCTGACCGATGGTGGTCCGATCGTCCAGTCCAGTCGCCAAATCCGACCGGCTAACCGAACTAGTCAACCGTTGACCGGGTCGGGTCGATCAACGGGTCGGGTCGATTGCCGGGCCGGGTCGATCTCCGGGTCGGGTCGGGTCAGTCGCCGGCCGGGTTGGTGACGTTATCGGGTTGGTCACTGACGTCAGCGGGTAGGCGCTGATGTCAGCACGCATGTGCGGCGCACGCATCGGGTCGAACTCGGGTCGGCGACGTCGGTGACCGACCCGATGATGTCACCGACCCGGCCCGGCGATCAACCCGACCCGGTCAAACCGTCGTCCGCAAAGCCTGCGCCCGCGTCCTTCCCCGCAATGACACAATTGACTGAATCCGTACGATCGCCTCTCGCCTCATCCGCCATGCCGCCCGGGAGCGCCCACGCGTACCTCGCCCAACGTCATGCACGGAGTTCTCGGCCTCGCCACGTCGGCGATACCATACCACCCCCGCCCTCGTCCCCACGCCGCGTCGCCGGAGGCCGGACGTCCCAGATCGGCGAGGCCGCCGGCGATCCGGAACGCGAGCTCAAGCGTCGGACCGACCGGCGAGAACGGAGAGCAAAAGGGGCGGGGGCGGGGGTGGGGGCGGTGCGGTATCGGCCGACGCGGCGAGGCCGAGACCTTCGCGCATGACGCCGGGCGAGGTACGCGTGGGCGCTCCCGGTGGCGGAATGGCGGATGAGGCGAGAGGCGATTGTACGGATTTGGTCAATTGCATCGTTGCGGGGAAGGACCGGGCGCTTTGCGGACGACGGTTTGACCGAGTCGGGTCGATCGCCGGGCCGAGTCGGTGACGTCATCGGGTCGGTCACTGACGTCAGCAGGTAGGCGCTGACGTCAGCACGCACGTGCAATGCACGCATCGGGTCGAACCCAGGTCGCTGACTTCAGCGGGTTAGGTGCTGACATCAGCGGCCGCGTGCGTCGCACGCCCTGCACGTGTGGGTGCATGGCCGCGCGTGGGGCACGTGTTTGATGCCCCACCGGCGCGTGGCCGTGCGTGGGCGCACGTGCGGCGTCCCCCGACGACGGTTTTGACCGTCTCGTCTCCCCCAGTTCGAATTTGTGATTTAATTTAATTTTTATTGAATAAAAAATTTCAAAAATCACAAATTATGTCAGATTCATATTAATTAGGGCAAATTAGTATAATTAGGGCAAAATCAATTAGGGTTCAAGTTCTAGAGTTATGGAGGCTCGATTCCACATGTAGGACGCAAATTGCGCAATCCCAAGATCTCCATAACTAGAACAAGAACACACACCCAAGAGTAGAAGATTAACGCACCTGTTTTAGGATCTTGTTTTTGAAAGCGGAAGCGGAAAGGGATTGCCCACACTCAAGGGGTTTATCCACGCATCAAATCCTTCTCCTCTATTGGTCTCCGAGTCACTGGCTCAATGAGGCGGCCTCTCACGATTAACGTTAGAATAACGCCCCTTTGGTGAGGATATGTGAGATTAGGGTTAGAGGAGAGACTTGAGCACTATTTATAGAGTTTCCAGCCAGTCCCCCTTATTACGGGCCATGCTCAACTCGGCCCACACTAGCCAGCCCCATATTAAACTAATTAAAAAACCTTCTATCTCACCTTAGAGCAAACCACGTAAAACGCTAAATAACAATGTCAATTAATTTAGTCCACATTAGAGGAAAACTCTTACAAATATTTTTATCCATGAAAGTGACTCCTTGCACAGTGTTCACCGGCACAATAATTCTCATATTTCACCGGTTCGAATCTCCATAGCTTCTTTTTAAAGGAGTTTTTCCTAGATTACCTTTTCCAGTCTTGAAAGCTAAGCATAACAGGACTTGGTGAATAGCTATAATTGTTGTTTTAATGTTTTCTGAGAGTTTACTAATGCTCTTTGCTTTTAAATTCCCTTTCTTGGGTTTGCCTGCTTCATGATAGCAGAAGAAAGACGAGGACGAGGACGACCATAATTTAATTGCTCTTTCCATTCACTACTAAAGAATTTCTAGTATAAGTTAAGCTGGAAATAGAAATTGCAAATAAAATTTTCTTCACCGTGCAGGACAGCGAGTAGCAGCAGTCACTCATGGTGGAGTACTCCAAACGCTTCATGCGCGGGCATGCCCAAATAACCAACCTGTGAAGTTCTTGAATACTTCCGTCAACATTTTCCACTTAACTGATGGGGACAACTGGGTCTTCAAATCCGGGGGTGATATAAGTCATCTCAACCAAATAGACTATTTGATAACTGGGTTTGGTGGAGATAGATCTTCTAGTTAGATCAACTCTTTATGCCGTTCTAGTAGCCCTAACCTGTAATGAGCTACGATAAGGCCTCGCTGAGGGGATGATTCACCCACTTTTCATGTCTCATAGGATATTTTCATTCTTGGTCCTTACCTTATGTGATTTGTCCAATTAAGTCATTGAATTCTCAATTTGCGCTATTGGATCCTTTAGATTTATTTGGAAAAATCACTTCGACATGGTATAAATCTAATAACTCTATATAAGGCCATATTGAAAAGAAAAATGACCAAACTTTTCAAGAAAAAAATCAAGTAGTGTTTTTATTCACCGCTCAATTTGTTAACTGTAATATTTTGCGGAAATGTAAAGATCAACATATCTCTAGCCATTGATGAATATCTACAAATATGGATTACCCAAAAACCTTGAGTGGATGTGCAAACCGTGTATCGATCGATTCATGGAATCATTTGATCTGAACGTCCCATTTCACTAGCCAATACTTCTTAAAACTTGATAGTGTGTGTTTTGCACCTATAGAATTTAAATTAGATGACTTGACGTTTTTATTCTGTTTCTTGACGTCTTTCATCAAAACCGTTATGATAATATATTAATGGGTAATTATCACGTAATAAACGCGAGCAATAAGTTGAAATTAATTGGGAAATACAAAATTGGGATCACATTTAAATTAACATAAATCATAACACTTGTGACTACCCACAAATGAAATAATGTTTTTGAAAATTTAAGCATATTGGATTTGATTCACAAATGCTCGATTAGATGTTGCAGTGTTGCGTAATTCTTTGAAATATCATTAAATTAGGTAAACATACCCCTGAGGTTGCTAATTTGACTTTCATTATTTTTCGTGGATACAGTGCAAAATAATTGAGTTTTGCTCAAGTAGTTATTCAAAGTAAATCAAAATTTGTGATCATCTTGTGACCGCCACAAATGAAATAATGTTTTTAAAAATTCAAATACATTGGATTTGATTAATAAATGCCAGATTAGATGTTGAAGTGGACAAATTTCCATTTGTTGAGTAATTCTGTGAAATCTCAGTAAATTAGGTAAACATTCACGTGCAGTTGCTAATTTGACTTTCATTACATCTGTAATAAGCTTAAGTTTTTTCGTGGGTACAATGCAACATAATTGAGTTTTGCTCAAGTAGTTATTCAAAGTAAAAAAAGAAAGAAAAATATCACTTGAAGATTTCATTCTTATTGATTTCATTTCCTTTTCGAAAGAAAGAAATAGTCTTCAATATCTGAGGGGTTTCTTTCTGAGATTGTTTTCCAAATTTGTTCCATATCTGTTTGTTGTGTAGGCTTATGGGAAAAGTACCAAAATAGTCTTAAACTTTTTACATTGGTACCAATTCACTCATAAACATTTTATTTAAACCATTTTAGTCATAAACATTTTTACATTGGTACCAATTCAGTCCATCCGACTAATTTAAGCTAGAAATTGCTGACGTGGCCGCCGACAGTCTTATGTGATGCCACATGGACAAATTTTATAATTTTTTTTTTTTTTATGTTTTTCAGATTTTTTAAATTATTTTTCATTCTTTTTCCTTTTCTTCTCTTTTTTTTTCTCCTTATCCCCTTGGCCAAGCTGGTCGAGGGCGAGGGCCCCACGCCCTCGCCAGCCATTGGCGAGGGGCTGCGCCCTTGCCGTGGTCGCCAGCAAGGAGAAAAGAAAAAAAAAGAAAAAAAAAAGGAAAAAGGAAGAAAAAATAATCTAAAAAATCTGAAAAAAAATATAAAAAATTATAAAATTTGTCCACGTGATGCCACATAAGACCGTTGGCAGCCATGTCAACAATTTCTGGCTTAAATTAGTTGGACGGACTGAATTGGTACCAATATAAAAACTTTAGGACTAAAATTGTTCAATTAAAAAGTTTATAACTAAATTGGTACCAATACAAAATGTTTATAACTAAAATGGTTCAATTAAATCATTTAGGACTTAATTTGTATTAATGCAAAAGGTTTAGGACAATTTTGGTACTTTTCCTGGCTCCGATTGCCTATGCATCGCTGTTTGTGGTAAAAAGGGCGCTTTTGAATTAAAATGTTGTATGTGACCTATCTTAGTACATTGGTTGGGCTAAGACGTTTTCAGATTCCCTGCGACGGAGACTATGATGGAAGATGGGTTCAGATCCATCTGGTCCAGGAGATTTGAAAGCTTTAAGAGCCCAAACAACATTTTTGGTTTTAGAGTCAAGGATGGGCTGAACTGGGAACTCTGCTGATTCGGGAGAGATTAATCTGTCCCATTGGGTATCTAGAAAAGGGAGGAGATCACTGAAGATTGTTTTCGTAGTAAATAAGCAAGAGAAATGACAATTTACGTGAGTTTCGATGTCCTAGCGGGAGTAGAGATGGCCATTATTTTGATCTTTCATAGAAGTGGTTCGTTTCTTTTTCTGCCTTACTAGAGAGTTAAGCGTGTGATGGTAGGAGGTGTTGCGCCCCTCGTCATCAGAGGTCCAGGCTGTTCTGGATTCACTGGCCAAAGAATTTATTCGTTTGCAAGGATTTTTTTAGAACTCCTTGCGGAGTTTGGCTTGGCGGCAGAATGACCTTTTTGTCATGATTGAGACTTTGAACTTTTTAAAATGGGTGCAATATAGCAATTCCATTCATATTAACTCTATATCATGTGGCTCTATTCGACGTGGATTGCTGTGTAAGTAATCACCGGACAGGAAAATGACATGGCTTGGCACCTCATGTTCATCTATTCAAGTCAGTAAAAGTTTTCTCGTTATATATTTTTTATTTTTTGCTTTTTTAGCCCTTTCTTCTTCTCCTTCATTTTTCCTCATCTGTCGTCATCGCTTTCCATGACCTCATTGTCGTGCATTACCGAGATTATTTAGCGGACACGGAATGAATGACCATGGCCGCATGTGCAAGCCTCGTAATACATCCCCCCTCCCCAGGTTGCACTTTCTCTCTCGACCTCAAATTTAAGGCCATCACAACGTCTAAGATATCTTAGGCAAGTACTCTCATAAAAGGCTCTCGTTTTGTCGAGCTCCCTCTACCAGTTGGGTAGATTCTTGCTTCTGTCGTCTGCTTTGGGTTTCTTCTGGCTGATCTGTTCCTCCTATTTGCTCCGTCTCTTCATGCTCTTCCTTTTCTTGTCCATGCATGTCCCCTTCTCGCCTCGCTTTGGTTTCTGATGGTATCTTCTCTGGTTTTCATCTGGTTTTCTCCATCGATGGATTGCATGTCACTTTTTCTTCAGCATCTGAAAGTTTCTTGTTGACGGCTATCCGTTTTCTCAACAATGGCTTGTGCGGGGGACCCTGATGTAGCTAGAGTCGCTGCGCTATGTCAAAAATTGGGTCGGCTTTGTTCTGAACAAGAAATTGATGAATGGGATGTTGAACTCTCACCTGAAGTTCTTGAGGAATGCAAGTTGACTTTAATTGGTAAGGTTCTCTCAAACCCATCTCTCAATTTTCCTGCTGTCCAAACCGCGTTGAAGAGAGCCTGGCGTACTGAGAATGTTGATATTCTGCAAAGAGAAGCAGGCATCTATTTAGCTAAGTTCAAATCTCCATCTGAGAAGCAGCGTATTCTAGATTCTGGCCCATGGCAATTCTCTGGAAATCTAATAAACTTCAAGCCTTGGATAGAGAATACCCCTTTGCATTGTTATGATTTTTCGACATGCGCCTTTTGGGTTCAGATTGTAGGCCTTCCCCTGGAATGTTGCACTAAGGAAATGATACGCCTGGGTGCTAGATCGATGGGGACTGTCCTTCAGGTAAAGTCTGATTATGTTATAAGATCCTGTCTGCAGGCGGGCAGAGCACGAGTTGAGTTGCCCTTATCAGAACCGTTGAAGGCCGGGAGACTCATTAAATATAAAAACAGAACGTATTGGCTGGATTTCAGGTACGAGCGCTTACCGCATTATTGTTATTCGTGTGGCCGTCTGGGACATTATGCTGAATCCTGTTCGACGGTTCCATATTCAGAGGATATGTTTGCGCAACCTCAACAAACTCCCTATGGACCTTGGTTGAAAGCTGAGACCCAACAATTCAGTCCTTACTAGCATTGTTACTATGATAATGCAGAAATGGAAGATAATGAGGAGGACATCATACCTGAAACACCTCCCACCAGTGCCCCCCTTATTCCCCTGCTTCCACCCCCTATCCCAGCAGCTCCTGCTAGCCCGAGTTTGGCCCCCCAGCCTCGTCCCTCCAATTTAACTGCTCTTATTCCTGCTGAGTTGAAACTTAAAGGGGTGCAGGCCTCTGTTTCTCTAGTAAAGAAAGGCACTGGTTCTCGCCAAGCTATTAGAATTGGCCCTGCAAAGAAACCTTGAAGGTACTCTCCGTATGACATACCTGGTGGACATTTGCGGCATTTTGATGATTCTGGATTACTGGACACACCAATAGTTGAGGCGACTGAAGAAAGACTTTGGGCGTCGGTGACTGGCCCTAAACAGCCACCTGCACAAAGATGAAACTTTTGAGTTGGAACTGTCAGGGTTTAGGAAATCCCTTGACAGTTCAGGCGCTTAAAGCCCTTGTGGCTAGAGAAAAACCTAATTTCCTTTTTTTGATGGAAACTAAAAATCGTGATGAAGTGATGCATCGGCTAAAGCGTACCTTGCGCTTCCGGTATCTTCGAACTTTCAGCCCGCCGGCTTGGCTGGTGGCTTGGCCCTCTTTTGGAACGATGGTTTTCGTTAGCGATTTCTCCCCTCGCCCCATGCCTTTGTTTTTACTGTCATGAAATTTCAGATAACCGTTCAATGAAGATTACTGTCTTCATGCCCCCGCCGTAGCTCGGGAGAGGCAGTTTTTGGCACAACCTTCGCTGCATTAGTTATGATAATACCTTACCGTGGGTGTGCATAGGGGATTTCAATGAAATTCGAATCGATAGGAGAAAATGGGAGCTCGTCTAGCGAGACTCTTACCGTTTGTCGTCCTTTCGTGATGTTCTTAACGACTGCGGTTTGATGGATATGCCAACTTTTGGCTGCGCTTACACCTGGTCAAATAACCGAGAAGGGGATGCTTTAGTAAAAGAAAGACTTGATCGGGCTGTTTGTAATGTAGACTGGAGAGTTGCTTACCCCAATGCTCAAGTGTTAGCTCTCCCAGCTGTCGAGTCGGATCATAGCCCGCTAGTGCTGGACTCTGCTCCTTGTGGCCCTAGAAAACAGAGATTTTTTTACCTTTGAGGCCTTCTAGCTTCAGGATTCTAGTTGCAGAGAAGTTATTGAACATTCCTGGCATTCGGAGATACTGACAGACTCTACCCTCTTGGTTAAACTCCGGCGCGTTACTGCTGCTCTTTCCACCTGGAGTCATCGAAAATTTTCAAAGTGCAGAGAAAGGGTGACGGTTTTAGAAAATCAGTTGCAATCTTTGACTAACCACATAAACACTCTCAAAGAACAGTCAAGAATCCAGGATATAAAGAAAGAACTGCATGTATTATGGCAGAAGGAAGAACAGTTTTGGGCAATGAGGTCCAGGGTAAATTGGCTACAATGGGGAGATAGAAATACTCGTTTTTTCATGCCACTACTTTGCAAAGACAACAAAGAAATCGTATTGTTCTGCGTGCGATGCAAATGGGAACTCGGGTTCGGGATATGGAGCAAATAAAGAACATGACTGCGATTACTTTTCTCGGCTCTACACTACATCAGGTTCAAGGCAATACGCTCCCATCTTAGAATGCTGCCCTCAGACTGTTACTTCTTAGATGAATACTGATCTTTTACGCCAAGTGACTAACAAGGAAGTTAGAGATGCAGTTTTTCAATTGGGGGCCTCTAAGGCCCCAGGTCCCAATGGTTTAAATGGTTTGTTTTATCAGACATATTGGGATATCATTCAGGAAGACATTGTTCAAACAAGAAGACGGTTTTTTCATTCGGGCCTCCTTTCTCTTGGTTTAAAGCATCTTTGCCCTTACCTTAATCCCAAAAATTCCCAACCCAGAAAGCTTAGATAACTATCGACCCATCAGCCTATGTAACTTTGCCTATAAGATTATAGCGAAGGTGATTGCAAATCGACTAAAACCCTTGCTGCCAGTGTTAATTTCAGAGGAACAGAGCGCATTTATCAGTGGTCATCAGATACAGGACAACATTTTAGTAGTCCAGGAAGTCATCATCAACTCAAAATCCGAAAAAGAAAGCGGCATTTTCAGGCGGTGCTTAAATTAGACATTCGCAAGGCTTATGACCACGTAGAGTGGGATTTTCTCGGGATTATCGATTGCTGGGCTTTCATCATCATTGGGTTAAGCT
Source organism: Eucalyptus erythrocorys (assembly GCA_014182555.1). Lineage (NCBI taxonomy): Eukaryota > Viridiplantae > Streptophyta > Magnoliopsida > Myrtales > Myrtaceae > Eucalyptus > Eucalyptus erythrocorys. The sequence goes on along the minus strand of CM024605.1, from coordinate 20,692,880 downwards.
GGTTATGCAATGTGTGTCCACTACATCTTTTAAAGTGAAAATGAATGGTGAGTACTCGCCTGAGCTTGTTCCCTCACGAGGCCTCCGTCAAGGTGATCCCTTATCCCCCTATCTTTTTATTCTCATGGCAAACCTACTGTCTTATCTTATACAAAATGCCATGAATCTGGGTTGTCTTAAAGGCGTAAAACTGAATAGGAGATGTCCTACTCTATCGCATCTTTTTTTCGCTGATGATGCAGTGTTTTTTCTGGATGGAACATTATTGGAGTGCCAAAATCTTACCAATCTTTTAAACCAATATTGCCTAGCTACTTGGTCAAGCCATTAACCGTAACAAATCATGAGTTTTTTTTCGGCCCTTCTTGCCCTATGGATTTACAAGTGAATCTAGCCGAGGAATTACGGGTTCCTATCCTACAACGAAGTGGTAAATATTTAGGCCATCCTACGGATTGGGGAGATCAAGAAAAGATTTGTTTTCTGGATTATGGATAGAGTGCAGTCTAAGTTGAAAGGTTGGAAGGAAAGATTAATGTCGAGAGGTGGAAAAGAGGTTATGCTAAAGGCCGTGATTCAAGCTATACCTCAATATGTTATGACTGTTTTTAAACTTCCTATTTCTCTTTGCAAGAACATTGAAAGGAGAATGGCCCATTTCTGGTGGAGTAATGATACAAGCAAGTCAGGCATTCATTGGCAGAAATGGACAGTGATGCAAAATAGGAAAGATGTTGGAGGATTAGGCTTTTGTGACTTGATTCAATTCAACAATGCCATGCTTGGTAAGCAAGCATGGTGCCTTCTGCAGAATCCTATATCTGTGTGGGGTAAGCTTTTTAAAGGCCTATATTTTCCATCATCATCTTTTATTAATGCAGCGAAAGGTGTTCGCCCTTCTTTGGGTTGGCAGAGCCTACTTCACGGCAGGGATGCCATTAGTAAAAATATTCGCTGGTCTGTGGGAAATGGAACTTCTATTAACATAAGGGAGGATCATTGGTTACCCATGGGAATTCTTGGAGGTCCCAGGGCCCTTGATGAACCTCAACTAGTAGCTGATCTCATTGATCAGACTACTAGTTCTTGGAGATCTGATGTCTTGCAGCGTTTTTATGATGAATCAATCATTAAGGAAATCACGAGATATACGAGATCGAGCAAATTTCACTTAGGATAAGCTTATATGGACTGCCACAAAGTCGGGGACTACACGGTTAAATCGGCCTACCATCTACTTAAGCAATCATCGAAGATAGGGCATCTACTCAAGCATCAACTTCGCATAGTACTCCTACCTGGTTCTGGCGATCATTGTGGAAGATGCCCACTGCTCCCAAAATTCGATCATTCCTATGGGCGCTCTGCACCAACTCAGTAGCAACTCGGGAGAACCTGTATCGAAGACATATTATAATCAATCCGTGTTGTGCTATTTGTAATAAAAATGTTCCAGAAACAGTGGAGCACATCTTCCTAATCTATCCGTGGACTCAACAAATCTGGTCCAATCCTCAAATCAATATCAACATCTCTCCTTCTTACCTTCGGCGGCTGGATTCTTGGATTGTAACTGCAATAGGAAAACAGAATGCCTTACCTCGGCTAGGGCTTATTTCAACCGTGTTGTGGCACATATGGCGAGCTCGAAATGGGTTTTTATTTCGTGGTACCTCGCTGGATCCTTACCGTGTTCTTTGAGTTGCTCTCGCCCAAAGCATCAAGTGGATCTAATAATGAACCCTACCTGTTCAATCAAGAAAGGAGCAATCAAAAGTCGAGACTTTTTTTGGGTTCCCCCCGATCCAGGCGTTCTTAAGATTAACATAGATGGCTCTTACAGATCTGGCTGCAAGATCAGTTCCATTGCTTGTATTTGCAGGGATAACACGGGGAAACTCACCGATGGGTTCACCAAAACTGTGGAGGCTTCGTCTGCATTGCAAGCCGAGACTCAAGCCCTCTCCTTTGCCCTTCGTCATCTCCTCGATCAAGGCTTCCAGCACGCCCCGATTCTGGTGGAATCTGACTGCTATTATCTTGTCCAGATGATCAATCAGCAGGAGCTGCCTCCTTGGCCGGATCGTGCTGTCGTCTCGGAGGCTGCGTTCCTATTTTCTCTCTTCTCTCAGGCAACCCTAGCTTTCTGTCGTAGGGATGCGAACAGGGTGGCCGACTGGGCCTGCAAGGCCCATTTGCGGTCTCCGCTGGCTTCTAACTGGGTCCTTTTTCCTCCCTTACTGCTTTTGAATTTGATTTGTGCAGATGCTCTTGGTGCTGGTTGTAAAAACTTTCTCTATTAATTTAAGCCTCGTTTCCTGACCAAAAAAAAAAAAAAAAAAAAAAAGATAGCTCGACTGCCTCAACATTCAATCCAAGGTTGCCACAGCCTCAAATCTGACCAAGAAATGGAGAGGAGTTGTTGCCAAGTCAGAAATTGTGGGGTCTAGTTTAGTGGTGGTTGTGGTGTTCACCCACAAGACAACAACAATAGGGGCCATGGATAGTGACAGGGGAAGACGAAGACCATATCGAACGATTTAAAAAAAAAAAAAAATCAACAGCATATCGAACGATGAAAAAATGTTCAAAGTCCTACTTTAACATTACAATAATCCAATATGTTTTGTAGAATTATTTCGAGTGATTGGCTTGGCACCGGGGAAGACGAAGACCTACAGATCACGAAGAAAAAGATGACTTGTGCTTTCTCCATTATTGGTCGTTTATAGACTTTCCTATGAAAGATCGGTCGGACATTTTTTTATCGTTTACTCTAGGAAGACCTGGACGAAGACCAACGCCACCGAAACAGGCCCACACCATGCTATTCTTCTTCTAAGCTCTATTTAACTCTCACCGACCACAGAAAAGAGGTCAATTTAGAAACCTTCCTGGAAATTTCTTTTTCTCTCTCCCAAATTGAAGTTCAACGGCAATGGAGGACGTTATGCAAATAGTCAAATCGTCCGAGCCACCCACTCACTGTCGTTTCGATTTTATAAAACGGCGTTCTTTTGAACTATATTGAAAAATCATTATTAGATATTTTCAGGACAACATTGATAGAGAGCAAATATTAATGTGCCCTCCACTTCTTGTTATTTTCTCAATTCATATTACTGAGGGATATGACACCATTAGGTGCAAGGAATTGTGCATTGTCCTCGAGCTGGTTTTTATTGGTCAACATCGTTCTTTAATTTTGTTTTTAAGTTTAGTCTTCGAACCTTTTTAAATGGGTTCCATATACCCTTTCCATCAAGTGTAACTTCATATCACGTAGTTATTTTCAATGTGGAGGTCGGAAAACAACCCTTCTATATAAGGCTTTGTTCATTTCATAGAAAACAAATTCTTCGAATTTTCTGGAATTTGATTTACAAAAATAATTAAAGAAAACATTTTCTACCAATGGAAAAAATAATTTTAAAAATGGGAAAGATGTTATCTACTTCCTAGAAAGCGGAAAGTATTTACCATGCTCTTTCTTTCTTTCACCTCTCAACCAAGTATTTTCTTTCACCAAACACTTTTACTTTTAAAAAAATCAAGTTTATATTTGTTTTAAATTTAAATTTAATTTTTTCCTTTTCTTTTTCTTTTTTGGCTTCTTCCTCGGTTGGTAGTTAGCCATGGCAACAATCGATGACCGGCCATAAGCTAGCTCAAGCCTCATCATAGCAGCAAGTGGTGTTCAACTAAGGTGACCTTGGATAGTAATAGTGTTATGGCACTTTCAGTTCTAAGCTATTTGTGATAAATTTCTAGAAAGGCATCGATCAAGATGATGATGATGAAGACTATGAGGAAAACAAAAGCGAAGTAGATGCATTTCAACTAATCTTTTACGTTTCTCGGCCTCAGTTTTCTTTGTCTTCTTCTTTCCTTATTATTATTTCTTTTTCTTTTGTTTGCGATTAGAGTAGAATATGTACATAATATATAGATACAAATATATGTAAATTTTAACATTTAGCAAGAAGTCGACAGCAATGACGTAAGTCACCGTATGACCGGAGAGGGGGCCGCCACGGCCAACGACGGGTCACCTAGGGCCCTTTTGAGGGTGAAGCCCTCCGGTGACCATGCGGGTTATCCATGTACCGTGGAAAGAGAGAATTGGAATGAAATTAGAGGCTTTGTTGGGAAAGATAAACAGCGGACAGAACAAAAGAGGAAGAGAAGATTCGTCTATGGGACCCCTCCGTGCCACGTGGCAATCGCTGAATGGTGCGGGACTACAGTGATTTGAAAGAGCGGGAGTACCTAATATTTATGGAGAGAGAAGGTGGGGGAGTATGTACACCTACAGCGAGCAATGATGGAATAAATATGGGGAAAAAAATACCGGTTGGTTGCGGTTGGCAACCTTAATTTAAGTCTGCATAGATAACTTATTGTCTTATTTGATGCTTGGGAATGTCCTCCAAATCAGATAAAGAAAAACATGTCCGGATAAAATAACGGATAAGAAATCCCAAGCAAGGATTTAAATAGACCTAAATTAAATAAGAAAAATATTTGAAAATATTTAAGAACAACCATAACTTTCTTTAGGGATAATCAGTGCCACCATTGATACGAATGAGGACTAAAAGAAACAGTATAGTTTACAGCTGCAGAGAGTACGGGGTGGCTTTTGCCCCCCGCTCCTTTCTTATTCCGTCCTTTTCCCCTTGCCGTGTTCCCTGGTGTGACGCTACGCATAGCTGTCTTTTTGACGAAGAAAAAAGTGGGGCAATTGAAGGACTGAATTGCAAAGACCGAATTAAAGGACGTACCAAACACTGAAAGAGACTTCATTTGGTCAGATTGGCTTGGCACCAAGGAAGACAGGGACCTTCGACAAAAAAAAAAAAAAAAAAAAAAAAAAAAAAACTGAAGACAGGTACCCCTCGATCGTGAGAGAGATCACGTAGACGATGATTGGCTTGCGCTCTTCCTTTCTAATTTCATTTGGTCTGATTGGCTTGTGCTGTCTCCATTATTGGTCATTCTATGAACTTTTGTACGAAAACCTAAGTACTATGGATACTCGACATGAATATAAGACACAACACGACACGTCATTTCTCGAAAATAGAGAATTCCAATACGTTAGGGACACGTTATATATTAAATAAATATTTTTAATTAATTTGATTTAAATTCATAAATAAGAAATAATAATCAATTTAATTAAATAAATCCATGATATTCTACAAATGGCCAAAATTTATCGTTACCAAAAAAAAATAATTGAGAAAAAGTGAAAACCCCGAACTTTTAATCCCGAGTGACACATTTATCCCAAACTCTTTTTGTGACGTGAAATACGCAAACTTTCTAAACCGTGCACATTTACCCCAAACTTTTTTGTAATACCAAAAACCCTCAACTTTTGTTGTGTGACACAATTACCTCAAAATTAGAAAGCATTTTGGTCTTTTTATTTTTCAAAATTTTTTTTTTTTTTTTTTCTTCTCTCTTCCCTCCGCCGGCTCCGTGAGGAGGAAGTCGGCATCCGGCGAGGTTGCCCTCACCGGCATCGGGCGAGGGCCGCCCTCGTCGGCATCGGGCGAGGGCCGCCCTCGTCGGCGTCAACGAGGACGGCCCTCGGCTTTGGGTCGGGTGAGGGCTTCCCTCGCGCCCTCGCCCGGCGTCGGCAAGGGCGGCCCTCGCTGTGTCGGGCGAGGGCGGTCCTCGCCTGAGTCCGGCGAGAAAGGCCCTCGGCCGGACCGAAGCTTCCTTTGGCCGGCTCCGCCATGGCGGCGGAGGGAAGAAAAAGAAAAAAAAAAAAAAAAGGAAAAAACGAAACTAAAAAGACAAAAATCTTCTTATGGAGTAAAATGTGTCGTAGTTTGGAAAGTTTGGGGTTTTCACGTCGTAAAAAAGTTTGAGGTAAATGTGTCGGCAAAAAGTTCGGGATTTTTCGTGACTTTTTCCATTTATAATTCAATACTTTCATTTTTCAAGATTATTTTTTAATGTCATTAAATTATTTTTCCGTTTTAAAGAAAAAAAAGGCTCACACCCCCGCTCTCTACTTTCCCTCGTCCGTTTCCCCCCACCCCAAATCTATTACACTTTTATTTCCCTCCTATTTCTCTCCCCCACCACCTCACAGTGACAGCTGTGATCTTTTTTTTTTTTTTTATAGTTTTTTTTTTTTATCAAACCCTAGCCAGCCCTCCTTTTCCTTTCCTCCTCCTCTTCGCCGCACAACTCCCTTCCCTTTCCTCTTCCTCTCGATCATTCTCTTCCTCCTCCTCACTGCATGACCGCCTTCCTCTCATCTTCCATTTCTCGCCGTCTCTCGCTGTCGTGGGGTCGCCGTCTCTCACTGTTGTGGGTTGCCGTCGCTCGCAGCCTCGTTGCGGGCTCACCGTTGCTCGCAGCTTGTCTCTGCTCTCTCGCCCTCGTCTCTCGCCATTGCTCGCAGCCTCGTCACGGGCTTGCTATCGCTCGCAGCTCGTCTCTGCTCCCTCACCTCTCGCCGTCGCTCGCTGCCTCGTTGCGAGCTTGCCGTCGCTCATAGCTCATCTCTGCTCCATCGCCCTCACCTCCATCCTCTGACACACGTGTCAAAACATGTGTCGACCACGTGTCGGAAAATCTAACACGTGTTGACCGCGTGTCTGACTGTGTCCGAACGTCTTGATGTGTCCGCCAACGTAGACGAAAACCACCCCGCTTTGTTCTGCAACTTCTCGTTTACGTATTTGCCGTCTACACTGGGAAGTCTGGGTAGACCAAGAGGAAGAATAACGCCTTCGAAACAAAAGCCGAACGTCATTATTCTTCGACTTCACCTACACCCTATTTAACCTGCACCAACACCCGAAACGAAGTCCAATTAGAAACCTTCCCGTAAACAAGTTCGTTCTTTTTCTCTATCGAATCTGAAGTTCAATAGCAATGGAGGAGGCAGCACGCATAGCGAAATCGGCCGAGCTAGGGTCTAGGTACTCTCTCTCTCTCTCTCTCTCTCTCTCTCTCTCTCACTCTCTCTCTCTCTCATTTTAAATTGCGATTTTGCCAGGGATTCTGTTGAATTGAATGATGATACTCTCATATTTGAAATTGTGATTTTGTTAGAGATGCTGTTGAATTGAATGATGATGGAGATGCTCAATCAGTTCACCCTAGTGAAGACCATGCTGAGATCGTCGTCGTACGTCATGGACAAACAGACTGGAACGTTGATTATAGAATTCAGGTATAAACCATTGATGGACTCAATGTTCAAGCCTTTAGGGGTGTGTTTGATAATCATTTTGCTCTCAAGAACAATTTCTAATCGGAAATTATTCTTTTTTATTTTGTTTCCGATAACAATTTCTAAGTATTTTAAGCCGTTTCTTAACTGTCCAAAATTTATATTTTTGGAATGAAATTGTGTTTAGTATCTTGATCTTGTGGGTTACACATAGGTCCACAAGATTTAACAACCGTAATTGTACTTAATCCATGGACCCCAATCCCAGCAATTAGGCTCTCTTTTAGCAAGCTTCTATTGAGTATTCTCGACTTACTTGGCTTAATTACCCAGTCCACATGAGCCATTAGATCATTGAGGTCTTACATGATAAAAAAATCCACGTGATCTAACGGCTCATTTGGAGTAGGCTAACATACAACAAGAGTACTTAATCATTTCCCTTTTGAGCCAGGGTCATTCGGATGTGAAATTAAATGAAGTTGGAAGGCAGCAAACAAGCATGGTAAGTGGACTTTTCTCATGCTCTCTATCCCTCTAGAGTTGGAATGATCTAATAGGTCTCACTTGCTTCTTACTATATTTCCATCTTGAAACCAAAAAGGTAGCTGATAGACTATCCAAAGAACGTGAAATCTCTGCTATTTACTCGTCTGATCTAAAACGAGCTATCGAGACAGCAGAAGTGATTGCAGCCACTTGCGGTGTGAGGGAGGTATGAACTATCACCATATCATAATCTAGCATTATGTTGGATGACAGTTACCCATTGCGTAGACAGATATCCATGAATGCCATTCAACAATTTCAACTCATAAAACCATACCAAAGTGACAATTTATGCAGCTTCAAAAATCTTTCCTTACTTGTTATGATCAATTTGTCGTTCTCTTGATAAGAAATATTCTTTTTTCATTTGAGCTGGATGAAACTTTGTACTCGTTTGAAAACTTTCCTAGTGCAAAGTCTTCTTTCCAATGAATTCGTACAGCCAGGCTTCCATAATGAGTGAATAACTGTGTCTAGTGTCAGTATCCTTCGGTGTTGTGCTGTAAATATCTTACGGTTCCATAACCTTCACCTGGAGCACTTAAGGCATACATATATTTCCTCGCATTCACTCAAATAAACATGTGAGTAACCAAGCATGCAGTTTTGTCATCATCTAAATTATCGACTACTCCAAGTCCTAGGAATAGGCGACACGCTACTTAATAAAGTCATACGCTTTAGAATGCTTTGGAAAGAGCTGCCGTTTAATCCTTGGAAAAGATAGGAGTGGCTGAACACCTGTACAAAATTTACTGAATCTTTTCTTGAATCAAGATCAGGTTATCAAAGATCCAGATCTACGGGAACAAAATCCAGGAAAGCTTCAAGGCCTTAGTGAAAAAGAGGCAGCTAGCCTTTATCCCCAGAGTTATGAGGCCTACCGGTTCAAAAGGTGGGATCAAGACATCCCGGTATGAGCTCGACCAAAAATCAAACGGCTAATTGCTCATCGATTCTTATTTAGGCCTCCCTAAACTTTAGTACGTAACTAAATTCCCATGTGAGTCTTTTACAAGTTCAAGAAGTTCCAGAATATGCTCTCACGCTAGTGCAGAAGCGAGTTGAACTGGTCATTTTTCAGTGCCTAGATATTCTTTGCAAGTGACACGCAAGGATAGCATTTTAGTATCAATTTGTGACTTTCATCCGGTTCAGAAAATGGTAGCTAGGTTTTCATCCGTTTTTGTTCCTTTCACTATGCCGGTCAAAATGCGCGAGAATTTTAGTCGATCCCTATTGAGCTCATTAAGTGAAAAAAACTCACATGTTTCCCCCATTTCTAAACAACATATTCGTGTGTTAGAAAAGGATGTTAGATTCTTGGAGAGCGTGGACTTCAACTTGGTTCTTCAAAGGAGAATTGTTTGATCAGGGCTTCGCATTGATTGGTTTTATACGCAGGACGGTGGTGAAAGTAAGGATCAGGTTTACCGGCGATGCACTAGTTGCTTGCAAAACATTGGCTTAAAGCACAAAGGTAAACCAGCATTATCATGAAATATTGCCATTAATCCATGTCTAGCCATTCCCGAATTTCGCTTTGCACAATAAGGTTAGAGCCGGTATCTTTTGTAGAGTGGAAGACCACAAAACTCATTCACAAACTATTTTGAGCTTACCCACAATCGAAATTTAACAACAGAATTCCATGACATAAACGACTTTGCACAAACTTTATAAAGACTAATGTTTTACCTAGGATAGACTTGCGGTAGCTTTACTAATTGTTTAGACTATTTATCCGTTACACCACACATCAATCAAACAACTTAAAATTTTTGAAAGAGTTGTAGTAGTCCCATAGATTTTACGCAAGTGACAGCTCTCATGACCTCCGATTTCTACATCTGCCCCTACAGGCTATGGCCTGACAGTATTTTGTGAAGTCATGGATGCATAAGATCAATGTGTCTACCTTGCTTATTTGCCAAAACTACACACAAAGCCACCAAATTTAAGAACACAAAGGGCAAATATCTGCGCGTCTATAATTTGTCGGAAGATGCCTATGTTAATGTCCGTCTATAGTTACTCAATATAATATGAATGTGCGTGTAAATTCAACTTTCAAGGTTATACCCGGATGCATGCACGCATGCGTGTGAGAGAGAGAGAGAGAGAGAGAGAGAGAGAGAGAGAGAGAGAGAGAGGGAGGGAGAATCTTGGATGGCTTGGAGTAAAAATGTTGCTTCAATGGTTTTAAAATTTGTAGACTAGACAAGGGACTATCGACAGACACTTTATTCTAATCCCTTGACATTTATTCCTAGAAAGAGTTTTAATTAGCTTGGAAACATCGGCTATCGGAAATGAATGTACCCTTCACCATGCAGGGGAGCGAGTGGTAGTCGTCACTCATGGAACCTTGCACAGGTGTATCTACCGGCAGGCTCGCCCGAATGGAGGTCTTTCACCGAAGGTGCAAAATGGTTCGATCAGCATTTTGCACTTGTTTAGCAGGGACGACTGGGTCATAAAGTCCTGGGGTGATCATAGCCATCTCAACCAAACAGAAGAGAGCTTCTAGTAGCATTTTGAGATACATGGTAAGAGGCAAATTGGGTATTTTACTTGACACTAGTTCTGTATCCATTTCGATCCCGTTGAAGAGTCATGTCGTCACTTAGCCAATGAATGCGAGAGACCCACTCATTAGAAAATGCTTGACAATTGATATAGTCAAGCGTGTCCAGTTACTTGAGCAATAAAATTTTCCATATTCTTATATGATATGATACCATACCTTATGTACAATACATTTTCAGTGATGATATCTATATTATATCCGATAAGTATCTTCAGTAATTTCGATGTCCACATTTGCCATTGTCTACTGAGAAACGTTCTCTCTAAGCAAGCACTGGCTTTTTTAATGAACAAGACCAACATCACTTGACATACATTAAGGGCTTGGGCTGAAAGTTACCGCTCGAACCCCCATTGGCCGACCACCTGAGAGCACAACAGTAAAAGCAAAGTTCAAAGGAGTACAAGATCCTCGTGGTGAAAAGAAGATCCTCACCCATGTCATGACATTTATGAAAACAACACTTCAAACATATTCAAGAGAGTACTCTTTCTAGGGTATCCACTTCGTTTCTTACTAGTTTGGTTCTCCCGATTCTTTGTCTCGTGAATGGAGCTCTTTTAGCATCGATGCAAATTGATTCAATTCTATGAAAATAGATTGGCAACATCTAGGAAAATTCAAGAGATGTGTCATGATATTAATTAAATGAATCAAGTAATTAATTTGGAAAATTTTTATTCAATACATCACTGGAAATGTCCTGGTAAGAGTAGAGCCAGTTGTAATTTTGATCTTAGATAACAGTTATTGAAGCAATTCTTATGTTACTATAGGATATGACTCACAAATCAGGAGCCTCCACAGCCTGCCCTTTCAATATATTGGGATGGTAGGTTTCATGGATACATTCCTTATTTTGTGTCAATGCCTACAAATCTTGTGTCCTTGTGCCCCCAATCGGTACGATATGTTTTTTCTTGTCCCTATACCCGACAATACACTATTGTTGTTTTACATCCAAGTGATCTTGAGATTCGAACAAGGATTCGGATGTAGTTTTTTTAAAGACTTGCTTAGGTCCGTGATAGCAATTATTGAAGCAATTTTCATGTTATTACAAGACATGACTCATTCATTAGGTGTGAGAAAATGCTCTTTCAACACTAGGGTACTGAGGTTCTCGAACTATTTTTTGTTGTTCGATACCATTTGTTAATTTTACTTTTAAATTTAGTTCTCTAACTTTTTCTAATGGGGGTTCAATGTGGCTCTTCCATCACCTCTAACCCCTTATTACTTGACTTATTTCGATGTGGATTGCTAAGTGATGATTATATAGAAAAATCACATGGTCAGCACGTCATGTCCTTTCTCCTTCTTTCTTCTTTGGTCCTTTCTACTTCTCCATCATTCTTCCTTAGCCCTTGTCCCTATCCATTATTCTTCCTTAGCCCTTCTCCATCATCATTGGTCATTTATGAACTTTTCTACGAAATATCAGTTCGTTGTATTTTAGCGTTACTCTGGGAAGACCAAGACGAAGACCGGCGCGTCATGATCAAGCCCAGGCAGCTTTGTTCTTTAACTTCTCCTCCACATTGTTCGTTTTTGGTAAAGGATTGTCCTCCACATTGTTGAACTTGCACTAACCCCAGAAAAGATGTCCAAAGAGAAACCTTCCTATCAAGAATTTTGTTCTCTCTCCCTACCCAATATGAAGCTCAACAGCAATGGAAGATGCAATGCACATAGTCAAATCAGCCGAGCACAGTCAATTAACTCCCGTTAGCGTAGCAGTGCTGAGATCGTCGTTATGTGCCACGCACAAATAGAGTTGAACATTGAGAAAATTATTCGAGTACTAATTGAAGACAGAGTCAATCTTCATAATCACCTTTTTCCTTCCAATTGCGAGTTCATGGACAGGACTGGAGTGCTGCGTATTATCTTTTTCCTTTTTGGTGCCTTCAATTCGTCGTAAGGGAAAGAACCATATGCTACAGCTGCGCACGGAAATTCTACTGTGCCCAAGATGGTCCATTTAAAAGTTCAACCTAAAAGAGCTAATAATAACACCTAGAGAAAGTGAATAGATGTAAAAATAGATTGATCTAAAGATGCAGTAAAAATATTTTCTTCAAATTGAGTCTGTCAGACACCAGACTTCTGATATAGATTCAGACTCAAATAAGATGTTTTGAAAAATAGCGAAACTCAGAAAAATATCACAACAAATAGATTAAAGGAGTTAAGGAAAGAGAAAATTGAACACAAGATTTATAGTGGTTTGGCTTTAATTATGTTTACGTCCAGTCTCCCATGCTGACAGCCTTCTGGCTAGATTTTACTATGAATCAAAAGAAAATTACAACGATATGAGTCTGATTGCTCAGTAAGGAGTTTCTTTTTCTCTCACTAAGTCACTTCTTTGTGTTTCTCTCTTGTGAGTACAAATATGAGCACCATCGATGAAGAAGAAGTGATTTGAGAAGTTTCAAACTTTGGAATTCTAGTTTTCATGTCACCTCTCAAATGACCCAAATGACCTCCTTAAATACTCCTCCATGCCTTTATGACTGTTGGTATTATCCAAAGGAATTCTTCCAATCAACCCGTTGGACAGAATCAATCAAAGAGATCTTGTAGCAGTTTGAAAATTGAGGTGAAAATCCAATGATTCTAGTAACTCATACAATCAGTATCTTGGCCTAGTCGCCCATACAATCAAAATCTTGATTTCCATAAGTAGATTCTTTCCAAAAAAGAACTTGTCTTCAAAATTGATTTCACCAATCCGTGATTGATTTTATCAATATTTTTGAAAGATAAGTGAGATTTTCAACCAAAAAGCCAAATATATCTTGTTCATACTGAATCCTTGTTGAAAGATCAATAATTTTGAGTTTGATTAAATCTTTGTTCTTCACTTAGGTTTAGTCTGGATCTTCATTAGAGTGGGATAGAGTTCTGATGTAGAATAAATTTTAACAGAATTCCACGGAAGTCTAGTATTCCTCAGAATAAAAAATAAGAATAGGAAAGTTTTGTCATCTTCAAAATCTAATAGGAGTTTTCTCAACAATCTCTCCCTTTTTTTATGGTGACAAAACTTTTATGCAAATTTATATATTATATCCTACAGAACAGTTTAGCAGCACATAATAGTCTATAACAAGCACAAATCATTATAAAACTGAATGACATAAAGTCTACATCCACAAGATACATTAGTCTTAACAATTTTGCAAAAGCAACACTAATTAAAGTTCAAACATAAGTTCAAAAGTTCAAGCACCACCAAAAAAAAAAAAAAAAAAAAAAAAACTTGTTCAAGCACCACAAAAGTTCAAACCAAAAAATGTCAAAACTTCAAATTTGCTCTCTCTTCCCCTTTTTGTCATCAGCAAAAAGATAAAGTCAATTAAGTATAAAAAGAATGATTGAGAAGATGATCATGGCTGTTTTGGAACACGAGTAAGTCGGAAATACTCCTAAGACCGCATAGTCTCCTCATACTTATGCAAACACTGATGATAGATAGTGTCCACTTTGGCTATAGTCTGCGAAGCCTGTTGATTCAATATTTGAACTTCACAATCAAGAGATTGTATCTTGCCCATAAGGAATTCTAAGGTAGATCTTAAAGCAGCATGCAACTTCTGAATCTCAAACTCCATCGCATAATGTTATGCTTTTATCTTCAGGAGGATAGCTACTATCCATGGATAGTTTGCATCCGGTTCGATTTGGGCACTAGCTTCAGCAAAATGAATCGTAGAGCATCCGAAGTGAAGGAACGTCAACTTGAACGTGTGCAATTTGTTGCTTTCCCCGATTTGGAGTTTCTCTTCAACACCTTCAATTGGAAGTTCAGGGAAATGATATGTGAATACATCTTCAGCATCTGCAAGAGATCTACTGATACCATCACTAGCAGTAGGTACAACTAATGAAGTTTTCTTATGCTCTCCCCCTGTTTTGGTGCCTTCAGATTGAGATGAAACTTTTCCTTCTTGCACCTTCTCCTTTCTAGCACGAGATTGCTTTTCTGGTTCAGTCTTTTCAACTTCAGGGGCATCAATGTCCCTAGTTTCCTCAGTGTCTTCCAGTTGTTGGTTCACTCCAGCATCTCCTTTTGAGTCTTCATCCTCATCCTCATTCTCTTCAAACTCTTCAGCATCACTTTCTTCTTCCCGTTCCTTTTCACCCTCTTCTTCTTCCTCCTTCTCAAAATTAGCAAAACCTTGGAGATTACACAAGGCAATGGCATAGATTGTCAAATCATCATCTTCCTCCTCTTCATCCTGTAGAAGGATAGATTTCTTCTTCTTTGATGTCTTTTGGACAACACTCTTTCATTTGCGCTTCTTTGCAGCAATAGATCTTTCCTTGATTTTGCTAGACGATTCCTTCTTCAGAAGATCTAGGGCTTTAGAAAGATCTTTCAGCCTCATCTTGGAGATCATTTTCATTACAATTTCCATAGGAGCAAGAGTCCTTGATCGAAGTTGAGATGGTTGCTGAATCTGAAATTGCCTGAATAGCCTTGTTACTAATGTCATGCTTCGAACCTCGAGTGCGCGCACATCCCTCAGTGGTCGATAGAATTTTGTGACGTTTTCTAGTCGCGTCGCCGACCCTTGTCATTTTATTGCACATGCAAAAGCGAATTAACTAATCCCCTGACAACAACATATATGGGATAGAAAAGCAGGACAACCAATTTTCCAAATCAAATACACTCTTATAAACGCCTCAGGTTCTTATACAAAAGGTTTATCTAAAAAAAAAAAAAAAAAAGACTACTGAGCCACCTATGCTCCTGACCCCTCTGCTTCAAGTTCCTGGTTCTTCACACTAGGGACCTAAAAATGGTTATAAAATAACTAGTGAGATATAAATCTTAGTGAGTTCTCCCACTGGTCCCCCGATTAGAACACCAACTCAACTCGGGGTATCTCTTCAGAACCACCTCACAAGCAAGCAAACAAACAGCAATCAACAGTTAGTTCGCATGCAATCTTACCCAGCATGCCATACCCTGCACGATATATCTCAACATAATACACATAATACACATGGCCATTAGATGATGCAGCTCATCAATCACATACAAGTCACGTCAAAAGCGATCTCACCTAGCCATTACCACACCCTGCACATTAGCGGTTCATGCGTGCGTGCCATAAACAATGTGCTCAACTCATGTACATTCATAACCAATGATGCCATGATTCACATCTGCTCTTGCACTCTGGTGCACCACCTATCATGCATTAACCGATCACATGGGTCCCGATTTTAAGGTAAAATTAATGTGACACATCCCATTCCATGCCACACAATTTTACCCGATAATAAGGCCCAACAATTTCAACCCTCACGCGGTCCAATTGTTCACTGCCATACAAGCATGTTTATCACCACACAGGTATGTTCCAATTGACCATCGCCACACAGGCTCGATTCATGTCACATAGGCTCGTTACCGCCACACAGGCATGAATATCGCCATACAAGCATTTCACAAGGGAGCATCGTCCACCCGACACACAGCGGGGATGGATTCCACTTAATAATCACACAAGCACACCACCACATCTCCCTTTTATCTTCGGGCACTTAGCCAATGCACATACACTTGCATGTACACTTTCAAATCATCATCTCCTCAAGGCGACCCATTTCAGTGTCCCTTGGACAAACCGTTTTCCCCTTTTTGAGAAAAACATACATTTCATGCGGATGTTTATGCAATAACACATCCAATCACTTCATAGGATTAAACACACATGAAATTAGACACTTTTCATTCTTGGGTGAATAGTGTCTCGTGAACAGTAACTCGTGAACAGTAAATTGTGAATAGTGTTGAAGAAAAATCCCTTGGAGTTTTGAAGTTGACAAAACAGCCTCAACAGTACGGTCTAAAGACTCCAAGACTCGTCGAGTTACGTCCGAAGTTTTCAAGGTCTAAAGGTTTTCAAAGACAAGTCGGACCCGAAGTTTGGTCTGATGTTTTTCCGTCTGAAGTCAATCAAGACGCAGTTTCAGTCTGAAGACCTTCAAGACTCAGTTTCAGTCTAACGACCTTCAAAGACCCAAATCTAAATCTGAAGACAGTTCGCGATTTTTACAAGCTGGCCACAGGTTATTCTTATGACTAAGGAAAATAAGATATTGGATTTCGTATTTCCTAATCTTAACCATGGAATATCTCTGACTGTGATCGAGAGCTTGGAAGATTTACTCTCCGGATTTTATCTGTTGAAGATCAAGTTTATTTTCGGAAGAATCTAATTTTGGGAACTCAAGATCCTGATTGTATGGGCGAACGGGATTGACGAGCTACGTCTACTTACGTTTTTCGGCGACAAGGAGATCACTTAAATTGATTCAGTCAACAGGTTGATTGGATGAATTTTTGGTAAGTGCCAATGGGTATGAAGGCACGGAGGCTATTTAAGGTGGATCGATGTTGCTTGGAAATAAGGAGAGACTGGGTAGAAAAATCTCGATGTTAGAATCTCCAAAATCACTTGTTCTCTAAAATCTTTCTTGTTCAAATTGTGTATCGAAGAGAGTGAGATATAGTGCGAAAGCAACGGGAAGCTATAGGAGAGGCGTCTATTGAAGAAGTCTAGTCCGTATCTTTATGTAATGACTCTCGTTTGCTACATAGTGATTACAGCCCAGTTGGCTGCCAGCGTGGAGAGTGGACGTAGGCTTGGACTAAGCCGAACCACTATAATCCTTGTGTTAATTTTCTCTTACCCTACTTACCCTACTCTATTTACTTTATGAATACGGGCTTTATTTATTTTTGATATATCCTTGATATCAACGTATTCATCGCAAAAGATTCCAAAAGAATTCCGCAACAACCTATTCACCCCCCTCTAGGTTGATTCACTAGCCTATTTCAATTGGTATCAGAGCAAGGTTGCTTATTCATTAGAAGTGTTATTACTTCTGAAGCTAAAGATCTATGGCTAGTGTTTTGGCTCCAGGATTAATTGAAGGGAAAAGCAACACCAGACCTCCCTACTTCGATGGCAAGGATTACAACGTATGGAAAAACAAAATGAACGCATTCCTAAGATCCAAAGATCCTATGGAGTGGGATGTAGTGGAAAATGGAATTACTCCTAAAGCTGTATCTATTACAGGGAAAGAAGTACCTGATGGAGTGGGAATAACGCACACCGATGTCTCAAAGAGACAAGCCCTTGATGCAAAGGCTATCTACTCTCTATATTGTGCATTATCCCCTACTGAATATAATAGAATTTCATCTTGTGAAACAGCCAAAGAAGTTTGGGACAGATTGCACGTCACCTATGAAGGAACGGATCGAGTCAAAGAAACCAAGATCAATATCCTTCTTGGTCAATATGAAGCCTTCAAAATGAAGCTAGGAGAAACCATCACGGATATGTTCAGTCGATTTACAGAAATTGTACACGGCTTGGCATACCAAGGACAGCCAATCTCAGGACCTATGAAGGTCACTAATTGTTGAGAGGGCTCTCCAAAGATTGAAATCATGTCAAAACATCTATAAGAGAAACACAAAGGATCATGCCTCTTTCAGTAGATGAATTGGTCAGAACACTTCAATCCTATGAAGTCGAGCAATTCAATGAGGAATTTGACACAAAAGGTAAGAAGTTAATTGCTTTAAAATCTAATAATGATTCGATGTTACTGATTCGAAGAAGACTTGGATGATGAAGAATTGGCACTTATGATTAGAAAATTCAGAAGGTTGAATAGAAAAGGTAGAAGATTCAATGGAAAGAGACAAAACAATCAAAGATTTCAAAGGAGATCAAATGAAGAAGAAGATACCAGCAAAGAAGTTGTTTGCTTTGAATGCAAGAAAAAGGGACACATCAGACCCAATTGTCCCTTATTGAAGAAAAAGAAAGGGAAACCTGAAAAGTTCAAGAAAACACTCAAAGCTGAGACGTGGAGTGACACTGAATGTGAGGAGAGTGATGAAGAATATGCAAACATATGTCTTATGGCAAACTCGAGACTCGAGACTCAAGCTCTGACTCAGACTCAGACTCAGATTCAGACTCAGACTCAAACAATAGTATCAAGGTTAGAAATTTAAAAATTCCTACCAAAGTATCAAAATACATTGATGAACTTTGTCTCATTCTTAAAGGCTCTCTTAAAAGGATTTCTGAACTAAAAAGGGAGAATTCCAAAATGAAACAACAAGAAAAGATTTTACTTGAAAAAGTTGAAAGTCTAGACAAGTCTCTTGATATTTCGAAAGAAAATGAGAATGAACTTTCAAAAGAGAATGCTTGCTTAAAGAAGATTTATTGAAAGTCTCAAAGAAATTTTCAATAGGTTCTGAAAAGTTGGATAAAATTCTTTCTATCCAAAGACCTTACTTTAATAAATCCGATTTAGGAATGACACAAGAAACCGTTCCTTTGATCGATTTCCCAAAGGTAAAGGAAAGAATTAGGAGTAGGCCAACAAAAACTTTTTATAAAAATCATTTCCAAAAGGTTTTTGTAAAGCCTGTTGGTAGAAATGCTCTTGTTCAAAATGTAATAGTGTAGATCATTTTGAAAAGGAATGTCCCAAAGTTTGGAGACCTATTAAGAAGAGCTGGACAAAGACTATTTATACTACTAACAATGATGGACCCAAGAAGATTTGGGTACCAAAGAAGACATTAGTCTTTCTTTTAATTGCAGGTTACCTTCAAGAAGAAAGTCAAGTGGTATTTGGACAGTGGATGTTCAAGACACATGACAGGAGACTCAAGTTGTTTTACAAAATTCTCTAATATAAAAGGAGGAAATGTCTCTTTTGGTGGTAACAACAAGGGAAAGATTGTTGGTCAAGGAACTGTGATGATTGGAAATCTCACAATTTACAATGTCTCTCTTGTTGAAGGAATGAACTACAATCTATTGAGTATTAGTCAATTATGCGATTCGGATACAAAATCAACTTTTAAGAAGATACATGTTGAACAGGGCAAGGATCTCTCACAATCCTTTCTTGGATGAAGACATGGAAATATTTATTTGCTAGACGTAAGGTCCGACCGAGTCCTCAATGCTTGATATCGATTCAAGATGAAGTCATTCTACGGCATAGGAAGCCCGGACATGTCAACCTTAAGCAAATCGCAAAAGTGTCATCCAAAAAGCTTGTTCGAGGACTTCCTAACCTGAAGTATCAAAAGCATGAATTATGCACTCCCTGTGTACTTGGTAAACAGGTTAGAAATTCCTTTAAATCTATAAATGAAGTATCCACTAATCGTGTTTTGCAGCTATTACACATGGATTTATTCGGGCCAACAAGAGTTCAAAGTATTGGAGGTAAAAGATATTGCTTGGTTATAGTTGATGATTACTCGTTTTACTTGGGTTTTCTTTCTTGCAAATAAATCTAATGCATTGACTCATTTCACTAAGTTTGCAAAGAAAATCCAAATTGAAAAAGGATATGCGATTCAAGTATTAAAACTGACCATGGAGGAGAATTTGAAAATCATGATTTTACTAAATACTGTGATGATAATGGTATTAAACATAATTTTCATCCCCATACACTCCACAACAAAATGGAGTTGTAGAAAGGAAAAATTGTTCTTTACAAGAAATGGCAAGAACTCTTTTAATCGAAAGTAATATTTCACCTTATTTTTGGGCTGAAGCTACTTCTACTGCTTGTTATATTATAAATAGAATTTTTCTAAGACCTATATTGGAAAAGACACCCTATGAACTGCTCAAAGGTAAGAAACCTGTTGTTTCATATTTTCATGTATTCGGTTGCAAATGTTTTATCCTAAAGAATTCCAGTGATCGAATTGGTAAGTTTGAAGAAAAATCAGACTAAGGAATTTTCCTTGGCTACTCCATGACAAGCAAAGCATTCAGAGTCTTCAACAAATGCACACAAACTGTGGAAGAATCCATGAATGTGAGGTTTGAAGACTCAGTACAAAATCAGACTCAACCTGAAGATTTTGAGTCTGGCCAAGTGTCTATAAACTCTCATGAAGAAAATCAAGCTTCAGATACTGAGCCTCAAACAGATTCGGAAATTCCAACTGAAGAAGAGCTTCACCAAACTGACAAACCAACTATAAGTTGGAAGCAAAAGTCAAGTCATCCCCCAGACCTCATCATTGGCAATATTGATGAAGGAGTTCGAACAAGATCTAAAAGACGAGAAGCTTCTAGTGCTCTTGCACTAATTTCTGAGATCGAACCGAAAAATATAGAAGATGCATTGAGAGATGAAAGCTGGATCGAAGCAATGCAAGAAGAACTGAATCAATTCAAAATCAACAACGTTTGGGAGCTAGTTCCTAAACCAAAAGGTAAATCAATCATTGGTACCAAATGGGTTTTCAGGAACAAGCTTGATCAACAAGGAAAAGTGGTAAGGAATAAAGCAAGACTTGTGGCAAAAGGATACACACAAGAAGAAGGCATCGACTATGATGAAACCTATGCTCTGTAGCAAGGTTAGAAGCTATAAGATTACTTCTTGCCTTTGCTTGTTTTAAAAATTTCAGGTTATTCCAAATGGACGTGAAAAGTGCATTCCTAAATGGAATTATCCAAGAAGAAGTCTATGTGGAATAACCACCAGATTTGAAGATCCTAAAAGACCAAACCTTGTATTCAAGCTGAAGAAAGCCTTATATGGTTTAAAACAAGCACCCCGAGCATGGTATGAAAGGTTAAGCAATTTTTTAATACAAAATGGCTTCTCTAAAGGTAAAGTAGATACTACCTTATTTATAAAAAAGAAGGCAAGGATTTCATACTTGTTCAAATTTATGTTGATGATATTATTTTTGGCTCTTCTAATGAGAAACTTTGCAAGAATTTTTCAAAGGATATGCAGAATGAATTTGAGATGAGCATGATGGGAGAACTAAACTTCTTTTTGGGTCTTCAAGTCAAACAATCAAGTGAAGGAACCTTCATCCATCAAGAGAAGTATGCAAAAGACCTTATCAAGAAGTTTGGAATGAAGAATTGCAAGAAAACAGAAACTCCTATGTCAAGCTCATCAAAGCTGGATAAAGATGAAGAAGGAAAGAGTGTAGACCAAAAACTATACAGAAGTATAATCGGGTCACTTCTTTACCTTACAGCTTCTAAACCTAACATTTTGTTTAGTGTTTGCATATGTGCTAGATTTCAATCTAACCCTAAAGAATCTCATATGACTGCTGTTAAGCGTATTATTAAATATGTTGCAACTACATCTAAGCTAGGTCTATGGTATTCTAAGCAAGGAGATTTTACTCTCCTAGGATATTCTGATGCTGACCTTGCTAGTTGTAGAGTGGATATAAAAAGCACTACAAGTACATGTCAATTATTGGGAAACAGGATGGTGTCTTGGTTCTCAAGAAAACAGGGTACCGTGGCTCTTTCAACCGCGAAGCGAGTACATAGCTCTTGGAAGTTGCTGCTCTCAAATTCTATGGATGCAACAACAATTAAGAGACTTTGGAGTTGATGAAACATATACGGAAATCAAATGTGACAACACAAGCGCAATCAACCTCACAAAGAATCCTATACTTCATTCAAGAGCAAAGCACATTGAAATCAAGAATCATTTTATTTGAGATCATGTTCAAAATGGAGATGTGGTGATTCAGCATGTAGATTCAAAGAATCAATTAGCTGACATATTCACAAAGCCCCTAGAGAAGGCTCACTTTGAATCAATTTGCTCAAGGCGAGTATCGTGGAATTTGAAGATCATCGAGACTCAAAATTAAAGTCGAAGGCGGTTCGAGACTCATCGCTAAGTCCGAAGGGTGTTCGGACTTAACACTAGGTCTCGAAGACGGCTCGAGACTCAAAGCAAAGTCTCGAAAGTGTTTCAGACTCTACGTAAAGACTAATTATGCTCGGACGCAACGTAAAGTCTGAAAAAGGGTTTAGACTCGGAGGTATAATCGAACATCGTCGGACTGGTTGTTTAATCTCTTTACGCTTTTAACTCTCTCTTTATTTTACTTTTGGTAATTATTTTTCGCTATTTCAAATTCGATATTTCAAAATCTCTTTGTACTCTTTTTCTGACACGTAATTATGGCAGTTTGTATTTTCAAAAAGGCAGTTTTCTTTTTCGATATTATGGTTTATTTTTGGTAGTTTTTCACCTTTACTTTTTGGCGACGATTCGTATTCCCGTGTTATCTCTTTCACTATTTATACACTCGAACCGTCACTTTTCACTCATAGCTTTTCCTTTACGATTTATCCTCACACTCTTTCACTTTCAAAACCCTAAAAGATCCCATTTACCATTTCTGTTCCATCCATTTCTCGTCACAAAGTTTCCATTTTTCTTCGCGTTCAAGTTGAATCCTTGCTTGCTCTCCAAGAATGTCGTCTCGCAAGTCTTCTAGAATTGCCAGCGGGGACCACGAGACAGCAAGAGGGTCCTACTCGAGTGGATCTAACGGAAGAAGATTCGCCTCAACAAGAAGCTGAAAGTCAACACTTTGAGGAAGTGGTTACGGAGCGCGGAACCGGTAAGAACTCTCAAACCTAATGTGGCTTACGATCTCTATAAAAGGCTTAAGGATGGAAAGGTTAGCCTTAAGACGATCGAGGAATATTTGAAGGAAAGAGGGTTTAGGAGCGAGTATGCGTTTTTGATGGAGATGGAGAAGCTGAATGTTGTTGGTGAAGGTACTGCACAGAGGACGCTGGAGAATATTTCGAGTAATCCACTTGAAAATACTCTTACTGAGACCCTAGATGATGATGAGAGATTGTTCTCTCACTTTGAACCTCGTTTTGGTGTGGCGGCTAATACTATTTGTCCTTCAGGAAGTCTATTTCGGTTGAATTAGCATGAGCGAGTTTATGTGAAGCTGTTGAAGAGGGGAGTGGTCAATCCGAGGAGTGTAGATTTTGACTTCCTAGATTCGATAAAGATTAATTTAAGAGGGAAGTTTGCTAGGTTGCAACCGGAGAATTTCTGCACGGATATGACTGTGGCCCACTCGGGGCGGCGGCTTACTTTTACTCGAATCTATCTTTTTTGGATGCAAATCATTTGTCCTTTTCTTTCATGGACAAAGACTATATTGTTGATGTTGACTTGCTGGCTGACATTATTGGTGTAGAAAGAAGGAGTTTTCAGCCAATCAAAGTCTCAACAACCTATGAAACCTTGGATATTGTACGAGACAGAACTGTTGAAGGCAAGATATCCTACACTAGGATGAATGCCACGAATGTTTTGTTGCATAAAATTGTCATCAACTACATCCAGCCAAAAACGACCTCGAAGACTGATGTTTCCAAAACAGAGGCAAAGCTGATGTTTGCCATCAACCAGGGCAGACCCTTCTCTCTCCCGCATGTCATTCTTTTCCATATGTATAGAAGCGTGGTAAAAGATAAAGGTCAGCTGCCTTATTCATCCATCATCACCAAAGTTTTTAGGCATTTCGATATTCAACTACCTGCATCTTTATGCCTAACTAAGTTGAATTCGATGCTTGTTGGTGAGAAAATGGTGATGAAGATGAAATTTCCAGAACTTAATGCAACACTTTGGAAAGGTTGAGGAGGGAAACACCTTCAAAGAGATCCCCCTTTCGTCGAAAAGAAAGGGGAAAGAGCCCACGGCTAAAAAGAAAAGAAGGAAAATCATCCTACAAGATGAGGAGGATGAAGAAGATGCCATGACTCTGTCCACTCTCTCTAGGATGAGGAGCCCTACTGTTTTGAGAACAAAGGCTGAAGAGAGAAGGAGAAGAGAAGGAAGCCGAGAGACAGAGGAAAAGAGAAGAGGAAAGAAAGAGAAGAGAAGAAGAAAGAAAAAGAAGAGGAGAAGAGGAGAGAAGAAGAGAAGAGGAACAGAGAGAAGAAGAAGAGAGAGAGAGGAAAGTGAAGAAGAAAGAAGAAGGGAAGAAGAAGAGGAAGAAGCGAGAAGAGAAGAAGAAGAAAGGAGGAAGAAGGATGAGGAAGAAAGCAAACAGCAAGAGGATATGGCTGCAGGTTTAGAGCCATCCTTTGCTGGGGAAGAGACCGAGAAACATCCAAGTGCTGAAATGGATGTTGGCGATGAATTTTCTACTCCACCCACTGGCATTCACACAGGGGGAGTTGCTGCGAAACAGGGGGACAATATCGCCACTACACTTTAGTGATGTGAGTAGGTCTGGTGCTGACCCTGAGGAGGTTTATGCATCCCACTTCCCTGAACATGAAGAATCCTCACCTGCCGAGAAGGAAAGGGCTGAAAGGGAAGCTCCTAGTTTCCAAACTCATTCTGTTGGTCCAAGTGGAAGCAATGCCAATTCCGCAGCCTTTACTTAGCTGTTGGATATTATGCTAGACATGAAAAAGCAAGTTTTGGGATGGACTTCGAGATGAGAGATTTGAAAAAGGTCTTTGCTTGAGTACTTGGTGAACATGCGAATGCAGATCAATGCACTAAGAGCACAAATGGAATCGAATCAAACCGGTGCGAGAATTAGCTTCGGTGAAGGAAAACCTTGCCAAACTCAAGAAGTCAGTCCAGGAGCTTAGCAAGTTTCAACTTGTGCATTTCCCAGGGCCACTAAATCTTTTCAAAACTTTATCACATTCACTCTACCTCTTTGATGGGACAAAAAGGGGGAGAGTTGCGCAGATTTGATTGCGGGTTTTGAAGATTTGAAGTTTTTTTGAAGCTTTGAGAAAGCTTTAAGAGTTTTTATTTTAAAGTTTATTTTTAAGTTTTTTTTTTATTGCTTAGACTGTTTTCGTTTTGGATTTCGATTGGGTTGTTTACTTGAACTTCTATGACCTTATGCTGATTTGATGATTTGGATCTAGACTTGTGAATTCAATTGCAGGGCTATTATATTTATGAGGATAATTGTTATTGGACTAACACTCTGTTTTGCAGATATAATCCTCAAAATATATATAAGTTTTTCCTTGCAGGTTTTTGATTCGCAAATCTGTCGAGGGTTTTGTCACCATCAAAAAGGGGGAGATTGTTGAAGAAAAATCCCTTGGAGTTTTGAAGTTGACAAAACAGTCTCAACAATACGGTCTAAAGACTCCAAGACTCAGTCAGTTACGTCTGAAGTTTTCAAGGTCTAAAGGTTTTCAAAGACAAGTCGGACCCGAAGTTCGGTCTGAAGTTTTCCGTCTCGAAGTCGTCAAGACGCAGTTTCAATCGAAGACCTTCAAGACTCGGTTTCAGTCTAACGACCTTCAAAGACCCAAATCTAAGTACGAAGACAGTTCACGATTTTTACGGGCTGGCCACGAGGTTATTCTTATGGCTAAGGAAAATAAGATATTGGATTTCGTATTTCCTAATCTTAACCATGGAATATCTCGGCGTGATCGAGAGCTTGGAAGATTTACTCTCCGGATTTTATCTGTTGAAGATAAAGTTTATTTTTGGAAGAATCTAACTTTGGAAACTCAAGATCCTGATTGTATGGGCGAACAGGATTGACAAGCTACTATCTACTTACGTTTTCGGCGACAAGGAGATCACTTAAATTGATTCGGTCCAACGGGTTGATTGGATGAATTTTTGGTAAGTGCCAACGGGTATGAAGGCATGGAGGCTATTTAAGGTGGATCGATGTTGCTTGGAAATAAGGAGAGACTGGGTAGAAAAATCTCGATGTTAGAATCTCCAAAATCACTTGTTCTCTAAAATCTTTCTTGTTCAAATTGTGTATCGAAGAGAGTGAGATATAGTGCGAAAGCAGCACGGGGAAGCTATAGGAGAGGCTTGTCTATTGAAGAAGTCTAGTCCGTATCCGTAATGTGACTCTCGTTTGCTACATAGTGATTACCCGGTTGGCGCCAACGTGGAGAGTGGACGTAGGCTTGGACTAAGCCGAACCACTATAATCCTTGTGTTAATTTTCTCTTACCCTACTCTATTTACTTTATGAATACGTGCTTTATTTATTTTTGATATATCCTTGATATCAACGTATTCTACCGCAAAGATTCCAAAAGAATTCCGCAACAACCTATTCACCCCCTCTAGGTTGATTCACTAGCCTATTTCAAATAGTGTCGTGTGAACAATGAATTTCTAAAATTCAATATTTAATAAATATTAAACAAAACAATAATTAAAACAAATAAACAATTAATTAAGCAAAACAAGCTTAATTAAACACATAAGCATCATTAAGCTAATAAAGTAAAATTAAGCTAAACTAATCCTAGCCATTAATCTAACCACCTATCTTAGGACTAATATAACTTAATTAAATCACCTAAACTAGAATTAACATTAATTAAACTAACACTAAGCAAGTTTAGGCTCTAATAAAAGGATTAGGAGCTAAACTCACCCGTTAAGCGGGCCGGAGGCACCAACGCAGCGGCGACAATGGTGGCTACACACCAGGACCTCTACCACGATGATCCAAGGTGGTCCCAAGCTCAACACAATGACCACAACCCAAACTCCCTCTAAAAACTCTAAAAAGCTGCCCTGCCAAATAAGAAAACAAGTTAAACAATTTGGCCGGAGCTCTAGCGAGGGTTCACCGGCAACTGGCGGCACCTAGGTGTCGAGGAGGACCTGCAAGTGGTTGGTATGGGTGGAGGTAGGGTCGGAATGGAAGAAAAATGTCTAAAATGGGCAAAACAGGCGAAGTTGTGCAGGCTGCTAGGCGGACCGACGGACTGGAGGCCGGTTTCTTCCGACTGGCATACATGGCGGCTGGAGGCTCCGTTCGGCATAAAACCAGGCTCCTTTGGACGGTTTGGATGTCCTAAAGACAATGTTGGGTGTTTTGTGAGCTAATTCGCAAGGGAAGATCACTTTTAACTTGAGTTTCCACTGAAAGGTCGGCTAGAGCAAAACTATGCCGACGGTCCGCGACCGGTGGCTTGCGACGGCCATACGGGGCAGCCGAGACTCGTTCGTGGTGAGGTCGGGCTTGTTAGGATGGGTTGTCTCTCCTGGTCACGATGATGGGTGGATCGTTGGTTGATTCATCCGAGAAGACCACTTTTAACTCGAATCTTTGGAGAGAGGTCTGCTGGAGCATAAATTGGAAGAGAGGGAGAACGAAGGAGAGAGCTCGTTGATTAGGAGGCCGAAAGCACTCCTTATTAAGGCCATTAAATTGCTACTTCAACTCCCCATGCATGATGACATCATTTTCTCTCTCTTCTCTAAACTTTTTCTCCTTACAACTAGGGGCAATTTGGTCATTTCACGATGCACAATTACCATTCTATCCTTGGGCTGAAATTGGTGGATGGACCTAAGATTTGGGCTTGACCATGAATAGGAATGGGCTTGGGAATTGATTAGGCTTGATTGGGCTTAAAGTTAGCCCATGGGCTTTGAAAGATGAATAGTTGGTTTGGTCCAATGGGCTCATTTGTTTGCCTTAGGCCCACCATGGTGGCTGTCTCAACTTGGGCCTAGGGCCCACATCCTCATGGGCTCGCTTCCTCGGTCAAAAATCTCTTTTCCAAGCACACGGCTTAGCGACGATGTCGAATGTTGTTGTAGTTTCATCTAAAGTTTGTCTCGGACATTCCCGATAATTCGAAGTCTAATTCTTAGCTCTCATGCCATGTCAATTTCGTCATAATGCTATTTGAGTACAACTCGAGTGATAGGTGGCTTTGAGGATTCACGCGTGACCGACTCGTGTCAAACCACATTCAAGACATCTCGACACATGGACGTCCTTGACTACATGAAATTACGGAGGATAGATTTTGATTTCAAAGTACACAATTGCGAGGATCGACCTAGGGTCGTTCACGAGTTCAATAATGGTAAAGAACGGAATCACTCGTCATTCCATTATGTTTTGTTTGCAAATCGACTTTTAGTCATCCTTAGAATCGGCATGTCTATTTATAGGATCGTTCTCACGCAGATCTCACAGTCAAGTCGTTTTCCCAGGTCAAGTTCTTTAGTCGTACGAATTTTGTCCTCATTAGCCTTTCCTCTCAAGGTCGTATCTCAGGAGTGATCAATTTCAAGTAAGACCAACCAACATTGCATTAACGAAATTCACATTCATTCATCCCTTAAAGGACTTGAATTTCGAAGAAAGTCACGATTAAAGCAAAGTAGGATAGTTGCCCTTTTCCTTCATCACTATTTTGTACATATGCAAAAAGATAGTGTGCAAGTGAAAAAACAACTCCATTGCATATTGCCCGCATGATCTTTACTTCAAATCTTGAAACATCAGTCTTAGAAGTAACCTTGGGTTTAACACAATTTATTACTATCTTATGCAGCAAGATATTTGAAGCAGGCATTCGAGAGTAAGTGATACTCTCGCTCGGAAATTTGACTCTCGCTCGGAAATTTGTCTCTCACGAGAAACTTAGTGGCTTATGTAATGGACACATTTATGGGAAGAAAACCACTTCGTTCTACACCCAAAATGTCAACCAGGAGATCCACATCTACATCAAAAACTTTATCACATATAGTAAACTGTATATGAGTCGGATCAAAAATAGACAAATTCGAGTAAAAATATGCCTTTAATTCAAGATATGCTTTAGATGTCTCTACACAAAATTTCTCCAATTGAAGTTTGGCTAACTTTTCCCTCAAGTTAACCTCGATAGTATCTAGAAAGTCAAAGTCCATTGTTCGAGGGTTAATGACCCCTCGTTCAACATTTTAGCATAAACCTTCTTGTGCTCTTTTGAACGAAACAATTTCATTCTTTCTCTAGCTATTTCAGCCGCCACACCCATCTTCGGTTGGAAATTTTTAAAGATCCTCTCATCATCATCGTTATTCTCGAGCTGATTTTCGACCCAAAACGAGGATCGAAAGAAAGTTCAGAAATTCCTTCTCGCTATTTCGATCGGTGCCACTCCTAACCTTTCCATCACTCTCAAAACAGAGTTTCATTTCCATAGCCATTCTCTTTTAGAAAGTTACTGATGAAGTCCATAAGACTTCTACCTAATTTCAGAAACTTATAATGTTTGAAAAGTAACTCAGGCTCCTTTACTAAAATGGGGGTTGCCTCCTAAGTAATTTCCTTATCTATAGAGTGACGAGGAGAACTTCGGGAGAATCTTCTCCAGTCGAGATCAAAGTGAGTTGGTCCTTCAAGCATATTTCGAGGGCCACGACTAGTAATGCAAGAAGATTTCCTTTGGAACGACACGTGGCAAATTTGGAGGACTTCGACAACATGCCGTGTGTAACCTTTTGCCAGTAATAGTCTAATAGCTTCTAACCTTACTACCGGTGCATAAGTCTCATCGTAATCTATTCCTTCTTCCTGTGTGTAACCTTTTGCTACAAGCTTTGCTTTGTTTCTAGTTACTTTACCTTTTTCATCCATCTTGGTTCGAATACCCACTTTATTCCAATTACGATTTGCCTTTTGGTTTAGGAATCGGTTCCCGGACACCATTAACGTTGAATTGTCCGAGTTCTTCATGCATAGCTTCTATCTAGCTTTCTCAAACAATGCTTCTTCTACTCCTTTTGGTTCTATCTCTAAAATAAGTGCTATCGCACTTGTAATCTTCTTTTCCCTTGGATTTGGTGCATATTCTTTCATCTAGATTTCCAATGATGAGTTCTTTGGGATGACTTGATTTTTGCTTCCAGTTACTATTTGATTTGTCGTTTTCCTTTTAGATCTGTTGATCATATGTTTCCTTTAATTCTTCTAGTTCTACTTGATGCTGTTTTCCAGAAGATTGAAGTTCTCTAGGGGAATCAGACTTTATTAAGTCTGGAACTGGTTCAAACTCTTCAAGTTGAATTTGATCTGGTTGATTTTGAGTACTTTCCTGAAATATGATGTTCATTGATTCTTCTACAGTTTGAGTATTCTTGTTTAAGACCCTGTAAGCTTTACTTGACATAGAATAGCCAAGAAATATCCCTTCATCGATCTTTCTTCAAATTTTCAGATTGATCATTTGCATTCTTCAAGATGAAACACTTACAACCAAATACATGAAAGTAAGAGATGTTAGGCTTCTTCCCTTTATACACTTCACAAGGAGTCTTCTCTAGGATAGGCCTTAAAATACCCTATTGATTATATAACAGGTAGTAGAGACTACTTTTGCTCAAAATCGGGAAGAGATCTTGCTTTCTATCAATAGAGTTCTAGCCATCTCCTATGAAGATCTATTTTTCCTTTTCACAACTCCGTTTTGTTCTAGAGTATATGGAGAAGAGAAAACATGTTGAAAACCAGGCTTCATTCTAAAAGACTCATATTGTCCAAGTAAAATATTTATCTTTGTCTCCTTCACATGATCGGTCTCCTCATAAGTGACGTGAAGTCTATCCCAAACTTCTTTTGCCGTTTCACGGGAGGATATTCTGTTGTATTCAAGTGCGAGACAAAGCGCAGTATATGGAATAAATAACTTTAGCATCAAGAGCCCATCTCTTGGTAATTTCAGCTTGAGTAAATTCATCAATATCTTTTTCTATCACTTTTTTCCCTTTGTCTGAAGCTAATGTTGCTTTTGGATTAAATCCTTTTTCAACAACATCCCATTCCAGAGGATCTTTGGATCTTAGAATGCCTTCATTTTATTCTTCGACACATTATACTCCTTTCCATCGAAATAGGGTGGTATGGTGTTGCTCTATCCTTTAACCAATCCGGAGCCAAAATACTAGCCATAGAAGATATTTAGCTTAGAAGTAAAAACACTTCAATAAAATAAGTACCATAGCTTTGATACCAATTGAAAGAGCTAGTATTAACACCTAGAGGGGGGTGAATAGGTTTTAAAATAGATTGATCTAAAGATGCAGTAAAAATATTTTTCTTCAATCTAAGTCTGTTAGATACCAAACTTCTGATATAAATTCAGACTCAAATAAGATGTTTTGAAAAATAGTGAAACTCATAAAAATATCACAACAAATAAATTAAAGAAGTTAAGGGAAGAGAAAATTAAATACAAGATTTATAGTGGTTCGGCTTAGATCAAGGTTACGTCCACTCTCTCACGCTGACAGCCTTCTGGTTGGATTTCACTATGAATCGAAAGAGAATTACAACGATATGAGTTTGATTGCTTAATAAGGAGTTTCTCACTAAGTCACTTCTTTGTGTTTCTCTCTTTCGAGTACAAATATGAGCACTACTGATGAAGAACAAGTGATTTGAGAAGCTTCAGACTTTAAAATTCTAATTTTCACGCCACCTCTCAAATGACCCGAATGACCTTCTTAAATACTCCTCCATGCCTTTATGACCGTTGGCACTATATAGAGGAATTCTTCCAATCAACCCACTAGATAGAATCAATCAAAGAGATCTTGTAGCCATTTGAAGATTGAGGTAAAATCCGATGATCTTGGTCGCCCACACAATCAGAATCTTGGTTTCTATAAGTAGATTCTTTCCAAAAAAAGAACTTGTCTTTGAAATTGATTTCACCAATCCGTGATTGATTTTATCAATATTTTTTGAAAGATAAGTGAGATTTTCAACCAGAGAACCAGATATATCTTGTTTATACTGAGTCCTTGTTGAAAGATCAATAATGTTCTTCACTTAGATTTAGTTTGGATCTTTGTTAGAGTGGGACAAACTTCTGATGTAGAATAGGCTTTGACAGAATTCCACAGAAGTCTAGTATTCCTCAGAATAAGAATATGAATGGGAAAGCTTTGTCAACTTCAAAATCTAGTAGGAGTTTTCTCAACCCAACCCATCAAAGTCCTGTAATCCCTTTTTTTACCATGTTACCTAATAACGAAAGGTAAGGGGCCAAGGTACCCAACGAGGGCATTGACTAATCTAGGACTGAGTTAGGGTTCAAATTAGTTTAGTTTGCTATCCTGTTTATTTCACTTTGACAATTTGAGGTTGAGTCCGTTAGTGTGTCATCTTGGACTTTACACTTTTGGATGAGCTTATTTATGCACATATTTTTGCTTACCATGGTACTTTACAATTATAATTAAGTTGAACAAGGCATATACTTGTTTGGACTCAATCATTCATAGATGGAGGTAAAATCCTTGATCTTGATCTTGCTGGTCACGCACGGATCCATAAGATTCACGATGGATCTTGGTCAAGAGCTCTCAGAGCAAGCTTTTATCAGGTTTTCCCAGCCTACTTAGTCATGAGTTCACTCTAGTCGTACTGTTTACATGACGTTGATTAATGTAAGTCGAGAGTATTTAAATAATTTTCCATTTGAGCAAGGCATTTGGATGTGGAAATAAATGATGTGGGGAGGCTGCAAGCGCATGGAATGATCTAATGGATCTCGCTTCTTATTCTTATATCTTTCTTGAAATTAAAAGGTAACTAATAAACTATATAAAAAATGTGAAATCTCTGCAATTTAGTTGTCTGACCTAAAACGAGCTACCAAGACAGCAAAATTCGTTCCAATTGCTTGTGGTTGGGTGGAGTTATGAATGTGTTAGGATATTTGTAACTGTTAAAATATGTATCGAGTTTAAGCCCGTCGAACAAACATAGTCCAAGTTAAACCAAGCAACTCTACGAATGTCCAAGCTCTGCTTTTTTTTTTTTTTTTACTTTATTTGTTTGTGCATTAATTTTTTTTTTTTTTCTGAACACGCGCTGCTCAAGAATGAAAAACATAATTGGAGGGAAGCATGCGGCCACAAAGCGAGAAATCCCAAAGCATTTCTTCCAAAAGATCACTTCACATAAAACACAAAGTTGTTCACCTACTAAACTTGTCATGAAAGTGCCATTTATATCCTAAAACTTTTAAAAAGTGCAACCAAGTTCTAAAATTTATCGGAAAATGCAATTAAGTCATAAAATTTTTCCAATCAAATGTTTTCGTTAATTGCATTTTCATGTTAAGTTTTAGGACTTGATTACACTTTTGAAAGCTTTAGGATTCAATTAGCACATTCATAATAAGTTTTAGGATTTCCAATCCTTTTTGTCTGAACATTTTGATATTGGGGGAACGAAGCTGCAATACAATACGGCCTATCATCCGTAGACGGATGGCTAGTCTGAGATGACGATTCAAACCCTTGAGGACATGCTGTGAGCTTGCATGTTGGAAGCGTTGTATGGCAGAGCGTGCAGAACTTCTGTATGTTAGGATGAAGTTAGAGATCGAAAGATTAACGGCCCCGAGTTGGTTCAACAATCGGTGGACGCCGTTCATGAAAGAGTTAAGACCGCTCGAGTCGTCGAAAATTTATGCAAATAAGCGTCGAAGACCATTGTAGTGTGATTTTTGATTGCGTTCTAACCAATCCTTTTTGTTCTAAAAATCATGATGAAACACCACCGAACACATCTATAAACTTTTCCGAAAGGCTGCTGTGAACTTCGAGTCTCAATCTAACGTAATTATCACTGGTACTCCATGCAGACGCACTATCTGGCGCACGTACAACTCAACATATCTATCCAATGTATAGTCCTTTCGTACAGCGATGAAATGAGTAGACTTCGTCAATCTGTCAACTATAGCTTATATGGAATCATTACCTCGCTGACTCCTTGGTAACCCCATCACAAAATCCATCGTGATGCGTTGCCACTTCCACTTGAGAATCTCAAGAGGTTGCAAAAGTCCTTCCGGTTTACAGTGCTATGCTTTCACTTGCTGACATGTTAGGCACTTGGTGACATGTCTGGCGATATCTGTCTTCATACCTATCCACGGATAGTGTTGACGTAGATTCTGATACATCTTCGTACTGCCTGGATGAATGCTGTAATTGCTATGATGAGCTTCTAACAAGATCTCCTCCTTAAGCTCTGCATCGTTAGGTACACACAAACATCCATGAAACTTTAGTGTTCGGTTTTCAGAAACTTGAAAACCAGCCTTTCTCTTTTTCGTATCTTCTTGCAGAATCTTTTGGATCTCAAGATCTATCAACTGCAACGTCTTGATCCTTATCTGCACTTCTGGTTCAATTTCTGATGGTGGCCATAAGATTTGAAAAGTGGCTTACCTCAAATTTGAAAACCGAATCTCGAGCTTCTTTGAGTAAAATCCATTCCTAAATCACCATTTGCGCAATCGAAGACTTTCAATTCAACGTATCTGTGACCTTGTTAGCTTTTTTGAGATGATACAGGATATCACAGTCGCAGTCCTTGAGAAGTTCTATCCAACGATATTGTCTTAAGTTCAACTCCTTCTAAGAGAATAAATACTTTAAACTCTAATGGTCTGTAAAGATCTGGAACCTTTCTCCACACAAGTAATGTCTCCAAATCTTCAGAGCAAATATGATCGCTGTGAGTTCTAAGTCATCCATTGGGTAATTCAACTCATGAGACCTCAATTGACGGGACGCGTATGCAACAATTCTCTCATGCTGCATTAACACGCAACCCAATCCTCTAAATAACGCATCACTGTAGATCTCATATCCTCCAAGTCCAGACGGAATCGTCAACACGGGTGTAGTAGTCAGCTTCTGCTTAAGCTATTGGAAACTACACTCGCACTTATCCGTCCATACAAACTTCTCTTCCTTCTTTAGCGGTTGAGTCAGAGGCATGATTATTGTAGAAAACCCTCCCACGAATCGTCTGTAATAACCTGCCAATCCCAAGAAACTTCTAATTTCTGTCACTGTCGTTGGTATTGGCCAGTTGATAAATGCTTCGATCTTAATCGGGTCCACGCAAATCCCTTCACCAGAAATCACATGACCTAAAAAAGCCACACTAGTCAGCCAAAACTTGCACTTATTGAACTTGGCGTATAGTTCATGTTATCGCGAGTTTGAAGCACCGTCCTTAAATGTCTTTTGTGCTCCTCTGAACTTCTCGAGTACACCAAGATGTCGTCAATGAACAATATCATAAACTGATCTAGGTACTCCTTGAATACTCGATTCATCAGATCCATGAAAGCAGTTGGGGTGTTGGTCAAACCAAACGGCATTATAATGAATTCATAATGGCCGTAATGCGTATGAAAAGCTGTCTTCGATATATTTTACTTCTTGATCCTCAGCTGATGGTATCCAGTCCTCAAGTCGATCTTGGAAAATATCGACCCTCCCTATAACTGGTCGAACAGGTCATTAATCCTTAGTAATGGATACTTGTTCTTGATCGTCACTTGATCGAGTTGCCGATAATCGATGCAAAGGTACAATGAACCATCTTTCTTCTTGATGAACAAAACTAGTGCTTCCCATATAAATCCCTTATCCAACAACTCCTACATCTACACCTTCAGTTCCTTCAATTCTGATAATGCCATATGGTAGGGGGCCTTAGAGATTGGCTCCGTCTTAGGGGCCAATTCAATCACAAATTTGATCTCCCTTTATGGTAGTAGACCGGGTAATTCTTCAAGAAACACATCAGAAAACTCTTGTACCACAACGATGTTCTCCATCTTTGGCTCAACAAGCTGTCGTATCCACAACGGTCGCCAAGTAACCTACAACCCACTTCAAATAAATGAGTTACTTCAAGTGACGAGATTAAGGTAATCAAAGGGTCCTCCTTGACTTCTAGTAAACTTGAAACTTTCACCCGCTAACAAGTTAAACTGAATGATCTACGATAACAGTCCACAGTAGCTTGTTGATTAGTGAGTCAATCCATGCCAATTATCACATCAAAATCATACATGGCTAAGACAATCAAATCTATTCTTTCTTTCGCTTACCAATAATTAACTTGCAACTAGGACATCCTATTGCGGATAACACCTTATCTTTTAGCAAGGTAGATATATTAATGATTGACCCCAACGATTCTATACTCATCCCTACCAACTTAATGTACTACTCAACAATAAATGAATGCGTAGCTCAGGTCAAATAAAGCATAAACGGCATGGTCATTCGGCAGCAAGACCGTACTTGTGACCACATCTAGTGAGTCCTCTGCCTCTTGCTTAGGGTGACAACATACACCATTCCCGTGTTGGAGGCCTATTCATCATCGCATTTCCTCAATTCTATCCCATCGGCGATGACGGTATTTGTGATCCCATCGGTGCGTGGACAATCCCGATCTAGTTGCCATGCTGGCCACATCCAAAGTAAGCTCCCGTTCTATTGAAGCACGGGGGTTGACCCATGTTGTCTCCCATCGACACACTCCATTCTGGTTGGGTGCCGACTTTCCTATCCCACCTTTCTTGTTAGGCGGAATTGAATATCTTCCTTCTGACATCAGCTCTTTCTTGAACCGATTACCATCTCTGTTGAACCAAACCGCGACCCAGATGCAACGGCTCACTCATTCAAATTTCTCTCGATCAGTTGTACCCTTTCATAAAGATCGTTGTAATCCTTCAGATTAAACAGCACAAGCGAATCCTTTAGCTCCGGTCTCAGTCCATCTCGAAATCTCCTTGCTCTGTCTAATGATTCCTCAATCAGTTTGGGGGCGTACTGGGATAGCTTGGTGAACTTCGCCTTGTATTGACCCATAGACATGATACCTTGACGAAGACACTGAAACTCTGTCATCTTCTATTCTCTGACACAATCAGAGAAGTACTTTCCATTAAAAACTTCTATGAAGACATTCCACACTGGAACCATGTGTGGCATCCTCAATTTTATAACCTATCAAGGTGAGAGGTTATGGTCAATTGGAATTGCAATCAAAATTTTGAGGTGTAGAAATTGTGACAAATTGGATTGTGAGACTTTGAGCATTAATTTAACAAGTCACGATTTAATTTGAATTAGTGGAGATGACGACTATGTGGTGCAAGTTTATTTGGAGAATGGGACAAGTATCATTGTGGTCATATGTGTGCAAGTTTCGGCCAAGTGAATTAAATGGCTAGGCTAAGATTTAAGTTAAATTGGACTAAGAGGAAAATTTAATGGACAATTAAATCACACCTTACCTTCGGCCAAGGTGTGCGAGGGGAGAGAGGGGATGACCGATTGAGGTGAAGTTGTGTGGAGAGTGACATGTGACCGTGTGTATGTGAAAGTGGTGTGGCCGTGCGAGTGAGGGAGGTGAGGTGTGCGTGTGAGGAGCTGATGTGGCACTAGGTGTCAACACATTAAAGACTTAGACTCCTAGGCTTGCTGAATGGGTGAAGAGCTGTAAGAGAGAGAGAGAGAACCGGTGGATTAAATGGGTAAGTCGGCTGGGTGAAAAAGAGAGAAGGAGAGAGAGAGAGAAGTCGTGCGCGAGGAAGGAGAAGAGAAACAGGGTCTGCCGAGAGGAAATTCAGCTCAACCAGGGGGATTCCTTGCTGTTTTTCATCAAATTTAAAAGGCAAGAGCATTCTTAAATCTTCCTGTACCTGTTTAGGATCTTAATTTGGCAAGAATTGGTGATTAAAGTGGTCGGATTTGGCTGAATGTGGAGGTAGTGTAAATCGGGTGGAAAATCGGGTGGAAAATCGGGTGGAAAAACAGGGTGATGCCCGAGTATAGTTTGACCATTTTCGTGAGGTTAGAGGTAGAATCAGGACTTGGTGTCTTCTGTGAACTTGTTCTACACATCTTCAACATTAACATATTCGAAAATGAGCAGATTTTGATGGAGATTTGGGGTCGAACAGAATTTAATTTGAAACCGGGTAAGATTTAGGATAAACCGAGGGACCCCAGAGGATTGTTTGCCCTTTTTTGTGCACTTTGAGTGGGAATTTTGATTCGACTTCTTCTTATGAATTGTTAGGGACATCTTGATGCATCTTGTGGTAAAATTTGAACTAATTCCTGTATGTGTATCCTACTGTTTCGAATTTTTCTTTATCTATCTATATTCTGGAATTTACCCGAGAAAGAGCCAGTAGCTTGTGGACTTTAAAACCCAATCTTCTCTTGTGAATTTGATGTCGACTTCAAAAGAGAAGTTGCAGGGAATGCACTTGGCTACAACATATCCAAAAATGGGAGAAAGAGTGGGCTTAAGTGGGTTATTTTGAATTGTTTTGATAGCCGTGTAATCTGTACGTATTTGAATAAAAGTTGGAAGTTGCTGATTTTAAACTATGACTTGTGGGTTGAATTTGAAGGTGACTTCTTCTAATGAAATGTTCATTTACCTCTTGGCTATGACATGTTAATTTCTGGGAATTTTAAGGCAATTTAGTGCCTCAATTTCGTGAATTCCGAAGATAGTGTAAACTGGAAATTTCTGGGCATGTGATGAATATAGCTGAGAACAAGTGCTATGTTATTATATGTTCTAAATTTGTTTTTCTTAGGTGTAAACGACAACTTTACCTTCTGTTTTAAGTGTGAACATAGACTGACATGCCTAATAGTAATTCTCATGGTACATTAAGGGTACTTTAATTGAATTGTATGCTGGTTTCATGGGATTCATTGTAAAAGTCTTAAGCCGATTGTAGTGTTGGTCATTTTGGATGTGTGTGCATGCTGAGTTCACAATGTGCATGCTGAATTGATGGAATACCTTCTTGATGTGTATGTATACATGCCATGTGTGATTGAGAGATGGACATTTATTTTTAAATTCACTTGATTCACATGTTGTGCATGCCGTATTTGTGATGGAACAATTGGCTGAGCATGTAGACTCATGTCATGTGAATGTGAATAAGTGAATGCATTGCTGTCATGCTTGTGTTCCATGGACATGTTTATGAATCATGCATGGAAAAAGAGATTGTTGCATGACATGCATTGATTTTACCTCGGGAGTGTCGAGATGCCCGGCTGGAGGAGTGAAAATGCCGGATGCCCAGTAGCCCTGTGAGCGTAAATCTGGATGGCCTCGGAGTTGAGATGCCCGGGTGTTGGGGGTGCCGGAAGCACGGAGTGTGGGTGCCGTGAATGCCTCGTGATGCCAGTTGGGGTGCGAGATGCCCGGCCAGGGAGTGTAAATGCCGGAAGCACGGATGGTGTGTGCCGTGAATTCCTCACGATGCTAGGTGGTGTGAGATGCCGGGGAAAGTGGGGTTGTCGGAAGGCGGGTGGTGTGTACCGGATCATGTATATGAAATTGCCAGCATCGATGTGTGCTCATGACTTATGCATTGTGATAGAAAGAAAGGCATGTGATTCTATTAATGCATATGTGTACATTTGAGTGGCACAGTAAGCAATGTTCATACATGAGACTATGCCATTATGCATGCTTGGATATGTCTAACATGTGTATATATTTAATTGATGGCTAATGATGCTTATTGAGGTGACTTGACCACACACTTGATTGCTGAGTGACTTTGATGTGAAATAAATTGTATTTATGCATGCTGTATGGGTAGCTTTAAGAATTGCTCTATTGCTGAGTGGTTGTACTCACCCTTTGGGGATTAACATTTTCAGCTTAGACGATGTCGGTTCCTCCACTTGCACCGGGTAGATTCTATGGGATTCCGCCTCGACCTCGAGGTGCGGGTGGTACGGTTTCTAGTCCGGGCGATCCCCGGACGCACATACTTTCGAGTCTCCGTCCCGGTGCGGTTCGAGGTGGGCCGAGTAGCGGCCCGGTCTTCTAGGAGTACGTCTCCATCTTTCCCGTGAGGACGGGGAGATAGGCAGCATGCTACCTCCGCCACCTAGCCCTCCGGCTGGCGGTAGACACGATATAGCGGGGGAGGTTGGTGGGATTTTTGAGCCCAGTAGCCGGAGCGACGTAATGGATGGTTTTGGGTTAGCCGTGTGTATAGGCTATTTTTGTTTATCTTGATAAAGGGTAGTGGTTAGAGCTCCTTTTGATGTTATTATCTTGATGTACTCTACCCCTAAAAGATAAAAGAACCGTCCATTCAAAAGTAAATAATATCGAGCCGGTTTCTTGGTATATTATTGTGTTTAGTATGTGTGCATTACCCCTCATATGTTGTGAGAGAGTTTTAAATTTTGCTTCCGCTATATGTGATGCGGGGACCGTTGAATACTTAAGTTAAAAAAAAAAAAAAAAAATTGAGAGCTTAAAAGACACGGCTCTCTTAGTAGGTAAAGTGATGGTTAGCATAACCGTAATCACCTCAAGGGTGTCCGGGGGTGTTACACCATGCCTTCGGGAAACACTCTTCCTCGATGGCTCTCCACCAGAGTGCTTGCATTTCCCTATAACTAATAGACCGCAAGGACTACCTTGTCTTCCTCCAAGCACCTCGGCGGTGCGAAGGCCTTCTCTAATTCTTGGATCTAGAGGGTTGCAACCTCGGGATCGCCTACTCCCTAAGAACCTCGGCGGGTTCATCTTCAGAAAATGGCTCCACTAGCTTGTGCATTGGTCTCTCCCCAATCACATTCCCGGGCTAGACCGGCAGTACGGCAACGGTGGCGGCGACTATAATGGCAACTTGATTATGGGCCCGCTGCCCCCATCGGAATTCCCTAGGTTCTCGAGCGCCTACAAGATCCTATCTATTCTAGGATTGCCGGGTGCTACTACACCAAGATCGGCTATGGTGGTACTCACTTGCGCTAGCTTGAGCTGCGCTCCACCTCAAGCTATTGACCCTAGTCGGCGTCCTACCCCGAGTGACGGATGCTGCGGCTCTTCCGAGGAGTCCTCTACTCGGATCACTCATAATGCAAACTCTTTATAGAACCCACTTTCTTATTCCACACAAAATTAGAAGTCTTAGCAGCCCCACACAAAACACTCAATCAATTGACCACAAAAATCAATATAAAGAAAAAGCCTTTCCTACTAACTGTCCCATAAACCCATTGCACATTATCACTCTATACACTAACCAACTTCGATACCACTTTGGGCGGGAATGTCACGGCCCAA
Organism: Eucalyptus erythrocorys; assembly: GCA_014182555.1. Lineage (NCBI taxonomy): Eukaryota > Viridiplantae > Streptophyta > Magnoliopsida > Myrtales > Myrtaceae > Eucalyptus > Eucalyptus erythrocorys. The sequence goes on along the minus strand of CM024605.1, from coordinate 20,651,915 downwards.
ACCCCGGCACGCGTACATTCTTCAGCTGATCGATTAATTGCGATGTTCCCAAGACGCGTTTTGCCAACTTTCGTTTTATGCACATGCCGAAGCGAACTCATAAACTCAAACACAATCAAACATAGGGACAATAAAACATATGCTATGCCTTTTTCATAAAACAAACTTTATATGCATACTAAGCCATTCTTACGGGTCTATATACAAAAGTCTATGTCCAAAAGAAGCTACTAAGCCAATCCTACCTCAAACCCTACTTGCTCGGGATCAGGAGTCTACCATGACACCATCTAGGATGTTAATGTCTAAAGGATCTATTACCTTTACTCGGGGTCCTTCAGCCTCGAGCCCTCGGGTTCACTGCGATATCTTCCGAATATTGGCATTCACAATGGGGTTGAGTACCTCCTCACACTTGGTATCGGCGACGGGTCCGTTAAAGCCATCCAAGGGGGCCCTCCCGAACCCCGTTAGGCTTGTTATGGAATCACAAACTTTGAAGCGATGAGGTACCAAGTGAGGTAGGCCCTTATCGACCCAAATGGTGATCACTATGAGCTCACAAGCCCAGGTGGTCCCGTGGATAAGGAGAAGGGTACACTCGGTCTCAGCCTCCCATGTCCACCCAAAACGGACATTCCGAACCTCAATCTAAGAACCTGAAAAATTTTAAACCACGACAGGGTGAGACAAAATCTTAGCAAGTCTGCACCCTAAACCCCGATTAGGACAACAATCACTCGAGGCAGCCTAAACAAGCACTATACGGACTTATCTCGCCTTAGCACCTCTCTACACATTAGTATATCTCTATTACATATATAAACGTAGCAAAGCGTAATTCAATAATTGGAACACCTCTTATCATTCATTAATTATTCATAGGGGTCCCCATTATAAGACCAAATCGTTATGACACGTCTCATTCCGTGCCACATAATTTTGTCCCATAATCAGGCATAGCCATCTCAATCACTCAAGCGTGTTCCAACTATTTATGACCTAACGGCCACGGCCAACTCATCGGTCACAATCATCCGGCATAACCGGGCATCGTCTCGTTTTGTCGAGCATAACAATGTCTACATCTAGACGGCATTCCTAAATGAGCATCGGCCTAGCCTCTAGTACGACGGCATCCGTTGTCAAGGGCATCCTAACTTAATCAAGCATCATCCCGCATGAACGCATCATGATGGGTTTCGATAATGACTATACGCACATCCATGCTCGGCCAAAAATATCATGCTTTGCATTCAAATACTTCCATTTCAAATAATGGACTTGGTCAATTTTCTTCATATTAAAAATACTTGGTAAAATAATTGTGCGTGGTCACATAGTCAAATCAATCCACAAAACGTGATACTCTCCCATTTGAAAATTCTACGATTTTATAGTATCTAAAACATTTTTGACATCAAAACCCAACTTCTGATATTTTCTAATTAAATACTTAAAAATCAAATTTTGCAATAAAAAATCATCATCAAGCACCTAACTACATAATTTAGCAATCAATTTCACAAATCAATTCATTCATGACAATCACCGTAAAATTTCACTAAGCGGTTATCCCGTATAATTTACGCTAATTATAATTAATTAAATAAATTACAAATTAATTAAACTAAATCACTTAATTAAATTAAATAACCTAACCGAACTAACCTAATGGTGAACTAACTAAATTAATCCACCTAGGCTAACTATAATAATCTAATTAAGCTAACCTAACTAACCACCTAACAAACCTAACTATCTAGTTCAACTAACTAAACTAACTAACTACTAGTGACACTAACTAAACTAACTACTAATCCTTGCTTAAGCCTAAACTAATCCAATAAGTGCACTAACTTCCTAATCAAGATTAGGGCATTAACTCATCGGATTAGCGAGGCAACGGGTTCACGGCGATGGTGGCGTGACGGTGGTGAGATCCCGTGTCTACGGTGACTCCAACGAAGGGCCAAAAGTGGTTGAAAAGCCATATAGCTCACGGCTTGGGCTAGGGCAGTGCCTGTAAGTTGTTAGACAAGAGGCTACGTGAGGGGCTAGCTGAGGTGGTGTGGGTTGAACCATGCAGGGATGGCATGTGACACCCCACAACGGCTCTCGATCAGTCAAGGTCGCCACACATCACTAATTTTCTCTTAACCCGAAAGTCTTTTACTCAGGCCATAGGTTTTTGATAAGTCCATGAGTTCTAAGGGTTTATATCTTCTCCATTGGTCCCTACGCAGAAATATGGCGGAAGCGTATCAAACAACTCCATTTCCTGTATTTAAAAACGATGCACACCAACTAAACATTTTTATAGATAATAGTCGACACTTTTATTTACATAAAACTAGATGGACATCGTTAGTCAATACACCAAAATGCCCGTAGTTTTCTATACTTTTCGGCTATACTTCAAAAGGTACTTGACATTTCCAACGAGCTTACATACATAAAGTCCATCGTTCAGTGTCGGCGTCAAAAAATTTCTTCCTCTGCTGACCCCATCTCACGGTCACACCCAACCACTCGATCCCCCCATTGCCGCTTGCTGGTGGCAATGGCAGCAGCCCTAGCGTTTGTCCATACCGACGGGCGAATCACGGCAACATACTCCCGGAGTATAGGGCTGGTGGGAAGATTGGTATCGAACATCATAATCACTCTCACCCGTACGAATATCAATCCTCGCACCTTAGGGTCCTAAATATTCCAACCGCTCCCCCGTAAGTTGATCGAGACTCCATAGAATGTACCGGGAGGTGCGGGGGCAAAGGCATCATGCTTAGTCTAAAATGTTAGTTCAAAAGGGGTGAGTACAACCACCACTAGCAAAAGATCTACTAAACTATGCTATGCATAACCATCATCATCAAATTTCATGCAAAATTCACAGATCACAATACCAAAGGAATAAATATACATCAAATCAATAGAACTTTTCAAAGCAATATCATAATTCAGTTTCAAAAACGTAACACATCATTTCAATCACACGGGACCCGTTATAAGGTCAAATTATTACGACATGTCGATTCCGTGCCATACAATTTTGTCACATAATCAAAGCGCAACTTTCGGCGTAACAATCAATTTTTAAAACTCAAAGGATTTTTCTCCCCAAAGGACCAAAAGATTAGCATTCTTCCAAGCATTCGCACCCAACCTAGCATCACGAAAGCCTCCAAAGTTCCATATTTCCAATCACCATGCAACCGGAGCATGTTATGTCTCACCTCCAAGCACTCGCACTTCACCTAGCATCACGAGGAATCTCTAGGGCTCACTGTTACTAGTGTCCCACCCTCTGGAATATGTATCGTCATAGATCCGAGCATCTTGACACTCCGGGGAACCTTTGGGGCTCAGCCGGTCCCTAGGCATCCAAAGCGTGTCAAGTCTCACCTTAGGCATCTCGACTCCGAGGCATCGTTGATCCGAGGGTCCAACGGCAGTGATAACATCTCAACCATTGTATAGCAACCAAATCATTTCAATGCCAAAACATTTTCGAATACGGAAATCCCTTGGATTTTTCCCCGAAATTTCATGTTCATAGTTCACCTTTCAGCATTTTCAAAATCCACCAAAAGTAACCCGAGAATAGTACCCATACTTACAAAAAATCATTTATCAAAACGATAAGTAAACTTGAAACTCGCGAGGTAAGTCCAAAATTCAACCCGATTTTCAATGGTTTAGAAAATTGATATAGAATTTGAGATTTGAAAGCACCGCATGTTTTTCTTAAAATACTTGAGGTCGTAAGGCCATGGTAAATAAAAATTTCTCATACCAATCGGGAGGTTTTTCCAAATCAATCTATGGCCAAATTTTTCAAGGTTTTGTAGCGTCACTAAATCTATGTTCAATTGAAGTTCAAAGGAATTGAACATACACATGGAAAACCTAGCTTTTACTCAATTCCCTAATCCCAATATACTTCAATCATCCCAGAATTCAGCATCCAACATCCAAAACCTAAATCTTTCCAACGGTTCACACTTACATCGTACAATGGCATTACATTACATAGGTTAGACTTTCACTTGCCTTAAGTTTGACGATGTTGACAGCAAGAAACGGAAGTTCGCAGAGTCATGGACACGGCTCAACAACAGCAAGTGCGAGCAGAGTCGGTGGCGTGCGGTGAGACCACGAGGCGTGAGTGGCAACGGCCATGGTGTGGAGAACGGACAGCTAGCGATCAGCGGAGGCCGATCCTTTTTCCCTTTTCTCTTTCACTCACTCGTCTTCACTCTCTCTTTCACTCGCTCGCTTTTCTCTCTCTCACTCGCGCCCGCTTGGTTTTTCTTCAATTCATCGCCGTTGACTATCCTAGTCAACGAGAAATGTGGTGGCTTCATTAATCGAAGACAGCTGTATAAACGTGGCAAATGGGCATGGTTCGGTCGCTAGCTCTCTCCCCTTCTACATGCATGGACGTGTCACTAGGTCAACCTTTCTCTTTTGTTGACCCAATTGTCGATCAAATGGGGAGAAGTTTGGGACGGTTTGGACGTAGCCGACTTTTCCCTAAGCATGCATGCATGTTCCTCATGCATGGCTGAAATTCCTTCCTTTGGCTCACTAAAAATAATTATTATGTTAAAGTCCAAATCTCTCTCTTGTTACATAAATACTTGGGTGGTTTAGTTATGTAGGGCCATCGAAAAAAATAAGATGTGCGTGGGTCAATGGGGTCGAAAATATAGTGGTCTAAAGGGAACAGCTAGAGTTAGTATAATAGATATCTTGTCGACATATTATTTCGAATGAGCCTTGATCTCATTAGGACGTAAGAAAGATTTTCGACGAGACTATAATTTATTCTATCATCAGACCATGACCAAACGTCATGTCTTGGTCCAACGATGATGACGAAGCTGTGTTTGCAAATGGTACCGATGATGTAGTTCGACATACTTCCA